>CM077024.1:120964253-122363964 GCA_039090855.1 Macrothele yani | reverse complement strand
GCTATGTGCGTATTCTTTCTGATGAAGTACACCCGTTTATGTCCTGCATTCATGCTGATGGGTTGGGCTGGTTCGAACAAGACAATGCACCTCCACACAAGTGTCGGGACGCCACATTGTGTTTAGAGGAGCATTCATCTGAGTCTGGGGTGTTGCCATTCTCACACAAGTCCCCAAATCTGAATGTGATAGAACACATTTGGGATGCCATGCAACGCGCTATGAGACACAGGAATTTGAGACCTCGGAATACACCCGAATTGTGGAACGCTCTGCAGGAAGTATGGTGTGCATTGCCTACAGCATATTTCCAGAAATTAGTGGAGTCCATGCTCCGTCGTATTTCTGCAGTCCTGCGTTCCCGTGGAGGAACTACCAAGTGTCAGACTGGTGTACCAGTTTTTCTGGCACTTCAGTGTATATACAACCCGTGGACCGGATTTCGGTTAGTAGAGTGTTCGGAGTCAGAATGGAAAAACTACCGATTTATCGGAGTTTGATAAAAGAAAAAGCCTCGGAAGTACGATCTCGGAAACCGCACGGCGTGTGGGTTGATCACGTGCCACTGTAATGAGTACGTATCAAAAGTGGTGCAAAGATGGCCAAACGACGAACTGTCGTCCGCAGCTCATTGGTGGGGAATGGGGGCACTCTGTTCAACTACAAACTGACGATTTCCAGGAATACAGACGCAAGTTTTTCTTTGTGTTTTCACTCCTTTTGTTAATTTACTTCATTAGCGTATAATTTCTCTGTGACAAAACGTTAAAACAGTCAAACGAAATATGACATATGAAAACCAAGGGGGTGAAAGAAAAATAAACTTTTTGAAATATAAAAAAACATCACGTTCTCTGAATTTACTTGTTTATGTTTGAGTTACAGGCAGGTTCCTTATTGATAGATAAACTAATAAGTTTTGTCATTTACTATTCTGGTCTCTTTCAGTAGATCCGGGAAATAGCATTGAGGAGCTGATGTCGTTTTTTCACTCTTTCTACTCCTGTTCTTCGGTTCCACCCATTTTCAGCTTTAATCACGCATTCTCCTTCGCTAGCCCAGCAAAAACACAAGTGTTGGGAAACGGCTGGCTGAAATCTGCCGCTCACGGCATGGCAGCGGTCCGTCGGTGGCAGCGCCATCAGTTGGCAGCCACGGATGGCCCTGCAGCAACGCCGTGAATTGCGGGTCTCCAAGAAAGTGCCACTGGCAACCCCAACACCAGGTGGAAGCGAAGAAAGTGCCACCGATGCAACCCCAACACCAGGTGGAAGCGAAGAAAGTGCCACCGATGCAACCCCAACACCAGGTGGAAGCGACGGAACTGCGCATGCGCAGAAGCAACACGTGCTGTGTCTCTCGTGGTACTAGTTAGTTGAAGACGACGCTATCGCCATCCTGTTATTTTAGTGGATGATAAGAAAAAAAAAGCCATATGCAGAGAGGCGAATTTATTTCCTAATGAAACGCCACGTCAACGAAGATATCTGATTAAGCCGTGAAATTCGCCCACTCCATTCCCATGAATCACAAGAAATAATTTCTGTGTAATCTTTCGTTTTAAAATATACTAAAACGCTTGAAACAACAGCCCTGAAAAAACATTAAAAAAACGTATGTTGGAAAAAAATCATTATAGGCGTACAATATTTATCAATTGTTTAAAGAAAAAAAAAAGCAAAGCTATGTGGATATAATGTACTCATCCATGGGTTGAATACAAAAGACTGGAGGAATTCGCTTCTAAACATAACGAGAAGTAAAATAAAATATCTTTCCTCTTTGAAACAAATGTAGCTTTATAACGTAAAAAATGTAACAGAATGTGACATGAACGGGTAAATATATTAATTCAAGAATCGCCTTTCAAGATGACAAGGACAGCACAAAACTTTGGAAAGCGCTTTTAAGTTGGTACACTCCTTGAAAATGAGTGAAGTTCCGTTAAGGTAAAAAAAACAAAAAACTATCGTTACATTGAAAAAATAAATTTATGAATTATATGAAACTGACATTTATGAAAAATACCTCGCAATATTGTAAAATTAAAGAGAGAACCATTCGATTACACATTCCGCAGGAAAGAGACTCAGCTCCAAGCTAATGCTATACTCACAGTACTTGGTTCGTTTCCAGCCAGATCCAAATGAGCGTTTTCCCGGTCTGTTGAGAAAATTTCCCCAGCGCAATGCTATAATTCAGAAGTTTCGTAAGGAAAAAAAAAACGGTTGCTTTGTGTAACTGCGGTTATCCTTGATTTTTATATATATATATATATATATATTTTTTTTATGGCTACTACTGGGAAATTGCCGGACACGATTCGGCAAGCCATCAGTTACGTCACGTGATTGACGGCTGCCGCTGCCGGGAAACTAGCGGACCATATTAGGCTAGCCAATATTTATGGCACGTGCTTGCAAGGCCGCTGAATGGCCACTTGTGGCAGCTACTGCCTGTGATGGATAACTGATGGCCTGTTGTGGCATATGACAACTGATGGGGGTGCCAACTGTTGCCCAGCTGCTAGCCTGACTGCTGACCTATCTGTTGGCCGCCCGGACATTTTATTGACGGTTCGGCAGCAGCAACATAGTCCTGGGCCAGCAAGACTGTTTTTGCTGGGTAGTGCTTGGCCGTAGTCTCTGCTTACCGTGGCCAACAGCCAAACCCTCTCCGTTCTCAACTCGAAAAACAAGAGCCCTCATATTCACGTCAAAAAACTCTTTTTATCTCACCTAATTGAATCATAAACCCATTCCTACTGATCCCAAAGTAATGAATCGAAAAAAGTAGAACGCTCTCTGTCTCTCTGATGCGCAAAGACTTCCCTTTAACACTATTTTCTACAACGTCTACGGTGATACACATTTAGCTACATCCACATAACCTCACGTCAACAATATTTCTTTACAGGCAAATAACTTTACATGTAAGTTTCTTAACAGCGGTTAGAATCTCAGTCACTTACCAAGTGAGAAACAGTGCTTTAGCTTTTTGCGCAACTACGCATCCACCTCAGCCTCTGTTTTTCTTTTTATTTTGTAACGTTCTTCTGTATTTTACGTTTCTCTGAAAAAAAGAAAAAAGGGCCTTTAACACCAGCAAGCCCTATGTGCCTGTGTGGTTGAGAATCATTGGCGGAAGTTTTCCTACAGATTCACCCCCAGAAGTAATTTCTTTTGAGTTACCTGCCGTTTGTGCTGTGCCATATCATTTATGCTTTTAAAAAAGTTCAATGAAAAATATATAAGGTATTTATGCTTATAATGAAATACAAGAGTAATTTTCATAAACTACGAAAAGTAAAAGTTCAGAGAATTTTCAACAATGTCCATCTTCCAGAAGGAGGGGGGGGGGCTTGCTTGCCTTGCAGGGAAGCTGGGCTTCCTCCAGCTCTCTGTTAGCTACGGCCCTGCTTATCAACAGCTGAGTGTGTACAGAATGATATATTCGTAACCAGTTGGTGGAGTGGTTATGGCTCTACTTTCCATAGAAACTCAACCAACTGGGAGACACGGGTATTGTGTTCATTTTTCGGTTCCGTTTAGAGGCAGGAGTCCTAATTTAGAAAAATATCAACTCCTCTTAGTGTTCACATACCAAAAAATAAATAAATAAAAAAGTGATAAAAGAAGATGAAAAAAAGACATATCGAATAATTTTCATTTATTTGAACTCTATTTTCAGGAAGACAAGATGAAATACGGGGAAAGATGAAATAGACAGTGGTTAAATAACAGGAAAGCTGAAGAAGAAAGGGTACTGAGAAAGAAAGGAAGGGCTATATTTTTTGAGAGATACAAAGATAGCGCGAGGAGGAATGTCTCTTCTTCTATGTTAGTGTGTGTGAGTATACAGTCTGGTTCTGTGTGTGAGAAATAGTATGTGGTCTGGTCCTGTGTGTGTGTGTGTGTGTGTGTGTGTGTGTGTGTGTGTGTGTGTGTGTGTGTGTGTGTGTGATCTTCTTATGTTCTTTTCTGCCTCTGAAAGAACGAAGGTAAAAATAAATGTGCGTCACTGCTCTCTGTATGTGAGCGCTTTTTTACTCTCATTTCTCTCTGTTTCCTTTTCTGTCTCGCTCTAAAACAACGAAAGAGCAAGAGAGATGAACAAGACGATTGAGGAGACGGCACTAGCTATATATATTATATCAATTAAATCAAAGGGCGAGATTCAAGTTGAAAATACTCCAAATACGTGGCGACAAGTAAATAGATAAATACATCGCTCTTAACCACGTTCTAGAAACACACATCAGCCGAAAAATTGTTTTTCAGCCGCCGCTGTGGAATTAAACCAACAGAACTCTCGATATCTAGCCGAGTGCGTTACAGAATAAGAGACAGAATAGAAATAAATGGAAGGAACCCATGAGTGGGGAGAAAGAGAAACATACACTGAGAGAGAGAGAGAGAGAGAGAGAGAGAGAGAGAGAGAGAGAGAGAGAGAGAGAGAGAGAGAGAGAGAGGAGAGAGAGAGAGGGGGGGGGGAGGACAAGTGTGAAAAAGGAAAGACAGAGAGTGTAATGTACTACAGAGGTGAAGCACGAGTCAAGGCGACAAATCTGCAGCGATATGTTCCGTCGGTGTAGTTTAGTCGGTTAAAACAACTGGCCTCCGGAGCGAGGAGGCGCGAGTTCGATCCGCGTCATCAACAAATTTGTATTTTCACAAGAGAAAAGATGGAGGATGGTAAAAAAGGAGATACAAATTAAGTAATACAGGAAGATGAAACGGAGAGAGAGAGGCAAAAAATGATCGAGAGCGATTAAAACGAGAGAGATAGGGAGTAAAAATAGAAAACAAAATGGAGAAAAACAAAAAGAAAAGTAAAGAGAGAAAGATTTTCAGTTTTTTTTACTCTTACTCACACTGCACCTCAATAAAAAGTTTTATTATTTTACTTCTCTCAAGATTTGTCAGCAACTAGCTTCGAACATGCAAAAGTAAATGCAGTGTAATTTTACCTCACGCAACATTTTGGGACTTTCTAAATTAGCAATGATATTAAAACATACAAACGAAAATTGGTTTTTCATTTACTAAAGCTAGATTAATTGCATTTTTAACTTAGAACGGGTTTTGGTCACAAGAGTATACTGGAGGAATGAATGCTAACAGTTTAATGAACAAGATCGGTCCAAGTGGTCCTTATAATTCAATTGAGTGTTTTCTGAGGACGGGCGTGCCCCCTCAACGAGTTGTTTCGAAAGCCGGGTCATCTCGTCCTTTGTAAAATGTCAGCTGTGAGCTGACTTCACAAACCCTAACGACGTATACAAAAGTTCAAGAGCAAAACAACACCTTCATTCTTAGGACTTGTTCAATGCATAGGCGTGGGTCGTGGAAGTCTCACGACAACCACTCACTTCCTCTCCCTTTCTGAAAAGGATGAATGGTGTTTCGTCCGCAAAGGTGACTGCAAACCTTGTATACAAGCTTAAGCCGTCTTTAATAGGCCTGCCAATGACCTTGCAAGGATTCCCTGTAACGCAACTCAAGGCGTATCAGGACTTTTCAACAGCCACCCTTCCTCCCACCTGTGAGGGACAGACACTCAATGAATCCATTTGGGAGCCATGCTGTTGGTACCTGGCGTAGGTGTGTTTCACGGTAAGGCGCTCTCGTAACTACCGTTTATTTCTTTGCAGTCAACGACCGACTTTCGAGATAGTTCCTGCTGATATTGTGGGCCCCCGCACACTGGTATTATCACTTTCACGTCCAGTATCGTTGCGTCACAGACGAAATAAAAGACCTCTAATTGGACAAGGCATTTTGTTTTGAGGCTACTTCAGAATGAGAATATATTTTTTTCCTGTCATGCTTCGGTGAAGGGGAAAGGAAATTTCTTTGTCTTATCTTATGATTGTTGAATTAAAATTTAAAGCTGCTTCTGTTATCTTGAGATGTTGTTATGTACCAGTGTGTTCTTTTCCTGAATTTTTACATTCACGTTTGAGCGCAGCGGGAAAAGTACCGTTCAGTGGCCGAACTCTGAGGTCCTAGTTTCAAGACCAGAGTCTAACATGTTGCTAAGTTCTATTTGTCTATCTTTTGGGGGTCAGTAACTAGAAATTACGAACAGACGGCTCTCCTAGTATCTGATCTTAATGGAAATCATCAACTACAAAAATGAATAAATAAATTAAATGCGGAAAAAGTTTATTTATTGTAGCCAATCACTTCTCAATTTTAGAAAAATTATCTTCTCTCCCTTTATATGGAATACTAGCTTATAGCCCGTCCTAGGACGGGCTATAAGCTAATAAATAACTTTATGTGGGCCAAAATAGGTCTTTTAAATAACCCAGCTTTGATAAAGCAAGACGTTTTGCAATGATCGAGCTATTGTTGCCCAGCAACTGAAGTCCCGCCCTAAGGTTTAGATTTTACTTTCTTTGTTTTTTACGCTTTCCAACCGTAGGTTGAAGAAGCGTATATCCTCCAGCTTTTTCTGTCCGTCCGCCTGTCGGCACGATAACTCACGTAAAAATGGTTCAATTTCGATGAATTTCTAGTATGTGGTAGGAGACCGCCTGGGGAGAAACCATATAGAAAATGGGATAAATGGATTTAAAGGTCACGACATAAGAGTGGGATCCATTTCATTGCCCTTATGCCTCATAACTTGCGTAAATATGGATCGATTTCAATGAAACTTTAGTATGTGGTAGGGGACCGCCTAGGGACGAACCGTATTGAAAATGGGTGAAGTGGGGTCAAAGGTCAGGGCATAGAAGCGGGATGCATTCCATTGCCCTTATGCGTCATAACGTACGTAAAAATGGTTCTATTTCGATGAAATTTTAGTATGTGGCAGGGGACCACCTGGAAAAGAACCCTACTGAAAATGGGACAAATGGGGTCAAAGGTCAGGACATAGGATCGGGATCCATTCCTTCGTCCTTATCCCATACTATTAAGGTGGACGTCAAGCACTTTTGCTTCCTATATTTCCAATGGAAAAACTTTTCTACACATTTCCTTCAAAATTAGTGTGTTCCCAAAGATGGAATTTGAACATCGATTAAAATAACTTCATATTATAACATGGAATACTTAACATTTTCTAAAACATAATCATAATTATATTAAAAAACAACGTTTCCTTTGGTGGTGCTGAAACCAGAAAAATGATGACGCGACCTATACTTTGATGACGTCAGTAGACAAAGAAATGTTGGATTGCATAATTATGGTTATGTTTTAGAAAATATTAAGTATTCGAAGTTATAAAATGAAGCTATTTTAATCGATGTTCAAATTTACATCCTTGGAAACGCATTAATTGTCAAGAAAATGTGTACAGAAGTTTTTCCATTGGAAGTACAGGAAGCAAAATTACTTGACGTCCACCTTAAAGGAGCAAATCTTGTATCTATGAAAATTTTATTTTGAAAACGGCTCTAAGGATTTTGATGAAAGTCGTTAAACTACCGTTTTCTGGTAATAGAAATCGATTTTGCTTAATCTCGACTATAGGAAAATTCGTTTAGTGGGTTAAGTAACCACCCCATATTACCACGTTTTCAGTGTCATGGTGTCGTTCCATTAATGTTACCCATGCTTAGAAATCTTATGACATCACAAGCGCGCGATTGAGATGTTGGCGCGTGGTCACGCCGTCTGTCTCATTACGTCACACGTTGTGTGTGGATCCTATTAAAGTTTTATGTCGTCACACTCTTTCGAGCAGATGGTCGCGATTCCCATCTGCCTCATTACATCACGCGTTGTGTGCGTATGCCCGTCCGCACGATAACTCGCGTAACTATTGTTCGATTTCGATGAAATTTCAGTATGTGGTATAGGGGACCACCTGGGAAGGAACCCTATTGAAAGCAAACGAAATCGGGTCAAAGGTTAGGACATAGGAGCGGGATCCATTCCACCGCTCTTATGCGTCATAACTAACGTAATAAAGGTTCGATTTCGATGAAATTTTAGTATGTGGTAGGGACCATCTGGGGACAAACCCTGTTGAAAATGGGAGAAATGGGGTCAAAGATCAGGACATAGGAGCGGAATAACTTCCATCGCCATTATGTGTCATAACTTATGTAAAAATGCTTCGATTTGGATGAAATGTTAGTATAGTGTAGGGGCCTACCTGGGGACGAATCCTGTCGAAAATGGGCGAAATGGGGTCAAAGGTTAGGACACAGGAGCGGGATCTATTCCATAGCCCTTATGCATCATAACTTACGTAAAAATGCTTCTATTGCGACAAAACTTTATCATGTTATTTCGGAGGTATACTGAATCGGTTCTGTTGAATATCATCGAAATGGGGTCAGAGGGCAAGGCACAGGAGCCAGATTTATTACACAGCCATTATCCTCATAACTTGAGTAATAACTTGAGTAATGATTTCTGGTATGTTAGAAAGCGTATTATGATCAATGCATTGCATGATTTTACTAACTTGTTTTCTAAATCGACGGATTTTTGAATGACTTGAGTTGATCTGCTCAGTATTATTTTGTTCTGAATTTATTTAACAAAAAACCTTAAAAATCACGTATAAAGCGCTATATCATAATATGGTTTGCATTTAAGGTGGACGTCAAGTAATTTGCTTCCTATACTTCCAATGGAAAAACTTTTGTACACATTTCCATCACAATTAGTGCGTTCCCAAGGATGAAAATTTGAACATCGATTAAATTAGCTTCATATAGTAACTTGGAATACTTAATACTTTCTAAAACATAAACATAATTATATAAAAAAACAATGGCTTTTCCTTTGGTGGTGTTGAAACCAGAAAAAAGATGGCGTGACCTGTACTTTGATGACGTCAGTAGACAAACAAATGTTGGATTGCATAATTATGGTTATGTTTTAGAAAATATTAGGTATTCCAAGTTATAAAATGAAGCTATTGGGCTGTAGAAAAAGTCATGACGTATTTTGGCGTCCGATGGCGGTTGGGCGGTTTTGGAAGTACTAAAGTCATGCGCAGCTCTATAATCGCTATGGCTTTCGACAGGTCCCAGTTCTAGCTGCAGTCTAAAAGGAATAGTGAGCGATTAGATTGATTTGCGGAGATTTGTCATTAAGTTGAAGATGGAAGACCAACCTGTGCATTTTCGCCATATTTTACTGTTTTACTTCCGTAAAGGAAAGAACGCGCGTCAAGCTTGTGAAAAGTTGCGTAAAGTGTACGGTGATAATGCTCTACAAGAACGTCAGTGCCAGCGGTGGTTTGCAAAATTTCTTGCTGGTGATTTTGACCTCAACGATGCTCCTCGGTCTGGAAGACCAACCGAGGTTGATGACGACCAAATCAAGGCATTGATCGAGTCAAACCCACGTTACACGACACGAGAGATTGCAGACACATTGCACATCCATCATTCAAGCGTTCATGACCACCTGAAGAAGCTGGGATACGTAAGCAAGCTCGATGTGTGGGTTCCTCATGAACTCAAAGAAGCTCAATTGTTGGCGCGTATAAACATCTGCGATATGCTCATTAAACGTGAGGAAAACGATCCTTTTTTGAAGCGACTGATAACTGGTGACGAAAAGTGGATTGTGTACAACAATGAGCTGCTCACACGGTCTTGGTCCCGACGTGCTGCTTCGCCTCAAACGACATCCAAAGCAGACATTCATCAGCGGAAGGTTCTGGTCTCAGCGTGGTGGGATTTTAAAGGTGTCGTGTTTTTCGAGCTCCTACCACGGAACCAAACAATCAATTCGAATGTGTACTGTCGGCAATTGTACAGTTTTAACGAATCCATCATCCAGAAACGTCCAGAGCTCGGTCATCGTAGAGGTGTTGTGTTCCATAACGACAGTATGTCTTTAGTTACGTATAGTGTAATTTACTGGATATAACTTTTCAAAGATTTGTGCTCTATATATACACTGAAGTGTCAAAAGTCATGGGATGCGTACCTAATATCGTGTAGGACCTCCTCTAGCACAGGAAGTGCAGCAACTCGACGTGGTATCAATTCCACAAGTGAGGTTGAGTCATGTCGTCTGAATACCGCCCATAGTTTCCTGGTATTTGTAGGGGCAGGATCTTGGGTGCAAATGGATCTTTCAAACACGTCCTATAAGTGCTCTACTGGGTTCATGTCGAGCGAACGTGGTGGCCACATCATCCGTCAGAACTGTCCAGAATGCTCCTCGAGCCAATTTTGGACAGCTTGGGCCCGATGACATAGTGCACTGTCTGCCTGGACAATCCCATTGCTGTTGGGGTACATGCAGTCCACGAAGGGCTGCAAATGGTCACCCAGCAAAGCAACAAGGCAAGTACTGGTTAACAACGTGTTTACGAGGACTAGAGGACCCAAACCGTGCCACGTAAAGACACCCCACACATGTATGGAATCACCACCAGCTTGCACAGTGCCTTGTTGACAGCTTGGGTCCATGGCCTCTTGGAGTCTGCCCTACACTTGAACCATTCTACCACCAGCTCACAACAACTGGTAGCGTGACTCATCGGACCAAGCCACATGCTGCCAGTCTTCCAGGGTCCAATTACCGTGTTCACGAGTCCAGGTGAGGGGCTGTGTTCAATGTCGTGGTGTTAAGAAAGACACTCTGGTGGGTCTTCTGTTTCCATACTCCATGGATGCTGAATTACGCTGCACTGACCGGATGGATATGTCTTTGGTACCTCCTGCATTTAATGTGGATGTTATTTGAGCCACTGTCGCTTGTCTGTTAGCATGGACAAACCTGGTCAAATGCCGCTGGTCATGGTCATTCAACACCCGTGGTAGGCCACTGCGCTATCCACGGTGGACTGTAATGTCTTCCATGAGGTATTCTCGGTACACACGTGACACCACCGTGGATCGAAGAATGTTGAATGTCCGCACAACTTCGGAAAGTGAATGTCCCATTCGTCTGGCTCCCACTACCATGCCTCGTTCAAACTACGATAATTCACGTTGGCTCACGAGATTACACCTCGCAATTGATAAAAATCATTGCTTGTGTCGAAGCCTTCATACGATGGCAGGGCAAGTTAAAATTTGCATACTGCTATTCGACGACTTTTGACACTTCAGTGTACATGAGATTAAAACGAATTATAATATATCATCATCATTGTCAACCATTATCAATCCACTGCTGGACGAAGGTCTCCCCAAGTTTCCTCCACAACGGTCTGTCTTGTGCCAGTCTCCTCCATGTCACTCCCGCATACTTTCGAATTTCATCCTCCCATCTACCATGTGGTCTTCTTCTGGGTCTTTTCCTGTCCCTTGGAATCCAATCTAAAATTTCGGCTGTCCATCGATGGTCTGATCTTCTGGCAGTATGTCCAGCCCATTGCCATTTCAGGGATTTAACTCTGATCATGATGTCTTCCACTCTTGTCATTTTTCGGATCCACGAGTTCCTCTTCTTATCTCTCCTGGTTACACCAAGCATGCACCTCTCCATGCTGCTTTGAGTTGTCTGCAGCCTTTGTATGTCTCTTTTAGCTAAGGTCCACGTCTCTGCACCATACGTAAGCACTGGAAGGATGCATTGATCAAACAGTTTTCTTTTAAGACATAATGGCATATTGCTCTTGAAAATTATGCTGTTTCTTCCAAAAGCTCTCCAGGCAAGTTTTGTACGTCGATTAATTTCTTCACCAATGGGACCCTCACTTGATATCTGCTGTCCAAGATAAACGTACGTTTCTGTTATCTCCAGCTTTTCTCCATCAATCGATAAATCTTCATTTCTTGTAAAAGCATTGTACATCACTTTTGTCTTCTGAAAGTTCATTTTTAATCCCACTTCTTTACTCTTGTCAGCAAGTTCCTGGATCATACTCTGTAGCTCTGATGGGGTAGTTGCAAAAATGACTATGTCATCAGCAAAACGAAGGTGGGTTAGATAATCTCCATTAATCTTTATTCTTTTGTTTTCCCAGTTCAGTGATTGAAAGACATTTTCCAATGTGGCATTAAAGAGCTTCGGAGATATGGTGTCAATTTGTCTCACTCCTTTTCCAATTTTTATGTGTGTTGTATTTTCAAACAGCCGAATCTTTGCACTTGCATTTTCATAGATGTTATTAATAATATTAATGTATGCATCTTGAATACCGCAGGATTTCAGAGCCATTGCAACTGCTGATGGTTTCACCGAATCAAAGGCTTTTTCATAATCGATAAAAGCCATGCACAATGGAAGCTCATATTCCCTCGCTCTTTCAATTAGTTCTCTCAGTACGTGGATATGATCTATTGTGCTGTAGCCACTCCTGAATCCAGCTTGTTCTCTCGGTTGAGCCATGTCCAGTGTCACCTTCAAGCGGTGTGAAAGAACTTTAGTGAAGATTTTATAAACCACTGAAAGGAGGCTGATAGGTCTGTAGTTCCTGAGATACTCAATGTCACCTTTTTTATGTAGCAAGATCATTGTAGCGTTGTTCCAATCCTCAGGAATTTTCCCTTCATTAAGGCATCGAGTGAAAATTTGGGCGAGTACTGTTTCGATTTCTCCACTTGCTTCTTGTATGATGTCTACAGTAATTCCATCTTCTCCTGGAGCTTTTCCCCGCTTCATGTTCTTGATTGCATGTGCAACTTCTGCTGGAAGGACTGGAAGAACTCTGGTACTGGTACCTTTCATGATGTCTGGAGTACATGTATCATCCCTTTCATATAATTTGGAGTAGAAATCTTTCACTCTTGTCAAAATTTCGCCTCTATTTCTTGTTACAGAACCATCTTCTTTTCTCAGTGCCATAATCTGTTTTTCCCCTTACTGAGATGTCCCTTTGCTATCTTTAGGCTTTGGTTGTTTTCAATTGCTTTCCTTACTAGTTCACAGTTGAATTTCCTTACGTCTTCAGTGATACTTTTTCGTACTGTCTTGCATAGCTCTATATATTCCACTTTGGAAGTCACATCTTCTTTAGTTGTCCTCATCACTCTTCTTTTTTGCATCAACATTTTGGTTTTTCCTGATAATTTGTTCACATGCAATTTGTTCTTAGACCCAGCTAATTTTGTTGCTGTTTCCATAAGAGCTTTGGTTACTTTTCTGTTAACTTCAGAAATATCCACTTCTTCCGATGTTAGGCCTTCTAAAGCAGAGAATCTGTTCTTCAGTTCCAATTTGAAGGTATTACGGTGTTTTTTAAGGTTGGTTATGTCAATACATTTTGTTTGTCTTATGAGCTTGCTACGTTCGAGTTTAGTGTTGAGGTGCATCTTACATCTCACCAATATATATATATATATATATATATATATATACACGGGATGTAAGGTCAGGTGATGCGTAACACCACAGCCTCTCCTTGACAAATGTCAACCCCGCCTTCTCGTGGTACATCCTGTTCCCACTAAAGGGGCTCTGACGACCGCCAATAGCGGTATAACTATACCATCGGGATTAGAGGAAATGCTATCCCACACTCACCAACCCGCTTGGCCAGCGTGGTGAGTTATGGCCAAACCCCTCCAAAATGACTCCACAACTTAAATCTTGGCCCTCAGTCTCCGGCAGCTGGAATGTACCTGGCCAAGGCAGCGGCCAGTGCGACATGAAGGCAGAGGGTGCTAAGAATCCCCGGAGGACCGGACTAGGCTGCCATCTGATGCTGACCTTGGCTACGTACAACGGACGCTCCCTATCTTCTGATTCAAGGCTTCTTGAATTGGAAGAGGAACTACAAAGGATCAAGTGGGACATCGTCGGGCTAAGTGAGGTAAGGAGAAAAGGAGAAGATCTCATTGAACTGAAAAGTGGACATCTCTTCTACTATCGTGGGACAGGTCCTGGCAGAACTAGTGGTGTTGGATTTATAATAAACAAGAAACTGAAGGATAAAGTTGTAGAAGTTGAAAGTTCCTCTGACAGAGCTGCACGACTCGTTATCCAACTCTCGAGAAGATACCAGGCTCAGATTATTCAAACTTATGCACCCACCACAAGTCATGCTGAAGAAGAAATTGAAGAATTTTATGAGGAAATTCGTGATCTAAATAATAAAGGTAAGCAGCACTTGAAGATAATTATGGGAGATTTCAATGCAAAAATAGGGCAACGGCAACAGAATGAAACTTCAGTAGGTAAATTCGGTCACGGCAACAGAAACCAGCGTGGAAATACTCTCGTTGAGTTTTCAGAGGCAGAAGGGTTTTTCATCTTGAACTCCTTCTTCAAGAAAAAGCCACACAGGAAATGGACATGGAGACATCCAAATGGGACGACAAGTGAAATTGATTTTATTATGTGTAACAAAAAATTCGTCATAGAAGACTGCAGTGTGCTAAACAAGTTCAACACAGGCAGTGACCATAGATTGGTGAGATGTAAGATGCACCTCAACACTAAACTGGAACGTGGCAAGCTCATAAGACAAACAAAATCTATTGACATAACCAACCTTAAAAAACACCATAATACCTTCAAATTGGAACTGAAGAACAGATTCTCTGCTTTAGAAGGCCTAACATCGGAAGAAGTGGATATTTCTGAAGTTAACAGAAAAGTAACCAAAGCTCTTATGGAAACAGCAACAAAATTAGCTGGGTCTAAGAACAAATTGCATGTGAATAAATTATCAGGAAAAACCAAAATGTTGATGCAAAAAAGAAGAGTGATGAGGACAACTAAAGAAGATGTGACTTCCAAAGTGAAATATATAGAGCTATGCAAGACAGTACGAAAAAGTATCACTGAAGACGTAAGGAAATTCAACTGTGAACTAGTAAGGAAAGCAATTGAAAACAACCAAAGCCTAAAGATAGCAAAGGGACATCTCAGTAAGGGGAAAAAACAGATTATGGCACTGAGAAAAGAAGATGGTTCTGTAACAAGAAATAGAGGCGAAATTTTGACAAGAGTGAAAGATTTCTACTCCAAATTATATGAAAGGGATGATACATGTACTCCAGACATCATGAAAGGTACCAGTACCAGAGTTCTTCCAGTCCTTCCATCAGAAGTTGCACATGCAATCAAGAACATGAAGCGGGGAAAAGCTCCAGGAGAAGATGGAATTACTGTAGACATCATACAAGAAGCAAGTGGAGAAATCGAAACAGTACTCGCCCAAATTTTCACTCGATGCCTTAATGAAGGGAAAATTCCTGAGGATTGGAACAACGCTACAATGATCTTGCTACATAAAAAAGGTGACATTGAGGATCTCAGGAACTACAGACCTATCAGCCTCCTATCAGTGGTTTATAAAATCTTCACTAAAGTTCTTTCACACCGCTTGAAGGTGACACTGGACATGGCTCAACCGAGAGAACAAGCTGGATTCAGGAGTGGCTACAGCACAATAGATCATATCCACGTACTGAGAGAACTAATTGAAAGAGCGAGGGAATATGAGCTTCCATTGTGCATGGCTTTTATCGATTATGAAAAAGCCTTTGATTCGGTGAAACAATCAGCAGTTGCAATGGCTCTGAAATCCTGCGGTATTGAAGATGCATACATTAATATTATTAATAACATCTATGAAAATGCAAGTGCAAAGATTCGGCTGTTTGAAAATACAACACACATAAAAATTGGAAAAGGAGTGAGACAAGGTGACACCATATCTCCGAAGCTCTTTAATGCCACATTGGAAAATGTCTTTCAATCACTGAACTGGGAAAACAAAGGGATAAAGATTAATGGAGATTATCTAACCCACCTTCGTTTTGCTGATGACATAGTCATTTTTGCAACTACCCCATCAGAGCTACAGAGTATGATCCAGGAACTTGCTGACAAGAGTAAAGAAGTGGGATTAAAAATGAACTTTCAGAAGACAAAAGTGATGTACAATGCTTTTACAAGAAATGAAGATTTATCGATTGATGGAGAAAAGCTGGAGATAACAGACACGTACGTTTATCTAGGACAGCAGATATCAAGTGAGGGTCACATTGGTGAAGAAATTAATCGGCGTACAAAACTTGCCTGGAGAGCTTTTGGAAGAAACAGCATAATTTTCAAGAGCAATATGCCATTATGTCTTAAAAGAAAAGTGTTTGATCAATGCATCCTTCCAGTGCTTACGTATGGTGCAGAGACGTGGACCTTAGCTAAAAGAGACATACAAAGGCTGCAGACAACTCAAAGAGCCATGGAGAGGTGCATGCTTGGTGTAACCAGGAGAGATAAGAAGAGGAACACGTGGATCCGAAAAATGACAAGAGTGGAAGACATCATGATCAGAGTTAAATCCCTGAAATGGCAATGGGCTGGACATACTGCCAGAAGAACAGACCATCGATGGACAGCCGAAATTTTAGATTGGATTCCAAGCGACAGGAAAAGACCCAGAAGAAGACCACATGGAAGATGGGTGGATGAAATTCGAAAGTATGCGGGAGTGACATGGAGGAGACTGGCACAAGACAGAGCGTTGTGGATTAAACTTGGGGAGACCTTCGTCCAGCAGTGGATTGATAATGGTTGACAATGATGATGATGATGATATATATACACACAGTCGAGTCAAATTATTGTGACTACTTCCTACTTTTGACATAAACAGCGCGTAGCCAATGAAAGAAGGCACGCGTCGTGAGCTGGCTTGGAGGGTATATAAGGTGTGCTGTAGGCATTCTTAAAACATATCACTCCTTGCTGTCATGGATAAAAGGAACGATTAATAAGATTTGAAAAGGGGATGATTATCGGGCCAAGGGTGGCAGTATTTCTGAAACAGCCGAGTTTGTGAACTCTTCGCGTGCTGCTGTAGTTAAAGTGTATCGTGATTGGAGAAATGGCACTATTGCGAATAAGCAACGTGGAAACTGCGGAGCACCACGTGCCATTGATGTGAGAGGTGAACGCCGGCTGCGAAGGTGCGTGGGGGCCGATCGACACGCTACAGCGGAGCAATTCACTGGCCGAATGAACCAGTGGGCTACCTGAAGTGTGTCTAAAACGACAGTTCAGCGAAACCTGCTGCGTCCATACGCAGCAGGTTTCGCTGAACTGTCTCGATCCAGACCGATGGTCACCGCACCTATGCTAAGGAAAGTGCGTCGGCAGAAAAGGCATACATTTGCACGGCAGTATCGGACTTGGACCTCCGCTGATTTGCAAAAGGATTGCCTTCTCCGATGAGACACGTTTTCTGCTTCATCGAACGGATGGATGTTGGCGTATTAAGGCGAGAAACATCGGAGAAATAAACACTCTTCAGCCATTGCTGGAAGAATACAAGCTGGTAGGGGAAGCGTTAGGATCTGGGGAATGTTTTTGTGTCATTCCCTGGGTCCACTCAAACCTATGGAAGGCACTATGGACCGAATTCTTTCATATGAATCCATCCTTCCAGACCATGTAAACCCATACATGCTAATTTGCTTCCCTGGGGTGGATGGGATCTTCCAGCTCGACAATGCGACGTATCACACAGCTAGAAATGTCCGAGAGTGGTTGGAAGAGCACGATGAAGACTTCAAAGTACTGCCTTGCCCCCCTCCCTCTAATTCCCCAGACTTAAACCCAATTGAGCATCTGTGGGATCACGTCGATCGTGTTGTGCGCCCTATGGATTCCCCACTACGCACCCTCCAGCAGCTGTCAGATGCACTGCAGTCAGCATGTCTCCACATACCTGTGAACACCTTCCAGCACCATACTGAGTCACTCCCAGCCCTTCTAGTTGCTGTCCGCACTGCACACGTCGGTTACTCTGGATTTTAGCTGGTCTTCACAATAATGTGACTCGATCGTGCATATCTTCGGTTGCACGATCTTTGCCACAAGAAAATTCGACCTTATGTTAAGTGATACACGTAAGCCTTATCACACGTACTGGAGTAGGGGAAAATTTCATAACCGTACATGATCTGCTTCCAGAGCCTGTCGCTGCTAAAAAAAATATTAACAGCAACTAAATGCGTACCGCACGAAACAAAAGAGGAACATTTCAATTTCATGCACCTTTCTCACTCTTTTGCTCTCTACACTTTACGAAAAGTGCACCACAAAACACACACGTTATACTTTAGTAGCAACAAAAGCAGTTTAAGCGACTAATGAGCATGCACAGTTTCCTTGTTCTGTCCTAGTCGATGACTAGTTCGTGTTGACCACCCAATAAGTGTAAATTATACAGTTGTTGAATGTGAGTGCGATGTTTTACTGTAGCAATATGAAGTAATTCTCAGTCGAAATTAATTTTTTCTACAGGGCATAAGGCAATGTCAATAAGTTCTCTTATGTTAGCAGAGCAGTAAACATTAGATATCCAGTTGCAAAAACGTGTAATATTTTTTTCTCCTTAACTAGCCTAGTTTTACGTTGTAATTTCACATGGTTTTCTTAAATATTTTTTGAGTTTAGTCAACGTCATCATTTGAAAACATGCAAGTCCTTAGAATACTCACTAAATTTTCGTACAATACTCTTTAATGCACGGTTTTGGCAAAATATTGCATTTCAACGGCCGTGAGAAATGGCGTTCTGCATTCTAGTGGTGTTATAAGGTTTCTAGTGTTCCAAAATGCACACATGCAGAGAAAGAAAGCAGGAAAAAATATCAGAGGTCTGGCTCCCAGACAACAATAACGGGTAATAAATCATTTGGAGCAAGCCTTACCCTTCTTGAACACAGTGGAAAAGTTCTGGAAATTCCTTTCCCCTATCGGCGGATGACTGATCGGTACAGCTTAGCTTCGTAGCTCAGTGTACATGCCAGAGAAACCTGAAAAAAATAAGTTGCATTTTTGAAATATCACCGAAATGATTCGATAAAAGAAATTATTAATTGCTCATGTAATTAACTGATGTTGCGAGGTACTTGCTTTTCTACTAAATCTGCATTTCGACCTTGAATCATAATTTTATTTAGGAAAAAGAAAGAATCTTCCCCGAACGAAAGGTGTGCCATCGAAATCTCGCAAGCAGTCTTTTATGGAAAAGACAATGGGAAAATAATTTTACAAGATGTCCCTAAATGTACAATTGGAGTGGTGTCATCATGTCATCAGACAGACGATATTGTAGTCTTTTTGTCTCCCCCTTTTCTTTAACAGCCATCTAGGTACTTCCAAACCCAAAAACCAACTGGAAAATCTTCCTTCCTATAATCCCAAAATTCTTTCTCCACATTGGGACAATTGCAAATGAAGTTTTATGCTATGTAGAGCGAAGGTTTTGCATTAGGGAAATACCGTACATTAAATATTTATCAAATTTAGGTTGCGCTTACCTCTACCCAGAGCCCAATTAAGAAAGGAGCTAGGGGAGCTGCAGCCTCGGGCCCCACATTTTCAAGGAGCTCCGGAATTATGGAGGATGCTTGAAGAATTGACAGAGTTTTACAGTTTTGTTTTTTGCAAACAGCACTGCAAAATCTATAAGAAACTACCTTGCGAATTTTTTTTTAATTTCTTACCACCCCCTCCCTTTTTTTTATTAGTCGACAAAAAAGTATAGTCGTCCCAGTCCATCCTCTAATCTTTTGAAAGCATTACAGATGTTTTTTTTTAACACATCTGTAATTGGAGGAAATTTTCATACATTAAGAATTCGTTTGAATCATGATATTTGGATCATATTACTTTGTCTACTACTTCGATGTAATTTCAACAAGCTGAAGCCTCTGGGGGTGGAGTGGTATTGAAGCATAACTGAACTGTAGTCCATTTTTCAAGAATGCATTTTTGCATTTTTTTGCTAACACTGATTCATCCATGAATCATGGGATACACACTTTAATATGGTGGATATATTTTTATGGCTCCCTCACCACATTTTGTGAATGTTTTCTCCTGGGTATTTTTGTTCAGCCACCCTTAGTTGAATCCTAGATTTGCCACTAATACTAGGGCCCCAAAACTGTCCAGCTTCAGGGCCCCCTGACTCTTTAAATTGGCCCTGCCTCAGCCTCGCATAAGGTACGCTTTTCCAGTCCATCTTTTGAAAGAGTGACATCGTAAATAATTCTAGTAGTAAATGTTGAAAACATTTCACATCAGGAAACGCAGAACATATTCTGCAAAAGTTGAGAACGGTTTAATACATCAGACGAATTTTTCCTCGAGTATAAGCTTGTTTGAGACGGAGATATCCTTTTGGCAGAGAGACAGACGAACAAAATGGCAAATCAGCATACAATTTTTACCAGATATAATGCACCTAAAAAGAAAAGACGCGCCAGAAAAGACGAACAAAACCTATACCGACAAAAACACGTTGAATGATTATTAATCACCGACGAGCAATTATTTTATAATATTCATCTTTGAATTCACATGGTTTCTCTGTTGTAGATGGGGTGTTACCCATCTCTCTTTGTACTTAAAAAGCTACGACTTTCCACAGCAGAAAATCCTTAAAAATCTTCGTAAAGACGGATACTCCCGCATATTTTAGGCTTGTAAAATCTGTGTACAAAATAAAAATCCTGGAGAGGCCATCTCCAAAAGTTATTGCTGACCAGGTCAATAACTTAACGTTTTGTATTAAAACCATTGTATTAATGTTCTCTAGATTTACTATTGATTTGATTTCTTTAAGAGATTATGGAGCCAGAAGGAACTAACAGTTCTAAAACGCTTTGGCAATTTTTGCAATTTATTATTTCCTTCACCACTGCCAAAAAAATTCTTTTTTCAACCAAATACAAAATCTTCTTACGTCTTGACAAAATTACGATTTTGTATACTCTTTGCGGCGCAGAACATTTCTGTTTCTGTTTGCATTCCACTGAACTTTTGTTGCCCAGAACTTTTCTGTTTCCGTTCCACTGCCGCAAATGATTCCTTCCTCAACAGTGAACATGTTCTTGCCCCACTTGGTCAACATACACCGAAGAGCCAAACACATTTATGACCACCTGCCTAATGTGATGTCCTTCCACCACGTGCCGGCAAAACAGCTCTTATCCAGATATATACCAAAGAGCTGAAACATTATGAACACCTGCCTAACATGATGTTGGTTATCCACTTACCGTAAAACAGCTATTAACTGGCGTGGCGTTGACTCTACAAGCTTTCGAAAGATGTCTGGTGGTATGTGGTACCAATACGTTACCAGCAAATTCTTTAACATGGATGTTAAGTCACATAATATAATGAAAACTTCGTCGTCCTAGAGCGGGAAATTTTCAAGTTTTCGGATATTATGTGACTTAACATCCATGTCCTATTTACATCAATAAACGGATTCACATCTTCTAAATTTGTATTGTACAATGGTGTAATACCGTATTTCATTCATTGAGAACCTTTAGGTCTTGTAAGTTACGTGGCTGAACCTCCGCAAATCGGATTTGCTTTTCCAACACAATCAACACATGCTCAATTGAACTGTTGTGTAGAGAACTTGGAGGCCATGGATGTCTTCTTCATGTACCGGGAACAATTCTCGAACAATCCGGGCAGCATGACATGGCGCATTATCCTGCTGAAAGAAAGAAGTATTAGAGGACTGTTATCATATGCAAACGACGTACACTGAAGACCAATTGAATTAGAGACCGCTGGCGTTATGCAAATATGGCGCTGTGGGCGGCCCTGTAAACGGAAACGACATGACGTATGCAGCGATCCGACAATATAAGGAGTGATGCGACGGGAATCAGTAAGAGTCGGACGCAGTATGGGTAAGACAAATAATCTAAGCGCATTTGATCGTAGGCAAATTGTCGGGGCCCGACGAATGGGTCACTCCATCTCGGAAGTCGTGCAGGCACTTGGAATTTTACGAGCCACTGTGTCACGGGTGCACCGTGAGTACAGAGAATCTGGTAAAACGCTGGTGCACAAAAACGTGTAAGCTGCCATACCATCCAGAACAATCTCCTCGCTATGGGGTACAGAAGCCATCGTCCCACGAGGGTACCGCTGCTGACCGCGCACATCACAAGGTGCAAATATTAGCATGGGCGCGAGAACATCGCCACTGGACCCTAGACATGTGGAAAAATGGAGCCTTAACTGATAAGTCGAGATTCACGTTGGTACATTCGGATGGCAGGATACGAGTACGGCGCAAACCACATGAAGCGATGGATCCTTCTTGCCAGCAAGGTACTCTTCAAACTGGTGGGGGTGGCATTCTCGTCTGGGGACAGTTTACGTTGACTGAAATGGGACCCCTGGTACGTGTGGCATCGTCCCTCTCAGGTCAATGTTACCGGGATATCCTGGACGACCATTTGCTCCCGTTTGTGCGACTTCAACATCCCACTAAGGACCTCGTCCTGCAACAAGACAATGCATCTCCCGAATTGTATCCGAATGGTTGGATGAACACTCCACCGACGTGACCTCGTTTCCTTGGCCAGCTAGGTCACCTGACCTCAATCCCATCGAGCACACCTGGGATGTCATCGAGAGAGATGTTCCCGCCTCCATCAAATCTTCGTGAACTGTGGGAGCTTGTTCATGGGTCGTGGATCCGTATGGCTTCCCAACACTTCCGGTGTCTTGTCCAGTCCATGCCGAGACGAATCACGGTAACAACTGTTTCGGGTAGGTGGCCGACTCCGGGTGTGGCGACAACCTCAGGAGGCAATGGATCCTGCATGCCTACAAGAGACAGTGTAGGTCGGCGGAGGTTCTGTTTTGATGTGGGGTGTCTGTTTTGAGCTGGCACGCATTAGGACCCCCTCATACGTCGGTAGACCGCTGTGACCGGTGGAGGGTACGTAATCACTCTTTGGGATCATTTGCATCCGTTCATGTCATGCAACTACTCCGACGGGTGCGATCTTTTTCAACACGACAACGCGGCATTGCACACATCCACAGTCGCCGGATTATAGTTGGAGGAACATTCCACGAAGTTTCGCACATCCTGACTTGGCCGCCTCATTCGCCGGATTTAAACGCCATCGCGCACATTTGGGATGCTGTTCAATGTGCCGTCAATGACAAGAATACCCCATCGGTGAATATTTCGATTTGTGGGACGCTCTTCAGAAAGCAGGGTGTGCACTGTCTCCACAGTACTACAAAGAGCTTGTGGCGTTCATGCACCGTAGCATTGCTGCAGTTATCCGATCGCCAGGAGGACTAACGTGGTATTAGAGAAGTGTCCCAGTTTTTTGACACTTCAGTGTACACTATATGGACAAGCCACCGGACACCTAGAAGAGAAACACAACAAAGCATTTATTGACATACATTAGTACGGTGTCGGTACTTCTTTGGCCTTAATGCATGCACTAACCTTTCGAGACATGCTTTCGACAAGGTTTTGGAACACAGGGATAGGTATGCGCTTCCATTCAGTACATAATGTTGTCGCTAACTGTTGCTTAGTAGTAGGCCTTGGTTTTAAACTTCTTATGCGGCGCTCTAATTAATCCCATAGGTGCTCTATGGGATTACGATCAGGGCACTGTGCTGGCTAGTCCACACACGATACGGAATTATCGTCAAACTACGCCGCAACAGACCTTGCTTTACGGCTCGGTGCATTATCTTGCTGGTACCAACAAGGTTCGGTTGCATAGTGTTGCCGCAGAGTTGGTAGGGCATAATTGTCCAGAATATCGACATAGACGTGCTGGTGTACAGGTTTGTCCACGATAAACAATGGGCAGGGACCATACCACGAAAAACACCCCCACGAAGAGTACACTGGCAGCTCCTAACTTGACCGTAGGAACAGTACACTGTGGTAAATAGCGTTCTCCTGGCTGCCGCTGTATCCCCATACGGCCATCAGACTGATGGATCGTGTATCTGGATTCATCAGTCCATAGAACCCGTTTCTATTGATCTACGGTCCACGATAAATGTTTTTTACACCATGCTAAACTACGAGTAGTATTCCGAGTGGAAATGAAAGGCTTATGAGCAGCCGCACGACCACGGTAACCCATGGAATGAAGTTCTCTGCGAATGGTACCTGTACATACCGAGGTTCCAACATTTTTATTCATCTGCACACTGAGGTCTTGTGCAGTACTCCGTCGATTAGCTGTAACGACCCTTCCGAGGCTTCGACGTCCTCTATCACTGATTTTATTTGATCTGGCGGTACATTTTGCTACTTCAGGCACGCCATGTGTCTTCCACGTATTCAGTACATCCAAAATAGTTAACTTGGGTATGTTTAAACGCCTCTCGGTTACTCTTATGGACAACCCAGTAAAATAACAGCCAACAATCTTTCCTTTCTCAAAGTCATTTCTCTCCCGCCGCGACATTTCCAGTCAACCTCACAGTGTGATATGATCGAGTGTCAGCTGCAGGCTTGTTTTTATACCTTTTGCAGCTGTACCGCGCATCTTAACAACGCAACGGATCTGTTCATTTGCTTTTGGAGGGGTTGTCTGGTGACTTTTGTCAGTATAGTGTATATCACGAATGAGAACGTCCGTCGTATGTAATGGTAGATACTTATTATTACTGCTTTTAACAGTAGCAGTGAATTATTATGGGTAACTTTTATTGCCCTTTCTTGAAATAATGAATATTCGGCTATTATAGATTTATGGCGTAATACCATAAATTAATCATGCACGAGGCAAAGCCGATTTTGAGCCGCCCCGGTGGCGCAGTGGTCTAAGCGATGGCTTCTGATCATTCGTCCGAAAGGGGTCCGGGTTCGAATCGCGGTGAGGCATGGATGTTGTGTTTGTCTTACGGCACTGGCTCTCTCCCTTCCCTGGAACCAGTGACCTTAAATTAGGGACGGGCGACTGCTTATAGCCCATTGAGTTGCTCACGGTAGTCGTTAAACCTTCAATCAAAAAAAAAAAAAATCAAAGCCGATTTTGTATGTCTACTTGGGTGAAATTTTATAGGTCATCATAAGAAATAAATTTATTTCTTAGCAATCTGGTTAAGTGATCCATACTTAAATACCGAATGCATAAAACCCCATGACCTTTTTTTTTAAAGCAAGCAGCTGTTTCAAAAACAGCTTATTTGTCCTTGATCTCTATATTACCAAACGATAGTAACGGCTGACTGATCTATTGTATCCTTAAGGAACTTCTATCATCATTTACTGGTGTTCAAACTAGGAGATTTTATTTATTAACTTTTTGAAAGAATTGTAAGGAACTTTATGATCCTTAAAGCTACTGGCGGCCCCTCAGGGTGTCGTACGTAACCAGAATTCTGGAACCAAGAACACGGTGGAATAGTCTGAATTTTAATCATTTGCAGCAGACGCTCTCAACTGGCATCAGGTTTCTGCATCTGGTCATGGGCTCCCATTTAGAGGTGCAAGAGAGGACACTTGCCCTGCCCTGAAAATCTGAATATGCCGTTTCAGTGTTTAAGTTCTAGTTTTTCGTTACAAAGTTTTTCGCTATAGCACTGCTTGTGATTGCTAATTTGTCTGATGTTGAACTTCTGAATGCGTTGTATGCAGTAAAAATAGAAGCAACGTTGGGAAATTTACAGTAGAAAGTAGTAATATAGAATTTTTGCACTGAATATTAAAACATAGCCTATATACACTGCTGGACAATTGCTAAGGACGGATCATAAACGACTATATAGCGCATAAAAAAGTAAGTGTGGTTGGATGCAAAGTGAAATAAAATAATGTCAGAATGCCAGGACATTACAAGAAAGACAATTTATTGTGCTCTGAAATCCAGAAGGCTTTGGAACCTGTTCAAGGGACAAACAGGCCATTTTGTGCAGATTACGTAAACGTGAAAAAATGCAATTACCGTCCGCAGGCGTTCCGGCGTAAGATGTCAATACGGGATATGGCCACCATGGAGGGCGATGCAAGATTCCACACGTCGTGTCATGCTTTGCACAACATTATTAAGCAGCTGTTGGGGTAATTTATCCCATTCCTCTGTCAGTGCACGGATGAGGGTGTCCTTGTTTATTGGAGGGCATTGGCGACCAGCAAGACTCCTCCCCAAAGCATCCCACACATTTTCAATGGGATTCAGATCTGGAGAACGTGCTGGCCATACGAGGCGTTCAATATCCTCGCTCTCAAGACAATCCTGGACAGCGACTGTTCGATGACATGTTGCGTTGTCGTCCATGAAAATGAATCGATCACCGACAGCACCACGGAACATGCGAATATGAGGTAGCAGAACATCATTAATGTATCGTTGGCCAGTCATAGTCCCAGATGGAAGCACATAGAGGGACGTACGGCCATTGATCATGATGCCAGACCATACCATGACACTACATGTCGAATATCGGCCCTGTTCCTGTATGTTTGCTGGACAATATGCAGTACCACTATCACGCCAGATCAGTTGTCGTCGACAATCAGACGATAGACTGTATCTACTCTCATCTGAGAAGAGGACAGCAGACCAGTCGTTATCAGTCCAATTGCGATGTTGATGGCACCATTGCAAACGGGCAGTACGGTGACGTCTGGACAATGGGATGCACACAACAGGACGGCGGACGTATAGTCCTCCTTCATGCAAACGTCTGGCGACGGTTTTTCGGGAGATCCGCTTGCCAGTAGCAGCCATAAACTGATTTGCTACCTCACTAGCTGTGCTGCGCCGGTGTCTTTTCGTTGATAGCACTATGTACCGATCTTCTGCAGGTGTCGTACTGCGAACACGACCTCCCCCGTGACGTTTGCTACAACACTCTCCATTTGTTTGAAATGATTTCCAACGCCTTGAAACAACACTGTGGCTGACGCCGAACTCCCTGGCAACATCTGTTATTTTTCGCCCTTCTTCAATCTTGCCAATAATACGGCCACGCGTAAAATCATCTAGGTGATGTCGGGAAGACATACTGAAAATTGAAAGTTCGTCAATTGGTTCTTTCCCTTTCAACTTTGCGTTTGAACAACAACGGTCAATACGCGTCAAATCCTTTATATCTCTTATCAGCGCTATAACTTCACGAACAAGTTCGGCAATCCAAAATTTGCATACGCACAACACGTCTTATTGTATCCCGCACTTATGCTAATTTCCACATTTTCCTGCCTTCCATTTTATGGTTGCTATCGTTGCTATTGTCATCCGTCCTTAGCAATTGTCCGGCAGTGTACATACGTACGGTATGGAAAAATGAAAAGTGTGGCATCATCCTCTGCAGCGGCCATTAGGACGAAGTTTTTCAGAAATTTCTTCTGGAACTTTGCTTTGAGGAGATTTATTTCCTTTTCCGAGACTGATTGGGTGACGACAGGGATTTCGTGGCTTGTAGATACAAATGCTCAAAAGACGTAAGGCAACAGCGAAGAAATTTTTCACTGTTCCAATAAGCTGGCGAATTTAATTTATCCATTACTTTTACTGAGCTTTTTGGGTCTTCTGAGTTTCAATTTAATCTATGTGTGTTGTGTGTGATGAAAACGGGTTATTTTTTTTTTTTTTTTTGATTGGAGGTTTAACGACCACCGTGAGCAACTCAATGGGCTATAAGCAGTCGCCCGTCCCTAATTTAGGGTCACTGGTTCCAGGGAAGGGAGAGAGCCAGTGCCGTAAGACAAACACAACATCCATGCCTCACCGGGATTCGAACCCAGACCCCGTTCGGACGAATGATCAGAGGCCATCGCTTAGACCACTGCGCCACCGGAGCGGCGAAAACGGGTTACATAATGTGAAACCCAAATAATGTAAAAATCCAAATTTGCCGGTGGCCGAAATCGAATCCGTATCTTTCTGCTTCGGGGCCGAATACTTTCCGAATTAAGCTACACCGGCAAGGTCTTTTCGCTTCTACTTCCCATCTTGACATGTGCGTCACGTCTGTAATACGTCAAATTAACAAGAAACCACAGTGGAAATTTGCATATGGGGTTTATTTATGTTACGTGTAGTTTTTTTTTTTTTTTTTTTGATTGGAGGTTTCACGACCTTCATGAGCAACTCAGTGGGCTATAAGCAGTCTTCCGTCCTTAATTTAGGGCCACTGGTTCCAGGGAAGGCAGAGAGCTAGTGACATAAGAGAAACACAACATCCATGCCTCAACGGGATTCGAACCCGGACCCATCAGGGACGAATGGTCAGAAACCATCGCTTAGACCACAGCGCCAATGGCTACTTGTAGTTACAATTTGTGTTTGTCAGCTCTTGAAAATTAAGCCAAGGGCACCCATTCATCCAACTGTTCCACTGGAATAGCTAAGTGCGCTTCCTTCCTCAACATTATTGCTAACAACATATACTCACGGACAATCAAATTTGCGCACCTAGAAGAAACCATGTGCAACCGCGAAACTTTGCAAATAGCTAGACTGAGTGCTGGTATACAAATGATCCACGTTTGGTGCGATTGCGCGTGACCGCATACCCTGTGGTGGAGCTGCAAGCACAAACTGGCAGCCTTATAAACCAGCGTGTAGTCGATGCCCCACGAAAGCGAGAAGCACCGGCCGACGCAAGCAAGAATACAGAGTGACAAGAATGTCGGGTAGACATCAGAGACGTCGATTAACGCAACTTACGGACTTTGAGAGAGGCCTGATCATCGGGCTGAAAACCGTAGGGTGGTTGGCGCGCCGTATAGCCCGCCACGTCGATCGTTCTGACCCTACCGTCTTACTGTGTTGGAAGCAGTGAATACGTGAGGGCACTGCCCAGCTCCGGACGGACCAGGAGGACAACCGGTAGAGAGGATCGACAGATCGTGCGTCAGGCACGAACGGATCCCATGGGAACCCTGTCCACTATACAGGCAGATGTAGTGGCCCCCGTGGGCCCACGAACCATTTCCCAACGCCTCGCGGAAGCGAATCTGTGATCCCATTAACACCAAAACATCGCCGGTTCCGTTTGCAGTGGTGCAGGCCAGAGCGACGGGGAACGCTACAGACTGGAGACGTGTGGTGTTTAGCGATGAGTGCCGCTTCGTTTTGGGGACAGATGATACTCGTGTCCGGGTGTTAATGTTCGCTAGTCAACAGCACAATCCCAACCTCTCTATCGAGCGACACACCTCCCCCACTGCAGGCATTATAGTCTGGGGAGTCATAACCTACGATAGGTGATGAGCTCTAGCAGTGGTACGTTGATCATTGACGGGCCAGCTGTATGTGGATGAGATCCTACACACCATGTGCTCCCATTCCTGGCCGGGATTCGCTATACCAGCACGATAATGCCCGCCCGCACACGGCTCGGGTTGCCCAGGACTGCCTACGTCATGTGCAAACACTCCCATGGCCTACCCGCTCCTCGGACATGTCTCCTATCGAGCTTGTGTGGGACCAGTTGAAACGCCTGCTGCCGCCGTGCCGCACTATCCGGGATTTGGAGCACACCGTCCAACACGTGTGGGCCAGTCTGCAGCAGGACAACATGAGGCATCTGTTCGCCTCCATGCCGGACCGTATTGCAGCATGTATCGCCGCACGAGGCGGCGCGAGGCGCTATTGAAGATGACCAGACTGCGTGCCACAGATCCCACTGTAATTGTCCTGCAGCTCTGTTTTTGCCATCATGTGTATCATTCATCTGTATTATTATGTCCATAAAATTTCAGTTCAATCCGATGCTTCCTTCTTAGTGCGCAGATTTCATTGTCCATGAGTGTACAATACCAACTGTATTTGCGGGAAACCTTTTCAGCAGAATTTATTTAAAGCTTGAAGCAGGGAGTAGGAGAGGGGTGCTGATGGTCCAGAAGCTTACCTATTTAAAGGGGGTGTTCTATTCTAAAAATAAAGATGGATAGAGAGACCTACTGAATGGGTCTCCCTCTCTCTCACCACACACACACACACTGGCAGAACTGCCCCGCCCTAGCATTGAACGGCTTTTTAAAACATTTCCATCAAAAAAGTTGCACAAAATTTTTAAATCACGAAGTGGGAAAAGCGACTGAAAAATCAGCACTGTGCTCCTGGCGTTCAGTTGCCTGCTTTGCGAGAAAACAGCACCGTGATTTTTGAATACAAGTCTGTATAGTATCTTTCAAAACAAATTTGAGCCCTCCTTTTCGGGCTGCCTAATTTAATGTAATAATTTTTAGCCTGAATCATGGAATCATTCTTAAGTAATATGACGGGTAATTCCTGTTTAAAATTTTCGCTTATTTTTTTGCAATGCATCGTTCCTCACCCCCCCTTCTTTTGAAAGGAATTTCCATTTACTTCACTTCACCGAGACATTCCTGCACCATTCATCGTCTTACTGGCGATTTTCTCTTGGTAGTTTTTGGAAATATCACATTTAACAAAACATACCCATTGCTTTACACGATCAGTCAAAATACACCGAAGAGCCAAAATATAATGACCAATGCGTCTTATCCACAGCGCGTGTGAAGGCCATGAAACAATATAAATAACACCCAATACTGAGCCTTCTTTTTTTTTTTTTTTATTGAAGGTTTAATGAGCACCGTGAGCAGCTCAATGAGCTATAAGCAGCCACCCGTCCCAAATTTAGGGCTACTGGTTCCAGGGAAGGGAAAGGGCCAGTGCCGTAAGACAAACACAACATCCATGCCTCCAGAGGTGTAACTAGGCATTTCTACGGCCGGGGGAACCATAAAAAATTTGCGCCCCCATCTTCATTTCGCACTTATGTAAATACATGTATATTCCCAATTTAACAGTCTCCCTCCTCCATCTCTCTCAAATAAAAATTGACGTCATACTAAATCAAATGGACGTCAACTCTATCTCAAATCACCATTGAGGTCATATCAAACTATGGCTATTTGTACAACTTTCGCTAATTGCTTCGGAGTTCAGGCCTTCGGTGCAACATCAAACTAACCGAATGCAATGGTCAGTAGAGGCTGATAGCCATAGCAATTGTCGAATAGCTTCCGGTGAAGCTTCAGCGATGTGAAGGACATCCTTATCTTGCCACGTACTCTACTAAAGACAGACCGCAGGCTCCATTGTTGTCAACGAAGGCCGTGGTTGTTCTTTAGTTGAACGGACTATACAATCGCACCTTCATTCCTTAATGAAGGCAACTAACATCGCTTAAATATTTTGAAGAAGAAATGCCGATTTTAAGCTGTGAGGGCTTAAAATCCGCATTTCTAAGTTTTGGTAGCCCTTAGCAAAATCGTTTCATTTTGGCGAGGGCTACCGAAACTGGCGAACCCTATTATGAACAAATTTTGTAAATGGACAAATAACACAGAATGGGCTAAAAATCTATACCATAAACTGGTGGAAAACTTTCAATTACTGTTTGAATCAGATTGTAAGCGGTGATTTTTGCACCCTCTTTTGAGCTGCGCCTGAGGCCGTGCCCCGCCCTTGTCACGCTTCTGATGCCTCACCGGGATTCGAATGCGAACCCTTCTCGGACGAATGGTCATAAGCCAGCGCTTAGACCACTGCGCCATCGGGGAGGCATAATGAGTTCTTCAGATGGGAAAGGCAGCGGAGTTATGAGTGTAGTGTTTGACAAAGGCCAAATTGTGATGGCCAGACGAATGGGTGAGAGCATGACTAGGTTTGTGGGATGATCACGGTCAGCCGTGGTTAGGAGAACCCTCAAAAATTGGTCCAAGGAGGGAAAAACAAGGAACTGACGGCAAGGTGTGGGCCGATCCATGGCTCATTGATGTTGGAGGTGAGCGAAGGCTACGTCGTGCGGTACGAGCCAACATAAGGGATATTGTGGCGCAACTCGCCGGTAATTTGAATGCGGGTGACGGGAGTAATGTGTCACAGCACACAGTACATCGAATCACGCTGAAAATGGAACGTGCATAGTCGCACGTCGCTTCAAATGCCCATGTTAACCTTGATTCACCGTTGAAAGCTCCTACAAAACTGGGCCTTGAGTGATTGAGAAAAGGTTGTCCGGTTCGATGAATCTCGTTTTCTGTTGCAGGTGGACAGCCGGGTACGGGTGCGACCTTCACCTGGGGAAGTGTTGACAGCAGGACGCACCGTGGGACGAAAATAAGCTGCGGGCGAAAGTGTAATGCTTTAGGCAATATTCTTCTGGAACTCCCCATCCCCGAGTCTAGCCATTCATGTGAAAGAAACTACGACGTCTACCACCCAGCTAAACATAATTGTAGACCATGTACATCCTTTTATTGCAACGGTATTCCCATCAAGCAGTGCCTTTTATCAGCAGTATATTGCGTCATGTCACACTGCTCGAATTGTTTGAGAATGGTTCCCGGAACATGAGGAAGAATTAGAGTACTATTGCCCTAGCTTCCAAGTTTCCCAGAAATGAATTCAAGCGAGCTTCTGTGGTTTGTGTTGGAACAGTAAATCTGATATGCGGCGACTCAACCACGTAAATTACAACAGTAAAAGGTTCTGCTGACAACGTGTTGGTACCGGATACCAGAAGACACCTTTAGAAATTTTGTAGCATCTATTCGTCGCCGTGTAAGTGCTGTTTTTGTGGCACGTGGAGGACCAAATCATATTAGGCAGGTGGTCATAATGTTTTCTATATTCGTTGTATATCACGGTAAGAGCTAACGGTTTGGCGGCACGTAAAAGACCAACATCATATTAGGCAGGTGGTCATAGTGTTTTGGCTTTCCGGTGTATATCCGGGGAACAGCTATTTTGGCGGCACGTGGAAGACCAACATCATATTAGGCAGGTGGTCATAATGTTTTTCCTATTCGGTGTATATCCGGGTAACAGCTATTTTGGCGGCACGTGGAAGACCAACATCTTATTAGGCAGGTGGACAAAATGTTTTGTCTCTTCGGTGTATATCCGGGTAAGAGTTGTTTTGGCAGCACGTGGAGGACCAACATCATGTTAGGCAGGTGGTCATAATGTTCTGTCTCTTCGGTATATATCCGGGTAACAGCTGTTTTGGCAGCACGTGGAGGATCAAAATCATACAGTATAGGCATGTGGTCTTTTGCCTTCCGCTCTCAGCTTCCTCTGTTTGTGAAACTCTAGTTTTTTTTTGTTTTTTTTTTCCTGTTTCTCACTCTCTGTCTTTCTCTCGTTCTTTGTCTCTCCCAAAGCTTGAACAGAACATCAAATCTTTAAATATACAGCAAAATTTAATGGTTATAAAAATTTTTACGAAAATCTGCATTTATTATTATAATTTTACAAAAATAAATATATTAATTATTTACGATCTTGCTAGTAAAAAAATCTGTTTTAGTGGGGGCGGGGGCGGCGGGGGGGGGGTAGATCGCCCAGTTGTCCCCGCTAGTTCCGCTACAGGCAGGGCGTAGAAAAAAAGTATATATAATATGTTAGAGTACTCCCATTGAATCCGGGAGTGTTGGCTGGCAACAACTCCTCCACAAAAACGCCACCGAATCTGTTTTCTCGAATTGCAAGATACAACACTTGGTCGGCGATCTTTGTTAAATAACACGTCACGCCCGTTGATTCTAATTACCAGCGGCTTGAACATCCGGTCACGGGTCCCTAGCGTGGTTTAGTTCATCATGCACGACTGACTGACCCACAAAGCACGTATATAGTCTACGTGCAAGCGTCATATTTTTTGACCAAAACAATACGGTGAAGCGACGGTACTATCCCAAGAAGGGGGAAAAAATAATAGCTGGTGATGACACCAAAAGAGGCATTAAAAATGAAACAAGAAGCCAAACTACGGATAAAAAATCTGTTGTAGAAAGTTGAGATTCTGATAAGAGCACCGGATGTCCAGTCGAAGTGTTTTCATTGTGTTTTCTGTTTTTTTTTTAATTTTATTTTTTATTCATCAACTTGGTGAATAAACGGTCGCGTGCTCAAGCATGTCGTCGCTCGACAGGACTCAGATGAAAGGGCAATTTCAAGGTCAGTGTTAAAAATCAAAGACAATAGAAACGCAGAAAGAATTTTACATGCTTTTTACTGTTTTTAATTGCTTTGTACCAGTCCGATCTTGGCTTGTAAATTTCCATATTTGACTAGCAGATGATAGAGAGAGATACATCGCACGAATGATGGAGCAGGTCGTCGACAGAGCTGATAAGGATTAAAAAATAAGAAAAATAATGAAAGGCGAGCAACGCAGCGTATTCGGAACGAAAATCTTTCCAACTCAAGAAGATTCGTTAAACATTTCTCTGTCAACAAACAAACTAAACGAGAAATATTGATCAATCGCATGCGCACGCCACGAGCAATGACCTGACAGATTAGATGAATCTGAACCTACAAGATAGAGTTAAAATATCAGCAAAAAAATATTTGAAAAAATAAGAAAGAGCCATTGGAAAGTCGGTGATTATACCAGCTGTACCGAAATTTTGATGTTTATCTGAGAAAAGTTTGTGCCAAAGAACGTGATTGATACAAACGTCAAAAGAGAATAAGCCAGTTAGGAGAAAAATAGAAGTTATAATAAGGAAGGAGGAACGGTAGGGATGGTGTAGTACACAGGGATGTAGCTAGATTTCAGAAACGGGAGGGGGAAGGGGGTGAATCTCATTTAGGGGAGCGGGCTCTGTATTCAACGACAAGCAATAATCCACAAACACAGATGAAAGTTCAGCTTTGTATTTTCTTTTCTTTTGTTAATTAACTTCACTAGCAAATATTTTCTCCATACAGGGAAGTAAAAAGCAATAAATAAATAAATATGAAAGGGACGTAAGTAAACATGAAAAGAAATAAACTGAACTCTCTTGAAATATAAAAAATAAATTGTATTATGAGAATTTGTTTGATGGTGGGCATGTTACAGGGTCATTATCCCTGAAGGCAAGATAACTCCAAACTAGCATGAAAAAAGCTATTTATATTTTAGTTTTCCATTCTGATTCCATTCCATGGATCCACAGAATGGCATCGAAGAGTTATTGATACCGAATTTCGGCTCTTTCTTCTCCATCATTGACCGCGCATTCTCTCTCCTTCGTTAGTGCTAGGACGTAGTGTCTTCTTACCGTGATAAACAGCCAAACCACCCTTTCCCCACTCCAAAACAAAAAGCCCTCAGATTTTCGCCAATAAACACTTCTTCTCCCACGCATGCAATCGCAAAACCACTCCTGCTGACCGCACAATAACGAACAGGAAGAAGCTGAAAGCTTTCTCTCCGTCCAGCATAAAGATTTCTCTTTAACACTGTTTTACATCGTCGAGAAAAATACATTTAGTTAAAACGTTTCCACGACAACATTTTTTTGCAGGCAGTTGACCACTTAGAATAATTTTAATAGATGCTTAGCATCTCATAGTTTCTTACTAAGCGACGAACAGTGCTTCATTCGTATGCGCAGATGTGCTTCCATCTCCACCTCTTTGGGGAGTTATTTTTGTTTTTGTTTTTTTGTACGTCTTTTTTTTTATGCTAATGTTCTCTTATGTTTTACGCTTCTCCAAATAAAACTAAAAGGAAAACATAAAAGATTTCTCTGTTTCTTGACCAGAGGCGTAGCCAAGGAAGGAAGGGTCCTCGGGTCCGCATCCCCCCTTTGAGGGGGGATTGAGTACGAATTTAAAGCGATGTATATACAGGGTGTCCCAAAAATATACTGCAAAACTGCAGGAATAAGTTCCTCATAGGTAGATAAGAAAAAAATTAATATCAATATAGGTCCGGAAATGCTTGGTTTCTGAGTTTGCTTTGTACCAGTCCGATGACACTTAACTGTTCACATTACCTGACTCAGGTCTGCCTCAGGTCTGCCTTGGTTTCCCAGTTATTCACCGGAATGTATTATCTCCCGCAGGGGAATTCCTTCATCACAAGGTACTGACAGAATCTGGTGGATTTGGTTTTCGACCATACACTCAAATCAGGAGCAAGCGGATATGCACTTTATATGCGGTTTGGCGGATGGCAATGCTCTGAACGCCAGTCGTTTGTACCACGAAAGGTTCCCAGGACGAAGATGTCCAGACAGGAAGACATTTGAAAGTATCCATCGCCGCCTTTGTGAATATGGGACTTTTACATCTCCTGCTGCCGACAGAGGACAACCAAGATTTACGACTTCTGAAGTAGAAGCGGAGATTTTGGATGTTGTGCATGTGACTCCTGGAATCAGCACACGCAGATTAGCAATGCAACTGCCTGTTCATCGTTCGACTGTTTGGAGAGTGTTGCGAGAGTCCAAATCTCCTAGCTTCCTACTACCCTTAGAAGTAGGAAGCTAGGAGATTTGGACTAGAGTGCCCGACGGGAAAGTCACACGGAAGCGAGGTAGAAAGTAGGAGGAAGACACCCGTATTTATAACCGGGGGGGACCATTACCCGGGATCCGGCGGCTTAACGTGCCAATCCGACTCACGGCGGATATTTAGTGGTTCGAGCGTTCGTACCTTCCGGGATCGAACCTGAGATCTCCCCATCGCAGTCACGAACGTTGACCACTAGGCTATCCGGGGCCCCTGTTCGCTTCAAATGATAACCAGACGGTGTTAAATCCGGTGTGTAGGCAGGATGTTTCAAAAGTTCAAAGTAAATTTCATAAAACTTTTCCTGCGCGATGCTAGTATTGTCGTCAGGAGCATGCACTGTATTTCAAAAACAGAGCTCTTTTTTGACAATTTCCCACTGCGCCTTCATTTCAATTTATTATTTGGTTTTTCCAGAAGGAATGTGTAATACGTTCCTGTGATAGTAACATGCATCACAGGTGATACCATCACAGGAACGTATTGGTGTTACCATCAGAGGAACGTATTGGTGTTACCATCACAGGAACGTATTGGTGTTACCATCACAAACTTAGCAAAGGTTCAGAAATTTATTTTTTATAACTTTACTAAAAAACTTATTTGGAGACTATTGTAAGATATTTGGGGGACCAAGAGCGTATATAGAATTTATTTTCGTGGGGGTGGCGAAGAAAAATGGAAGGTTTTTGAAATACACCAGAACAAAATTAAAGTTAATGAAAAAAAATAATTAAAGCATCTTTTTCTAATGTAAATTGACGTATTTTTTTTATTAAAGTAAGGCATTTTTTTTTCTATTGTAAGTCGCATTTCGGAGACCAAGTTCGCCATGTGGGGACTTCAGACATATGATTGGGGGCCTCACTTCCGAAATGGTCTAGAGACCGCTTTGCCCACACCCCGACAGTTTTGAGGGTTTGCACTCCCCAGGGCCGTAACTAGAGACCTTAGTTTCGGGGTGGGGGGAGGGGGAGGATATTCCGCAGCAGAAATGCAATCTATCTATCTATCTAATCACTTAACAAAAAATAAACTCTTTAGTTTTTGGTATATTAGTATTAGTTACCCAGTAACGACACATGAACTTATTCAGTATTAACAGAAAAACAAACGGAACAATATGAGACAGAGATCACATGAAAACAACAAGATTACACAGGAGACAGAATGAAATGAAGTGCAGTTTGAAAAATGGAAATCATAAAAAATTTTGAAATATCCGTCAGGAAGTGGATTTAAAAAAATCCGATAATGTTATTGTAGACGAAACTACCATACCAAGGGACTTTGACGTTGAATTGACTATCTAATATTTGCTATCGTAGCAACTATTAGACTATACTAGCAACTATGTAACTATACAGTTAACTACATATATCAGGCCCGTAACTAGGGCGGGGCAGGGCTGCCCCGGGCGCAGCTCAAGAGAGGGCGCAGAAATCACTGTTTGGAATGCGATTGCAATCGGAACTGAAACTTCAACACACATTTTTGGCAGAATTAAAATTAGAATTTCCTCCTCGAAATGATCAGGAGTTGTTAGTTGCTCACATTCAGTAATGAAGGCGTGGTTGTATAGTCCGTCCAGATGAAGAAGAAACATGGCCCCCTTTTACAACAATGGGGCCCCCAGTGCTTCTTTAGTTTGGATGGAGTATTGTGCGTTGCAAGATAAGGATGTTGTTCACATTTTTGAAGATTTTCTGGAGGCTATTCAGTCTTTATTGTGGCTGCATGCCACGACTGTCAGCTACATTCGGTCCACTTGATGCGGTGCTGAAGGTCCGAACTCCAAAGCAATTGCGAAAAGCTATAAAAACAGTCACATTTTGATTATGCCTTTTTTTTTTTTTTTTTTTTACACCTAGTTTCGTTAAAACTTAGAAATACACTTTTACGCCTAGTTTCGTTAGAAAGTCTTTGTAGTACTTTTATATTTTTGAAATTATATCTGTTTTTTGCTGTCTTTAATTTAAAGTTATTTTTCTTGAAAGTTCTTCTCTGAAGCTTGTGCTCGCTTAGAATTTCAATTCTGTTTTTTGTTCTTTTGGTGTGTGTGTGTGTGTGTGTGTGTGAGAGAGAGAGAGAGAGAGAGAGAGAGAGAGAGAGAGAGAGAGAGAGAGACACACACACACACAAAGAGAGAGGGAGTGAAAGAGAGAGAGAGATGGAGAGAGAGGAGAGAGAGAGATAAAGAGAGATAAAGTGAAAGAAAGAGAGAGAGAGAGAGAGAGTGAAAGAGAAAGATAGATAGACAGAGAGAGAGAGAGAGAGAGAGAGAGAGAGAGAGAGAGAGAGAGAGAGAGAGAGAGAGAGGCAGATTGGGGCGCAATATTTTGCGGTTTGCCCCGGGCGCAGAAATGCCTAGTTACGTCCCTGACTATATAACCATAGGTCGTAATAATTGGCCTTCTAATAGTTGCTATCATAGCAACTATGTAACTATATAGTTAACTATATAACCATAGCAACTTTAGATGGTCAATTTAACGTCTAAGTCACTTGGTATGGTGGCTTCATATATCGTTATCGAAATTTTTAAAAATCCACTTCCTGACGGAGATTTCAATTTTTTTTTATAGTTTTCATTTTTAAACCTTTTATATAACAAACTAAATAGATAGATAGATAGATAGATAGATAGATAGATAGATAGATAGATAGATAGATAGATATTATCTGTTAAAAATGGTTTAAAAAGGAAAATTATAAAAAAATTGAAATCTCCTTCAGGAAGTGAATCAAAAATACCCGATAATAGAACAATTCCGATTAATAAAGTGCTAGACACAAAGTTTCTTGTACTCTATGAATTTCTTACTGCTAACCAGTTGGTATAGGGAGAAAAAAATGTCCTTCTGAAGTAAGATTTATCAAAGGAAATAACAGAAACGATTTGTACAATAAAGATAATGGCGACTCTGATCTAATAACTTACGATAAACAGGCAAAAAACTTTTGCCCAAAAAAATTTCGGGGGAGGGAGTTTGGACCCTAAAAACCCCTCCCCTGGATACAGCCATGGCACTTCCTTATAAGTAGATCGAACGGTAAGTGATTTCTGATTCGAAAATCACGAGATTTCCCCTCCCAATTTTTCTGTCACGTTCCCCGAATAGTAAAAATTCTTGAGACGCAATGTTATTTTCGTTCCGGAGGAGCTGCAGCTAGCTGGCGTAACCGACTTCCGTTGCTTGGCACATTTCTGAAAGCAAAACACGTCACATTATCAAATAATAAAACAAAAATAGGAAAGGAAGAACACAAAGTTTCACGGATAACAGTGTACAGCGGCTAGAAAATTTGCCTAAAGTGAAGACATTACGTGAACTCGGCGATATCTGTATCTGTTTCACGCTCCCGAGCACAGCAAAGAACTTTTATTTATTTCCAAGATAAGCCGTTGTTATTACACGTATTTGAAGAAAAATGTATATTATTTCCAGAGAAAAGATTGGCCGACAGTCAACGACAATGGCTGAATTTGAATGATAGGTTACTTACGACGCTTAAGCATGCAGATCTGACAAAATCATGGCATATAAGTAGGAAACATGAAGCACACTTACTACCAAAAGAACGATTGTGAAATTCATAACTGTACCGCTGGAAACATTCGCAGGAGAAACGTGTGCTCCCATATTTTCTAAAAACAAAACAAAAAGAAAAAAAACTTAAAGTCTCAGAAAATAAATTGCAGTTCCCGGCAGAGCTCTCTGCTCTTACAGTAAATTGCTGCCGGAAAGTCTCACAGACGGCGTTTCTCATATCGAGTTTCGAAATAAATTATACGTTATCAATGCATTTAGAGATCCATTCATATTGTTCTCTTCCGACACTTCTCTTTCTCATATTTCCTGTTTGGATCAGGCGTGTCTCAAATGACAACGGGCAAAGTGAAGAATGCGGAGAAATGCGATATCATATTTTGTTCTTAAGTAACTCATTCGAATTCAATAGGACCAAGAAAACCTGAACTTCCTTATCTTCCCCAAAAAGTGGTTCATTATCGATCTACAGCTTGGGACAGAAAATATTTGTCTCAGGTTCCTTGATAAATTACTTTGTGCCTCCATTTCCGTTTTATTTTTATTTTTTATTTTATTTTATTTTTTTTTTCGATTTTTTTACTGCATGCTGTGTATGGCTTGCTGTTCTTAGATTTCTTAGCACTTTTGATCTACACTACTGTTTGTAAAAATTGCAACACCAAGGAAGAATTGCGCTATTAAGAAGGAATTGTGATTCATTCCAGACGATGTGTGTGGAAGAAACCTAACATTTTTAGAAGCGCAGAAGAAGGAATTGTGATTAATTCCAGACGATGTGTGAAGAAGAATCATGACATATTTGTCAAAGCGAAGAAAAAGGAACTGTGCTTAATTCCAGACGATGTGTGTGGAAGAAACATGACACATTTTTTGAAGCGCGGAAGAAGGAATTGTGATTAATTCCAGACGATGTCTGAGGAAGAAACATGACACATTTTTCGAAGCGAAGAAAAAGGAATGTGCTTAATTCCAGACGATGTGTGTGGAAGAAACATCACATTTTTCGAAGCGCAGAAGAAGGACTGATTAATTCCAGACGATGTGTGTGGAAGAAACATGGCACATTTTTCGAAGCGCAAAAGGAGCAACTGTGATTAATTCCAGACGATGTGTGGGGAAGAAGCATACATTTTTCTCGAATCTCACGTCCAGGAAATGCATTTTCCGTTAGGGCATCAATATAGCCTAAAAGCCAAGGTCTGTCAGTGATGGGATTCGGAACTACATTTCTCTTGTACGGAGTCGGATATTCAACCGCTTGAACAACACCGACGAAGGCATATCTCTGCAACTTGCCATTTTGACATGTGCGTCATCTGTGAGTTAAGTACGTCACAAAGCGTGCCTAGATAATCAGAAATAAAATGTTCTGTTAGGGTAACTACCTATTTTAATCTGTTTCTTTCTGGTAGGATATATTAGTATTTTGGTATTGGATGTTTACTTGGATGCCAGTGGTTGTGGTTTTTGGATATTAGTAATTTAATGGTTGTTTTGTTCACAACCTGGGTATAGTTTTTAAATTTGGAGCTTAATTTTGTTTGGTGATTGCGTGTTTTAATTGGGAATCTTACGTTTATGATGGTGTTATTGATATGTGAAATGATCAATTGCTATGCTAGATTATCTTGAATAGGGTATCATGTGGTTGCAGTTTGTTTGAAAGTATTATCCTTTCGGTGTGTGTGATTCTCTGCTAAGTACCATGTTGGCTAACTGAGCTTCAAATTGCTTGGCAGTTGTGTATGATCATATAGATCTATAGTTCAGCAATGTGGTTTCCGGTATGATAAATGTTTAAATGTTTATGGTCAAAGTATTTTGAGATTCTGAATTCTGTACCTGAGCTTTACCGTAAATTAGAACCTATTAGCATGTATGATTACTGACTGAGTGCTGTGTTGAAATATTGAGCTGAAAATTGCATGATAATCGTGTTATTGTATTATGACATTTTCATTTTTGTCTGTACTTTTTGGTTGGGAAATGTTTAAGAATTACTTTGGCAGATTTTCTGTAAAATTTGAATGCTTATAAAAGTTTTCGTTTCTGTCATACAGGAGGGTGAATCTGTACTTGTTTTTGTTTTAATAAAGACTGAACTGGTCCCTTTTCGGAGCGAGCGGGTCTCCCGGTTGCACATCATTAACATCAGGTTGGCCGCAGTTTGGTAGCCGGTCGGGTCCCACGGTGTCGGGATACGGCCAAGGCCGTCTAGGAAACATAAGGCCATGACATTAGAGAGATGAGTTCCCTCCGTTTGTGACGTCACTCTCATATTGCACGGACTGATACGTCAGTTTAGTGTTTGACGTCACACACGACAGCGTTGAAAACCAATCGAAAGCTTTAGTTTTCGCGTGACGTCACTGAAAGAGGGAAATCGTTTCTCTAATGTCGTGGCCTAGTGTTTTCTCGACGGCCTTGCTTCTGCATAGTGCGGAGTGTCCGTCTTGCGGGTCTCGACTGGTAAAATTGCTGTGGCAATCCTTCCAATCTACGCGAAACAGGTAAAATCTTTCAGTAATAGGATAACTACGTCATTTGAAAATCAATCTAACATGTTGTCGCCCACTGTATTTGTCGGAATACGTGGGAAATCCTATAGAAACTGCAGACAGGGCTACGAAAAATGACTATTGACCTCACGTCATTTCAATTATGGTAGGTCGCTTCCTGTCCGGTTCAGCATATTTATCAATAATTGGCCAACGGCAAACAAAACGTAGATTCTTCATCGTTCTTTCAAACGCTTTTGACACCGGTGTTCAGTTCTTCGAAAGCCTCCTCCTGCACAACATCTTTTGCATACAAATTGAAAATTCATGGATGCGCAGTATGTGCTATTTTAGCCATGAACCTGTTGCACAAAGAGAAAGAAGATTCAAGTCTTCATTTAAGGAGACTGAAGCGCCTCTCCAATTATCGTCACTTCTACTGTCACGGCTTCCACTCCGGTTAATTGGCGTCCGTCTTTGTCACGGGCGGTTAGCAGCCAAGTAGCGTGCGACGGCCGTACGAAATGCGCCTGCAGCCATCGCGTGGATAGATAAGAAACTATTCTTTTATCTTACTGTTCCTGACACTTCGTAGACTTAATCTCGTCGGACGCATTTCCTCTTTGCTGACCTCTTGTGCTCTTTGAGGGTTGGAGACGCGCAAATCAGAACTCCATAAACTCGATCGCTGAAATCTGGCGCAATAATAGACCTCTTTCTCATGATAATGGACCTTTGTAATAAAGGAACAGACAATAAAGAAAAAAATCAAGGACACTGATGGCCCATCTTGGCTTAGGAGTAATATTAATTGTGCCAGTTATACATTTGCGTGAGAATCATCGCTTCAACTCCAGGAATTTCATAGTGGGAGATGGATGAAAGCAAATTTTTTGAAGGCTGTAAATTTTTATGGTGAAATATTTAGGCGTTTTACCATTAGGATCAAAAAGGGGAAGTGAATTTTTATAGTTAAGAATAGCTGTAAACGGGAATATTTTTTTTTCCAAAAAACCTACACGCAGTTATTTTGTTTTCCAGCTGTTTTCATTTTTAACTCTTATGTCTAAATGCTTCCCTAAACGAGCCAAGAGCAGAGAAGCGATAACATGGGTTGCTGAAACAGTAGATATACTACGGGCATTCTGAAAGTAATGCCTTCTCCTTGATAACTTTTGAAATTTTGAAGTGATTTTAATGAAACTGCACTGACATATACACTATCTACCAAACAAGTAGCTGGACACCTGTGATAGCAAAGGAAAACGAAGTTTATTCACCTTCAATAGTTGGTGGAACCTCCACAAGCGGCGATCCTCCGGGGCATATAATCTCAACCAGGCGTTGTAGGACGGCTAGCGGTATTTCCTTCCAATCGGCTTGGAGAAGACAGGTCAGTTCCTTCACCGATTTCGGACGGTGGGGGCACCCCTTAAGTCGACGCTCTAACTCGTCCCAGAGGTGCTCGATAGGGTTAAGGTCCGAGCTCTGCGCAGGCCAGTCCATTCGATTAACCCCATTGTCACCATACCAAGCCATAGTGGACCTCGCAACAGGACAGGAGGCATTGTCATCCTGAAAGTAACATGGGTCCACCCCGTAAAACTGCCACAACGTAGGAAGCGCATGGTCATCAAAAATGGTGCAGTAGGTCTCAGCGTTGAGTCTACCAGGAATTGCGACCAAGGGTCCCGTGCCATACCAGGAGAAACACCCCCATAGCATAATTCCACCGCCTCCGAACTTCACAGTTGGCACAATACATTCCGGCAGGAGGCGTTCTCTAGGCAGACGCCAAACCCAGACCTTGCCATCCGAACGGTAGAGGGTGAACCTTGATTCGTCGCTCCAGAGAACCTGTTTCCATTGTTCAACGGTCCACTGTCGACGTTCTTTGCACCACGTTAGCCGATCAGCGCTATTGGACTTGGTGATCAAAGGCTTGTGGGCGGCAGCACGTCCATGATAACCGAGCAGATGGGCTTCCTTACGGATGGCATTTATCGAAAGAACACTCCCGGATGCCTGTTGAAACTCCTCGCGGATGTGGCCCATCGATTTGGTGTGGTTCTTCCGAGTTTTTCTGGCTAGCACCCGTCGGTCTTTAACTCCCAGTTTTGTGGGTCTTCCGGGTCGGGGTACATTCCGACAGTCGCCTCTCATCTTTCACTTGCCAATCACGTAGGCCACTGTCGATTTTGGGTACTTCAACTCGCTGGATATGTCACGTATGGATCGGCCATTTCTGTGATACCCGACGATTACACCTTTCTCGAAATCAGAGAGCTCCGAACTGCGTGGCCTCTTGCATGCGACTGGTTGCGTTGTTGTTTCCCATACGATATTTATTGGCGGCGGCCGTGACGTGTATCAGAACTGCAGATATCGTCGATTGCAGGGGTGTCCAATTACTTGATGGTAGATAGTGTACTATGATATATTACCAATGTGGGACCAAATTCTTTTCAGAATCGGAAATAAAGATCATGAATGACAGAGAAAAGCAACGATCTGTAATTGAATTCCTGGGAAAAGAGGGATGTGAGGCTCCAGAAATCCGCAGAAGACTCCTGGCGGTTTATGGAGCTGCTACAATCGATATCAGTAATGTCCGAAACCGGAAGAGAAGAGGTTTCGATAGGGAGAAGTTTATTGTCGGACAAACAACGGAATGGAAGATCCGTAACTCCAGTTACAGATGCCAACAGGCAACGAGTGAAAGTCCTCGTCACCGCTGATCGTTGTGTCACCATCCAGGAGTTGTGTGATGCAGTTCATTGCGTCATAGTGCTATAGAACATTAATTAGGGGGTCTGGGTTACAAGAAAAAATGTTCAAAGTGAATCCCAAGAAGCCTAACATGTGTACAATGTGAGCAAAGGGTATAGACATGTGCCGGAATCTCTTGGACTGTTATGAGAGAGATGGTGAGGTGTTTTTCTCTAATGTTGTGACGGGGGATGAAACCTGGGTGTTCTTTCATGACACAAAACGTGTGTCAATGGAATGACACTTCACGTCTTCACCTCGACAGAAAAATAGTGAAAACAACTCGTTCCGCAGGGAAAGTGACGGTGACAATTTTCTGAGATAAACGTGGTGTCTTTCTGTCTGATTTCCTTGAATGGGGTGCAACAATAAAAAGTGCTCACTATGTGCAGACATTGAAAAAAGCTAAAGGAAGTTATCAGAAGGGAAAGACGTGACACTCCACTTCATAGTGTTGTTTTACACTATGATAACTCACGTCTCCACACCTCAATGGAGACTTCACAGGCTATTGCCAAATAGGGGTAGACGGTGATGCTCCAACCCCCCAAACAGTCCTTATTTGGATCTCTCAGACTTTTTCCTGTTTGCCTCTTTAAAAAACACCATTCGTGGGGAACGTTTCGACGATGTGACCGATGTTAAACTAACTGTGAACTCATGGGTGAAACGACAGCCTCAGAAATTTTTCCAAAATGGATTTTACCAATGGGTTCAAAAATGGCGGACATTACTTTGAATAGGCTAGCATTATTAACAATATGTCCAAGTATTTTACCACCAAGTTTCGCATTTTTGCTGCTCAGGATGCCCTCTTTTCAAAAATCCTGTGAATGCCGAAATGATTCAGAAGTATATCTGCAAAATCTATGGCGCACAAATATCAAGTGGTACATAAATACGTTTTTATGGTTCTGACATATGATTTAAGCAAGAGAAACTGAAAAAGACATTAGACTGCTACATACAAAGACTTCAAATTAAAAAACGAAAAAAAAATATTTCATTATTGTAAACGGCACTTCAAGATAAAGCTGCGGAATTCATGTATAATACATGCTAACTGCTGTTGATAGCTGTGCTATATGATAAAAAAAACGGGGGCGGGGGCGGCGGCTTACACAAAAATTAAATAAACATGAACGGAATACAGTTTGACCTGCATAAGTTAAATAATACATGACTGCAGCTAAATGGGGAAATAATTAAATTGCCAGCATACAAGCTCATGTAAAAAACACAAAAAATTGTTTACACATTGCCGGAAAGTGAAAAAAGAACACCAAGAAGGAATTGGCGGACGATCATGAAATTTACATATGTTAATGGGGTCGAGTTTACGTAGGTGTGATGTTAATTTCGGGACCGACCGGTGAGCGCTTACGATACAGCACGGCATAATATGCAAATTATCGTCGGTGGTATTTAAGGAGTACGGCGAAGTGAATGTAATCAGTCGTCGGCGTACGGACACGCGCGAAGACCCTGAAGAAGCTGCAATACCTCGACATGGAAGACGTGTACTATTTCAGTAGTTATAGGACTTTGAGCGAGGTCGTCTAGTCGGACTCCACGAGGTTGGGTGGTCGTATCGCGGAGCGAATTGGACGGGAAGTATCGGTGGTGGTACGATGGTGGCGTAGATGGTCCGAGGAACATTCCCACACGAGAAGACGTGGAACCGGGAGTCACAGACGGACTGATGAGCGGACCGATCGACGCATAAGAAGAGCTGCGTTGTCAAGCAGAACTTCCACTGCGACGCAAATCCGAGTTGCCGTTGCACCTGAGGTGACTATGCGAACAATCCGCAACCGTCCACTGGCATGTGTACTTCTGACTCCAGCCCACCGTCAGGAACGGCTGCAATGGTGTCGCCAACGTCTGCACTGGAGAACGCAATGACGATCTGTCGTGTTCAGCGATGAAAGCAGATTCTGCTTGGAAGCTGCCGATGGCCGTATGCGCGTTCGCAGACGCACAGGGGAGCGTCTCCACCCTTCTTGCATCCGCCAGCGACACACAGAGCCTACACCTGGTCTCCTGATTTGGGGAGCGATCAGCTATCACTCCCATACACATCTAGTGTTTGTACCGGGTACGTTAAACAGCACTTCCTACATCAACAACATCATTCAGCCAGTTGTTGTGCTATTTGTAAGGTTGGTCCCTCGTGGTGTTTTCCAGCAAAATAACGCACGCCCACACATGGCACGTGCGACGCAACACGCACTTCAGGGTGTGAGACAACTTCCATGGCCTGCACGTTCACCGGATTTGTCCCCCATTGAGCACGTGTAAGATTTTATGGGACAACGACTTATCCGGTCGCCACGGCAAGCCACGACCATCCCCGATTTACGCGTCCAGGTTGAGGATGGTTGGAACTCAATACCCCAAACTTACATCCAACATCTGTACGACAGACTCCATGCCAGAATTGCACAGTGTGACGCAGTTCATGGCGGTTCAACCTCGTACTAACCATGTTACATGGAAATGCTATTTTTCAGTTTACCAGCAAATACAGCTGTATTTTGCCATAATGTTTTGATCACGTTATCCTCTGTATTCCGTTATTATGCTGTATAAATTTCGTTGGTATCAGACGTCTCCTTCTTGGTGTTCTTTTTCACTTTCCGCCAGTGTAAATGACGCACAAATTATATTGTATTTTGTTAGTGTGAATGAAATGTCCAGGGCGAACGAGCAGTGAAGACAGGCCCCCCCCCACCACAGCGGAATGGATCCACCCACAGGTGTTGCGGGTATTACGTCACAGAGTTACTATAAATATCTAGCACGTGTGTGAAGAACAAGGTTCAGGCGTGGTTTGTTTGGACGTAATGTGGCTTGCAATGGAAACATGCAAATGCTGGATTTGAGAGTCCTCTTCTTGTTTACATTTAAACTGGGTCATTCTGCAGGAATTGCCGCTCAAATCGTTAACAAAGCGTTTGGGGAAAATACAGCCAACGAACGAATCATTCGGTGATGGTTTGTGAAGTTTTGAAGCGGAGATACGGACCTGCAAAACGAAGAAAGTGGTCACTGACTTGTTGCTGTTTCTGACGATGTTCTGTTACGTGTGGTTGAAGCGGACCCCGAAAAACGTGTCGTGTGATAGCGGCAGAGGTAGGTGTCTACCACACGACAGTTGTTCGGCGTCTGTCTGCACTGGGTAAGGTAAAAAAGCTGGACATGTGGCTGCCGCACGAGTTGACAACTGCCAACAAGACTAGGCGTTTGGAAGTCTCCACGGCTGTGCTTGCCATGAACAAAAGGAAACATCTACTGCATCCAATTGTCACCTGCGACGAAAAGTGAGTCCTTTATGGTAATCGGAAAGGGTCTGCACAATGGTTAAGCTAGGCGCAGCCTTTCGGACGGCATCCTAAGCCACCCCCTACACACCAAGAAGATGATGCTCCTTGTCTGGTGGTCCACAGCCGGGATAATTCTTCGGAGTTTCTTGGCAAGAGGCCAAACCATCACTTCAGAAAGTTATTGTGCTGAATTACACCAGATGAACCGGAAATTGCTGCAGAAATAATCGACTTTGGTCAACAGACGGGGCGTTCTTCTGCTCCAGGACAACGTCCGCCCTCTGTTGCCCAACGAACGATGCTGACACTAAGTGCCTTGGGTTATGAAGCACTGTCTCATCCTGCATATTCCTCGGACTTGTCTTCGACAGACTATAATCTGTTTCGTCGCCTGAATCACTTTCTGTCCGGGAAACAGTTCACGACAGACAACGAGGTTCAACATACAGTTAATGACTTCTTCAGGTCCGAGAAACAAGACTTTTTTCGTTCCGGGATCATGGCCTTGCCGGACAGATGGCAACTATGTGTCGATGCCGAGAGGGATTATTTTGCCCAGGTAAGTCATCCTATTTTTCCGTTCTCGTCGTCCACATGTGCTGGTCCTCTGTCGGACATTTCATTTTCGCCAACACAATAATCATATTTGCGCAAAAATTACAAATTTCTAAAGAACGTAGTTGTAGAATGGATGTACAGTGCTGAGCGGTAACCAATAGGAAAGACATTTTAGTATGAAATATGTCCACCCCGAACGTCTATGCAGCTCTCACAACGTCGTGGCATGCTGAGCACCAAGTGATCCAGAAGTTCCTGGACAAATAGGTCCACTCCTCCCTTAGAACACGAATCAGGCCCTGCTTGTTTCCTGGAGGGGTATTGAGCACCAATGCGTTTCCCCTGTGCGTCCTAGATGTGTTCGATGAGGTTGAGGTCTGAGGAGCGTGCTGGCCTGTCGATGCGATGAATACCCTCGGTCTCCTGAAGTATCTGCACTGCTCTGATACAATTAGGTGTCGCGTTGTTATCCATAAACAAAATGTCTTCCCCTACAGCACCACGGAATAAGCGATTATTGGAATAATCGAACATTACGCAGAAAAACCTTGTTGCAATATCGTTCGCCCGTCATAATCCCATTTTCCATCACCTGTAGCTTGGTGCGTCCATTAATCCACGATGCCCCCCACACCATGTCTTAGGAACCGCAGTACCGTATCTGTCCGTTTCTTGCAGATTCTCGCGCTGGTACGCAGTACCACTTTCACACCAGACCAAGTGACTTCTAGAACCGGAGAACAAACTGAAACGACTTTCATCTAGAAGAGTACATTGTCTCGTTGATGACGTGTTGAATCACTGTGGATACGCACTACAGAAAACGTGCGCTACGTTGAGCTCTGGATAGAGCGACGTAGACTACAGGCCTTCGGGCATATAGCCCTGTATGTCGCAGACGTCTTGCCACAGTTTGTCGGGATATTCGCGTTTCTGTGCTGAAATGGAGGCAATTTGCAAGCTGGCCAGCCGTGATGCGGCAATTACGTTCGTCTTCCTGGCAACATCACTCACTCGGCGGCATTCTTACAGCTTCCTGATAACTCTTCCCCGCGTGAAATCCTCTAGATGATGTCTATTTTTTTATTGTATGTTTAACGACCACAGCGAGCAACTTAGTGGGCTGTGAGCAGTCGTCCGTCCCTAATTTAGGGTCACTGGTTCCAGGAAAGGGAGATACCTAGCGCCATAAAAGAAACACCACATGCATGCCTCACTGGGATTCGAACCCGGACCCATCTCGTACGAATGATAGATGATGTCTTTGAGACATAACGTAAATAATACGTTTGTACCTTTATATCTTCACGTCCAGATTTTTTTTTAAATACATGGCGCCTATCTCGCTCCTTTTCTTTTTCATCCGTTTAAAGGATACCACGTGAACCCTGTGCGCACGATTCGGCATTTTTGGCTACACTGGCTATTTACTGAACGGCCCCAGTTATGCAAATTGTCACAAGCTGTTGCGTCTGATTTAGTGGTAGTAACTTCTCGAAATAGGGACAACAGTATGTGTGCGTGTGTGTGCGCGCACACACTATGTGACGTATCACTGAAATGACGCAAGTGTTAAAACTGCAATTTGAAGCGATAAGCTTCGTCGGTGTAGTTCAATCAGTAGAACAATCGACTCCGCAGGAGGCAGGTGTGGGTTCAAACCCCGATCACTGGCAAATGAGGCTTCATTTTCACAAAGCCTCTGTAGAACTTTATGAGAGTATTGCAAGAAAAGAAAGTACTAATACACCTATAATTTTGTCAAATGCTTGAGGTCGCCCCGGTGGCGCAGTGGTCTAAGCGATGGCTTCTGATATGGACAAGTCGCATATTCGTAGAGGTCCCGAGTGATGGTCGGTTCTTGCTTGACCTTGCATATTTTTGTGTTGGTTTAAGTTTTCCTGGTATCGTTTTGTCGTGTTCTACACTCCTTTCCATTTCACAAGCAGTGCTTGTGGACAGCCACAGGTTTGTGGTTTTATCTTTTTGTGTGTTGCGAGGTGCAGGACTCGCTCACGTTACAGTTCGTGGCCGAGATGGCCGCAACCTCTGCTATCGTCTCAACCGCTTCACACGATTCTTCTTCGTCTTCAGTTTCTACGATATCGTATTCATCACCATTGAATGTGATTGCATCTTCAGCTGTGCTTTCATATATATCTCTGTTATGCCTTCTACCACCAAAGTCCCATATACCGATGGAACCAACTCTAGTGTTAGGGCTACTGATATGTGCCCATCTCCACCCCCGCTTGCGTTTGCGACTGTTGTTGGTGGCTCATCTCAGCGGATTACGAATTCATTTTGTGATAACATTGAACTAACCAGAGTGGATAAAGTATTGAAGATTCTGGTTCCTGAAGAATCTCATGAAGGTAAGCAGTATAACTCTGCATTACTTCTTAGTGTCTTTTTTCAATCGTTGCCCGACACTCCCCCCTCCCACTTTATCTAGATTCTGTTTATAAAGTTGTTCCCGAAAAACAAATAGTGTTTATTATTCGAATGGGAGGGGGAATTATAGTGCAATTTACAGACCCCGCTACTGTTGATAAAATTCTTCAGTCAGGAATTGATATTAGACATTTCCATTTACAACCTATTCCTGCTTCACATAGGCCTATTACTGTTACCCTTTCGCAGGTGCCGACAGCGATCCCGGATTCAATACTAATTAAAGCACCAGGGTCTTTTGGACGAGTGATTGTTAAAACGAAAATTCTTCCAGCTGTAGGTAGCGACTCCCACTACAGTTCAGTGCAAGGAGGACGTCGACAGTACCGTATCATATTCCCTAGTGATGAAACTATTGTTGAATGTCCCACATCCATGGAACTTAACATTGGCATCCGCACATTCGTTTTTAATATGTTTGCGGGTGTCCAGCGCTTTAAGTGCAAGGCTGAAGGGCATGTCGTGTCTGAATGCCCACATCGTGTTCTACAGGACAGTTCTGCTGCAGCTGCTACTTCTATTTCCAGCCTACAGGAACCTTCATCGGCTTTATTAGCTGCTCAACCAGGAACTGCAGGAAAACCACCTGTAATACCTTCTATAGACTCTACTTCTACTGGTAACCCTGTTGCTTCAGATCCTGGATTGCGTCAATTTGATAATGTTCGACCATGTCCGACTTAGAGCTCTACTGCAGTGGGTTTACATAATCCTCTTGATATGGACACTTCAAGTTTTCCACATATGCTACCACCTCAACAGGCCACCCAGTCTCAGACAGCTAATAAACGCTCTCTTTCCCCAGATTCACCACGATGTACTCGTGCGTCTTCTCGTTCCAGTTTACGACAAAAAAAAAAAAAAAAAAAAAAAAAAAAACGCACTTTAACCCCGCACTCTCGACGTTCTTCTGCTTCACCTAGCCAGGACAGTCAATACGCTGTTTGCAAAACCAACACCAATGGCATCCGTACCGATTCAGCAGAAGAAAGCATGCAAACTGCCCATGATAGTGAATCGCAGTCTGCTTCTTCAGAAAGTGAAAGCTCCCCTCCCCACACCTTTCTTGACTTTCCAGAAGTTTTCCAGGACAGCACTGTCCCCAATTCGCCATTTACTCTCCCTGAATAAATATCTCTCTATCAGTGTCCGAAAAAGAGCAACATTATGCAAATACCATGTGTGCGGAGGAATTTGCAGCGCCTTCCCGAAATGGTTCAACAACTCGCAGCGCTCGAGGAAGTCTTTAGTAATGCCTCTCCCGTCTTGGGCCATCCAATATGGTAGAAGGACAAAATTTATGCTTAAGGTTCTCATGCCTAAACTTGCAGACTATCTTCAACTACCCCAATGATGCTCCGTTTTATACAAATCTGTTTTTTGTTGTTGTTGTTGTTGTTTAGCTGTTACAGGCAAAATACGCCTGCAGCAACGTTTCAACCCTCTTCTTTTGTCCATACAAATGGACGGGCACACATTTTTTTTGGGGGGGGGGGAACCAAGTTTTTTTTTGTTAAGAACGTCTTTTTGTAGTACGTGCTTATTGTGTTTTTTCTTTCATCACCAGGAAGTGTGACTAGTGTTTCTTTCTCGTGATGAGAATGCAGCATGTTGTGTTAACTGTGTCGCATCGTGTTGTGCGTAGTCATCGCTGAACTTTTTGCGTCTTCCTATGATGAGCTCCTTCCTTCACATTGAATCCTAACGCTTTCCACGACCAACCTTTTCTGCGAAGCCATGACCCAACATCAAGCTGGCTTTTTTTCCCTTCTTCATCAGTGATTTCCCTACATTTCTTCAACAATTGTTTTGTTTCTCCGAAATTTGAACATTCCCCGACTGACTTTTATGAACAGTCCTATATATATGCGTCACTTTTTTGTTACTTTTGTTAATTGCTTTGTCAGGTGAAAAGCTGAAAAGCATGATGGGATCGCCAACGCGCAACGACAACCCGGTGATTGTAAATACTTGTATATATTTGTTTCTCAGTAAATACCATTTGAATTCTGATCATTCGTCCGAGATGGGTTCGGGTTCAAAGCCCGGTGAAGCATGGATGTTGTGTTTGTCTGACAGCGCTGGCTCTCTCCCTTCCCTGGAGTCAGTGGTACTAAATTAGGAACGTGCGACTGCTTATAGCCCACTGAGTTGCTAACGGTGGTGGTTAAACCTCGAAAAAAAAAATCTTTGAGAGAGAGGACTTTCAAGAATCACCGAAACAGTCAGAAAACAATATTCTAATGAATAAAAAGTTGACCTGAAAATGCAAAAATAACTAAGTATTCGATGTAGAGCCAAAAAAAAAAAACAAATATTTATATATATATAAAAATGGAAGCAAGAAAATTACTTCTGGCGGAAGAATGAAAACTATCATGAAACGTTGAAAAGAAATTTCAAAAGACTACAGAAACATTTTTTTCTCCCAAAGAAAATGTTCCGTGTTACTATTTTGCGTTGTTTGTGGATCCTTGAGATGCTAAAAGATTAACAAAGAGTATCACAATAAATCATACGCCTTTGGACGTTGAGTCACGCTGCGGCCAAAGTGAGCAATTGTGTTTCTTGAAGTTTGTGTGGTGTGACAGCCGCAGAATAAACGCAGGCGTATACGAAATTCACAAAAAGACCCTCTAAATGGTTCGGTATTTTAAGCTCTCCTTTCAACTTTGAAATCACTTGGCGAGTGAAATGACAGGCATTGTTCCCGCAATGAATACTTGAAAACCTTTCTTTGATAAAAAGCTTCATGACGCTGAATTGTGGCACGTTATTTTAGTTTTCGGAAGAGAACTTTCTGTTAAGGGGACAAAAGGGACAGAAAGGAATTAAAGATTGTTTAATAGAATAATGATAGGCACTGTCATTTGCGATGTTCCCTGGCGAAAAAGTGAAGCGCGATTTAAATATCTCCGACATTTCAAAACCAATTTATTTACTTTGTTTTGTTTTGGTGTTTAACGTCCAGCATGAGAAGCTCTGAAGGCGATAAACAGTCACCCGTCCTAATTTAGGGGCAACTGGTTTCAGAGCCTTAACGTCAGTGGCGTAATTAGCACAAAATGTGGCCCCCCCTTCCCGCAAGATTTACTTCAGTACCCCTAGGCCCTAAGCACAGCAATTTTCCCAGGATTTCGAACACGAGGGAGGATATATTTTTCTCAGTGTGTGTGTGCGTGGTGGTTAAGGGGGAAGGAGAGATTAGTTAGTCAGGGAGAGTGCCTGCAAAAGCAATGGTGGTACCTAGAGCCCTGTAGCTTTAATTTTTTAAGTAATAGATTTGACAATACGTGTAATTGCTTTGTCCAAAACTACAATAAATCACTTGAAGAAATCACCCTCTTACACATGGCATATCTGAAGCTGCTGTGAGTAAATGTTGACGCCTGTCGTGCACGTAATCCTAAGTAACTGACTGTTTTCCCACATCCTCCACGGGGAATCCCACTGTGGCCTCACACTTTTCCTCAGCAGCGCAGAGAGAGGGCGATTGGAGAGCGATCGTATTATTTACAACCCATTGTAGAGCAATCGTATAACAAACCCGAAGTCAAAGAGCCGAACACTTTCAATCTGTATGACATTCAAAATTTTAAAAGTGAAACTAGGCATTTATTTAGGCAAAGCGAAATATGTCTTAAAGCAAAATATGAATTTTTGGGTTAATTATTGTGCATGTTCGAATTTTTTCGCGAAACTACAAACTGGCAGCTGCAGTACGCCCCTTCGTTACCTGCGCCCCCGCAGCTGCGGGGAGGGGCGCTTAACGTGGTTCCACCTAAAAACTCTGCCTTTTATTTCCAATGCTAAAAAAAAACAACTTCTGTAGATATTTTCTTCGCAACTAATATATTCCCTAGGATAAAAATTTGCAAATCGATAAAAATAATTCTAAATTATACCATGGAATACTTAATATTTGTTAAAACGTAACCATAATTATATTAAAAAACAATAATTTTTCCTTGGGTAATGTTCAGACCTGCTAATAGATGGAGCGACTTGTACATTGGCGATGTCAGTTGAGAAACAAACGTCTTATTCAGGGTGATTCAAAAGTCCCCGAACTCTGAATTCAAATATTTCTACCACGAATATAGTGATGTATAACTGTTTTTACATACTGTTATATTGATACTCATACTTACAGGTAATGAAAACCACTTTACAATGATGCTGGAATTGTTCACCTTTCTGTTAAAGACACAAATTCACCCGACAACACATTTTGGCGGACACTGTTTTCAACGTGTTGGCTGGTATGTCCCTCACGGCTGTAATGATATTATTCCGCATGTACTATACCGTCTTATGGTTGTTGTGGTAAACTGTGTCTTTCAGATAGCACCACAAATGGAAGTCTGGTGAGCGAGGCGGCCAAAGTTTTTTCGAGATTAATCGATCGTGGAAGAACTCACGGAGCATCTCCATTGTGTCGTTTAATGTGTGGCACGTTGCTCCATCCTGTTGAAACCAACAGTAACGTTCGTGTTCTTCCTGCATCGCTACAAATTGATGGATGATGTCTGCATACACAGTGGAATTTACAGTTGTGTCGAAAAAAATGGCCCTACGATTCGTTCGCCGTCTAGACATGACGCACCACACTCTAACTTTCTGACAGTGAAGTCCAACCTCATGCAATGCGTGTGGATTCTCCACAGCCCATATGTCAGTGTTTTGGCTATTAACATATCCGTTCAAATGAAACACTGAAAAAATGTGTTGTTAAGCTGGTTAGTCACATTGTTGCGCGTGAAACTCTTAAACCATTGGCAGTAGGCAATGCGCTCTTCCGAGTGCAAAGGACGTAGCTCTTGCACTACTCGAATTCTGTACGGCCGTAGCTTTAGATGTTTAGTACCACTCTGGCAGGCTGAATACGATGACAATAACTCTTGAGACAGCAGCCGAAGTGACTTCCGGGGAGAGCGCTGCAGGGGAACGTGATTTTTTCCAGAAACGTGGTCGTCACCACGGCTGACCGACCGCTTTTAGGCTTATCCTGAACACTGCCTGTCTCGCGAAACTGGTTCAAAAGGTCATACACAGTTGTTTACCCTGGTATAGGTGCATCGGGAAACTTCCTTTGAAAGAGCTGGATGCAACGTTGGTAAGATTTTTCCGCAAATTAAATTTCTAACAAAGCGACTCTCTGTTCTTGCGTGAGACTCATGGCTGACTGAACGTTACTGCTTGCCAGCGCCTGGGTAAGCACAGTGTCACGGTGGTGCTATCACGAGGCGCAGCTCGTTCCCCAAGATCACACACAACAGCCACAAGCAGCAATGCTCGGATATCTTTTATGGTTTTACAGCAAATACGTTTTGAAAATAGTGTTCGGGGACGTTTGAATCACCCTGTATATTTCGGAATTCCAAATTGGCAGTTCTGTTGACATTTTCAGCAAAATTATTGTCAGAACCTTTAATCTAAATGGCTCAAATTATTTTAAACATTCCAGACTATCGCATAGACAGATTCAAATTTTGATTCCATTCCGAAAATTAATTCAATTATTGAAAGAAAAAATCGCAGTGATGTGGGAACTACTGATTTCTAATCAGGAATAATGTAAAATCAGTAGTTCTCACAGCAGTATTTCCTTTGTACGAACGTTTGAAAGTTTGTCCCACTTTGGTGGCGCTTGAATGTTTTAATTGTATAATTTTTAATTGTTTTTATAAATAATTTGTTTTAATTATTAATTCTTTTTGGCGAAAGAACGCTTGTCTATTTTAACTGTCGACTCCTTGCCTCAACAAATATACTTTTTCCTTTATTGCTGTAATGCTGATGAAACATACTTTCACATTTGGACATCACAAACAAAAAGAGTATCTGGTTATTAAAAGAAATTTTTTTTTTACTCAAAGTTAAACGACCATCGTGAGCAACTCGATGGGCTATAAGCAGTCGCCCGTCCCTAATTTAGAGCCACTGATTCCAGGGAAGAGTGAAAGCCGGGGTTGTAAGACAAGCACAATATCCATGCCTGACCGGGACGGCTATTAGAAAAACAACTCTACACATCTTATTTTCCTCCGTCATTATTGACGACTTTCACCTAGTTCAGAATTAAGTCATCCAAATACTTGTTTCTCCATTGATGTCGTGAATCTACAGGTAGCGCCATCAATTAGCAAGTCTCAACATTACCCAATGAAAAATCATGGGTTTTTAAATTAAGTATGCCACTAAAATCTAAAGTTATTTTTATCGATGCCCAAATCACCCTAGGGAATACATCAATCTAGAAGAAAACTTTTACAGAAGTTTTTACTATTGGCAACATAGAGCAGAGGTCTCTGGCCATTCGGGCTCTGCAGCCGCTCCACTTTGGTATTGTCAGAACTCATTGTGTGTGCGGATTTAAATGTCAGTGTTGCCCAGCGTTACCATTCTACTGCTTTATCAGTTGAAATACTAATTTTGACTCCCGTCTATTGGGAGTCGCGATTCTTTGACCAATTATTGAAATATAAGAACAGGTGTATAGGGTTGGTGCGAATGAAGTGTCAGGCAAACGACCAGCAGACGTTGGACGGCGAGAACGGAAAAATAGGAAAACTCACATAGGCGAAATAATCCCTATCAGCATCGACACATAGTTGCCATCTGTCAGGCAAGGCCATGATACCTAAACGAAAAAAGTCTTGTGGCTGGGACCCGAAGAAGTCATCAACTTCACGTTGAACCTCGTTGCCTATCGTGAACTGTTTCCCGGACAGGAAGTGGTCCAGATGACGAAACAGATTATAGTCTGTCGAAGACAAGTCCGAGGAATAGGCAGGATGAGACAGTGCTTCATAGCCCAAGGCACTTAGTGTCAGCATCGTTCGTTATGCGACATGAGGGCGGTCCTTGTCCTGGAGCAGAAGAACACCATGTTTGTTGGCCAAAGCCAGTTGTTTCTGCAGCAATTTCCGGTGCATCTGGTGTAATTCAGCACAATAACGTTCTGCAGTGATGGTTTGACCTCTTGCCAAGAAACTCTGATGAATTATCCCGGCTGTGGACAACCAGACAAGGAGCATCATCTTCTTGGTGCGTAGGGGTGGCTTAGGATGCCGTCCAACAGGCTGTGCCTTGCTTAACCACTGGGCACACCATTTCCGATAATCATAAAGGACCCACTTCTTGTCACTGCCTTCACTTCGGATCCTCTTTCAACTGCCTTGGGCTTCCTGTTTTCTCGTACCGGCTCCGTTTTAACAGCTCATTTATTAGAGTCCTCGTCACAGGGGAAGTCTTTCTTCGCTTCTTTAGCTCTCGGAGTAAAATATTCCGCGCTTCCACATACTAAACTTGCATCTTACACTTCAGCACTCCATCAGATTGTTCCAGCTGATCCCATCACGCACATCGCACGAAAGCCACGCTCGGTGTTGGTTTATTTTTCTAATCCTGCTCAAGTTGAGTTGGTCCTTCTCCAATTTCAGTAGGCGACCAAACTTTGTTCGCAATTCCTCTTGCTCATAGCCCTACTCTCGTTACTTTATCTCCAGTTCCTCCTGAACTCTCCAACGATTTACTGAATGCTTTCCTTTCTCAATGTGGTTTAGTTATTGGCCCTATTAAGTCTTTGCCCACTGCTTCAGACGATCAAGGGAATCGTCTCTATTATAGTTTTCGACGTCAAGCTCTCGTTGTTTTTCCTGACGAACAGTCCATTGTTTCCTGTCCGACAGCTTTCCACGTCATCTGCGGTCCACACAATTGCACTGTCAATGTTTTTACCGCCTATCATTGTTTTTCTTGCAAATTGCCCGGTCACCATAGTTCTTCTTGTCCAACTCGGAATTTTTCGACTTCCATTAGCTCTTCTGCCATGCCAGAATCGTGTGACCTTTCTTTATCATCCACATCTTTGTCGACTTTTACTTCTACATATTCGCAACTTCCGGTTTCGAGTGGTTTGTTCCCTGCCCCTGATTTTTCTACTTCACGTGTTTCTCCGGAGAATATTTTTCCTGATCATCTACTACCGACAGCTCTCCTGGATGTTCTCCCTTCTGTTACTACTACACCTCTTTGCACGCCTCCATCGAGCCCGTCTTCTGCCCAGATCTCGTTGAAATGCCCTCAGTCACCCTCTCCGCCTTCATCTCCTGCTCCTGTCAGTCCATTGTCTCCATGTTCGACTGCGGTCTCCGCTTCTATGGTTCCGCTCTTCGTCTCCACGGAGCCAGCGTCTACCAGTTGCTTTATATCTCCTGCTTCCTCACCGCCCCAGTGCAACTTATCTGTTTCTGTGCCTCCAGATCCTCCGTCATCTCATTTTCCTTTACCGACGGCTGATGTTGCTTCGTCTCCTGCGCGTCAGCTCCAGTCATCACTCTTAGATGTTCCTGTTACAACTTCATTTTCACCGCCGTGCTCCCTTCAAGCAAATCTATTTTCTACAGGGCCCTCCACTGACAGCCCTGTAGTGTCTTCTGGGTTGCACTGGTCTTCTGTTGATGTCTCCATTCGGCCTTTTTCTCTAGACACTTCTGCTTTGCCAACTCCTTAGTCGCCGGACGAAGTTCCTACTCCGCGTCTTATCAGCTCTCTCATGCCGATCGTCTCTGTGAGTTCTTCACTCCCAGCAACTCTTGTCACGTCCATTGAACCTGCATCCTTAGACTCACAGTGTGCTCATTTGCCTTCTGACGTGTCATCTTCCTCTACAGCCGTTCCTGTTATCCTTCCATCAACTTCAGCCGCTGTTCCTGCCTCATCGAGTGTTCCTGCCAGTGCTCCTTCACCTGTGCTTCATCATGCTCCATTGTTGCCTTCCTCGACTTCTGCTGATAGTACTTCCCTTACTTTTTCTACGACTCGACCTCCCCGACGGCGGCGTGAGCCTCTTACTCCAGATCCTCCTTTATAACAAGACTTGCTTCTTATGGTGATTATTACCACGCTTATGAGCGTTAGGTGAAACGTGCTATGTATAAATATCCAGACTTGTCCTTTCCTTATTCGCTAACACCAGTTCCTTATTATTCCAGTATCTTCCAGAGTGTGAGTCCTTAGACTTTTGCTTGACTTTTGCCATGCTTAATGTCCTGTGTATTTCATGTTTCTCAAAATATCTCTCTGTTTGAGAGAGTGGCCTGCGCGCCCATAGTTCTTTTTCTTATGTTTTGTTCGCCTCAATGCCTCACGTGTAAGCCTGTGATTTTGTCCACGTCTTTTTGGCCTTTTGCCCATGTTATATGCCCCCGTTTTACTGTACACTACTAGTTGTCTAATAAAGCGATATTGAACGACAAAAAAACTTTATCATGTTGTTTCGGAGGTATACTGAACCGGTTCTGTCAAATATAATCGAAATGGGGTAAAAAGTCAGGACACAATAGAGAGATTTATACCATAGCCATTAACCTCATAACTTGACTAAAAATGCTTCTATCGCGACAAAACTTTAGTATGTTGTTCCGGAGGTGTACTGAACAAATTCGGTTTAATATAATCGAAATGGGGTCAAAGGTCAGGGCACAGGAGCGAGATTCATTCCACAGATATTATCCTCATAACTTGAGTAATGACTTCTGGTATGTTGGAAAGCATATCATACATAATCAATGCATTGCATGATTTTACTAACTTGTTTAAAATGTCTGACGATTGCACACACAAAACATACAACTGCCTTTTGTCAGTGTCTAACTTTTCCGTTGTATACGAAATGTCACAACATATAGTAAGTAAGCAAACCACTAAGTAATGATTAAGAACTGTAACACAAAAAAACGTAAAACTACTTAAATTACTCTGGAATATAAAAAAAATACATATAACATAATGCCATAATGTTTTGCGCATATTAAAAGAATATCTTTTGATCCTGTTATTAAAAAAATGACACAGGTCTCTGACTTTTCACTCACACGAAGAACACCTTTCAGTTCACTATATTCGGAACGAATACATCACACCTTGTCCTCATTGGTATAAAAATTCCGCTCACTGAACTGATATTTTTTCATATGGTCTTTTTAATATACTTAAGTTGAGATTATTGCAAGGGCTGTGAACTTGAGGCCCTTTGTAACAGCAAAGGCTACTACTACAAGCGGCCGCAAGTTCTTTTGAATAGCTGCTTTCTCGTCATCCAGTTTTTATGAATTAAAACAACGAAAATAGTTTCTAAAGATTTTACGTATTTACGGAGAAAAAAATACTTTTCTTCTTAATACTTCATTCAAAGCTGCCTTAATTCTTGGCTATTTCTTTAAGTAGTTTCACATGAAGTTTCCGCAAAACATTTTGTAAAATCTTTTTGCTCAGGCTAGAGGCTCTTTTAACCACGAGTCCCCACTCCCACCCCCGCACAGCGGAGGTTGCGGGGATTATCAGTACGTCACTGGGCCCTGACTCAATTATATCTTTCTTTAAATCATTTGATGAATGGTGTGCGGTGCTCCTGTGGAACAGAGTGATGGTTTCTGCTTTTCCTCACTACCATATCTGGGTTCGAATACCGGGGTCCGTGTTCTTCAATATGGTGCTGGTGGTCTCTTTTATCTAGAAGCAAATATTTCACGGAGAGAGAGAGAGAGAGAGAGAGATAGCGCGATATCCACCGGAAAGTATACGAAGAACTCTTATGGCGAAACACTTCATATTTTGTCCTTTTTTTTTGACATGTCTCTTAGTCACTAATAAATATATGGTTATACTATATGTCCAATTGTACTTTTCATTTTTTCTTACGTAGACACCTATCTTCTCTTCTCAAAGTTAGTTTGGAATTTGTGTTTATTTTACCATCTACTTTTTTTGTACTGTTCATTCTTGTTAGGGCCCGTTCGATACCTGATTAAACAAGTTCGCAAAATCATGCAACGCACTGATTATGATACGCTTTCCAACATACCAGGAATCATTACTCGACTTATTACTCAAGTTATAAGGATAATGGCTGTTAAATAAATCTCGCTCCTGTGCCCTGACCTTTGACCCCATTTCGATGATATTAAACAGAATTGGTTCAGTATACCTCTGGAACAACCAACATACTAACGTTTTGACGCAATAGAAGCATTTTTAGTCAAGTTATGAGGATAATGGCTGTGGAATAAATCTCGCTCCTGTGCTCTGACCTTTTGATCTCATTTCGATGATATTCAACAGAACCGGTTCAGTATACCCCCGGAACAACATGATAAAGTTTTGTCGCAATCGAAGCATTTTTAGTCAAGTTATGACGCATGAGGGCGATGGAATGTTTCCGCTTCTATGTCCTGACCTATGAACCCATTTCGCCCATTTTCAATAGGGTTCGTCCCCAGGTTGTCCCCTACAACATACTAAAATTCGATCGAAATCGAACCATTTTTAGTCGAGTATCGTGCGGGCAGACAAACAGACGGGCAAAGCTGAGAATATACGTTTCTTCAACCAACGGTTGGAAAGCGTAAGACAAACAAACAAACAAGCAAACTAACTAACGAAACCAACTAACTAACTAACTAACTAACTGTCTGCCTGTCTGTCTTTTTTGTGTGCAGTGGATAGATAGAAAAAAATGTCTTCCATTAAGCCATCCATGTGTTTTCAGCTTTTGCTATTTCCAGCTTCTTTCGCTAAATGATGTTTTTTCTCATTAGGTGTAGAAAATGAAGACTGAAAGTTGCTGATAGAGATCAACTACTAAAAATTAAGTAAATGAACTAAAATCTCTCACCAAGCATTTTGTCATATTAATCTGAAACAAAGGATTTTCTTTTGGTGCAGGAAAACAGTGTCTGTGCGTAAAGCAGACATCTGAATTTTAGTTGTTTTTGTAGCACGGTAAAGTTCAGTTATTCCTGCACGTATTGAGGTTTTAACAGACAATTTTTAAAGCAGTACGAAACAAGATACCTCACTATATACTATGCTTACGGAAGCAATTGAAATTTATCTAAATAATGGGAAGGTGAAACTGACAAAGTGTACTTGGTTCTAGAGTAGATTCGAAATGAGTAAAATAAAATAAATATAAGATCACGTGATGTTTTGAATATAATTTAAGTAAACGGTAAACCAAAGAGCACATTAAAAGAAAACTAGTGACGAAAAAGGAACGAGAACACAGTTGTATTTTGAAAGTATCATCTCTTTAAAAGATTTGAAAACGTAATTTCATCAAAGAAAACGGTTTTTTTTACGGGCCTGATAATGACCAAGGCAAGACCTTCATTTTTTAAAGTGCGATGAAAATTATGATTAATTGTTGTTCCCTGTAGATTTATCGATTTCTTTTCTTTTTAATGTTGTTTCTGTTCTGTTTGCATTGTTAAACACCATCTGCGTTCTTCATCCGTGAAGAAAAGGGTGGAGTCAGAGTAGGAGAGGATGTAAAGCACCATCTCGAGGCGATAAAAAATCCTCTGGGCGGAGATGTGGAAAGTAGATTAAAGGATACCAATAAGAAATCTGAAAGGGATGAACATGACAAAACAAAATCCCGAAGAAATCTTTAAAAAAAAATTAGTACCCAATTGCATATAGTTGTATTTCGCTTTTACTTTGTTTAAATGTGTACGTGCGTACGAAAGTTCATCAAAAACTCCTTTCCAGCATTTTTTTGCATTTGATGCGTTTTTTAAAAATTTCACGGTATGTACATTAATAAAGATTGAATCTTGAAGCTGGTTTGATAATTCTGTTCTTCAGGTGGCAACACTTCACCGGGGAGTTTTACAGCCCGTATTCCCTTCCCCAAATTTCCTCAGATACCATCCGATTAAAAATTCAACACCCCTCCAGTTGAAAATGTGTAACACACATATTAAAGAGTAATTTATTAGTCCTTTTTTTATTACCATATAGCACACTTGTCAATATCACTTAGCATTTACAAGTATTCTTCATTACCTTCTTAAAATATCTTCTACCATAATGCAAGGATTTTTCTTTCTTTTTATCTTTTAATTTGAAAACTACGTATATAACAGTAAAATGTTTCCTTTTTTTAAATTTTTTTTCTTGCCGAAAGTCATTCATTCAACCATAAAACGGAATGTGGATAGCCCTTCGTTTTAGCCAGTTACTGATATATTTTTGAAACATTTCAGCATGCACAAGAGATTTGTGATAGTATCAGTGTGCACTGTTTCAGCAACACATGTTAATACTTAGTTGCTTTTACCTTGTTTAAGGAAGCATTTAAATATGACAGAGAATGAACAAAAACGGCTCACACTCACACAACTACATATAACTTTGGAATAAATATTCCCAGTTTGAACCGTCCATAATAATTGTGAAAACCCAAGTTTGTCCGCGACGGGAATCGAACTCGTGTCCCCTTATTCCGGAGTAAGTTGATCGAGCTACGCGGACAGAATGTCTCGCTGCAGATTTACCGTCTTGACACATATTTTCACCTGTGTACTATTGTACACTGGCGTGCAAAAATTAAGGACGAGACGGTTTTTCGAATGTAACGTCGTGCAGAAGTGCTCCACATCGACTTAAATCGTACCATAAGATCCCCAAGATGTAAGAATATGGGACAAGTGAGCAAAACCGTCCAAACAAGGAATCCAAAGGATACAAAGGCACTTTATTGAAAAGGTAGCTTCGAGCACAACTAGACAAAAACGTCCATGTGACAGGCGGCTGCCAAGAAAAATCCAGTCTTTAGTAAGGGATATGATCACCCCTGACGGCGTTGCAGGATTTACAACGTCTGTCCATGCTGAGGACGAGGTTGTCAAGGAGCTGTTGAGGCATCGCGGCTCATTCTTCTTGTAGCGCCAATCGCAGCTGCGGAATTGTTGTTGGCGGCTGGTGACGTGCCGCCAAGCGTCTACTGAGAAGGTCCAACGAGTGTTCGATTGGATTTAGGTCCGGGGACCTTGCGGGCCAATCCATGCGTTGAATATCTTCACTCTCCAACAGCTCTGCGACAGCCACTGTACGATGAGGTGTAGCGTTGTCGTCCATGAAGAGGAACTCAGGACCCACAGCACCTCTAAACAGACGCACGTGAGACAGGAGAACCTCGGTACAATAGAGGACACCAGCGAATGAACCTCCTTGGAAGATGTGGAGGTCAGTACGGCTACCAAGCATGATACCGCCCCAAACAAGAACTCCGCCACCTCCAAACCTGTCCCTTTCGATGATGTTGGAGGTGTGATTGCGTGTTTCCTGCTCTCTCCAGATGTGTATACGTCCAGAATCGCTCGTCAGACTAAATCGGCTCTCATCCATAAAGAGAGCTGGACCCCATTGCTGATGTGTCCAGTTCTCGTGTTCCTGGCACCACAGAAACTGTCGTCTCCGATGAGCAGGCGTTAATAGCACACACCGTATTGGTCGTCGTGCAAACAGACCACCTTTTTGCGGTCTCCTGGCCACGGTAAAACGTGATAACGAAGGTCCAGTTGTCTGTTGCATGTGCCTTGCGATTTCCCCGCTGTCTGTCGTTTGTCTCTTCTCGCCTGTAGGACAATATACTGGTCGTCCGCCGCCGTGGTTGCTCGTGGTCGACCACTGCTAAATTCTCGGACAGCTGTTCCTGTCGTTTGACATGCTCTCCCAGCTCGTGAAACGATGCTGTTAGCGATCCCGAACTCCTCGGAGACACTAGTCACACTTCGACCTTCTACCAACTTCCCAATGACGCGACCTCGGGTAAAGTCATCCAGATGTCGTCTACTGGATTGCCTCTTGGCCATATCACACGGTGGCAGAAACTCGACGTCGTTTAAACCGATGTACACCGTGCAATAGCTTTCACCGAATTGCTGAGCGTACACCGCCCGTGTGATTTATACCCTTCCGACACTCCCCCACCCCCTACGTCATGCTGTATACATGCGCATGCCCTACCATACCGGACCCTAATCTATTCTTGAGTGGTCTTTCGGTCGGTTCTGCCTGCTCGTTCCGCTGTTTATGCTAATTTCTCCTCTTCGTCCTTAATTTTTGCACACCAGTGTATGTTACATAATAAAAAATACAACACAGCAGTTCTCCATTTATAATTCTAAGTTTAAAGTCTAAATATTTCACTATAACAACTTTCAGCCTTCGAAAAATTAGCTTTCATCTAACTTTATTCCCCCCCCCCCCAAAAAAAAAACTTTTTCAACATCCTCCTAATTTGAAATTTTTGGATGAACTTTTGCACTACACTTTCTATTACAGTATGCTGAGCTCGAGGTTTCTTCCTGCATCTCACGATGTCAGAGAAACAACGATGTGTTCTACGATTACAGGTGTTTCCATTTGTTTATCCTTCAACGTGGGAGCAAATGGTGGATATAGATAGATAGAGTACTTCTGATTCTTGATTGTCACTAGTGAATGTTTTTTCTATTTTTTTCCGAGTATTGGTCAAGTTTCCTGTGGCCGCATTTAAATTTCCTTGCGAGAGGTACCATTTTCTTGCCCGGCCTTCCACGGGTGGCAGAAAATTCCCCCAGCTAACGTTGGGAACAGGCGATTTCAACGGAGATGACTTCACCGAAGACGAATTCATCGGAAACTTAATCACAGAAAGGGAAACCATCGAAACCAAATTCATCGAACGAGCAATTTATCGAAAGATTATTTTTTCTTTATCGAAGCACGATAACACTCATATGTTGATTAATTATGACTCACAAATTTTCACCAAATAAAAGAATGATGTTTTTTCTCCCCACTGTATCCCTCCGTCTCACACCATGGTAAAATGGTCAACCCAGCATTAGCATAACATTAAAGCGGTTTAGTAAAGTTGACCGTTATACCAGGAGCGCCGACTTCACCAAATTAGGAGAGGGGGGGGGGACAGGCGTGAAGAGACCAAAGGTGGGAGAGCCACGTGTCTTCCATTGTCAGGAGGAAAATTAAAAAAAAAGGAAGGGAACAAAAAGAGAAATTCGATGTATATTCACACGAGAGATTTCGACGTACACTACGAGATGCGACGTATATTTTAAAACACAATTGTACTTTCTTATCACCAAATATACAAGGAAACAATTATTTTGCTGAATATTAATATACTATTAAAAAAAACATTAATATTCAGCAAAAGTTTTTAAAATAAAATTCAGCAAAAATATGAAGAGAGATTTTATTTCCAAACGTTTAAAAAAAAATGAGAAATTAGCTGCGTTACTTAAACAAAGAACAAGAAATGAAAAAAATTAGATAAATAATAAAGGCCCTAGATATTGTACGTTTGTGTATTTTTTATTTATTTTATTTTTAATAATTATTTTAAACATTTACCACATACTACGAGAACATGTCAAACACAATGCGGGGCCGGTAATCCAGTTTCTTATCAAATGAACAATGCTAAATATGGGGGTAAAAGTTTATTTATTTTGTTATTTATTAATTTTTTTGGTGAACACCCGTTTCCTCTAATCCGTTTCCCCTAATTTCCGTTTGCCCTAATCACGTTTACCCCAATGGCGTTTCCCCGAAATCGCTTTTACCCGAATTCCCATTTCCCCTAATTTCGTTTCCCATAATTCACGTTTGCCCTAAACACGTTTACCCCAATGGCGTTTCCCCGAAATCGCTTTTACCCGAATTCCTCTTTCCCCTAATTTCGCTTGCCCTAATCTCGTTTCCCCTAATTCACGTTTGCCCTAAACACGTTTACCCCAATGGCGTTTCCCCGAAATCGCTTTTACCCGAATTCCCGTTTCCCCTAATTTCGTTTGCCCTAATCTCGCTTCCCCTAATTCACGTTTGCCCTTAACACGTTTGACCGTGTCAATGTTTCCAATAAAAACATTTACTGTATCAAGTTTGTTCTAATTCTCCTTTGCCTTGATTCGCGTTTTCCCAAATTCATGTTTGTCCTAATTTTTGTTGAGCGAAATAAAACATTTCTTTTATCGCCAAAATTCAGGGGAAAAAAACGGATTTATCGTCAAATTTAGGAGAAAAATCGTTGTATGTAATTTTTTATCGTCAAATTTAGAAAAATATATGTATATTTAATCATCATCATAAACCATTATCAATCTACTGCTGGATGAATGGAGATCTCAGCAAGTTTCTTCCACTACGGTCTGTCTTGCCCCAGTCTCCACCATCTCACTCACGCATGCTTTCCAATTTCATCCACCCATCTCCAATGTGGTCTTCTTCTGGGTCATTTCCTGTCCCTTGGAATACAGTCCAGAATTTCGGTTGTCCGTCGGAGGTCCGTTCTTCTGGCAACATGTCCAGCCGATTGTCTTTTCAAAGATTTTGCTCTGATCATGTCTTCCCCTCTTGTCATTTTCCTTATTGATAAGTTTCTTTTCTCATCTCTCCTGGTTGCACCAAGCATGTATCTCTCCATGCCCTTTCAGTTGTCTGCAGCCTTTCTATGTCTTTTTTAGTTAAGATCCATGTCTCCCATCCATATGTAAGAACTCGAAGGATACATTGACTAAACACTTTTCTTTTTGAGACATAATGGCGTATTGCTCTTTAAAATTTTATTGTTTCTTCCAAAAGACCTCCATCCATCCATCCAAACAAGGGCGAGCGAAGGACATTTGCCGCGCCGTGTAAGAGGATATTTGTAGCACGTAATTTGTAAAACAGATCGTGTTTATGTTTTCTGTTAGTCCGTCCGTCCGTCGGTGGACACAATATCTCTGCAACTATTAGTCCGATTTCAAATATTCTTTTTGCGTTGGAAAGCTTGAAATGTGCGAATGATGATCCTACATGTCGTTTTTTTTATACGATGCACAATTTCGCTGTTAGAGAGCGTAAATGCAGGTGATGTTGAATTAGAAATACATTTTATTCCATATATTTGCTCCTAAACATCCAATTGAAAAAATACTTTTAACTTTCGATTCCGTTTATGTCGAAGACTATTTTTTAGGCATAGTCACTTTTTCATGTTTCGCATAGATTTTTGGCTAAAGGACGTAAAATACAGCTCCTGATGTGAAATCGTTTGGATTATAGTTTCTAATTTTTTGGTAAAAATGGTTTGGCCACCAGGGGACGAAAGGTGGGGAGAGGGGAGGAGTCTAGTACGCTAAGAACTCTTAAAAAGTGGGCCTTCTGCGTTCAGAATTCTATTTCTTGCTTTAATAAAAGTTTAGTGCGATGTAGTACTTTATCTGTGGGGGCGTGACGGATACAATGGCTGCGTTAAGGACTAACCGTATAATGGTCCTCACCATGTGCACTTCTTTACACTTTTGTTGGCATGATAATCGAAGTCATCAACAAGAAAGGAAAAAATAATTCTCTTGCGATATCAAGACCCACCGTTTTATTTCGGTTAATAAAAATTAGGACAAATATAAATCAGGGCACACGCGAAATAAGGCAAACGCGAATTAGGAAAAACTTGATACGGGCAAACGTGAAATAGGGGAAACGAGATTAGGGCTAACGAAATTAGGGGAAATGGGAATTCGAGTAAAAGCGATTTCGGGGAAACGCCATTGGGGTAAACGTGTTTAGAGCAAAAGTGAATTAGGGGAAATGAGATTTAGGGGAAACGAGATTAAGGCAAACGAAATTAGCGGAAATGGGAATTCGGGTAAAAGCGATTTCGGGGAAACGCCATTGGGGTAAACGTGTTTAGGGCAAACGTGAATTAGAGGAAATGAGATTTAGGGGGAAACGAGATTAGGGCAAACGAAATTAGGGTAAATGGGAATTTGGGTAAAAGCGATTTCGGGGAAACGCCATTGGGGTAAACGTGTTTAGGGCAAACGTGAATTAGGGGAAACGAGATTTAGGGGAAACGAGATTAGGGGAAACGAGATTAGGGGAAACGAAATTAGGGGAAATGGGAATTCGGGTAGAAGCGATTTCGGGGAAACGCCATTGGGGCAAACGTGAATTAGGGGAAACGAGATTAAGGCAAACGAAATTAGTGGAAATGGGAATTCGGGTAAAAGTGATTTCGGGGAAACGTCATTGGGATAAACGAGATTAGGGCAAACGGGAATTAGGGGGAATGGATTAGGGGAAGTGAGGCTACGCGATTTTTTTGGAAATAAATCGCTTTCGCCCCATAAGGTGGAGCTTGGTCCAACTTATGAGGCTAAAGGGATTATTTAATTAAACAGGACGAAAAATATTGGGTGGGTACTGCCCCCCCCCCCATTTCAGTAAAATTATTAGAGGGGCCAAGATTCACCTTGCCTTCCCATAGTCGGCGTCTATATGCATCATACGAATATGCTTCTTCTTCGGTATAATGTTTAACGAAATTTTTTATATGGAGTTGGTCTAATTTTCTTATTGAGATACTTAAAAGTATTTAGACACTTATAAAGCTTTTATTAAATCATTTTGAAATTATGTCAATTCTTTTGAACATTTTAGTAAATTTAAGAGAACTTTGGGAGCTTTTAAAAGAATTGTTACAATGTTCTTTGGTGTTTTTGAATTCCGTTCTGATTTACTACTGAAATTACAATATTTGAAGTAATTAATATAGCACATTTGCTTTTCGATCTTACAGAGCAGGTGTTCTCCCCTAAAAATTTTTTATCGATTTTAATTTCTTAATTTAATCTCTCATTTGGGTCTGAAAAGTATAAATTGTTTTTTACCTATATTTTAAATCAGATATTTCATATTTCTAAATTTTAAAAAATAATGTAAAAGAAATTCATGATTATAAATAATTAAAAGAAAAAAGAAAAAGAAAATAATCGGTATGTTAAAAAAAATCTATAAAATCGGATTTTCTGTGTTCCCTATTATAGAACATCACCATCGTCTATCAACATACACCGAAGAGCCAAAACATTATGACCAGCTTCTAGATATTATGACTACGCGGAGGACCGATTATGATGTTGGCCCTACGAGTGCCGCCAAAACACCTCTTACATGGCGAGGTACAGACGCTACAAGATTCCTAAAGGTTGTGACGTACTACAGAGATGAAATACGTGTCAAGACGACAAATCTGCAGCGATACATTCTGTCCGTGTAACTTACTCCGGAGTGAGGAGGCGCGGACAAAACTGCCATTTCACATTGGCGCCCTAACATAAAAGTGGATATATTCGCCGTTGGGTTCTTCCAAAAATCTGTCATCGTCTGGAGTTAATGAAAAATTTCTGCTTCGCTTCAAAAAATAAAAAAATAAAGTTAAGAGGGAGAGGATGTGACGTACTACAGAGGTGAATGATGTGTGAAGACGACAGATCTGCAGCGATACATTCCGTCCGTGTAGCTTAGTTGAGAGAGCAGCTTACTCCGGAGTGAGGGGAGCGTGGAACCATTTTCGTCACAGACAAAACTGTATTTTCACGAGGTGTCTTGTAGTATCTGGTACCAACACGTTAGAAGCAGATCCTTTAATTCTTGTAAGTTACGTAACTGAGCCGCGGCAGATCGGATTTACTGTTTCAACCAAACCACACATGCTCGATTAGATTGATGTCTGGGAAATTTTGAGGCTAGGGCAATATCTGGAAGCCTTCTTCATGCTCCACGAACTATTCTCAAACAGTCCGAGCAGTATGACATGGAACATTATCTTCTGAAAGAAGGCACTACTAGAGAGGAAAACCCCACGAAAATTCTCGATCTTAGACGAAATTTTTCGATTTAAGATGATCCGCTGAAAGAAGGCACTACTAGAGAGGAACACCCCCACGAAAATTCTCGATCTTAGACGAAAATTATCGATTTAAGATGATCCGCTGAAAGAAGGCACTACTAGAGGGGAATTTACCACGAAAATTCTCGATTTAAGACGATCCGCTGAAAGAAGGCACTACTAGAGCGGAATACCCCACGAAAATTTTTGATCTTAGACGAAAATTCTCGATTTAAGACGATCCGCTGAAAGAAGGCACTACTAGAGGGGAACACCCCACGAAAATTCTCGATCTTAGACAAAAATTCTCGATTTAAGACGATCCGCTGAAAGAAGGCACTACTAGAGCGGAATACTCAACGAAAATTCTCGATCTTAGACTAGGATTTTCGATTTAAGACGATCCGCTAAGAGAAGGCACTACTAGAGGGGAATACCCCACGAAAATTCTCGATCTCAGACGAAGATTCTCAATTTAAGACGATCCGCTGAAAGAAGGCACTACTAGAGGAAAATGCCCCACGAAGATTCTCGATCTTAGACGAAGATTCTCGATTTAAGACGATCCGCTGAAAGAAGGCACTACTAGTGGGAAATACCCCACGAAGATTCTCGATTTAAGACGATCCAAGGCACTCTAGAGGGCAATGCCGTTCCCATGAAAGGATGTACGTGGTCTGCTATGATGTTTAAGTAGGTGGTAGACGTTGTAGCTTCCTGTACATGAATGAATGGACCCCGGGTTTCCCAGCAGAACATTGCCCAAAGCATTACACTTCTTCCACAGGCTTATTTTCGTTTTTGACGTAGTAGATATCTTCATCATTTTTATGCCAAGACCGGGATTGGAATCCACAACTCTCGGCTCCGGAGCTCTGAGCGCTATCCACTATACTACATTGGCATGTGCCCTCACTGCTATCTGCCTTTATCTCATGTGCGTCCTGCGGGACAGGCACGTCACACGTGCCGTGTCCCAGGTAAACGGAAACGAGATTCATAGGACACTTCTTTCGACTTCTTTCGACTGGGAAACGAGGTTGCCATGTGCACTAAGAGCAGTTACGCAGCTCCACTTTTAGCAGTAATCTATCTACTGTGTGTTGCGACACATTACTTTTGTTGCCAGCATTCAAATTACCGGCGAGTTTCGCACCAGTACTCCTTCTGTTGGCTCGTACCATACGAGATAGCCTTTACTTACCTCTAGCATCGATGAGTGGTGGCCGGTCCACACTTGCCAGCGGTTCCTGGTTTTCCCTCCTCGGACCACCTTTTGAAGGTTACTAATCACGGCTGAACGTCAGCACCCCACAAGCCTTGCAGTACCGGAAATACTCTGACCCAGTCGTCTGGTCATTACAATTTGGCCTTATAATTTGGTCAAACTAGCTGCTTTTCCCATCTAAAGAGCATGAGTAACACGATTAACAGAGCTCAGTATTAGGTGCTATCTATACCGTTTCATGACCTTATCACGCGCCGTCGTTTTCCTGCAGCTGCTTCGATATGCAAAAACATGCACTGGTCATAATGTTTTGTTGTTGTTCTTTTGTGTGTGATTAGAGGTTTAACGACCACCGTGAGCAACTCAGTGCGCTACAAGAAGTGGCCCGTCCCTAATCTAGGGTCACTGGTTCCAGGGAAGGGAGAGAGCCTGTGCCGTAAGACAAACACAACATCCATGCCTCACTGGGATTCGAACCCGGACCCCTTTCGGACGAATGATCAGAGGTCATCGCTTAGACCACCGCACCACAGGGACGGCGTCATAATGTTTTGGCTCTTTCGTGTATGTTAGGAAGATCTTTTGGTGCCGTAAAGCTCTGTAATAATCAGACTTCATATTCTTCGTCGTGTTTTGCATAGCATTGTAACTAAAACCCCAGAGCTACTTAATGTCCTTACAGCCGCCCGGCAGTGGTCTAAGCCATGGCCTCTGATCATTCGTCCGAAAGGGGTCCGGGTTCGAATCCCGGTGAGGCATGGATGTTGTGCCTGTCTTACGGCACCGGCTCTCCCCTTCCCTGGAACCAGTGACCCTAAATTAGGGACGGGCGACTGCTTATAGCCCATTGAGTTGTTCACATTGGTCGTTAAACCTCCAATCAAAAAAGAAAAAAAAATGTCCTTACAAGCGAAGGCTTGATGAGCCCACGCATCAGAGCACTGAAATAAATCCATTGACCAGACCTGTAACAGAATAAAATCTGGCTTAATTAGAAAACTATTAACTGCACAAACATCGCTATCATACCGTGTTTAAGCCGCTTCTCAAACACAACTTTTTGCTTCACAAAGGAAAAAGAAAGTCCGCTTCAAGTAGTGTGTTTAAACATCTGTGCCTTCCCGGTGGCGTAGTGGTCTAAGTGATGGCTTCTGATCATTCGTCAGCGATGGGGTCCTGGTTCGAATCCCGGTGAGGCACGGATGTTGTGCTTGTCTTACGGATCTGGTTCTCTCCCTTCCCTGGAACCAGTGGCCCGAAATTAGGGACGGGCGACTGCTTGTATCCCACTGATTTGCTCACGGTGGTCGTTAAACCTCCAACAACAAAAAAACAAAAAAACACCCGAATGCACTGAACCGGAAATTTCCAACACACAGTACGAAAATTAATTACTCTGTACACAGAACTCGTGATTTAATTAGTTCTCCGTTCAATTCCCTTTTCTCGTGATTTAACTGAAATCTTGATAAAGAACTATTATCTCCTACGGAGCGCTTTGATTTGTCATGAGATGGTTGATCTGGTTTAAAATGCATCTGTATGATTATTAGGAAAGCTGAATAATAAGTAATTTATGAAGACCAATGAAGATTAGGGATGTGTAAATCAGTGCTTTCCAGCGTCATTATACTCTTCTGACTAGATGGCGTTATTTGGCACAGGAGTTTGAATAAAAAGGCAACGCGCGGGAGAAGAGACTCAGGCAAAAATGACGACCAGCTCGGAGGTACACCCGGTTATTACTCTGTAAAAAATGCGTGGTGGGAATTCACGGAAAATTCTTTAAAATAACATGCAGCAAAGCTGCACGTAGGTGTCAGTCTTTTAACAAAATTTCCGTTTTTAAAAATCCCCGTTTCTTTTAACTTCCGTATTTTGACATATTTTCCGTGGTCAGGTATTTCGTTTGTTTCAGAAAGTCCGTTTCGGGATTTTCCGTATTATACAAAATTTTTTACAAAAACGAAGACTGGGAAACGAGGTTACCATGTGGACTTAATTTGACTCGAGTTTGCTCACCAGAAGCCGCATGTCTTACTGCTGAACCAGAGAGACACAGAGATTGCAGTCACGTTCAAGGTAAAATTCTAATTGCGCGGTGATGAAATGTTTCTCCGTTATTAATGCGGATAAATTAGTCATCTTATTTTCTGTTAGAGCTTATTATTATTTTTTTTTTTTGAATAGGTTTGTAACAGTCATGAATGAAATACGGGATTACACCATATAATACAAATTTTGAAGATGACAATCCGTTTTTTGGTGTAAATATGACAAGGATGGTAAATCAGATAATATACGAAAACTTGAAAATTTCGTCGTCCTGGAGCGGGAATCGAACTCGCATCTCCTAGATAGCGCCCGTAGTTGTTCGCATAACCGATTAATTTAAATATAACCATCTTGTGATGGTTATATTCAAATCAATCGGAAACTTGAGACTTGGTCGTTCTCGGTGGGTCTACACCACCCAGAACGACGCAGTGTTTAACATAACCGGGCGCTATTTGGGAGACGTGGATTCGATCCCCGTTCCAGGACGACGAAATTTTCAAGTTTTGGGATATTATCTGGCTTACCATCCTTGTCATATTTACACCAAAAACAGATTGTCATCTTCAAACTTTGTATTATATGGTGTAATCCCGTATTTCATTCATGATTTATCTGCTCCTCCAGGCGATCGCGGGATTGGATTCTTAACCTCCAGATTCGCTGAACATGAATGCCGGTTGTTTCGACTAGCGAATCCTGTGATGGTTTTATTCAAATTAATCGAAAACTTGAGACTTGGTTGTTCTGGGTGGTGTAGTGGTTAGCATACCCGGGCGCTATATGGGAGATGCGGTTTCGATTCCCGCTCCAGGACAACGAAATTTTCAAGTTTTCGAATATTATCTGACTTACCATCCATGTCATATTTACACCTAACAAGTTAGTAAAATCCCGCAAGGCATTGATTATGATACGCTTTCCAAAATGCCGGAAATCATTACTCAAGTTATGAGGATAATGGCTGTGAAATAAATATCGCTGCTGTGTCCTGACCTTTGACTCCATTTCGATGATATTATACAGAACCGATTCAGTATACTCCGGAACGACATGATAAAGTTTTGTCGCAATCGAAGCATTTTTACGTAAGTTATGACGCATAAGGGAAATGGAATGGATCCCGTTCCTATGTCCTAATCTTTGACCCCATTTCGTCCATTTTCAATAAAATTTGACCCCAGGTGGTCCCCCACCACATACTAAAATTTCATCGAAATCGAAACATTTTTACGCAAGTTATGACGCATAAAGGCAATAGAATGGATCCCACTACTATGTCCTGAACTTTGACCCCATTTCGTCCATTTTTAATAGAATTCATTCCACGGTGGTCCCCTACCACATACGAAAATTTCATCCAAATCCAAACATTTTTACACAAGTTATGAACTATAAAGGCAATGCAATGGATCCCGCTCCTATGTCGTGATCTTTGACCCCATTTCGTCCATTTTCAATAGGGGTGGTCCCCAGGTGATCCCCTACCACATAATAAAATTTCATCGAAATCGAACAATTTTTACGCGAGTTATCGTGCGGACGGACAAACGAACGGACGGACAGGCCGACAAAGCTAGAGCATATGCGCTTTTTAAAAGCACGTCTTTTATGTTACCGGTTTGTACGTCCGTCCGTCCGTCCGCCTGTACCCACGATTTCTCTGCAACTATTAGTCCGATTTGAAAAATTCTTTTTGCATTGGGAAGCTTGAAATATGCGAATGACGATCATTTATTTCGTTCTTTTTTTACGATGTACAATTTCGCCGCTAGGGGGTGTAAAGTAAAGGCAGATGATGTCGAATTCAAAAATACGTTTTATTCCACATATTTGCTTCTAAACATTCGATTGAAAATATTATTTTATCTTTCGATTCCATTTATGTCGAAGAGTATTTTAGATATAGTTACTTTTTCAAATTACGCATAGATTTTCCGCTAGGAGGCATAAAAGTAAATTACATTTTTCCGGATAACTCTTCTTCTAAAACTCCGATTTGAAAAATGTTTTTTTCAGCGGATACATCTTTTGATGGAAAATCTTTTGCATATAATTTCAAATGTTTGGTAAAGAATACTTTAGCCACCAGAGGGCGTAAGTGTTAATTTTTACTTCTGATGTATATGCCATAAAATCTGAGCTTCTAAAATATCGATTGAAAAAATTCTTTCGTGGACTGATGCCACTCACATCGATAAACCTTTTCGGAATATTTTCTTCTTAAAATATTGCAGTTTCTCAGCCAGAGGGCGTAGATGTATATTTTATTTTTGTCAATATCTCTACTTCTAGGAGTCCGATTTGAAAAATTCCTTCTTTGTTGGATAGTGTTCCAGTGTGACACGTTTTTCATATAATTTCAAAATTTTCAAGTAGTTCATAGACTTTCCGCTAGGCCCCCTAGCGGAAAGTAGAGGTAAATTGTGTTTCCCCATATATCTCCGCTTCTAAATCTCAGATTTGAAAAAATTCTTTCTGCATCGGATACAGCTCCTGATGGGAAATCGTTTGCACATAATTTCCAATTCTTGTAAAAAAAAATGGTTTGGCCACCAGGGAGCATAAATCTTAATTTCAGTTTCTGATGCATTTGCAGCAAAATATGAGCTTCTAAATTCTTGACTGAAAAATTCGTCGTTTGTAGGGAGATAGTACTCATGTCGACAAACCTTTTAGAAACATTTTCTTTTTAAAATAATGCATGATTTCTACGCCAGGGGGCATAGACGTATATCTTATTTTTGTCAATACCTCTACTTCTAGGAGTCCGATTTGAAAAATTCATTCTTTGTTGGATAGTGTTTCCAGTTTGACATGTTTTTCATATAATTTCAAAATTTTCAATTAATTCATAGACTTTTCGTTGGGGGGCGTAATGGTAAATTGCTCTCCCCCTATATCTCTGCTGTTAAATCTTCGATTTGAAAAATTATTTCTGCACCGGATACAGCTCCTGAAGGGAAATCTTTTGCACATAATTTCTAATTTTTGAAAACATGGTTTGGCCACCAGGTGGCGTAAGTCTCAATTTCCGCTCTGACGTATTTGCAGCAAAATATGAGCTTCTAAAATCTCGATTGAAAAAAGAGTGGTTTGTTCACCGATATTAATGTCGACAAACCTTTTAGGAACATTTTTTTCTTGAAGTAATGCATGGCTTCTACGCCAGGGGGCGTAGATGTATATCTTATTTTTTGTCAATATCTCTACTTCTAGGAGTCCGATTTGAAAAATACCTACTTTGTTGGATAGTGTTTACGATGCGAAATGTTTTTCTTATAAATTCAAATTTTTCAGGTAAATCATAGACTTTCCACTAGGGGCACAAAAGTAAATTGCGTTTCCTGCGTTATTTCTGCTTCTCAAACTCCGATTTGAAAAATTCTTCCTGTATCGCATACAAGACCTGATGGAAAATATTTTTCACATAATTTCTAATGTTTGGTAAAGAAGGGTTTGGCCACCAGGGGGCAAAAGGGTTATTTAAAGGGTGTAAGCTCACAATTCCGTTTACAGCAATATCTGAGGGATTAAAAACCCGATTGAAAATCTTCTTTCTTTGGTCAGATCTATTGTTTTCCATACCGGTTCCATTGACTTTGAATAGCTTTGATAAATTAAATTTGCGTCAAAACGGATTCAAAAGACGTGCTTATTACACCCGAAAATTCGGTGTCATCTTTCTTGTTCAACTTACGATTGGAAAGCTTAAAAAACGGATTTTCATTTTCAAAAAGTTTTGTAACAATTTTACTTTTCTATAGGAGGACTTATCACAAATTGCGTATTTTTTTCATCGTGATTTTTCGTAGCAACAGAATGCTTTGGAACTTGAGATATTTTTAAACCGACAATGCCTTCCAATAATTTTTTAAAAACGACGAAATGTGCTGCTTTAGAGTTTTAATACACAAAACTCCCAAACATAAAATTTGCTCTTGATAGCTATATAATAGCTTTTGTCTTAAGGGGTCCCACAGATTGTTACATAGACATGATACAATCGAATCACCTGTACAATAATTTAAGTACCCAGTTTCCCACGGTAACTCAATACAAAACAGTTGGAGCACAAAATGGGAAAGAGGAGAAGGACTATCAGGTGCCACAATAACAAACTTTTCAGGTGATATGCTATTTACAATATCCGATCTCGCTTCAGAACTTCAAAATTAGATCCTTCGACATACGACTGAAATTTAATGATTATTCAAATTTCAAGTGTTCCTGCGAATCGCGCCCATTATCGGAAATTTGAATCACACGGATACGAAAAAATGTGAGAACAGAGTTTTCCCGTTAATATATATAAAAGGAATTACGAAAAGGTTTCAGAAAATTCAAAATTTTCCACCAACATCTCTTTAAAACGGCAATTTACCGTCAATGTAAGAATAGAATTGCAGAAATAATTCAGGAAATTTAGAATTTTCTGTTAACCCCTCTTAAAAACGGCAATTCAAAGCGGAAAAGTTTCTGAAAATCCAGAATTTTCTGTTAACACATCTTAAAAACGACAATTTACCGTCAATATAAGAAAGGGATTGCGGAAAGGTTTCAGAAATTAAAAATTTTCCACCAACATCTCTTTAAAACGGCAATTTACCGTCAATGTAAGAATAGAACTGCAGAAATAATTCAGGAAATTTAGAATTTTCTGTTAACCCCTCTTAAAAACGGCAATTCAAAGCGGAAAAGTTTCTGAAAATCCAGAATTTTCTGTTAACACATCTTAAAAACGACAATTTACCGTCAATATAAGAAAGGGATTGCGGAAAGGTTTCAGAAAATTAAAAATTTTCCACCAACATCTCTTTAAAACGGCAATTTACCGTCAATGTAAGAATAGAACTGCAGAAATAATTCAGGAAATTTAGAATTTTCTGTTAACCCCTCTTAAAAACGGCAATTCAAAGCGGAAAAGTTTCTGAAAATCCAGAATTTTCTGTTAACACATCTTAAAAACGACAATTTACCGTCAATATAAGAAAGGGATTGCGGAAAGGTTTCAGAAAATTAAAAATTTTCCACCAACATCTCTTTAAAACGGCAATTTACCGTCAATGTAAGAATAGAATTGCAGAAATAATTCAGAAAATTTAGAATTTTCTGTTAACCCCTCTTAAAAACGGCAATTCAAAGCGGAAAAGTTTCTGAAAATCCAGAATTTTCTGTTAACACATCTTAAAAACGACAATTTACCGTCAATATAAGAAAGGGATTGCGGAAAGGTTTCAGAAATTAAAAATTTTCCACCAACATCTCTTTAAAACGGCAATTTACCGTCAATGTAAGAATAGAACTGCAGAAATAATTCAGGAAATTTAGAATTTTCTGTTAACCCCTCTTAAAAACGGCAATTCAAAGCGGAAAAGTTTCTGAAAATCCAGAATTTTCTGTTAACACATCTTAAAAACGACAATTTACCGTCAATATAAGAAAGGGATTGCGGAAAGGTTTCAGAAAATTAAAAATTTTCCACCAACATCTCTTTAAAACGGCAATTTACCGTCAATGTAAGAATAGAATTGCAGAAATAATTCAGGAAAATTTAGAATTTTCTGTTAACCCCTCTTAAAAACGGCAATTCAAAGCGGAAAAGTTTCTGAAAATCCAGAATTTTCTGTTAACACATCTTAAAAACGACAATTTACCGTCAATATAAGAAAGGGATTGCGGAAAGGTTTCAGAAAATTAAAAATTTTCCACCAACATCTCTTTAAAACGGCAATTTACCGTCAATGTAAGAATAGAACTGCAGAAATAATTCAGGAAATTTAGAATTTTCTGTTAACCCCTCTTAAAAACGGCAATTCAAAGCGGAAAAGTTTCTGAAAATCCAGAATTTTCTGTTAACACATCTTAAAAACGACAATTTACCGTCAATATAAGAAAGGGATTGCGGAAAGGTTTCAGAAAATTAAAAATTTTCCACCAACATCTCTTTAAAACGGCAATTTACCGTCAATGTAAGAATAGAATTGCAGAAATAATTCAGGAAATTTAGAATTTTCTGTTAACCCCTCTTAAAAACGGCAATTCAAAGCGGAAAAGTTTCTGAAAATCCAGAATTTTCTGTTAACACATCTTAAAAACGACAATTTACCGTCAATATAAGAAAGGGATTGCGGAAAGGTTTCAGACAACTCAGAATTTTCTGTTAATACCTCTTAAAAACAATAATTTACCGTCAATACAAGAAAGCCGCCCCAGTGGCGCAGTGGTCTAAGCGATGGCTTCTGATTGTTCGTCCGAGATGGGTCCGGGTTTGAATCCCGGTGAGGCATGGATGTTGTGTTTGTCTTAAGGCACTGGCTCTCTCCTTCCCTGGAACAAGTGGCCCTAAATAAGAGACGTGCGACTGCTTATAGCCCACTGGGTTGCTCACGGTGGTCGTTAAACCTCCAATCAAAGAAAAAAAATACAAGAAAAGAACTGCGGAAAGTTTCCTGAAAATTCAGAATTTTCCTGACGTACAAAAATTCGTGAAATTCAGGTGTTTTCCCCCACTTAAGGGGAAAGGTTGTGTGAGAAACATGCTTCGTTATCATGATAAGAATCACGGAAAGTGGCTCGTGAATTTGGGATTTTTTTGTTTAAGGGGGCACGTTTCTCCAGGCACAGAAAACGCTCGCCGGAGAGATTCATCAGTCATCACCAAGTGCACGAAACATGCTTTCGGAGCTGGTGAGAATGGTGTATGAAATTGGCACAAGCGCGCGCGCAATGCGTCGGCGGATGAGAATCTCAGTCGCAAACCTCCAACGTCAAGACCAGACAGCAATGTGGCGGGTATAGGAGCTCTGGTGCAAGAAGACAGACGGACGAGCTACTTTCTACACCCCCCCCAGTTGCATCATCCAACCAAATCACCGCGCATACCTCCGAGTGAGACCGTGTTTCTAGGTGAATCGTCATTTGCACTTGAATCTTTACTCCAACACGTTGCCTTCCCTTTGAAATTCCTACGCTAAATAACGCCCTCTTGTGAGGAGAGTGAAATGACGTTAACAAACAGCAATTTACATACCCCTAAACGCCGCAGGTGGCCAGGTGGTCAACATTCGTGACTGCTACGGAGAAGACCTCTGGTTCGATCCCAGGCAGGTACGAACGCTCAAACCACCAAATATCCGACGTGCGTCGGATGGGCGCGTTAAGCCGTCGGGCCCCGGGTACTGGCCCTCCCGGTAATAAATAAGGGCGTCTTTCTCCCCCTTTCTACCTCGCTTCCGTGTCACTCTCCTATCGTGCACTCTAGCCCAAATCTCCTAGCTTCCTATTTTTAAGGGTTGTTTAAGACCTGGGGTCAGAGATTCCCTTCATAAAATCCTCTACATATGATCTGATCTGATCTACATACCCCTAATCCTCGGCCAGCGGTCACCAGAAGTTACTTGTTTATCAGTCCTCGCAGCAGAACAAAGTTAAATTACTCTTCAGTGGTTGGCCAATTAAGAGTTCTGTTTTTGATTGGAGGTTTAACAACAACCGTGAGCAACTCAGTAGGCTACGTATAAGTAGTCGCCTGTTGCCAATTTAGGGCTACTTGTTCCAGGGCAGGGAGAGAGCCAGCACCGTAAGACAAACACAACATCCATACCTTATTGGGATTCGAACCCGGACCCATCTCGGACGAATGATTAGAAGCCATCGTTTAGACCACTGCGTCACCGGGGCGGCACAAATTAAGATTAACGTTCTTTAATTAGCAAGCAAGTCACAAAGTCGTAACCACTCAGTTCCGATGCCATTTGATTATCGTCCACTAATGGCTTGGAACTCTCGACAGTTAAAATGCGTTCGTTTGATGCTGATTTTTACCAGTTGCTTTTAAATTGAAATTATAGCCCAAAATCTCTGTTTGAAAATTTGAAACCTTTGATAGATATTTCAAAGAAATGACAGAGCATTCCTACGCTAATTGATTTTTGGCTGTAATCATGCCTCCAAAATATTAATTTCCATTTATGCCGCGGTAAAAGACTGTATATCGATAGTTCTCGATATATGTCTACATACCTGTAGTCCCAACATGGCGCCTTATTTTCTTTCCTGTATATCTCCTATTTTTACCAGAAGACTTTTTTCTAAATTCCTGGCCGCGGTGGTGTAAGCGATGGTTTATGACCATTTGTCTGGAAGGGGTCCGGGTACGAATCCCGGTGAGGCATGGATGTTGTGATTGTCCTACGGCACTGGCTCTCTCCCTTTCCTGGAACCAGTGACCCTAAATTAGGCACGGGCGAATGCTTATAGCCCATTAAGTTGCTCACGGTGGTTGTTAAATCTCCAATAAAAAAAAAATCCAGAAAGGTACATTTAGAATATAAGACACTGAACTTAGTATGCGGAAGGCAAAAATAATTTGCTCCTTTCGGGAATGTATTAGGCTGGTAAATGAAAACCTTGATAAAAATCAATATACGAAACAAATGGTTCTCAGAGCTGCTGTGCTAAAACGGGCAGATTTACGGTGATTACTGTTGAAGACGGTTTATTTTCAGCAACATCGATTTCCTTGCGAAAGAAATTAAATTATCTCACCTTTGAACGTGAGAAAATGCGTGTGTGTGTGTGTGTGTAGAGTTAATGGAGTATGACCATGTAAGCGATGTGAGACTTTACAGGTTGGTGAAATGCGCTCTCAGTAAACTGAAAAATCACGATTTGCTGCATTTTTTGATTTCATGGCTATAAACAGAATTTTCTTCGCAAGAAAAAATGTTTACGCAAAAAGCAAAATGATGATGAGTTTTATATGGATTTCTTTGCCGTGTACATGAAAAATAAAAGGGAAGGAGAGAAATAACTCACCGAGAAGAATGAATTATGCCTTTCTATAAACAGCGCCTAGGTCACAAACAAAGAAATAATGTCAACGAAAATTGTTTGTTGTCGGAAAACAGCACGCATCTCACATACTTTCGTCATATGATACAAAAAAAGAGAGAGGGAAAGAGAAGAAGCTCAAACGAGAATTATAACTTTCCTGTACCATTTTTTTACTTATCTTTTTTTTTTTTTTTTAAATCCACAGAAGTGTTTCCGACAGGAACTGAAAAAGTTTGCTCTTGTCATTATTACGGTTCACTGATGCAAACAGCGAAAACCGTCCTTCATTCGTTATTACAATTTAGTGTTACGGTGTATTTATAGTAGGCCGTCTTAGTGGCCGAAGGGCAGGCTCTGATCATTCGCCTGTGACGGGTCCGGGCTCGAATCCCGGTGAGGTGTGGATGTTATGTATGTGTTACGGTATTAGCTTCCTCTTCCCTAGAGCTAGAGGCCCTAAATTAGAAACGGGCGACTGCTTATAGGCCATTGAGTTGTTCACGGTGGTCGTTAAGTCACCAAACAAAATATACAGGGTGTCCCAAAAAGGTGTAACCAGCTTCAAATGATTATAACTTTGAATATGAAACTAATATCAGCATTCTGTTTGCTGCAGGTGGTAAGGGATACCAATGGATTCTGGATCCCGAAACAAGCAAAGTCCCCAAACAAACAAACAAAATATACAGGGTGTACCAAAAAGGTGTAACCAATTTCAAATGATTATAACTTTGAACACGAAACTAATATCAGCATTCTGTTTGTTGCAGGTGGTAAGGAATACCAATGGATCCAATGGATCCTGCGACGAAAGCACAGATTGAGGAGTGGTTTATCGAACAGCATCAGAAAGTGGTACAAGTCGTTCAAGGAAACTTTTAGCATCCCTACAAAGAAAAGCCCTGGACGACCATCGCTGGTTCCAGAAAGAAAGGAGGTTGTGAGACAAACATTCACTCGTAGCCCTCGAAAGTCAATCAGACAAGCAGCACGACAGCTGGACATCTCCAAGTCATCAGTCCACAGAGTGTGACGTCAGAGATTCGAAATGCAGCCATATAAACTGCAGATAGCCAATCAAATAACATCAGATGATCATGTAAAACGTAAACAGTTTGCTGAAGAGATGTTGGAGAACATTGCAAGTGCTGAATCTTTCCTGAGACAAATCAGTTTCTCGGATAAGTGCGCTTTCCATGTTTCTGGAAAAGTTGATAAATAGAATGTGAGAATTTAGGGAACTGAACACCCGCATTGCACAATGGAACATGAACATGCTTGGGGTCTGCACGGGATGGGCTAGCCCGCCAAGCTCGGCCTTTTTATGGTTTACAGGACAAAGCAACGGGCCGAGCTTTTCCCCAGACACTTACGACCGGGCCGAGCCAAGTCGGCCCATTCTTTTTATCACAGTGGTAAAGAAAGAAAAAAGTCGCATTCCCCGATTTCCTGGTCTGTTTAAATGTTTCACTGGGTTTACCTACTTCCATGACATAGCCCAGGGTATAATCACAACAGCAAGGTAATTAAATGACCAATTACCATATCTTGCTCTGTTGTGTAACCACAATAGCAAGGTATGGTGAAAACACTTACAGTGTTTTTACCATCTGTAGGTATTAAGATGGTAAAACCACTTTGGAGTTTGTTGACAACAAAAGGTTCAACCCCGAGCGAGTGTCTGTGTTGTGTGGAGTAGGAGATGGGGGGGGGTCTGCAATAATGTGGGGTGTCCGTGTGTGTGTTGGTATGAGAGAGTGGGAAGACGTCGATTGTTTCTCCTATCCCTAATCTATATGGGGATTGACTTTCGTAGTGTTGCCACTTGCTAGTTCAGAGAAAAGGTGATTTTGAGCCCCCATAGTCTTCTTTTTGCGTCTCTTTAAAGGTTATATTCTTCGATAATTGTTAAAGTTTAGTTAATATTTGTAGGCTTACATTCAACTAAATATTTTCAATAACATTTCATCATATAATTTTTACAATTTAATAAAATACAATAGAAAGACAAAATAATACCAAATGGTGCATCACGGGCTGGGCCTAAATAGGAGATGCAATTGGCGGGCCCCGGATGGACCGGGCCGATTGTCTAATATTTGAAACGGGCCGGGCCGGGCCCACCAAATAAGGCCCGTGCAGACCTCTAGAACATACTAGCCCAAAAGTGAATGTTTGGTGTGCAATAATGGTCGACCGTGTTATAGGGCCCGTTTTCTTTCAGGAAACGACCGTGAGAGATGATAATTACTTCCAGGGCTTGATGGAACTTTTGCGGGTGCCGGGCAAAATTTCATAACGGGGCCCTGAGCAAAATTTCATAGCGGGGCCCTGAGCAAAATTTCATTATGAGCCCTAGAAAACGAATCTCATAATTTAGTAAAGTCGTTACGTGAAGAATGAAAACACACAAAAGCTACCACAAAGAAAAATGATTATCATAAATTGCTGTGAGATTAAAACAAGTTTGTAAAATCATGCAATGCATAGATTATAATACGCTTTCCAACATACCAGAAATAATTACTCAAGTTATGGGAATAATGGCTATGGAATAAATCTCGGTCCTGTGCCCTGACCCTTGATCCCATATCGATGATATTCAACAGAACCGGTTCGGTATACCTCCGAAAAAAAATGATAAAGTTTTGTCGCAATCGAAGCATTTTTACGTAAGTTATGATGCATAAGGGCTATGGAATAGATCCCGCTCCTGTGTCGTAACCTTTGACCCCATTTGGCCCATTTTCAATGGAATTCGTCTCCAGGCAGGCCCCTACAACATACTAACATTTCATCCAAATCGAAGCATTTTTACGTAAGTTATGACGCATAATGGCGATTGAAGTGATTCCGCTCCTATGTCCTGACATTTGACCCCATTTCGCCCATTTTCAATAGGGTTTGTGGCCAGATGGTCCCCTACCACATTAAAATTTCATCGAAATCGAGCCTTTTTTACGTTAGTTATGACGCATAACAGCAGTGGAATGTATCCCGCTCCTATGTACTGACCTTTCACCCCATTTCGTCCACTTTAAATAAGGTTCCTTCCCAGGTGATGCCCTACCAGATACTAAAATTTCATCAAAATCGAACGATTGTTACGCGAGTTATCGTGCGGACGGACATACGCACACAACGCGTGACGTAATGAAGCAGATGGGAATAGCGACCATCTGCTCGCAAGAGTATGACGTCATAAAACTTTAATAGGATCCACACACAACGCGTGACGTAATGAGACAGATGGCGTGACCGCGCGCCAACATTCTCAAACGCGAGATTGTGACGTCATAAGATTTCTGAGCATTGGAAACATTAATGGAACGACGCCATGACAGTAAAAACGTTATAATTCGGGGTGGTTATTTAACCCACTAAACGAATTCTCCTAAAGTCGAGATCAAGCTCAATCGATTTTTAGTACCAGGAAATGGTAGGTTAACGACTTTCATCAAAATTCTTAGAGCCGTTTTCAAAATAAAATGTACATACATACATACATACAACAAGAATTGCTAGTTTAAGGTGGACGTCAAGTAATTTTGCTTCCTATACTTCCAATGGAGAAACTTCTGTACACATTTTCTTCGCAATTAATGCGTTCCCAAGAATGAAAATTTGAACATCGATTAAAATAGCTTTATTTCATAACTTGGAATACTTAATATTTTCTTAACCATAACCGTAATTATATTTTCTAAAACATAACCGTAATTATATTTTCTAAAACATAAACCGTAATTATATTTTCTAAACCATAACCGTAATTATGCAATCCAACATTTATTTGTCCACTGACGTCATCAAAGTACAGGTCGCGCCATGTTTTTTCTGGTTTCAACACCACCAAAGGAAACGTTATTGTTTTTTAATATAATTATGCTTATTTTTTACAAAATGTTAAGTATTCCAAGTTATAGTATCAAGTTATTTTAATCGATGTTCAAATTTTAATCCTTGGGAATACACTAATTGTGAAGGAAATGTGTACAAAAGGTTTTCCATTGGAAACATAGGAAGCAAAATTACTTGACGTCCACCTTAATAGTTTGGGATAAGGGCGATGGAATGGATCCCGATCCTATGTCCTGACCTTTGACTCCATTTGTCCCATTTTCAATAGGGTTCCTCTCCAGGTGGTCCCCTACCACATACTAAAATTTCATCGAAATCGAACCATTTTTACGCACCTTATGACGCATAAGAGCAATGGAATGCATCCCGCTCCTATGTCCTGACCTTTGACTCCACTTCACCCATTTTGAATAAGATTCGTTCCCAGGCGGTCCCCTATCACATTCTAAAATTTCATTGAAATCGAACCATATTTACACAAGTTATGACGCATAAGAGCAAGTGAATGGATCCCGCTCTTATGGCGTGACCTTTGACCCCACTTGTCCCATTTTCAATAGGATTCGTCCCCTGTTGGTCCCCTACCACATACTAAAATTTCATCGAAATTGATCCATTTTTACGTGAGTTATCGTGCCGACAGACGGACGGAAAAAGCTGGAGCATATACGCTTCTTCAACCTACGGTTGGAAAGCGTAAAAGAGACTATAAAATGAATTGAAAGTTCAGAGAGAGAGAGAGAGTAAAAAGTGCTAAGATGTTTAATTTTCTTTCCAGGGAGGAGGAGGTTTAGGTTGCATTGTGAGTTTTATATAAACTTTCTCAGAAAATGATAAAAGAAAACTTTAAGTAATCTGTGTAGCAAATATTTTTGAATAGCAAACATTTTTGCTTAGAGAATAATAAGAATCCTCCTTAAATAAATTCGTTTATATGTATTTTTTACCAGGTACATATTTTAGTGATTGATTTTTGATGCATGAAATAACTGACAAATAAGGGACTCTTCTTAACTGTTATACACGCTTATGTATGAAAATTGTTTTTTTTTATTTTTTTTATTTCCAGTACTGTTTTTAAAGTCATAAACAGTATAGCCCCCAAAAAAGCTTTGTTATTGTTGTTTTTATTTATTTAAATTTAAGTATTTGGTTTACATTTAAATTGTTAAACATGTTGTAGGCAGTCACAAAATGATGAAATTTTATTTGCTATTTCATGAATGTGGAAAAGTTTAAAGGTGGTTATAATAATATTGGGTTGATGCGAATGAAATGTCCGGCGAGAAGGAGCAGTGGGAACAGGCCCCCACCACAGCGAAATAGGACCATCCACAGGTGTTACGGGTATTACGCCACAGAGTTACAATAAATAGCTAGCACGTGTGCGAAGAACAAGGATCAGGCGTGGTTTGTTTGGACGTAACGTGGCTTGCAAAGGAAACATGCAGACGCCGGATTTGAGAGTCATCTTCCTGTATGAATTTAAACTGGGCTATTCTGCAGGAATTGCAGCTCGACATGTTAACAAAGCGTTTGAGGAGAATACAACCAACGAATGAACCATTCGGCGATGGTTTGTGAAGTTTTGAAGCGGAGATACGGACCTGCAAAACGAAGAATGTGGTCGCCGACTTGTTGCTGTTTCTGACGATGTTCTGTTACGTGTGGTTGAAGCCGATCCCCGAAAAACGTGTCGTGAGATAGCGGCAGAGGTAGGTGTCCACCACACGACAGTTCTTCGGCGTCTGGTTGCGCTGGGTAAGGTCAAAAAGCTGGACATGTGGCTGCCGCATGAGTTGACAACTGCCAGCAAGACTAGGCGTTTGGAAGTCTCCACGTCGCTGCTTGCCAGGAATAAACAGAATTCTCTACTGCATCGAATCGTCACCTGCGACGAGAAGTGGATCCTTTATGACAAACGGAAATGATATGCACAATGGTTAAGCAAGGTACAGCCTACTGAATGGAATCCTAAGCCACCCCTACACACCAAGAAGATGATGCTCCTTATCTGGTGTCCCACAGCCGGGATAATTCATCGGAGTTTCTTGGCAAGATGCCAAACCATCACTGCAGAACGTTATTACACAAGATGCACCTTAAATTGCTGCAGAAACAACTGGCTTTAGTCAACAGACGGGGCGTTCTTCTGCTCCAGGACGACGCTAGCCCTCTGTCGCACAACGAACGATGCTGGCACTAAGTGCCTTGTGCTATGAAGCACTGTCTCATCCTGCCTATTTTCCGGACTTGTCTCCAACAGACTATCATCTGTTTCGTCGCCTTTTTTTTTTTTTTTTGAAGCTTTCGCACATTCTAAGCATTTTTTATGAATAAATATTTTATAGTAGAAATATACTGAGGATTAGAATAATATTCGTGAATGTGTAGAAAATCTCAAACCCAAAATACCTAAAATAACATCTATGTAGCAAATATCAGCGACCAAGCTGCGATTTTTGAACATGGAAATATTCATGAATTATATCGGGCATTTTCAAACATCGGATTCTTTCAAAACCTTCGGGAAAGGGAACACCGCTGTTTATGACCGATCAGGAAAATCGCTTGCAAGCCGATTACAACAGTGGGCCACGTATACCCTGTTCTCAAAACTGAACGAAATAACACCTGTGTTGCAAATGTCAGTGACCAATCAGGAAGGAGGTATATGAAGATTCGCACAGCAGGAGACTCAGAGGTAAATCTTCCATCGAGACTCATGGCAACAATTTGGCCCCGAAGATCTCAACAGAACAGCGCGCCAGTGGACGGACATGGACTAAAACGACGAAACGTAACCGTCTGCCTTTCCCTCCCCCCAACAGTTTATAACTCAGATCATATGTAGAGGATTTTAGAAAAGGAGTGTCTGACCCCAGGTCTTAAACAACACTTAGAAATAGGAAGCTAAGAGATTTGGGCTAGAGTGCCCGATAGGAAAGTGACACTGAAGCGAAGTAGAAAGGGGAAGGAAGATGCCCTTATTTATAACCGGGGGGCCAGTACCCGAGGTCCGACGGCCTAACGTGCCCATCCGACGCATGGCGGATATTTAGTGGTTCGAGCAGTCGTGCCTCTGGAATCGAACCTGAGGTTCCTCCGTTAGAGTCTTGAACGTTGACCACTAAGCCATCCGCGGCCCGAGTTTGCAACCCTCTCCGCTGTGCTACTTATGTAGCCACTGGTACCGTATTACGTGACAAACGCTATCGTAGTTTCATGTCCAACTATTGGGGCGCTGTCATAAACACGAGAGTTGATCCTCTGTCTCTCCTCTGTGATGAAGATCAAGGCAGTCTGTATCCGGTTCTCAAATCAAAATACTGAATACTGTTTCTTCGCAAGATCGCATTGCAGTGTGTAAGTGCTTGTTTTGAAACCCGAGTACCGTGATTTTTTAAAAGTAATAGGCCTACAGATTTCAATTTTAATATGAATAAGAAACAAGGGACTTTGTTTAATTTTGGTGTTAAAAATTTTTGTGTTGAAGGTGTTTGTGACGCAACAAATATGTGATTCATCCACCTCAAGCCTACAGAGCGATCTCCAGGATGTACAAAAAGAGGTAAAAACTACCAGAACACAGAAGAAAAAGTGTGCATTCACTCGTGGACAGTTATTTAAGATTTGGTTTCACACAATGCCCCACTGACCAATTGCCACGACATCAATGTGTCATTTGTGCTACTGTTCTGGGAAATGCAGCTATGAAAACATCACGACTTACTCGACATTTCAACACAAAGCATTCCGATCTAGTCAACAAACCAGGAATAATTTTTTAAATCGGAGGAATAATTTTTTAGGAATAATTTTTTAAATCGGAGTTTTAGGAGCATAAAAGAGATGCATTTAAATTAAAAAAGAAAATTATTTCCTAAGCTTCAACCACAGGCACTTCGATTCTGATGGCATCCCAATTAATATCATTATAGATAACTAAATGTGAAAAACCGTAATCCATTGACAAAGAACTCATTAAGCCTTCTTTGACTGCTGCTTGTAATGAAGTATTAGGCCAGTCTGCGGCAAAGAAAAATATAAGGCATCGCATTGTCGAATGATACAGTTGAAAGGCGGATATCTGATATGGTAAAACATACAATTATGAACTCATTGAAAAAATTAAACAAGAAAGATGACACCAAATTTTCGGGTGTAATAAGAACGTTTTTTGAATCCGTTCTGACCCACATTAAATTTATCAAAGCTGTTCAGAGTCAATAGAACAGGTATGGAAAACAATAGTATCTGACGGATGAAAGAAGTTTTTCAATCGGGTCTTTAATCCCTCAGAAATTGCTGTAAACGGAATCGTGAGCTTACGAACTCTTAGAAACAGAGTTATCGACAAAAATAAGATGTGACTTTACGTCCCCTGGTGGGAAAACAATGCATTATATTAGGAAGAAAGTATTCTCAAAAGGTTTATCCATATGAGAGGTATCGGTCCAAGAAAAAAAGTTTTAGTCGAGTTTTCAGGAGCCCAGATTTTGCTACAAATACATCAGAAGCAGAAATGAACACTTATGATCCCTGGTGGCCAAACCATTCTTTATCAAACATTGGAAATTATGTGAAAAATATTTTCCATCAGTTCTTGTATGCGATACAGGAATAATTTTTTAAATCGGAGTTTTAGGAGCAGAAAACGCAATTTACCTTTGTGCGCCCTAGCGGAAAGTCTATGAATTATTTGAAAATTTTGAATTTATACGAAAAACATTTCGCATCAGAAACACTATCCAACAAAGAAGGAATTTTTCAAATAGGATTCTTATAAGTAGAAATATTGACAAAAATAATATATACATCTACGCCCCTGGCGTAGAAACCATGCATTATTTCAAGAAGAAAATGTTCCTAAAAGGTTTGTCGACATGAGTAGTATTGGTCAGCGAACGACTTTTTTTTCAATCGAGATTTTAGAAGTTCATATTTTGTTGCAAATGCATCAGAAGCGGAAATTAAGACTTACGCCACCTGGTGACCAAACAATTTTTTACAAAAATTAGAAATTACGTGCAAACGATTTCCCATCAGGAGCTGTATCTGGTGCAGAAAGAATTTTTCAAATCGGAGACTTAGAAGCAGAGATATAGGGGAAGACACAATTTTCTTTTACGCCCCCTAGCGGAAAGTCTATGAATTACTTGAAAATTTTGAAATTATATGAAACACATGTCACACTGGAAACACTATCCAACAAAGAAGGAATTTTTTAAATCGTACCCCTAGAAGTAGAGATATTGGCAAAAATAAGATATACATCTACGCCCCCTGTCGTAGAAACCATGCACTATTTTAAGAAGAAAAGGTTTCTAAAAGGTTTGTCGACATGAGTAGTATCGGTCTACAAACGACGTTACTTTTAATCGAGAATTTAGAAGCTCATATTTTGCTGCAAATACATCAGAAGCGGAAATTAAGATTTACGCCCCCTGGTAGTCAAACATTTTTTTTTTTTTTTTTAAATTAGAAATTATGTGCAAACAATTTCTCATCAGGAGCTGTACCCGGTGCAGGAATAATTTTTCAAATCGGAGGTTTAGAAGCAGAGATATAGGGAGAAACGCAACTTACCTTTACGTCCCCTAGCGGAAACACTGAATTACTTGAAAATTTTAAAATTATACGAAAAACATGTCACACGGAAAACACTATCCAACAAAGAAGGAATTTTTCAAATCGGACTCTTACGAGTAGAGATATTGACAAAAATATGTTATACGTCTACGCCCCCTGGCGGAGAAGCTCAGATTTTATGGCAAATACATCAGAAGCGGAAATTAACGCTTGCGCCTCCTGGTGGCCAAAGTATTCCATGCCAAAAATTCGAAGTTATATGCAAAAGATTTTCCATCAGAAGATGTATCCGCTGAAAAAAAAAAAAAAATAAAAAAAATTCAATACTGAGTTTTAGAAGAAGAGTTATCGGGAAAAATGCAATTTACTTTTACGCCCCCTAGCGGAAAATCTATGCGTAATTTGAAAAAAGAAACTATATCTAAAATACTCTTCGACATAAATGGAATCGAAAGATAAAATATATTTTTCGATCGGATGTTTAGAAGCAAATATGTGGAATAAAACGTAATTTTGAATTCGACATCATCTGCATTTACGCCCTCTAATGGCGAAATTGTACATCATAAAAAAAAAAAAAAACGGAATGAAGGATCATCATTCGCATATTTCAAGCTTCCGAATGCAAAGAGAATTTTTGAAATCGGACTAATAGTTGCAAAGATACCGTGGGTACAGGCGCACTGACAAACCGATAACATAAGCCCAATCTTTTTTTCAAAAGATGTGCTAAAAATCGGAATTGTTAGCATTTACAACTGGACGAGTTTAATAATATTCAGAACAACAGCATTTTACTTACGTTTGTACGATATATTGACCATGATGAAAGTGACATCAAGGAAGACATTTTAAGTGTTTCTGAATTACCTACGCACACTACCAGCAGTGGCATTTTCAAAGTTTTAAGTGGTTTAATTGAAGAGAGAGGTCTCGAATGGAAAAATTGCGTTCGAGTTTGTACTGACGGCGCTGCCTTTCTTACAGGCAGAAATTCAGGTTTAGTCACTAAAATTAAGGATATGATATCAGTGACGTAACTAGTATAATGTGCGCCCCCCGCACCCTCCGCAAGATTTACTTCAGCATCCCTAAGCACAGTAACTTCCCCAGGATTTCGAACACGAGGGGGAATGCATTTTTCGCGATGTGTGTGGGGGTGGGGGTGGGGGTGGGGGGGTGGGGGGTGGGGGTGGGGGGGGTTAGGAAGACAGGGAGTGTGTCTGCAAAAATAATGGTGATACCTAGAGCCCTGTAGTTTTAACTTTTTAAGTAATAGATTTAACAATACGTGTAATTGCTTTGTCCAAAACTAAAATAAATCACTAGAATAAATCACCCTCTTACACATTGCAGATCTGCGGCTGCTGTGCATAAATGTTGACGCGTGTCGTGCACGTAATCTTAGGTAACTGACTGTTTTCCCACATTCTCCACGGGGAATCCCACAGTGGCCTCGCGCTTTTCCTCAGCAGCGCAGAGAGAGGGCGATTGGAGAGCGATCGTATTATTTACAACCGATTGCAGGGCAATCGTATTACAACCCGAAATCAAAGAGCCGAACTCTCTCAATCTGTAGGACATTCAGTTTTCTAAAAGTGAAACTAGGCATTTATTTAGGCAAAGCTAATTATACACTATATTGACAAAAGTCACCACGCACATAAAAGAGGAACACAACATCGCATTTATTGACGTACATTAGTACGGTGTCAGTCCACCTTTGGCCTTAATGCATGCACTGACCCTTCGAAGCTCGAAGTGGTTGGGTTTTGAGCTCCGTGATTTTCGTTGCTATAAGGTGTTTATTGAGTGCTTTAGTTTCTGTGGTTGCGTGTACCTTCAAGTTGAAGTTCTACACTTTACGTTCGTGTATCTCCCAGGTTGGTGAGTGCCATATTTTCTCATTATTCACTGTTTTATTTTTCAACCAAGCTGGTCTTTTTTCGTTAAAGTCTCGCCATTGCTCGATGGCGGAGGCAGACAAGGGTGACGCCCACATCCTTATCTTGGCAGATCAGCCAGCTTCCTCTTCTTCTTCTACCGCGGTAGCTCCTGCTCAGCTTAATGAGGTGGCTCCCGAGCGTCATTGCGACGTCATGGACACCTCTTCTTCTCCAGCTATAACTCCCACCAAGTGCGGTGGTGCCAAGTCTCCTATCTACATCTCAGCAGATGATGACGTATCCGTTATCAGCAATACTGAGCTCACAGCTTCTACTATTCATCAACTTTCTGATCCGCCCTCACTGCTAGGGGCCGCTTCACTGAATTCTCGACCCATGTCTGCCCAAGCGTCCTATGCTTCTGCAACTTCTGGGGTCCTCACACCCCCAGTTTCATCTGCTATGCCTTTTCCTGAATCCTATGTCACTGTCGTCGGTTCTACTGCTACAATTGACATACCAGAGGATTCCCGAGCTGGTCACCTTTTTCCCTCCACGATGGAACGGTGCGTCTATTTTGATGCGCTTCCCGACACTAAGCTGTGGCAATATAGCCGAGCCCTCAAAACTATCTTACCAAAGGATGCAATAGACTTTGTAGCTCGAAAACCCAGATCTGTCTTGGTCTATTTTAAGGATAAAGCGCATGCTGACCAGGTCCTTACGGAAGGTCTAACCATCAATGACGTGCATCTGTTAGCACAACCGGTTGCGCACCGCCCGGTGCAGGTGACCTTCTACCCCGTACCACCAGAAGTATCAGACGCTGCACTATGCACCTTGCTCAGCAGGTACGGCAGAGTTCTTGGCTCCATAACAACTCTCTCTGCGGCTCCCAGAGACCCTGAAGACAAATCGATTTGGGGTTTCCGCCGCACTGCTGGAGTCCTCTTCTCTGTTGCTCAGCTGAAAGCGGTTCCGAATGTTTTGCACATCCGCTGTGGACAGCAACGCCGAAGAGTTGAGATAATCACTTCACAGTATTGCACTATCTGTTAGAGCGAAAGTCACATAAGGGCTCAGTGCCCACGTGTCTCCCTGCAAACAGCTCCACACACTACATCTTCTTCTACTTTGTCCACCAACGCTTCACAGACTTCTTCCTATTCGAGGAAAGTCGCGGAATCAAGATCTTCCAAAAGTCAGCTTACTGCCATTGGTCAACAAACGACTTTGATGAATCCACCTCCTGCTGATCCTAAGAATTTTCCCAGGCTTCCAAAATCGACTCCCCTAGTACTTTTACAACCACTGCTGATGCACATGTTGACCACTCCTCAGCTTTTACAGTTGGCTCCATGACACGAGTCACAGGTAACGCTTCGGGTTCAGACTCTCCAGACGATCATGAAGCTTTTGTGGTTGCTGGAAAGCGCAGTGGTGCTACTCACCCCAAGACGAAGAAGTCAAAGACTCTGGCGTCCCGAAGATCATCTCGCTCTTTTACCCGCTCATCCACTCGCTCCGTCAGCTCTCGACGGCCGTTCTCCAGGTCGCCTCTACACACTTCCTCTGAGACAGCATGTGAGGGTGCCTTTCCCTCACTAGATGAATTCACAACTTTTCTTGCTGAAAATGCTTTCCCTGCTGAGCCTCTGCCATACGAGGACGTGCTGGATTGCCTTTTAGGGTCCTCTAGCCCTTCCTCAGCACGCACTTCCATTCAGCAGTATGAAGCAGCTCTTCCACAAGTGCTGGTTCAATTACACTCACTTGAAAACACTCTTCGGCGCACTGCGGACGAGGTCCCGTGGAGTGCTTGTTTTCTCCGTCGGCTCCACTCCATCACTACAGCCAGTCAATTCCTACTGCATCCCACAACTAACCTAGACATTCAAGGTGGTGTCACTTAATTGTCGTGGTTTTGCGACACCTCTTGCGAATGCGCTGGTACGAGAGGATCTTGCTCCGCTGAATGCTGATATATTACTTCTGCAGGAAACAAACTGTACTTCCACCACCTCTGACAAACCAATATATATAAATTGTAACTTCTCATTGTACAGAATCATGTATATAGGTCGTTTCACGAACCACAGACATCTGTAAACTTTGTCGTTTTTACAGTATATTCTTATCTTCAATTCCTGATTCAAATGTGTAATTTTACGTTTCAACTGTGTAAATTTGTGTTCTCCAATACTCACTGTGATGAGTTGTGTCTTCTCTCTGTATTTTCAGAGATTATCTTTTCTTTTGTATTCTCAGGAAAATTATTTTATATAACTATTTTTCATATCACCGTTGTATGTAACATGTAGTACCGCGAGCCACATTCATCTGTAAATTTTTCATCATCTGTCTTTCAAACTTTTGATTTCATGTTTGTCTCCTTGATCACCTGCAACCTCCTGGTTTTCCAGGTCACCCACAATGTATCACCTTTCGGTCAGAACTTTTTTTTTCATCAATATTGTGTAAAATTTATACTCTATAGTGCTCATCATTCTGGATTTATTTTACTCTCTGTATTACCAGAGATTCATGTTGCCTCGCCAGATTTCTACTGCACTTAACTGTTGTCATGCAAACGTTGCACCGAATCCTGTAATTAACGTAGCCCAAGCTGCACATACTGTTAATTTCTCATCACCTGTCTTTTGAATCTATGTCTGCAAGCTCGAATTCTGTATTATTCCTGGCTTCAATACTGTGCAAAATTAGTATTGTATAACGCTCTTCAAGCTGAATTGGTCCTATTCTTTGCTTTGTCAGAGACTTTTGTTGCCTCACCAGACACTCGAGTGCAATTAACTGTTTTTTTACTATCATCAATGTACAAAACCGTGTAAATAAGCAGTAGCGTAAGCTACAAGCATCTGTAAATATTTTTTTGTCATACATCATTTGAGATGATTTATTCCAGCACATCTCCTGTATCTTTCTTCTAATAAATACTGTGTGAAAACTGACCCTTCGATACATGTTTTCGATAAGGTTTTGGAACACAGCGATAAGTATGCGCTTCCATTCAGTACATAATGCTGGCCGCTAACTGTTGCTTAGTAGTACGCCTTGGTTCCAAACTTCTTATGCGGTGCTCTAATTCATCCCATAGGTGCTCTGTGGGATTAAGATCAGAGTTCTGTGCTGCCCAGTCCACACACGATACGGAATTATCGTCAAACCACGCCGTAACAGTCCTCGCTTTATGGCTCGGTGCATTATCCTGCTGGTACAAACAAGGCTCGGTTCCATAGTATTGCTACAGAGTTGGTAGGGCATAATTGTCCAGAATATCGAGGTAGACGTGCTGGTTAACATGTTTGTCCAGGGTAACCAACGGGCCGGGACCATACCACGAAAAACACCCTCACACGAGTGCACTGTCGTCAGCTCCAAATTTGACCGTGGGAACAGTACACTGTGGTAAATAGCGTTCCCCCGGCTGCCACCATACCCACACATGGCCATCAGACTGATAGATCGTGTATCTGGATTCATCAATTCGTAGGACCCGTTTCCATTGATCTACGGTCCACGATAAATGTTTTTTACACCATGCTAAACGAGGAGTAGCATTCCGAGTGGAGAAGAAAGGCTTATGAGCAGCCGCACGACCACGGTAATCCATGGAATGAAGTTCTCTGCGAATGGTACGTGTACATACCGAGGTTCCACAATTTTTACTCACCTGTACATTGAGGTCTTTCGCAGTACTCCGTCGATTAGATGTAACGACTCTCCTGAGGCTTCGACGTCCTCTATCACTGATTTTCTTTGATCTGCTGGTACGTTTTGCTGCTTCAGGCACGCCATGTGTCTTCCACTTATTCAGTGCATCCAAAACAGTTGACTTGGGTATGTTTACACGCCTCTCGGTTTCTCTTATGGACAACCCAGTAATATAACAGCCAACAATTTTTCCTTTCTCAAAGTCGGTTCTCTCCCGCCGCAATATTTTCACTCAACCTTACCGTGCGATATGATCGCGGTCAGCTGTGGGCATGTTTTTATACCGTTTGCACTGTACCAAGCATCTTAACAACGCAGCGGGTCTGTTCATTTGCTTTTGAAGGGGTGTCCGGTGACTTTTGTCAATATAATGTATCTTAAAATGTATCTTAAAGCAAATATGAATCTTTGGGTAAATTATTGTGCGTGTTCGAATTTTTTCACAAAACTATAACTGGCAGTGCAGTACGCCCCTTCGTTACCTACGCCCCCGCAGCTGCGGGGGCTGCGGGGGTGGTAGTTAAGTCACTGTATAATATAATTGTCTTTAGAAATCCAAAGACTGATACATAGACATCGTATAATCACCTGTACAATAAGCTAAGTATCCGATTTCTTACAGTAATATATACAATATTTAAGAAATAGCTGGTTCAGAGCATCGGAGAGAGGAGAAGGAATATCCTGTGCCACAATAACCAATATTGATAAGTTCCACAATATCTGATCTCGCTACAGGCCTTCAAATTCAGTTCGTTTGACAAACGATTGAAATTTAAAAGTTAATCAAACCTTAAGTATCCTCACCAAACGCTCGTATTACCGGTAATTTTTTATCGTTTGGGTACGGAAAAAGTGAGAACGGAGTCTTTCCGTCAGTACGAGAAAGGAATTGCGGAAAAGTTTCTGAAAATTCAAAATTTTCCTTTTGCACATCTCTAAAACGGTAATTTACCGTCAGTATGAGAAAGAAATTGCGGAGAGGTTTCTGAAAATTCAGAATTTTCCAGCCGTACGAAAAATCCGTGAAATTCAGGTTTCTTTCCGTCATTTCACGGAAAGGGTTGTATCAGAAATATGTTTCGTTAATTTACGAAAGGAATCACGGAAACTGACACGTGAATTTCGGAAAATGTTTTACAGTGTATGCGGAATATTTTTTGGGTGATCAATGATATTGCACGTATTTGTCGCAAAAGTTCCCATAGCCAATGAGGTTTTATTTTTTTTAGTTTCACCACTCTTTCCTGTTCTCGGAGTAGCAAAGACTATTGGTGTGCACTTGAAATTCAGAGTTTACTGGTATGGAGCACTTCACTTGCATTCCACAACAATCCATTTTGTTCACGAGTTACCCAGAATGTGTTCAAAATATGTTTTGAATGTTTCTAATATGTTGGTAATGGGTTCCTAACATATCTTGCATGTATTCCCAGTCAATTATGAAAGTGCTCCTGATGTGTTCTCAATGTGTTCTAAAATTTACAAATACCCGATGTGTTCTAAATTCGAGCACAAAATGTGTTCTTAATCATTCGATGTGTTCTAATTAGAACACACCGTTGCCCCGGTGGCGCAGTGGTCTAAGCGATGACTTCTGATCATTCGTCCGAAAGGGGTCCGGGTTCGAATCCCGGTGAGGCATGGATGTTGTGTTTGTCTTACGGCACTGGCTCTCTCCCTTCCCTGGAACCAGTGACTCTAAATTAGGGACGGGCGACTGCTTATAGCCCATTGAGTTGCTCACGGTAGTCGTTAAACCTACAATTAAAAAAAAAAAAAATTAGAACACACCAAATGTGTTCTTAATCCGGCACAGAATGTGTTCTACATTTTACTGCCAATGTGTTCTGAATTGGAACACATTGGGAATGCATTTCATTCACGTGTTCTCAGCAAGAACACATTAATGTGTTCTTAAACCGGAACAGAATGCGTTCTAAAACTTACTCCCTATGTTTTCTAAATAAGAACACATTGGGAACACATTGTGTTCTCAAAATGTGTTCCAAATATGTTCTAAATAAGAACACATTAAAGTGTTCTTAATCTGGCACACATTGCGTTCTAAAATAAGGTCCTAATGTGTTCATAATGTGTTCCGAGCATTTGCAGTGTAAGCAAGTGTGGCACGCAGGGATGGAGCTCTGCCAGTGCCGGATTTAAGGCTTTTGGGGCCCTAGGCCAAATTTTCTATGCGCCCCCAACCCCCACCCAGCCACTCATATTTGAATTTGTTCCTATAAGATTTTCTAATAAACTTATCTTTAAGTTAAGAATATAATAATTGGTAGTATAATTTTATTGTTACATAAGTATTATTTAAATAAAAATTATTTTGATTTAATTTGTTATTAAATTAAAGGTTATAAATTTTTTTTTGTAAACATAGTCAAAGAGGTTCATGCTTATCCAGTAACAACATTTTACATTTTGAATGCGGTCTCTATCACACATTCAAAATGTAAAGAACTACACTTTACGTCGAATGCGCTCACTATCGCATTCGATGTAAAGGAACAACACTTTACGTCGGGCGTGCTCGCAATAGAGCTATTATTAATAGAGCTATTATTAACACGGGCGTGCTCGCAATAGAGCTATTATTGCGTTCTTATGTCTAGATAAAATAAAACATTACCACTACTTTATTTTATTCAAGTGAATTAAAATAACGGTACCTCTCTTTTCTAAGTTTCTCTGTTCCATGCTTTCCTTTTTTCTGGATTCTACACCTGGGGCCCTCTAGAGCCTGGGGCCCCTAGGCCGCGGTCTAGTTGGCCTAGTGGTTAATCCGCTGTTGAGTTCTGCTGTTAGCTGAGTGAGAACCCCACGCTCCTGAAGGCAATGCTAATCACATTAGCATATAAACATTAGTGGCATTTAATATGAATGCGTGTTTGGTAAGCACACCAAATTAAATTGTTAGTTTTGAAAACACTGATTTGACCTCATGAACCATGTAATTTGACCTCGTTTACTGTGACCAGATGTCGATGCAGACATCTGGTAGGTGTCAATAGACAGACAGCTTAGACGGGCGTTAAAGGTTTTGAATAGCGCATGTTTTTCTGCGCTGCCAATTGGCATGACTCACTGATAGCAAACAGCTCCCTCAAAACGATGGTAAATACCAATTAGTGACTCCCACGTGGGGTGGTTCCGTTACTTTTAGCGCACTTGACTCACATCAGGGAAACGAAAAATCAAGAAAAGAGTGAAAAGACTAAGCGAAACACAGGTGGAAACGTAGAAAAAGCATCCGAATTACTTTTTTGTTAGGTATTTTCAGAAAATGTTATGTCTAAAAAAGTCACAAGGAGTTAACGGACCTTCAGTAGCAAGATATGTATGAAATGGGTGTGACAACTACCAGAAATATATCCTGTTATTTTCAACGGAAAACTTAAGTCAGCTGAGATTTATAAACAAGAAGTGACAAGTCTGCATTGTCTACTAGTTAACCATGCGCTCATGGATACATGCATTACCGAATTCCTGTGAAGAACAATCTTCCCGCTTGGTGGCGTGCGTGCTCTTACTCTTTGTGTTCGGAACATTATCTGCTTTTCTAAAGTATTTATTTATTTATTTATAAGTTTATTTATTTATAAGCTTATTTATTTATTTATTTATTCATTTATTTATTTATGCTTATGCATCTTTCCCGACAGTAGTAAACCCCAAGAAAAAAATTTTTCGATGTAACGAAAATGGGTGACGGTGCGCCATTATTAAAACCATTGTTGAAATCTGATGGTGCCACATGCTGTCTCGTGAAGTGACCCAGCAATAATTAATTCCATTATTCCTCAAGAATATATCTAAACAATCGCCAAACATTATTTCATCACGTTTTACATAAACGTAAAAATATCTCTTAAAATAGCATAACTATACTAGTAATCCGAATATCTTGGCGTAGATTATATATCAAAATTTCCAAGCTTTCGCACATCAACCAGATGGCTTTTTCAAGGAAAGTATAGACAGCAAACTGCAAACAATTTGGGTATAAAAATAAGTTTTGAGGGATTTGAGATGAACAAAACACGCTATTGGAGAACAGAAACAATATTTTTATATTAATCGAAGTATGCTCCCTCTGAAGCTACAAATTTACCCCATCTTTCGGGCAGTGAACGTATGCCCCGAAGAAAGAATTCCGGTTCCTTGGAAGAGATACAGCTGTCCAGCCAATTTTTGATGTCTTCATAAGAACTAAACCGTTCTCCAGAAAGTGCTGACTGCATCGACCGGAACAAATGGTAATACGATGGCGCAATAACTGGCGAATATGGCGGGTGGGGTAGAACTTCCCAGTCGGATCCTTCTAAGTACTTTTTCATAGGTCGACAAACATGTGGTCTTGCGTTGTCATGATGACTTTATTGTGTCTATTCTCCCATTCCGGTCGTTTTTGCGTGAGAGCTCGTTTCAAAAGCATTAATTAGGTTCGATACCAATCACCAGTAATAGTTTCTGACGGTTTCAGCAGTGGATCACACCCTTCTGGTCCCACCAGATACACAACATTACCTTTGAACCATGGATATTGAGTTTTGGCGTTGAAGGGCCTGGTTCACCTGGCTTCATCCATGCTTTCTGCCGTTTAGGGTTATCGTATCATATCCATTTCTCGTCGGCAGTAATAATACGATGCAAAAAAATCTTTCTTTTTTGCCTTTGAAGCGGCAATTCGCAAGTGGTTTTTAGACGTTCAAGGTCTCTTTCCCGCAAAGCATGTGGAACCCAATTCCCTTCCTTTTGCACCATTCCCACGGCAGTTAAACGTTGTGAAATGCATGGTTGACTAACATTTAATGCTGCTGCTAGTTCTTTTTGTGTCTGGCACGGATCCTCGTCGAGTAAAGCTTCTAATTCGGCATCAGCAATTTTTTTGGGTGGTCCAGAACGTTCTTTACCACTGACATCGAATTAGTTCCTTTTGAATCGTCTAAACCAATACTCACATGTTTTTATGGATAGGGAATGTTCACCATAGATTTCTGAAATCAAGCGATAGCTGTCGGCAGCATTTTTCTTGACAATAAAGTAATGCACTAACACTTCCCGCAAATGCTGTTTTGTCGGGACGAAAGTTGCCATTTTCCATCGGGTAAAACAAATACGTGTTCGCACCTCAATCGAACGTCGTATACTGACTCTGACAGCTGGCGTCTCGTACTGCGATATCGCAGTGTTGCCACCTTAAAATACATGCGGGCAGTAATAAGTACGACACCGAGCGGAAATCCCTTAAAACTTATATTTATGCCTAAATAATAGAACGTGAGACGTGCCTGCACCGCAGGACGCACATGAGATAAAGGCAGATAGCAGCGAGAGCATACGTCCGCGTAGCTCAGTTGGGAGAGCGGCTTATTCCGAAATGAGGGAACTCGGACTCGATGCCCGGCGTGGACAAAAATTACGGAGGAATTTACTTCGTTATAAACGCTTCAACAATTTGAACGCGGTGACTTGACTTGACTTGACAATAAACGAACAGATGCGACAATAACGAACGAACAGGCACGTGGGTGTGGTTCAGCCCGTCCGAACTGATAGTTCTATTTCACACAAATATGGTTTTGTATATAGACCCCGTTTATATAAGTAGGCTTACCTAAACACTACTAACAGGTTTGCGAAAGGCAAACTACAGCTTTTAATCTTCCTTTTTTAAGTATAGGCTTTTAAAAGTACAGTTCTTGGTCAACGAAAACATCGATTTTGAACCTGTGGGGACTCTGATTGTATAGTTCACTCTTTTAAGGGATTCAATATCAACTACGCGCTTGAAACTGGAAGGACATAAGGTAACAATGCTTTTAAGTAGGCTTTTAAGAGTACAGTTCTTGGTACAACCAAAACATCGATTTTGAACCTGCGGGGACTCTAATTGTATAGTTCACTCTTTTAAGGGATTCAATATCAACTACGCGCTTGAAACTGGAAGGACATAAGGGAACAATGCTCCCTTATATCCTCTCAGTTTCGGGGTTACTTACAAGTCGTATTTTATTTTCTAACTATCCGCTTTGACGGCAGAGTGCGCCCTGTTTACCATCACCGGACGTGTTCTCTCGCTAGGGTTTTTGACATAGGATTACGTCTCACTCCGCGGGCCGACCGCCTGTGACGAAAATAGGTCTCAATTGAAATCATTACAGCGTTAAAAATATGCGCCGTACACTAATCATGTTAAGATATTCGTAAACCACCTGGAGTCCAATTCACGTATTGCGAATGCATAGACGCTCCCCTTGCTCCCTGTGCGCGGGAGAGATGATGCAATATTTCTGGGTGTGCCGCCGTGTTTGACTCAGTCTATCTTGGCAACCATGAGCGCAACATGACTGTGCGAGGTACGTTTCAAAGCTCTCGGAGAGATCTATTCAAATATGTGAAGAACATTTCGCAGTAGTTTGAACTCAACATTTAAAAAATTGTTTTCTTGTAAACCCGTGAACACTTTTGACAATATCGCGGTTCATCTGGACAACCCTGAGTGCAAAACGACTGTGCTCGGTATCGTTTTAAAGCTCTCGACGAGATCTATTCAAAAAAATAAAGAACATATCGTAGTGGTTTAAACTAAAATAAAAAAAAATGTTTTCGTGTGAACGGGTTAACATTTTCGAAAATGCCGCAGAATTCGCAGAATGAACGCAAGAAAAAATGGAGAAAATCAAAACGAGAGGCAAGAGCAAGTGATGAGGAATGTAAGAAGCCCAACAAGACTGCAGCCCAACGAACTAGAGAGTATCGAGAAGGCCTAAAAGTAGCCGCCGCCCAACAAAAATCCAACACACCGATCGAACCCGTACCCGACCCATCTCGAACGCTGCTTTGTGTTCGCAACATATCCAACATTATTTGTAAAAATTATGTAAGCTGCATATAGACCTGTGTTGGCTCTAACAAATTAAATAAACGCTTTGAAACCACACTCGACTAGCTCATTTAAACTCTCCGATCTGCAAGTCGTAGTCCAACGTTCCAAACTGACGGCTCAATCAGAACTGAGTTTACCTGTATTTTTTTTTCTTATCGAACTGGTGATGACAAAATGCCCCCTTCATCTAAAAGCGAATTCGTATATATTTTTTGATTCTATTTTTTATATAGGCATGAATATTTTATATGCGGGATGTAAGGTCAGGTGATGCGTAACATCACAGCCTCTCCTTGACAAATGTCACCCCCGCCTTCTCGTGGTGCATCCTGTTCCCACTAAAGGGGCTCTGACGACCGCCAATAGCGGTATAACTATACCATTGGGATTAGAGGAAATTCTATCCCACACTCACCAACCCGCTTGGCCAGCGTGGTGAGTTATGGCCAAACCCCTCCAAAATGATTCCACAACTTAAATCTTGGCCCTCAGTCTCCGGCAGCTGGAATGTACCTGGCCAAGGCAGCGGCCAGTGCGACATGAAGGCAGAGGGTGCTAAGAATCCCCGGAGGACCGGACTAGGCTGCCATCTGATGCTGACCTTGGCTACGTACAACGGACGCTCCCTATCTTCTGATTCAAGGCTTCTTGAATTGGAAGAGGAATTACAAAGGATCAAGTGGGACATCGTGGGGCTAAGTGAGGTAAGGAGAAAAGGAGAAGATCTCATCGAACTGAGAAGTGGACATCTCTTCTACTATCGTGGGACAGATACTGGCAGAACTAGTGGTGTTGGATTTATAATAAACAAGAAACTGAAGGATAAAGTTGTAGAAGTTGAAAGTTCCTCTGACAGAGCTGCACGGCTTGTTATCCAACTCTCGAAAAGATACCAGGCTCAGATTATTCAAACTTATGCACCCACCACAAGTCATCCTGAAGAAGAAATTGAAGAATTTTATGAGGAAATTTGTCATCTAAATAATAAAGGTAAGCAGCACTTGAAAATAATTATGGGAGATTTCAATGCAAAAATAGGGCAACGGCAACAGAATGAAACTTCAGTAGGTAAATTCGGTCACGGCAACAGAAACCAGCGTGGAAATACTCTCGTTGAGTTTGCAGAGGCAGAAGGGTTTTTCATCTTGAACTCCTTCTTCAAGAAAAAGCAACACAGGAAATGGACATGGAGACATCCAAATGGGACGACAAGTGAAATTGATTTTATTATGTGTAACAAAAAATTCGTCATAGAAGACTGCAGTGTGCTAAACAAGTTCAACACAGGTAGTGACCATAGATTGGTGAGATGTAAGATGCACCTCAACACTAAACTTGAACGTGGCAAGCTCATAAGACAAACAAAACCTATTGACATAACCAACCTTAAACACCATAATACCTTCAAGTTGGAACTGAAGAACAGGTTCTCTGCTTTGGAAGGCCTAACATCGGAAGAAGTGGACATCTCTGAAGTTAACAGAAAAGTAACCAAAGCTCTTATGGAAACAGCAACAAAATTAGCTGGGTCTAAGAACAAGTTGCATGTAAACAAATCAGGAAAAACGAAAATGTTGATGCAAAAAAGAAGGGAGATGAGGACAACTAAAGAAGATGTGACTTCCAAAGTGGAATATATAGAGCTATGCAAGACAGTAAGAAAAAGTATCACTGAAGACGTAAGAAAATTCAACTGTGAACTAGTGAGGAAAGCAATTGAAAACAACCAAAGCCTAAAGATAGCAAAGGGACATCTCAGTAAGGGAAGAAAACAGATTATGGCACTGAGAAAAGAAGATGGTTCTGTAACAAGAAATAGAGGCGAAATTTTGACAAGAGTGAAAGATTTCTACTCCAAATTATATGAAAGGGATGATACATGCACTCCAGACATCATGAAAGATACCAGTACCAGAGTTCCTCCAGTCCTTCCAGCAGAAGTTGCACATGCAATCAAGATCATGAAGCGGGGAAAACTCCAGGAGAAGATGGAATTACTGTAGACATCATACAAGAAGCAAGTGGAGAAATCGAAACAGTACTCGCCCAAATTTTCACTCGATGCCTTAATGAAGGAAAGATTCCTGAGGATTGGAACACCGCTACAATGATCCTGCTACATAAGAAAGGAGACATTGAGGATCTCGGAAACTACAGACCTATCAGCCTCCTATCAGTAGTTTATAAAATATTCACTAAAGTTCTTTCACACCGCTTGAAGGTAACACTGGACATGGCTCAACCGAGAGAACAAGCTGGATTCAGGAGTGGCTACAGCACAATAGATCATATCCACGTACTGAGAGAACTAATTGAAAGAGCGAGGGAATATGAACTTCCATTGTGCATGGCTTTTATCGATTATGAAAAAGCCTTTGATTCGGTGAAACCATCAGCAGTTGCAATGGCTCTGAAATCCTGCGGTATTGAAGATGCATACATTAATATTATTAATAACATCTATGAAAATGCAAGTGCAAAGATTCGGCTGTTTGAAAATACAACACACATAAAAATTGGAAAGGGAGTGAGACAAGGTGACACCATATCTCCGAAGCTCTTTAATGCCACATTGGAGGGTGTTTTTCAGTCGCTGAGCTGGGAAAACAAAGGGATAAAGATTAATAGAGATAATCTAACCCACCTTCGTTTTGCTGATGACATAGTCATTTTTGCAACTACCCCATCAGAGCTGCAGAGTATGATCCAGAAACTTGCTGACAAGAGTAACGAAGTGGGATTAAAAATGAACTTTCAGAAGACAAAAGTGATGTTCAATGCTTTTACAAGAAATGAAGATTTATCGATTGATGGAGAAAAGCTGGAGATAACAGACACGTACGTTTATCTTGGACAGCAGATATCAAGTGAGGGTCACATTGATGAAGAAATTAATCGGCGTACAAAACTTGCCTGGAGAGCTTTTTGGAAGAAACAGCATAATTTTCAAGAGCAATATGCCATTATGTCTTAAAAGAAAAGTGTTTGATCAATGCATCCTTCCAGTGCTTACGTATGGTGCAGAGACGTGGACCTTAACTAAAAGAGACATACAAAGGCTGCAAACAACTCAAAGAAGCATGGAGAGGTGCATACTTGGTGTAACCAGGAGAGATAAGAAGAGGAACTCGTGGATCCGAAAATGACAAGAGTGGAAGACATCATGATCAGAGTTAAATCCCTGAAATGGCAATGGGCTGGACATACTGCCAGAAGGACAGATCATCGATGGACAGCTGAAATTTTAGATTGGATTCCAAGGGACAGGAAAAGACCCAGAAGAAGACCACATGGGAGATGGGTGGATGAAATTCGAAAGTATGCAGGGGTGACATGGAGGAGACTGGCACAAGACAGACCGTTGTGGAGGAAACTTGGGGAGACCTTCGTCCAGCAGTGGATTGATAATGGTTGACAATGATGATGATGATGATGATTTTATATGCAGGTGTGAATGAAGTAGAAGGTAATGGCATTTCATCTCCTGTTGCAAACATTTCCTGCGCGCGCTCTTAGTCTGGCTTTATCTGTTAGAGCGATATATTCCCAGTGCTGACCTCCAAGACCTTTTTCAGCTAACCATATCCAAATACGGAGTGCGTTACCGATTCGCTCTGAATTTCTTTCACACGCGGCCTCACGAGACTGATTCCTTTCCGAGTACTTGAATTCCTCTATCATTCAGATGGAACACCCACAAACTGAGTATCTACAAATCTGTCTGTATAACTACCCAAAAAAATCGCTAGCACTATTACTCAGGCGTAAATCAAACACTTAATGATAAATCCAACAGTCGCTCAAAATGCACGTGGCATAACATTAGGACACAGAAACTTGAGCTTAGTTCATGAAAATGTCCCGATTTAAAATAGTAAATACAACTTTTTGTTTGCGCTGTCATATGATTATATCATATTTGGCATTACTCCTTACAAGCAGTTCTTAAAACAGCAGGAGCAGAGCCCACAGGAACCAAACCAAGAAACACCTCCACGAACGGGCAATACTGCAGACAATAGCACCCACCCCTACACGTCTGAACGGGCCGGGCCAGGTCAAGTCGACCCATTCTTTTTATCGCAATGGTAAAGAAAGAGAAAAGTCGTGGTTCCCGATTTTCTGGTCTGTTTAACTGTTTTGTTGGCTTTACTTAATTCCATGACATATCCTAGGGCGTAATCTCAGAGGCGGGGAAAGACACTCAAGGGTTTTTTATCATCAGTAATTATTAAGATTGTAAAACACTTTGGGGCCTTTTGACAACAAAAAGATTCGACTCCGAGCAAGTGTTTTTGTTGCGTGGAGTGGGAGAGACGGAGACTGTCTGCAGCTGGGTGGGGATGTTTGTGTTTGTATGAGAGAGTGGAACGACATCAATTTTTTCTCCTCTCCCTAATTCCTATAGGGATTGACTTTTGTAGTGTTACCTCTTGCTAGTTCAGAGAAAGGGAGATTTTGAACGACGCGCTTAGTCTTCTCTCTCCCTCTGTCTAAGTTCTTCGATAGTTGCCAAAGTTTAGTTAATATTTTTAGGCTTGCATTCAACTAAATAATTTCAAAAATATATCATTTCATTATGTGACTCTCACAACTTAATAAAATACAGTAGAAAGACAAAATAATACAAAACGGCACATCATGGCCTGGGACTTAAACGCACAAACTTCAGCCGGGCCGGGTTCACCAACCAAGTCCCGTGAAGACCTCTACTCACCCCTCCCGGAACTGAGACATACACGAAAGTTGGAACACGCCTCAAGTAATTCTTTAATTCCTTTCTTTTCACTTTAGCCCTCCATTGCACCCACCGTAATGCAACCCATCATGGCAGAGGCACGGTTCTTTAGCAACATTCTTTGTCCCCATCGTACTAACCCGCCGAAATTTCGAAGGAGGTAAATAAAATCCTTTCAGACGGACTAGGGTGTCCGTTGACCGTTGTTAAGAGGTTCTATTGTTCGGAGGTTACCCCTAAATTTAATCCCACCGCAGCTGTTCTATACCAAACAAAACATACCGTTGTTTGGAGGTGTACGTTAATGGGGGGTTTCACTGTGGTTCTTTTAGTTACTGTTTTCATTAGAAACAGAGTAACTTTCCTACCTAAACCGTATTTTTTATTTTTTCATTTAAAACTATAATTCACTTTTATTTCCCGTACAAAATGTGACGTACTACAGAAGTAAAGCACGTGTCAAGACGACAAATCTGCAGCGATACATTCCGACCGTGTAGCTCAGTTGGGAGAGCAACTTACTTCGGAGTGTGGGGGAGAAGATTTGACCCCCTGTCACGGACAAACTTGTGCTTTCACATTGGCGCCCGAACGTAAAAATGGATATACTAACAGTTGGGTTCTTCGAAATATGTGTGATGTTTGTTCCACACATCGTCTAGAATTAATGAAATTTCGTTCTACGCTTACAAAAAAAAAAAATAATAATAATAAAAAAATAAGAGGGTGATGATGTAACGTACTACATAGGGAAAAGCACGTGTCAAAACGAAAAATCTGCAGAGATGCATTCCGTCCGTGCAGCTTAGTTGGCAGATCAACTTACTCAGGAGTGAAGGGGCGCAGTCCCTTCACTGACAAATTTGTTTTTTCACAAAGCAGAGCATATACACTGAAGAGCAATTGAATTAGAGACAGCTGGCGTTATGCAAATGTGGCGCTGTGGGCGGCCCTGTAAACGGAAACGACATGACGTATGCTGTGATCCGACAATATAAGGAGCGATGCGACGGGAATCAGTAAGAGTCGGACGCAGCATGGGTAAGACGAAAGATTTAAGCGCATTTAATCGTGGGAAAATTGTCGGGGCTCGACGAATAAGTCACTCCATCTCGGAAATCGTGCAGGCACTGGGATTTTTTACGAGCCACTGTGTCACGGGTGCACAGTGAGTACATAGAATCCGGTAAAACCATCCCTGCAAGGGCTAACTGCCGTGGACAACAGCGTGTGGATGAGTGGGGTCATCGTCGGCTAGCTCGCATTGTAACAGCGGATAGACGGGCCATAGTGCAAGAAATCACTCGGCAATTTAACGTTGGTGCACAAAAACGTGTAAGCAGCCACACCATCTAGAACCATCTCCTCGCTATGGGGTACAGAAGCCATCGTCCCACGAGGTAGCGCTGCTGACCGCACATCACAGGGTGCAAAGATTAGCACGGGCGCGGGAACATCGCCACTGGATCCTAGACATGTGGAAAAATGTTGCCTGGACTGATGAGTCGAGATTCACGTTGGTACATGCGGATGGCAGGATACGAATACGGCGCAAACCACATGAAGCGATGGATCCTTCTTGCCAGCAGGGGAGGTGCATTTCACCAGCCCCCACCACGGAATTTTTTAATTTTTCAGACACCATTCGTTTGTACCACGTATGAACCGGAATGAACTCGGTTTTTTTCGTTTGAACCGCAAAAGTTTTGGAGATATTTAAAAAACAAAGTGGGGGGGCTGGTGAAACGATAGCCCCCACCATGGAATTTTTAAATTTTTTTTGCACCATTCGTTTGTACCACGTATGAACCGGAATGAACTCAATTTTTTTCGTTTGAACCGCAATAGTTTTTGAGTTATTTAAAAAACAAAGTGGGGGGGGCTGGTGAAATGGTACCCCCAAAAAATAGATATTTCAAATTTCAGCATAGCCATTCGTTAATAAATCGTATGAACCGGAATGAACTCCATTTTCATCGTTTGAACCACAATAGTTTTTGAGATATTTAACAAATAATATTGAGAATTTGCATATAAATATAGGAGGCAGACCATTTCACCAGCCCCCCACCATGGAAATTCAAAATTTCGAAATAGCCATTCGTTAGTAAATCGTATGAACCGGAATGAACTCCATTTCTATCGTTTGAACCGCAATAGTTTTTGAGATATTTAACAAATAATATTCAGAATTTGCATATATACAGAAAGACCGACCATTTCACCAGCCCCCCACCATGGAAATTCAAAATTTCAAAATAGGCATTCGTTAGCAAATCGTGTGAACTGAAAAGAACTCCATTTTCATCGTTTGAACCGCAATAGTTTTGGAGATATTTAAAAAATAATGTTACAGGCCTATCATTTCACCCCCCGCCCTCATCATGGAAATTCAAAATTCCGAAATAGCCATTCGTTAGTAAATCGTATGAACAGGAATGAACTCCATTTTTATCGTTTGAACCGCAATAGTTTTTGAAATATTTAATAAATAATAGAATTTACATATACGCACAGAGACCGACCATTTCACCAGCCCCCACCCCCATGGAAATTCAAAATTTCAAAATAGCCATTCGTTAGCAAATCGTATGAACCGAAAAGAACTCTATTTTCATCGTTTGAACCGCAATAGTTTTTGAGATATTTAAAAAAGAATGTCACAGGCCTACACCATTTACCCCCCCCCTTCATCATGGAAATTCCAAATTCCGAAATAGCCATTCGTTAGTAAATCGTATGAACAGGAATGAACTCCATTTTTATCGTTTGAACCGCAATAGTTTTTGAGATATTTAACAAATAATGTTACAGGCCTACCATTTCACCCCCTCATCATGGAAATTCAATATTCCGAAATAGCCATTCGTTAGTAAATCGTATGAACAGGAATGAACTCCATTTTTATCGTTTGAACCGCAATAGTTTTTGAGATATTTAAAAAATAATATTGAGTTTTTGCATATATACAGAGAGACCGACCATTTCACCAGCCCCCACCATGGAAATTCAAAATTTCAAAATAGCCATTCGTTAGCAAATCGTATGAACCGAAAAGAACTCCATTTTCATCGTTTGAACCGCAATAGTTTTTGAGATATTTAAAAAAGTATGTCACAGGCCTACACCATTTACCCCCCCTTCATCATGGAAATTCAAAATTTCAAAATAGCCATTCGTTAGCAAACCGTATGAACCGAAAAGAACTCTATTTTCATCGTTTGAACCGCAATAATTTTTGAGATATTTAAAAAAGAGTGTTACAGGCCATTTCATCCCGCCTCCCCCCCTCATCATGGAAATTTAAAATTCCGAAATAGCCATTCGTTAGTAAATCGCATGAACTGAAAAGAACTCCATTTTCATCGTTTAAACCGCAATAATTTTTGAGATATTTAAAAAAAGAATGTTACAGGCCATTTCTTCCCCCTCCCCCCTCATCATGGAAATTCAAAATTCCGAAATAGCCATTCGTTAGCAAATCGTATGAACTGAGAAGAACTCCATTTTCATCGTTTGAACCGCAATAATTTTTGAGATATTTAAAAAAGAATGTTACAGATCATTTCATCCCCCCTCCCCCCCCCCTTATCATGGAAATTTAAAATTCCGAAATAGCCACTCGTTAGTAAATCGTATGAACAGGAATGAGCTCCATTTTTATCGTTTGAACCGCAATAGTTTTTGAGATATTTAAAAAATAATATTGAGAATTTGCACATATACAGAGAGACCGACCATTTCACCAGCCCCCACCCCCATGGAAATTCAAAATTTCAAAATAGCCATTCGTTAGCAAATCGTATGAACCGAAAAGAACTCCATTTTCATCGTTTGAACCGCAATAGTTTTTGAGATATTTAAAAAAGAATGTCACAGGCCAACACCATTTACCCCCCCCTTCATCATGGAATTCAAAATTCCGAAATAGCCATTCGTTAGTAAATCGTATGTACAGGAATGAACTCCATTTTTATCGTTTGAACCGCAATAGTTTTTGAGATATTTAAAAAATAATATTGAGTTTTTGCATATATACAGAGAGACCGACCATTTCACCAGCCCCCCACCATGGAAATTCAAAATTTCAAAATAGCCATTCGTTAGCAAATCGTATGAACCGAAAAGAACTCCAGTTTCATCGTTTGAACCGCAATAGTTTTTGAGATATTTAAAAAAGTATGTCACAGGCCTACACCATTTACCCCCCCCCCCCTTCATCATGGAAATTCAAAATTTCAAAATAAACATTTGTTAGCAAACCGTATGAACCGAAAAGAACTCTATTTTCATCGTTTGAACCGCAATAGTTTTTGAGATATTTAAAAAAGTATGTTACAGGCCATTTCATTCCGCCTCCCCCCCCCCTCATCATGGAAATTCAAAATTCCGAAATAGCCATTCGTTAGTAAATCGTATGAACTGAAAAGAACTCCATTTTCATCGTTTGAACCGCAATAATTTTTGAGATATTTAAAAAAGAATGTTACAGGCCATTTCATCCCCCTCCCCCCTCATCATGGAAATTCAAAATTCCGAAATAGCCATTCGTTAGTAAATCGTATGAACAGGAATGAACTCCATTTTTATCGTTTGAACCGCAATAGTTTTTGAGATATTTAAAAAATAATATTGAGTTTTTGCATATATACAGAGAGACCGACCATTTCACCAGCCCCCCTCACCATGGAAATTCAAAATTTCAAAATAGCCATTCGTTAGCAAATCGTATGAACCGAAAAGAACTCCATTTTCATCGTTTGAACCGCAATAGTTTTTGAGATATTTAAAAAGAATGTCACAGGGCCAACACCATTTACCCCCCCCTTCATCATATCATCCCCTCCCCCCCCCTCATCATGGAAATTCAAAATTCCGAAATAGCCATTCGTTAGCAAATCGTATGAACCGAAAAGAACTCCATTTTCATCGTTTGAACCGCAATAGTTTTTGAGATATTTAAAAAAGAATGTCACAGGGCCAACCATACCCCCCCCTCATCATGGAAATTCAAAATTCCGAAATAGCCATTCGTTAGTAAATCGTATGAACAGGAATGAACTCCATTTCTATCGTTTGAACCGCAATAGTTTTTGAGATATTTAACAAATAATGTTACAGGCCTACCATTTCACCCCCACCACCCTCATCGTGGAAATTCAAAATTCCGAAATAGCCATTCGTTAGTAAATCGTATGAACAGGAATGAACTCCATTTTTATCGTTTGAACCGCAATAGTTTTTGAAATATTTAACAAATAATGTTACAGGCCTACCATTTCACCCCCCCTCATCGTGGAAATTCAAAATTCCGAAATAGCCATTCGTTAGTAAATCGTATGAACAGGAAGCAACTCCATTTTTATCGTTTGAACCGCAATAGTTTTTGAGATATTTAACAAATAATGTTACAGGCCTACCATTTCACCCCTCCCCCTCATCATGGAAATTCAAAATTCCGAAATAGCCATTCGTTAGTAAATCGTATGAACAGGAATGAACTCCATTTTTATCGTTTGAACCGCAATAGTTTTTGAGATATTTAAAAAATAATATTGAGTTTTTGCATATATACAGAGAGACCGACCATTTCACCAGCCCCCACCATGGAAATTCAAAATTTCAAAATAGCCATTCGTTAGCAAATCGTATGAACCGAAAAGAACTCCAGTTTCATCGTTTGAACCGCAATAGTTTTTGAGATATTTAAAAAAGTATGTCACAGGCCTACACCATTTACCCCCCCCCTTCATCATGGAAATTCAAAATTTCAAAATAAACATTTGTTAGCAAACCGTATGAACCGAAAAGAACTCTATTTTCATCGTTTGAACCGCAATAATTTTTGAGATATTTAAAAAAGAGTGTTACAGGCCATTTCATTCCGCCTCCCCCCCCTCATCATGGAAATTTAAAATTCCGAAATAGCCATTCGTTAGTAAATCGTATGAACAGGAATGAACTCCATTTTTATCGTTTGAACCGCAATAGTTTTTGAGATATTTAACAAATAATGTTACAGGCCTACCATTTCACCCCCCCCCCTCATCGTGGAAATTCAAAATTCCGAAATAGCCATTCGTTAGTAAATCGTATGAACAGGAATGAACTCTATTTTCATCGTTTGAACCGCAATAATTTTTGAGATATTTAAAAAAGAGTGTTACAGGCCATTTCATTCCGCCTCCCCCCCCCTCATCATGGAAATTTAAAATTCCGAAATAGCCATTCGTTAGTAAATCGTATGAACTGAAAAGAACTCCATTTTCATCGTTTAAACCGCAATAATTTTTGTGATATTTAAAAAAGAATGTTACAGGCCATTTCATCCCCCCCCTCATCATGGAAATTCAAAATTCCGAAATAGCCATTCGTTAGCAAATCGTATGAACCGAAAAGAACTCCATTTTCATCGTTTGAACCGCAATAGTTTTTGAGATATTTAAAAAAGAATGTCACAGGGCCAACACCATTTACCCCCCTTCATCATGGAAATTCAAAATTCCGAAATAGCCATTCGTTAGTAAATCGTATGAACAGGAATGAACTCCATTTCTATCGTTTGAACCGCAATAGTTTTTGAGATATTTAACAAATAATGTTACAGGCCTACCATTTCACCCCCCCCCTCATCGTGGAAATTCAAAATTCCGAAATAGCCATTCGTTAGTAAATCGTATGAACAGGAATGAACTCCATTTTTATCGTTTGAACCGCAATAGTTTTTGAGATATTTAAAAAATAATATTGAGTTTTTGCATATATACAGAGAGACCGACCATTTCACCAGCCCCCCACCATGGAAATTCAAAATTTCAAAATAGCCATTCGTTAGCAAATCGTGTGAACCGAAAAGAACTCCATTTTCTTCGTTTAAACCGCAATAGTTTTTGAGGTATTGAAAAAGGATGTTACAAGCCTACACCATTAACCCCCCCCTCACCATGGAATTCGAAATTTCATAGCCATTCGTTAGTAAATCGTATGGCCGCCCCGGTGGCTCAGTGGTCTAAGGCGTTGGCCTCTGATCATTCGTCCGTAAGGGGTCCGGGTTCGAATCCCGGTCAGGCATGGATGTTGTGTTTGTCTTACGGCACTGGCTCTCTCCCTTCCCTGGAACCAGTGACCCTAAATTGGGAACGGGCGACTGCTTATAGCCCATTGAGTTGCTCACGGTGGTCGTTAAACCTCCAATAAAAAAAAATCGTATGAACCGAAAAGAACTCCATTATTATCGTTTGAACCGCAATAGAGTTTGACATACCTACAAAAAAAAAGGATTCAGAAAATATGGAGCCGACAATTCCCCCCCCCCATGTAATTTCAAAATTTCAAAATGACCATTCGTTAGTAAATCGTATGAACCGGGAAAACTCTGTAAGAGCGAACGTGTCGTCACTTGACTTAGCGCCGCCTCCTACTTAAGCATCCGAGGAGCACGCGCAGCGGGCTCACAACAAGCAGAGAGTTCGTTTACTCTTCCCGGAAGTACACACTCTCTCTCTCTCTCTCACTCTGTTCGAGCGAACAAACGAAACCTCCCCCACTTTACTATATATATATCTGTGAATCGGGGAGGCAGAGCGACAACAGCTGGTTATACCGAAGTTTATCCACTTTCAGACATAATTTGAAAAGAACGCTTGGTTAACACATATACGAAACACTTGTTCTTCATCAACTAGAATTTTGATGGCGGCGGATTACTCGCTCTTGAAAGTGACCTCGTTATGACTGGACCTGGCAAAGATCGTGGAACGCGCAAGATAAGGTGATCGAATTCTGTAGAAATCTCACCCTGCGTTGGCGTCCTAACTTAGGGTCTCCTTGACACTAGATATACCTCTATCTTATCGATGCTTCAGGACTAGTCTTCTAGCTATCCTTCTCTAATCGATGCTTCAGTGGACTGTACTAAGTCCGTAATTCAGTAGTATATCATCAGCTACTCTACCGGTATCCCTGACTCGGGTAGATTCCTTCTGTAGCGGCGACCTACTTCATCTAGGTCGGTGCCCGCTATTTCCCCGTGGACTCCGAGAGCCCACCACACCATCCACGCAAACGCGTTCCTTTCTATCGGAGGACTATCACCTTCGCTCTCCGAAGACAGACTGCTCCAACAGGTCCACTCGGAGCGACCTCTTCGCCCCCCCTTCACGCTGCTCCTTCTTCAAGGGCGACGGCGCTGACCTTCAACATGCTGCTCTCCTCTCGCGCAACGTGTCACCTCTCGCGCCCTTCACCTGCCCCATCCCTAGTCGTTTTCCGGGAATCGGGCTCCTAGACCTTTAAATCTACCTTGCGCATTCCTCGCTTATCCTCAAGCTATACATTATTGAGTGCCTCCTTCCGAGAAAGCAATCCTATCGTCGTAGTACATCCGTAGCAATACAATACACATTGTTATAACTATACAAAAGAGTATGTCTGCATTTCAGACTTGTATGCGCCTAGTGAAAATGAACAATGTATCTGTGAAAGTCACAGCGTCCTTGGCGATACTTTCAGTTCGTAGAACAAGTCCTCGCCCTTTCTAAGGCGTGAGAACCTGAAGTCTTTTGTCATACATCTCGCCTTCCTCCCCCCCCAAAAGGATTAAACATATTTACGAATTCTCTGTCGCCATTTTGGGAACTTGCGATGTTTTCTTTGGTCAAAAAACCCACATAATGTTTATCATTGAAATGAATTAACATCGTTAATGTGTCCGTTCTTACAAACTCCATGTTTATTTTTTCAACCCCGATAGTTTTTGAGATGTTTAAAAATGTTCCACGATTTCAGCTGCCCCCACCCCCACCCCGGACATTTCCTGTTTCAGAATAGCTATTCGTTAGCATCGTGTGAACCGGAAGGAGCTACATCTTTATCATTCGAATCTGGATAGTTTCTGAGATATTTGTATAAAGGGTAATGGAGGATGATGAAGAAGTAATTTATTTTCAAAAAGTCTTGTATTCGTTCCTGTCATTATCTTAAAGATCTCTCCGTTTCTAGCTTTGAACCGCAGCAGTTGAAAAGACATTCCAAAAAGAACGTGACGGTTTCAACATTTCTTTAATGTGTCTCAAGGACCAGAACACAAGAGAACCGGAAAATGCATGGCATAGTAAAACAGCCAAAATCTCGGAGCTGAAACAAACGACGCAATCCAGTCTGTAGTAAACATACAGTACAAGGCATCACAGAAAGAAAGGGAGCATGGCAGAGGCACAAAGCAGTCCGTTACATTACAATCGTGCGCTGTAGTCGGTGGCAGATACAACACGAGGCAAAGCACACAGGGAACAGTCACTGAGCAGAGGAACGGCTGAGCCAGCAAATAGAGAAAGCACCATACCTGGAACCAGGGAGCAACATGATGAGTAGAAAACCCAGGAACTATTAATTCTTCCTTTTAAGGAAAAAACGAAATTATTGGTGCAAAATTATTGCTGTCCATCTGTGGTTATTGGGCGCCATCCTCCGACAAAAAGAGAAATAATGGTACTAATGCCACATTGAAAAGAAAAACATTAAGGAAAAACTATTACTTTCTTTAAAATTGGCATTTTCTGTCTAACAGTGGCATAGCAGTTAGACATACTATACAAAACATAGCAGGGTAGGAAGCAACACATGACACTCCGGGAAAATCGGGCAGGGGGCATGCTTGAACCACAGAAAAACAGAAGCAGAACGAACGGTGCGAGGCAGTTGGTGATGGTCATGTAAAGCGGATGCAGGCAGGACATCGTAAGACAAAACACACAGAAAAAGGTCACAAAGCAGAATGATGAGGGGAAAAAAACGAGGCACGAGGGAAAACACTTCACAAAGAGGAGAACGAAACAACAAGGGCTCAAAGAGACAGGGAGAAACATAGCTAAGAAAACACAACAGAAATCAATCATCAAACAAAACCACACAGGAGCTAATCAGGTGGACACCGAAGAAGGAGACGATGTTGAGCATGACAAATGAAGTGGTCAAGACAACCATAGTAACATTCAACTTCCGGGTAAGAGCCCGAAAGGTGAAAAAATGCAAAGTAAAAAGCGCTAAGATTGTCAACCAGAGATGAGTAAACTGCCGGATCGTTGGAAGCAATAAAGTGATTAAGTGTAGCATCGTGAGAAGAGTCAAAGAACAATGGGAAAGCGGCATCTAGAGAAAGAGTCTGCGTAAACTCGGGAACAACTTGAAGGCGAGCAACAAGATCAGGCACAACAGAGGGACTGTCAAGAACGCGAGCAAAAGTGACGGCAGCAGGATCAGGAGCGGTGCCTTGCGAAGAACGATGAGGAGGAGACATAATCACAGCGGCACGCTTAGCGCGAATCTTGCGATTAGACCGATGACGACGCTTCTTATTAGGAGCAATACCAGTAGGGAAATGTTGACGACGAGGACGAGACGACGTAGAAGGAACAACAGGCGGCGTCTCGGGATTCTGGCGAGGTGAATAGGGTACAAAGTCGGATGACACATGTAAGGTGGTAGCTGCAGGAACAACAGAAGCCGGGGAGGGTGGGGTTTCAAACGAGACTAGAAGAGGAGCTGTGCGAAAGAGCGGGGACAGACCATGGCGACCAGAAGGTGAAACAAAGACAACGGCACTAGAAGCATCAGAAGAGCCCCGAGAAGGTGAAAAGGGCGGAGAGCACACCGGAGTACTGGAACCAGTGGAGGAAAGATGAGCGTCTGAGGGTGGCGTAGCCGACGTACGCAGCGGCGATGGTGGAGCAGAAAATCCCGGGATCGAGATAGACGAGGTGACTTGCGAAAACAAAGAAGGCAGCACCTGAACAGGCGGAGAAGGTGCAGCAACAGGATGTGACAAAGCGCAAACATCAGACGATGAAAAAGAAAGAAATACAGACGAAGGCACCGAAACAGGAGCAGTAGATCCAGATGTACCCACAACAGACGATGCTGGCGAGGAAGGAAAAAGACCAACGGAGGCAGATGATGGAGATGGAGACTAAGAAGGTGTGAACTGATCAGGCGAAAGCGTGGTAACTGGAAGCGAAGAAAGAGGTTCTGTGACGGGAACTTGAGCAGCCGTTGAAGAAGACTAGGAAGAAATGAGGGGGCATTGCGAGAAATGGTGACCAGGCTGTTTACATGAGATGCAATGATAGGCAGTGAATACATTGAATGCGACGTTGTGATGACAACAAATCACCAGAAAAGTTGTGGGGCAGTAAGAAACAGTCTGTGTCAGGGAAAAAAACTAAGTCTTGGCGGCGGAAGCCAAAATAAGGACGATCACCTTGATCAACATGGGCGGCGGGTATCTTGCGGATATCACCAAGAACGCGACCACACCGAGAAGGAAAAGCATGTAAAAACTCATCGGAAACGTCCGGAGGTACAGGTTACAAATTAAGAAAAACGGGAGAATGTGCAAGGAGGATAGGGACCAAGCTATGATCTCCAACGGAAAGGCTAGTCGATAGGACTTGAGGAACAAACTCAGGTGAAAAAATATATACAAGAATGGACTTAGGCTTGCTGGCAAAATGTGTAGTTGCACCGGAAGGGAGAAACGACAATGCAGACATACACTGTATAGACGTGCAACTTGACATTGGGTAAGGCGTCGAACTTGACACTTAAACTAAGAGTTGAAAGCATTGTACGTGTGCAATAAGCGTGGAACCTTGACATGAAATATAGGAGTCCAAGGCTGTCGCGAGGAAAGTCGGAGACGTTGAACACGGATCTGTAGCAGGATGAGGAGAAGAGCAGTCCTGGGACGCATCCAACACACTTGGAGGACAAGTCATCGAAGCAGCACATAGTGACGTGAGAGGGAAATAGAATTTAGAAGCAGAAGCACAGGCCATGGACAATGTGTAGAAATGCACGGCGAAGGGCACACAGATCCACTATAACAAGGTGGGGCACCAGGAAGGCGATCAGCATACCGAAGAAGGCAGCGCAGAGAACCACTGTCAATGGGTGGAACACAAGGAAGGTAATCCACACACCGGTGAAGGCAGCGCAGAGAACTATTAACGATGATTGGAGCGCAAACACGGAAGGCAAACGTAGACACAGCAGCAGGAAGGCTACTACATGCAGCAGACAGTTTTAGAGCAAAAAGTCAAGGCGAGTCACGATGGGCAGATTGTAAACAGGCCCAACGAGATGAATTGTAAACAGGCCCAACGAGATGAATTATAAAGGAATATCGGCAAAATATGCATGTACCAACTCGAAAGAATGACTAGGAAGAGAGCGCAGACATTCATGCACGAGAGAAACACAAATTAATTCGGCGGTGGGCGCTAGATACAGGCGGAGCACAAAATGCAGAGCTCGAAAGGGCGTGGCCAGCAGAGCAACGTGACGGGATGCTGTGTGAGTCAAATATCGTACAAAGACAATTGTTTTTTTTTTTTTTTTTTTTTAGATTGGAGGTTTAACGACCACCGTGAGCAACTCAATGGGCTATAAGCAGTCGCCCGTCCCTAATTTAGGGTCACTGGTTCCAGGGAAGGGGAGAACCGGTGCCGTAAGACAAACACAACATCCATGCCTGACCGGGATTCGAACCCGGACCCCTTACGGACGAACGATCAGAGGCCAACGCCTTAGACCACTGCGCCACCGGGGCGGCGACAATTGTTTGGATGGGACCATTTCAAGAATGTTTGTTTTAAATTTAAGGGTGCATCTGCTTTGCACTTCCTTTCGACCGAAGCGTGTTAAAGTGGAAAAAGCCGCCCCGGTGGCGCAGTGGTCTAAGGCGCTGGCCTCTGATCATTCGTCCGTGAGGGGTCCGGGTTCGAATCCCGGTGAGGCATGGATGTTGTGTTTGTCTTACGGCACTGGCTCTCTCCCTTCCCTGGAACCAGTGACCCTAAATTAGGGACGGGCGACTGCTTATAGCCCATTGAGTTGCTCACGGTGGTCGTTAAACCTCCAATCAAAAAAAAAAAAAAAAAAGTGGAAAAGTTTCCTGCACGTTCTTTGAAAACTAAAGGATGTACTTATACCTTCACTATATACATGTATCTGTCTGTATACGTTTATCTGTGTACCTCTAAGTCTGATTTAATATCAGCCTCTTTTTGCTTTGGGAAGCTAGAACAGTGAGAACGATGATCCTAGCATTTTAATCTTTATCTGATCCATAATTTCGCCGCCAAGAGCGAAATGCAAATTCCACCGATTTCAAAATATATTTTGCTTCATATCGTTGCTCAAAAATCAGATTGAAACACTTTCGACGCCTATTGAATGTACCATTTTTACGTACAGCTTATTGTATCTTAATATTACCGAATTTTTCTGTTACGACGAGCAAATGCGTACATTACTGTTTGTGAAAATTGCAACGCCAAAAAAGAATCGCACTATTCAAAAGAAATTTATATCACAGATTCCTCATGTTGCAGGAGATAACTGATTTTATTTTTAGATCTATAGAAGATTTTGTCAATTCAAATCTCAGTACTATTTGTTCAGTTGCTGCCTACCAAAGATGTTAGGCAGCAACTGAACAAATAACTAGTATACGAATGAATAATTAATACACACAATTGACGTAGATTTGGGACATCAAACAGATGGCATGGCTCTTTCCACGGTTTTAAGTGAGTCACGGGAAAAGTATCATCGGCCGCCAACGGAAATCGAACCAAGGGTCTTCCAGTTACTCGCTGGACATGCTACCACTGCACCAATTGCTTCTTACCATCTTTGAGGAATCCCCACCATTGTGCGGGTCTCCAAGAAGCAACCAGCCATGTGGTTTGGCAATTAATCACATGTGAGTCTGGAGAATTCGAGGCCGCTGCGGTGCAGTGGTAGCATGTCCAGCGCGTAACTGGAAGACCCTGAATTCAATTCCCGGTGGCGGCCGATGATAGTTTTTCCGGGACTCACTTAAAAACGTGGAAAGAGAAATGACTTCTGTTTGATGTTCCTAATCCACGTCGATTGTGTGTATTAATGCAGGACAATTACAGAGGCATCTGTGGCACGTAGTCCGGTCATCTTCAATAGCGCGTCGCACCGCTTCGTGCGGTGATACATGTTGCAATATGGTCCAGCATAGAGGCGAACAGACGCCTGATGTCCTGCTGAAGAGGGCCCACACTTGTTGGACGGTGTGCTCCAAATCCCGGATAGTGCGGCACAGAGTCAACCGGCGTTTCAACTGGTCCCACGCATGCTCGATAGAGGACATGTTCGGTGAGCGGGCATGCCATGGAACTGTATGGACATGACGTAGGCAGTCCTAGAAAACCCGAGCAGTGTGCGGGATGGCACTATCCTGCTGGTAAAGCGCACCTAGAATTCCGCCCAGGAGTGGGAGCACATGGGGCCATATGATCTCATCCACATACCGCTGGCCCGACAATGATCCACGTACCACTACTAGAGCTGATCGGCTATCGTAGGCAATAAACCATAAAGGCTCCCTAGACCGTAATGCCTGCAGTGGGGTAGGTGGGACGCTCGATAGCAAGGTTGGAATTGTGCCGTTGACCCCGGGACCTCCACACCCGGACACGATGATCATCTGTCCCCAAAACGAACCGACACCAATCTCTGAACACCACACGTCGCCAGTCTGTGGCGTTCCACGTTGCTCTCGCCTGGCACCATTGCAAACAGAGCCGGCGATGATCCGGTGTTAATGGCAGAACACGTAAGAGGCGCTGGGATCGCAGATTCGCTTCCGCGAGACTTCAGGAAATGGCTCGTTGGCACACAAGAGCCGCTACATTTGCCTGGGGAGAGGACAGGGTTCTCGTGGGATCCATTCGTGCCTGCCGTACGAACTGTCGATCCTCTCTACGGATGGTCCTCCTGGTTCGTTCGGAGACACCCGCCGTGCGGCAGTGCCGTCACGTGTCCACTGCTCCCAACACAGTCGGACGGTATGGTCAGAACGATCCACGTGGTGGGTTATACGGCGCGCCGACCGACCTGCTGTTTTCAGCCCGATGATCAGGCCTCTCTCAAAGCCCGTAAGTTGCGTACATCGACGTCTCTGGTGTCTACCCGGCATTCTTGTCACTCTATACTCTTGCTTGCGCCGGCCGGTGCTTTTCTCTTTCATGGGGCATCGACTACACGCCGGTTTATAAGGCTGCTGGTTCGTGCTAGCAGCGCCGCCACAAGGTGTGCGGTTATGCGCACTCGCACCAAACGCACCCTAGCTATTTGCAAAGTTTCGCGGTTGTAGCATGTTTTCTTCTAGGTGTGCAAATTTTTTGTCCACTAGTGTACAAGAAGCAAGTGGAAGAATTGAAACTTCACTCGCCCAAGTTTTCACCAGCTGTCTCACCGAAGGTAAGATTCCTGAGTATTGGGATAATGGTACAATGATCCTGCTACATAAAAAAGGTGACGTTGAGGATCTCAGGACCTACAGGCTCATCAGCCTCCTATCAGTTATTTATAAAATTTTCAATTAGGTTCTTTTACATCGCATGAAGGTAAAACTGGACATGGCTCAAGCAAGAGAAGAAGCTGAATTCAGGAGTGGCTACAGCACTGAAGATCATGTCCATGTACTTAGAGAACTAACTGAAAGAACAAGAGAGTATGAACTCCCATTATGCAAGGCTTCTATTGATTATAAAAAGGCCTTCGATTCCGTAAAACCATCAGCAGTTACAACTGCTTTGAAAACCTGCGGTATTGCAGATGCATACATTAGCATTATTAATAGTATCTCTGAAAATGCGTTTGCAAAAGTTTGGATATTTGAGGATGCAGCACTAATAAAAATTGGAAAGCTAGTGTGACAAAGTTAAATCATATCTCCCAAACTCTTTAATCCCACATAGCAAAATATTTTTTAATTACTGAACTGGGACAAAGAAAAAAATATTTATGCAGATAATTCAAATCACGTTCGTTTTGCTGATGACGTTGTCATTTTTGCAACTACGACTTCTGAACCGCAGAATACGATCCAGGAACTTGCTGACAAGAGTAAAGAAGTGGAATTAAAAATGAACTTTCAGAAGGCAAAAGTGATGTATATTGCTTTTACAAGAAACGAAGATTTATTTATTGATGGTGAAAAGCTTGAGACAACCGATACCTACATTTATCTTGGGCAGCAGATATGAAGTAAGGATCACATTGATGAAGAAATTAATCGGCGTGTAAAACTTGGATGGATAGTTTTTGGAAGAAGTAAAATTTTTACGAAAAGTATGCCATTGTGTCTTAAAAGATAAGGGTTTAATCAGTTCATCCTGCCAGTGCTTACGTATGGAGCAGAGACATGGACCTTCACTAAACAAGTTAGTAAAATAATGCAATGCATTGAATATGATACGCTTTCCAACATACCAGAAATAATTACTCAAGATATGAGAATAATGGCTGTGGAATAAATCTCGGTCCTGTGCCCTGACCTTTGATCCCATTTCGATGATATTCAACAGAACCGGTTCGGTATACCTCCGAAATAACATGATAACGTTTTGTCGCAATCGAAGCATTTTTACGTAAGTTATGATGCATAAGGACTATGAAATAGATCCCGCTCCTGTGTCCTAACCTTTGACCCTATTTTGTCCATTTTCTATAGGGTTTGTCCCCAGGGGGTTCCCTACCACATACTAAAATTTCACCGAAATCGAACCATTTTTACGTGAGTTATCATGCCGACAGACGGACGGACAGACGGACGGAAAACGCTGAAGCATATACGCTTCTTCAACCTACGGTTGGAAAGCGTAAAAAAGACAAACAAAGACTGCAGACAACGCAAAAAGCCCTGGAGAGAATCATGCTTGGTGTAAACAGGAAAGATAAGCAGACGGACTCATGGATAAGGAAAACGACAAGAGTTGACGACATCATGACCACAATGAAATCACTGAAATGGTGAGGGCATGACATGTTGCTAGAAGAACGACCACCGACGGAAAACCGAAATTTTAGAATGAATTTCGAGGGACAGGAAAAGACCCAGAAGAAGACCCTATGATAGAATGATGCATGAAATTCGAAAGCATAGAGGTGTGTCATCGAGGAGACACGCTCAAGACAGACAATTGTGGGAGAAACTTGGGGAGACCTTCATCCAGTAGTGGATTCAAAGATGATGATATATATATATCATTGTAAACCATTATCAATCCACTGCTGGACGAAAGTCTCCCCAAATTTTCTCAACAACGGTCTGTCTTGTGCCAGTCTCCTCCATGTCACTCCCGCATACTTTCGAATTTCATCCACCCATCTCCATGTGGTCTTCTTCTGGGTCTTTTCCTGTCCCTTGGAATCCAATATAAAATTTCGGCTGTCCATCGATGGTCTGTCCTTCTGGCAGTATGTCCAGCCCATTGCCATTTCAGGGATTTTCTCTGATCATGGTGTCTTCCACTCTCGTCATTTTTCGGATTCACGAGTTCCTCTTCTTATCTCTCCTGGTTACACCAAGCATGCACCTGTCGATGCTGCTTTGAGTTGTCTGCAGCCTTTGTATGTCTCTTTTAGTTAAGGTCCACGTCTCTGCACCATACGTAAGCACTGGAAGGATGCATTGATCAAACACTTTTCTTTTAAGACATAATGGCATATTGCTCTTAAAAATTATGATGTTTCTTCAAAAAGCTCTCCAGGCAAGTTTTGTACGCCGATTAATTTCTTCATCAATGTGACCCTCACTTGATATCTGCTATCCAAGATAAACGTATGTGTCTGTTATCTCCAGCTTATCTCCATCAATCGATAAATCTTCAGTTCTTGTAAAAGCATTGAACATCACTTTTCTCTTCTGGAAGTTCATTTTTAAACCCACTTCTTTACTCTTGTCAGCAAGTTCCTGGATCATACTCTGCAGCTCTGATGGGGTAGTTGCAAAAATGACTACGTTATCAGCAAAACGAAGGTGGGTTAGATAATCTCCATTAATCTTTATCCCTTTGTTTTCCCAGCTCAGTATTGAAAGACCTTTTCCAATGTGGCAATAAAGAGCTTCGGAGATATGGTGTCACCTTGTCTCACTCCCTTTCCAATTTTTATGTGTGTTGTATTTTCAAACAGCCGAAAATTTGCACTTGCATTTTCATAGATGTTATTAATAATATTAATGTATGCATCTTCAATACCGCAGGATTTCAGAGCCATTGTAACTGCTGATGGTTTCACCGAATCAAAGGCTTTTTCATAATCGATAAAAGCCATGCACAATGGAAGTTCATATTCTTTCGCTCTTTCAATTAGTTCTCTCAGTACGTGCATATGATCTATTGTGCTGTAGCCACTCCTGAATCCAGCTTGTTCTCTCGGTTGAGCCATGTTCAGTGTTACCTTTAAGCGGTGTGAAAGAACTTTAGTGAAGATTTTATAAACCACTGATAGGAGGCTGATAGGTCTGTAGTTCCTGAGATCCTCAATGTCACCTTTTTTATGTAGCAGGATCATTGTAGCGTTGTTCCAATCCTCAGGAATCTTCTCTTCATTAAGGCATCGAGTGAAAATTTGGGCGAGTACTGTTTCGATTTCTCCACTTGCTTCTTGTATGGTGTCTACAGTAATTCCATCTTCTCCTGGAGCTTTCCCCCGCTTCATGTTCTTGATTGCATGCGCATCTTCTGCTGGGAGGACTGGAAGAACTCTGGTACTGGTACCTTTCATGATGTCTGGAGAACATGTATCATCCCTTTTATATAATTTGGAGTAGAAATCTTTCACTCTTGTCAAAATTTCGCCTCTATTTCTTGTTACAGAACCATCTTCTTTTCTCAGTGCCATAATCTGTTTTCTTCCCTTACTGAGGGTCGCTTTGCTATCTTTAGGCTTTGGTTGTTTTCAATTGCTTTCCTCACTAGTTCGCAGTTGAATTTCCTTACGTCTTTAGTGATAATTTTTTGGACTGTCTTGCATAGCTCTATATATTCCACTTTGGAAGTCACATCTTCTTTAGTTGTCCTCATCTCTCTTCTTTTTTTGCATCAACATTTTGGTTTTTCCTGATAATTTGTTCACATGCAACTTGTTCTTAGACCCAGCTCATTTTGTTGGTGTTTCCATAAGAGTTTTGGTTACTTTTCTGTTAACTTCAGAAATATCCACTTCTTCCGATGTTAGGCGTTCTAAAGCAGAGAATCTGTTCTTCAGTTCCAACTTAAAGGTATTATGGTGCTTTTTAAGGTTGGTTATGTCAATACATTATGTTTGTCTTATGAGCTTGCCACGTTCGAGTTTAGTGTTGAGGTGGATCTTACATCTCACCAATCTATGGTCACTACCTGTGTTGAACTTGTTCAGCACACTGCAGTCTTCGTTGACGAATTTTTTGTTACACATAATAAAATCAATTTCACTTGTTATCCCATTTGGATGTCTCCATGTCCATTTCCCGTGTGGCTTTTTCTTGAAAAAGGAGTTCAAGATGAGAAACCCTTCTGCCTCTGCAAACTCAACGAGAGTATTTTCACGCTGGTTTCTGTTGCCGTGAGCGAATTTACCTCCTGAAGTTTCATTCTGTTGCCATTGCCCTATTTTTGCATTGAAATCTCCCATAATTATCTTCAAGTGGTGCTTACCTTTATTATTTAGATGACAAATTTCCTCATAAAATTCTTCAATTTCTTCTTCAGGATGACTTGTGGTGGGTGCATAAGTTTGAATAATCTGAGCCTTGTATCTTCTCAAGAGTTGGATAACGAGTCGCGCAGTTCTGTCAGAGGCACTTTCAACTTCTACAACTTTATCCTTCAGTTTCTTGTTTATTATAAATCCAACACCACTAGTTCTGCCAGTATGTGTCCCACGATAGTAGAGGAGATGTCCATTTTTCCGTTCAGTGAGATCTTCTCCTTTTCTCCTTACCTCACTTAGCCCGACGATGTCCCACTTGATCCTTTGTAGTTCCTCTTCCAATTCAAGAAGCCTTGAATCAGGAGATAGGGAGCATCCATTGTAAGTAGCCAAGGTCAGCATCAGATGGCAGCCTAGTCCGGTCCTCCAAGGATTCTTAGCACCCTCTGCCTTCATGTCGCACTGGCCGCAGCCTTGGCCAGGTACATTCGAGCTGCCGGAGACTGAGGGCCAAGATTTAAGTTGTAGAGTCATTTTGGAGGGGTTTGGCCATAACTCATTACGCTGGCCAAGCGGGTTGGTGAGTGTGGGATAGCATTTCCTCTAATCCCGATGGTATAGTTATACCGCTATTGGCGGTCGTCAGAGCCCCTTTAGTGGGAACAGGATGCACCACGAGAAGGCGGGGTTGACATTTGTCAAGGAGAGGCTGTGATGTTACGCATCACCGGACCTTACATTCCACACACACACACATATATATATATATATATATATATATATATATATATATATATATATATATAAACGAACGAAGAGTTACATCCGCAGGTGTGGCAGAATTAACACGCATCCCATTGCTTGGAAAGACGACGCATCCCATCGCTGGGAAAGACGACGCATACCGTCTGGAAAAAGGAACTTTAGTTTCTCCTTGAATCATTTGGATATGTCAACATGAAAGTCACATGTTGACAGATCCGGGCTATAGGCTGGGTGGTGCAGAACCTCTCACCCTTTCCGTGCGAACGCATCCTGCATAATGTGTGCAACAGAATCACACCACGCGAAAGCATGCCAGGTCACCCATTCTTGATTGCTTTATGCAGCTTGTCCACTGTGTCGATGTAGTGGTTGGCATTGCTGTTCACGTGAGGCTCTTTAAAGTCCACCAACAAAAGCCCTTCAGCATAACCTCCCCGACCGAGTCCTGTGACTTGAATTTTATGTGTTTTGGTGATCCGGGATGTTTCCATTGCATGCTCGCTGGTTTGCTGGATGGCTCAAAGCCGTGGCACCGCGATTCGTCACCTGCCACTATGCGCGATATAAATGCATCACCCTCTGCTTTGTAACGCAGCAAGTGATTCAAACTCCAACCCATGCATTCTTCCTTATGGTGGTCAGTCAGCATCCGCGGGATTAATTGTAAACATACTTTCCGATATTGCAGTATCTTCGTAACCAGAGTTTGAACTGTAACAAATGTCATAGCAAAGTCCTCCGTTTGCAAACGTCAGCCCCGACGACGGTTTTACATGCATTTCTTTCTCGTTGGGGGCGCATTGTTTGTGTTATTCGCACGCTCCCCGCCGATCAAGGTGATCGTCCTTATTTAGGCTTCCGACGCCAAGCCTTAGTTCTCTTCCCTGATATGGACTCCATTACTTCCTGCCCCACTGTTTTCCAGGTGCTTTGTGTTCATCACAACGTCGTTATAAACGTGTTCACTGCGTATCATTGCTTTTCATGTAAAACGCCTGGTCATTATCGCTTGCAGTGTCCGCTCACCTCTTCTTGTTCTTCCTCAACGGCTGCTCAAGTGCCCATCACAGAACCCCCTTCTTCACTTCCGGTCACCACGCCTGCGCTTGTTTCGCTTCCACCTTCTTAGTCTCCATCTCGATTGTCGTTGCCTTCCTCTGCAGGTCTTTTTCCTTCTCCACTAGCGTTGCCTCTTGTGGATACATCTGGATCTACTGCTCCTGCTTCGGTGCCTTCGTCTGTCTTGCTTTCTTCTTCGTCGTCTGTTGTCTGTGCTTTGTCACATCCCGTTGCCAACCTTTCTCCGCCTGTTCAGGTGCTGCCTTCTTTGTTTTCGCACGTCACCTCGTCAATCCCAACCCCGGGATTCTCTGCTCCATCATCTTCGCTGTGTACGTCAGCTTCGCCACCCTCAGACGCTCATCCTTTCTTCAGCCGTTCCAGTACTCCGGTGTGCTCTCCGCCCGTTTCACCTTCTCCGAGCTCTTCTGATGCCTCTAGTATTGTTGCCTTCCTTTCGATTTCTGGTCCCGTGATCGGTCCCCGCTTTCCAGCACAGCTACTCTTCTGGATTTGTGTGAAGCCTTACCTTCACCAGCTCCTGTTGCCCCATCAGTTGCCTCTTTGCTTGCGTTATGCGCACATGATCCAGATCTTCCTTGTCAGACTTCTCACTTGCTGTCGGTTACTCCTTCTTCACCACGTCCCTGTTGGTATTGCTTCTAATAAGAAGTGCCGTCGTCGCTCTAATCGAGAGACTCTTACTAAGCGAACCGCGGTCGCTCAGCCTTCTCTTCATCGTTTTTCAGGTTCCGCTCCTAATTCTACTGTTGCTGCTTACGCCGACCTTATTGGTACTCCCTCCGTTTCCACTGCAATTGTCGCTCGCCTCCAAGCTGTCCCTGGGTATTCGAAGATTCTCTTCCCAGATGCTGCCAACCCTTGTTCTTTGACTCTTCTTGTGACGCTGGTTTGGATCCCCTTCTTGACTCCCATGATCCAGCTGATTACTCGAATATGATCGAGGATATTCGCTGCTTCCTCCAAGTTTTCGTTGACCTCACGAGATCTTACCCCTGAGATATTTCGTTATTAAAGTTTTCTTAATTGCTACCTTGGTGATACTCAAAATCGCCTCATTGATCTGGTTCTGACCGATTAGTTTCTGTCTGCACTTGCATGATGTTTCGCTTCCTGCCGTCTTTGCCTTGCTGCTGTTCCGTCTTACTCCTTTGCATGTTTCTGGTATGCGTTGTACCCAACCTTTTTCTTTCCGTTGTATCCTATGTACCGCCATGTTTTCTCCACATCTCGGTTCTTTCAAACATCCGCCCGGTGCCTACTTCCGTGAACCCGTCACATCGTTTTGTTCACAGAGCTTCTTCCTGTGTGCATTGTTATGCGCGATTCTTCTCTTATACCTTTCGTCACTGTCCTGGATTGCCCTATGTTGCTGTTCGCACCCAGTTAGTTTTTTCAGGTGTTTTTCCTGTCTCGTCGAGTATTTGTCTTATGTCATGCCATGTGCCTCAGCATACCTTCTACTGTTGCGCTACGTTACTTGCTCATCCAGTGTGACTCATCTCGTCAGATACTTACCGTTATTGCTTTGCCTCATGCTAATTGATTGTCCCATACTGTTACCTACACCATGCCATCTTTGCAAGTGTTATCTGTTGCACCTCGTTTTCTGCTTTTCATGCTGCGCCCCGGAACATGAAAAGCAGCCTCCAGTTCGATGTATTCTCCATCTCCATGTCCGTCGTTCCTTCTGCTCAGTGACTGTTCCAGTGTGCTTCGCCTATCACAGATTGCCTTGTGCTGCTCGTTCAGCTTCGTTTATCTTTGTATGTCCTGATTGGCTTTTACAGACTGCTTTGTGCTGCTCGTCCAGTACCGTTATTCTTATTGTTTTATCATGCCATTTATTTTCCGTTCTCCTGTGTACTAGTCCTCGATACCTAATAAAGCAACGTCACGTTGTTTTTGGAATGTCTTTTCAACTGCTGGGGTTCAAAGCTAGAAACGGGGAGTTCTTTCAGATAATGTCAGGAACGAATGAAAGACTTTGTGCAAAACAAATTACTTCTTCATTATTCTCCATTACCCTTATTACAAATATCTCAAAAACTATCAAGATTCGAACGATGAAGAATTAGGTCTTTCTGATTCACATAATGCTAACGAATAGCTATCCTGTAATGGGAAATGTCCAGGTTGGGGTGGGCGGGGGGAAGAGGCAGGTGAAATCGTGGGCTACTAACATTCTTTTTTAAACATCTCCAAAACTATTGCTATTCAAACTATGAAAATGGCGTTTATTCCGATTCACACCATTTACTAACGAATGACTATCTTGAAATTTTTAATGAATTTACATGGTGAGAGGGGGGGGGTGATGGTCGGTCTGGAATATATATATACATAAGTTCTCAATATTGTTATTTTTTTCTCAAAAACTGTTGCAGTTCAAACGATGAAAATGGATTTCCCCTCGGTTCATACGATTTGCTAACGAATGGCTATTTTGAAATTTTGAATTTCCATGGTGGGGGGGGGCTGGTAAAATGGTCGGTCTCTCTGTATATATGCAAATTCTCAATATTACTTTTTAAATATTTCAAAAACTATTGCGGTTCAAACGATAAAAATGGAGTTCATTCCTGTTCATACGAGTTACTAACGAATGGCTATGTCGGAATTCTGAATTTCCATGATGAGGGGGGGGGGGGGGGCTGGTAAAATGGTCGGTCTCTCTGTATATATGCAAATTCTCAATATTATGTTTTAAATATTTCAAAAACTATTGCGGTTCAAACGATAAAAATGGAGTTCATTCCTGTTCATACGAGTTACTAACGAATGGCTATGTCGGAATTCTGAATTTCCATGATGAGCGGGGGGGGGGGGGCTGGTAAAATGGTCGGTCTCTCTGTATATATGCAAATTCTCAATATTATGTTTTAAATATTTCAAAAACTATTGCGGTTCAAACGATGAAAATGTAGTTTCTTTCAGTTCATAGGATTTGCTAACGAATGCCTATTTTGAAATTTTGGATTTCCATGGGGGGGGGGGGGGGCTGGTGAAATGGTCGGTCTTTCTGTATATATGCAAATTCTCAATATTATGTTTTAAATATTTCAAAAACTATTGCGGTTCAAACGATAAAAATGGAGTTCATTCCTGTTCATACGATTTACTAACGAATGGCTATTTCGGAATTTTGAATTTCCATGATGAAGGGGGGTTAATGGTGTAGGCCTGTGACATTCTTTTTTAAATATCTCAAAAACTATTGCGGTTCAAACGATGAAAATGGAGTTCTTTTCGGTTCATACGATTTGCTAACGAATGGCTATTTTGAAATTTTGAATTTTTCCATGGGGGTGTGTGCAATGGTCGTCCCCCAATTTTCTCAAACTTTTTTTTTTTTAAATCTATCAAAAACTGTTGGCCGCTCCGGTGACGCAGTGGTCTAAGCGACGGACTCTGATCATTCGTTCGAACAGGGTCCGGGTTCGAATCCCGGTGAGGCAGTAATGATGTGTTTGTTTAACGGCACTGGCTCTCTCCCTTCCCTGGAACCAGTGACCCTGAATTAGGGACGGGCGACTGCTTATAGCCCATTGAGTTGCTCACGGTGGTCGTTAAATCTCCAATAAAAAAAACTGTTGCGGTTCAAACGATAAAAATTGAGTTCTTTCCTGTTCATACGATTTACTAACAAATGGCTATTTCGGAATTTTGAATTTCCATGATGGGGGGGTGAAATGGTAGGCCTGTAACATTATTTGTTAAATATCTCAAAAATTATTGCGGTTCAAACGATGAAAATGGAGTTCTTTTCGGTTTATACGATTAGCTAACGAATGGCTATTTTGAAATTTCGAATTTCCATGGTGGGGGGCTGGTGAAATGGTCGGTCTCTCTGTATGTATGCAAAATCTCAATATTATTTTCTAAATATCTCAAAAACTATTGCGGTTCAAACGATAAAAATGGAGCTCATTCCTGTTCATACGATTTACTAACGAATGGCTATTTCGGAATTTTAAATTTCCATGATGAGGTGGGGGGAGGGGGGATAAAATGATCTGTAACATTCTTTTTTAAATATCTCAAAAATTATTGCGGTTCAAACGATGAAAATGGAGTTCTTTTCAGATCATACGATTTGCTAACGATAGGCTATTTCGGAATTTTGAATTTCCATGATGAGGGGGAGTAGGGAATGAAATGGCCTGTAACATTCTTTTTTAAATATCTCAAAAATTATTGCGGTTCAAACGATGAAAATGGAGTTATTTTCGGTTCATACGATTTGCTAACGAATGGCGTTTTTGAAATTTTGAATTTCCATGGTGGGGGCTGGTGAAATGGTCGGTCTCTCTGTATATATGCAAATTCGCAATATTATTTTTTAAATATCTCAAAAACTATTGCGGTTCAAACGATAAAAATGGAGTTCATTCCTGTTCATACGATTTACTAACGAATGGCTATTTCGGAATTTTGAATTTCCATGATGAGGGGGGTGAAATGATAGGCCTGTAACATTATTTTTTAAATATCTCCAAAACTATTGCGGTTCAAACCATGAAAATGGAGTTCTTTTCAGTTCATACGATTTACTAATGAATGGCTATTTCGGAATTTCAAATTTCCATGATGAGGGGGGAGGGGGGATGAAATGGCCTGTAACATTCTTTTTTAAATATCTCAAAAATTATTGCGGTTCAAACCATGAAAATGGAGTTCTTTTCAGTTCATACGATTTACTAATGAATGGCTATTTCGGAATTTTAAATTTCCATGATGAGGGGGAGGGGGATGAAATGGCCTGTAACATTCTTTTTTAAATATCTCAAAAATTATTGCGGTTTAAACGATGAAAATGGAGTTCTTTTCGGTTCATACGATTTGCTAACGAATGGCTATTTTGAAATTTTGAATTTCCATGGTGGGGGGCTGGTGAAATGGTCGGTCTCTCTGTATATATGCAAATTCGCAATATTATTTTTTAAATATCTCAAAAACTATTGCGGTTCAAACGATAAAAATTGAGTTCATTCCTGTTCATACGATTTACTAACGAATGGCTATTTCGGAATTTTGAATTTCCATGATGAGGGGGGGTGAAATGATAGGCCTGTAACATTATTTTTTAAATATCTCAAAAACTATTGCGGTTCAAACGATGAAAATGGAGTTCTTTTCGGTTCATACGATTTGCTAACGAATGGCTATTTTGAAATTTTGAATTTCCTTGGGGGTGGGGGGCTGGTGAAATGGTCGGTCTCTGTGCGTATATGTAAATTCTATTATTTATTAAATATTTCAAAAACTATTGCGGTTCAAACGATAAAAATGGAGTTCATTCCTGTTCATACGATTTACTAACGAATGGCTATTTCGGAATTTTGAATTTCCATGATGAGGGGGGGTGAAATGATAGGCCTGTAACATTATTTTTTAAATATCTCCAAAACTATTGCGGTTCAAACGATGAAAATGGAGTTCTTTTCAGTTCACACGATTTGCTAACGAATGCCTATTTTGAAATTTTGAATTTCTATGGTGGGGGGCTGGTGAAATGGTCGGTCTTTCTGTATATATGCAAATTCTGAATATTATTTGTTAAATATCTCAAAAACTATTGCGGTTCAAACGATAGAAATGGAGTTCATTCCGGTTCATACGATTTACTAACGAATGGCTATTTCGAAATTTTGAATTTCCATGGTGGGGGGGCTGGTGAAATGGTCGGCCTCCTATAATTATATGCAAATTCGCAATATTATTTGTTAAATATCTCAAAAACTATTGTGGTTCAAACGATGAAAATGGAGTTCATTCCGGTTCATACGATTTATTAACGAATGGCTATGCTGAAATTTGAAATATCTATTTTTTGGGGGTACCATTTCACCAGCCCCCCCACTTTGTTTTTTAAATAACTCAAAAACTATTGCGGTTCAAACGAAAAAAATTGAGTTCATTCCGGTTCATACGTGGTACAAACGAATGGTGCAAAAAAAAATTAAAAATTCCATGGTGGGGGGCTATCGTTTCACCAGCCCCCCACTTTGTTTTTTAAATATCTCCAAAACTTTTGCGGTTCAAACGAAAAAAACCGAGTTCATTCCGGTTCATACGTGGTACAAACGAATGGTGTCTGAAAAATTAAAAAATTCCGTGGTGGGGGGCTGGTGAAATGCACCTCAGCAGGGGTACTCTTCAAGCTGGCATTCTCGTCTGGGGACTGTTTACGTGGACCGAAATGGGACCTCTGGTACGTGTGACATCGTACCTCACAGGTCAACGTTACCGGGATATCTTGGACGACCATTTGCTTCCGTTTGTGCGTCTTCAACATCCCACTGGGGAGCTCATCCTGCAACAAGACAATGCAGCTCCCGAATTGTGTCCGAATGGTTGGATGAACACTCCCCCGCCGTGACCTCGCTTCCTTGGCCAGCTAGGTCACCTGACCTCAGTCCCATCGAGCACATCTAGGATGCCATCGAGAGAAATGTTCGAGGCTCTGACCCCCTCCATCAAATCTCTGTGAACTGTGGGAGCTTGTTCAGGGGTCGTGGATCGGTATGGCTTCCCAAGGCTTCCGGTGTCTTGTCGAATCTATGCCGAGACGAATCGCCGCCGTCATAAGGGCGAAAGGTGGTGCTACACGTTACTAGACAGGTATCTCTAATTCAATTGCTCTTCAGTGTACATACTCTATAGCAGGAATCAAAGATAACATTCACAAGGCATTTCAGGTTGTTGATTCGTTAGTTAGATATCCTTCGACAGTCCGCACTCCTTTTTCTAAGTGTGTAGGGATGAAAGGCACAGGAAAAGAGAACATGTAAGCTCACTTCCGACAGTTTCAATGTTCTGAGTCACCACTGCTTGAACTGCTACAATTAGGATCTATCCTGACCTGGACAACAGATTTGGACTCAGCGTTTCGAAAACTAATTTCTTTACCTGAACTAAGTAATGAATACTTTTAAAATTCTGTGTTAAACCGTACGTTCGGTGAAAGCTTTTTTTTTCTTTTCTTTTCTTTTCTTTTTTTTTCTACTGGCTGGATGATAAGTTGCTTAAAATTTTAGTTGCCAGGGTGCTCGTTCGTAAAGATAGAGACAAAAAAATTAGTCACCTGCAGCAGTATATGTAATTGTTTAATATGATATATTTCTGAGGTTACAATTAGAATTTTATTTAAATGTTTCAGTGTTATATAATAATAAAATATGTGTTATTTCTTTCTACAGGCAAAATTTGAAGCTGGCATTTTTGAAAAATTAAAATTAGTAGGTCGAAAGACAGATGTAAGTAACTGGGGAAAAAATGTCATAACTTTTGGCCGACCAAAAGGACACAGCGTCACGGAAGTTGCTGAATTTGCAGGTGTTAGCAAAAGGACAGTTCTACGTGTTTACAAAGATTGGAGTAAGACAAACTCGACAAAAAAAAAACCGAAAACCTGTGGACGAAACATCATTTTGGCAAGTCGTGGCCATCGCGGAATTTCTCACCTGGTCAACGAAAACAGATTTCAAATATAGCAGAAACTCCTCCAATCTGTTAATAATGGACCTCACACGTCTATATCTCAGCGAACATTGCGTAGGGAACTTCGTCGAATGGTTATCTGGAGTAGAGTTGCAAGACTGAAACCAGTGTTAACTTCAGCTCACACACACACAGAAAACTCGATTAGCTTGGGTCACTGCTCACAGCACACGGACTGTAGATCAGTGGAAGGCTGTCATATGGTCAAATGAATCCAAATTTTGCCTAAACTCAAATGACGCAAAACAGTGGTAGGCTGTCATATGATATGGTCTGATAAATCCAAATTTTGCCTAAACTCAAATGATGCAAATCAATGGAAGCCTGCCATATGATATCGTCTGATCAATCTTAAATGTTGCCTAAAATCTAATGACGCAAAACAATGAAAGGCTTTCATACGATATTGTCGGATGAATCCAAATTTTGTCTAAACTCAAATGACACAAATCAATGGAAGGCTGTCATATGATATCGTCTGATCAATCTTAAATGTTGCCTAAAATCTAATGACGCAAATCAATGAAAGGCTGTCATACGATATTGTCGGATGAATCCAAATTTTGCCTAAACTCAAATGATGCAAATCAATGGAAGGCTGCCATATGATATCGTCTGATCAATCTTAAATGTTGCCTAAAATCTAATGACGCAAGTCAATGAAAGGCTGACATACGAAATTGTCGGATGAATCCAAATTTTGTCTAAACTCAAATGACACAAATCAATGGAAGGCTGCCATATGATATCGTCTGATCAATCTTAAATGTTGCCTAAAATCTAATGACGCAAATCAATGGAAGGCTGTCATACGATATTGTCGGATGAATCCAAATTTTGTCTAAACTCAAATGACACAAATCAATGAAAGGCTGTCATATGATATGGTCTGATAAATCCAAAATATTGTCTAAACTCAAATGGCGCAAGGCGTATGATCAACAGGAGGTCTAAAAGAACTTTCAATTCTGAGTGTGTTCAAAGAGTCTTGCCAAAGGAGGTGGGTCTATAATGCTGTGAGGTGGTTTTGATGGTTGTGGATTACGCCTATTTATAAAGGTGAAGAAGAGGATGAATCAGCATGCTTATAGATAAATTTCAGATAATCATGTAATTTCTTTTGCACAACATTTGCAGGATTCTCAACAAGTAACTTATCAAATTTACCAGGATGACAACTGTAGGATTCATAGAGCTAAAATCATCATGGATTGGCGTGAAGAACATGATGGAACTTTGGGACACATGAACTGGCCAGCTAAATCGCGAGATTTAAATTCCATTGAGAATTTATGGGATCACCTTGAACGAAGTGTAAAAACCAAACTTCAGCATCACAGGAATCTCAGTGAATTGCGAGACAAAGTGTTCTTAGCATTGTCAGATCAGATCAGATCATATGTAGAGGATTTTAGGATGGGAGTGTCTGACCCCAGGTCTTAAACAACCCTTAGAAATAGGAAGCTAGGAGATTTCGGCTAGAGTGCCCGATAGAAAAGTGGTGCTAGGGAAAAAGGGGAGGAAGACGCCTTTATTTATTACCGGGTGGCCAGTACCCGGTGTCCGACGGCTTAAAGTGCCCATCCGACGCACGGTGGATACTTAGTGGTTCGAGCGTTCGTACCTACACGGGATTGAACCTGATGTTCCTCCGCCGTGGCAAACACGAACGTTGACCACTAGGCCACTCGCGGCTTACAGTGGTCAAAATTCGACTCAATTTATTTAAATCATCTTGTTGAATCTCCTCCCGCAAGAATTAATGCTGTAATTTCTGCACGTGATGTAGCGAAGTAAATTTCTGGAGGTGACTAAGTTTTTGTTCGGTGTCTGTATCTTTTGAACTATCGGGATGCTTTTATCCATATTTTTTAAACAACAATCCATATTTTTTTAACACCCGGCGTCATTCCGCCCCATTTCGAACTTTGCTTGCTAGCATTTCTTTAAAAAAAAAAAAATTGATTACACCCAAATCTAGTAAATATCACTTACCTCGAATCTTTCAGATGTTCCACGAATATCTAAAGAGGCATTAAAATTTCACTCACCAATGACAGCACGCTAGGTATAAAGAAGCACATGCTACTAAAGCAGTAATGAGACTATATAAAAGTAAGATGACTTCCAAATTCTTTCACACTTCATGACTTATCCAAAGAGAAGTGAACAACCAAAGAGAACATTCTTCCAAAGAAGATTTCGGTTTTGAATTTTTGATGCGCGATGTTTGTGTCCGAAACCACAGTGTTGTGATAATTTTTGTGTGTGTCTGTGTTGACTTCACTGGATTGCCATGACAACATTCCACGCTTGACCTCTTCCAGCGCCACCTGGGCATTAGGGCACTGTGCCGCTCGACATAATCAACCGGCCATTTTTTTTTTTTTTTTATCCTGGAATCCAGCTTTGCTTCACCCGGGGGTGTTCGCGACCCTTGATCGCCAGTGAGGCCATTCTGGGTTCCGTGTCAAACGCAGCGTGATCTTCCTACACCTGAATACTGTTGTTGTTGTTCCTCATGCAACATCCTCTGTCAAATGTTTGTCGAATAACTTAGTAAATGGGTGTAGGTCATTAGGTGGCGAGGTATTAGAAGCATGTCTAAAGTATTATTGACGATGTTGATGAATATTAGAACTATTCTTCCAAAGAAGAATGCGAAAAAGTGGTTTATTTTACGTATACGAGGATTAAAAGCGATTTTATTGCATGTTGAATACTGCAGAATTATACAAATCAAAGCTGTATCTTGAATTCTGGCGATTGAAAACTTGGCATTTAAAGTTACCTCATAACCAACATGGCGTCTCTTCAATCAGGGACGTCCCCAAGGGGTTGCGAGGATGGATTAGAGCCTACCAGAATTTTTTCTTCAAGAACTTTTCTTCACCCACTTTAAGATGCTCAATTTTTCATTTTTTTTTTTTTTTTACCTTCAAAATACAATCTGGACTTAACCCGTAAGTCGCGGCGTCGAGCGGTTCAGAGGACAGCTATCTGTACTGTAAACACCTGTTGCAGAAAGAACGATATTAATTACTGTTTTACACTTTAATAACACTCTGAGACCCAAATGTGAGAAAAAAATTAATAATTTGAAATTTTGTTAGTTTTTTTTTTTGGGGGGGGGGAGAGGATGGTTGGGTGGTGGGCTGCCGTTACGATTTTGAATGTTGTATAACTTGTGAATCTTTCATGTTCCATGTGACATGTCTCCTCTTTCCCCGTGCCCCGGTAAAATCCTTTTGAGGGATCCAGTAGATCAGGAGATAGGGGGCCATATCCTCGTTTGCTCTTGAAGCATTAAATTTAACTCTTGTACATTGCAGTGACTTATTCTTAGTGTATTTTACATTGCTCTGCAGGTCCATAGCACCTGGACGGAGATTTGTGTAAACCTAATGTAAGTGATTTCTCCACATTTTCCCTGTTTACTATTGTATCAAGTAGCAGATACTTGTGGGCATGCCCCCCCCAGGCCCATGGTGAAGTCTGCAAGAGGGATCCGAGGTGCTTAGTTTCGGGGGCTTTACCTCAGCTTCCACAATTTTATATTCTGGACCGGTGGAGACGGTCAGTGTATCCGGAAAGTTCCCCTGAAGCCTCCGCGAGGACAGCGAACTTTGGGGGCTTCCCCCAAAGTTCAGGTACCATGATTATATAATGGTTCTGTACACGACCACGAATTTCCAGGAGGGTGGAGTGAATTCACCTCCTCCCCCCAGATGTGTAAGAGCGGAGACAAGGTATTCCAGGTAAGTTATTTGCTCGCAATTTTCATACTTCATGTTGTGTTGGGTGGCAGACTCTACTTGTCGGTGTGTCCTTCCCTCCCAGAAATTTGGTTTAAGTCTAAGAGGGATCCGGGTGCTTGGGTTTGGGGGTTCTACCCCCAACTTCTGTAATTTTATATTCCGCACTACTAGAGTCGGTCAGTGTATCCGGGATATTCCTCTGCGAGGTCCGCCAACTTGGGGGGGGGTGCTCTCAAAATGTTAAAATGGAATTCACCCCACCCTCCTGAAAATTAGTGGTCGTCTACAGACCACTAATTTACAGAGAATAACATGTGAGTGGAATCAACACCACCACATGTAGTAAAACGTAGGGGGATTCACCCCCACAACCAACGATAACCAAATGCAACAGTGAATAATATTAAATTATGGAAGTTGGGGGAGAGCACCCTTAAGCACCTCGGATCCCTCTTACAGACTGTACCAAGTGTCGGGGGGGGGGGGGGGGATACCAACAACTTCATCATGTGTTGAGTCTGCAGACTCAACACAACATGAAGCATGGAAATTGCAAGCATATCACTTACCTTGAACATCTTGTCTCCGCTCTTAGAAACTGGGGGGGGGTTGAATTCATTCCACCGTCCTGAATATTCGTGGTCGTGTACAGAATCATTATACACTAACTACCAACAAGTAATTGGACACCTGTGATAGCAAAGGAAAACGAAGTTTATTCACCTTCAATAGTTGGTGGGGCCTCCACGAACGGCGATTACAGCTGCGACCCTCCGGGGCATACTCTCAACCAGGCGTTGTACGACGGCTAGCGGTATTTTCTTCCACTCGGCTTGGAGAAGACAGGTCAGTTCCTTTACCGATTTCGGACGGTGAGGGAACCCTTTAAGTCGACGCTCCAACTCGTCCCAGAGGTGCTCGATAGGGTTAAGGTCCGGGCTCTGCGCAGGCCAGTCCATTTGATTAACGCCATTGTCACCATACCAAGCCATGGTGGACCTCGCAACAGGACAGGTGGCATTGTCATCCTGAAAGAAACATGGGTCCACCCCGTAAAACTGCCACAACGTAGGAAGCGCATGGTCATCCAAAATGGTGCAGTAGGTCTCGGCGTTGAGTCTACCAGGAATTGCGACCAAGGGTCCCGTGCCATACCAGAAGAAACACCCCCATAGCATAATTCCACCGCCGCCGAACTTCACAGTCGGCACAATACATTCCGGCAGGAGACGTTCTCCAGGCATACACATTCCGGCAGGAGGCGTTCTCCAGGCATACACATTCCGGCAGGAGGCGTTCTCCAGGCAGACACATTCCGGCAGGAGGCGTTCTCCAGGCAGACGAAAAAAAAAATAAAAAAAAAAATTGGTCGAGTTTTCAGGAGCCCAGATTTTGTTACAAATACATCAGAAGCAGAAATTAACACTTATTCCCCTGGTGACCAAATCATTCTTTACCAAACATTTGAAATTATGTGAAAAATATTTTCCATCAGGTCTTGTATGCGATACAGGAGGAATTTTTCAAATCGGAGTTTTAGAAGCAGAAATAACGCAGGAACCGCAATTTATCTTTGTGCCCCCTAGCGGAAAGTCTATGATTTACCTGAAAATTTTGAATTTATAAGAAAAACTTTTCTCATCGAAAACACTATCCAACAAAGAAGGAATTTTTCAAATCGGACTCATAGAAGTAGAGATATTGACAAAAATAAGATATACATCTACGCCGCCTGGCGTAGAAACCGTACATTATTTCAAGCAGAAAATGTTCCTAAAAGGTTTGTCGACATGAGCAGTATCGGTCTACAAACGACGTTTTTTTCAATCGAGAATTTAAAAGTTCATATTTTGCTGAAATACATCAGAAGCGGAAATTAAGATTTACGCCCCCTGGTGGCCAAACAATTTTTTACAGAACTTAGAAATTATGTGCAAACGATTTTCCACCAGAAGCTGTATCCGGTGCAGAAAGAATTTTTCAAATCTGAGATTTAGAAGAAGAGATATAAAGGGAGGCGAGGCGCAATTTTCCTGTACGCCCATTAGCGGAAAGTCTATGAATTACTTGAAAATTTTGAAATTATATGAGAAACATGTCACACTGAAAGCACTATCCAACAAAGAAGGGATTTTTCAAATCGGACTCCTAGAAGTAGAGATATTGACAAAAATATTATATGCATCTACGCCCCCTTGGTGGAGAAACTGTGGAATATTTTAAGAAGAAAATATTTCGAACAGGTTTATCGATGTGAGTGGCATGAGTCCACGAAATAATTTTTTCAATCGATATTTTAGAAGCTCAGATTTTATTGCAAATACAACAGAAGCAAAAATTAACACTTACGCCCCCTGGTGGCTAAAGTATTCTTTACCAAAAATATGAAATTATATGTAAAAGATTTTTCATCAGGAGGTGTATCCGAGTAACAATATCTAAAATACTCTTCGACATAAATGGAATCGAAAGATAAAAGAATTTTGCAATCGGATGTTTAGAAGCAAATATGTGGAATAAAACGTATTTTTGAATTCGACATCATCTGCATTTACGCCCTCTAGCGGCGAAATTGTACATCTTAAAAGAAAATGAGGCATCATTATTCGCATATTTCAAGCTTCCCAATGCAAAAAGAATTTTTCAAATCGGACCAATAGTTGCAGAGATATCGTGGGTACAGACGGACGGACGGACGGACAAACATTAGCTCGATCTTTTTTACAAAAAACGCGCTAAAAACTGCAAAGAAATAATTATAATAACTTAAAAAAAATTGTTACACACAACAAAATCCTACCAAAAAATACCCTTGATGGCCTCAAACCCCAGCATGAGCAGCACTTTGGCCAGCAGGGGGCGGTTGAGTTGGCCAGTGAGCTTCGAGTCATCAACTGGCCCGAGTAAGCAAGGCTCACTAACTCAGATTAGGAAATAGTATCTTACCACAGTACTGAAATAATATCTTACCACAGTACTGAAATAGTATCTTACCACAGATTAGGAAATAGTATCTTACCACAGTACTGAAAACGCAGGGTATGATTTTTCAAGTAGCACAAACATAGATGAAAATATTATGCAAATCTTAATACAGTACCGAAAGCACATGTAACTATTTTTCAAGCGGCACAAACACAGAGAAAAAGAATATGCAAATGTTACCTCAGTACTGAAAGAACACGCCAGCCGCCCCAATGAGGCAGTGGTCTAAGCGCTGGCTTATGAAAATTCGTCAGAAAAGGGTCCGGATTGGAATCCCGGCGAGGCATGAACGTTGCGCTTATCTTACAGCACTGGCTCCCTCCTTTCCCTGGAACTAGTGACCCTAAATAGCTACTGCTTATAGCACACTGAGTTGCTCACGGTGGCCATTAACCCCCCCCCCCCAACGGAAAAAAAGAAAGAAACAGAAAAGAAAATGTTACCGCAGTACCAAACCCACACATAACGATTTTTCAAGTGGCACAAACATAGATGAAAATATTATGCAAATCTTACTGCAGTACTGAAAGTACTCTTAACGATTTTTCATGCGGCACAAACATAGACGAAAAGAATATGCAAATGTTACCACAGTACCGAAAGCACACATAACGATTTTTCAAGCGGCACAAACATAAACGAAAAGAATATGCAAATGTTACCGCAGTACCGAAAGAGCACGTAAAGTTTTTTCAAGCAACACAAACATACATGAAAATATTATGTAAATGTTACAGCAGTACCGAAAGCAAACTTAACGATTTTTCGAGCAGCACACACATAAATGAAAATAGTATGTAAATGTTACCGCAGTACCGAAAGCACACGTAACGATTTTTCAAGCTGCACGTAGACGAAAAGGATATGCAAATCTTAATGCAGTATCCAAAACGTTATACAAGCACCGTTTTTCAAGCGGCATAGACGAAAATATGAAAAATATTATGTACATCTAACCACAGTACCGAAAGCAGACGTAAAGATTTTTCAAGGGCACACACACAGACGAAATGAATATGCAAATCCTACCGCAGGACATATAACGATATTTTCAAGCGGCAGAGATGGAAAATATGCAAATCTTACCACAGAGAGAGTACTGAATGCATACACTGAACGATTTTTCACACAAGCAGACTAAAACAATATGCAAATATCACCGCAGTTCCGAAAGCACAGTGAACCATTTATCAAGCTGCACAAATACATACAAAATATATACATATCTTACCGCCGTTATAGTGGCTAGAAGAGATAGTGTGCTGTGCGCTTGTGCAGACGGGTTCTTGAAATCATGAAATCACAGAGGGCGCTGAAGACAGCTTCGATGCTACTTATTGCTGTGAACTACGCTCACAGATATACGTGCTTCTCGTTCCATACAGTATAGTAATTTCACCAAAATTTTACCAAAAAAGTATCTTCTTCGTTATCCTGCAGTTATACTAAAAGTTATTAATATCATGCATGGACAGATATAAGTGAATATTCTTCCAAATGGAGATTTCGGGGAAGCTTCGTCAACTTTAATGGGGAAATGCGTAATCTCGCATTGAATGTACGCGTTACAAGGCTGATATGTACAAATACATTACTGAAAACAAAATTTCTCCGTAATTATATGTTTAATTAAACACTAACTTTTCCATAAAATGTTAACAATTATATGCCCCTTAGAACGTTCGATCGTTTATGAGCATTCCAGGAAACAAATCTCGCTCTCTCAGTAAGGATTTGCCGCCCCGGTGGCGCAGTGGTCTAAGCGATGGCCTCTGATCATTCGTCCGCACGGGGTCCGGGTTCGAATCCCATGAGGCATGGATGTTGTGTTTTTCTAACGGCACTGGATCTCTCCCTTGCCTGGAACCAGTGACTCTAAATTAGGGACGGGCGACTGCTTATAGCCCATTGAGTTGCTCACGGTGGTCGTTAAACCTCCAATAAAAATAAAAATAAATCAGTAAGGATTTTAAATTGCAGTCCCGTTCGTATTTTGCTGGCTATTAAAAGATAAAAGGCCGCCCCGGTGGCGCAGTGGTCTAAGGCGCTGGCCTCTGATCATTCGTCCATAAGGGGTCCGGGTTCGAATCCCGGTCAGGCATGGATGTTGTGTTTGTCTTACGGCACTGGCTCTCTCCATTCCCTGGAACCAGTGACCCTAAATTAGGGACGGGCGACTGCTTATAGCCCATTGAGTTGCTCACGGTGGTCGTTAAACCTTAAAAAAAAAAAAAAAAAAAAAAAGTAATGAAATTCACTGATATTAATCTTTTTGGCAGGTTGCACAATGTTATGTTTAATTTTACGTTGTTTTGGTAAGCATTTGGTTAAATGTGCAGGGAGCCGTCCCGGTGGCGCAGTGGTCTAAGCGATGGCCTCTGATCATTCGTCCGAAAGGGGTCCGGGTTCGAATCCAGTGAGGCATGGATGTTGTGTTTGTCTTACGGCACTGGCTCTCTCCCTTCCCTGGAACCAGTGACCCTAAATTAGGGACGGGCGACTGCTTATAGCCCATTGAGTTGCTCACTGTGGTCGTTAAACCTCCAATAAAAAATAAAAAAAATAAAAATAAAAAAAATGTGCAGGGAGATTTGGGGAAATTATGGGCACAGCATTATCTAAAAGTACTGGCCGAGCTCTGGGAATTAATATTATTTTACCTTTGATAAGCGTTTTAAAATTTCTTTCCATAAAAAACGTTCATCAAAATGACGTTCACATACCACACACTTTTCTGTTCTAGGTGTTTGTCATCACGAGGAATTGCCTTGCTCCATTCTTCCCGCCTTGCGTCATCTTTCGGCACGGAAAACAGAGTTACTTTTTGTTTACAAGATCTGTAACCACTGTACAAAACACGTTCTCAACGTTACACTGTTATTATTACTTCTTTTCATGATCGATCTAATAAATAAATTACATTTTTACTCGCTATCCACCAAACACGCTATAGAAAAGCCTGCTAACGTTTCGAAATCATAGCATCGAAGCTTACTGGAGCGCCATCTAGCGGTTTCATGAAAAGAGGGAACTGAATTTTTTTTAATTGGAGATTTAACGACCACCATGAGCAACTCAATGGGCTATATAAGCAGTCGCCCGTCCCTAATTTAGGGTCACTGGTTCCAGGGAAGGGAGAGAGCCAGTGCCGTAAGACAAAACACAACATCCATGCCTCACCGGGATCCGAACCCGGACCCCTTTCGGACGAATGATCAGAAGCCATCGCTTAGACCACTGCGCCACCGGTGCGGCCATGAAATTTAAACAGTTAGGTATTATCGCAAGGCACACTATCTCTTCTAGCCCCTATACCGCCGTACCGATAGCACAATATGCGTAACTCACGAAATAATTAAACTGATCACTGTTGGTTCGTGGCGAGAAACAAAGACGTGTAATAGCACAACGGTTCAGGACATTTGTCATAATCAGAATGCCTGAAAAAAAACAAAAAAGGAAACCGACGTGGTCGCCACAGTGCATGAATTTCGCTTCGAAAGTACAATATGGTGTAAAGAATAAAAGCAAAAATTACTAAGAAAAGTGAATTATCCTCGAACAAGCAGCCTCGCTTTGCAAAGACCACCACGAAACCAAATGCACGTGAGAGTGAGAAGAGCACCCCCTGTTTGTTTGGGACTATGGATTAGGGAACAGGGACTACTCCCGGCCAAGCCCAAATCGTTAGCTGCGATTTCGGTATCCGTAACGTTACCACTTCACTGATATCCATCACACGACGCACGGAAGACCTGTTTACTTCATACTCATTATATTTTTCTCATGCACACATTCCTGCATCTGGTCTTCCCATAATTTCCTTGGCCTTCCTCTACCTTTCTCTCCTACCACTTGGGCTAAAAATAATTATCTCAGTAAGCATCTCATCACTCATTCTTAACAACATGGGCAAACCACCTAAGAATATTAGGCTCTACCTTACTGACAACGTTTTGCCTCACATTACACAACTGCAACACATCTTCATTCCTGACATGATCAGAGTCTTGCCACAACCCCCCCCCCCATAAGTGTTGCATCTAGCCAGTACACAAACTTTCAAAATGTTTTATTCTGAGCGAAAGTTACAGTAAATGAAGGCGGTAGGCGGCATGTGCCTTTAGAATGCCTCAAATCACAATAACAGGAGTCAGATATATACAAAGTGTGCGCAATTTACATTGTGCGAGGGGTGTATACAATGCAAGTGAAATAGATGAGCAGACGACAAGACATAATTACCGTAGTATGTATACAAGAAGTGCGCTATTTACAGAATGAAAAGTATATATATACAGCGAGTGCGCAAGTTACAGTATGAGAGGTGAATATATAATACAGTGCTAGTGAGTTAGATGAGCGATGATACAACAAAAGTGCAACAGTGAAGGGTGTGATAATGGAAAATATATAGGTGAGACTGAATAAACGTACAATTTAGGCGAAGTATATACAGATGTGCGTGAAGCCATATAGGGCCACCCCGGTGGCGCAGTGGTCTAAGCGATGGCCTCTGATCATTCGTCCGACCGGGGTCCGGGTTCGAATCCCAGTGAGGCATGGATGTTGTGTTTGTCTTACGGCACTGGCTCTCTCCCTTCCCTGGAACCAGTGACCCTAAATTAGGGACGGGCGACTGCTTATAGCCCATTGAGTTGCTCACGGTGGTCGTTAAACCTACAATAAAAAAAAAGCCATATAGGAACAGGGAACGAACTATGTGCAGCAAGTGAGATATACAAACAATGCAATGAAAATATAAATACAAATGACGCAGAACATAATGATGCAATTGAAAATGTGTACTATATACCAGATGTGTACAAAAAGTGCGTGACTGAGATACGCATGATGCAGACAGTAAAGAATGAACTTGTAGGACGGCTCCGAAACGGAGCTTACACAGTACCAAGGAATATGTATATGTACATAATGAACAGCAAAATATATACAGGATGTGTATGTACAATTTATATGAGCAATATGACGTAGGAATGAGCAGAAGATATATGACGAAATAAAAACATTGAATATACAGGTACAATGTGAGGCACACAGAGGAAATTACTAAAAAGAACACTTATTCAGAAAAGGGCACCACAAAGTGCATGCGAATACACTGCAAACGCTGACAGTGAAAAGATAAACTGGAGATGGGAATATGAAGAATGTACAGAAGCTATAAGTCTGACAAGCTTAGGGAGACACTCTCCGGATCCGGTGAGCCAGTCCAGGGTTCATCACAAAGATCAAAGCGAGGAAGATCCCGACGTGCAGGGTGGAAGTCAAAACAGAAGATATAGGTCTGCAGAAGGCCCGGAAAACCAGCGGTTTAATGGTGACCATACACTCAGGAACTGCTGGCTCTGGCGAATGGCCCGGGCAACGGTAAACACCAATCGGAGCCGTGAGGTCAGCCGGTTGCGGAATTGCGCACAGAGGGTATCTCCTGCTTGAAGGAGCGTAGGCGCATTAGAGGTATGACGGCGTTGCAGATAGAAGCAGTAAATCACATGCTTTGCAAGTACAAAGATATATGCGCATGGCTCAGATAAAGGCACCGGTGGAGAATAAGAAACCAGCAACGTACTGTACGAAGAAAAAGGCAGCTCTTTGGCACAGAGACACTTGGCAACGGTGAAGGCTAGGTGTAGTAAAGGAAGGATCGCCGGGCAGTACTGGTAGATGTGTAGAACATCGGCATGTTCAGAACAGAAGATGCAGGTTGGTGCGGCTGCCAGCGTCATCCGAAATAACGTGGCCGGCACTGGCAGGCGGCGGTGAAGGAAGAGCCAGTGAATATTCCTTTCATCTGGTGTCGAGATGGGTGAAGCTGTTGCCGACCACACACTCGGAAGAGCGGCGGGCGGCACTCCTGCAATGAGCTGGGGTGCGGGTGGCGATGGATCCTGAAGGAGAAAGCGAAAGAGAGTACGGACAGTAAAACTAGAGATCGGAAGAAATGAGCCACGAACAGGAAGAAAAAAGGAAGGAGAAGAGAAGCAGATGAAACGAGAAGCGAGAGCAGGAAAAAGAGTAACGATCGAAGAGCGGAGAGAATCGTAGAGTGCAAGAGAGGCAAAGGTGCGTGGAAGGAAAGGAGAGAGAGGTCGGAAAAGGGTTCCCTTGTTAGGTCGGAGGAAAGTAAGTCTCGGACAGATACGATCCCAGAGAGGAGCCAGGAAAGGTCAGTGAAATACGGTGCATTAGGAGGATGGAGGAGTAGAAGAGGAGTTCAGCTAGGAGTTCTGAGGATGGAGGAGTAGAAGAGGGGTTCAGCTCGAACCCGGACTCCTTTCGGACGAATGATCAGAGGCCATCGCTTAGACCACTGCGCCACCGGGGCGGCACTAGTTATTTCATAAGTCATGCTTCATTTTATCAGCCAAAATCTTTTTTTTTTTTTTTTTTTTTATTTATTGTAGGTTTAACGACCACCATGAACAACTCAGTGGGCTTAAGCATTCGCCCGTACCTAATTTAGGGCCACTGGTTCCAGGGAAGGGAGAGAGCCAGCGCCATAAGAAAGACACATCACCCATGAACCACCAGGATTCGAACCCGGACTCAACTCGGTCGAAATATCAGAAGCCATTGCTTAGACTACTGCGCCACCGGGGAGGCAAGTCTCTTTCGTTAAACCAGTTGCGACGTGCAACTGTCACTGTGACGGAATCGATAATTTTAACTTTTGATATACTTTTAATATCGGCAGTAGATTTAGTAATATCGATATTGCCGGAAACATTCTTGTTTCACGGGGAACCAGTGTGTCTTTCTTTAGTCTTTGATGGTAAATGGAATTCTTTGTTGTGGGAGTTGTACCGCGCACGGCGCCGTTATTTAAGGCTAGCTAGCTTGTTCTATTGGGAGAAGGTCACCGTTCCCGTAACGATTGTGTTCCGTAAGAATTTTATCCATTTATCTTCTTTTATATGACAGAACAATTGCCTCTGCGAGAGAACGAACTTTGTGAGAGGGGTTATTGCGATAACATTCGCATCAGACAACGAAGCTGTTCGTTGAGAATGAGAACGGATAGTTCAATATGAAGAGGGGTGGGGGGTAACACACTTTGAGGAAAAAGGGTTTGGGTGATGGGATAAAGCTTCAGCTGTGTGAGTGAGATTTTATATCGAGGATAGCTCGAGGTAGGAGTTAGTCATGTACTTCAATGTGTCCGTTGAAGTACCTGATTATTATTATTATTATTATTTGATTGGAGGTTTAACGTCCACCGTGAGCAACTCAATGAGCTAAAAGCAGTCAACCGTCCCTGATTTAGGGAAACTGATTGCAGGGAAGGGAGAGAGCCAGTGCCGTAAGACAAACACAGCATGCCAAACAAACAGGCCTCACCGGGATTCGAACCAAGACCCCTTTCGGACGAATGATCAGAGGCCATCGCTTAGACCACTGCGCCACCGGGACGGGGAGTACCTGATTAACTCCTACTTATACGGTTGGAGAGCTTCATAAAATTTACAGTAAATCAAATGAAATGAGTATGCCGCCCGAAAGCTCATGCCCTCCGAAAATCACTTGTAATCAAGACCGTAGCAAACTTTTCTTATCTGGGAGGGCGAGACTTGAAATTGTGCCCCTTCGAGTTCAAACTTACGCCCCTTCGAGTTCAAACTTACGCCCCTTCGAGTTTCACTCAAGTAATATGTGGGTTTTACTTTTTCACACACCGCCGTTATAGATAAGTATTATAATCGTTCAAAAATCGTACTTAAGGTTTTTGACATAATTGTTATTAAAAATGTAAAAAGTGGGTATTACCCAAGAACCACAGGTTGTAAATACCAAGTAAAGAGTAAACTCTACGTGAACGCCAAACCAGCTCAGAACGAATTAATGTCGGAGACTGAACTTAACAATAGGAAAAAGCTTTAGGGGTAGGGCTTGGAAAAATTCCGTTCAAGGTTAAACTCTCAGAGAACTATTCTGCGACTGAGCACAAAGGATTAATTAGCACTTCACCTGAACAACGTGTTCGGAAAGGTCATGGAGGTTAGGCATATACGCAAATTGTTTTCCATGCCTCCATTCACTGTTTTGGAAAATTCCCTTCATAGATATGAGACGTTCACACCTTATAATGCATGTTACCCTGGATCCTGGGTAACTGCATGGAATACTGTATGAGACTAACTAAAGTCTTTAAAAAGAAAATGCTGAAACGTGTAACTGTCTTTTTCAGTTGCCATTTCTACTTTATACATCCCCTAGAACATGAATTTACCCTGGAATGACCATTTTGAGAGAGCAACTGCCCTTCCTGTAGCCACGGCCCTGCCTGTAATGAATGAGATAAAAAATGTCTTGTAACAAGTTAGTAAAAGCATGCAATGCATTGATTATGGTACGCTTTCCAACATACCAGAAATCATTACTCAAGTTATGAGGATAATTGCTGTGGAATAAATCTCGCTCCTGTGATCTGACCTCTGACTCCATTTCGACGATATTCAACAGAACCGGTTCAGTATACTTCCGGAACAACGTGATAAAGTTTTGTAGCAATCGAAGCATTTTTACGTAAGTTTTGACGCATAAGAGCAATGGAATGGATCCCGCTCCTATGTACGGACCTTTGACCCCATTTTGCCGATTTTCAATAGGTTTCTTCCCCAGGTTGTCTGTCCCCTATCACATACTAAAATGGGCATCAAAATCGAACCATTTTTACTCGAGTTATCGTGCGGACGGACGGACAGACAGACAGACAGACGGACAAAGCTGGAGCATATACGCTTCTTCAACCTACGGTTGGAAAGCGTAAAAAAGAATATATCAAGTTCAATAGGAAATGTTTGCTTTTTTTTTGTTAAGACAGTTTTTTTTTTTTTTTTGTTTTTTGTAGTGGCGCTGTAATGAACTTGCAAACGAATAATATTTTAGAGCTCACGCTGACAAATCTTTCAATGTCTGCAACGCTTATGTTAACTTAAGGAGAACAAAAAACAAACAAAGATATCAGAATATATTTCAAATACGTGGGGATAATGTAAATAGACGATGTCATCGCTCTGTCCACTTTATTTTATAAACAACGCATAGCAACTGAAAAATTGTTGTTCCGACACTGCTGGGATCGAACCGCATGTCTCTCGATAACTAGCCGTGTGTTGCCCTAGACGGCGACATATCAGTTGCTGAGCCCATCACTACGGATTTGTGAAGTCAGATGGTGACAGATAAAAACACATAGCGCTGTGAATTGTTGGCACCGTAGCGTTAAGCGAACGCACTCGGCTAGTTATCGAGATATCTGGGATTCGATCCCAGCGGTGTCGGAACAACAATTTTTCAGTTGCTATGCGTTGTTTATAAAATAAAGTGGACAGAGCGTCATCTATTTAATTATATCAGATTTGTTGAGCACATTCTAGGAGTGCAGAAATGTCCCTGAGTTTGTTAATTTTCGAGAATGGCGTCTTCATGCAAATACGTACATCGTCACCATCTTTTTATTTACGCTTTCCAACCGTAGGCTGAAGAAGCGTATATGCTCCAGCTTTTACCGTCCGTCCGTCTGTCGGCACAATAACTCACGTTAAAATGGTTCGATTTCGATGAAATTTTAGTATGTAGTAGGGGACCGCCAGGGGACGAACCCTATTGAAAATGGGTGATGTGGGGTCAAAGGTCACGATATAAGAGCGCAATTCATACAATTGTCCTTATGCGTCATAACTTGCGTAAATATAATTCGATTTCAATGAAATTTTAGTATGTGGTAGGAGACCACCTGGGGACGAACCCTGTTTAAAATGGGTGAAGTGGGGTCAAAGGTCACGACATAAGAGATGGAAGTATTCCATTGCCTTTATGCGGCATAAGGTGCGTAAAAATGGTTCGATTTCGATGAAATTTTAGTATGTGGTAGGGGACCACCTGGAGAGTAACCCTATTGAAAATGGGACAAATGGAATCAAAAGTCAGGACATAGGATCGGGATCCATTCCATCGCCCTTATCCCACACTATTAAGGTGGACGTCAAGTAATTTTGCTTCCTATATTTCTAATGGAAAGCCTTTTGTACACATTTCCTTCGCAATTAGTGTGTTCCCAAGGATGAAAATTTTAACATCGATTAAAATAACTTCATACTATAACTTGGAATACTTGACATTTTGTAAAAAATAAGCATAATTATATTAAAAAACAATAACGTTTCCTTTGGTGGTGTTGAAACCAGAAAAAAGATGGCGCGATCTGTGCTTTGATGACGTCATGTGGACAAATAAATGTTGGATTGCATAATTACGGTTATGGTTTAGAAAATATTAAGTATTCCAAGTTATGAAATGAAGCTATTTTAATGGATGTTCAAATTTTCATCCTTGGGTACGCATTGTTTGTGAAGAAAATGTGTACAGAAGTTTTTCCATTGGAAGTATAGGAAGCAAAATTACTTGACGTCCACCTTAAAGTAGCAATTCTTGTATGTATGTATGTACATTTTATTTTGAAAACGGCTCTAAGAATTTTGATGAAAGTCGTTAACCTACAGTTTTCTGGCACTAGAAATCGATTTAGCTTGATCTCGACTTTAGGAGAATTCGTTTAGTGGGTTAAATACCCACCCCGAATTATAACGTTTTTATTGGCATGGCGTCGTTCCATTAATGTTACCAATGCTTAGAAATCTTATGACATCACAATCTCGCGTTTGAGAATGTTGGCGCGCGGTCACGCCATCGGTCTCATTACGTCACGCGTTGTGTGTGGATCCTATTAAAGTTTTATGACGTCACACTCTTGCGGCGAGCAGATGGTCGCGATTCCCATCTGTCTCATTACGTCACGCGTTGTGTGCGTATGTCCGTCCGCAGGATAACTCGCGTAAAAACGTTCGATTTCGATGAAATTTTAGTATCTGGTAGGGGATCACCTGGGAAGGAACCCTATTTAAAGTGAACGAAATGGGGTCAACGGTCAGTACATAGGAGCGGGATCCATTCCACTGCTTTTATGCGCCATAACCAAAGTAAAAAGGATCGATTTCGATGACATTTTGGTATGTGGTAGGGGACCACCTGGCGACAAACCCTATTGAAAATGGGCGAAATGGGGTCAAAGGTCACGACATAGGAGCGGAATTACTTCCATCGCCATTAAGCGTCATAACTTACGTAAAAATGCTTCGATTTGGATAAAATGTTAGTATGTTGTAGGGGCCTTCCTGGGGACAAATTCTGTTGAAAATGGGCGAAATGGGGTCAAAGGTTAGGACACAGGAGTGGTATCTATTCCATAGCCCTTATGCATCATTACTTACGTAAAAATGCTTCGATTGCGACAAAACTTTATCATGTTATTTCGGAGGTATACCGAACCGGTTCTGTTGAATATCATCGAAATGGGATCAAAGGTCAGGGCACAGGACCGAGATTTATTCAACAGCCATAATTCTCATAACTTGAGTAATGATTTCTGGTATGTTGGAAAGTGTATCATAATCAATGCATTGCATGATTTTACTAACTTATTATTATTATTATTATTATTATTACAGATTATACTTGAAGATGGTTAAGCTTTACAATGCTGTCATTACACCTTCAAACTATTACTTTTTCAGAAATTACTCGTCGTATACGCCTTGTTGATAAATTTAATCTCAAGGACCATATTTATCCAGCTTAACAATATAGTATTGTTTTGCTTTACGATTTGACAAAACTCTTTTCAGTAATATAAATACGTATGGTGAGATGTATACGTATTCAGCATGAGCTAAGGCAGTCATTTTCCTCTAAGTTATTCAAATTTTAAATAAAAGATCTCCCGTTCAGGCAATTTAAAAAAATAAATATCGTCAGGTGCCCGACAAAGCGTGCTGTAATTTCTGGTCTTTTGCGGAAGAGTAGCCGCTTTATTTTCCCTACCAATTTACTCCATACAAACACACGTCAAGGACAAAACCGTTTTCCGACTGCTTGCAAAAGATAATATGCGACTGTTTAAACGCAAACCTTCATTCCGTGACTTAGGCATTGGCTCACTGTTCTCACAGCTGCTTGTCCTCCAGTGTCGCGTTAAAAGCAGTCATTACGTCGTTTACGAAATGATATAGAGTGTTTGTCCCGAATGCTGGTTTAATGCCGTTCTGCGCATTCCAAAGATCAGGCTTCAACTATATATCGAGTTAGAACAGTCATACTCAAGAAACGTCAAGAGTGTGATTGCACTGAAAACCCTTGCACAAAAACGTTCCTCCCAAATTACAACCTAGACGTTGTGCGCAATACGTTCATTTAATTTCAAAATCATATTTTTCTTTGATGAACAATTCAATTGCGCATGTGATTAATAGCCCAGGCTAAAACTTCATACGCGACCGTAGCTTTGTTTTCAAATGCAGACAAAATGGAAATGAAATTTGCACTTAAAGTTATAAAAGACAAATTTTCACTGAGCACCTTTCTGTATCATAGATCATTATCCTCCTTTCTTTGTTTCTTAATACGTGCGAGTGTCAGGGACGTATCTCCTTTTCGACAACAAACATTTCTGAAATATATTAGTTCTTGCCTGGACTTCATTATACAATTTTCACGTGTATATCGACATAATCGCTCAAAACGTACAATTATATAAGTGCATATTAATTTTCAGGTTTCTCAATTGCGTTAATGCAGTAATTCTCGCTTTCTTAAGTGTAAAACTGACATCCGAAATACGAAATTAAAAAATACAAACTGCAAAACTAAGCAACGTAGCTAAATGGTAGTGAATGACATTACATTAACTGTGTGAGTTAGGGCTGTCGGGTTTGATCGATTAATCGATCAATTTTTTAATCGTCGATTATTTTCTTCTTCCTATTAATCGGTTACTTAAAAAATTAGTACAAAAATGAAAATTATTAGAAACTGTTGCAAAAAACTGCTTTGTTTGAATTTGTTGAATACACCAATTTGTGCTCGTGTCTTCACTTCTTGGAAACTAGTCTTTTTATGGCGATGGGAGTTCAAATCTAGGAGTCACCATCAGCAGGGATTCCATCGTTCATTGTGTATCAGTATGCTAGTCTTCAAAGTCCATGGTCCGAACTTCCGCCTTTAACACCGTACTTGTCCTGCCAGCATTTCATTAAGGTCTTCTCTACCTCGTGGTTCCCCAGTTCTTTTATTGCTGTGCTCTGTACTCACTTCTCATATGGTGGTCTGTGTTTCCCCTTCCTGCTATCCCCTTGTTGACTGTAGCTATTCAGGAAAAAATGCAGCTATGTCAGTCATTAAAGGGTGCCACATCTCTTGTACTCATGTCTCAGCTGAATCGTCTGGGCAGAGTCAGTTGTTTTAATACGTAAGGTCGGTATAACAGACGGCCGGCATCTTTCAAGTTTGGGTAGTGGTCCCCCGAGGTTTCATTACATCGATGCAGATGAAAATACGCCGCTGGTCCTGCCGGGATTCACAACGAGATTCAGCTTTCATTAGGAAAGATGGGGGATTAATTCACGTGTTTCTTGAAATCAATGGGAGTAGAAAATTAGTCTTAACTACCCAGGGACCAAGTTGAGCACCGTTGCAGAAGTACCGTATCAGTCAACAGGGAGAATTTCCAGTGCAAGAGAAAAAATCTGGGGTACATTTTTACCCCCACTTTCCTCATTGAAAAAGCAAATAGTGTTCCTTGGTGGCGGAGCGTACTGGGATGAGAGTGTCTGTTAGTGAAAGAAAGTTTGAAAGCTGATTGATCTTTTGATGTCACGTTTATTTGAGCTCCAAGAATAAAGTCTCAGGGATTAAAAGGAAAATTGTCCTCTTATTTTGGATATAAATTAGAAGACAGTGGTGAAGTTACTGATCGCGGACATGTTTATTGTTTAAAATGTAAAAAAAAAAAAAATTAAGTTCAGTGGAAGTGTATCTAGCTTACGTTATCACTTACAATCGCAACATCCACTCTTGGAAATTTTATCAAATGTACCACAGGAGCAGCCTAGTTCAAATGCCACAGCTATGAAGTAAATGGGTATAAATTCCTTCCTCGAAAAGCCTGTTTCAGCATTACAAGAACAGGAATTAACCAATAAATTAGCGTTGTGAATTGCATCTAGCTCGTGACCTGTCAGTATTGTTGAATATTCTGGCCTGAAAGTGTTGTTGCAAACAGCTCTAAATTCTAAGTGTTACAATTTAAGTGCCAGAAGTACCATTATGAACAAAATTGTCCAAATTTACGACCTTCAGAAGTCAAGAATGTTTAATGAATTAAAAAGAGCTTCCTATGTAAGTTTAACTGGAGATTTTTGGACCTCGTTCGCCAACGACAGCTACTTAGCAATAACAATACACTGGATTGACAATGAGTGGCATTATTGTGTTGCAACTCTTCAAGTGAAAAAGGTGATTGAGAAGCATGCTGCAAATCAGCGTACAACTAAATTTGAGGATCCCGTCGAAAAATGGGAACTAACGGAGAAGCTTGTTGCCATCTGCAACTATAATTCCAGAAATATTATACTTGGCGTTTACAGATCAGTTTGACAGTGTAAGATGTTCGGCACATACTTTACAGTTAAGTATAAATAAAACTCTTACAGTCGCATCGATGGAAAAGGTTCTAGCTAAATGCTAAAAATTTGTTGGACATTTTTAACACAGCTCACATTTAGAGGCTACACTTTCGTCTAAGCAAAAAGGACTTGGTCTTCTTGACACTAAGCTGCAATAAGACATAGTGACACGCTGGAATAGTATCTACAGTACATCATGGTGGAAAGTCTTGTGAAAGCTAAAAACGCAATAGACAACATTCTGGTAGACAACGCATCGAATACCCCTGTTCTGACAACAGTTGAGTGCTTGAGAAGCTAAACAGCATCTTGCTTGGAAATCACTTAAATACTCGGAGGACACAAGTACGTAACTGTCAGTGTTGTAATTCCCGCTTTTACACACCTCAAAAGCGCAATGAGATTGTCCGACACCGGCCCAGCATATATTTGTAGGTTTAAAGCTATGTTGTTCGATGATCTGATGGAAAGACTCAGCCAATGATCTTTATAGGACAAATACGAAGAAGCTACTGCCCTTGACCCTCCATTCAAGACTCACTTCTCATATGGTGGTCTGTGCTTCCCCTTTCTGCTATCCCCTTGTTGACTGTAGCTATTCAGGAAAAAATGCAGCTATGTCAGTCATTAAAGGGTGCCACATCTCTTGTACTCCTGTCTCAGCTGAATCGTATGGGCAGGCACTTCGCTGTATACCAGGGGGAAAAAACCCGAAAGCTAGTGTGGAACAGAATTTTATCCAGTAGCACAAATCAACAGCTGCCCTTACACCAAGAACAAAGTAATATGCAACAGAAACTAAGAAAACTATGTTTTGATAATTCGTCGATTCCAGAAACAGAAATAAAGGAATATACAAATGTCAGCACACCGATAGAATTAGAGCTTGCCTGTACACGACGACGATTTCACAGATCCTCTTCGGTGTTGGAAAACTCATTCATTACAGTTCCCGTTACTTGGAACTTTAGCAAAACGGTTGTTGTGCATTCCAGCAACGTCTGTGCCAAATGAAAGAGTGTTTAGTGCCGCTGGCTTTGTTGTTAACAAACTTCATACTTCGCTCAAACCATCCAATGTTGACGAGCTTTTGTGTCTAAAATATTGGCTAAAGCAGTGACTGCAAACCAGGTTTAAGGTAATTATTATTACTTTGTATTTCTGATTTTGCTTAATAAAGCAATGAATACTACTGCAGATTAACAGGCTACGATACATTCAACACCCTAACATTTTAGACAACGGATTTGGTATCCATATAATAATGGAATAATGCATTATATAACTTAGAGTCGCATATTTTTTGTGACAATGTTTCTTATCACTCGATCAAATTACCGATTAATCGATCAATGGTGAAATATTAACCGATTAAAAATATTGATCGGTTGACAGCCCTAGTATAAGTACATTCATAAACATACACTGAATTTCCGTACTCACTTCCGTGCAGGTCCTTGTTGCTTGTTTAGTCATTCCGCCCCTTCCTACAAAATCTTGGATCAATCAATGGATACATACTGCATATGTGTGTGAAGTAAGATTCGGCAACAGACATTTTTGAACGTAAATTGTAAATGCACCATGCTGTGGATATCAAGAGACACATATAGCGTATTAAATCCGTTTATTTTTGTGATGCAGTAAGAACAAAGATTCACCAAGCTTTCGCACTCCACTGGGAGGCCTTTTCAAGACAACGGTAGACAAAAATGCAGAGAATTGGAACACGTAAGGAACAAAGATGATTTTGAAAATAACGTGGGTGACATCACGAGCGTATTACACGAATTTTTATCACGCAATAATACGGTGCATCGCGATGTGTTTCCATCTTTTAATAACGCATACCAAATCACTAGTATTCAGTAGGAATAATATCATTACATGATGCTTTGCCGGAGAGGATTTCAACTGTTTCCCTGGTGGCAGTCTCTTTACTATTCCATACTGGAGCGGCCGATGAATGCATGACCTCTCTGCCGAGGGCAGTAGCATGTCCTGGTCGACACTTCGCACGTGCTCTATATATCTGGTGTGCAAGGATCGCTTTGTCATTCCGATAGATATCGTTTCCGTGTTGTCATGATATACCAACGTATAGCGTACACACTTGCCTTTTTTTTTCTCACACTGTCGCAATTTGATATTATATGTGATAACGGGGTCGGGGACTTCATTGCTATTATTATGTAGTATTTACGTGATAAATTCTTTAATCAATATGTAAAGCGTTGGACATATGTGACGAATCCTGCGTATCTCATCGTCTTACTAGGCGATTTCGTTATTGATGACATGATACGATTTCTTACAGTTCTGTCTGTTATCCTTCTTATATCCAGTCTTTAGACATTTACTATAAATATTATAAATTTCCTTATTATTCAGGTAGTCAGGTTTGCATACGTTATATGCTCTATTGAACCATGCTCTAAACGGAGAAAGTTTATACTCTTTTGGGCAGTGTGAAAAAGGAGGGACAAGGTTCGGTACTGCTGCCGGTTTATAATAAACGTCAAAATCGAAGCTGGATGTTCTATTTCTTCTGAGCGCAACGTCAAGAAAATTCAACGCTCCATCCACTTCAAGCTCCATGGTGAACTTTATCGTATCGTGTAGTTTGTTTATCTTATGCATGAAATCATTTAATTCGTCTACTCCGTGTTCCCATATGAAAGAATATGTCGTCAGCGTAATATATAGTAAATTCTTGTTCCATCTCACAATGGTCATGAGTTAAACATTTGACTTCCTTTCATGAGAAAACGCTCATTGGTAATACATTACCGAAATGCGGCATCAACATCTTACCTGGGCAGCCCGGTCAACGCCATCATACAGTATATTGTCGGAAGTCTTTCGCATGATTGGGAGCGGGAGGGGGAGGTAACGACCACAGTGGGCAACTCGATGAGTTAGGGCCACTGATTCCAGGGAAGGGAAAGAGGCAATGCCGTAAGACAAACAACATCCATTTCTCACAGAGATTTGAACATAGACCCATCTCGACCAATTGTCAGAAGCCAGCGTTTAGACCACTGCGCCACCGGGGAGACCTTTCGTATGATGGTCAAGTTTATGTAACTACGTGCATAATATGTGGCTGCTGAAGTGCTAACCCTTCCGATAAACAATAGCGGAATTTTTCTCTTAAAAGTCACTGACAAGCACCGCACTCACGAAATTGTGCATTTCATCCAACTACTTCATCCCTCGTGCTCTTGTGCCAACGAACAAAATTCAGCTGACTTTTGACATCTTTTTTACGAACTGATAAGCTACCCACTAATTCCGCTCAATTTATTTCGATTAAAAGAGAAGTATGTTTTCTGAACTCAAAGCCTTATTTGCAAAAAACAAACTTTATGCATAAAAAGGCATCAAACTTAAAGCGAAAAAAAAAAAAAAAAAAAAGAATGAAATATTTACAATAATATGGGTAACACAAATGACCTATGTACAGAGAAGATGATTATCAACATTAACACAACAAACAACGAGACACCAAATCTGTGTCTGTCCTGTAAGAAAAATCCTAAGAAAGCAATCGCAGATATCAGCGGGAAGTAGCTCATTGAAATAAACGTCAGTCTAAATGCAGACGCGTATCAAAGATTTGCACGTTAGTGTCAGTGCAATGTAACATCGCTCCAGGAACGTTGAGAAATTTTGCTCTTCTGTAACCAAAACGTGCTGTAGATATACACCAATGATCGATTACTTTTTTACCACCCCCAGCGTAGAGAAATAAACGCGCCTTACGGACCGAAATGTGGCGCAGGTGAAGTTCACAGAGCAGCATATATACAGTATATACAATCCGAGGACCGGCTTTCGGTTAGTAGAGTGTTCGTAGTCAGAATGGGAAAAGCTGCCGATTTATCGGAGTTTGATAAAGGACAAATTGTAATGACACGGTGCCTCGGAACTACGATTTTGGAAATGGTGTGGCTTGTGGATTGTTCACGTGCCGCTTTAGCGAGTACTATACCGTGCAAATTAATTGGGACTAGCTATTTTATTCTCAGGATTGTAATGTGATCGCCAGTTGATGTCAGAAACCAACGCAAACCGGTTTCATCAGCTGTGAGGTGGTATGACTGTTAGAGCTTGATAGTAAGAATGTGGGTTGACCGGTTTTAAACAGGAAATAGGCACTTCGGCTTCAGTTGTGAGCTTTCGTGTATGACAGGTGGAATGTTAGTTTTTTGCTCTCTGTGAGTACGTGTTGCTTTCGTGTATTGAAAAATGGATATTTTCCCAAGGAAGCGTGCAAAAATAATTGCTCTGAAGGATCACACTTCTATCACAGTGAGAGATATCGCTTCTGCAGTTGGTGTAGGCAAATCAAGTGTATCAAGACTGCTTACGTGATACAATGCATCTCGATCATCGTCTCCAAAAAGGAGAGGTAAATGTGGAAGAAAACGAAAAACAACTCCACGAACCGATAAATATCTAATCAGAAATAGTAAAATGAATAAAAAAACAAACAAGCACCGACCTTCAAAGAGATTTATTGGCTAGTGGTTGTGATGTTAGTGATTCAACTGTACGCCGTAGGTTTCTGGAAGTTGGCCGGAAGGCAAGGAGACCAACGAAAAAACAATATTTGAATGCGAAAATGAAGATAAAACGTTTAGCATGAGCCAAAAAATATAAATCATGGACTGCTGACGACTGGAAAAAGGTAATTTTCAGTGATTCAGTGATGAAAGTCATTTATTTGTGCAGGGTTACCAAGCAAATGTCGCTAGACGAAGCAACTGTGAACCCTTAAGACCTGAGCATGTCAAACAAACTGTAAAACACCCTCTGAAACAGATGTTTTAGGGTCTTTTCACATCAAATGACACTAGAAGCTTAGTTCCTGTTCAAGGTATGATGAATTCAGCCAAGTACGTAGAAATATTACAACGTAGGATTGTTCCATTCTTGCAAACTTTTGACGGGACATTTCAACATGACTTGGCCCCATGTCACAATTCGAAATTGGTCAAGAATTTCATGCTGGAAAATCAAATTCATTTGCTTGATTGGCCTGGAAATTCACCAGACTTAAATCCCATAGAAAATTTGGGGAATATTTTGAAGAGACGTTTAGGTAAAATGGACTGTACAACCAAAGAACGCATGATAACTAATGCTATAAAAGTGCGGTTCCACGATTATGAAGTCAAAAATATGTGCACTCAATTAGTGGAGTCAATGCCAAAACGAATTCAAGAGGTCATTTCTGCTAAAGGAGGAGATACTTCATACTAATACAGGTATTTATCAGTGTATATGAAGGCATAGAATGATATAAAGGCATAGTTTTGGAAAAAAAGAGTGATTTTTTACTTTGTCCCAATTAATTTGCACATTATAGTACGTATCAAAAGTGGTTCATGGATGGCCAAACGACGGACCGTCGTCCAACTGTGTGTCGTCCGCAGCTCATTGATGCTAGAGGGGAGCGAAGCCTCTCGCGCATTGTTCACAGCAAACGCAGGGCCACAGTGCAACAACATTGGTGATCAGAGCAATGTGTCACAGCACACAGTTCATCGCAGTCTTCTGCGTAGGCGAAGACCCAGCCGGGTCCCCATGCTCACTGCCTGTCATTGCCAACAACGCATGAAATGCGCCCAAGATCATCGAGATTGGAAGAAAGTGGCGTGGTCTAACGAATCAAGATTCCTGGTGTATCACGTAGACGGCCGGGTGCGGATACGCCGATTAGCAAAGGGGGCTATGGCACCAGGATGCACTTTTGGGAGGAAACAGGCATGCGGCGAAGGTGATATGCTGCGGATGATATTTTCTTGGGACACTTTAGGACCCATTATCCCAATTCCTAGCAGCTATCAGGTCTCTGAACATCGTTGTGGGCCAAATAAACTATTTCATGGCAACTATATTCCCTGCTGGTGATCACCATTACCAACAGGATAATGCGCCATGGCACACTGCCAGAATCATCAAGGAGTAGTTCTAATAACATGCCGGTGAATTTCTGCTAATGTCCTGGCATCCAACTTCACCTGACATAAACCCAATCGAACATTTGTGGTTCGACTTGAAAAAGCAGGTTCGCGCTAAATCACCACCACCCCAAACTGTACCGGAACTGGAGGACCTGCTGTTGATATTATGGTACCAGATACCCCAGGATACCTATCGCCACCTCATCGAATCGATGCCTCTTCAAGTGGCCGCTGTTTTGCGGGCTAATGGGGGTCATAGTGTAATGGCTCATAGGTTTAGCCAGTCCCTTGAAAGACCAAATTCGTAAGATCGTAACAATGAGGTTCTTTCAGTGTCAGATCAAAGACAAGAGTATTCGACAGGGAAGGCGGGCGAGTGTGAAAGTGCATGATGGGGGTGGAAAGCCACATTTATATTCTTCCTTTTGAAAAGTCTGAAGGAGGGTACGAAGACAATCAATGAAGGGATTATATTTGCTGCAGTGAGGGAGCTTAAAAACATGGTCATAAATCTGTTGCCAGACGATAAACGCAAGGCAATTGCACGAGTTCTACTGATTCGATATGGATACGCTTCAGTAAGATGAGAAGTTATAGTAATTGTGATGTATCCAATGGACAACCGGCCGCATCAAAGTTAGAAGGAATGAACTCTGCTTACTCAGTCGAAAACACAGATTCCGCGTTCTGCTCTTAGAAGTAGGAATCAGCACTGGTGTCGTCCGCGAAGTGCACCTCGACCGACTCGAAACCAGGCGTGAAGGCAGATACTGGGTGGAGAAAGGGTAGATTTGCCAGTTTTTGGAATGAAGTTTTAATTTTTTGTTTTGTTTCAAAATAGGTTCTGTGCGAACACCAACTTTCTGAATGTGTTGGAGGGCCGAGGAGATATCCTGTTCAGAAACTATCTTCTCCAGCGCTCTCACTCAAATGAGCGGACGTATCCATATTAATTTGTTCTTCTGGAAAGATGATAGATTGTGCAGTGGAAAAGTTTGGGGCTTCAACTTCAGAAGCAGTAGACAAATACTTGGCCGGTACCATAGGAGAGTCGAAGTCCGGGGAAGGAAATAAATAGTCAAGAAATGCATCTGCACTTGGAGGAGGGTAGACATCTGGCGAGTCTACTCCCCGAGGCGGCTACAGACGTGACCACGGGTTGAGCAGAAACTTCCGAAGGCATAGCCGTAGACTGAGAAGCGGCAAAATGGTGAGGACAGTACGATACCCTATGTCCTGGTCTTTTGCATCGGAAACGCGTTAGGCCCTTTAGAATCGCGGTTTTGTAAGACCAGCCTTCAGAACAGAAAGTGTGTTAGGGCATGTATCAGCAGCTTCAGCTGAAGGAAATTCAGGACAGAATTGGTGGTGGAAGCCACGAGCGTGTTCGAAGTCAGAACGTCTTGGAGTAGCTGGCAATCTGTGGATCGCTCCAACAGCTTTCCCGCAACGAGAAAAAGCAATTAATAAGGCACCTCAAGCGGGGCAGGAGTAAAAGTAATTGAGACAGGTTTTTGTGACAGCAGCTTGTCCATCAGATGAGGGTTCTAAATATCAACTCTATGTGTCAAAACAGTGTGAGCATGTTACTGTGTGGAGAAATGGACGACTACATCATGTTGAAAGCGTGAAATGGCAGTAATCAAATGTTTCAGCACTACTGGTTGAAGGCTAGGAAGGTGTTGATGAAACGCCATGTTTTGCAGGGCAGAAAAGTACATACCGTGTTGAAGTTGGGTGGTTATAGATCTACCTTTAACGGAGTTGTCATTGAAAGTATCTTGTGTCAAATCTTTCTGCCGTGTGACTGTTGGGAATACATTTTTGTTTTGTTTTTTAATTCGAGGTTTAACGACCACCGTGAGCCACTCAATGGGATATAAGAAGTATCCCGTCCCTAATTTAGGACCACTGGTTCCAGGGAAGGGAGAGAGCCAGCTCCGTAAGACAAACACAACATCCATGCCTCGCCGGGATTCGAACCCGGACCCATCTCGGACGACTGATCAGAATCCATCGCTTAGACCACTGCGCCACCGGGGCGGCGGAATACATTCTTCGAAGCAGTGGCATGAGGTGACATTGAATCCTCACGTCCATGGCGATAGCATAAGATACAGTAGGCTTGGAGGTAAACGAAGTACAGTTGAACAGAGTGTGTTCCGGCATATTATGGTGTTCAGTAAGTAGGTTAGAAGCTGCAAAACATGGTAAAGTCGCATCAGCGAAAAAACTATTAGGCATTGAGGTAATAGAAACAATAGATATCGTAAGCGAAAAGCTATTTTTCTTACCAGCAACGACAAAAACGTGGAAGCGCCATGATATGTTATCCGATAAACAAAAAAACAGCTGCTTTCGGAGTCCGGAAACACCAAAATCAGTCAAAAAAACTCGCCGTGCAAACTTCTGCTGAAAATAAAAGCCGATTAATCCAAGCAATGTATGCAGAAAAACCAAAAATCAACACGTAAAACACAACACGCAAAAACTCAACGCGCGAAAGCACTTTAAATATGGTAACTTACGGGGCTAACCAAAGTGTGACTGCACTAGATCAGTTTTGTGACGTAAATGAAAAAATCCCACCTCGCAATACTTTGGAACTTCAGATAGAATTATTGTTCTAATCTTCAACCCTACATCCAAAACAATCCCACCTTGCAATACTACAGAAGTTCAGATAGAATCATTGTTCTAATCCTCAATCCTTCATCCACCACAGCAATAGTACTTTCATCACCCCATGCATTGGGGTAGTGACAGTTATACAACTGATAAATGCGGATTACACTTTGAAACCACTAAAGTCTTCTCATTCCTTCAGCCTGCTCGATAGAACGCTGAAAAATAAGTGTACAAAAACAGCTTTAAGGATTCTATATCCAACTCTTGTCAGTAAAATGAGACCTATTTATTCGGCATCCGCTCCCGTGAAGCTCACCGTCAAGCTTTTTGATAAATGTTACTTTCTTCATTTTGTACCATGTAGTTTACATTAAACATCTTCAGCCGTTAGGGGTCCGGGTTCGAATCCCGGGTCAGGCATGGATGTTGTGTTTGTCTTACGGCACTGGCTCTCTCCCTTCTTTGGAACCAGTGACCCTAAATTAGGGACGGGCGACTGCTTATAGCCCATTGAGTTGCTCACGGTGGTCGTTAAACCTCCAATTCAAAAAATAAACATCTTCAGTTGCAGACCGTACCTCCTAATCAGAAGTGCACTCTCCCTCCTCAAGCATTGTTTTGGACTTCGTCCGCAGTTCCTAGAACCATAAATAACCCTGATTCAACTAACGACACAATATATTAATACACAGATCTTCTAGAGCCTATCTCACTTTTTCGATTTCAATGCCCTGCATTTCCGAATTATTTGTTGTGCCAAGTTCCTGGTGATGTGGAAAGTATTTGCTTCACTTGTAGTTACCTTACCACGTTATTTTCAGTTTTGTTCTCTATCACTGCAAGGAATTACCCAGTTCGGCATATCGTGATTTAATATACATTTTTATTACAACCAAACTGTACTGTGTGTTACGTCAACCAGCCATTTTTCACCTTTTTCTGTTCTTATGAAACACGTCTGGCCGCCCCCGGTGGCGCAGTGGTCTAAGCGATGGCTTCTGATCATTCGTTCGTAAGGGGACCGGGTTCGAATCCCGGTGAGGCATGGATGTTGTGTTTGTCTTACGGCACTGGCTCTCAATGTGTTACTTGTCCGACACTGGTTATCCGTGTACATTTGTCATTTAACATACTGTCAAATCCATGTTTGATGTATAGTTGTTCACAATGTGTTACATGATCAACACTGTCTATATCTGTGTAAATTAGTCATTTCGCATGATGTCAACCATGTATGATTTGCACTTGTTGCTGTGTAATTTCTGTCTCCTGTTTATGTCTGCCTGTATGTCTTTGTACCACCAGGTCCAATAAATATTTTTTAAACCTCCAATAAAAAAATGATCAATTTACACAGATATAGACAGATATGCGAAATGATCAATTTACACAGATATAGACAGTGTTGATCATGTAACACATTGTGAATAGCCTGTACTCTTGCTGTTCGCGAAGAAATATTTTAACTATTGCATCACTTTCCTGCTAAATTGAAAGCCTCACTCCACGCTATATGCAATGAAACTCGTCCTACGCCTGTTGCGCACGCTTTTTATGCAATATGGTCGCCTCTTGGCTTATGGTACGAAGTCATTAATAAACGAATACATACTTACGCGTGTATCGAATAACTAATAACTACGCGTCTCAATCGTTATCTGAGAATGTAAATGAACTACTGATTTCAGATGCACTCCTGTTAGGTAAAAAAAAGTCATGTTTTACTTTTTGGAGTGGATCTCTTTTTAGCACGTCTTTTGTAAAAAAAGATCGTGCTTATGTTACCGGTTTGTCCGTCCGTCCGCCTGTACCCACGATATCTCTGCAACTATTAGTCCGATTTGAGAAATTGTTTTTGCATTGGGAAGCTTGAAATATGCGAATGATGATCCTTTATTTCGTTTTTTTTTTACGATGTACAATTTCGCCGCTAGGGGGCGTAAAGGCAGATGATGTCGAATTCAAAAATACGTTTTATTCCGCATATTTGCTTCTAAACATCCGATTGAAAAATTATTTTTTCTTTCGATTCCATTTATGTCGGAGAGTATTTCAGATATAGTTACTTTTACAAATTACGCATAAATTTTCCGCTAGGGGGCGTAAAAGTAAGTTACATTTTCCCCGATAACTCTTCTTCTAAAACTCAAATTTGAACATTTTTTTCTTCAGCGGATATACCTCCTGATGTAAAAACTTTTGCATATAATTTCAAATTTTCGGTAAAGAATACTTTAGCCACCAGGGGGCGTAAGTGTTAATTTTTGCTTCTGATGTATCTGCCATAAAATCTGAGCCTCTAAAATCTCGATTGAAAAAATTCTTTCCTGGACTGATGCCACTCACATCGATAATAATTTTCGGAATATTTTCTTCTTAAAATATTCCTTAGTTTCTCCGCCAGGAGGCGTAGATGTGTATCTTATTTTTGTCAATATCTCTACTTCTAGGAGTCCGACTTCAAAATTTCCTTCTTTGTTGGATAGTGTTTCCAGTGTGACATGTTTTTCACATAATTTCAAAATTCTCAAGTAATTCATAGACTTTCCGCTAGGGGGCGTAGAGGTAAATTGCGTTTCCCCCTATATCTCTGCTTCTAAATCTCCTATTTGAAAAATTCTTTCTGCACCGGATACAGCTCCTGATAGGAAATCGTTTGTATATAATTTTTATTTTTGGTAAAAAATGGATACACCTCCAAGGGATACACCTCCTGATGGAAAATCTTTTGCACATGATTTCAAATTTTTGGTAAAGAATACTTTGGCCACCAGGGGGCGTAAGTGTTGATTTTTGCTTCTGATGTATTTGCCATAAAATCGGAGCTTCTAAAATCTCGATTGAAAAAATTCTTTCGTGGACTGATGCCACTCACATCGATAAACCTTTTCGGAATATTTTCTTCTTAAAATATTCCACAGTTTCTCCCCAGGGGGCGTAGATGTATATCTTATTTTCGTCAATTTCTCTACTTATAAACCTCCGATTTGAAAAATTCTTTCTGCACCGGATACAGCTCCTAATGGGAAACCGTTTGCACATAATTTCAATTTTTGTGAAAAAATGGTTTGGCCACCAGGGCGCGTTAATCTTAATTTCCGCTTCTGATGTATTATATGAGCTTCTAAAATCTCGATTGAAAAAATTTGTCGTTTGTAGACCGATAGTACTCATGTCGACAAACCGATTAGAAACATTTTCGTCTTAAAATAATGCATGGGGTCTACGCCAAGGGGACGTAGATGTATATCTTATTTTTGTCAATATCTCTACTTCTAGGAGTCACGTTATGGTACTCAATTTGATTGATGCAGATTTGTACCATGCTGTGTGTTTCATGTACTACATAATGGTACATCTTTACCCCAAAAATGTGATGCAGCTCATTTAGCACAATTTCTCGCTGCAACATAAAATTTTTAAGTGCACTGCCAAGGAGAAGCAGCAGCCCCCCCCCCCCCCCCGGTGGTTTAGCAGTCCGAGGCGTAGGCTCCGAATCATTCGTCAGTGTCGAGGCCTTGATTCGAGTACTGGATGAGGCATAGGTTGTGTATTTGTCTTTCTGCGCTGGTTCTTACCATTCCCAGAAACCAGTGACCCTAAATTAGGAATGTGAGACTGCTTATAGCCCTTAGGGTTGCTCATGGCAGTCGTTAATGCTCAGAAAAAGAAAGATGTCGGAGTAATATTGATCACAGCACAAAGCAACGTAGCCATCGTTGTCATTCTGAACTCTAGAAAAAACGAACCCCAAAACACTGCCAGCCGCCCCGTGGCGCAATGGTCTAAGCGCAGACTTTATGACCATTCGTCCGAGAAGGGTCCGATTTCAAATCCCGGTGAGGCATGAATGTTGTGTTTGTCTTACGGCGCTGGTTTTCTCCCTTCCCTGGAACCAGTGGCTGAGTTGCTCACGGTGGTCGTTAAACTTTCAACTAAAAATAAAACACTGCCACACACAAATTGAGCGACATGGAAACGAAATTAGTGCACTTGCATTGCATTTATAATTCATGATTCTTCGAACATGCTGAAATTTTAAGCGAATGAACCCAATTATTCGACTGCACAGTCTTCATAGTGCAACATAGGGAATTCACATTTCAGTTAAAGATATTAAAATGCTTCATAATCTCCGGACCGTATTAAAATGCAGCGATATGGCTGCACACTGTTGTTTGATTAGAACCGTGACTTGTCTGAAATTATTTTAGTTCCTAAGGGCACTTAGACTTCTTTTTTTTTTTTTTGATTGGAGGTTTAACGACCACCGTGAGCAACTCAATGGGCTATAAGCAGGCGCCCGTCCCTAATTTAGGGTTACTGGTTCCAGGGAAGGGAGAGAGCCAGTGCCGTAAGATAAACACAACATCCATGCCTGACCCGGGATTCGAACCCGGACCCCTTTCGGACGAATGATCAGAGGTCATCACTTAGACCACTGCGCCACCGGGGTGGCCTTACAGACTTCATGTTCGTTTGGAAGGAAGTGCTAAATTTAATGTGAGTTTTGACTGGAATAATCTCCTGAATATATTTAAGTTTAATGAAAATCAGTTGCCGCCCCGGTGGCGCAGTGGTCTAAGGCGTTGGCCTCTGATCATTCGTCCGAAGGGGTCCGGGTTCGAATCCCGGTGAGGCATGGATGTTGTTTTTGTCTTACGGCACTGGCTCTCTCCCTTCCCTGGAACCAGTGACCCTAAATTAGGGACGGGCGACTGCTTATAGCCCATTGAGTTGCTCACGGTGGTCGTTAAACCTCCAATCAAAAAAAAAAAAAAATCAGTCATTTGACTGGTAATATTTTAACTAAGAAATCTGGAAGAAATGCGCTCAGTTCCTAGAAACATTTACAGCTTTCATAATATTTTGAGCTTATTTCAGCTTAGTGAGTGAATCTGAGTCAGTTATTTAACTGAAAAGACGATTTAAATTTTTTTTTTTTTTTTTTTTGATTGGGAGTTTAGCGACCACTGAGCAACTCAGTGAGCCATAAGTAGTGGCCTGTCGCTTATTTAGGGCCAACGGTTCCAGGGAAGGGAGAGAGTCAGTGTCGTAAGACAAACACAACATCCATGCCTCGCAGAAAGCGGACCCATCTCGGACGAATGATCGGAAGCCATCGCTTAGACCACTGCGTCACCGGGATGACCGATTTAAGTTCCTTCGCATAATTAATATGCTTCATGATCTATGTACGAACGAACGTATTTAAGATATTAAGTGTGTGGCTCGTATATTAATATTTCTGACTGGGGGCAACTTTCGAAATATGGCTTTTTGTTACGAGGTTTAGCGACCACCGGAACTCAAGGGATATAAGCAGTCTTCCTCCCCTAATTTAGAGCCACTGGCTCCAGGGAAGACACTGCCATACCACAACCACTCATGTCTCATCTGGGACTCGAACTGTCAGAAGCAAGTGCTCGGACCATTGCACTACCGGTGAGTCGAAATGTGGTACTCATCCGGGAAACAAATTATTCAAGTTAATAGGATTATTTGCATACTTTATTTCTGGAACATAGAGAGAGCGAATTTTAAGGTCAACCATTTTGACCACAAAACAGTCTCAGAAATAAGATCTGAAAATCAATAATTTTTTTAAGTTCTTAGGGTAATTTAACATTTTCCCTAATGTCCTGGACGCATTTGAGTGAGTGAATTGCATAATCAGTCATTTGACTGGAATAACCTTAAAAACTTACATTTGGATATCAAATCGCCGCCCCGGTGGCGCAGTGGTCTAAGGCGTTGGCCTCTGATCATTCGTCCGAAGGGGTCCGGGTTCGAATCCCGGTGAGGCATGGATGTTGTTTGTCTTACGGTACTGGCTCTCTCCCTTCCCTGGAACCAGTGACCCTAAATTAGGGACGGGCGACTGCTTATAGCCCATTGAGTTGCTCACGGTGGTCGTTAAACCTCCAATAAAAAAAAAAATATCAAATCTCAGTTCTTAGGAATACTTGTACATTTCGGTTTAGAATGAGTAAATGACAGGGAAAGATGTTTGACTGGAGCAACCCTTTAAAATCGTTTCTTTTTGTTGTTGTTTCGGAGTTTAATGACCACAGTGATCAATTTTTGGGGGCATAAGCAGTCTCCAGGTAGGAAGGAGAGCTAATGCTTTAAGTCAAGTAAACCACCCCTGACTTACGTGAGACTTGAAGCGGGGCCCATCTCGGACCAATGGTCGGAAGGCAGCGCCAAAGATCATTAGGTTACCAGTTGGGGGTGGCAGTTTCATACGCAGACACAGCTTTCATAGCAACAAAACGGTTAATCTGTAAGCTTACATAATATCAGGGTTGCATTACGTCACACGTTAAAAAAAACAGAAATGTCATCCTGTAATGTAGAAAAGCCTAGAAATGCCGAAAGGAAAACATAAGGCAAAGATTCTCCAATTATACAGTTTTTATCATAATAAAGAACCTTCTGGAAAGTTTTCTAAATAATTCAAAACATTTCATTTCTTATATGGCTGTACAGAGGGTGGTTTGGGAGTCAATAAAAATGCAGAATGCGGTATTCATGTGGTTTTAACATTTTGAAAGTAGAAAAGACTCACTCCGAAACTGCATTCCTAAACATAATTTGAAACACACCAACATAACAGCTTCTTCTATTTATTTATCTGTGTAAATTCATTAGGGAACAGTCGAAATTCCAAAGCAGAAAAGTACCCGCGATTCCACTGAAAAACTGGTGAAACCAGAAAATGCTAAATAGAGTGCAATGGATTAAGCGAATTTTCTTAATGATGTCTCTTTCACGAAGGGGCTTAGTCAGATACAAAGGAGCTCAGTCATATACAAAGGAGCTCAGTCATATACAAAGGAACTCTCGGGGCACATCGCTGTCATGCACCCGATTTTTTAGAAAGTGTTCGGCTCTTAAAGACACGCAGAGGTGTATGCTGTGTACAGAGCCGCCCTTAAGGGTGTGCGACAGGTGCTGTCACAGGTGCTGTGCGACAGGTGCTGTCGCACAGGGCTCAGCGCTCGCAACCTGAGAAAAAAATTGGAAAAGAAAAAAATGAGTGTGATTGAGAGGGAGCGAATTTCTTATTTTCAATTCTTATTTTATTTTTTAAACTCCGTCTCATTTCTTTTTTTTTTAATATCGATTTCTGTCTTTATATTTACCCAAATATCGGCAGCAAACTACAATATTATGTCTAGCGGAACATTAGCATTGAAGCCATATCTTTCAACGTGCACCGTGCACTGATAGTTATTGGAAAAGCTGTACTGCGTAGGTATATTTTTTGCTTGGGCGCGTCTTTACGGCAACGGTGACAGTCAAGCTCACAAACAACTCGGGACGTGCACCCGCACACCTTCCACAGCAACCCGCCAGTAATCGCCTTGTCGCTGTATATTCATATTTTGCCCTTGTCTGTGTTAATAAGCTCGGCGCTTGTAAATTGTGGGTATAAACAGTTTGTGTAGTTATAGAAGTGTGTGCGTATATTATTATTATTTTTTTATTGGAGGTTTAACGACCACCGTGAGCAACTCAATGGGCTATAAGCAGTCGCCCGTCCCTAAATTACGGTCACTGGTCCCAGGGAAGGGAGAGAGCCAGTGCCGTAAATCAAACACAACATCCATGCCTCATGGGATTCGAACCCGCACCCCTTTTGGATGAATGATCAGAGGCCATCGCTTAGATCACTGCGCCACCGGATCGGCATGTGTATATTAGCAATGCCCAGAGATCGAGACAAGTTCTGTAAGTACGAGTCCCGATTTAAAAACAAACAAAACAACAACAAAAAAAAAACAGGAAGTGTTAAACAGTCAGCGTTTGAAAAGTTTCTGCAGCAGTCTACTTCCGGAAGCACTGGCATTCTAAATCACCGGACGTTAAGCCTAACCTGGCTGAACCATCCATTTCTGATCTCACGAAAGCCAGTGAATTATTAAACTTCAGCAATATTGATCGATCTGGTGGCTGACATTAGCGATTCTTCTGAAAATGTGAATAATTCAGATGCTTATGCTAATAAGGAATCAAATAACGATTCACTTGAGAACAGTTTAGAAAAATCTACTTGTAAACAATCTGAAAATATATTTTTAGTAAAAAATAATGATTGGACATGTGCTTGTCTTATCTACATCATATTTAAAAAAAAACGTTTACAAAATATCAGTGTTCAAAAATTTTAAATGCTGTCTTTCGTTATTGGTTAATTTTTAAACATCTTTACGTTTCATTAAACTGTAAAGATAACTAATTAACTAAGTTTTAAGTCTAGTGTAGGGGAGAGGGGAGTTAAAGCAAGGGGCCCCGTTGCTGCTAAGGGAGACTCTGGCTGTTTTACGGATGTCTGCTGCAAGTGTTTGTGAAAGGCTATGGTGAGTGAAAGAGGCGTTAGTAGGAAATGGCATGGAGTAATACTCGGCTTTACGCCTCTTAGTTTTGTTTCATCTTTATTGGTTTAACCAGTTTTTGCAGTGGAATAACCTTTGAACTGTAACAAACGAAAACTGACATATTTCATCCGAGAATAAGTGAATTGCACAGTCAGTTATTTAAATGGTATTAACTTTGAACTGTGCTATCTAAAAGTGAAATGATGTCAGCTAACTTTTTGAAAGCATTTCAGCTTCGAGTAAGCGAATTTGCAATGTCAGCCATTGACTTGGAATAATCTTAGAGTTGCAACATATTGAAATCTAATTTTATTAGCTTCTACACAATCTCTTAAAATATTTAAGTTCGGAGCTCGTGAAATCAAAAATCTAACTGGAAAGCACTAATTTATTCTCCTCTCTTGAAGGTATCTGTTAATGCTCGAGCGCATGTAATTTCAGCTAGTCGAAATTTAAAATCTAAATCTGTACTCACGTATGCAATCTTTGTTTAATGAATTCGATCTCGCAGATTGAATTCCATTCGAGCTTGAAGAAAGATTAGTCCAAGATAAATGTTCTTTGCGAATTTCCTGTCGGTGCCTGTACAGATTGTATAACAACGTTCATGTCTATTTCTGTAACACATCACGTAGAAGCAGTTGCTGATTGTGCCAGACAGTTTTGACAAAAACCAACAAGAAAGATTAATGGATTATTCATGAGCGAACATGGTTTTCTGTTGTTTTTGAGATAGAGACAAGAACATGTCTCTCTCGGTAACATATTTCTTGAAGGCAATTTATTCAGATTAAAAGTCGACGCGTGAAGTTATATGTGATGTAAGGCTTCGGTAACAAAGATTAGAACGAAAAGAATAAAAACTTCAGGGAAACCAGATACCAGTCTATTCAAGCTAAGGATTGAGAGGAAATGTAAAAGAGAACTCAAAGCCTTTCTTTTTAGGAAGGGGGGGGGGGAGGCACGACCACCCTGAGCAACTCTAAGGGCTATAGGTGGTCGCCCGTTTATAAGTGGAGCCCACCGGTTCGGGGAAGGAGGGAACCACTGCCGACGCCGACCACGTTTCATCCGGGACTCGGGCTCGCTCGAACGAGCGGTCAGTCTTAGACCACTGCACTACTAGGGGGAGTTTTCAAGAATTGTGCATGAACATGAGAAGTCACTACCATAATCTTGATGGGAAATAATTTTGACTACTAGAAAATTAAGGGGATATATTATATTGCTTGAGTATAATACCTATTTGTTTTGTGTCACGTAGAGTTCCCAAAATTTGATGAAAGGTAAATTAAAAATTTTTCGAAGATCTTTGTTTGGTTGGTTGTGTTTCGTGTTTAACGACGTAAAGAGCTCAAATGGGAAAAAGAGCGTCCTCCAGAAACGGCAAATGCATACAGTATATTGTTTCGCTTAATACTCTCAAATATATTTTTGGCCTTATAATTTTCTTCAGGGTAAAAAATTTAAAAGGTGAAACCTATCAGACAAGATTCTGTAGGTCAAACAAACAGCTCATTTTCCCTGGAATCCTTTGCATATGTATCAAAATTTCTAATCAGAATCGGGATATTTGCTACTTCCACTGTAAAAAATAATTGGTGTGAATTCACGGAAAATTTCTGAAAATAACGTGCAGCAAAGTTGCCGGTAAGTGTCCGTCTTTTAAGGGAATTTCCGTTTTCAAAAATTCCCGTTTTTAGAGCTTATGTATTACTTATTTTTGCGGAGAGCTTATTTATTTATTCCGAAAAACAATTGTGCTGTAATGACTCTTTGCCACCCGAAATTCCACAGCCCTGGAAAAACTTATTTCATGTGAATAACCGTGAAATTGTCGAACCAATGCCTAATCGTCCAATATAACGTTTGTTTCCGGCCGTGCGTTAGTTCTATATTTTCACGCATGGGCAGTGACCGCGTGGATTGGCGTATTAGCTGCCACCTGGGAATTGTAACTAACGTGTGTATGTACATATATTGAGCACGGGAACTCTTGTTGATGTCAGTCTGGAGATGGACTCTCATAGTGAGTCCGAAAGTTCTGTTTTAATGTATTTTATTTTAAACTTTCAAGTAAAGTTTTTAATTCTTATGTGTCTGCATTCATAAGAAGTGTTTTCGTGCTTTGAAGTGAGCCTATTTTGTTTTCACATTTTAAAGGCACGAACTAAAATATCTGATCTGCCACCGCCTTTAAGGTATGTAATTTTGTTACGTAACTTCCCAAGATGTACTGTGTCTCAAGAAATTTCGCCAAACTTAACCGCAGAGCAATCATCGAGGAAACACACTTGGCATTCCTCAAATTGTAGAGAACTGAACAAATATTGAATTGCCTCCCTCATTTTCGAGAGGGGATCAACATGTTCTGAAAGTCACCGAATCTAAAAGACTGACTACCGAGATTCGCCAAAACCATGGTCTACTTTTACAATTGCATCGAAGATCTTATGGAGAATATTTGGTCAAAACAAAACTACACCCTATTCTTCTGGATCGTATTATGACTGTCGCACACACGCAGGCAATTGCTCTGAGAATTGCAGGATCCAGAAGACTCACATCAAAAAGTTACGCGACCTTGTAGCAAATGCTGTGTTCTCCAGGACACGTCAACCATGAGGTAGCCTATCGGGTCTTCCCCATACCATTCGTCAACCATAGTTAGGTGAACCTCAACCCACTACAAAAAAGAGCATTAACTAGGGGCTTGAAATTCGCTTACCCAGAACCCCGGCTCAACAAGTTCAAATTTATCCTGCAAATAGAAAGCATTATTCGCTCATTATCCAACCATGAGCGATAATCCGCTAGATTTTCAGTGGTGAACGCTTTTAACTGCCCCCCCCCCCCTTTTTTTTTCTCAATGAAGATCATTTTACATTCCAGGAGGAGAGGGAACAACTATAAGCTCTTTACGACAGTCCAGAAGTAGCTATAGTGGCCACAGATAAAACTAAACAAATGATTATTTTGGATCTGCCCGCGTGCATTTTCAAAATACAGGAAGCCATTGATAAAACTCCTCACTGTGTTATTCAGAGGGATTCAACTAAAGCCACTGTAACAGCTCTCTCTCGCCTGAAGAACCACTCAAATCTTCCAAGTTCAATCACTGACTCTATTCACCTACCACCAGGATGCGGAATACCCGAACTCTGGTAAAATTAAGACTCGTGAAATAGGCCTCCCTGCTCGCCCTCAGCAGGTATGCGAGACCCACCCGCCCTCTTGAAAAAGCGTTGGCTCGATACCTTAGGCCTCGCACTTCCTCCTCTAACTACTCAGTTGCTAGTTCTCCTCAAGCAATTCAAAAGATAAGACTTCTACCCACACACCACCAACACCTATATCCTGGCATCTTTAGAAGTCTTCTCACTGTAACCAAGTGTGCCCCTAGATATCGCGCACTCCATTGTAGAAGGAAAAACTGCTACGCAGTGGAATCTACGCTTTAGAGATGCAAGCAATCCTAAGCGCTTTACGACTCATTCATAACCTCCCATAATTTAAATTCAACGATATCTATAGGCAGTGTGGTGGAGCGCCTATGGACTCCCCACTGTCCCCCGTGCTAGCTGAGATCATCTTGCAGAACCTGGAGAACAAAATTCTGAGTGAGGCCCAACTTAAACCAGCATTTTATATCCGGTACGTAGACGACGTCCTGATATTTTGGCAACATACAGCTGCACATCTAGTCAAATTTGTGGATATTTGCCTCAATAAACTTCACTTTTGAAACAAAAGTCAACCACTGTCTTCCATTTCTGGATTTCCTGTTAATAAGGGACCCAAACAACTCTGCAAGGCAATACTCTGTTTACTGGAAACCACCCGTGAACTCTACCATCATCCCATTCCAATCTGCCCACCCTATGAACTAGAAAGTTTCAGCCATCAGGTTTATGTTAAAACGAGCCCTCACCCATTCCTCCAACTTGCGTCTTCAAAGACTGGAAAAAAAAAAAAATTCCGCGACATTGCGAGACTTTATAGATATGCAGACCACATCGTGGATCGTTTTTAGAAAAAAACTCAAAAATGCCAACTCTACCAACCTTTATCGGGAGCCTTCTCGTGTGAAATTTGTAGGTTCCATGAATTCGTCTTCCTTCTACTTACGGAGAGCTTGTGTATTTATTCGGAAGAACAATTGTGCTGTAATGACTCTTTGCCAGCAGAAATTCTACAACCCTGGGTAAACTTATTTCATGTGGATAACCATGAAAATTGTCGAATCAATAACTAATCGTAAAATATAACGTTTGTTTCTGGCCATGTTTTCAAGCATGGGCAGTGACTGTGTGGATTGGTATATTAGCCGTCACCGGCGAATTGTAACTAACGTGTGTATATATATTGATCACGGAAACTCTTGTTGATGTCATTCTGAAGATAGACTCGTACGAGTCCGAAAGATCATACTGTTTTAATCTATTTTATTTAAAACTTTTAAGTAGTTTTTAACTCTTATGTGTTTGTATTCATAAGTGTTTTCGTGCTTTGTAGGTGAACCTATTTTTTTCAGTATTTCAACGGCACAAACTAAAATTTGATCTGTTCCGTTTGTTTTTTTTTGTTTTTTTTAACTTCCGTATTTTCAGTAATTCCGTTTATTTCAGTAAAGTCAGTTTGTTTTTCCGTAATTAAAATTTCGCAAAATACAACACACTGAATATTTCCGCACTTGCGCGAGAAAATAATTTTGCGCCGGTGGTGGGAATCGAGCCCAGTCGTTTGGGTTGAAGCCGTGCGTCTTAACCACCGAGCCAGCAAGTCACAGGAATCTGATTCATGTTCAAGGAAAACTAATTGGGCGATTACTTTTTTTCTTAATGCGAGTGATTTAGTCATTTTATTTTCTATTGGGGCGTGTCACTTTTCGAATACGTTTGTAATATATATATTTTTTTTTCTGTAGGAGGGTTTATTACAAATTGCGTATTTTTTTTTCTTTTTTTTTTTTTTTTTTTTTTTTTTGAAGCAACAGAATGATTGGGAGTTTGAATTTTTTTTTCAACTGACAGTAACTTTCAGTTATCTTTAAGAGAAGGTGCAATGTATTGTTTTATACTGTATTATTTCACAAAACTTCTAAATATAAAATTCACTCTTGATAGCTACATAGCTTTTTGCTTAAGGATTTCACTGACTAACATGTAGGCATCCTACAATCACCTGTACAATAAATTAAGTACCCGGTAACACAATATATAAATAGCTAGTGAACAAAACTGGGAGAAGAAATATCCTGTGGGACAGTAATTAAAATTCACGCAATATACTATCCACAATATCGGATCTCTCTACAGAACTTCAAAATCAAATACTTCGACAGGCTACTGAAATTTAAGTTAATCAAACCCCCAAGTATCCCTGTGAATCTCTATTACGAGACATTTTTCATAATAGATACGGAAAAAATGAGAACGGAATTTTTCCGTTAACACATATTGAAAACGGTAATTTAGCGTCGATAAAAGAAAGGAATTGCGGAAAAGTTTCTCAAAAATCTGAATTTTTCTGGCGTTCGAAAAGTTCGTGAAATTCAGAATTTTTTCCCCGTCATTTCACGGCAAAAATCACTGAAAGTAACTCATGAATTTCCGAATTTTTTTTTCCAGTGCCCAAATATTGTTATCCTCAATGATTTAAAAATTCTAGTCTCAAGAATTCAGAGCATTAATATATTTATTCACTCCTTCATTTTAGTTTAGTTTATATTCACGTCGAAAATATTTTATGACTGTTTTGTGGCCAAAATAGAACGCAATTGAGCCGCAAGGGTAGCAAATACATATTCTATGTTTACTCGATATCTACGCTCTTACTCTCTGATTTGGATTTAGCAAAAGTACCATTGACATCGTGGGACATCTTGCAGATATCTTGGATTTCTTATGATACACAATACTTACACTAGGTGGTGTACACTCTTTGCAACTGTATCACACATCTAAAAATTATATGCTACCCCGGTGACAGTATAGTCTGAACGCTGGCATACGACCTTTCATCCAAGTGGGCATGGATTAGAGTCTCGGATGAAGCATGGGTGGTGTATGCCTTACGACACTGGCTCTCTCTCTTCCCTGGCGCCAGTGGCTTCAAATCAGGGAGGGGCGACTGCATGTAGCCCTCGGAATTGCTCAAGATGGCCATTAAACCCCGAAGTGAAAAAATATAGTATTGGAGAAATTCTTGTAAGGTTTAGCATTCGTATAAAAAAAGATTTCAAGCATTGCACGGTTTTAAATAGCTCAGTTTTTCCCGTTGCAGGCGTAAATGGAAAAACTATTCTATCTATTGCTTCTAGAAGTCGTATTTGAAAAATTATTTTTCAGTCACATTTCTCCGGCTATGAAAAATATTGCACACATTTTCACTTTTTATAATTGTTTTATTTCTATTCGAAAGAGGATTTCTTCAAATCCTTTAGAAAAATATTTCCTGGTAGGGTTCTCTTATCGTGGAAGGCCGCCCCGGTGGCGCAGTGGTCTAAGCGATGGCCTCTGATCATTCGTCCGAACGGGGTCCGGGTTCGAATCCCGGTGAGTCATGGATGTTGTTTGTCTTACGGCACTGGCTCTCTCCCTTCCCTGGAACTAGTGACCCTAAATTAAAGACGGGCGACTGCTTATAGCCCATTGAGTTGCTCACGGTGGTTGTTAAACCTCCAATAAAAAAAATAAAAAATAAAAAATTATCGTGGAAGATATTTTGCGTCCACTCTTCTCTGTAACGTATATTATTTATTTTGGCTGTCTCTGGAAATTTTGTCTACTCTTTTCTTGTTCTCGTTATACTTCCTGAACTCCCAGGTTTTTCTATTCTTTGGTCGTCAGAAGTCAGGCAAAAGGATTAAAACAATATGTATGAAATCTATTGTGTGTTAGATGTCGTGATTTCGTCTGTTCAGCTTTATTAACTTCAATGCAGTATATATTCGTAAGTGTTTAACTTAGTCAACGTTCTCGTGTTTAAGAGTCATTTTTTATAGTCCACTAAATTTGTTTCAAGTTATTTCACGAATCCTAATCGTCCCATCTAACCTATTTTAGTTTAAACGCCTGCAGTTTCCTGATCTCATTTGTATCATGAGTATCAAGACAGGTTCAATGGTTAAAAATTTGTTGGACTCAACCTGTAAAATATATGCTTCTCCCATGACCAACTACGAGTATATGCTATTGTTGCTCTCGAGTTGGTAAAAATAGGAAATTTTATCTTGGTTCCAAATAAAGGACGACGCCCCTATGGCGGAGTGATCTTAGCGTTGGCTTATCACCATTCGTCCGAGATGGGTCCAGGTTCGAATTCCGGAAAGGCATGGATGCTGTGCTTGTCTTACGGCACAGGCTCTCTAACCTGGAACCATTTGCCCTAAATTAGGGGTGGGCGACTGCTTATAGCCCAGAGTTGCTCAGGGTGGTCCGTAAACCTCCAGTTAAGGAAAAGAAAAAAGTGAAACAAAATGAGGCCACTCAACGTCATTGACCCAGAGGCTCAAACTTACTTGCGCTTCCAACTGACTGAACATTTCTCTGATCACAGCACGGCAGAAAGGTGTAGATGTTTCAGACATTAAAATTTCGTATATTCGCAATCAATAAAGACTGCTGGTTTAAGCCAGTTGAGCCGGCATAAGTATGGATTTTGTTCGTTTTTTTATTTAATCCTTTCCATTTCATTGCCGGAACACATTTCAGTTAAATGTTACCGTGCAATATATCCTATTCATAAATTCAGGAAAACGACGGCCCAGTTTATGTATTTTTAAACATGGGCAGCAGCGAGTACCTCTGATAATTCATACTAAACACATGCATTTTTCTCTCCTTTGTCACGTGGACCGCGAGTTCTATTCCATTTTGCCATGTGGTTTGCGATTCGAAAAACGTTTAAGAGGCTCTGCTTTGGAGAAATAAAGCTGTTCTACTAAACTGAACGACTTAGTAGTAAAGGAAATGTAACTCAGAATAACGTGAAATTTCTCATAGAAATCTTCTCGCAGATGAGGGGTTTAGACTTGACTACATACTTCTGTTACAAATTTAAATGCGTTTCCTCTTCTACACTTGAGTATAAACAAAGTAGCCCTCGATCCTTAAATGTGTCGACAAGTAATGTACTTCGGACTTCCTCTTCACTGTTGCAGCAACGAAATACTGTTCTTCGAACTTCCTCGTCACTGCTGTAGCAACGAAATACTGTACTTCGGACTTACTCGCCACAGTTGCAACAATGAAATACTGTACTTCGAACTTCCTCGTAAATGTAGTAACAGCGAAATGCTGTACTTCGAACTTCCTCGTAAATGTAGTAGCAGCGAAATGCTGTACTTCGGACTTCCTCGTCACTGCTGTAGCCAAGAAATACTACACGTGACTTTCTCGTCACAGTTGTAGCAACAAAATACTGTACTTCGTACTTCCTAGTCACATTTATCGCAACGAAATATTGACCTTCGGACTTCCTCATCACTGCTGTAGCAACAAATACTGACCTTCGGACTTCCTCTTCACTTTTGTCACAACGAAATACAGCCAGGCTTTGTCGGTTTCAGCTGTAATTATTCCACTTGTGCGCAAAACTTAAGGACCAGCCCGATTTTGGCCTGTAGGGCCGCACAAGAGCGGCCTGGATATGTGAATTTCATATCATAGGAACTCAATTACTTACCAAAATCATGGCGAAAACACCAACAGAACTGCAGATACTAAAGGATACGTAACTTTATTCAGAATTGACTACTTAGCACTGTGAGCCACGACATAGATTCATCACTGCCAAAGACGGGACGAAGGGAGGAGATCCTCAGTAGGGAATATGATCACCCTTAACGTCGATGCATGATTTGCACCGGCTGTCCATACTTTGCATTAGGTTGTTGATCAGTTCTGGCGGTAACATAGCCCATTCTTCGTCAGCGCGGTCTTCAGCTTTTGGACAGTTTCCTGTTGTGTGTTGACGTGCCGCAACGCGTCTCTCCTGAGAGTTCCACGCGTGTTCTATGGGATTTAGGTAGGAGGAACCAAGGTAAGTAGAATATAGAATGTAGGTCCGAGAGCAGGTTTTCGAAGCCAGTAGTTCTAAACCCTCAGGCGGGGTGAGTTTTGTGACGTCAAAGGTGCAACGGAGTTAGCAATGGGTCAAAGTTGAGACTGACATCCTGACTAAGGTGCGTGTGCTTTCTAGAACGTATGCCAAGTTTCAGCGACTTTTGTCCGGTAATTTGCAAATTATACACATTTTTGCAGCGAGTTAATAGTCAGTTTATATATATATATATTAAAAATCACCCCACCTGCTCAGATAACTACCTTTACACTTTTAGATATATTGATGATCTGCTGTGTATCAATAATTCAGAAGTTATAGAGAGTGATTTTGATAATATCTATCCTAGCTCTCTTAACTTATGTAAAACCAACCACAGTAATCAGGAACTTGAGTTCCTAGACTTAAGCATTAAGCTCAACAGAGGTAACCCATCTATTAGCCTCTTTGATAAAAGAGTTAATTTTCCTTTCAAAGTAATTAAATATCTACACTGGAATAATAACATTTCAACCAAAGTAATTGAGAATGTACTAATTTCTCAGGTCCTAAGAATTTCAAGAATTTGCAGCAACAATTTGGATTTCAATTACCACATTAATATACTATTAGAAAGTTTCCTAGAGAACGAAATTCCTTCTTCTTTCATCAAAAGAACTTTAAGAAAAATTATTCTGAATAATAGAGTAAGGTTGGCAGATCTGCTTTAATTTTCTACACAGTTAATAATATGATTCTGACCAATCAAAGCCGTAAGGAAGTTGGCTAGAGGATGCCTATTAACTACCTAAAGGAACCTTAGTGCTATGGATATGACGGTCCTATTAAAACAAAAAATTAAATAATATAAACAAAATCACAAAAAAAGCTTAAAAATCTGTTTATAAAAGAAAATAAAAACAAATAAAGAAAACTAGTTATTCATCACTAGGATAGCTATACTAAAAATAGTAAAACCAACATTAAAATTAATAAGATTCTGATTAATCTATAGAAGCTCACTAAGGTGATTTAATACATGCAAAGATTATTAAATAAACTGCTCGTGTATTTTATAATATTTCTCATGTATTCTGGAGAGTTAATTCTGCTCATTCTGATCATACAGATCCACAGTCTTAAGTTTATATATTTTTTCTCTGGTTAAAATCTCCGCGCATTGGTTTCTTGCTGTATGAGGAGGCCATCAGCCCCACCCTCACTGCCCCCCAGCGTCTAGGGAGTGGCGGAAGGGGTCAGCCATGTTCTCCTCTTGTGTGGAGAAAAGTTTTTGTCACACAAGAGGTAAGCTCTCTTCCTTGTTTTTGGGTTCTAGGTTTTATAAGTTCAATGTTTGTACTTTATGTACCTTTTCTCTGTCGTTTTTTAGCTTTTCAGCTTTTAAGCATTGGTTTGTCTGTTAACATTTTTGCGGGTTTTAACTCTTACTTTTCTTTGTAACTTTGAGCGTCTTTTTGGGGTACCTAGGAACAGAAGAAGGCTAAGCCTGTTCCTTTTCTATGCGCTGTCTATGCGCTGTTTTTTCAAAAGTAGTTAAGTTCTTAATAACTAATTAATTATGCACTTAAAGCACTGCTGAAATACTTTGTACATATTGCAACTAACTGTTTAAGGTATATAACTTTCACAAAGTTTTCTTTAGTTAATATTTATCTTTAACTTATTCTCGTTTTCGTGCTGTCATAAGTTGTAGAGTAGGGGGTTTTTAGACTCAAGTTTTCTTTCAAAAAATCTGTTCGTTATAAATTAACCTTTCCTTTTTTAATTGCAATGTAAAATTTGGATTTCTTTTGAATTGTTTTTCAAGTTTAAATTCTCTCTCAAACGAACTTGGAATTTCGTTATAGCTGAAAATCATTTCCATTTATTATGTCACTCTCACAGCTTGAGTTCTCTTTAATCTTCTTTCTCTCTGTGTAATAGTAACAGATGAAGAGCATGGGTCGGGCCATGAAGGTTAATGGATGCAAGCGAAATTGTTAACTAGTGCTAGGTCATGCTACTCTACGGAGGACATGACTTATATATATATATTTTTTAACTATTTTAGGTGGGAATGTTACTTGCATCTATGGCCTTGCAGAAACCCATTTCCAACTAGGTCTTTGTGGAAGTGAGAAAATGCAGAGTTTTTGCTGGTCCTTGATAAAGCCAAGGCTCAGTATTCTCGACACCTTCTACATTCAGTTGTTTTGTTTTATTTTTTTATCTTTTTCTCCTTTTACTCACACAGGTAGATACATAACCTTTTCTATGTTGTATTAGGTGTGAGTCAAAATTATATATGTATTTTTTTGCTTAGGTATCTTCTTTATAGAATGTGTATTCTGAATTTTCAAAACTGCTGCGTTGCGCGTTTTGATTTTCAGGTTATTTTGCACCCTTCGTTTTAAATTCTAAAATTTTTTCCCTAGTCTTCAGTTTTGCTCTTAAATATTTATTTATTAATATACTTGGTCAAAGCAGCTTTTTGTGCGTTGTGCATTAATGGATATGCTTGGATGCCCTGTTGCGTGTTGTGTCAACAGCAAAAGATCGAAAAATTCCAACTTAAATTTTCATCGGATTCCAAAGGGCAGTTTGAGAAAAGCCCGGATGAACTCATGTCGACGAAAAGATGCATTTAACGCTGACAACGCCAAAATATGCTGTGCCCATTTTGATGAGGATTTTGAAAGAGATTAAAAAAGTGAATTAATATGCTGCAATCCTCGCCTCGTCTGAAAACAGGTGTGATTCCTCACGTTAATCTATTTGGTTGTTGTGCTTCAAGCACAAAGCAAGAAAGCTCATAACGTGCTGAAAAAAAAATCTCAGCAGTGTTTGTCAGAAGTAATGCAGAATTTTATATCAAAGAATGCCAGATTAAGTTCAGATTTGCAAGTTCAGTCTGTTGACGACTAGCTGAAAGTGATTCTTTTCATTTAGCTTGAAAGTCGAAATAGAAGAACAAGAAAAGAAAATTGCACCATTAAAAATAAGTAGAAAAGCTCAATAAAATTAATTCAGAGTTACGATTCTGAGTTACGTATTGGAAAACCAAAGCTAAAATCAATTATTTGAAAGCTAGAAATGTTCAATCTAAATATGCATTGCTGAAAAAAATATCTGTTGCTGCTGAGGAAAACGGTGAAAAAAGCAAAAGAAACTTTGAGCAGAATTTTTCAAAAAGCATATCAGCAGAGGTGGTCATACGTATCTTGCAAGTTCTTGTATGGAAATTCTTCGAAAATTTGAAAGTGTTTTCCTGAAAGTCCACGGAAAACAACTTGCGAAACATCATATAGTTAAGCATTTATCTTTGGAACTCAAAAAGGTGTTTCCAGAGATGAATGGAAAAATTCGTACATCTTCACCCAAAATTGTGCGTTTTTATTAGGATTAAATTCCTTAATAATTGTATGACTGAGTTACGATCGAAACTTCAGTATTAATATGAAAATAAAAAATAAACAGTGGGCAAAAAGTTCTGAAAAGTAAAACTCGTCATGAGAGGTACTTCAAACTCAAAAAGGTATATTCTTTACATTTCTGTTACCTAAATTTCAGCAATTTTTTTTCTGAAACTGAAGAAATATACGCACAGTTGTTAAATGTTACATATCATATCATACAGCATCTTAACATAAACATCGGAATATCTTTTTTATCCGGAATGTAGATATCTTGTTCCTCGCTCTTTGCAGCCATCTGTATGATAACACACCACATTTGATCTTTTATTTATTGTAACTAGAATAACGCGTTCACGGAATGAATTTTTTTTTTTAATATTCAGCGCCCAGCTGAAAGTTTGAAAATAACTATAAATTTCATGTACACAGCTGAAAATCAAACACAAAATTTATCAACTTTCATAGCTTTTAATCTTTAGTTTAAAAAAAATGGCGAAGGTATTTGTTTGGTTTATAGTGAACGGCAGTATTTCTTTTTAAAGTACTAGCTACTTAGATAATTAATTTTACTGCGATTTTAGTTTACTTTAAAAAGTTTCTAAGCGCAAATTTTAATTTTTTGACATTTTTTTCAATATATTTATATTTCTTTTGGAAATCGAAATACATTTTGTTTCCTTGTATTTGAATATACTCTCCATTAATGCAGTGTAAAATATTCTGAAATATTTTATTTAAGCGTTTTCCATAAAGTCTTGAAGTTTTACACCCAAAGTCTTCTCTCAAAAGCTTGTAAAACGCTAAACAGAATACTTCGGTCCTTAGCTGCTTTGCACCTTTGACGTCACAGGGGTGTGGTACCGAGTAGCCAATACCGCTCGACCGGCTTATGGACCTACCTTCTATATTCTACTTACCTTGGGAGGAACGTGCTGGTCAATCCATCCCCTGAATGTCTTCACTTTCCAACAGCTCAACACCCACCGTACGATGGGGTGGGGCATTGTCATCCATTAACACAATCTGTGGACAAATAAACGAAAAATGGCACCTTGGAACAAACTACATGAAGGATTACCTCATTACAGTAGCGCGCACGGGTTACAGTGCCTCCTTCCAATATTGGGAGCTCCGTACGTCTATCAATCACCATGCCTCCCCATACGAGAATACTGCGGCCTCCATATCTATCCTTTTCATTGAAGTTTTCTCGGCGATACCAAATGCCTACTTCACGCCAGATTAGCAGACGTCCACAATCGCTAGACAGACTAAATATATTCTCATCAGTAAAGAGTACCGTACCTCACTGTTCTACTGTCCAGTCCTTATGTTCTCTGGGTCACTGAAAACTGTCTTTGGTGAGCAATTGTTAATAGAACACACCTTTTGTGTAGTCACCTAGAAATTGTAAACCGCGATATTTTGCGTCCTGTGCTCATGTTTAGTTGTTTTTCAGTGTTACTTGATATCTAGTGTCGATCGGTCATGATCTGTTGGAGCAGATAGCGGTTCTCACTGGAGGTGATTTTTGATGAAAGACCTCCCGTCAATCTTTTGCACAGCAGTACCTGTAGTCTCGAAGGCCACAACGCACGCATACGATGCTATGGGCGAAACCGAACTTTTGGGCCACCCTCATCGCAGTTCGCCCCCCCGCCCCGTCGTCAAACCTCCCAATTATTCGATAACTGGTAAAAACATCACCATGTTCTCGACGGGCCATTTCGTTGTCTCTAGCACACAACAAACATAACTGAACGTCTGTTATTATGCACACCGTCAGGTGACTTCCGTTCATCTGATGCTATTGGATTGCGTGAGCACATTTTGCTCTCCTGTCACGCAAACCGCACGTCATGCTCCATTATTAATCACGTGTTGTTGCTCATGTTCCCAGACACGGTATCTAGTTAATTTGTGTTTGCGTGCTGCTGCTATTTACGTTATTTTACTTTTTCCACTTTATCCTTAAGTTTTGCACACCAGTATCAATGCATCCGGCAGCGGATGGAGTTTTTCGTTTCACTCAGTAAACTTCATGTGAATAAACAAAGATATCGCTCTTTCCAAGTTTTAGCAACACATAGCAACCGAAAAATTGTTCTATGTGTTGCTAAAACGTGGAAAGAGCGATGTCTGTTTATTCACTGATGCCACGTATTTGGAGGATTTTCACTTCATGTGATTAATTAACAAATCATTCTTCGTTTTGAATGTTGGCCCGGCCCGACTCTCTGCCCGTGCAGAGAATCTGGGTGGGCCAACATTCAAATTCCTGGAACCGGCGATCCTAAATTAGGGACTGGCGACTGCATATACCCCACTGAGTTCCTGCTTGGGGGTCCTTAAACTGAAAAGAAACCCGGTTGATTTTTTTATTGTAACTGGTTCTATATTCGCTAATCACTATGCATTTGTTTTAAATTTAATAATTCTTCAGTCTCTTTCACGATTCCCTTTTAATGATAAACTTATATTTTAATTGTATAAAGCTTAAGACCTTTCAACACCATAAGTGTCATCCTCAGAAACAATGCAGCAGTGAACATAGAAGTGCGAGACCTATATACTTTAATGAAAAAAGCTGTTAATGCGCATGTGCAGTGTCGACGAAGTACAAATAAAGTTTAGTGGGTAAACACATACTTGGTGGGCGTGACCTTGCTCAGAAGTATTTTCCAAGTCAGGGGAACAAATAGGGGGATGGGGGTTCATCGTTGCAACATCTTTGGCCATTGACAAATATGTGAATACTTTTGGAGAAAAGTGTTGACCCGGTGGCGCAGGGTCAACACTTTTCTCATCTTTGGCCATTGACAAATATGTGAATACTTTTGGAGAAAAGTTAGACCCGGTGGCGCAGTGGTCTAAGGCGTTGGCCTCTGATCATTCGTCCGTAAGAGGTCCGGGTTCGAATCCCGGTCAGGCATGGATGTTGTGTTTGTCTTACGGCACTGGCTCTCTCTTTCCTGGAACCAGTGACCCTAAATTAGGGACGGGCGACTGCTTATAGCCCATTGAGTTGCTCACGGTGGTCGTTAAACCTCCAATCAAAAAAAAAAAAAAAAAATCCAAGATAATGGTATTCCAATATGGTAGGTAAGAACCATTTTAAACAGTCTCGACAAAGATGTAACACAAGAATGCGTTCTAAGATTATATTGATGTTTATTAATGCGTCACTCCAAATTACAAATGGTAGATCCCACATAACATAAATCGGTCTCAGCAGGTTTAGTAGATTTTAGTGGAACCAAATATACACCGTGACGGTTCACACATTCGACAGTCTCTGTCCTGTTTGACAATGCTAAATAAAGCACGAGATTTTACACCAAACTTGAGTTTGTACTTATCACATATATTCTTTAAGATATTAGATATGAATGGCATATATGGAATGGATCCCACAGATTGATAGTCACATTTATCTGTAAGCAAAGTTGTCTCCTGTCGACCAATTACTTTCTTTACAGTCAAGCGATCAATTATGTGACGAGGGTTAACCCAAAGAGAAAGCAAACTGTTTAATCCTAGTCAACTCCTGGTCCCGGAGATCCTGTGTGGATGAGTGTGTAAATGCGCGATTAATAAGGAAATGAAAAGCAGATAATTTTTGCGACATTGGATGAAAAGAAGAGAAAAGATATAAACGTAGCGGAAAAAGTGGGTTTACGGTAAACGGAAAATGAATTATCAGAAAGGTCGCGAAAAAGACAAAAGTCGAGGAAAGACAAAAAATGCCTGAATTCTCAAATTCATCCTCGAATTTGATGGGAGGGTGTCGTGAAGATAGTAAATTAGCAAAACAATTGAGCTCATCAAAACCTGAAGGCCAAATAATCAATACGTCGTTGACGTACCTGACATAAAGAAATGGTTTTATGGGGGAAACATGAATGAGGGTATCCTCCAAGTCCTGTAACAAAACCTCTGCAAGCAAGGGAGACAGGGGGAGGGGTGGATCCCATAAGGGCACCTGCCGACTGTCTATAAATGGAATCGTTTAACCGAAAATAAGATCTCTTTGAAATAAATCTAAGAGTACACTTTATGGAAGAAATTTCATCGGAAGAATAAATGCACAAATTGCCAAATTTGGCTTTAATAAGATCATGAACATAGGAGACAGGGGTGTTCAGAAAAAGAGCCACTACATAGAGTGAAGCCAAACAATAAGTGGAAGTGTTGGTGGACATAAAGAAACGAATCCTGGAAAGTGCTTCGGTGGAACTGGAAACAATAAGATCTAATGAGGGGAGCCAGAAATTTGGCTAAAGCTCTATCAAGATTGCGAGTGGGTGCAGACGAAGATGAAACCAAAGGCCAGATTAGGGTACCAATTTATGGAGTTTTAACTGACCAAATAAAGAGGGAATCCTATAACCAGGGGAAGGGTGCACACTGTTGAGAAAAGGCGTGGGCAAAGCGGGAAGAGACTTTAATTTTAATAAGGCTGCAACAATACCGTTAAAGGGATCCCGGAGACGAACTTCAGTACTAAGATCATAGATAGCCTGCTGTACCTGTTCAACATATTCATTGCGATTCATGATAATAACTTGGTGAGATTTATCTGCTGGTATAATAGCTAAATTCTGGTCTTTATGAAGAGTGCGAAGGCTTCTAAGTTCGTCATAAATTATTTTCAGATACAGTTGACTGTTGCTGCTTAGAATTATTGGACAATACACGTGCAACACGATGGTTTGTTTTTTTTTTGGGGGGGGGGTTGGAGGTTTAACGACCACCGTGAGCAACTCAATGGGCTATAAGCAGTCGCCCATCCCTAATTTAGGGTCACTGGTTCCAGGGAAGGGAGAGAGCCAGCGCCGTAAGACAAACACATCCATGCCTCACCGGGATTCGAACCCGGACCCCTTTCGGACGAATGATCAGAGGCCATTGCCTTAGACCACTGCGCCACCGGGGCGGCGCAAACACGTCTAGTTGAGTCTTGTATATCTAATGGTATGGCATTAATGACCTCCTCGATTTGTAGTATAACGTGTAATAAGTTAGGCCTCGCGTCATGATAGGCAAACTTCGCACCCCTCATCAATGCTTGATTCTGAATAGCATTTAGGGATTTATCACTGATATTAATAACAGATTGGCGTATGCCAATCTGTTGGTGGTCGTTGATCTTGATTGAATATTGAGGCAAACCTACATGGTTTTCCATCAGTTGCTTAGGCAACTAATGCTCTAGGTTTTCCAATATGAGTAGATTGTAGCTGCTGTTGTCTATATAAGGAGGCAGTAAAACAACAAGTACCGTCGAAAATAACACGATAAAGGCTACTAGCAAGTTCCAAATATTTGCAATGAGAGTCGCGGTGTAAAATATCCAATAAAGCACGTTTATGTCGAATGGCACTAGCTAATCTCTTGGTTTCTGCTATATGTAGCAACGGTTAACTCCTCCCCTGTTTGTTCCCCTGCCTTGGAAAAGACTTCTGAGCAATGTCACGCGCACCAACTATGTGTTTGCCACATAACTTGATTTGGAATTTACCGATATTGCACATGCGCATTAACAGCTCCTTGTTTCGTTAAAGTATATAGGTCTCTCACTTCTATGGTCACTGCTGCATTGTTTCTGAGGATGACACCGTTGTGGTGTTGAAAGGACTTAAACTTATATTTTATTTTAATTGTTTATAGGTTTTTTTTTTATCATTAAAATGTATTGTGCAAGAGACAGCATTTCTTTCAATTTAATAGCTTTGGTGAACGAATTAATTTTCTTTATATCTTTTATAACACAATGAAGAACATTACGCAATTTAAATAATGCGCAGGTTTTCACCACTAGGGGACGTAAATTCATACTTCATATCGCTGATTTTCTCGTTTTCTAAAAATTCGGTTTTAAAAATTCTCGTTGAGTCGGAAAAGACTCAAGAGTGCTCATTACACACGAAAAATTGGTATCGTTTTCATATATAGCTAAAATACTAGATAATTTAAATTGATTCATCAAATGACTGTATTTTATGTGTTTCTAAATATACAGCGATTAAATGTACATATGATAAAGAAAAAACTGTCCAAATGTCTTGTGCATACCTTATAAATGCTTTGATTTCCGTCGGTCACCCGAGCTACGTCGGGGCGATAATCTAATTCCTCCCTTGCCGCCCCGGTGGCGCAAGGCAGGAATTCGATTATCGCCCCCCGTCTAAGTGATGACTTCTGATCATTCGTCCGAGATGGGTCAGGGTTCGAACCCCGTGAAGCATGGATGTTGTTTGTCTTAAGGCACTGGTTCTCTCCCTTCCCTGGAACCAGTGGCTCTAAATTAGGGACTGGCGACTGCTTTATAACCCATTGAATTGCTCATGGTGGTCGTTAAAACTCAAATAAAAATTCCTGCCATACGTGATTAATCATGTCTGTTGTAAACGACTGCAGAGCACTGTGAATGCGAACTTTGAGTTCATCTGGCGTTGTGGGCAATGTGGCACATAAACATTAACCTTAGCATAACCCCATAAGAAAAAGTCGCAGGGGGTCAGGACCGGAGGCCTAGCGGGCCACCTTTGTTTCAGCAGCGACCAAAACGCTTTCTGCTGTGCGGTCTCCATTTATTCACAGGGACAGTCTTTTGCCCAGGTGCAGATACACAAGTTACATTGTGCCATCTAGCGGTTTCATTCGTAAACTCAGTGCGTTTCTTATCATAATGTGTGGTACGCTGTTATTACCTTAATTTTTACGGAGCTATGATCTAATGAAATCGGATTCGAATTACCCTGTATTATAGTCGTTCTAAAAAATTTAGCGTTTGGCTGGATAAATATCTTCTGAAATTTGGTCAGTAGTTTTGGGAAAAGGTTTATAGAAACACTAATTTAAACATTTCTTCCACTTCTACGTTTGATAAGGAAATGCACTTTGTGGCATTCTTTTCCACACAAGCTAAGTTCTTTATCGAAAGATACTTCATGAACGAGTTTATCTTATTCATTTGTAATTAGAATAAAAAGAAATCCCTTTATCTACGTTCGTGCAATTAAATACTGTGACATAACATAAGTGCAAAGGAGAAACAGTTTCAGATCAGATGGAAATTTAAAAAGTAAAGGATAATAATGCTAACAAGGTTGTACATATATTGTGTATTTCACTGAATTGTTCGTGCGAATGCCGAAATCCGGTTTACTTACCTGGCTTAGAAATTCGACTCCTCTCCGTATAGTCACGCAACTGCGCATTACAATGCCCAGGAGACTGTCACGGAAGACCCTGCACGAAAACATCAAAGGCCGCCCTGTGAGAATACATAATAAGTTTCTTTAAAGGAATAATGACAAGGTGCATAATTCCCTCTTCATTATTCTCTGTTATTATTTTTTTAAAGGAAACTTTTTCATTTTGTTTAAAAATCCTGAAAAGGATTCTGTTTATTGCAAAAATTGAGTTTTCCTCATGGGATGGCGTCTAAGCAAATATATTAAAAGTAAAGGTCAAACATGCGTACGACTGAAAAACTGGTGCCTTTAGAGAACAATTCTAATTTAAATAGCATTCCTTCTCATTATGGTAATTTTAAATAGGAGAAATTCACAAAAGCTGGAACGTATGTGCCTGCTGTTGGAACTAAATACGTGCGTGATTTGTGAAGCTACATCTTTTCATTCCAGTGGTAGTCAACATTTTATATTAGCCCATTTTTTGACGGAGAAAGGCTGTACACTTAAATTTCGCCATGTGAATCCAATATACACTATATTGACAAAGGCCACAGGACACTTAGAAGAGAAACACAACATAGCATTTATTGACATATATTAGTGCGGTGTCGGTCCACTTTTGGCCTTAATGCATACACTGACCCTTCGAGATATGCTTTCGACAAGGTTTTGAAACACAGCGATAGGTATGCGATTCCATTCCGTACATATTGCTGCCGCTAACTGTTGCTTAGTAGCAGGACTTTGTTCCAAACTTCTTATGCGGCGCTTTAATTCATCCCATAGGTGATCTATGGTATTAAGATCACTGCTCTGTGCTGGCCAGTCCACACACGATGCGGAATTATCGTCAAACCACGCCGTAACAGTCCTTGCTTTATGGCTCGGTGCATTATTCTGCTGGTACCAACAAGGTTCGGTTCCATAGTATTGTTACAGAGTTGGTAGGGCATAATCGCCCAGAATATCGAGGTAGACGTGCTGGTTAACAGGTTTGCCCACAATAACCAATGGGACGGGACCATACCACGAAAAACACCATCACACGAGTACACTGCTAGCTCCAAACTTGACAGTAGGAACAGTACACTGTGTTCCTACGGTCAAGTTTGGAGCTCTCCGGCCTGTCGCCATACCCACACACGGCCATTAGACTGATGGATCGTATGTCTGGATTCATCAGTCTATAGGACCCGTTTCCATTGATCTACGGTCCACGATAAATGTTCTTTACACCATGATCAACGACGAGTATCACTTCGAGTGGAGATGAAAGGCTTATGAAAAGCCGCATGACCACGGAAACCTATGGAATGAAGTTCTCTGCGAATGGTACGTGTACACCAAGGTTCCAGCATCGTTACTCAGCTGTATACTGAGGTCTTGTGCAGTACTCAGTCAATTAGATGTAACGAATCTCCTGAGGTTTCGACGTCATCTATCACTGATATTCTTTGGTCTGCCGGTACGTGTTTTTGTTTCGGGCATGCCGTGTGATTTCCACTTGTTCAGTGCATTCAAAATAGTTGACTTTGGTATGTTTAAACGCCTCTCGGTTTCTCTTATGGACAACCCATTAATATAACGCCCAACAATCTTTCCTTTCTCAAAGTCAGTTCTCTACCGCCGCGACATTTTCACTTAATCTCGGAGTGCGATATGATCGCGGTCAGCTGCAGGCTTGTTTTTATACCGTTTGCAGCTGTACGAAGCATCTTAACAATGCAGCGGATCCGTTCATTTGCTTTCGAAGAAGTGTCCGGTGACTTTTGTCAATATAGGGTGTGTATATATCATCATCATCATCATCATCATTGTCAACCATTATCAATCCACTGCTGGACGAAGGTCTCCCCAAGTTTCCTCCACAACGGTCTGTCTTGTGCCAGTCTCCTCCATGTCACCCCTGCATACTTTCGAATTTCATCCACCCATCTCCCATGTGGTCTTCTTCTGGATCTTTTCCTGTCCCTTGGAATCCAATCTAAAATTTCGGCTGTCCATCGATGATCTGTCCTTCTGGCAGTATGTCCAGCCCATTGCCATTTCAGGGATTTAACTCTGATCATGATGTCTTCCACTCTTGTCATTTTTCGGATCCACGAGTTCCTCTTCTTATCTCTCCTGGTTACACCAAGCATGCACCTCTCCATGCTGCTTTGAGTTGTCTGCAGCCTTTGTATGTCTCTTTTAGTTAAGGTCCACGTCTCTGCACCATACGTAAGCACTGGAAGGATGCATTGATCAAACACTTTTCTTTTAAGACATAATGGCATATTGCTCTTGAAAATTATGCTGTTTCTTCCAAAAGCTCTCCAGGCAAGTTTTGTACGCCGATTAATTTCTTCATCAATGTGACCCTCACTTGATATCTGCTGTCCAAGATAAACGTACGTATCTGTTATCTCCAGCTTTTCTCCATCAATCGATAAATCTTCATTTCTTGTAAAAGCATTGAACATCACTTTTGTCTTCTGAAAGTTCATTTTTAATCCCACTTCTTTACTCTTGTCAGCAAGTTCCTGGATCATACTCTGCAGCTCTGATGGGCTAGTTGCAAAAATGACTACGTCATCAGCAAAACGAAGGTGGGTTAGATAATCTCCATTAATCTTTATCCCCTTGTTTTCCCAGCTCAGTGACTGAAAAACACCCTTCCAATGTGGCATTAAAGAGCTTCGGAGATATGGTGTCACCTTGTCTCACTCCCTTTCCAATTTTTATGTGTGTTGTATTTTCAAGCAGCCTAATCTTTGCACTTGCATTTTCATAGATGTTATATATATATATATATATTATATATATATGAAAATGCAAGCGCAAAGGTTCGGTTATTTCAGGATACAGCCTCAATAAAAATTGGAAGGGGAGTGAGACAAGGTGACACCATATATCCAAAACTCTTTAATGCCACATTGCAAAATGTCTTTCAATTATTGAACTGGGAAAATAGAGAGAAAAGGAGATTATTTAACTCACCTTCCTTTTGCTGATGACAGTCATTTTTTGCAACTACCTCTGCAGAACTGCAGCCTACGATTCAGATACTTGCTGACAAGAGTAAAGAAATGGGATTAGAAACAACTCTTTCCGAAGACAAAACTCATGTACAATGTTTTTACAAGAAATCTAGATTTATCGATTGATGGGGAAAAGCTGGAGATAACAGATAGCTTGACATCTGCTTTTCAAGTTAAATGTCAAGTTAAGATCACATTGATGAATAAATTAAAGTATAAAACTTGGTTGGAGAGCTTTTGGAAGAAATAGTACAATATTTTAAGAGCAATATACCGTTATTTCTTAAAATATATGTTCAATCAATACATATTGCCAGTGCTTATGAATGAAGAGAGACGTGGACCTTAACTAAACAAGATTGTATTTCAACTGCATTTTCGATATGAAGAAATCAGAAATTTTTGTACAACGTTTGAAGCCATTCCAAAAATAAACACAAGTTACGTAGTAAAATCATGCAATACATTTATTATAATACGCTTTCCAACATACCAGAAATCATTACTCAAGTTATGAGGATAATGGCTGCGGAATAAATCTCACTCCTGTGCCCTGACCTATCATCCCATATAGATGATATTCAACAGAGCCGGTTCAGTATACCTCCGAAATAACATAAGGTTTTGTCGAAATCGAAGCAATTTTACGTAAGTTATGATGCATAAGGGCTATGGAATAGATCTCGCTTCTGTGTCCTACACTTTGATCCCATTTCGCCCATTTTCGATATAGGATTCGTCCACAGGCAGGCACTACAACATACTAACATTTAATCGAAATCAAAACATTTTTACGTAAGTTATGACGCATAATGGCGATGGAAGTGATTCCATTCCTATGTCCTGACCTTTGACCCCATTTCGCCAATTTTCAATAGGGGTTGTCCCCAGGTAGTCCCCTGCGACATACTAAAATTTCATCGAAATCTAACCTTTTTTACGTTAGTTATGACGCATAAGAGCGTGGAATGAATCCCGCTCCTGCGTCCTGACCTTTGACCCCATTTCATTTACTTTCAGTATGGTCCCTTCTCAGGTGTTTCCCTACCGCGTATTAAAATTTCATTGAAATCGAACTATTTTTACGCGAGTTATCGTGCGGACGAACATGCGCACACAACGCGTGACGTAATGAGGTAGATGTGAGTCGAGACCATCTGCTCGCAAGATTGTGACGTCATAAAACTTTAATAGGATCCACACACACGCGTGACATTATGAGACAGATGGCCTGACCACGCGCCGACATCTGAATTGCGAGATTGTGACGAAATAATATTTCTAAGCATGGATAACATTAAGAGGACAACTCCATGACACTAAAAACGTGGTGATTCGGGGATGGTTATTTAACCCACTAAACGAATTTTCCTAAAGTCTAGATCAAGCTAAATCGATTTCTAGTACCAGAAAATGGTAGGTTAACGACTTTCATCAAAATCCTTAGAGCCGTTTTCAAAATAAAATTTTCATACAAGAATTGCTCCTTTAAGGTGGACGTGAAGCAATTTTGCTTCCTGTACGTTCAACGGAAAAACTTCTGCACACATTTTCTTCACAATTAATGCGTTCCCAAGGATGAAAATTTGAACATCGATTAAAATAGCTTCATTTTACAACTTGGAATACTTAATATTTTCTAAAACATAACCATAATCATGCAATCCAACATCTGTTTGTCTACTGACGTCCTCAAAGTACAGGTCACAAAACCCTTTTTCTGGTTTCAACACCACCAAAGGAAAAGTTATTGATTTTTAATATAATAATGGTTATGTTTTGGAAAATATTAAGTATTCCAAGTTATAATATGAAGTTATTTTTATCGATGTTTAAATTTTCATCCTTGGGAACATATTAACTGTGAAGGAAATCTGTACAAAAATTTTTCTATTGGAAGTATAGGAAGCAAAATTAGCCGCCCCGGTGGCGCAGTGGTCTAAGCGATGGCCTCTGATCATTCGTCCGTAAGGGGCCCGGGTTCGAATCCCGTGAGGCATGGATGTTGTGTTTGTCTTACGGCACTGGCTCTCTCCCTTTCCTGGAACCAGTGACCCTAAATTAGGGACGGGCGACTGCTTATAGCCCATTGAGTTGCTGACGGTGGTCGTTAAACCTCCAATCAAAAAAAAAAAAAAAAAAAGCAAAATTACTTGATGCCCACCTTAATAGTGTGGGATAAGGGCGATGGAATGGATCCCAATCCTATGTCCCGACCTCTGACCCCATTTCTTCTATTTTCAATAAGGTTCGTCTCCGGGAGGTCCCCTACCACATACTAAAATTTCATCGAAATCAACCATTTTTACGCACGTTATAACGCATAAGGGAAATGGAATGCATCCCGCTCTTATGTCCTGACCTTTGATCCCACTTCACCCATTTTCAATAGGGTTCGTCTCCAGTAGGTTCCCTACCACATAGCACAATTTCATTGAAATCGAACCATATTTACGCAAGTTATGACTCATAAGGGCAATGGAATGGATTCCGTTCCTACGTCGCGACCTCTGACCATATTTGTCCCATTTTCAATAGGGTTCGTCCCCAGTGGTCCCCTACCACATACTAAAAAGTCATCGAAGTCGAAAATTTTTTACGCCAGTTATCGTGCGGACGGACGGACGGGGAAAAGCAGGAGCATATACGCTTCCTCAACCTACGGTTGGAAAACGTAAAGCAGTCTCGGTGTAACCAGGAATGTTAAGAAAAAGGAACTCGCGTGCATCAAGAAAATGACAAGAGTGGAAGACATCATGATGAGAGTAAAATCCCAGAAATGGCAATGTGCTGGACATATTTCCAGAAGGACAGTCTACCAATAGACAACCTAAATATTAGATTGGATTGGAAGGGAGAGAAGATCCAAAAAAAGAGCATATGAGAGATAGGTGGTTGAAATGCATGCCGGAGTGACATGGATACTTGCGCAAGGCAGACCGCTTTGGAAGAAACTTGGAGAGTCCATCCTGCAGTGGATTGATAATGTTTGAGAATGATGCTAATACATATGCACGGATGTATGTACGTTACACAATCAAACCAATCTCAAATTTATAAGCAAACCAAATTTAACGAAATCTAGGACCTAGAGATATAAGGTGTGAGTGGAGCAGTAGGTAGCAAAATTTTGGAGCGTCGTGAGTAAGCTAAAGGATTTATTGGACTTTGAAAAAAAGACAGGTTGTCGTAGCTCGGTGGGCGGATGCTTCGATTTCTCAAACGGCTGAACTAGTAGATTGTTCGGGAGCCGCTGCTGTTCAAGTGTATTAAGACTAGCGTGAGAATGGTCAAACAACGATCCGAAGGCAAAACAGCACAGGACAGCGGCAGGTTGATAAGAGGTGAGCGCCAGATCGGAAGACTCGCACAGGCCAACAAATGCACCAGTGTTAAACAGTTGACTGCCCAATACAGCAGAGGTCAACCCGGAACAGTATCTGTCATGACCATGCGTCGCACGTATTGCATGGGCTATAACGGCAGACGACTCAGCCGATTTCGTGTCCTAACCATGGTTCATCGGCTCGAAAGACTCCTTGTGCAAGAATCATGGAAGTTGGACGTCGGATGACTGGAAAAAAGTGTGCTGGTCGCGTTTTACAACCCTCTTTGTAGATAGGGCGCCAAAAAATACGAGGAGTATTTGGCGCCAAAAAATACGAGGCATTCGATCCATCCTGCATATTTTCCACAGTGCAAGCTGATATAGGGTGCATTTATCTAGCAAGAATTTGGATCCCTGACGCACGTGGAACGCCGTGTGACTGACGCACGTGGAACGCCGTGTGACTGACTCCCATTATCATGAATTGCTTTTTGATTCTGTACACCCAGCTGTGTTGCACTTTTTTCTCAATGCCGACGGTCACTTCCAAGATGACCTTGCGCGGAGCAACAGGTCCAATGTTGTGCAGGAATGGTTTGAGAAACATCCAGACTTCCAAAATATCTATTGTCCTCCGAACTCCCTCGATATCAATCGCATAGGGCACTTGTGGTACACTCTGAAACGGCATATCAGTGTGTGGATACACTAATTGCCTCCATACCAGCATTGAAGGCCGCACTACACACAGCTTGGTTTGCCCTACCTCCGGTTTTCGTCATCTTAATGAATCTATGTCACGTCGGATAGCCGCTGTTCTGAGGGCGAAAGTTAGACCTACAAAGTATTAGTCAGGGATCACTCATTGTATGTCTCCGTCATCTCAGAAAACTTAAGTTTCATCGAGCTCGATACTTTTGCGCTACCAAAGGCAACGAATTTCCAAGTCACAGAACCGTAAGATTTCACACAGTGGAAGTATCTCTGTCTCTTAACAGTAATGGGCTTTCCATTTTGGGGGGGGGGGGTTGAGGGGGATGAGGCCATTATCATGAGTAACTCTTAAGGCTATAAGCAGTCTCCCGTTCTTAATTTGTGTTCACTGGTTCCACAGTAAGGACAGAGCTGGCACCGGAAGGCCAGATCACCACTCGTGCCTCATCGGGACTCGAACCCTGAACCAGCTCGGTGTGGTTATGGCAATTCTGATCCAGGAATAAATTCAGCCCAGGAATATAACCAGTTCTAATAATTAAATGTTGACAGCATAAACGGAGATTGTAAAAACGCAAAAGCAAAGTTAAGTCAAATTTACGCTGAAAAACAACGCTTGTATTTGAGATTTATTCCACATTTGCACCTATGAGTTTATATTATTTCGTGTATGCGCTGTTTGTTATCCTACTTTTATCCTTTTAGCAAGCTATACCACGATATTTTAACGTTTATTCTGGTGCTGAACGTAGATATTCCTAACCCTCAGAATAAAATAAAACACGAGAATTTAAAAAGAACCAAAGAAAAACTGGCATCTAAAGTCTTTTTCAGGTCAAAATATCACGAAACGACGGAAAACCTAAAGTTGTTGAGGTGCTCGTTATTTATTATGACACCTAGAGGCCAGGAGGAATAAGAAAAAGAATACGAAAGTGGTGAAATTTCGCAAAACGACGGAGAAAAAACTTGAAATCAACCGCCTACGAAAACCGTTTCTCATCGAGATTGCATCATTTTCTTTTGAACTGAAGATGACTTCCTTGAGTTACCAAGAGTTACTACTATCAGAACTCACAAGAGCTTGATAGGAAACTAACAGGAAGAAAAGAAATGGATGGAAAAAGAAGAAAGAACGTAGACCTGCCCAGCAACAGAGATAGTAACCTTTCCTTTCTTTCGTTCTATATCTTCCTCCGGATGAATTGATGCTATCTCTTTTGAGTGACACAAATTGCAGGTTTTCTAGGAAGCACTGAGAATTTATTTCGAATATTCGGCGGTTTCCCGCATTTGGAATTTCTCTGACTTTTCAGGAACATTCTTTTCCTTTCGTGTCACATCTAAGGAGTTCGTAAGCTCGCCTCTTGAAAATGGTTTTTCAGTGACGATATACAATCTTAACGCTTCGAATTTAATTTTTTTTCTTGCTCAGTGTTTTCGTGAAATCGAAAGGAAACATAAATGTATTTTATCCTAGAGAAAGAAATTTGCTCAGAGTTGCATTTAACCTGTTTTTTTGGGTGGGGCCGTAGAATTGCGTAATTTGAAATGAGCACGTAGGCCTCTCCCAGGGCGCAAGCTTACCTACGTTCATTCAAGTGGGTCCGGGTTCGAATCCCAGTGAGGCATGGATGTAGTGTTTGTCTTACGGCATTGGCTCACTCCCTTCTCTAGAACCACTTGCCTTAAATTAGGAATAAGAGACTGCTTATAGCCCATTGAGTTGCTCACGATGGTCGTTAAACCTCCAATAAAAAAAAAACAAAAAAAAACACATCCCCAGCTCTACCGTAATGAAAAAAAAATAATAAAACTACAGAATTTTAGGATTGATAATTGCCACTTTTAGTAAAATTGCGCTTTAAACTTAAAATAATTAATTTAGTTTCTTTTGCAGCCAATACAACCCGCGAGATCTTCGATTTTAGGAGAAAGTATTGCGCAACCAGGAGCGGATTGGCCTTCCCGGTGGGCCACTTGAGAAATGGCCCATTTTCTCGAAATCTTTTATTCTAGAAAAGGCATAGCAAAATTATCTGCACTTAGGCGAGAAAAGTGCAGTCGGACCAAGTGCACAGTTATAAATTAAGCAAAAGCTACAGTTAGACATAGGTCGTTGGACTTGGAGCCCAGCGTAATTGGTAGGCCCTACCTTCCTTTTGTATGTAGACCAAACATTATTTGGCAAACTTAATGTGCTGAACGACATCTAAATGAAGGCATATAAATATACTTTAAAACTCTATGCACATTTTCATCATCTGTTGCAAAGCGAAGGTAACACGGCTATTGGATATAGGTATAATAAAAAGAAATTATACACAAATTGATTTATGACTACAGACATATAAGTCTGAAGGAAAAAAATATTTTGTGACACATTTCCATATCTCCCAGCCATTAGTTCCATCTTGCATAGAAAATGTGATAGTTAATAAGATGTTTGGTACAAATGTTACTACTTATGCGGATGTGCTCTTAAACAATAAAGGGCATCAAAAGGATTTAAATAAAGGTGGTGTTTATACTATCCGAGTAATTGATCAAGATGATGCCAAGTCAAAATTCTGTGTAGGAAGTACAAAAAATCGATTACAAACTAGAATACAACGGCACCAAGATAATTGGAAGAAAAAAAAACTGAAGACTGCCTTAATTGAGTTCTGTATGGATAATGTATGTAACCCTGATTCTGAAGCAGCAAAAATTGTTCTTGATCAGCGTTCAGAGAAGCTAATACGAAACCCTCGTCTTCGAAAAAACATGGAAAGAGAATTGTAATAAGGTCAACCCTGTTGAAGTTCCACAGCCTTGAAAACTTATATTGGAAAAAGAAAATCAAAATAAACCAAAAAAAATGAGGTTTCAATATAACTCAAGAAGTAATAGTGAAATTGGGACCTAGCCGCTCAACTATACGATTCTGAATTAAGTTCACCAGTCGGTTTACAGCAACTGGTAAACGAAGCTCCTCACTATGACGAATCAACTTATGACATCATAGGTGGCGTTGACAGGACACGACAGCCAATGATTTGCATCGAAATGTTATAAATGCTTATGTGCTTCGCTAGCAATACTAAGAACCGCTTGATAATGGTATAGCAGATATACCGAAATGCATCGCGAGCGTCAACGAATGTGCTTCTGACGGTGTGGTATGGTAGTGTCGGTGGTAGTGTGTAACTTTATTTCTTCAATAGACTTCAACTATACGAATAAAATTCACGGATTATCTCCTAAACAAGAGACTGGAACACCTACCATAGGGCCTGATATCAGATACGAAAGTTCATCCGAAGCCAGAGTGAACAAGGTTTTTATGGTTTAATAACTTGAAACTTTTATGTTTCAATGAAATAGATTGGTTTGATATAATACAATAATGTGTGCAATTCTTTTCACTTCACTTAGAATATAATGCAATTACCTCATAGTCCACAATTTAAATGACCTGTATATGTCTGTTTACGGATCATGTACACTGCCGGACAATTGCTAAGGACGGATGACAATAGCAACGATAGCAACCATAAAATGGAAGGCAGGAAAATGTGGAAATTAGCATAAGTCCGGGATACAGTAAGACGTGTTGTGCGTATGCAAATTTTGGAATGCCGAACTTGTTCATGACGTCATAGCGCTGATAAGTGATATAAAGGATTTGACACGTATTAACCTTTCTTGTTCAAACGCAAAGTTCAAAGTGAAAGAATCAATTGACGAACTTGCAATTTTCAGTATGTCTTCCCGACATCACCTAGATGATTTTACGCGTGGCCATATTATTGGCAAGATTGAAGAAGGGTGAAAAATAACAGATGTTGCCAGGGAGTTCGACATCAGCCACAGTGTTGTTTCTAGGCTTTGGAAATCATTTCAAACAAAAGGAGAGTGTAGCAAACGTCACGGGGGAGGTCGTGTTGGCAGTACGACACCTGCAGAAGATCGGTACATAGTGCTATCAACAAAAAGACACCGGCGTAGCACAGCTAGTGAGGTAGCAAATCAGTTTAGTGCTGCTACTGGCAAGCGGATCTCCCAAAAAACTGTCTCCAGACGTTTGCATGAAAGAGGACTATACGCCCGCCGTCCTGTTGTGTGCATCCCATTGTCCAGACGTCACCGTACCGCACGTTTGCAATGGTGCCATCAACATCGCAATTGGACTGATAACGACTGGTCTGCTGTCCTCTTCTCAGATGAGGGTAGATACAGTCTATCGTCTGATTGTCGACGACAACTGATCTGGCGTGATAGTGCTACTGCATATTGTCCAGCAAACATACAGGAAAGGGACCGATATCCGACATGTAGTGTCATGGTATGGGCTGGCATCATGATCAATGGCCGTACGTCCCTCTATGTGCTTCCAACTGGGACTATGACTGGCCAACGATACATTAATGATGTTCTGCAACCTCATGTTCGCATGTTCTGTGGTGCTGTCGGTGATAGATTCATTTTCAGGGACGACAACGCAACATGTCATCGAACAGTCGCTGTCCAGGAGTGTCTTGAGAGCGAGGATATTCAACGCCTCGTATGGCCAGCACGTTCTCCAGATCTGAATCCTATTGAAAATGTGTGGGATGCTTTGGGGAGGAGTCTTGCTGGTCGCCAATGCCCTCCAATAAACAAGGACACCCTCATCCGTGCACTGACAGAGGGATGGTATAAATTACCGCAACAGCTGCTTGATAATGTTGTGCAAAGCATGACACGACGTGTGGAATCTTGCATCGCCCTCCATGGTGGCCATATCCCGTATTGACATCTTACGCCGGAACGCCTGCGGACGGTAATTGCATTTTTTCACGTTTACGTATTCTGCACAAAATGGCCTGTTTGTCCCTTGAACACGTTCCAAAACCTTCTGGATTTCAGAACACAATAAATTGTCTTTCTTGTAATGTCCTGGCATTATGACATTATTTTAGTTCACTTGGCATCCAACCAAACTTACTTTTTTATGCGCTATATAGCCGTTTATGATCCGTCCTTAGCAATTGTCCAGCAGTGTATAATTGAAATAATTGCACATTTCATAGATTAAAAAAGTTGGTTCATTTATTTAAAAGTTCATTTGCCACTCACTGGTGTAATACCTTCGCTTTGCCACAGCTGAAAATATGCATAGTTTTAAAGTATATTTATATACCTTCAATTTAGACATCATTTTGTAATTTTAACGGAGACACTAGTACCCATTGTGATGAGCCATCATCCCTACACTCTTCCCCACATATATACAGAAGTTAGAATAAGATAACTGGAGATGCCCTTGTTAGTGGAGCAGTACCTCTTTGTGTGAAGCGTATAACCGCGAGCGACGGTCTTCAAAGTATGGGAAAGCTGATGTTTCTCAAGGCTATTGCAATACATTTTGCGTTGGCCGAATCGCCTCCTTTCGTCGCAAACGTTTTCAATTTCGCATCGTAATTTGCTGCCGATGTGAGAAAATGCTGAATTTATAAAAGTCTTAATTATTTTGAGGCTCCTTCCCATTTCTATTTTAAATTTAAATACACGAACGGTAGTGGGAATTCTAAACAAAACATAACGTCAAAATTGAAAACTTCTCTCATGTAAGAAGTATAATTCACTCTGGTTTGATATTAGCACGATTCCAGCAACCAAAAACCCCGCAATTCCAAAATACACACAGTTGAAATTACATAAGTATGATGTAAACAGCGTCTAATTCGCACACCTTGCGGCTTCACGGTTAAGTGCTACCGAGCATCTCCAGAAGTATTATTTTAACCTCCTTGGTTCTACTTCGGCGGCCCCAAATAATATTTTTAACTGATAGACGTGCATGATGCTTGATTGTTAAAATAACAGTTTTCAATCATATTTGAGTAACGTGTTTTTTTGCCCTCAATGACAGGAAATTAAAATAAAAAAAAATTCACAAAATTGTTATTGAATACATAAACTTAAGAAAACGCTGAAATCCGTTTTTATTTGAGTAATATTACAAAAACTAAAACAAAACTCTAGCTTTCGCCACCACGGGTGGCTTCTTTAGGAAGAAGTATTATTCAAAAGCAAAAACAGAGTTCCTGTTATGTATTCAAAAATAGACGTTTGCTTATAGATGTTAGAGAACGCGCGCGTCATATTCAAGACGTGTGATCAAAGACGTGCGTATTCAGGAGCGTGCGCCATACATGTATGTGGGAGATCCATTGATGTTTCCTCGTAGCATATCACTTGCCCGGATACGATTTCTATAGTCTCTCTGAGGAGGGTGGCTCCGGCGGTCGTGTATCGTGCGATTTTCTTTGTCCCAACAAAGTTGTTGCAGAGTTGTTGGCTACTTCCCGCGCTAGTGCCGTAGTAAGAAGTCTTCTTTTGACATCTCTCTGGTGCTCCTGTAGTCTTCAGGACCAAACGTCTATTTGTCACTGTCGTGCTCACGTATTTTTTGGCTGTTCCGTGTCTGTACAAAGAGGTATAGTGTATACTCCCATATTTTCCAGGTCCACGGCGGAGTGTTTTGTGAATGCGAGACAAGACGCGATTGTCCTAGATGCTGTAATCCCTATGCCGAAACAAAAATTTTTTAGGGAATTTTTCAAGAAATACGCGAAGTCTGGTACGTACTCGCTTGAGCGGATGTATTGTAGTTTTTGGCTGGGATATTCAGTCCTACGGGATACGTGATTAGACCCCGTTTGATGGATGATCTGATCTACCATCCTGGGTGGGTGTCTATCGAAAAGGCTAAATACCGCAGTGTCAAGCTCGGCGTGGAGTATGGCGTTGTCTGATGCGTGGGTAAAAGCTCGCCTGGCCCTGTGTCGGAAAAGGGTCAAGCGAGCTTTATTTCTCCCCTTTGGGCACGATGAGGAAGGCAGTATATCATTAGGAACATAGGTAGGTTTGTAAGACACTAGTGCTGAGGTTTCCGGATGGCGTCTTCTTGACCAACACATCCAGGAACGGCAGGGATGCATTTGTTTCTCGCTCCATAGTGAATTTTATGTCAGGGTGCTCCAAATTGACGGTGGTTAAAAAAAAAAAAAAAAAAAAAAAACCTGATTTAGGTCTTCCTCGGTGTTTGTCCAGATGAAGAAAACGTCATCTGCGTATCGTAACCACGTATACGGTGTTAGTCCAAGTGCTGTGAGAATCCGCGCTTCTAGGGGTCGCAGGTTTGTTTCGGCCAGTACTGCAGAGAGGGAGGAGCCCATTGGGACCCCTTTGGTCTGCTTGTAGGTATGTTTCTGGAAACTAAAACAGTTTGCATTAGTAACGAAGTCAATGACCTTGGATATCCCCATTAGTGTACTTTCAGTATAAAGCGATGAATCAGTGAGCGCTTGCTTTAGTGTGTTCCTAGCTTCTTTAACAGGAATTGAGGGGTACAGGGAGACAATATCAAAACTCCTTAAGACATGGACAGACGCTACCATGTTACCATTAGGCTTAGAATTCTTTCGATAAAGTCCTCAGATGACAACATAGTAACACTTGAATGCGACAGGAGAGGAGACAAAAATGTAGCTAGCTTCTTTTCGAGATGGAAGGACGGAGCACACCTTCTTCAAACGATTGGTCGAATTGGGTTTTCCGGCTTATGATGCTTAAGCCAAGTGAAAATTGGTGGTATTTTCAGCCCTGGAGGTAGCTTGGCCCATTTCCTGATGGTGTATGGGAGCGCGGCCTTCTTCGACACCATTTTAAAATGCGCTATCCAACGGTTAAGTGCGGATTTGGTTTGGAGTGTTGACTGCGACTGGTGGATGAAGTCCATGATCTCTTCATTATAGTCAATCTTGTTCATCACTACCAGCTGGCCAGATATGTCCGTGAGAGTATAGATTACGCCAGTGTCACGCTTTATCTGCGTGATGGTCACGTTGTGTTCAAGCATTCTGCTAGAGGCGGTCGAGGTGAGCTGCCGTGCCTGATAAAGTTTATTGACGCATTGATACCTAAGTGACTGTCGTTGTTCTAGCGGGACTCTGCTAAGTAGGTTTTCTATCGCCGGAACGAGATCTTGAAGGTGTGGACGTGTTAAGCAAAGCAGAATTTTGGACTTTTCTGTAGTGCGCTCAGCTCTCTTTGGGATAAAGTCCTACTTGAGATGTTCATTATTGGTACCGTGAAAGGAGGAGCGGGAGGTTTGCATTGAGCTCCAAAACTGGAGAGCTTTTTGTCGTGGCTGGCTGATAGACATCATCTTCGGCGTTGGACTAGCATGTCTAATCGGCGGAAAAAGGCATCTAGCTCTAGGGGGATGGAGTTCATTGCCAGGTTCGAGTGCCAGCTTTAAAGGCGGGATTCCATCGACATGATGCGCTTCCTTTCTAGTTGTATTAAGTGTGACAGTGTTTGGCGCTGGAAAAGGCATTTCCTTCTCATGAAACACGATACGTTAAGGGTAGATTTGAAGCGCAGAAAGTTCGGAATGACGTCGAGGCGTTTACAGCAGGTCAAGAAATGAAAGTGACAGTGCTGCTCCTCCAGCTTGTTTCGTAATTGTCGGAACTGTTTGAAGCTACCCATATTACCCGGAGACGGCAGCATAAATAACGGAACAATTTGGGTAGGTATACACCAGTAAATATTAACAAAACGCTGAAATCCGTTTTTATTGGTTAATATTACAAGAGTTTGAACAAAACGCTAGCTTTCGCCACCACGGGTGGCTTCTTCGGGAAGAAGAATTATTCAAAAACAAAAACAGAGTTCCAATTATGTATTAAGAAACAGGCGTTTGCTATAGATGTTAGAGAACGTACGCGTTATATTAAAGATGTGTGATCAAGTGCGCGCGTATTCAGGAGCGTACGCCATACATGTGGGAGGTCCATTGATGTTTCCTCGTTGCATATCCCGTGGCCGGATAGGATTTCTATAGTCTTTCTGAGTAGGGTGGCTCTAGCGGTCGTGTATCGTGCGATGTTCTTTCATATGCCACCACAATAAATTTGGAAACACCGTGCCATAAAGATAACTATGGAGCGAGAAACAAATACATCCCTAACGTTCCTGGATGTGTTGGTCAAGAAGTTGCCATCCGGGAACCTCAGCACTAGTGTCTACTACAAACCTACCTATGTTCCTAAGGTCATACTGGCTTACTCATCGTGCCCCAAGGAGAGAAAGCTAGCCCTTTTCCGACACAGTGCCAGGCGAACTTTCACCCACTCATCAGGAAAACTTCACACTGAGTTTGACACTGTGAGGTCTTTAGCCATTTCTGCAGTTACCCACCCAGAATGGTCTATCACATCATCCACCAGACAGGGTCTAATCTCGCATCTCGTAGCACCGAATGTCCCAGCCAAACACTACAATACATTGGCTCATGGGAGTATGTACTAGACCACGTATTTCTTGAAAAATTCCCTAAAAAAAAAAAAATTTGGTTTCGATATAGGGATTACAGCATCTAGAACAATCGCGTCTTGTCTCGCATTCACAAAACACTCCGCTGTAGACCTGGAAAATGTGGGAGTATACACTATACCTCTTTTGTACCCAGACGGAATGACCAAAAGCTACGTGAGCATGACAGTGACCAATACTTTTGGTCCTTAAGACTACATGAGCTCCAGAGATATGTCGAAAGAGGACTTCTCACTACGGCACTAGCGCGTGAAGTAGCCAACAACTCTGCAACACCTTTGTAGGAACACAAAGAAAATCACACGACAGCCAGAGCCACCCTCCTCACAGAGGCTATAGAAATCGTATTCGGGCACGGGATATGCAACGAGGAAACATCAATGGACCTTCCACTTATAAACTGACGGAAAAAAAAATCCCAACACCAAGAAGGGGTTGTGTTAGATAAACGACAGTTGGTAGGCGGTGAGAGTACATCTGTAAGATGACTTCTAAGCAAATTTCGCGCTCGGCGCATACGTGTGGCGCTAGTAGCGCTCCTCGGAACATGCAAAGCAGGTTTGCTGTAAATACGCGCTGTAACGTTCGTGAGCGTTAGTTATCGTTGAGATTCGACGTAGTGTGTTGATGTTAGTCAAGAATGCCTTTAAGAAGACGAAGAAGCCATTATCAACAGCTCACGGAGTTTGAACGAGGTCGTGTAATAGGGCTACGAGAAGGTGGATTTTCGTTCCGCAATATTGCAGAACGACTTGGCAGGAATGTAGCCATTGTGCATGATTGTTGGCAGCGGTGGTCAAGGGAAGGTACTGCCTCAAGAATACCGGGTTCCGGCCGGCCACGTGGCACTACTGAGAGGGAAGACCGCCGTGTACGGCGTATGGCCGTGGCGCATCGTACCGCGTCTGCGGCAGCAATTCGAGCTGCAGTTACCACCACAGTGACACAACTAACTGTTACAAATCGGTTACTTGAAGGACAGCTCCGAGTCAGACGCCCTGTAGCATGCATTCCACTTACTCCAAACCACTGCTATTTGCGACGTCAGTGGTGTCAAGCTATAGCTCATTGGAGGACGGAGTGGAGATCTGTTGTGTTTTCTAATGAAAGCCGGTTCTGCCTGGGTGCCAGTGATGGCCGTGTGTTGGTTAGGAGGCCAGGTGAGCGCCTGCAACCAACCTGTCTGCGGCCGAGACACACTTGACCTACACCTGGAGTTATGGTCTGGGGAGCAATTTCCTTTGAGAGTAGGAGCACTCTCGTGGTTATCCCACGCACCCTAACGGCACAGTTGTACGTCGGCCTGGTGATTCAACTTGTGGTGCTGCCATTCATGAACAGCATTCCAGGGGGTGTTTTCCAACAGGATAACGCTCGCCCGCACACCGCTGTTGTAACCCAACATGCTCTACAGAGTGTTGACATGTTACCGTGGCCTGCTAGATCACCAGATCTTTCACCAATCGAGCACGTATGGGACATCATTGGACGACAACTCCAGCATCACCCCCAACCAGCATTAACCGTCCCTGTATTGACTGACCAAGTGCAACAGGCATGGAACTCCATTCCACAAACTGACATCCAGCACCTGTACGACACAATGCATGAACGTTTGCGTGCTTGCATTCAACATTCTGGCGGTTACACCGATTATTAATGTACCAGCATTTCACATTTAAAATGGCTCTTCTCGCGCTTACATTAAGCTGTGATCTTGAAACCTTAATCGATTAAATAGGTTACCTATTTAATCGATTAAGGTTTCAGTATTGCCGCCATTTCATTCCTCTACAACTATTTTATCGTGGTGTTGGGATTCTTTTTTCAGTCAGTGTATATATGGCGCACTCTTCTGAATACAGGCGCACTTGATCGCGCATCTTGGATATGACGCACACGTACTCTAACATCTATAGCAAACGTCAATTTTTGAATACATAACTGAACTGTTTTTGCTTTTGAATAATACTTCTGCCTGAAGATACCACCCGTGGTGGTGAAAGCTAGCGTTTTTGCGTTTTATTTTACTTTTTGTAATATTACACCAATGAAAACGGATTTCAGCGTTTTGTTAGTATTATTCACGTAGGTGAGACGTTTCCCATTATATAAAGATGTAAATAAACATTCCGTTGACCATTGTTAGTGAAAATGTTTAGAATGTACATATTGAGTTGCGCCATCTATATATTCATTCATGAGGTTTTTTACTGTGAGACCTATTTTGGGAGAATAGCTGAACGGTAAAAATATGGTTCAGGTATCAAAATAAAGGTCTTACCATGTAGATGAGCCAATCGAAGAGAACTGAGATTGGGGCAACGGTTCGGGCGTAGCGGGGAAGGGCAGGGCGGCAAAGTTCCCATGTAAAGTTTATGGGAGAAGTGTGCGGCTCTTATCTACATCAGGCGCTCAGTTCTGTGTCAGACCTGGTGTGTGTTCGGTGTTCTATGATCAGTCCTAAAGTAAGTAAATACTTTATTGCATACTTACACTTAACAGAATGTCTCTTCTCGCAGAAAAACAAAATACGTAAGAGCCTTACTGGAAGGCGTAAGCGATCAATGGGTCGCAACTATGTGTCTCGGACAAGAGAGAATGAAGACTATTCGCAACGCGAATCTCATTCCAACAACATTTACCAACACAGTTGTGACTGAAGATGAGTGAAAGAGTGCGCTATCCAGTTGAAGTTTTGCAGTCGATCGAATGTGGACTTCCGCCTCACATTCTACGACTGAAAAAGGTTGCAGTCGTAATACTCATCACGAACCTGGCAGCCCAGGTGGCGCAGTGGTCTAAGCGCTGGCTTGGGTCCGCGTTCGTTTCCCGGTGAGGCTTGGATGTTGTTTGTCTTCCGGCACTGGCTCTCTCCCTTTCCTCGAAGCAGTGACGCTAAATTAGGGACGGGCGACCGCTTATAGGCCATTGAGTTGCTCACGGTTATCGTTAAACCTTCAGTCAAAAAAAAAAAAAAAATCTCGATCCTGGATTGTTGTCTTTACTGAAGTGGTTGAATGAATTTGTCAATCAAATAAAATTTACATTTGTTTTTTCATATGAGTTTATTCTTTAAAAAAAAAAAAACCTAACCGTCGGTTCCGACGGGTTTCGTCTAGTATACTTTTAATTCGTAGCATCTGGATTTATGTCGTCTAGCTGCCAAGTTATGCGTCTGGAAAAGAACCGGAAATAAGAACATTTCGGGCTTCCTAATGCAAAAATATTGGCCTCTGATCATTCGTCCGTAAGGGGTCCGGGTTCGAATCCCGGTCAGGCATGGATGTTGTGTTTGTCTTACGGCACTGGTTCTCTCCCTTCCCTGGAACCAGTGACCCTAAATTAGGGTCGGGCGACTGCTTATAGCCCATTGAGTTGCTCACGGTGGTCGTTAAACCTCCAATCAAAAAAAAAAATGCAAAAATAATTTTTAATTCGGAATAATTGCTGAGATATATTGTCTTCCACAGACAGACGGACGGACGGACAAAGTGGTACCATAAGCACGGAGTATTTTTTTTTCTACAGAGGACGTGCTGATAATTCTGATTAAACTTATCATTAAAGTAATCTTATATACTATGTTAGTCTCGTTTTCTGTGAATTATCTGCAGTTGTATTCATACTAACTTCGAAGTCTGGGTAATGTGACAGTTGTTTAAGGTCATTAATCAAAGAGATGAGTCCGTTGTTGTCGACTAGGACATGTGATCACCGTCAAATACAATCTCTAGTGGCAGTAAGCCATGATAAATGACCTGGCATGGCTCTTGAATTGGCAGTCAAACCCAAATAGACACAGACGGCGGCAGTTGGAGTTCCTGTGGCCTGCGAATTCATGATTTTGCGTCTGTCCGCCAGATTATGTCTTAATTTGTTTACTTCTCCCTTGAGTAAACAAAAAGACTATCTTTCACTCAGGAGCGATAGCTATGTCCGTGAGCTCGCCACTTCAGGTAAAGAACGTAAACAGAAGATAGTGGGTCTTGGGATTCAAGAGACAAAACCTACCGACAGCAGAACATATTAGCTCAGTGGTTAGGAAACGCTAAAATATGAAAATTTTAGATTAAGATTTTCTTTTTCACCAAAGATTGTATACTTTTTAAACATAGTTTAGTAATCATTGTCGCAAGCAAATGCTTCGTTTAGTCGAATGTGTGTGTGTGTGTGTGTGTGTGTGTGTGTGTGTGTGGCTGTTTTAAGTAGTAAGCGGAGAAACAAACTTTCATAATGGTGAGAGGGGGAGGCGAACATGTTTTTCGAACTTTTTGCGAGAAAGTACGAAAGTTTCTTTAGCAAAAATAATAGTAATAATAATAAGGTGTCATCTCCTATCCATGGTAAGAGACGCTAAGGCCCCCGGTGGCGCAGTGGTCTAAGCAATAGCTTCTGATCATTCGTCCGAGGTGGATCAGAGTTCGAATCCGAGTAAGCATGGATTGTTTTGTTTGTCTTACGGCACTGGCTCTTATAACCCATTGAGTTGCTCGGGGCGGTCGTTATACACTCAATCAAAAAAGTAAACAAGTTCTTAAAATCTTGCAATGCATTGATTACGATACGCTTTCCAACATACCAGAAATTATTACTCAAGTTATATGGATAATGGCTGTGGAATAAATCTCGCTCCTGTGTCCTGACCTTTGACCCCATTTCGTTGATATTCAACAGAACCAGTTCACTATACCTCAGGAATAACATACTAATGTTTTGTCGCAATAGAAGCAGTTTTACGCAAGTTATGTGGATAATGGCTGTGGAATAAATCTCGCTCCTGTGTCCTGACCTTTGACCCCATTTCGTTGATATTCAACATAACCGGTTCACTATACCTCTGGAACAACATGATAAAGTTTTGTCGCAACCGAAGCATTTTTAGGTAAGTTATGATGCACAAGGGAAATGGAACTGATCCCACTCCAGTGTCCTGACCTTTGACCCCATTTCGCCCATTTTCAATAGGGTTCGTCTCCAGTAGCTCCCTACCATATACTAAAATTTCAACGAAATCGAACCATTTTTACGCAAGTTATGACGCATAAGGGCAATGGAATAAATCCCGCTCTTATGCACTGCCTGAGCTTTGACCCCATTTCGCCCATTTTCAATAGAGTTTGTGCCCAGGTAGTTCCCTACCACATACTAAAATTTCATCGAAATCGAACCATATTTACGCATGTTATGACGCGTAAAGGCAATGGAATGAATCCCGCTTTTATGTCCTGACCTTTGATCCCATGCCGCCCATTTTCAATAGGGGTTGTCCCCAGGTCTTTCCCTACCACATACTAGAATTTCATCGAAATCGAACAATTTTTACGCAAGTTATGGTGCATAAAGGCAATGGAATGGATCCAGCTCCTATGTCCTGACCTTTGACCCTATTTCACCCATTTTCAATAAGGCTTGTCCCCAGGTGGTTCCCTACCACATACTAGAATTTCATCGAAATCGAACAATTTGTACGCAAGTTAGGAGCGGGATCCATTTCATTGGTCTTATGCGTTATGTGTCCTGACCTTGGACCCTAATTCGCCCATTTTTAATAGGGTTCGTCCCCGGGTGTTCCCTTACCACATACTAAAATTTCGTCGAAATCGAACCATTTTCACGTGAGTTATCGTGCGGACGGACGGACGGACAAAGCTGGATCATATACGCTTCTTCAACCTACGGTCGGAAAGCGTAAAAGAGAAAGACTCTAAGAAAACTTTCTACAAGCCTGTAACAATCTTTTTCATTATTATTATTATTGGGGGTTTAACGACCACCGTGATAAACTCGATGGGCTATAAGTCGTCGCCCGTCCCTAATATTGGGTTACTGACTCCAGGGAAGGGAGAAAGTCAGTGCCGTTAGACATACACATCCATGCCTCACCGGGATTCGAACCCGGACCCATTTTGGACGAATGATCAGAAGCCATCGCTTAGACCACTGCTCCATCGTTGCGGCGAATGTTTTTTTGTAAAGGAATTTCGTCAACACACTAAGAATATTCTTTTGGAAGCAGTACACATAGCATCATTGTCGCCCAGTTGCTGACTTCTGACCGTTCATCCGAGATAGGCCCAGGTTCGAGTCCTGCTTGGATGAGGCATGGGTGGTGTGTTTTTCTGATAGCACTGGATCTGTTCCTTCTTTGGAATCAGTCACCTTAAATTAGGAACAGGCGACTTCTTATGTACGTAAGGTTCATGATAATCAGTATCCCCCAAAAATACCATTATTCAAGGATAGAAAAAAAAAAAAAACCCCAAAAAACCCTTCTTGCTCTGAACCAGTAAGATTGATTTATGGCATGTCTCTTTTAATGAAAAATTTCTGCGTTGTTAGTATCAGTATGCCCATCCGTCAGTCTGAGTCCCATATCTTTGCAGTATTTGTCGAATTTGAGAAACTCCCTTCCTTAGGGTAACATAAACTACGGAACTATTATCCGTGTATTTTGTTCTTTTCCCGATACAAAACCTTGTAGCTAGAGGGCGAAGTAAAAAGCATGCATATTTTCTTCGATATTTGTTGTTGTTGTTGTATTTCACATCCCTGCTTCTAAAAACAAAACTAAAAAAAATCTTTTGCTGTGATTAATATTTTGTGCACATCCTACTTCGAACAAAAAACAATATTGTGTCTACCTTGCGCAAATGATCATTGTATCTCCCTGATTCCCGCCCTAATAGCGCAGTGGTTCAAGCGCTGACCTCTGTCTGACCCGTTAGACCAAGTGGGTTAGGGTTCGAGTTACAGATGAGGCAAGGGTGTTGTGTTTTTCTTACGGCATTGGCCTCTCCCCTCGCTGGTGTCACTAGCTCTGAATTAGACAAGTTAGTAAAATCATGCAATGCATTGATTATAATACGCTTTCCAACATACCAGAAATCATTACTCAAGTTATCACTCAAGTTATGAGGATAATGGCTGTGCAATAAATCTCAGTCCTGTACCGTGACCTTTGATCCCATTTCGATGATATTCAACAGAACCGGTTCAGTATACCACCGAAATAACATGATAAAGTTTTGTCACGATGGAAGCATTTTTACGTTTGTTATGATGCATAAAGGCTATGGAATAGATCCCGCTCCTGTGTCCTAACCTTTAACCCCATTTCACCCATTTTCAACAGGCTTTGTCCCCAGGCAGGCCCCTACGACATACTTAAAAATTCTTCGATTTAGATAAAATGTTAGTAAGTTATGACGTAAAATGGCGATGGAAGTGATTCCGCTCCTATGTCCTGACCTTTGACCCCATTTCGTTCATTTTCAATAGGGTTTGTCCCCAGGTGGTCCCCAACCACATACTAAAATTTAATCGAAATCGAACTGTTTTTACGTTAGTTATGACGCATAAGAGCAGTGGAATAGACCCCGCTCCTTTGTCTTGACCTTTCACCCCATTTCGTCGGCTTTCAATAGGGTTCCTTCCCAGGTGTTTCCCCTTAGACATACTAAAATTTCATCGAAATCGAACGATTTTTTAGTGAGTTACTTAAATAGGATCCACACGCAACGCGTGACGTAATGAGACAGATGGCTTGACCGCCCACCAGCATTTCAATCGCGAGGTTGTGACGTCATAAGATTTCTAAGCATGGGTAACATTAATAGGACGCCATGACACTAAAAACGTATTAATTCGGGGTGGTTATTTAACGCACTAAACGAATTTTCCTAAAGTCGAGATCAAGCTAAATCGAGTTCTAGTACCAGAAAACGGTAGGTTAACGACTTTCATCAAAATCCTTAGAGCCGTTTTAAAAATAAAATTTACATACATACAAGAATTGCTCCTTTAATAGTATGGGATAAGGGCGATGGAATGGATCCCGATCCTATGTCCTGACCTTTGGCCCCATTTCGTCCATTTTCAATAGGGTTTGTTCCCAGGTAGTCCCCTACCACATACTAAAATTTCATCGAAATCGAACCATTTTTACGTACGTTATGACGCATAAAGGCAATGGAATGCATCCTGCTCGTATGTCCTGACCTTTGACCAAACTTCACCCATTTTCAGTAGGGATCTTTTCCAGGTGGTTCCCCTTCAATATACTAAAGTTTCATCGACATCGAAACATATTTACGCAAGTTATGATGCAACAGAGCATTGGAATGGATACCGCTCCTAAGACAGCTACACCCTTCAGTGTAGCTGTCTTTTTAGTTACAATTTCTATTAGAAAATGCCCTTCGGTATTTGTTTTTAAAAACTTTAGTCTCATACAATATTCCATGCAGTTCACCAGGGTACAGAGTAATATACCCTATGAGGTGTGAACATCTCATATCCATGAAGGGAATTTTCCAAATCAGTGAATGGAGGCATAGGAAACAATATGCTGATATGCCTAACTTCAATGACTTTTCAAACATGTCGTTGGGATGAAGAGGTAATTCTGCTCTGTCGCAGAAAAGTTCTCTGAGCGTTTTACCTCGAAAGGAATTTTTCCAAGCCCTTCTCCTAAAGCTTCATCCTATTGATACGTTCACTATCAGATACTCGTTCGTTATGCGGTGGATTGGTTTTCGTTCTGGATTTCTGTGGAGTGTTTTGTTGTCGGCGTTCACATAACGTTTACGCTTTACTTGGTATTTACAACTGATGGCTCGTAGGTATTTACGTACCTAGTTTTTACATTTTTAATAAAATTGTGTTAAAAAAACTGAAGTGCGGTTTTTGAACGATCATAATACCTTCGTATAATGGCGGTGTGTGAGGAAGTGAATACCACTTATTATTTGAATGGAACTCGAAGGGGCGTAATTTCAAGTTTCACCCTCCCAGGTAAGCAAGGCTTGCTACGGTCCTGAGCGTACATATGTACGCTTACGACGTGTAGTAGGAAGAAAAGCACGTAATGCAAAGCAAGAATTATATGCAAAATATTAGTCAATTCGAACCTTAATATTACTATTTGTTTCGAGCTTTAACGACCACCTTGAGTAACTCTGAGAATATAAGAATCCTCTCGCCATTAGTTTGAGGCCACAGGTTCTAGGGTGGGCAGAACCTCACCCAAGACTGCAACCTCACCCAAGACACCCGTATCTCACCCAAGACTGCAGCGTAGCCCAGCTCTGACCACCGGGGAGACCTAATGTGTAAGCAAGAGATGTGAAAATTACGAATATGTATTTGTCTTCTTGCCGAGATTTTCTGCTTCAGTAAAAGCACAAGGTATCTGAAAAATCTTGTAAAAGAAGAATGTTCACTACACAACTCGAAGCGGTGAATTGACACAGGTAGGCGGAGATGGAAAATAACACCAGGTATTTCTTTTATATTGTTAAGTCAAAAAATGTATTAAAAATAGATTTCAACACCATAGTATTTCGTGCAATACATTTCAAGACATTAAAGGATTCGGCTATATCTTAGGCTTCCTTAAAAACAAACTACCTTCACCACCACATGAATATGGCTTTGTATACGCATATGTCCCGCTCTGTTGCTTGAACAACAAAGCAGGTTTATTTCCTTTCAAGTTCAACAAGAAATTTTTTTTTTCATAATACAAAGAAGCGAGCTTTCGGAAATCTTTTCATTACTTCAACTTCTAAAAATCCATTCTTTGTTATCAGAATTAGAAAAATTGTTCCTCCTATTTTATTATTCTGACTTCATTTTTAAGAGGGTTATGGTGCATTTCCTGCGGCTACGTTCCATGACGCTGAGAGGTTTTAGGGGAAAATATCCCTTTATGCCAACCATTAAGGCACGAAACACATTTACGGTCACCTCAAAGGCATCAAGGGATGACAGCTTTGGAGAGATGGATTGATCGGAGTTGAGGAAGAGTGCCATCGGAGCTTTCTGTAAACAAGGGATCTCGCGTGGGGATTAAGCATTATCTTGAGAACGTTGATGTAGGCGGCGTTGTTACTGTGGAGAAAATCTTTTGTTGAGAGGTCATTGAACTTCTGCCCAGATTCCTCCAGTAGTCTTTCATCCGCAGATCATTGCCAGAATTTTTGCTTTTGCGCAAAAGCATTAAGATGGTCACACGATCTTTGTTTTTGCTTTTAAGATTTAGTTCAACGGTAGCATACAGATGAGTTTCTTTTTCTCCTTATTGCACATTTTTTGTTGTTAAAGCAAAATTTCCCAAGTAGGAATTACAACGAGCGGGACACTAGGGAGGAATGAATCATCATAAATAATGTTCTCATTTTGTTTAATTTTTTAATTTAGTTTTCATTTTTTTCACCCAGAACAAAACGTGGCTTCATTTTCTGTAGTTTAGAAATTTTCCAAGAAATTGTGATCGCTACTAATGCACCTGATTCAAATGTATGTAAGAGAGACACTATTAGATTTTTGGGTGTAATGAGTACGTTTTTGATCCTGAAAGAGTGTACGAATTCGTCCGAAAGGTGACTGGGTTCGAATCCCGGTGAGGCATGGATGTTGTGTGTGTCTTACGGCACTGGCTCTCTCCCTTCCCTGGAACCAGTGGCCCTACATTAGGGACGCGCGACTGCTTGAGTTTCTCACGGTGGTCGTTGAAAACAAAGTGTACGATAGCCAATAATATACTGATCAAACGTTTCTAGGATTTAAAATCGCATGCCGATAAACAACATAGTGTTCGTCGCGGAAAATTCAGTCTTATTCTAAGAGAATTTTCGCGTTGGGGCTTTCAGAAGTGGAAGAACGGTTGCAAATAAAAAATACACGAGTGATCACTGAATTATGACCGCCTACCGAATACTTTGTAGGTCCTCTTTTCGCCCTCAGTACAGCAGCTATTCGACATGGTGCCGATTCAATAAGATACCGGAAGTAGTTGGGAGGTATGGCCAACAAAGCTGTATGTAATGCGGCCTTCAACGCAGGTACAGAGATGACCGGTGCATCCAGACACCTAATATGCCGTTCCGTAGTGTCCCACAAGTGCTCTATCTGATTGCTATCGGGGAAATTCGGAGGCCAATCGATATGCTGGAAGTCTGAACTGTGTTTCTCAAACCATTCTTGCACAACATCGGACCTGGGTTCTCGGCGCATTATCTTGGAAGTCTCCGTCACCATTCGGGAAAAAGTGGAACATTGCTGAGTGTACAGAGTCAGCAAGCAATTCACGATAGTGGGCACTAGTCACACGTTGTTCTATACACACACACCCCCAAGGGTTCAAATTCCTGCCAGGTAAAAATTACCCATACAACCGCATCCGCCGATTTGCACTGTGAAGACCATGCAGGATGGATCAAGTACTTCATGTTGTTTGCGCCAAATACGTAAACGACCATCCACGGAGTGGAGTAAAAGACGCAACTCGTCAGACCAGTGCATTATTTTTAGTCATCCGACGTCCAACTTGCATAATCTTTGCACTAAGCGAGTCTTTTGCGCAGACGAACCGTGGTTAGGAGAGGATGTCGTCGGGGTCGTTTGTTGTCATAGCATTTACGTGCGAACGTGTAAGCATGGTCATGGATGTCAAAACTATGCGAGACTATTGAGACTGATGTTTGCACCAGTAGAGTGCACAGAAAGTTGCACCACATAGGTTACAACTATCAAATCCCATATGAGACTATTGTGACTGACGTTAGCACCAGTACAGTGCACAGGACGTTGCTAAACATGATTACCACTGTCAAACTTATGTCAGCCGCCCCGGTGGCGCAGTGGTCTAAGCGCTGCCTTATGTTCATTCACCCGAAAGCAGTCCGGGTTAGAATTCCGGAGAGGCATGGATGTTGTGTTTGTCTTACGGAACTGGCTCTTTCCCTTCCCTGGAACCAGTGGCCCTAAATTAGTGACGGGCGACTGCTTATAGCTCATTGAGTTGCTCACGGTGGTCGTTAAACCCTCAATCAAATAAAAAAACAAACTTGTCAGACTATTGGGCCTGATGTTAGCACCACTAAAGTGCACAGGACGCTGCATCACATGGTTACCACTGTCAAACCCTATGTGAGATTATTGGGTCCGATGTTTACACCAGTACAGTGCACAGGAAGCTGCACAACATGGTAACCACTGTAAAGCGTAAGCGAGACTATTGAGACTGATGTTAGCACCAGTAAAGTGCACAGGATGGTGCGAGACCTTGGTACCACTCTGTCAACCCCTATATGAGACTATTGGGACTCATGTTGGCATCAGTACAGTGTGCAGCACGCTGCACAACATGGCTACCACTGTCAAACCCTGTGTGAGGCTACTGGGACTGATGTTTACACCAGTACACCGTGAAAGACGCTGTACGACGCGACGTCGGTTATCACTATCTAATTGCCCTACACTAATTTTTGTTCATTTCAACTAATGTCTCACGCCGAGTAGAATAGCGTAAAGAATGTCGATCTTGAGCTTCAGCACAATGGAATATGTCCTTTGGCCTGACTTGTCATGGTACACGGCTGTGCTGCGACGGGCCGAGCTCGAGCCCAAAGTAGAGCTCTGACCCGAATAGTGCTCGTGGCGACTGTGTATACCAGACACGCATATCCCGCGGACCACGGCCTAACCGTGTATGGCAGTGCTGAGATTGGCCGAGCCCGAAGTCGCGGTCGGGGCACATAATACTTACTGGAGTTTCGGCTCTGAGGGAAGACTTGATTTCCTTTTCTTTTTTTTTTTTAATTGTGATTTTGTATGATTCAGCACACGAGACTTTTTTACCCTTTCTAGTTGTTAAAGAGAACTCGTCGGTAACTGGATCTAGATAGGGAGTGGGAACTCGGCAGGGCTATTCATATAGGGCTGTGGTAACAAATACCATAGGCCATGAATTATTAGATTTTTTCGAAGAAAAAATTTCTTAAAGAACTGTAGATAATTAATAGATAGCACGCTGTCGCAATTTTGTCCCCTACCTCCACGCGGAAGCTCCCTGCTAACTCTATTGAACAATGTACGACGTAGATTGGTGGGTCGCCCGATTTTTCCTGATGCCGGTCTCCCGAAGCATTCAGGAAGAAATGAATGGTCAAAGAAACTCGTGCGACTATATACACTATATTGCCAAAATTGACCGGACACACCTTCAAAAGCAAATTAACGGATCCGCTGCGCTGTTAAGATGCGCGGCACAGCTGCAAACGGTATAAAAACAAGCCTGCAGCTGTCCGCTATCATATTGCACTGTGAGGTTGAGTGAAAATGTCGCTGCGGGAGAAAGCTGACTTTGAGAAAAGAAAGATTGTTGGGTGTTATATTAGTGGGTTGCCCGTAAGAAGAAACGAGAGGTGTTTAAACATACCCAAGTCAACTGTTTTGGATGTACTGAATAAGTGGAAGACTCATAGCATGCCTGAAGCAGCTAAACGTACCGGCAGACCAAAGAAAATCAGTGATAGGGGACGTCTAAGCCTCAGGAGAGTCGTTACAGCCAATCAACGAAGTACTGCACAAGACCTCAGTGTACAGGTGAGTAAACGTGCTGGAACCTCGGTATGTACACGTACCATTCGCAGAGAACTTCATTCCATGGGTTATTGTGGTCGTGCGGCTGCTCATAAGCCTTTCATATCCACTCGGAATACTACTCGTCGTTTAGCATGGCGTAAAGAACATTTATCGTGGACCGTAGATAAATGGAAACAGGTCCTATGGACTGATGAATCCAGATACACCATCCATCAGTCTGATGGCTGTGTGTGGGTATGGTGGCATCCGGGGGAATAATATTTACCACAGTGTTCTGTTCCTACGGTCAAGTTTGGAGCTGCAAGTGTACTTGTGAGGGGGTGTTTTTTTGTGGAATGGTCCCAGCCCACTGGTTATCGTGGATAAATCTGTTAACCAGCCAGTCTATCTCGATATTCTGGACAGTTAATGCACTATCAAATTTGTGGCAATACTATAGAACAGAGCCTTGTTTGTACCAGCAGAATAATGAACCAAGCCATAAAGCAAGGACTGTTACGGCGTGGTTTGACGATAATTCCGTATCGTGTGTGGACTGGCCAGCACTGAGCCCTGATCTTAATCCCATAGAGCACCTATGGGATGAATTAGAGCGCCGCGTAAGAAGTTTGGAACAAAGACCTACTACTAAGCAACAGTTAGCGGCAGCTTTATGAACTGAATGGAAGCGCATACCTATCGCTGTGTTCCAAACCCTTGTCGAAAGCATGTCTCGAAGGGTAAGTGCATGCAATTAAGGCCAACGGTGGACCGTCACCGGACTAATATATGTCAATAAATGCTATGTTGTGTTTCTCTTCTAAGTGTCCGGTGACTTTTGTCAATATAGTGTATATAGAACTTCGCTGTTGAGAGAGACATCGGTTAATTGCACGGGAAGGAAAGAGTGGTAGTCTGGAAGAGCAGATTTTTTAATACTTAAACAGGTTAATCATAGTTTTCGGACTCGTTCGGTACCGGGCTCTATCCTGCAATATAAAATGAGGGGTCGAAAAGGCTTTGGCTCTTAAAATTGAGCCCGAACTCAGTAATGGTATGTGGCCAGCGCGTACGAAATCCCGGGAAGGCATAAAACGGAAATTAGTCAAGAATTTATAGAAAAATAAAAAATTGTAGGGATATGAATATTTTGTGTGGGTACACTCAAAAACATGCCATGTTTGTAATACCAATCGCAACAAATATTTAAACGGCATCCGTCGATTTTCAGATGGAGATTGTTGTTCTTCAAAATAACTTAGAATTGTAGGCTAAATTTGCAGAAGTTTCTTTCCTAGAAGTTTATATAAACCACTTGCCTTGTGATATAAAGAGATTGAAAATCCATGCTCAAAAAACGTTAACATTATTCGGAAGCAACTAATGCGTACAACAATTTTCTGTAATGAAACTGAAATCAAGAGGTCGTTCTTGTCTAATTGTTGAACACTTGGAGGAAAACCTGCGGATCGCTGTGTACAACACTGAACCAGTTATTGAAAAACTAATAAAAAGCTGAACACAGGGCTGAAGGCGCTTGATCCAGTTGTTATGCACCCGCACGAGAATATCGGTAGAAATACGGTTACAGGCCTCCAGGATGCATTGCTGAAGGTGGTGTTTGTCACGGATTTTCTCAGCATACACCAGGTGTTTCAAATGACCCCACAGATAAAAATCGAGTGGTGTGAGGTCGGGGATCTGGATGGCCATTCCACAGAACGGGTCCTATGTCAGTCAATTGAACATCTAGCCATTGAAGAACAATTGATCCGTAGTGTGGTGGAGCCCCATCATGTTGGAAATAACTGGGGAAATTGCCATCTTCATTCAGAAGTAAAGGGAACACTTTCTTGTAGCATTTTCAGGTAGCCCTGAGCATTTAAGTTATCGTCGATGAAAATTGGTTCGATTACACGGGTGCCCCATATTCCACACCATAACATTTACATTACCAACGACATTGGATGGTTCCGTTCAGCAAGGGTTCCTGTCACTACCTGTTGCTCTGGCGGTTTACCTCACCACTGACATAAAAATTGCCTTCGCGACTGAACAAAATGCCCTGTGCAGATGAGGAATCCCGTTGATGTTTATGTAAAACTCGGGTGCAGAACTCGACCGGTTTATCAGGGTCATTCTCTGATAGTTGGATCTGGAACGGATGCCAGTGAGAGGTGTGAAGAATCCGTACAACGGCTGACTGGCTGATATCACATTCTGATACGAGACGTCGTGTGTTACATAGTGGACTCTTTGCAAAGTATGCCATTACTACTGTTGAGATTTCCTCGTCGGTAGCAGTTATATTAAAACGCTTTCTGCAGCAACAAAAAAACACGCAATTCCAAAATACACACAGTTGAAACGACACAGGTATGATGTAGACAACGTCAAATTCTCGCAGTCTGCGGCTTCTCGGTTAAGAGACTCAGAGCATCTTCAGAAGCATTATTATAACCTCCTTGGTTGGAGTACGCCATTTGTGACGAGGACAGGTATACCTATAGTAAACTGGCATCTCAGTGTACATCCAGTTGTTTTAAATGGTACTAAGCAATATGCATTTGTTTATCGTTCCATTTTTCAAACAATCAGTAGATTGGTATTTCATTAAAAGTCTGAATGAAAAGAAAAAATTGCATGAGTTCACGTTCTATTTAACTCCATCTCTTCTTAAATTCCAAGAAGCATATCTCTCCTAACAAGGGATTAATCTCCAAAGACAGTTAAGCGGTACATTACACTGAGATTTGGTTAATTCAACTCTACACTGTTGGACCTTCTCCCACCACATTAGCTGACGTCTGTATATCAGAAGTGAAATTTTTCCTATTTCGAGTGATAGGTAGGAAACGTTTTTTTATTTCAGGTTTGTCATAATTGCTGCTAATAGGTCTTGCATGATAAATGTGACAGACACCAGAGAGCTCTTCAAAAATTATCAGAAAAAGAACTACAATGTTGAATGTAATACCAAGAACTTCAGCACGTTCTACTTGGATCTGTTTTCGAAAAGAGTTCAGTTATTAATCCTTTAAATGGCAGATGTACCAGAGCCAAATGGTGCTCAAATGTTTCTGCTCTCTACTTACAAAAATGTGCACATGCCGGAGGGGTTTTACGAAAGTTACAGTAAAACAATTCCTTTTCCCTTCTCATCTATATATAAAAAAAGTGAAAGTTTGTATATTTGTTTGTTTGTTTGCTATACAAATCTACAGTTTTCAACTTTGAACCACCAAATTTTGTATACTATCTTATGGCACTCTAACTTAGACCGTAGAAGGGTTTTAGAAGGGATCGGAGCCCGGGAAGGGGGTGGGTGGGTCAAGGGGGCCCCACACAAAATGTTCGTTATTTTAGTTAAAATTTCTACAGTTTTCAATTTAGAACCACCAAATTTGGTATACTATCTCAGAGTACTCTGGCTTAGACCGTAGATGGTTTTGGGAAGGGGTCTGAGCCTGGGGGTCAAAGTGCTGGAGCGTCAAGCCCCCCCCCCCATAAACAAAATTCCTTAAAAAGTTCTACAGTTTTCAATTTAGAACAACCAAATTTGGTATATTATCTCATGGTACTCTAACTTAGACCGTACATGGTTTTGGGGAGGGGTCTGAGCCCAGGGAGGTCGAGGGGCCCTATACAACATTTTCAAGAAAATTTCTTCGGTTTACAATTTAGAACCACCAAATTCGGTATGCTATCTCATGGCACTCTAACTTTGATCGTAAACGGATTTTGGAAGGGTTCGGAGCCCTGGGTCAAGGGACCCCCATAAAAAATTTTCGTAAAAGGTTCCTTTTGTTTTACTTTTTTATTTTGAACTCGAATTTAATACTTTTTGTTGTGATAAATGCAAGAATTAATTTTTTTGTGACAAGTACTTTCCAGTGAAGAACTGCAACACAATTCAGCATCGGAACTGAAGTTGGCAACAAACAAAAATCAAACGGAAAATCTAAATATACTGTGTGCCTAAAGACTCTACAGAGAATAAAATTCAACGAAAAAATTAAATACAGTATTAGGTACGGTTCATTCCGTAAGAAATTAATCGTTTTACTTTAATTTGTACAAAATTTAGGTAGTGAATTATCACAAAGTTCTCCCGAGCAATTCCGGGAATTCAGCTATATAGTTGACAATAAAATTCTCGTTTGTGTTAAACGCACACTTCTAGTCAGTTATTCTTGGCTCAATTATCCAAGCCATGATCGGAAAGGGTTATTCCTCCTGATACGGACATCATGCCACTGGGTAGAAACAAGTGACTCAAACAACTTCTGTCTTAGGTTTGTCGCCATTGTTTTAGACCTTTTTAGCTGGTAATCAGTTAGCAAGGATAAGTGTCAATGTGTCAATCACCCCTCTTAAGTGATCACTTTGCATAACAAATCTGACGAAAGAACAACTCTTTCTGATGCACAGGTTCACTCATTCCAGCCGAGTTTGTCCAACTTAGGCAGTGAATATATTCCTTAGAGCTGATTTCAGTCCATTTTGCTAACCCAGAGTTAATTCGTTCCGGCCGATTAACGGGTTTTAAGTGCTTGTAAGGTGCTCAACTTTGAAGATTCTGTTTTCTGCTCTAGGGATAAGAACAGAATCGTTGATTTTAATCCTAACAGCTTTCTACCTCGATCTGTTTGGAAAACTACACTGGTGCTCTTAAATTAAAGCAACAACCTCAAAAACCAAGATCGTTTTGTATACAGGCCACTGTTATGCAATCTTCAATATACTGTATGTCATAATACAGTCTGCTTAGTTGCAGTAGTGAATATCTGGGCCAATTAACGTGCAGTATTGCTTGGATTGCACATAGCTGTTAACACTAATAAGCGGTTTTGTCGAACAGAACAGACTCTCCGACGTCCTTTTCCGGGTCTTTTCGAGATGTTTTCAGTGTTCTGAAATTGTCTCCAGACGCGGCAAATAACAGATCGATCCACATTTGGCCACTTTAGCTTCAGACTGTCCTGCTTCTAACCTGCCTATAGCTTTCCAACGTAATGAATCATCTAGACGAACTCTGTGACACACCTTATCACAGCATCTGACAGTGTATATCCCAAGCCTGCCTACGTATCCAGTCGCTTATACACTGAGTGGCCACTTTATTATGACCACCCCTTCAGTACTTCGTTGGGTTACCTTTTGCCCTTAATACTGCGTCGATTCTTCGTGGCATGGACTCCACGAGATGTTGATAGGTGGTTTGTAGAATCTGAGACTATGCTTGATGAATAGCACTTTCCAGGAGTGTGAGATTGCAGGGTTGTGGATCCAGCTGTCTGATGGCTCGTTCAACTTCATCCGACAAATTCTCAATGGGGTTGAGATCTGGAGATTGTGGGGGCCACCTAAGCAAAGTAAACTCACCGGCATGTTCCTGAAACCAATCCTGTACAATACGAGCACTACGGCAGGACGCATTATCTTGTAGAAAGTAGCCATCGCCATTGGATAAACCATCCGCATGACAGGATGCACTTGGTCCGCAACGATGTTTAGATATGATGTGCCAGTCCGACGTTGATAAACAGGAATTAAAGGGCCCAAAGCATGCCAGGAAAACATTCCCCAAACCATAACGTTGTCTCCACCAGCTTGAAGGGTTGTAGCAATGCATTTGGTGTCCATGCTTTCGTGCTGTTTCCGCCAAATTCTGACTCTGCCATCGGCATGGTGCAACTGAAAACGTAATACATCGGACCACATAATTTGTTTCCAATAATGGACTGTCCAATCCTTGTGCTCCTGTGCGAACTGGAGACATTTTCTCTTGTTAACTGCAGACAGCAAAGGTGTTCGAACAGGCCTTCGGCTGCCATATCCCATCCGATGCACTGTACAGCGAACAGTGCGTGCAGAGATTATTTGAGGGTATCCTTGATTAAGATCGTCTGTAATCTGCTGCCCTTCTGTTGTCTGTTACTAGTCTGGACACTCTCCGTTCCGCCTGAGCAGTCACTAGGCGATGACGACCACACGTTGCACGTAGAGACCCAGTTTTTTGGCTGACAATCCAGTCTTTAAACACTTTAACAACAGCTGCTCTGGAACATTTCACGAATGCGGCGGTTTCGGTGATACTCGCTCCATTGCTCCGAGCTCCTACAATCATCCCACGTTGAAAGTTCGTCAAATCGCATTTTTTACCCATCTCGTCACTCAAAAATCACTTCTACTACTGTCGCAAGCACTAAGCTTTCCCTTTTTATACTAGACTCGCTCTCTGGCGGCAACAGGCTGCATCCATAGCTCATTTGCTTAACACTGTCAGGTGGTCGTAATAAAGGGACCACTCAGTGCATAGGGAATCTACTTGTATGTAGTATATGCCGATTTTGCTGTCCCGTGGCTTCCTACAATTTTAAAAAGTTTTGTGGTAAGTTGCACCAGAAAGTTGTACTACCCCAGCTGCACCATTTTTTCTGAGAAAAGATACATCATTTTATGATGCACATAAAACCAACAGTATGGTACAACTTTGCACCATGTTGTTGGGTTTTGTTTGCATCAGACAATGGTGTATTTTTCTCAGAAAGTTGTGCAACTGGTGGTGTACCACTATTTGGTGCAACCTACCACAAAAGTTTTAAGTGTATAGTGGCGTTGTTCACACATTGGGAATGACATTTGCTACTTTACATATCCGGCTTCATGTGTACAGTTTAGCTTTGATTTGGGGAGTTGGTATTTTGGGGGGATTTAGGGGGGTGCTTGCAACAACCACAAAAACCTAGTACCTTTCCTCTCGTACTAGGTTTTTGTGGTTGCTTTAATTTTGAGCATCAGTGTATTTCATCTTTGAGTGTTAAAGTGTTCTACTTCAAAGTTTCTTTCCTTCAACTTTTCTCTTTAAGAATAAGAAATCTATCGTTGAATGCGATACCAAAAGGTTTACAACTTTCTACTTCTATCCCTTTGGAAAAGTTTCCCCAAAGTTCTTCTGAGATGCCTCACCTTGAATTTCCTTTCTTTTCTTCATGTATGTCTACAAAATAATCTATGTTGATTTTTTGGGGGGGAAATACTTTTTGGGTTTCTGTAAGATAATCTGAATTTACAAATTTTTGCAAAATTTGTTTTCACTTTTGTCGAGTGTCTATTACGGCGTGCTTCGGTCAACCTGATTATGAAGTGCTTATTTTCACATCTTTTCCGAAATATCGTGTCTTAAAGCGTGTTTTATGAATGTTGATGGGTTAGTTAAGTGATATACATATATTGCTGTTTCTGTGAGGTGCTTAGTCGTTTATTGCTTATGCAAGTATTTTTTTACACACTAAATATTCTACTTGAAGCGATTAGCATGTCTATTCTTGACATGTTTGTGAAGAATATTTCTAATTGAAGCTATTCTTGACATGTTTGAAACATTTGACAAAGGCATCAACATACACGCCATAATCATGGCAAGATAAGCTTCAATTAGAAATATTCTTCACATTGTGGTGTTTATTGGTTAAATATTTATTTACACGCTTGTAAAATAGCTTGTCATAGTATCTGGGAAAAGCAGTATCATACCCTTGGAATATTTCGTCATAGTGCGTCAATGAATTTTTTTTTTTTTACTTTTTTATGAATTGTTCTGCCTTGCTGTACTTTACGAAATGACTTCATTCTTCACGTGTTTAGGTAAGGCACTGATTGTGCTACTTATTTATGCCTCTGAGCAAGCTCTTTAACATATTTCTTAATAAGTTACCTCTCTTCTGTCGTCACTAGCGATAAATTTATTCCGTATGAGTGATAATGAAAAATATGAGTAATAAGGAAAGTATGAATAAAATATGTACCTGAATAAATTATATTTGCACTTTAATGCCATATAAAAGAATGTAGCCACCAGTAAAGCTACAAAAATATTTTTTTCCTGATGCATAAGAATTCACCAATAAGTATTTTTTTCTTAAAACTACAGTTTCAAAAATCTTTCTTTTAGCCGTAACGGTTTCGCAATATTGAAATTCTTGATCTTAGAAACTGTATCAAGCGTCCAGTGCTTTTGACTTCGTAAATTTTGTTTACCATAGTTCTTATATATAATACAGACATTTAACGTGGACCAGAAACATCAAACAAAGATCTTCGCTCTTTCCACGTTTATAAGTGAGTCACGGAAAAATTCTCATTGGCCGCCACCGGAAATCGAATCCAGGGTCTTCCAGTTACGCGCCGGATATGCTTCCGCTACATTACAGTGGCCTCGAATTCATCCAGACTAACACACGCTAACTGCCAAGCCAATTTGGTAGTTATCGACTCCCGGTGGCAATCAATGAGAAATTTTCCGTGACTCACTTATAAAAGTGGAAAGAGCGAAGATCTTTGTTTGATGTTCCTGGTCCACGTTAAATGTCTGTATTAATTATTCATTCGCCTTCTAATTATTTCTTCAGTTGCTGCTTACCATCTTTGGTGAATCCCTAGCACTGTGCGGGGCTCCAAGAAGCAACCTGCCAAATTGGCTTGGCAGTTAGCGTGTGTGAGTCTGGAGGAATTAGAAGCCGCTGTGGTGTAGCGGAAGCATATCCGGCGCGTAACTGGAAGACCCTGGGTTCGACTCCCGGTGGCAGCCAATGAGAATTTTTCCGTGACTCACTTATAAACGTGGAAAGAGCGAAGATCTTTGTTTGATGCTCTTATATATATTTGAACTATTTATATTACATCTAAGATCTCCGTACAAAACGTATTTTCATCTACATATAGTCATGGAGCAGTAAAATTTTATCTACCTCTTCGTCTGATTTGAAGGGAAGGGGAAGAGAGAAAGAAAGGTAGGGGGATTTTAAATGAGAAAGAGGGAAAGAAATGACAGAGGGCCGATCAGATGAGAGTGAGAAAGAGAGAAAAAGACTGGAGGAGAGATAGGTAAGCAAAGAGGCACACACAGAGAGGAAAAGAGACAGGCTGAGAAGGAAACAATGAGAGATGGAGAAAAAACGGCATAGAAAAGAACAGAACAACAGCAAAGAGCGAGAGGAAAAGAGAAATGGAAGGAGAGAGAGCAAAAGAGAAAAGGGAAAGATCGAGAGAGAAAGAAAGGGTAAGAGAGAGAAAGGGAAAGAGAAGTGCCGATCTGCCAGCTGCACAGTTCCTTGTTGAAGCCCTGGAATGTGAAACAATAAAAAAAAAAAAAGTAAGAGCATTTGATGGCACACACATAGATATATTAGTTACTGGGTGTATCTCCATCTAGCACATACAACCTAAGGAATAATAATGAGAGGGAAAAACTGTGGCATATTTATATCCATTAAGAAAAAGAAAAGTATTTCGATAACCTTAGGAGAGAAGATGCATTAAGAACATTAGTAGCGTCCTCCCATTACACTCATTAAAAGATGATGCGACCAATACGAAAGCTCAAAACGCAGTCATCAAAATGATCGTCATTTGCGTAATATTCCATCCCTTCCCTAGTGAAGCGTCGGCAGTCGATTACTTTTCCACATGACTTTGGGTCTGGTTTTCTTTGACTTCCATTTCTACCGTACACTGTTCTTGATGAGCTAAACTTAGAAAGGCAATAAGCTTTAATTGATTTATCGATTTCACCGTTTTTAATTAAGCCATCTATGCATTATCCACGATTTCAGTGTCGTGAAGTGTAAGGCATCGTTCAGTTCTCTCATATATAATAAAAGTGAAAGTGTAAAACACCGATAAATGTGCATATGAGTGCTATTTAAATTCAGAATTGCTCAAAATTCTGTCGATTTTGGTCATATCTGTAACTGGAATTCAAATTCGACAAAAGCTGTTTTACTACACTTCATGGTGAACGAGTTTTCCTAATCTTATCAAAAACTACTTAGAAATAAAAACTCATTTCGTTAAAAGATATTTAGTAGTTTTAACAGTAACCGACCTGCCAATTTTTCCATTTTTTTCTTTGTGTCACTTTACAACGTTGTTCAGTCTCCTATTACAAATAGAAATAGCTGTAATTAAACAGGGCATTTAATGAGCTTTATAGAATATGATTCAATTACACATGGGTGCTTAAAGCACTTCTCAGTGTTATACCATTCTTTGGTGTTGTAAAAGGGACAAGGCAGCCACTAAATATCAGTTGTGGAATTTAGAAAATTCGTCTATCAGTAATTGCATGGAAAATTATAAGCTTACAGCGACTAAATTGCAAACGAAAAGAAGAATTACACTTATTAATGTTTATGGCGATTCTGTACTAGCTTATGGAGCCCTTTGTAATCTGGAACGTGAAATACCTTTCAGTAACGATTAGGAGCTCCAAGAAACAAGAGTTGTGGTTTTCAAGATATTCATTACCAAAAATTTACACAGCTGAGATAATCACGTGAAAATATAAAGTGCGATCTTGAAAACTAAGACTGTGGTTGTTTCTTCGAGCTTCTCGGAGCTCTTCATCATAACTGAAAGATGTTCCAGATTACAAAGGGCTCCATTAGCTAGTATTGAATCGCCGCAACCATATTAATCGTGGTCAGTGACTTACGGGGAAAAATCGAGTGCCTTCCCCTCTTAAAAAAATTTCTTCGAGACCCTTTTTTCAAAAATGTATAAGCTTTCAATCAATGAAATTTCTAAGTTCCGTATTATTAACCAGGTTTCAAGGACGTTTTAATTATTAAAACTTACAGGTATTTTCCGTGAAACCAAGATTATTGCTCTTTATTGCGTGTAACACAAATGTGCACGTCGTAATTAAAATGATTGCCCTAGCCTTGCGATAATACAAAGTACTACGAAACACTTACGCCAAAGTTCATCATATCATGCAAATTTTATTCGTTTAGAGAAGTAAGGCCAGTCTCTTTGAAATGCCTCACTATCACATACAAAACAAATAATTGCCGGGAGACAGCGTCTAATCATAGTTTCAGATTTCTTCGAAAATAGTAAGAAAATAAGTGGCAATTAAGAAATGTGGGACTAAAACTACTCAAATTATTTAATCTTGATCATAAAAATATATATATATATATATATATATATAATCTACCAACAAGTAATTGGATACCCCTGCAATCGACGATATCTGCGGTGGTAAACGTCACGGCCGCCGCCGTTAAATATCTTGTGGGAAACAACAACGCAACGCCGCCCCGCTGGCGCAGTGGTCTAAGGTGCTGGCCTCTGATCATTCGTCCGTAAGGGGTTCGAATCCGGGTCCGGCATGGATGTTGTTTGTCTTACGGCACTGGCTCTCTCCCTTCCCTGGAACCAGTGACCCTAAATTAGGGACGGGCGACTGCTTATAGCCCATTGAGTTGCTCACGGTGGTCGTTAAACCTCCAATCCAAAAAAAAAAAAAAAAAACGCAACCAGTCGCATGCAAGATGCCATGCAGTTCGGAGCTCTCTGATTTCGAGAAAGGTGTAATCGTCGGGTATCACAGAAATGGCCGATCCATACGTGACATATCCAGCGAGTTGAAATACCCAAAATTGACAGTGGCCTACGTGATTGGCAAGTGGCAGATGAGAGGTGACTGTCGGAATGCGCCCCGACACGGCAGACCCACAAAACTGGGAGTTAGAGACCGACGGGTGCTGGCCAGAGAAATTCGGAAGAACCGCACTAAATCGATGGGCCACATCCGCGAGGAGTTTCAACAGGCATCCGGGAGTGTTCTTTCGATGAATACCATCCGTAAGGAAGCCCATCTGCTCGGTTATCATGGACATGCTGCCGCCCACAAGCCTTTGATCACAAAGTCCAATAGCGCTGCTCGGCTAACGTGGTGCAAAGAACGTAGACAGTGGACAGTTTAACAGTGGAAACAGGTTCTCTGGAGCGACGAATCAAGGTTCACCCTCTCCCGTTCGGATGGCAGGGTCTGGGTTTGGCGTCTGCCTGGAGAACCCCTCCTGCCGGAATGTATTGCGCCAACTGTGAAGTTCGGCGGCGGTGGAATTATGCTATGGGGGTGTTTCTCCTGCTATGGCACGGAACGCTTGGTCGCAATTCTTGGTAGACTCAACGCCGAGACCTACTGCACCATTTTGGATGACCATGCGCTTCCTATGTTGTGGCAGTTTTACGGGGTGGACCCATGTTACTTTCAGGATGGCAATGCCACCTGTCATGTTGCGAGGTCCACCATGGCTTGGTATGGTGACAATGGGGTTAGTCGAATGGACTGGCCTCAGCTGTAATCGCTGTTCGTGGAAGCTCCACCAACTATTGAAGGTGAATAAACTTCGTTTTCCTTTGCTGTCACAGGTGTCCAATTACTTGTTGATAGTGTATATATAATGCCACAAGGTTTTGCACATAGCAATTTTTAGACGTATAACTACGTCTTATGGTACGATACAGATTATTGGTGGAAGCGACATAATAGTGACAATTATAAGTGGTGGGCCGGCGGATCAACGGCAGTTCGTGACAGCGCGTCGAAGTGAATGGTCATTTTTTGTGCTCTGCGCCGCGAGTATTCTTTTGCTTTCATTTTCAATACTTCTGAGCTAAAGGTGATTGAACATGGATTTAGGTATGTATTTGTAATTAATGATAACATATTGGACTAGTCTTGTGAATTAAAAAAATTGCAACTTTTAACAATAAGAGTAGCTGGCAATGTAACTGTACTTTATTATTATTGCTCTGCTTAAATACTTTTAAATGATCCCGCCAAATCCATTGATCTTGCACATCACCTGTACAAGGAGCCCCGCTCGCTACCAAACCCGGCATTTCTTTAATAATATTAACACTAATGAAGGTATTGCAGCGAAATTTGAAGTGGACTTAACCTCACATTTCGTGGGAAATGTGATGACATCACAACATGCGCTGGTAGTGGTCACCATTTGCGTCCAGACAGCATTGAATCCCGTGCTGTCCGCCAGCAAGCCGGAGTGCCCTTTTAGAGGCAGACACATTCCTAAGTGTGGCGCCAGAAGCAGTTCGCCAGCCAGCCGGACGCGCCTCTCTGATGCTTTGTTATGCCATTTCGCTGAGCGTGTCTACTCAATACGGTTGTTGATAGTGAGTGCTCGTGGCTGTTCGCGTACGTGTGAAAATGTATTTGTATACTCTGCAGGAGCGAGTGTTTATTGTTCACACTTGTTGGTAAACAGAATCGATTGTCTTGTCAACAGCAATTCCTGGAGAGGTTTGCAGGCAGACATCCGCCGAGCAAGTCCACCATTTGGGCATTGCAGAAGAAATTGGAAACCAAGGGAACCTTTCCCTATCTCAAAGACTAAAGTCTTGTGACGATATATATATATATATATATAAGATAATACAACGTAGTTTGTAACAAATATTTTTTTGTGATCAAGAAAAGCGACTGTTAACACCATTTATGATGTCATATACAATTTGAATATTTACGTGCCATTCGTCCTGATGAAGCTAGGTCAATCAATACCCAGCGAAAGTATGGTCGGCTTGAAAGAAATAAATATTTGTAACAAACTACGTTGTATTATCTTAATATATATACAAGGGGCTTTATTAGACAACCACACAGGAGGTTGTCCACAAATGTCCGAGGAAACGATCCAGAATGTAAAGGGCCGACTACTTGCGTTTCCCAGGAAGTCACTTCACCGACTGCCACAGGAAACAGGGTTGTCCAAAGCACTTGTAAACGTGCTGTGAAAGAAATCGAAACTTCATGCGTACCGTATCTCCGTGGCCCACGAACTGAAAGAGCCTGACCACGTGAAACGAGTGACATACTGTCGACGGTTTCAGACATGTCAGGAAAATCCGGCCACTCTGGACTGCACGTGGTTCTCGGACGAGGCCTGGTTTCGCCTGTCCGGATATGTCAATTCTCAAAATTCCAGTATTTGGGCCAGTGAAAATCCCAACGCGATACATGAAGAACACCTTCATTCACAGAAAATTGGTGTTTGGTGTGGGGTGACCCGGCGCCGCATAATTGGTCCCATCTTCTTCGATACAACCATCACAACAGCTGAATATATGGAAATCTTAAACACCTTTGTAAATCAATTGGACGACGAAGAACTCTGCATTGGATATCACCAGCATGATGGAACGACGTCACACACCAGTATGGCCGAAATTCAGTCCTGTTTCGGCGACCGCGTCATTTTGAAAGGTCTATGGCCAATGCGCTCGCCCGATCTGGCACCTCGTGATTACCTATTATGCTGATATCTAAAAAGGAGTTTACCAAAAGAAACAGCGAACCATAGATGCCTTGAAAGCAAACATCACCTAATAAATTCAGACAGTGACGGCGGACGTACTGGCAAGGACTTTTCACAATATGGTTCGCCGGGTTCAATGCTGTCTGCACTCAAATGGTAGCCACTTCCAGCACATATTGTGATGTTATCACATTTCCCACGAAAAGTAAACTTCAAATTTCGTTGCAATATCTTCAATTGTGTTAATATTATTAAAGAAATGCGGGGTTCGGCAGCGAGTGAGACACCCTGTATTATTGATGTTCCATAGACCATATGGAACCACTACCACCTTATGGTCACAGGACAGAGCATACGTAGTTCTACGTTTAAACACAGCGGGCAAATCCACTTGGGCCCCATCAATATTTTTTGTCTTGACTCTGTTATTAAAAAAAAAGACACAAGTCTATATTTCTTAGTTCCCGTGAAGAACACATTTTAGCTCGTTACATTCTGAAGGATACGTAGTTATTTGCTAACACCTGTATACATAACATCTTATCCTCATTGGTATAAAAATTTCATAACTGATGTTCCTTTCACATGCTCCTGTTAATATACACATAACTATTGCTGAAATCTGTGGAAATGGGCCTCCAGTTTTCTAAAGTAGCTCCTTTCTCGTCATCTAGTTTTTATAAACACTGAAACCGTGAACATTATTTCTAAACATTTTACTTATTTACTGAAAAAAAAAATACAGAAAATAACTTTTCTTTTTAATACTTAAAAGTTGCAGTCAAAAATTCCTGACTATTTATTTAACCAGTTTTATTATGAAGTTTCCGCAAAAAAAAATCGTGAAATCTTTTGACTCAGGCTAGAGGCCCTCTTAACCGTGAGGCTGCAGCGCGGGGGTTGTAGACTGCCCCTGATAGTGGTTTTCAAGGTATTCATTACCAAAAATTTACACAGCTGGGATAAAAATATGTTAAGTAGATTGATGTTACAGAAGACTATGTCGAAAAGTATGATTGCTGTAGTGTTTACAAGACTCTGGTGTGATAGGTTTAGCACTTACCGAAGGCCAAAATGGGGAGAAAAGGCTACAATTTTACGAACTTCGGCCTTTTGTGCTGTCTTACGCTGCTGCAGATATGCGTTCCCAGTGATAGAAATCTTCGCGGGAGCGAGAGTTCTGGCCCATAACATAGTTTTTAAGGCCCAACCCATTTGTCTCACTATTTATACGTAACTCGGCCTAATGATTTCAGCGATAAATAATGGATCCTCCCAATTCATGATGCACTTCAGAGTCTTCCGTTTTACTCTGTGATCGTCGTCATCCCTTCACCTTTTTAAAGGTAATTTAAGCCAAACAAATGTCGCAGAATGAAAACAAAAGTTTATTTCAAAGTTTCATAATTCAGTTTTTTAACTGATTGAGAATAAGGGTATGGATGGTGGTGACTGAGAAAAGAAACTATAAGAATAACATTTTTGAAAATCGCAAAGAACTGTCTCTTAAAATATTGTCACTGGCATTGAGTACTGCAATTAAATCGATCAGGAAAAGGCGAGGAAAACGTTCATTGTGAACAAAGAGGGCTTTTTTGGCATACTGACATTTTTGTAAACAAAAACTAACTGCTCGTGCCTTTCCTCGTGCAAAAGTAAAAGAATCTTTTCAGAAGCTTGGGGTGCAGCGCATGGTGTAAAAAGGTGTGGTGGAGCGCTTGGTGTAACGCTCTGGAATGTACTGCCAACTAAGTATTGGAACCCCTCATTACTAGATGTAGGAGGCAGTTCAATTGTCTGTGTCGTACACCTCTAATTTAACCTTCCTTCTGAGTTCTTACGTAAATTTAGTTTCTTCTCTTTAAACGTTTTTTGCCTGAATGATAAATTGATTTCCTCGAAGAGCTTTCTCAGTTCGGCATCATTGACGGTGGGTCAGATGTCAATATTGAATACAGTAAGAGTGGAATTCTGAGAGTGACTCATTAGAAAGAAGTCCATTTATAGTAGTGTTTTTTTAGAAGTTCGTTTGGTAAGCATACTGGACAAAAAATGAGTCACCCTTGGCAGAACTTACCTAATAACAGGTGAGGGCCCCTCTTTCATTGATAACAGCATCAGTCCGGTCTGGTAGAAACTCCGAGGTTGTGGATGTTTGGAACATCGATTAGCAGCCACTCATGCGTCAATTGGTCCCGAAGTTCCTCCAGAGTATGTGGGCATCAATTCAGACGTTTCATCTTATGTTCCAAATGATCTCAGATTTTCATTAGGACTTAAATCTGGGGATTTGGCAAGCCAGTCGAGGTGAGACAGTGTTGCTGATTGTTCGTCGGGCCACTCAGACACAGTTTTAGCCCTGTAAACACGGCAATTGTAGTCTTGGAAGATATAAGTGGCAATGTGATGCTGCTTCTGGAGATGTAGGGCAAAAGGCAACACTTCGTCATTCAGTATGTGGAGATACGCAGGCTGCTTGAAATTCATCGTCGCAACGGGGAGGGCCCATATCGTGGTACGAAAAACATCCCCAAAAGATCACAGAACCCCCTCCAGCTTGAACAACACCTTCAACACAATCAGGATTAAAGGCTTCATTAGGCCTGCGATGTACTCGTCGCCTCCCATCACTGGAGTACAAACAAAAACGAGATTCATCACACCAAATTACTCATTTCCAATCCTCCACGCCATTGATAACATGCGACTTTGTGACTTGCTGTTAAAAGAAGCCTCTTTCGTGCTACTCTGCTCCAGATGTCCATCGCATGCAGTTCTCGTCCCAATATCCTTTCGGAAATTGGATGGAGTGGACTTTGATTGACTGTTTGGAGCAGTTGTTGCCTAGTTTGAAACCGATTTGCAGTTACTAGGCGTGAAACATGGCGGCGGTCCCTGTTGGGTTAGTGAGAATCGTTTTCCGGCCACAGTTACGTCGCCGATTTTCAGTTGACTGCGAACTACACCACTGTTTGTAGACCCGCTTCGACACACCAACAAATTGGGCGACTTCATTAATTTTGTATTCGTGGGCATATCCAAACACGATGGCTCCTTTTGCCACTCAGTAACGTTTCTCACGACCCATATTGCAGAGTAAATTCAACACAAACTTTGCTCTTCACCGCTACACGAGACAGAAATGATCCTGTAGACCATTTCGGTGCTATTTATCTCCCAACAATGCTATCACGGTGCCCTATGTGCAACCAGTAACTTCCTACTGTCATTTCTGTTAGGGGTAACTAATTTTTTTGTCCGGTGTGCTTATTAACGTCTTGTTAGAGGAGCATTTGATATAACGTCTGGTTAGAGGTGTATTTGATATAGCGTCTTACTTGAAACGCATGTCACGATTGCGGAGTACCTATTGTTAATATCATATGATTTAAAGCCCACGAGTTTATATTCTGACTAGTGTTGATCTGCCTGTTCTGAAATACCAGTAATAAAAGAATAAGATTAAATTCATATATGTTATTTTAGTTGTATCATTACCTTTGTCATTAGTGATTTCTATATTTACGAGTGCTTTATATTTATTTTCAGAAGTTCAGAGACGAAGTTCGTAGACTAAGCAGCTCAAGCATTTAAGCAAACGTTAACCTAACAGCTTAAACTTTACAACTACAACGGTTAAAACTAATTAAAACTTGATGTGTCAAACTCAAAGGTTAGGAGGAAGCTTTGTAGTGTTTCCCAAGGACCAAGCCTGGCAGATCAAAGAAATGGAATAAGTGTTAGCTAAAAATTTATGCGTGTTCTGCTGAAAGAGTGTCAGGTGCCACAAGAGTGGCACCTGACACTCTTTCAGCAGAACACACAAAGTGCATGCCATTCCTACATTTTGCATTTCTTTAAAAGGAAGACCCAGCAATAGAGAAAAGGCGAAACGTTAAAGACAAAGAGATGATGCTCTTCTTTTGGAGACCTGGAAGATAGAAGGCTGACGTGCGAGCTGGGGAGAGAAGGCGGTTAATTGTGCCCCGAGGAAACGATGCCAGGAGATACTCTTTTCGGATACGCATTAGCATGAATGATCCTCTCCGAGAAAGAAAAGCTGATATTCCTAGACGGCTGCTGTGATTTAAGCAGGCGACCACGTGTTGTTACAAGATTGGGAGGGCCGCCCCGGTGGCGCAGTGGTCTAAGCGATGGCCTCTGATCATTCGTCCGAACGGGGTCCGGGTTCGAATCCCGGTGAGGCATGGATGTTGTGTTTGTCTTACGGTACTGGCTCTCTCCCTTCCCTGGAACCAGTGACCCTAAATTAGGGACGGGCGACTGCTTATAGCCCATTGAGTTGCTCACGGTGTTCGTTAAACCTCCAATCAAACAAACAAACAAATAAGATTGGGAGGACTAGTGTCCTCCCTCAAATCTCTGCATGTTGCACGTTGGGGGTTAAAGAACAGTCCTTCCGGAGGTTACTCTACAAATGTCAACATGTTGCGAAATTAACGCAGCTCCCGAGTGTTGGTGAACGGACCGTCTGTGACATAACAATTAAGGGCTGGGAATCCGTTGATACCTGCACAGGCCAGAGAAGTTGGAAAGATCCCCGTCTTAAGTCAACGACATTCGTCCATCTCATCAGTGAGTGTGTGTGTCCTTGTGTACGAAAGCGAGGTGGAGTTCGACCCACTCTGCGGATCACACCGGTGAAATGTACTTGAGAGGGTGCATACTTTAAATGGGCGTGCCTTCATACCGGTAAAATGTACTTAACATAATACAGTGAATTCCGCAACTTTTGGGTTAGCATCTTTAGGATATGAAGGTTCACTGTTAGTAGCCTCATTTTTCTAAAACATGGCAGCGTTTTGGATTTAGTAGCTCCGGCCAGACTATAGGAAACAATATCGGCTGAACACTGTACATAGCTGGACAATATAAGCCTGTGAGATTTCGTTTAACTGTAACGATACATTCAGCCATGGCGCTAACTTAAAAGTGCAAAGTCGGCGCCCCTTCTTTCTGTGTCTAATATTTAAATCAACGTCTTTTTGCCGCCCCGGTGGCGCAGTGGTCTAAGCGATGGCCTCTGATCATTCGTCCGTAAGGGGTCCGGGTTCGAATCCCGGTGAGGCATGGTTGTTGTGTTTGTCTTGCGGCACTGGTTCACTCCCTTCCCTGGAACCAGTGACCCTAAATTAGGGACGGGCGACTGCTTATAGCCCATTGAGTTGCTCACGGTGGTCGTTAAACCTCCAATCAAAAAAAAAAAAAAAAAAAATCAACGTCTTCATGTTAAATGTTTTTATGTTAACTAATTAAATGCTGTGTTCGTGCTAGTCCTTTCAATATAATTTTTGAGTGTGTGTTGCCTATTTGCTTTGAAGCCTGTGTCATTTCAGGCCATTCAAATAGCTTCTTCCAGATTCTTGCTGTTTGTAAAATCGAATTTACGCTCGGGTTAGACTGTCCTAGGGTTGTCGTAATAGGAATTTTCTTTTGCGAAATCGTATTTGGTTTCATTACATTTCCCTATTTGAAACGATAGCAATAATAGGCAATCTTCTATATTAGAAACAACTGATTATGATATAAAACAGTCTGCATTATCCCAGCCGACACGATTTTCTTTCATATAGCACCAAAATGCTACATCTTCGTGGACGAACCAGGCCGCAGCCCAGAATTTTGTTTTAATTGATAAAGAAGGCGCGACAGCGTCTGGCTCGGGCTTTACTGGCGGGGATAGGTCAGTGCATATTTCTTCCCAGTATACACTCGAAATCCTCCTAAGAGTATACTTTGTAAAATGTAGGTAAGCCTGATCGTAGAATCTTGGCGAAATGCGAGAATGGGATCAGTTCGCGTTGCATTGCCTTCCTGATGTGTCCTTTCTTTCATGCAATAACCGCCGCACTGATCTTGTCAGGCCCCAAACACTGCATTCTGACCATTACTGCAGATAGGTAACTAGATGTTTAAAACCAATTCATTTAGACAATCTTTGAATTAGTCGGCGTATTCCCACGTTTATTTAAAGGGAGAAACCCATTATGATTGAAAGAAGGAAAGCATTTACTGATTTCAACATCCTTTTTGCAGGCATACATTTCCAGCTTCATGCTTTTTGTTTAGAGGGAGCTTCCTCAACAATGTCACACCAATGGAAGTGCCTACCGTCAGAACAGGCAAGAATCAAGGCGTGGAGGGAATTCTAAATTTTGTAAGAGTAACATTAGAATAAAAATTGAAACGTCAGAAGAACTACCACCAGATGTCTCAAGGAAATGACCTACACTGCTGGCCACCCAAAATGCAACACCAAGAAGGAAGCATCCGATTGGCCTGAAATTCGCAGCATGCGTCTTCCGAGAGAGGACATGCAAACGATTAGCATTGCAGGGCATATGCAAATCATGTGCGCCCGGCATGCCACCGAGAAGCACTATAAGAAAGGTGCACAAAAGGCTGGGTGTAAGTAGTGGAAGTGTGTTGTGCTGCCAGACCTGTGCGTGGGAAGCTTCCTGATGCCTCGTCGCAGAATACGGCAGTCATTCCAGCACGTTTCAGAGTTCGACAGAGGACGAATAGTGGCTTCTCGTGACAGCGATTTATCGTACCGAGACATCGGCGTCCGTGTGGGACGACATCCAGCCACAGTGAGTGAGACGAGTATGGATTCGGTGGGTGCAGGAGGGACGGACGGACCGACGTGAGCGATTGCCGCAGCCGCGGCATACCACCGACCGAAAGGACCGGCACGTTCTGCAGCGGGCATTAACGACTCGCACCGCCACATTACGAACGTTAGCGCAGGAATTAGGGTGTGTTGTGCAAAAACCTGTGTCAACAAGTACCTCTCGATGTCGTCTGCAGGAGCAGGGACTTGTCGCACGGCGCCCATTGCTCCGATTACCATTGACGTTACACCACCGGCGAGTACGGCGGCAGTGGGCCGTTGAACGCTGCACCCGGACTACGGAATGGCATGACATTGTCTTCTCCAACGAATCCCGCTTCTGCTTGCAACACCACGACGGTCGTATCCGTGTGTGGCGACACCCCGGAGAGAGACTGTATGACGCCTGCATTATGCATCACCATACCGGTACGTCGCCTGGCGTTATGGTTTGGAGCGCAATTGGATATGACACCCGCACCCCTCTGGTACGCATCGCTGGTACACACAACAGCCACCGCTACATCTCCGACGTTTTGGAGCCTGTAGTTCTCCCTTACCTGCAGGACCTGCCAGCGGCCACGTTTCAACAGGACAATGCGCGCCCGCACGTGGCACGCATCGTGCAACAATTCTTCACGGCTCACCAGGTGTCACTGCTGCCGTGGCTCGCCTGTTCTCCTGATATGTCGTCCATCGAACACGTCTGGTCGCTGATCGGCAACCGAGTGGCCCGGCAAGTACCACCAGCGGCTATGCCTGATGAACTGTGGCAGCGTGTGGAAGCAGCCTGGACCGATATACCCCAAGCCCACATCCAAAGCCTCTTTCGTTCGATGCTGCGGTGTGTAGCGGCCGTTATTGCCAGCCATGGGGGCCACACGAACTATTGATGTCTGCGTGTTCAGCAAGTCGCACGTGCCTGTTAGCTTAATCGTTTCATCTTTGTATCTGCTGTTATCTTTTTTTTTTCTACACCATTCACCACACAATCAAATTACAGATACAATTTCTATACAAAAAAAACATGCAAATACAAATATTATGCAAATATAATATACGAGTACATATATTGAAAAGTATAAATGAAGTAATAGGAAATACAAAAACACGTATGATAACATGAATAATTTTGTTTTTAGTTTGAGTAAATTGAAGCACCACTACAGGTTCGTAAACAAATCAGTGCGGTGCACTGTGATTGTGGCAAGGGAACCAGGGAAAAAAGCTAACAGTAGCCTGACGGGCCCCTAGCCCTCCCTCCTCCCCCCAAAGAATCTGAATAGTCAAGCCAAAGAACAATTTAACCATTATGCATGCAGTAAATTAAAGTAATAATACGTAATATATAACCAAACGTTAATCAACCATTAATTTTTTTTGAAGGTCTTTAGTTGTTTTTTGAATACCGAAAAGTGTGTAATCGTCTTGATTCGAAGCGGCAACCCATTCCAGGACCTAGGGTAGGTCAAGTTAATATTATTAAATAATAAATTAGTACGCGCTCTAGGTATTAAAAAACTAGTATTTCCACGAGTGTCATGATAATGGGAACGGAAATGCAAGGTGATCAGATCTGAATATTTCTTAGCATATATACGTTCATGCATAAACAGTAATAATCGAAAACTGTATAATTTATCAAATGACGTTATCTGATAACTGAGAAAACGAGAATGTACCTGTAAAGACGGATTCACCAAACGTAAACATTTTTTTTGTAAAACATAAATTCTATTAATATTTCCAATAGTTGTGCAACCCCAAGCCAAGCGACAATAAGATAGAAATAGATAAATAAATGAAAAATACAATAGCAACTTAACCCTGGCAGGCAACAAACTTGAAATCCTATAAATGACCCCAATGCGGGATCTGAGCCCAACCGCAATTTCACTAACATGTGCATCCCATCTCAAATTATCTTGTAAATATACACCCAAGAACTTTACAACAGCCTGAAAGTCAAGGGGCACTCCATTAAATAATATCCCATTTGCAATATCCACTCTTCGCCTACATCGCGAAAATAGTACACTAGTAGTTTTGGAAAAATTTACTGTTAAGGAATTACAGCAAAACCAACGAAAGTAATCCTGAAGTTCCAGATTCACACGTGGGATCAACTCAGATAGTGTCCCCGGAAAAAAATAGGCATCAGTATATAAAATAAATATATATATATATATTCCAAGGGACAGGAAAAGACCCAGAAGAAGACCACATAGGAGATGGGTGGATGAAATTCGAAAGTATGCAGGGGTGACATGGAGGAGACTGGCACAAGACAGACCGTTGTGGAGGAAACTTGGGGAGGCCTTCGTCCAGCAGTGGATTGATAATGGTTGACAATGATGATGATGATGATATATATATATATGGGATGTAAGGTCAGGTGATGCGTAACATCACAGCCTCTCCTTGACAAATGTCAACCCCGCCTTCTCGTGGTGCATCCTGTTCCCACTAAAGGGGCTCTGACGACCGCAAATAGCGGTATAACTATACCATCGGGATCAGAGGAAATGCTATCCCACACTCACCAACCCGCTTGGCCAGCGTGGTGAGTTATGGCCAAACACCTCCAAAATGACTCTACAACTTAAATCTTGGCCCTCAGTCTCCGGCAGCTGGAATGTACCTGGCCAAGGCAGCGGCCAGTGCGACATGAAGGCAGAGGGTGCTAAGAATCCCCGGAGGACCGGACTAGGCTGCCATTTGATGCTGACCTTGGCTACCTACAACGGACGCTCCCTATCTTCTGATTCAAGGCTTCTTGAATTGGAAGAGGAACTACAAAGGATCAAGTGGGACATCGTCGGGCTAAGTGAGGTAAGGAGAAAAGGAGATCTCATTGAACTGAAAAGTGGACATCTCTTCTATTATCGTGGGACAGATACTGGCAGAACTAGTGGTGTTGGATTTATAATAAACAAGAAACTGAAGGATAAAGTGGTAGAAGTTGAAAGTTCCTCTGACAGAGCTGCACGACTCGTTATCCAACTATCGAGAAGATACCAGGCTCAGATTATTCAAACTTATGCACCCACCACAAGTCATCCTGAAGAAGAAATTGAAGAATTTTATGAGGAAATTCGTCATCTAAATAATAAAGGTAAGCAGCACTTGAAGATAATTATGGGAGATTTCAATGCAAAAATAGGGCACCGGCAACAGAATGAAACTTCAGTAGGTAAATTCGGTCACGGCAACAGAAACCAGCGTGGAAATACTCTCGTTGAGTTTGCAGAGGCAGAAGGATTTTTCATCTTGAATTCCTTTTTCAAAAAAAAGCCACACAGGAAATGGACATGGAGACATCCAATTGGGACGACAAGTGAAATTGATTTTATTATGTGTAACAAAAAATTCGTCATCGAAGACTGCAGTGTGCTGAACAAGTTCAACACAGGTAGTGACCATAGATTGGTGAGATGTAAGATGCACCTCAACACTAAACTGGAACGTGGCAAGCTCATAAGACAAACAAAATGTATTGACATAACCAACCTTAAAAAGCACCATAATACTTTCAAGTTGGAACTGAAGAACAGATTCTCTGCTTTAGAAGGCCTAACATCGGAAGAAGTGGATATTTCGGAAGTTAACAGAAAAGTAACCAAAGCTCTTATGGAAACAGCAACAAAATTAGCTGGGTCTAAGAACAAGTTGCATGTAAACAAATTATCAGGAAAAACCAAAATGTTGATGCAAAAAAGAAGAGAGATGAGGACAACTAAAGAAGATGTGACTTCCAAAGTGGAATATATAGAGCTATGCAAGACAGCACGAAAAAGTATCACTGAAGACGTAAGGAAATTCAACTGTGAGCTAGTGAGGAAAGCAATTGAAAACAACCAAAGCCTAAAGATAGCAAAGGGACATCTCAGTAAGGGAAGAAAACAGATTATGGCTCTGAGAAAAGATGGTTCTATAACAAGAAATAGAGGCGAAATTTTGACAAGAGTGAAAGATTTCTACTCCAAATTATATGAAAGGGATGATACATGTACTCCAGACATCATGAAAGGTACCAGAGTTCTTCCAGTCCTCCCAGCAGAAGTTGCTCATGCAATCAAGAACATGAAGCGGGGGAAAGCTCCAGGAGAAGATGGAATTACTATAGACATCATACAAGAAGCAAGTGGAGAAATTGAAACAGTACTCGCCCAAATTTTCACTCAATGCCTTAATGAAGGGAAGATTCCTGAGGATTGGAACAATGCTACAATGATCCTGCTACATAAAAAAGGTGACATTGAGGATCTCAGGAACTACAGACCTATCAGCCTCCTATCAGTGGTTTATAAAATCTTCACTAAAGTTCTTTCACACCGCTTGAAGGTAACACTGGACATGGCTCAACCGAGAGAACAAGCTGGATTCAGGAGTGGCTACAGCACAATAGATCATATCCACGTACTGAGAGAACTAATTGAAAGAGCGAGGGAATATGAACTTCCATTGTGCATGGCTTTTATCGATTATGAAAAAGCCTTTGATTCGGTGAAACCATCAGCAGTTACCACGGCTCTGAAATCCTGCGGTATTGAAGATGCATACATTAATATTATTAATAACATCTATGAAAATGCAAGTGCAAAGATTCGGCTGTTTGAAAATACAACACACATAAAAATTGGAAAGGGAGTGAGACAAGGTGACACCATATCTCCGAAGCTCTTTAATGCCACATTGGAAAATGTCTTTCAATCACTGAACTGGGAAAACAAAGGGATAAAGATTAATGGAGATTATCTAACCCACCTTCGTTTTGCTGATGACGTAGTCATTTTTGCAACTACCCCATCAGAGCTGCAGAGTATGATCCAGGAACTTGCTGACAAGAGTAAAGAAGTGGGATTAAAAATGAACTTTCAGAAGACAAAAGTGATGTTCAATGCTTTTACAAGAAATGAAGATTTATCGATTGATGGAGAAAAACTGGAGATAACAGATACGTATGTTTATCTTGGACAGCAGATATCAAGTGAGGGTCACATTGATGAAGAAATTAATCGGCGTACAAAACTTGCCTGGAGAGCTTTTGGAAGAAACAGCATAATTTTCAAGAGCAATATGCCATTATGTCTTAAAAGAAAAGTGTTTGATCAATGCATCCTTCCAGTGCTTACGTATGGTGCAGAGACGTGGACCTTAACTAAAAGAGACATACAAAGGCTGCAGACAACTCAAAGCAGCATGGAGAGGTGCATGCTTGGTATAACCAGGAGAGATAAGAAGAGGAACTCGTGGATCCGAAAAATGACGAGAGTGGAAGACATCATGATCAGAGTTAAATCCCTGAAATGGCAATGGGCTGGACATACTGCCAGAAGGACAGACCATAGATGGACAGCCGAAATTTTAGATTGGATTCCAAGGGACAGGAAAAGACCCAGAAAAAGACCACATGGGAGATGGGTGGATGAAATTCGTAAATATGCGGGAGTGACATGGAGGAGACTGGCACAAGACAGACCGTTGTGGAGGAAACTTGGGGAGACCTTCGTCCAGCAGTGGATTGATAATGGTTGACAATGATGATGATGATGATATATATATATGTGTCATCAGCATATAAAATAGGAGTAGCACTTGAAGTAATAGTAAATAAATCATTAACATAAATTAAAAATAATAATGGGCCCAAAACCGATCCCTGAGGAACACCATGACGAACCATAAGAGCAGAAGATCGAACACCCTGTATTTGTACAAATTGCTTCCTGCCTGTTAAATAATTTTGGAATAAAATCTTAACAACCCCCCTGATGCCAATATTTTCTAACTTAGATAACAATGTGTCGTGACAAATGGTATCAAAAACGTGGGAAAGATCACAAAAGACCCCCACCGCACTAGTGCCATTATCAAGACTAAAATGTAAATAGTTTAATACATCCAAAATAGCAGTTTCTGTCGAAAACCCTTTACGAAAGCCATGTTGGCTTTTATTTAAAATATTTTTTTATCAATATAAGATAACAACTGTATCAGTATTAATCTCTCCATAATTTTAGCAAACACAGGAATACAGATACTGGTCCATAATTTACAACATTTGTTACTGATCCCTTTTTATAACAGTAACACGACTTAACTTCAATGGCAACGGGATACAACCTGTATACAAAATACGATTAACAATATGGGTCAACGGAACAAGTAGCTCCCCTGAAACAAACTTTATAACCCTAGGATGTACGTTATCAGGCCCCTCAATTTTTGGACTGGTCCAATTCACTCATTACCGTCAAGAGGTCATCATCCACTGGTTTAAAAAAGAATGAGGAATCAGACGACGGAGGTAGGTAATCAGAGAAATGGTTAGTATAATAAGGAATTTCAGACAACAATGTCCGGCAACTCCAAAAAATATTTATTTAAAATATCAACAACCTCTCCTAAATTAGACCTCCTGTTCAGTAAATCTGGCTTTGCTATCTCGTGTCCTTCTTGGTGTTGTAGTTTGGGTGGCCAACAGTGTATATTGACATATTTTAACCGCACGAGCACAAAAACTAGCAGAAGAAAGGAAAACGTGGTTTGTGGTGAAGAAAAGAAAACGTGGTTTGTGGTGAAGAAAAGAAAACGTGGTTTGTGGTGAAGAAAGGAAAACGTGGTTTGTGGTGAAGAAAGGAAAACGTGGTTTGTGGTGAAGAAAGGAAAACGTGGTTTTTAAGGCTTCTGTACTAGGTAAGACAAATGTGATGAGGTGTGGTAGTTTGAAGGGGCGACATCTGAGGAATATGCCGGATGTGGAAGAACCTCCTATTTCATGTCCTGAATGGCCATTTTGGTCATGTTTGCACTGTGAAGGCGTGCGTTATCATGTTGAAGGACACCATGTCACCGATGTGGCTGTTTCTGCTGAATTGCTTCCTCCACGAAGCGGAGTTGTTGATAATAGAGTGCAGCGTTGGTGGTCCGATTCCTTGGCAGCATTTCCCAGTGATAAGGCCATCCATGTCCCACCAGACACACAACATGATCTTCGCAGGATGAATGTCATGTTTTGGACGTGGTGTGGGCGTCTTGTTTGGGCTTAACCATCCCCCCCCCGGCGCCTGTTTGGGCTTAACCATTCCCCCCGGTGCCTGAAATTCACGTACAGGCACCACTTTTAATCTCCAGTAACAATACGTGACAGAAAGGGTTTGTGTTGCTGAGAACATTCGCAATAACGGGAGAACAAGGAACCACATATGTCAACACGCTGATTCTTGTCCTTGGTGAGAGTGCGAGGCGCCCAAGACCCCAATTTCTGTACCTTTCCCATACGTGTTCCAGGTGTCGCACCACTTTGGCCTGATCACAGTCCATCTTAGTGGCCAATTCGCGTGTGGTTTGACGCGGATCCAAGTGGATGAAGATGGTTCAAACGATCCTCATCAAAGTGAGATGGATGATGTGAAGTGGATAATCGTTGAGGTCAAAATTGCCAACTCAGAACGGCTCAAACGATTTGCGGGCCGTCCTCTGAGCAATAGCATCATCCAAATACACAGCAAAAATTTGTCGAGTGGCCTCGGCGAATGTGGATCCCTTGTTAAACTCGTAGAGGAGCAGATGTCTAAGATGTTCATTCCCTTCTACTTGACACTCCATACTTCCGTATCTGGAAACCAAAACACTAGAAGTGGGACGAATACTAAATTTTCTCGAATCCTTCATACACTGGTGTGCAAAAATTAAGGACGAAGAGAAGAAATTAGCATAAACGCGGAACGAGCAGGCAAAACGGACCGAAAGATCACTCAGGAGATAGACTAGGGTCCGGTATGGTAGGGCATGCGCACGTATGCAGCATGGCGTAGGGGGCTGTCGGAAGGGTATAAAGCACACGGGTGGTTTACGCTCAGCAATTCGGTGAAAGCTATTGCACAGTGTACATCGGTTTGAACGACGTCGAGTTACTGCCACCGTGTGATATGGTCAACAGGCAATCCAGTAGACGACATGTTGATCACTTTACCCGAGGTCGCGTCATTGGGAAGTTGGCAGAAGGTCGAAGTGTGACTAGTGTAACCGAGGTGTTCGGGATAGCTCACAGCATCATTTCACCAGCTTGGAGAGCATTTCAAACGACAGGAACAGCTGTTCGAGAGTTTAACAGTGGTCGTCCACGAGCAACCACGGCGGCGGACGACCGGTATATTGTCCTACAAGCGAGAAGAGACAGACTGCAGACAGCGGGAGAAATCGTAAGGCACATGCAACAGACAACTGTACGTCCGTTTTCGCGTTTTACCGTGGCCAGGAGGCTGCACAAAGGTGGTCTATTTGCACGACGACTAGTACGGTGTGTGCCATTAACGCCTGCTCATCGGAGACGGCGGTTTCTGTGGTGACAGGATCACAAGAACTGGACACATCAGCAATGGGGTCGAGTTTTCTTTACGGATGAGAGCCGATTTAGTCTGACGAGCGATCCTGGACGTGTACACATCTGGAGAGAGCAGAGAACATGCAATCACACCTCCAACATCATCGAAAGGGACCGGTTTGGAGGTGGCGGAGTTCTCGTATGGGGTGATATCATGCTTAGTAGCCGTACTGAGATCCACATCTTCCAAGGAAGTTCAGTCACTGGTGTCCGCTATTGTACCAAGGTTCTCCTTCCTCACGTGCGTCTGTTTAGAGGTGCTGTGGGTCCTGAGTTCCTCTTCATGGACGACAACGCTACACCTCATCGTACAGTGGCTGTTGCAGAGCTTTTGGAGAGAGAAGATATTCAACGCATGGATTAGCCCGCAAGGTCCCCGGACCTAAATCCAGTCGAACATCTGTGGGAACTTCTCGGGAGACGCTTGACAGCACGTCACCATCCGCCAGCAACGATTCCGCAGCTGCGATTGGCGCTACAAGAGAAATGAGCCGCAATGTCTCAACAGCTCCTTGACACCCTCTTGCTCAGCATGGACAGACGTTGTAAATCCTGCAACGCAGTCAGGGGTGATCATATCCCCTACCAAAGACTGGATTTTTCTTGGCAGCCGCCTGTCACATGGACGCTTCTGTATTCTGTCCAGTTGTGCTCGAAGCTACCTCTTCAATAAAGTGCCTTTGTATCCTTTGGATTCCTTGTTTGGACGGGTTTGCTCACTTGTCCCATATTCTTACATCTTTGGGATCTTATGGTATGATTTAAGTCGATGTGGAGCACTTCTGCACGACGTTATATTCGAAAAACCGTCTCGTCCTTAATTTTTGCCCGCTAGTGTATAAGAATAATTATAAGAAATAAAGGGAAAGAAAAGACTTCTACTTAAAATTAAAAAATCTTAATTGAAGCAAAATTTGAAATCTGTGTTTAATGAAAAACAAATTAAGGAATACAGTTTTCAAAAAATATACTTATGAAGAAAATGCAAATTAAACTTATAATTTACATTTACTAAATGAAGTAAATGAGTCCTGAGGTTCGTTCCCATTTTCTGAACATAATCAGACAAAAAAATATTTGAGTAACAACTCACATTTTTGACATTTTTTTTAATAACAAAAGTTCCAAAACCTTTTTTAAATCAAAGCATAGTGTAGAGGTGAGGAGGATTATTTCAAGAGTTAATGTAGATAAACACTAAACATGGAACATTAAATTGAGTAAATTCTTTCCAGAAAATTAATAAAAATCAAAAACATGTTTGTTTTAAGAGTAAATAAAAACACTAAACATTGAACTCTTTTAGGGAAATGTAAAAAAATTAGTAACCCTTAATCGAGATTTTAGGATGTAAGGTCAGGTGATGCGTAACATCACAGCCTCTCCTTGACAAATGTCAACCCCGCCTTCTCGTGGTGCATCCTGTTCCCACTAAAGGGGCTCTGACGACCGCCAATAGCGGTATAACTATACCATCGGGATCAGAGGAAATGCTATCCCACACTCACCAACCCGCTTGGCCAGCGTGGTGAGTTATGGCCAAACACCTCCAAAATGACTCTACAACTTAAATCTTGGCCCTCAGTCTCCGGCAGCTGGAATGTACCTGGCCAAGGCAGCGGCCAGTGCGACATGAAGGCAGAGGGTGCTAAGAATCCCCGGAGGACCGGACTAGGCTGCCATTTGATGCTGACCTTGGCTACCTACAATGGACGCTCCCTATCTTCTGATTCAAGGCTACTTGAATTGGAAGAGGAACTACAAAGGATCAAGTGGGACATCGTCGGGCTAAGTGAGGTAAGGAGAAAAGGAGAAGATCTCATTGAACTGAAAAAGTGGACATCTCTTCTATTATCGTGGGACAGATACTGGCAGAACTAGTGGTGTTGGATTTATAATAAACAAGAAACTGAAGGATAAAGTGGTAGAAGTTGAAAGTTCCTCTGACAGAGCTGCACGACTCGTTATCCAACTATCGAGAAGATACCAGGCTCAGATTATTCAAACTTATGCACCCACCACAAGTCATCCTGAAGAAGAAATTGAAGAATTTTATGAGGAAATTCGTCATCTAAATAATAAAGGTAAGCAGCACTTGAAGATAATTATGGGAGATTTCAATGCAAAAATAGGGCAACGGCAACAGAATGAAACTTCAGTAGGTAAATTCGGTCACGGCAATAGAAACCAGCGTGGAAATACTCTCGTTGAGTTTGCAGAGGCAGAAGGATTTTTCATCTTGAACTCCTTTTTCAAGAAAAAGCCACACAGGAAATGGACATGGAGACATCCAATTGGGACGACAAGTGAAATTGATTTTATTATGTGTAACAAAAAATTCGTCATCGAAGACTGCAGTGTGCTGAACAAGTTCAACACAGGTAGTGACCATAGATTGGTGAGATGTAAGATGCACCTCAACACTAAACTGGAACGTGGCAAGCTCATAAGACAAACAAAATGTATTGACATAACCAACCTTAAAAACACACCATAATACTTTCAAGTTGGAACTGAAGAACAGATTCTCTGCTTTAGAAGGCCTAACATCGGAAGAAGTGGATATTTCTGAAGTTAACAGAAAAGTAACCAAAGCTCTAATGGAAACAGCAACAAAATTAGCTGGGTCTAAGAACAAGTTGCATGTGAACAAATTATCAGGAAAAACCAAAATGTTGATGCAAAAAAGAAGAGAGATGAGGACAACTAAAGAAGATGTGACTTCCAAAGTGGAATATATGGAGCTATGCAAGACAACACGAAAAAGTATCACTGAAGACGTAAGGAAATTCAACTGTGAGCTAGTGAGGAAAGCAATTGAAAACAACCAAAGCCTGAAGATAGCAAAGGGACATCTCAGTAAGGGAAGAAAACAGATTATGGCTCTGAGAAAGAAGATGGTTCTATAACAAGAAATAGAGGCAGAAATTTTGACAAGAGTGAAAGATTTCTACTCCAAATTATATGAAAGGGATGATACACGTACTCCAGACATCATGAAAGGTACCAGAGTTCTTCCAGTCCTCCCAGCAGAAGTTGCTCATGCAATCAAGAACATGAAGCGGGGGAAAGCTCCAGGAGAAGATGGATTTACTATAGACATCATACAAGAAGCAAGTGGAGAAATTGAAACAGTACTCGCCCAAATTTTCACTCGATGCCTTAATGAAGGGAAGATTCCTGAGGATTGGAACAATGCTACAATGATCCTGCTACATAAAAAAGGTGACATTGAGGATCTCAGGAACTACAGACCTATCAGCCTCCTATCAGTGGTTTATAAAATCTTCACTAAAGTTCTTTCACACCGCTTGAAGGTAACACTGGACATGGCTCAACCGAGAGAACAAGCTGGATTCAGGAGTGGCTACAGCACAATAGATCATATCCACGTACTGAGAGAACTAATTGAAAGAGCGAGGGAATATGAACTTCCATTGTGCATGGCTTTTATCGATTATGAAAAAGCCTTTGATTCGGTGAAACCATCAGCAGTTACCACGGCTCTGAAATCCTGCGGTATTGAAGATGCATACATTAATATTATTAATAACATCTATGAAAATGCAAGTGCAAAGATTCGGCTGTTTGAAAATGCAACACACATAAAAATTGGAAAGGGAGTGAGACAAGGTGACACCATATCTCCGAAGCTCTTTAATGCCACATTGGAAAATGTCTTTCAATCACTGAACTGGGAAAACAAAGGGATAAAGATTAATGGAGATTATCTAACCCACCTTCGTTTTGCTGATGACGTAGTCATTTTTACAACTACCCCATCAGAGCTGCAGAGTATGATCCAGGAACTTGCTGACAAGAGTAAAGAAGTGGGATTAAAAATGAACTTTCAGAAGACAAAAGTGATGTTCAATGCTTTTACAAGAAATGAAGATTTATCGATTGATGGAGAAAAACTGGAGATAACAGATACGTATGTTTATCTTGGACAGCAGATATCAAGTGAGGGTCACATTGATGAAGAAATTAATCGGCGTACAAAACTTGCCTGGAGAGCTTTTGGAAGAAACAGCATAATTTTCAAGAGCAATATGCCATTATGTCTTAAAAGAAAAGTGTTTGATCAATGCATCCTTCCAGTGCTTACGTATGGTGCAGAGACGTGGACCTTAACTAAAAGAGACATACAAAGGCTGCAGACAACTCAAAGAAGCATGGAGAGGTGCATGCTTGGTATAACCAGGAGAGATAAGAAGAGGAACTCGTGGATCCGAAAAATGACGAGAGTGGAAGACATCATGATCAGAGTTAAATCCCTGAAATGGCAATGGGCTGGACATACTGCCAGAAGGACAGACCATAGATGGACAGCCGAAATTTTAGATTGGATTCCAAGGGACAGGAAAAGACCCAGAAAAAGACCACATGGGAGATGGGTGGATGAAATTCGTAAATATGCGGGAGTGACATGGAGGAGACTGGCACAAGACAGACCGTTGTGGAGGAAACTTGGGGAGACCTTCGTCCAGCAGTGGATTGATAATGGTTGACAATGATGATGATGAATCGAGATTTTTATTTAAAAACACTAGCATTCGAACTCTCTCTGGGTCTAGCCTCCTTTCTTTTTATCAGCTATGACACCTGATGTGCTGAATAGTCTTTCTGACATTACTGTCGATGGTGGTGTGATTAAGAACTTTTTAGAGAGTTCCTTCAAATTTTGATATGTTTGTAGTCCTTTCCCTATTTAAAGATGTCCGCAGATAATGGAAGCAGTGATTCTGCTAAGTAGGCATTTATTTCTTCAGGAGACAAACTGTAACTCTGCTCACTGCTGTTAGATGGTATCATCAATTGAGAATAGTAACTCCACATGTTGTGAACTCCTTGTTGTTGAGTTAACGATTTTTGAGTGGTATTTCTTTGTTCTGATGACTGCAGATTAGTCATCTGCTTGCAAAATACAAATATCAGAAATTTCAATGGCTGGTGTTGATTTAACTTGTTTAAGGTTTTCTTTGCTCAAAAATACACTTCCTTTGAATCTGGGATCTAGTAAGAGCATTCAATTTTTCAGTCTCAACAGACTGATAGCGCCTTCTTACAGATGTAAGCAAGACATTTCGAAATCCCGGTACGGAACCTAAAGTTGATTTGAAGTTTTGTAGAATACTAATAATGCTATTCACTAAAGGAATTATTTCTGAGATTACTTCGCTGGAACTGGCCACAAATGTCGCTCTATCGAACACATCTAGGATTCGTATCGCTTCTTCTATAGTTGTCCATTGTCGAGCACTAAGATCTATCTGAAAATTTAACTCTGCAGCAGATAATAAAACAGTTCCATGAGACGAATGAGCATGTGAAGCTGATAATTCCACCTATTGGGTTCGTCTTGTATCAAACGATGGGGTTTAAGACTTTGCTTAGCTCGAAAAGCTCGTAAGACTTTCATGGCTTTAGAAGTGTGCTTGAAATGTCCCATAATATTCCGGCAGGTGGACATTATTTCCTTAATTTCACTCTTGTTCAGTAAACAATCTTTTGAGATCTAATTGAAATGTATGAACAAGACATGGTAAGTGGTAAAAGTACTGCGTTCTAAAGCTGCAACCATATTTGGTCCATTGTCTCTCGTGAAACACAAAACTATTTCTAAGAGATTCCATTCTTCCATAGTGTCGGTAATGAAAGTTTATATTGCAGGTGCTGCATGTGAAACTTCTGCAAATGGCAAAGCATTCTAAGCACAAGTGATGATGCTCAAAGTTTCAATCTATAAAGTGAACTGTGAAACTGAGGTAATCGTCAGAAAGCCGCCCCGGTGGCGCAGTGGTCTAAGCGATGGCTTCTGATCATTCGTCCGAGCGGGGTCCGGGTTCGAATATCGGTGAGGCATGGATGTTGTGTTTGTCTTACGGCACTGGGTCTCTCCCTTCCCTGGAACCAGTGACCCTAAATTAGAGACGGGCGACTGCTTATAGCCCATTGAGTTGCTCACAGTGGTCGTTAAACCTCCAATCCAAAAAAAAAATCGTCAGAAAATGTTGATGTCCACATTTCTGTTGTGACTGCAATAAACTCCGTTTTATCTAAAAAATTCAACTTTTTTTCTTCATACATCTCTGGAATTACCTTTTGGGCAAAATGTTTCCTGCTTGGGATGATATATTTTAGCTCCAGGTGGTTTATCAATTTTTTAAAACCTTTATCTTCTACTATGGACAATGTTTGGTTATCTTTGCAGCTAATTTCGTCGACTAATCTGGTAATTGTTTTAGCTGTTTTGTCTCCAAGCATAAAACTTGGCATTTTATCAATAAATGTTTTCAGAGTCGGTTGGTTAGAAGATACTGCTTTGCGTTTTACTGGGGGTACTTCGAAAGGGCTTTGTTCTCTATGAGAAGAAGCAGCTTAACCTGGACTAGGAGTTGAACTAACTGATGCAAGACTCTCAATGACAGCTGGATCATCTGTGCCACAATTGTCTTCCAATCGGGAGTCAACTCTGACAGTCAAAGGGCTCAAGGGTGAAGCTGGAGATAGTAACGGGATGGTGAACTTCTATCTTCCAGTTCTTAAAATTTGGATGAATGTTTGGGTTTCAAATGTTTCCACATTGCTGAAGTAGTATGTGACACTTTTCCTCTTGATATTTTTGCAGAACAGACTGCATTCGCATACTTTTCATTATCCGAAATTTGAGAATAGTTCCAGATATTAGAAGATGCTTGAGATGATATATAGGAGATGCGATGGTTGTGTGACAGGCATAAGATAAATCGCTCCTAAGTATGTAAATGCAGTGGTTAGCGATAGAAACTACGTAGGAAGAAAAACAATAAAGCGTGAAAAACGCTGAGATTGACACAAAAAAATAGACCGGATAACGCCGAGTGTATACTGAGAGCGTGTGCAAGTGAGACCCTGCGGAGAGTTGAGTAGAATTAGAAACGCTGAGCTGTAGACAGTAACGTGAGTCATGTGCGCAACGCGGCTCAAGGTCACACTCTACCCCCGTTCTCACGCTCGTTACCACAGTAACGGCTGCCGGGAAAGACATAAAATATGGTTTAGTCCCTTTTTCTACTATACATGAGGTATGGTGGCTAAGACACTGTCAGATGGAAGACGCTAGTCGCTTCGGCGGTTGCTCTCTGTGCTTGGCTGAACAAGTCCTTCACTGTTGCATCCGGTTTGGAAGTAACGAGCTATTTCAAACAGCTATGTACATGTAGACTATCTTCTTCGATTGTTTTCTAATGTCAGAACTCGTCATGCCGACGAAAATTCGAACAAATATCGCTCTAGAATAAGCACCAACCACCAAGTTTTTTAGGTTAAGATTTGAAAGATTTGAATGACGAAAAAAGCGCGAAGATTAAAGTTTTAGAATCTCGAATCTTTCCAAAATTCGCGGGATTCGAGGACTCGAGTGTCCCATCTCTACAAAAAAAAAAAAAAAAACATTAGCCACAATCACACAACGCAATATGATTTAGATACACGATGTTACTGGCTACATTTTGATATACAGCTGGCCATCTGCACCGTCACTACTGACCTGGGAAACACTCGTGAAATAAAACGGCGTGAACTTCAGCATCAACCCAATATAATACGTAATGCGATCAAAACGTTCCGAGACTAGGTACGTAGCGCGCCAACAGATGACAGTACGCGGATGCGCGCACATCGGTCGAGGGCAGTGACCTTCATGAGTCATTGTGCCGAGTGGCGTCGTTCTTTGAACATCTGGAACTGTGCTATACGATATTTGGTGACCATGGGCAGAGCACAGCTGCGATTTCGGTATGGACTGCAAACTAGAGCAACGAGCGAACATCAAATTCTGCGTAAAACTTGGCAAATCGGGAACGGAGACGCATGAAATGTTGCGGCAGGCTTATGGCAATAAAGCAATGAGTCGTGCGAGGTGTTTTGAGTGGCTCTCGCGCTTCAAGAGCGGCAGAACGGCATTGGAAGACGACGAGAGGTCAGGGCGATCGTCCACGAGCAACCCCCCCCCCCCGAAAATGTGGACAAAATTAGGTAACTGGTGCATGAGGATCATTGGAAAACCATTCAAGACATTGCTACCATCGCCAATGCGTCATACGGAACAGTGCAAGAAATTCTGACGTCGGTTTTGAACATGTGCCGCATTGCTGCAAAGTTTGTGCCAAATATTCTGAACCCCGAACAGAAGGCGCTCCCTGTCGAACTCTGTCAAGATCTTCGACAGCTTGTTGTGAATGAACCAACGTTCCTGACGCGGGTCATCACTGGGGACGAGACTTGGGTTTACGGTTTACCAAACAACAGTCCTCGCAGTGGAAGAGCCCGGCATCTCCACGACCGAAGAAGGCTCGACAGGTCAGGACCGCAACCAAAAGCATGCTCAGCGTGTTTTTCGACATTCGTGGGATTGTGCACCGTGAATTCGTCTCCCAGTGCTAGACCGTCACCGCCCTTTTTTACTGCGATGTTCTGCGGCGTCTTAGGGTGGAGCCGCAAACGACCTGAAATGTGGCGCAGGGGCGATTTCCTGCTCCATCACGACAATGCAGCAGCTCAGAGCGTTTGCAACACTCCAGTTTTGAAGCCGCATGAGCATGAATACCCTTCGTCATCCGCCTTACTCGCCGGATTTGGCTCCCTCCGACTTCTTTCTGTTCCCGAAGATAAAGCTCAAACTCAAAGGGTCGCCGTTTTGAAACCGTGGACGATATCCAGCGCGAATAGCAGACTGTTTGACACGATTCGCGAACAGGACTTCCAGGGAGCGTTCGCAGACTGCTTGACACGATTCGCGAACAGGACTTCCAGGGAGCGTTCGCAGACTGCTTGACACGATTCCCGAACAGGACTTCCAGGGAGCGTTCGCAGACTGCTTGACACGATTCGCGAACAGGACTTCCAGGGAGCGTTCGCAGACTGCTTGACACGATTCCCGAACAGGACTTCCAGGGAGCGTTTGCAGACTGCTTGACACGATTCGCGAACAGGACTTCCAGGGAGCGTTCGCAGACTGCTTGACACGATTCCCGAACAGGACTTCCAGGGAGCGTTTGCAGACTGCTTGACACGATTCGCGAACAGGACTTCCAGGGAGCGTTCGCAGACTGCTTGACACGATTCGCAAACAGGACTTCCAGGGAGCGTTCGAACAGTGGCAAAAACGCTGGCAGCGTTGTATCGCTGCCCAAGGAGACTACTTTGAGAGAGATCATAGCCAGACTTAAGTAACGTAAGTACTTTTTTGTATATCGGCCTAGTCTAGGAACTTTTTAATCGGACATCGTACATACTTTCCGATATATATATTTTTTATTTTAGATACCTTCCATCCGGACATTCTGTACATCCACCAAACTTGTTGCTCACAAGAGCGTGTAGGGAATTTTTCATGTGGATTGTGGGTTCAGAATATTTGGTTACACCTTAGTCTTATATTTTCAGGAGATATTTTATAAAACAGAACGTGTTGTTAGTCTTGATCGAAATTCACTATTCATTAAATGCTTATCTATTTTTGCACTCATTTAGCAGCATTGCTTTCCGTCTTCTATTTTAAATCACAGCAATGATTTACAAAGAGCAATCTCTCTAATGCGTCTAAGGGAACTTTTCCCCAATTTTTGATGAGTTTCCAATAATGTCACGTCCTGTTTCTGAATGCGCTAAAATGTAAATATCGCAACTACCAAATAATTTATAATCCAGGAAACTTAATTTCAAACAGATGTAAATTCTATAGCTCGTCAACAAACTCCATGCAAATGTACAAACTTTTGATGGTCTTGATCGCTGCTACATTGTTTTAATGGATCGATATTTAAATTAAACGTGGAAAACTTTTTCTTCTATGAAGAATCTAAATGTATTTATCTCTGTATTTATGAGGAATCGCTCACACTGAGCAAAAGGTCTTTGTCCAAGAAGTTTGTCAGGTAGGGTTTTTGAAGACATTTTTAATGGAACACTGAAGTTTTTGATCTTCAACATAACAAGAAATTTATATTAAGTTTTCTCGTACACAGGGAAAACGTATTGTGTTCGAGCACTGAATATTGGAAAATTACGTTAAAGATTTTAGTAATCCAGCTTGAAGCATTGTTTAATTAAAATTCATGAACGATTCTTTGTTTCCAGCAGACATATACGCACACACGTGCTTACAGTAAATGAATAACACCACGTAGTTCTTGGTAGCCAAGATAAGGAAAATATCCAATCTGGAAAGGAGCAGTTAAATTGACTGGATTTTAAACCAACGCAAGACAAATCCCTTTAAAGCTGGTCTTATATTGCGATATACACTGACGGAAAAAATCCCAACACCAAGAAGGGCTTGTGTTAGATAAACGACAGTTGGTAGGCGGTGAGAGTACATCTGTAAGATGACGTCTATGCAAATTTCGCGCTCGGCGCATACGTGTGGCGCTAGCAGCGCCCCTCGGAACATGCAAAGCAGGTTTGCTGTAAATACGCGCTGTAACGTTCTTGAGCTTTAGTTATCATTTCTCAATGATAACGACGTAGGGTGTTGATATTCGACGTAGGGTGTTGATGTTAGTCAAGAATGCCTTTAAGAAGACGAAGAAGCCATTATCAACAGCTCACGGAGTTTGAACGAGGTCGTGTAATAGGGCTACGAGAAGGTAGATTTTCTTTCCGCAATATTGCAGAATGACTTGGCAGGAATGTAGCCACTGTGCATGATTGTTGGCAGCGGAGGTCAAGGGAAGGTACTGCCTCAAGAAAACCGGGTTCCGGCCGGCGACGTGGCACTACTGAGAGGGAAGACCGCCGGGTACGGCGTATGGCCGTGGCGCATCGTACGGCGTCTGCGGCAGCATTTCGAGCTGCAGTTTCCACCACAGTGGCACCACAAACTGTTACAAAACGGTTACTTGAAGGACAGCTCCGAGCCAGACGCCCTGTAGCGTGCATTCCACTTACTCCAAACCACTGCCGTTTGCGACGTCAGTTGTGTTAAGCTAGAGCTCATTGGAGGACGGAGTGGAGATCTGTTGTGTTTTCTGATGAAAGCCGGTTCTGCCTGGGTGCCAGTGATGGCCGTGTGTTGGTTAGAAGGAGGCCAGGTGAGCGCCTGCAACCAACCTGTCTGCGGCAGAGACACACTGGACCTACACCTGGAGTTATAGTCTGGGGAGCAATTTACTATGACAGCAGGATCACTCTCGTGGTTATGCCAGGCACCCTGACGGCACAGTTGTACGTTGGTCTGGTAATTCAACCTGTTGTGCTGCCATTCATGAACAGCATTCCAGGGGTGTTTTCCAACAGGATAACGCTCGCCCGCATACCGCTGTTGTAACCCAACACGCTCTACAGAGTGTCGACATGTTGCCGCGGCCTGCTAGATCACGAGATCTTTCACCAATCGAGCACGTATGGGACATCATTGGACGACAACTCCAGCGTCACCCCCAACCAGCATTAACCGTCCCTGTATTGACCGAGCAAGTGAAAAAGCATGGAACTCCATCCCACAAACTGACATCCAGCACCTGTACGACACAATGCATGAACGTTTGCGTGCTTGCATTCAACATTCTGGCGGTAACACCGGTTATTAATGTACCAGCATTTCACATTTAAAATGGTTTTTTTATTTTTTTTTTTTATTTTTTTTGAGATTTAACGACCACCGTGAGCAACTCAATGGGCTATAAGCAGTCGCCCGTCCCTAATTTAGAGTCACTGGTTCCAGGGAAGGGAGAGAGCCAGTGCCGTAAGACAAACACAAAATCCATGCCTCACCGGGATTCGAACCCGGACCCCTTCCGACGAATGATCAGAGGCCAACGCCTTAGACCACTGCGCCACCGGGGCGGCAAAATGGTTCTTCTCGCGCTTACAATAAGCTGTGATCTTGAAACCTTAATCGATTAAATATATTACCTATACAAATGTATTGCTGCCATTTCATTCCTCTACAACTATTTTTTCGTGGTGTTGGGATTTTTCCGTCAGTGTAATAACGTGAACTGCGACCAAGAGTTATTTGGTATAACAGAGGTCATTGTCGCTATGAAATACAAATATAAGAAAATCTCATTGTTTGATGTAACTTTTATCTGACATAAGTAGAAATGTCCTAAATGCATAACACAGCCACACAAATTAGTGGTGACAACTGGGAAATAAAATGTTTTCATTTTTTTTAAATTTACTATCCTATACTAAGCGCTGCGTGTGTTTTTCAAAATGCGATTTGAATATTCTGATTTTCTTTTCCAGCTGAACTTGGGATAAATGTACTTTGAAAAATTAGTTTTCTTTTGCGATTCTGGCACTTTGTGATGGAATATTTACAAGTTGAAATTAAAAACTAAGAAGATAACTAAATGATTATTATATAATCCTTGCCACGTATTTAATTTCGATATCTGAAGTTATTTACATAAGTCAAAATATCCCTGTAGTAATTCTTATTTGCTTCCGTATTCCTACTTTGAATTTCGTTAGTGCTTAGCAAAAACTGATATAAAGACTACAGTTCTGCAGATACTATAGCACCAGTTCAAAACGATCAATATTCTTGCTTGCTTGACTTGACAACCATGTTTTGTTATGTGGTCGCAGTGCCACTACAAGATAAAAACACCTTATTGCTCACGTACTACCATTGTTTCACTAAGGCACTGCTCAAAAAAGTGTTACTCAAAATCCATTTTTGCTGAGGTTACAGTATACCATCCAAGAGGGCTGATCAATGAGTAACTTCAGAGTTCTTTTTTTGCCTCGCATTGGTGAATTAACAAAGACATTGTTCTTTTCACGTTTTATCAACACATAGCAACCGAAAAATTGTTATCCGGTCACCGCTGGGGATCCGAATCCCAGATCTCTCGATATCTAGCCCAGCGCGTTAACCTTACGCTACGGTGGTCAACGGTATGTTTTTTCTGTCAGCTTCTGACATCATAAATCCGTAAGATGAGCTCAGCTGCTGAGTCGTCTCCATCTGGGAGGGCATTAACGGCACTGGCTATATATTAATTATAGCAGTTAAATCCAAAGGGACGAGATCTAATGTGAAAATCCTCCGAACACGTGACGTCATTCGAGAGATCTGTGATGTCAAGAGATCTGGGATTTGGATCTCCAGCGGTGACCGGATAACAATTTTTCGGTTGCTATGTGTTGAAAAAACGTGGAAAGAGCGATGTCTTAGTTTATTCACTGAAGCCACGTATTTGGAGGATTTTCCCCGTGTAAATTGGTGTTTTCTAACGTCATTGTATTCTAATGAGTAGAAGGGTGCTGTTTGGCACACGAATTTCAATGGAAAGGCAAGTGCTGTAAAAAAATAAAAAATAAAAAAAGATTTAAAAGAAAAATGATGACCGCCTAGAAACATGCTTTCATTCGCGTGGCGTTGATTAGATTGAACGTTGTAACGCGCGGTAACGGAAAAAGCATTTGCATCATTCTCTCTTGAATCTGCTCTTTAGTTGTTTGGTACAGGAGTTTACTCAAACTCCTATACCAAACAACGCTTTCCGACAAGAGAGTACAATACAATTGGGAGTATATATGCTACAATGATCCTGCTACATAAAAAGGTGACGCTGGGGATTTCGGGAACTACAGACCCATCAGCCTCCCATCAGTGGTTTATAAAATTTTCATTAAGGTTCTTTCCCATCGATTTCAGGTAACACTGGTCATTGCTCAACAGAGAGAACAAGCTGGATTCAGGAGTGGCTAAATCACTGTAGATCATATCAATGTGTTGAGAGAACTAATTAAAAGAACGAGAGAATACGAACTCCCATTATGTATGGCTTTCATCGATTATGAAATGGCATTTGATTCCGTGAAATCATCAGCAGTTACATTTGAAATCCTGCGGTACTGAAGATGCATGCTATTTATTATATTACACTGCTGGCCACCCAAAATGCAACACCAAGAAGGAAGCATCCGATTGGCCTGAAATTCGCAGCATGCGTCGCCCACGAGAGGACATGCAAACGATTAGCATTGCAGGGCATATGCAAATCATGTGCGCCCAGCACGCCACCGAGAAGCACTATAAGAAGGGTGCACAGAAGGCGGGGTGTAAGTAGTGAAAGAGTGTTGTGCTGCCTGACCTTTGCGTGGGAAGATGCCTCGTCGCAGAATACGGCAGTCATTCCAGCACGTTTCGGAGCTCGACAGAGGACGAATAGTGGCTTATCGCGACAGCGGTTTATTGTACCGAGACATCGGCACCCGTGTGGAACGACATCCAGCCACAGTGAGGCGAGTATGGATTCGGTGGGTGCAGGAGGGACGGACGGACCGACGTGAGCGATTGCCGCAGCCGTGGCACACCACCAACAGAGAGGACCGGCATGTTGTGCGGCGGGCATTGACGGCTCGCACCGCCACATCACGAACTTTAGCGCAGGAATTAAGGTATGTTGCGCAACCACTTGTGTCAGCACGTACCGTTCGACATCGTCTACAGGAGCGGGTACTTGTCGCATGGCGCCCATTGCTCCGATTACCATTGACGTTACACCACCTGCGAGTGCGTCGGCAGTGGGCCGTTGAACGCCGCACCTGGACTACGGAATGGCACGACATTGTCTCCTCCGACGAATCACTCTTTTGCCTGCAACACCACGATGGTCGGATCCGCGTGTGGCGGCGAGAGACTGTATGACGCCTGCATTATGCATCGCCATACCGGTCCGTCGCCTGGCGTTATAGTTTGGGGCGCAAATGGATATGACACCCGCACCCCTGTGGTACGCATCGCCGGTATACTCAACAGCCACCGCTACATCTCCGACGTTTTGGAGCCTGTAGTCCTCCCTTACCTGCAGGACCTGCCAGCGGCCACGTTTCAACAGGACAATTCGCACGAGCACGTGGTACGCATCGTGCAACAATTCTTCACGGCACACCAGGTGTCACTGCTGCCGTGGCCGGCCTGTTTTTCCGATATGCCGCCCATCGAACACATCTGGTCGCTGATCCGCAATCGAGTGGCCCGGCAAGCACCACCCGCGGCTACGCCTGATGAACTGTGGCAACGTGTGGAAGCAGCCTGGACCGACATACCCCAAGCCCACATCCAAAGCCTCTTTTGTTCGATGCCGCGGCGTGTAGCGGCCGTTATTGCCAGCCATGGGCGCCACGCGAACTATTGATGTCTGCGTGTTCCGCAAGTCGCACGGGCCTGTTAGCTCAATCGTTTAATCTTTGTATCTGTTGTTATGTGTCCAGTAAATCTGGCTTTGCTAACTCGTGTCCTTCTTGGTGTTGCAATTTGGGTGGCCAGCAGTGTATATAGTGACATCTATTAACGCAAGTGCAAAGTTTTTGTTATTTGTGGATACAACAACAATAAAAATTGGAAACGGAGTAAGACAAGGAGACCCCATATCTCCCAAGCTCTTTAACTCCACATTGCAAAATGTCTTTTCATTGAGCTGGGAAAACAGAGCGATAAAGATTGAGATTATTGAACTCACCTTCGTTTCGCTGATGTCATTTTTGCAACTGCCCCTTCAGAACAACAGAGTATGATATACAAACCAGCTGACAAGAGTAAAAAAACTTATGTACAATGCTTTTGCAAGAAATGATTTATCGATTGATGGGGAAAAGCTCGAGATAGCAGATACCTACATTTACCTTGGACAGCATATAACAAACAAAGGTTGCATTAATAATCGACGTGTACAACTTGGCTGGAGAGCTTTTAGAAGAAATAGTGCAATTTGTAAGGGCAATATGCCATTATGTCTTAAAAGAAAAGTATTTAATCAATGCATCCTTCCAATGCTTACGTACGGAGCAGAGACGTGGACCTTAACTAAAAAGGACATACAAAGAAGGCTGCAGACAACTGAGAGACGCTTGGAGAGATGTATGCTTGGTGTAACCAGGAGAGATAAGGAAAGAGTGGAAGACACTATGATAAGACTAAAATCCCTGAAATGGCAGTGGGCTGGTCATGTTGCCAGAGTAACGGACAACCGAAATTCTAGGCCGCCCCGGTGGCGCAGTGGTCTAAGCGATGGCCTCTGATCATTCGTCCGAAAGGGGTCCGGGTTCGAATCCCGGTGAGGCATGGATGCTGTGTTTGTCTTATGGCACTGGCTCTATCCCTTCCATGGAACCAGTAACCGTAAATTAGGGACGGGCGACTGCTTATAGCCCATTGAGTTGCTCACGGTGGTCGTTAAACCTCCAATCAAAAAAAAAATAATAAAAAAATTCTAGACTGGATTCCAAGGGACAGGAAAAGACCCTGAAAAGGACCACATGGGAATGGGTGGATGCAATTCGAAAGCATGCGGGAGTGACACAGAAGAGACTGGTGCAAGATATATAGTTGTGGAAGAAACTTGAAGAGATCTTCTTCAACCAGCAGGGGGATTGATAATGGTTGATGATGACAGATTAGTACGCAAGGCTGCACTGATTTACCCTCTTTTAACAATGCTCGCTCCACACATTATATACATTGTTCTTATTTTATCAAAGCACACACACACACACACGCGCGCGCTTCATTCAAACCTGACTTCAAGACTATTGCCACATAACATTCGGTGAGTAAGAAAATATAACGTTAAGGTTGAAAAACTTAGAGAACGAACTCGAAATTTACATAGGAAAAGAAATTAAAATATAAAAGTTAAATTAGGCCGCCCCGCCGGCGCAGTGGTCTGGCTTCTGACCTTTCGTCCATGTGGGTTCGGGTTCTAATTCCGGTGAGGCATGGACGTTGTGTTTGTCTTACGAAACTGGCTCTCTCTTTCGTGGAACCAGTGACCTTAAATAAGAGACCGGGGACTGGTGCAGCCCATTGAGTTGCTCACGGTGGTCGTTAAACCCTCATCCCTCCCATAAAAAAGTTAAATTAGAATATACAGTATGTCATGAACTATCATTCTCTCACAAAAGCATTGATTAGGTCGCCCACCGATGTCAAATAGTTCTTCCCGCTCAAGACAGTTTTCCAATTCATCCAAAAGTTGTTCCATGGGTTTCGGATTGGGCCTCTGTGCTGGCTGGTCAAATTCTTTCGTCCCATCTCGTAAAACCATTCCTGCTCGAACATCGCTTTGCAGAAGGGGACATTGTGCTGCTGGTAAAGGAATGTGCCTTCAATCCCATAATGTGGTGGGCACAGAACTGTCAAGAAATGCCATTATAAACCGCGCATATTCCAGTGCACTACACTGTAAAAAATTGCAGGGTCAAATTACGGTAGATACACCGGCAGCTGAGTGGCCAGTCAATAAACCATAATTTAACAGTACCATACCGTAATGTTCATTAACATGACCGGGAAATGAAAACGTCTAAGGACCATAACGTTCATTAACATGTCTAATGACAAATAAATAATAATACATGTTATGTTCATTAATATGCCTAATGGGAAATAAAAACGTCTAATGGCGTAATGTTCATTAACATGTCTAATGACCGGGAATAAACAATATGTCTACTGACCGGGAAATAAACACGTGTTGCCCATGGAGGTGTTGCCCGTCGACTGATTGTACATGAAAAAACAGGTATATAATAACTTTAAGAAGAACGTTGCGAGATTGTCAAGGTTAAAATACAGTAACAGTTAAAACAGTTTAAACAGCGTGAACATGCAGTTTATCTACCGAAAATTTATGGTTGACCGCCAAGTGGCGTGCATACAATCTGTAAACCAACTTAATCCGGGTGAAACACTGACTATTCGCGGCAATTTTTTACAGTGTATAACTAGAGGCCCCAGTCCAAACCATGAGAAACAGCCCCAGATCATGATGCCTCCTCTACCAAACTTCACAGTTGGTACAACACAGTCTGGCAGGCAGCATTCACCTGACATTCTCCACACCCAGATTCGTCCGTAGGAATGCCAGATGGCGAAGCGTGATGCATCATTCAAGAGAGCGGGTTTTCACTTCTCCATATTCCAATGGCGTCGAGCTTTACAATACTCCAACCGACGCTTGGCGTTGATATTTCTGATGTGAAGCTCGTGTGTGCGTCTGTTTGGCCGTGGGAACCCATTCCCTTCAGCTATTGACGAACGGTTATGGTGCTGGCACTGCTTCCAGAGGCATTTTGGGTCTGGTTGTTGAGTGTTGCCGCCGAGGACAGGCGATTTTACGCGGCCTACTAGTTTGCGATTGCGCTGTTATTGCTTTTCAGAATAATTATTCCATTTCATAATAATTGTAATAACTACAACTAATCTGTTAATCTTACCTCCACAATAATTGCATAACGATGCCCAGACACGCTCTGTGTAATTATGTCCGTAGGCGTAGCATGACCAAAAAACGCGGGGGGTGCACAAATAAGTGTAAATTGATGTTTTCCTTTGGGGAGGGAGAGCACGAATAAGTGAAAAGTAATGTTTTACATGGCGGAACGAAAATGTGTAACATCAAACAGAAGTCATCGCTCTTTCCACGTTTATAAGTGAGTCACGGAAAAAATTCTCATTGGCCGCCACCGGGAATCGAACCCAGGGTCTTCCAGTTACGCGCCGGATTTGCTTCCACTGCACCACAGCTGCCTCGAATTGCTGCAGACTCGCATACAATAACTGACAATGAGAATTTTTCCGTGACTCACTTATAAACGTGGAAAGAGCGATGACTTCTGTTTGATGTTCCTGATCCACGTCAAATGTATGTATGAAAAATTGTAAACTGATATTTTCCTTTGGGACGGGGAGGCAATTCTTGGTAGCAGCTTCTCAGAAGGTGCCACAAAATTCGAATCTTTTAAGTGCATAAACTATTTTTTATGCGTTACTCTTCAAGTACCGCTGGCAGTGAGCGATGACGACCAGTCCAGCGTGTTTATGACAACATGCTAAGTTTTCTGAAAATAGGTCTCTGTTATTGCAAATTATTTTAAATATCACAAATCTTTTTTTTTCTCAACAGTATAATTATTCTTGGCGTACAATAGAAATTATTCATCGCCAAGAAATGTGGATTACTAGTTTTATTTTACTGTTTTATACAAAATTGGAGTACAGTTCTTTAACAATTCGTTATTAATTATAAATGTTTTATTGATACATGAATAATGTTATGTAAGTTCCCTACATTGATGGCATTTTTCCGTGGTTTTACTTTATCAGAAAAACGAATCACAGCAAAATATAAAAGGTGTGTTCAACTGTGTTTATGCCGCCCCGGTGGCGCAGTGGTCTAAGCGATGGCCTCTGATCATTCGTCCGAACGGGGTCCGGGTTCGAATCCCGTGAGGCATGGATGTTGTGTTTGTCTTACGGCACTGGCTCTCTCCCTTCCCTGGAACCAGTGACCCTAAATTAGGGACGGGCGACTGCTTATAGCCCACTGAGTTGCTCACTGTGGTCGTTAAAACTCCAATAAAAAAAAAAACTGTGTTTATGTTCGTATAGCTCTTCGGGTTTTCTCTTTGAAGTTCGTAGCGATTCATTAAGCCGCTCATTAATACACTCATCGTCAAAAAAAGGAAGTTGTACCCAGAAGGAAGTGTCGAATTGCAATGCTATTCGGGAGGAAGGTAAAGGTTACCAAGAACAATAAATGATTAAACATTGAGACTGATATGGGCAATATTTATTGAGCTACACGCCAATGAGTAGTGTCTCTCAGTATGGCGTCGGGCCGCCATGTTCGCTCACATAACATGCCAGACCTTTCGGCATGGAATTGTACAGGTTTCTAATGGTGTCCTGCGATAAGTCATCCCATGCAGCTTTAACTTCTCGCGCAGTTCCTGCAGATTGAGCGGTAGGGATGTAGTGTGGATAACGCGTCCAATAGCAGCCCACACAGTTCAATCGGCGATAGGTCTGGCCATGGCAGAGTGTCAGTGTCTTGAAGACAAGCTCTCGAGACAGCAGCAGTATGTGGACGAGTGTTGTCCTGTTGGAAAATCGCACCCGAGTGAGCGTTCAGAAAACGCAGGGCCACTGGTTGCAGGACCTCATTAACGTAACGTTGGGCTGTCAAGGCCTGTAATGAACACGAAAGTTGATCTGGCATCGTAGGACACCTGACCTCCTGGACGTGCGACGGGAATGTGGCTCTCTCTCTTCCCTGGAACCAGTGACCATAAATTAGAGACGGGCGACTGCTTATAACCCATTGAGTTGCTCACGGTGGTCGTTAAGACTACAATAAAAAAATTTGGAGGAGGCAAAGCGCCATTGGTCCCCCTTTAAATACGCCCCTGATTCAGTTAGTGAGCGTAGTCTGTTAGAGGAACTCATTCTGGAGCGGAGAGATGCAGGTTCGATCCCCGTTAGCGGGACATTCCTGCTTTTACAAGCACCATAACCAATTACGTATTTCTAGTTTAAATCGTACAGCTTTTCGAAATTACGTTATTATTCATCCTCGATTTAAGTAGCTTACATATGTAAGAAATCCCAAAGTTTCAATAACGAAGGAGTTGGCAAAGTGATTGAGGTTCTCATTCATGTACATATAAAATAGGTGTTAGGTGACTCTGCTCCGTGTTGTGTGACAGAAACAGAATAAACTGGAAGAAGGATCTGCTGCAGCCCGAGAGCAGTGCTCACAAGAGCACCGGTAAAAGGTAAATACATATACATATAGGCGGAACTGCTCGTCACTTGGGAAAAGGATTGAAAAGATTCACTGCGCTAGAAATAAAACCATTATACGTTACCTTAGATACGAAGGCCATTAGCAGCTCCTCCTTGCAGAAAGATCGCAAAATATGCTGGCCTGTTTTCGATTTCCTGCGCGAGGAGGAGCCAGTAGTGATTTTGTATCTGAAGTGGTCTTCATTCCTCCTTTTAGGCTTTCGTGATGTTTTTGGTGTAAAGATGTCTGGTTTTTTTAATCACGGTCCTGATTAACTCGTGACTAAAGGAAGAAGTTACGTTATCAATTACGCTGAGCTGTGTGGATTCACCTTGGAGCAACATACAGTCGTTGTGATACTGCTCATGCCATTCACAATTTGATAGGATCCTTAACTGCTGCACTAGCGCATGCGCATTTCCAAATACTAACTACATGGCCTTCCGCGCAATTTCCTAATAATTTCTTATCTGTACACTGAGCCATCTTCTTGCCACTTCAGAAATATCCTGAAAATGAGGATATCGAGGGAAACAAATATAAATTTAGCCGATCATACAGAAAGAGCCAAAAACCTACTACAGGAAAAAAAAATAAAACTTTTCCAGTCATTTTATAGAAGCACAAATACAGTCGGAGATTCACACGTGAACTTACTTTGGCTGTAGAGAAAGGGGAGCGACAGGGGAAGCTATAGAACTTATGGAAAATCCTCAATCTACTAGAGGACAGATATTTGTTCTCTTAGTCACAAAAAAAAAACAACAAAAAAAAAAAAAAACTATGAAATATCCTCAACTAACTAGAACAGATATTGTCCTCTCAGCCACAAAACATCCTATGAAATATCCTCAATCTACTAGAGGACTGCTATTGTCCTCTTAGTCGCAAGAAATCCCATTAAATATCCTCAATCTACTAGAGGACAGATATTTGTTCTCTTAGTCACAAAAAAAAAAAAAAAAAAACAAAAAAAAACTATGAAGTATCCTCAACCAACTAGAACAGATATTGTCCTCTCAGTCACAAAAAATCACATGAAATATCCTCAATCTACTAGAAGACAGATATTTGTCCTCATAGTAACCAAAAAAAAAAAAAAAAAATTTTAAGCCGTTCCAAGACAGACATTGATGACTTTCCTCCCCGAAACAAAAAGTTTTAATCCTTTCTTTTAGAAATAAAGGCATTCGTTTAAGTCTTACACATCGGTTTTTCTTCAGTTCGCCAATTAAAAGCACAGTTTGCATTATTTTTTTACTAAAAACAGGTTTTCCTATCCACACTTTAGAAATAGTGATGTTTTACGTTTTTTCTAGCGGAAAAAGAAATTTTGCAGTCGTTTGTCTAGAATGAGAAATATCGCATATATCTTTCTGGACCAAACTCGGAGTGTTTAAATCTGCCTTTGGGGAAACACAGACATCGGCTGGTTCAAAATAGAAATTTTTACGGTCTAACCTCTAGGAACAGATACATAGCTTATGACTTTCCAGTTTAAAAAGAAAAAAAAATGGAAGAAAATATTCCAGTCCTTGTAAAAACACACACGCAATTTAGTCTTTCCCATGCAAAGTAAGAATTTGTTTCAATCCTCCTTGTGAAAATCAAAACACAATTCACGTCGTGCTAGCTGAAAATATTTTTTTTTCAACATCGCTTCTAAAAGCACAAAGACATCATTCTTAGTTTTTCGAAATTCGAAACCAGTTTCGTTTTTCTATCCAACTTCTAGAAACAGGTATCGTTTACCTTCAAAACACAATATTTTGCGCTACGGCTTCTAGGAAAGACATTGCTTCTCTTTCCAGTAAAAATAAAACAAAAACTGGAGGAAAGAAAACAAACCAATTTATTGTTAAATAATTACTTGCATATTTACAGCCAGAGTTTTTTAGTCTGTATTCTAGAAATTGATAAGTTTACACCTTTTCTTGTGTTAACAAAAAAAAAAAAAAAAAAAAACAGAAAAAGGCACTTTTTCCCTCGCTCTAGAAATAAACGTAGTTTACCACTTTCACGTCCAGAAACGCGAATGATTTATAGTCCCCTTCTACGAGCATAGATATCTTTTACGTAATACTCCTTCCCTAAAATCTCCGTCTGACTTCAAGATACCAAAAATATTGCGATATCTATAATGAAATTGCTGTCTGTCGTTTACAGAAGAACTCACTGAACGTAGACTTGAAATTTAGAGGAAACCTTCAGAAGAATATGTGGGTATACATTACAGAGTCCTCTTTTGAAACTCAAATTTGCAAATTTTTAATTTATTTCGTTTTTAAATCATTCCTTCTTGAAATTTTATCTAGCGGTATGTTGTGCCATAATCTTACGAAACAATCGTTTATTTCATGGTTACGAAATATTTTCTCATCATACTATGGCACAACAATATTTCATTACACTTTACATAAACGCAATAATATTTAATCACACTATTAAGTAAACTACGAGAATCTCGCTCCAAACGTGATAGCTTTCACAAAATCTGATTCTTTATTGGCGTTGTAACTTATATGTGCTAATCTTTCACCCATTTGCGGATGGCTTTATTGATATTACAAACCTACTGCGCAGGGGGAACAAGTACGGGAGATTAGAAGCTACAATATTAATAGGATGTGCCAACATTTTTGGGATGCACTTCCGAAGTCTTATGTGTGTCCTTTTGCCGCAGTTGCCGGCGAGTTTGTTTGCGATCTCTACTCCCCATGTGCTACCACGCACTATAAATAATTCCAAGATACATCGCCTACGGGAAGATTTTTACTTGGCGTTTTCAACAGTTACATTGAATTTGACATAAGGCACGCGATTTACAATTTAAAATTTTATATTACTGTTTTCGGTGCGTAGTGTTAAGTGTTTCCTTCCACCGCAGTTGCCGGCGGGTTTGTTTGCGTTACAGATAGAGGCTCTCAGTGTGTTTTTACACACTGTAAATAGTTCCACAATTTAAAAAACAATAGTTCCCAGATTCATTTAGAGAGGAAATATATTTCAATAAAATTAAAATGTAGTACTAGAAATGAAATGAGAAAAATGCGTATTTACTCGCATTCCATTTTTTCGAAGCATATAGTGTAGCTGTTCTTCTGTTCGCGCATTCTTCCACATCATGTTGACTATTTAGGTATTTTATCTTGACGGAATCTTGATCCACCAACAATCTGCAATGGATTACGCCTGACTGTCAAGAAACTCGGGTGAAATGTCATCGAAGCTGCTATTCATGATGGGCGTGCTGCAGGAGACCATGTATTTATTATCCGCATTCTAATCGTCTCATCTGACTTTCCGTTTCAGTTTAAACGCCAACAGTTTCCTGTTCGTCTCAGTTTCACCATGAGTATCAGCGAGCAATAGGGTAATGCAAATGAACATGCCTCAGGAAACTTGAAAATTACATCGTCCTGAAACGGGAATCGAACCAGCATCTCCCGATTTAATTTCGAGTATGTCACCACCCAGAACGAGGAACCTCCAAGGAACTGAGGATGTGTTTTGGGACTCAGATGTAATGCTCCACCGTGAGCAAATCGTAGCATATGATCCTTCATCTTAGCGGCACGCTAGCAGAAGGCGAATCCCCTAAAGAAATACAGTGGTGGCAAAACTTTTGTACACTTTTTGAAATTTTCATGTTTTGCGACTTTGCAGGCTTATAGGAAATGTTATTTTGCACCAAATGCAAAATGTTTATATGTCAATTTAAAGGTTAATGTTGAATTCAATACAAAAAACAGAATGCAAATATATGCATTACAAAAAAAAGTTATACAGGGAATACTGCAATCATGCTGAATACAGTGTAATGAACTTACAATTTCCATGTACCATCACTATTTAGTAGGGTAGCCTTTATTCTTTAAAACCGCATCACAGTGACGTCTCATTAAGCCAAAAAGTGTTTGAAGCTCTGCCTTCATTATTACGTGTGCCAGGAAAGCCTCAATTAATTGCCTTTTATTTGATGGACGCCTCATTCGTACAAGGCTTTTCAAACGATGCCACAAACTTTTTATCAGGTTCAGGTCAGTGTTATTTCCTGGCCAGGTCAACAATGCAATGGAATTTGTTATGAACCACTGATTGCATATTTTTGCTGTGTGGCAGAGAGCTGAATCCTGCTGAAAAAGAAATGGTGCATTGTTGGGAAAGAGATCCCCGATGGAAGGTAGAAGTTTTAGTGCTGGTGTCAATGTATTTTATTGCGTTCAGCTTGCTGTCAATTTCATGAAGGCGGCTAACACCATTTGCTGCCATACATGCCCAAATCATAACGCTTGTTGGGTGCTTTACATTGGTATCCATGAAGTGAGGATGTAGGCCTTCTACTCTACGTCTCACGTGTTTTCGGCCATCACTACCATATAAGGATATCTTACTTTCGTCACTCCAAAAACAACTTGCACAACTTGCTTCCACTGATCGTCTGTCCATCCAATGTGTTCTTTTGCCCACTGTAGTCGTTTCTTTCGATGCTGTAGATTCAGATATGGCTTTTTCTCGGAATCCTACCTCTTAGTCCCATATCTGATAAATTGCTACTTATCTTTCTTGAACTGACAGAAACAGCAGTTGAACACAGTTCAGCTCTGATGGCCTCAGATGAAATTTTTCTGTACTTCAGTCTTTTATTCAGGGCCGCCGTTAAAGGTGTGCGGCGCGTGCGGTCGCACAGGGCCTCGCGCAGGTGGATAAATAAGATAAAATAAAACAAAAGAGGGAAAGAAAGAAAAATATAACATTAAGTACACAGACAAAAAAAAAAAATTCCGACAGTTCAAAACATATGTATTACCATCCCAGTTCTCCGGGAGTCCGCATACACAAACATCACAGTGATGTTATACATACGCTCAGGACGTCTTATATTACTGTTAAGAAGTCCTGTGACATAAGATGGGAAAGCCGTATAGAAAGTGTTAAACCCATTAGATACCAAGCAAAAGAAGTAAGGGACGCACTTCTTGAAGTTGCGGACACAGTAAATGTTCCTAAAACCAAATGTGAAGCTCGCTCATTTGCAGTGCATGAACTTCAGAGTTATGAATTCTTATTGGGTGTTGTTATATGGTATTACATACTCTTTTCTGTAAACAGTGTGAGCAAACCACTTCAATCAGAGAGTATGCAGCTTGACATGGCAGAAAACATGCTTCAGGGGGTTATTCAATTTTTGAACCAATTTCGAAATGAAGGCTGCAATTTTGGCCGCTCGTAAAATTTGGGAACAGTTAGGTGTTGAACCAAAATTATTCTGAGCATAGAGTGGCTTAAAAAAGAAGAATCTTTTATTTTATTTTTTTTTTTTTTTTGATTGGAGGTTTAACGACCACCGTGAGCAACTCAATGGGCTATAAGCAGTCGCCCGTCCCTAATTTAGGGTCACTGGTTCCAGGGAAGGGATAGAGCCAGTGCCGAAAGACAAACACAACATCCATGCCTCACGGGATTCGAACCCGGACCCCGTTCGGACGAATGATCAGAGGCCATCGCTTAGACCACTCAGCCACCGGGGCGGCAATCTTTGATTACGAAGAAGACGATGTATGAGCCTTTGAGAAATACAAAATCTGCAGAGGAAGTCTTCAAAATGGAATATTTTTATCCTATTATAGACATTGCTTTACAATCTCTGAAATCTCGTTTTGAATAATACAAGGAGTTCAATGACATGTTTGGAATTTTGCATTCTCTACCGAAAATGAAACAAATGAATGACGAAGATGTAATGAAATATTGCAAAATCCTGGATTTGATCCTTTTTTCAGGAAATTCCTGCGATATATGCGGTGAGCAGCTATTCACAGAATTGAAAATAGTCAGAGAACTAGTTCCGGACGACGTCAATACTGCCATCCAGGTATTGCAATTCTTAAACGAAATGCAAAATCCCTTCCCTAGCATAGCTATCGCGTACAGAATCATGTTAACTGTGCCGATAACAGTCGCGAGTGCGGAAAGAAGTTTCTCTCGCTTCAAATTAATCAAATCGTATCTGAGAACAAGCTTGTCTCAAGAAAAGTTAACTGCACTCGCTACATTGTCAAGAGAACGCGATGTGGCATCAAAACTAAATTACGATAATATTATTGAAGATTTTGTTGGACAAAAGGCCAGAAAGGTCCCCTTTGCGTAACCGGTGAAACGCGAAGTTGCCGCCCCGGTGGCGCAGTGGTCTAAGGCGCTGGTCTCTGATCATTCGTCCGTAAGGGGTCCGGGTTCGAATCCCGGTCAGGCATGGATGTTGTGTTTGTCTTACGGTACTGGCTCTCTCCCTTCCCTGGAGCCAGTGACCCTAAATTAGGGACGGGCGAATGCTTATAGCCCATTGAGTTGCTCACGGTGGTCGTTAAACCTCCAATCAAAAAACAAACAAAAAAAAACAGTGAAGTTTTCCTTTTACGTCATCATCATCAATCAACTGCTGGACGAAGGTCTCCCCAAGTTTCTTCCACAACGGTCTGTCTTGTGCCAGTCTCTTCCATGTTACTCCCGCATACATTCGAATTTCATCCGGCTATCTCCCATGTGGTCTTCTTCTGGGTCTTTTCCTGTCCCTCGGAATCCAGTCAAAAGTTTCGGCTGTCCATCGATGGTCTGTCCTGGCCATATGTCCAGCCCATTGCCATTTCAGGGATTTAACTCTGATCATGATGTCTTCCACTCTTGTCATTTTTCGGATCCACGAGTTCCTCTTCTTATCTCTCCTGGTTACACCAAGCATGCGTCTCCTCATGCTCTTTTGAGTTGACTGCAGTCTTTGTATATCTCTTTTAGTTAAGGTCCACGTCTCTGCACCATATGTAAGCACTGGAAGGATGCATTGATCAAACACTTTTCTTTTAAGACATGATGGCATATTGCTCTTAAAAATTATACTGTTTCTTCCAGGCAAGTTTTAAACGCCGATTAATTTCTTCATCAATGTGACCCTCACTTGATATCTGCTGTCCAAGATAAATGTAGGTATTGGTTATCTCCAGCGTTCCCCCATCAATCGCTAAATCTTCATTTCTTGTAAAAGCATTGTACATCCCTTTTTGTCTTCTGAAAGTTCATTTTTAATCCCACTTCTTTACTCTTGTTAGCAAGTTCCTGGATCATAATCTGCAGCTCTGATGGGGTAGTTGCAAATATGACTACGTCATCAGCAAAACGAAGGTGAGTTAGATAATCTCCATTAATCTTTATCCCTTTGTTTCCCCACTTCAGTGATTGAAAGACATTTTACAATGTGGCATTAAAGAGTTTGGGTGATATACACTGAGAGCAATTGAATTAGAGATACCTGTCTAGTAACGTGTAGCGCCATCTTTCGCCCTGATAACGGCGGCGATTCGTCTCGGCATGGACTCGACAAGACACCGGAAGCGTTGGGAAGCCATACGGATCCACGACCCCTGAACAAGCTCCACAGATCACGTAGTTGAAGGGGGTAAGAGCCTCAAACATCTCTCTCGATGGCATCCCAGATGTGCTCAATGGGATTTAGGTCAGGTGACCTAGCTAGCCAAGGAAACGGGTTACGTCAGTGGAGTGTTCATCCAATCATTCGGATACAATTCGGGAGCGATGGCACGGTGCATTATCTTGTTGCAGGATGAGGTCCCCAGTGGGATGTTGAAGACGCACAAACGGGAGCAAATGGTCGTCCAGGATATCCCGGTAACGTTGACCTGTGAGGTACGATGTCACACGTACCAGGGGTCCCATTTCAGTCCACGTAAACAGTCCCCAGACGAGAATGCCACCCCCACCAGTTTGAAAAGTACCCTGCTGGCAAGAAGGATCCATCGCTTCATGTGGTTTGCGCCGTACTCGTATCCTACCATCCGCATGTATTAACGTGAATCTCGACTCATCAGTCCAGGCAACATTTTCCTGCATGTCTAGGGTCCAGTGGCGATGTTCCTGCGCCCATGCTAATCTTTGCACCCTGTGATGTGCGGTTAGCAGTGGTACCCTCGTGGGATGATGGCTTCTGTACCCCACAGCGAGGAGATGGTTCTGGATAGTGCGGCTGTTTACACGTTTTTGTGCACCAGCGTTAAATTGGCGAGTGATTTCTTGCACTGTGGCCCGTCTATCTGCTGTTACAATGCGAGCTAGCCGACGATGACCCCGCTCATCCACACGCTGTTGTCTACGGCAGTTAGCCCTTGCAGGGATGGTTTTACCGGATTCGATGTACTCACGGTGCACCCGTGACACAGTGGTTCGTGAAAATCTTAGTGCCTGCACGACTTCCGTGATGGAGTGACCCATTCGTCGGGCCCCGACGATTTGCCCACGATCAAATGCGCTTAGATCCTTCGTCTTACCCATACTGCATCCAACTCTTACTGATTCAAGTCGCATCACTTTTTATATTGCCGGATCGCTGCATACGTCATGTCGTTTCCGTTTACAGGGCCTCCCACAGCGCCACATTTGCATAACGCCAGCTGTCTCCAATTCAATTGCTCTTCAGTGTAGTGCCAGCTTGTCTCACTCCCATTGTAATGTTTATGGGTGCAGTATTCTCAAATAGCGGAATCTTCGCACTTGCATTTTCATAGATGTTATTAATAATATTAGTGTATGCATCTTCAATACCGCAGGATTTCAAAGCCATTGTAACTGTTGATGGTTTCACCAAATCAAAGGCCTTTTCATAGTCAATAAAAGCCATGCACAAAGGAAGTCCATATTCCCCCGCTCTTTCAATTAGTTCTCTCAGTTAGTGGCTATGATCTATAGTGCTGTAGCCACTCCTCAATCCAGCTTGTTCTCTCGGTTGAGCCATGTCTATTGTCACTTTCAAGCCGTGTGAAAGAACTTTAGTGGAGATTTTATAAACCGCTGATAGGTCTGTAGTTCCTGAGATCCTCAATGTCACCTTTTTTATGTAGCAGGGTCATTGTAGCATTGTTCCAATCCTCAGGAATCTTCCCTTCATTAAGGCATCGAGTGGAAACTTGGGCGAGTACTGTTTCAATTTCTCCACTTGCTTCTTGTATGATGTCTACAGTAATTCCATCTTCTCCTGGAGCTTTTCCCCGCTTCATGTTCTTGATGGCATGTGCAACTTCTGCTGGGAGGACTGGAATAACTCTGGTACTGGTACCTTCCATGATGTCTTGAGTACATGGATCATGCCTTTCATATAACTTGAAGTAGAAATCTTTCACTCTTGTCGAAATTTCGCCTCTATTTCTTGTTGCAGAACCATCTTCTTTTCTCTGAGCCAAAATCTGTTTTCTTCCGTTACTCAGATGTCCCTTTGCTCTTTTTAGGCTTTGGTTGTTTTCAATTGCTTTCCTACATAACAGTGTGTTTATGAAATACGGTGACTGTTTCTCTAACTTTTAAAGGACTTTTTTTTAATGTGTTACAATTCACTAGGAAATTCATGTACCTATTTAAAACATTTTTCTTTTTGTTCCGAATAGGGTTCGTTTTTAAAATACACAGCTATAGTAAAACAGATTTTAAAAATTAATACTGCATAGTGCATATTATTACTAACATTTACCTTCATTTTTTTTTTATTTTGCGAAGGAAAACGACGGTTGTGCTTAATAATAAAGCAGTTACAATTACAAGTTTAAGAAAAATATCAGTTTTTCTATAGCAAGTAAATGTGTGAGAAGCTTATCACCTTATCAGAAAATAAAAATATTCTATTGCGTACGTGCGCAAAATACTGTTTACCAGGTTGATTTAGCAAAAATTATTAGTTAGCAAGAGACCCTCGCAAGGGAGAGTTTGCACAGGGCCTCGCGTAAGCTTTCGGTGGCACTGTTTTTATTCTTCTGTCATCAACAGCTTTTGTGCACTTTTTTTGGCCTTTTTCTGGTTTGTTTTTCAGTGACTTTGTTTCCTGATAATGTAAACAGCATTTTCGTACACCAGATGCTGCCACTGATCCACCTACTTGCCTTGCAATTTCAGCATAAGAATGACCCGATTCACGTAATAAAACAATTCTGGTCCTTTTAGTGGGTGACCAATCAATTCTTTTCTTTTGTGCCATTGCTGTACTGATTATCCACACGTTAAATTTAAAGAAACACTAAAAATATTCACACAATCCACAATTACTCTTCACTTACACCGTTAAGTTTTTCTTCTACAGAACAAACAGCAAAACTAACTTTCCTCAACTTCTCACAAGATGTATTGTAGCTACTGCCATTTGATTGGTACCCAGAACAAGGACTGCGATTGGCTAGTAGGATTTGCACTTACAATCCGCTTCTTAACTGAATCACACTTGTTTCTTTTTAAAACTTAAAGTATGCAAAACTTTGTTTGTACTGCATATATATTTGCATTCTGTTTTTTGTATTGAATTCAGCATTACATTTTCTTTAAACCGACATAAACATTTGCATTTGGTGCAAAATAACATTTCCTTATAAACCTGCAAAGTTGCAAAACATGAAAATTTCAAAAAGTGTCCACAATTTTTGCCACCACTGTAACTCTTCAGAAATAAATGATAGTCAAATGGATGTTACATGCAGATGAATGCCATTTAATCATGCAAATAAATATGCCTCAGAAAACTTGAAAATCACGTCATCCTAGAATTGTCATTAATTCCAAGACAAAATTTTGTTTATTAGCACCAAATTATTCCCGCTCCAGGACGACGTACAATACTTTTCAAGTTTTTTGAGGCAAATCTATTTGCATGATTAATTTGGCATCCATCTGCCCGTAACATCTGCTTGACCATCATAGGGTCAATTGTTTAAAGCTGTTGGTATCAACCTGCGGAACCGATGCTTTTCCCAGAGTTAGCAAAATTTAAAACCTCATCTTGGCTCCAAGTGAAACAGCTCTCAATATCGTTGACCTAGGAGCTCTTCAGGGACGAATTTACTTTTTCTCCGAAAAAAACTACATTACTCAGTTCTCATCACAACAGCAAAATGTAGATGTTTCAAGTGTTTCATATTTCCGGAGCCAATAAGCACTGTCGGTTTCATCCATAAGACTATGCGGTACTCTGCAGAAGTCCAGTTTTGATGTTCCCGGCACTGGGTGAGGCGTAATGGAAGACGACGAGCAGTTAACAGTGTCCCACCGGTAGGGCGTCGTCACCCGTAGTCCAAGGTATGCAACATGCACCGTACCGAACAGTGGCCAAGGTATGCAACATGAACCGTACCGTTTGCTCCTGACGCTGCTTGGGTGTTCTACATTCGATATGTATGTCATTTGCGCCGCCATAGCTAAGAGGTTGGTCTGTACGGTTCTGGAAAGTCTACATCGGCCACCCCGGTGGCGCAGTGGTCTAAGCGATGGCTACTGAATATTCGTCGCCGCCCCGGTGGCGCAGTGGTCTAAGGCGCTGGCCTCTGATCATTCGTCCGTAAGGGGTCCGGGTTCGAATCCCGGTAAAGGCATGGATGTTGTGTTTGTCTTACGGCGCTGGCTCTCCCCTTCCCTGGAACCAGTGGCCCTAAATTAGGGACGGGCAACTCCTTACAGCGTATTGAGTTGCTTACGGTGGTCGTTAAACCTCGACCCCCCCTAAAGTCTATATCGATCCAGGTCATCAATGACGTATGGTCGGTCACCGCTAGCTCTGTGACCGCTGGTACGTCCGTCGATGGTATAACCGTGGTACACTCTTGATACGGTAACCCTCGGGAACCCTGGTAGAATGACCCATCTGTCTAGGGCCGACAATGCGTCCACGATCAAAGTCGCTCAGATCATCACGTTTACCCATGTTCGTCGATTGTGATACACTGTTGAGAAGATCTGCTGTCCGCCTATTTATCCTCTGCTTACTGTTTAGGTCTGTTTCACTCTGAACGGGGGGCGCCCATATCAACTGCCCATCCCCATCTCTGTTTTGTCTACTGAGTGTTTATATATATATATGGCAACCATTTTCATCTATCCACAGCTTAACGAAGTTACCCCCACCATCTCTGTTTTGTCTACTGAGTGTTTATATATATATATATATATGGCAACCATTTTCATCTATCCACAGCTTAACGAAGTTACCCCCCCCCTCTCAGTCTTCTGAATAACTTAGGTTTTTTCATTTACCTATCTTCTACGAGGTCTTCTGGATTTTTCCTGTTCCAGTCTAGTATTTTAATTGTCCAACGGTGATCAGTTCTTCTAGCAATATGTCTAGCCCACTGAGACAGCCTTTCCTTTCATCATTATACCATCAACTCGTGTCATTTCCCTGATTCAACTCTTCCTCTTATAATTCCAGGTTATAACAAGTATGGATCTCTCCATGCTTCCTTAAGCTGTTTGCAGCCTCTAAATGTCTTTTGTTAAGGCCTATGTGTTTGACCAATAAGTAAGAACAGGAAGGATACACTGATTAAAAACTCTTCTTTTAAGACACAATTGTTGATTGTTCTTGAAAAGTGTACTAATTTTTCCAAAATCTCTGAAGCCAAGATTTATAAGCAATTTTTTTTTCCGATGTGGCCTTCACTTGGCATCTATTGTCCAAGGTAAATATAAACAGCAATTTACTTCTAGAATCGCCCCATCAGGTTCCAAATCTTCAGTTGTTGTAAACGCATTGTGCATCAACTTTATTTTTCACGCACTCGCACAAGTGCATGCTAACGTTCTGTAGGGACACTTATGCACCAAAAGAGTCGAAAATATCTGAAAAATCTTAGTCGTGTTTGTGATATATGAAAACGATTTTGAAATGGATGCGAACAGATAGGCAACGCGGTAAGTAGCTCAGTTTCTGACATGCCCAGTGGCGGGTTAAGGTGGGGTCTATAGGGGCTATGATGTATAACGAAGTAAATTTCTCCGTCATTTTTGGTCTACGCCGGGATTCGAACCCGAGGCCGCTTATTCTGGAACAAGTCGCTCTACCAACTGAGCTACGCAGACGATTATTCTGATTTCTATCTGCCTTTATGTCGTAGGCGTCCTGCTGGCAGGTACGTCACATCCCCCCCGAAAGAGGGCCGGGGGCATGGCCCACGGGTCAGCCGTGACCATGAATCGTTGCAGGCAGCCATCCACTGTAGAACGGGCACTTGAGAACTCCCAGTCAAACTGGTGTGTAGAATGCAACGTCACACACATTTATTTTTCGAAGCGCTGGAAAAGGAATTCTCTGAGTTTTCCTGTCTCGCGGTGTGGAAATAACATCACATCAATGCGAGATTTTGAACGGCCGGGTCATCCGGATAATTCGGGCGCCATTATAACGAAGTAAATTTTCTCCGTCATTTTTGGTCTACGCCGGGATTCGAACCCGAGGCCGCTTATTCTGGAACAAGTCGCTCTACCAACTGAGCTACGCAGACGATTATTCTGATTCCTATCTGCCTTTATGTCGTGTGCGTCCTGCTGGCAGGTACGTCACAGATGGCCTTGGAGCTCACCATTACCAAGGGCCCAGGAGGCATACTTAGGCAAATAATAGATAGGTAAAGAGAAAGAGAGAGAGAGAGAGAGAGAGAGAGAGAGAGAGCTTTATAAAATAGCTTCTTTTGTCTCATATGATTTCTACTAAGTCAGAAACAGAACTGGAAGAAGAACAGATTTCAAGGCATCGACTCACTATAGGTAAAGTTTTCATGTTGCTGTGCTCAGCTAGGTCGGTGAGACAATATCAGCTTTTTCACTCTCATCCAATCATACCTCCCAATTTATACTTGGAACCGTTAATAGCCCTACTCCCCTACGGCTTCACATAACAAAAAAGATTTACTAAGAAAAGTATACAAAGCTAAATCATTAGAAAATTCAAGACAAAATGTAGGACGCTTAAGCTTATTTAACTGATGTTGTTGTGAGGACAATGGAAAATACAGTGAGTTAATATGAAAACCCTGCGGATAATTTATTAGTTAAAAGAATGCTCTACGCGTTAATTTTCACAAGCATATTGCTACAGTTTCGTGTTTTAACGAACGTCATAATGATCCTCCGTCATAAGTTCTTTGTAGACACACTCTCCTAGAGGCCCGCTAAGGCATTAATACTGCTCTGAACATGCTTAAATATGTCAAAAGAGGTTAAAACGCATATGTCATACAAAATGATGAGACAATGGAAATAAAAACATTGTTTTGCATTTCTAGATAGGCTGCTGTTTCTAAAACGTCTAAGAAAAATTTAGTAAGGTGGGAGAAAAAGCATATAATTCAATGGTTTCTAATTTGCAAGTTCCCGCTCACTTAGTCGCATCATTCCTTAGAACTTAAAAAAAAACGAAGTTATTGTAAAATATGAAAGAAAACATAGCTATAATTTGATTTGTAGATTATGTGGAAATTTGTAACTTGATTCCACCTTCTTTGCCTCAATCGCACGTTGGGAAACATTTTCTAAATTTGAAAATATGAATTGTTAGATGAGAGATTTTTTTTTAATGTGGGGATTAAGGGGCATCATGAGCAACTTTGCTGGCAATAAGAAGTCAGCCGTCTTTTATTTAATGCCACCGGTTCCAGAGGAGGGAGCTTTGGTCGTCACACTCTTGCCACTATTTCATCGTGATTCGTGTTTTCTTGTACGTAACCACATCAAGGGAATCTGACAGGGTCTTTGGAACCAGCAGATGGAAAATAAACTGCATCGTTTCAAACCAGTGCTTTCGGTCTGGAGTTCCATCATGCCGCTGAAACTGTAGAGAGGAAGTTGCCCTAGCAAGTCTCCGCATCAGGCATTACCGTTTCACTCGCCGCTATTTGCTGTGTGGCGACACTGCCCCTATGTGTCGGACGTGGTGTGATGTACCTCTCACTGTTATTATTTTTTGTTCGTGCGCTGTGTTGTTCGTGAGCGTGCTCGTCATTTTCTCTTACCCACTTTACCAGACGACTCAGAAACACTGAGTCGTCTTTTAAAAGATCAGTGCCACGTGTCTTTTTTGTTGTCGTTTCGTACATATGTTTTTCGTTTTGTATAGCTTGTTTTTGTTTCGTCGGCCATTTACACATTCTGTTGTTGTGTTTTATAGCATATTTGTTTAACTTTAATATTGTTTTTATGTTAAATCATAGGGTTCCTTGTACCGATGTTGTTGTATAGTGCGTTTTTGTTTCATCGGCTTTTACAAAGCTCGTTATGTTTTATATCATTGTAATCTTTCAATTTTGTTTTATAAATATTTTGAAACACTGGCCTTGGCACTCTTTGGCCTTTCGAGGCCCTTGCGCCTATAAACACTAATCAACCAATCAGCGAAGGAAAAGAACCTGAGCGCCATACGTAAAACACGCCATCTATGCCTCATCCGGAACTCGAACCCATCTCTGAGGGGACAGCTTCTCATACCAGTCGGCCACCGATACTATACAGTGTAATTTCCAACACTGAACTGCGAACTGTTGTTACCCGAAGAGTGTAAGCGTACAATGTCTAACCTGAAATGAAAGTGGTACCTCATGAAAGCAAAGTATGCTATTTCAGTAAGGTCACACCTATTTCACTTCAAATAACCGACAGTTTTTTTTTCTTAGCCTTTTTACTAAGCAACAGTATCTTCTATGTTTATAAAGCAAATTGGGAAAATGAGATTGTTTCCGTCGGCGAATTGTTCGACTACTTCTATTATAAATGACCTAGAGATCGTAAAATTGGTATGCTGATAGGTCATAACGTCCGAATGCCAAAAAAGTTCAAAAACCGGAAAAAAAAATCAAAATGGTGGCTTTGGAACATTCCCTGTTTGAAATTTTCGCGAATTGCTCGAGCACTTTTAAATGATCTAGAGATCTGAAATTTGACATGCTGATAGGCCTTAAGGTAGTATACCAAGAAAGTCGGAGAACCAATAAAAAAAAATGCGGCTTTGGAATATTGTCTGCTTGAATTTTTCACCCACTTCCTACAGCTAGGAATGTCTGAAAACGAAAAAAATATTCAGAAGGGTGGCTTAGCTTTACTGTTCAAAATGCTGATAGGTTTAAAGATAATTATGCCAGAAACGTAGAAATGCTGTGAAAATTCAGTGAAATTTTAATTTAAAATTAAGGGGTGCCAAAGCCTGCTCCTTTTTACATCATTCAAACCGTGCGCATTGACATCATGATCCTGTTCTAAATCGTAAAAAAATGCTACATATCTTAATATTTTTTCTCTCCCTAAATTACTTTTCCCTTTCTTTAATTTTATTGTCAAAAAATGATTTTATAGATTCACCGTTTGGAGAACAGGCATGACTGCTAGTTGATTTAATAAGCATATGCCGGCTGCGTGTCCGGTTTTTTGTTTCGGAGGTTAACGACCATCAAGCTTATAAGCAAGTAATCCTTCCCTAATTTAGGGCCACTGGCTGCAGGGAAGGGCCAGCGCTATCAGACAAGCGCACCACCCTGCTTTCTCATTGGGACTCGAACTCAGACGCGTATTGTATTATTCAGAAGTCAGTTCCTATATGCTCTTACCAGTATCAGGGACGTCGATAGACTTCTAAGCCAGGGTGGACGACGGCTAGACTAGTATTATTTTTACTAGGGCAAATGGATAGCAACTTTATTTACGAAAAACTGAATGAACGAATCTGTAATGCGTTTTACTACAGGCTTCAAAGGTATTCGTGCAATCACCCCCTCCCCCTCTCCGGTTCCTGGATACATACTCATTAATTCTGGAACTGTCTTAAAGTTTCTCCTCTTTTTTTTTTTTTTTCAACACAAAAGAATTAATTGTTTGAAAATATTTTTGCCAATGATCCGTCCCCATTTTTAATAAAATTAGTAAAACCTAAAGAATTACATACCCGTACAATGAACATGACACACTGCCACCGGCAACATTAATAACACTAATATGCAAGGTTTTGTTGTTTTGAAATGAATAGGTATATCTGAATAGATTTCTTGCGCAGATTCCGAAAATGACCTTCAAAATTCTGTATCACGTCAAGTTTTTTCACAAATGACGGAAATGTGAAAATTAAAAAAAAACCGTTATTTTTTAATGACATTGTTATATGGCAACGTTTGTAACATGTGAAAATGTTCTCTGGAGGGGCGAAATTATTGTTAAAGGAATAGATAAACACAAATATATAGCTTATAATGGAAATGCAACTGTTTTATCTGTATGACGTCACGATTTGCGCCACTCACAAAGGCGGAACATGAGAGAATGTTATCTTGGCACGGCAGTATGACTCATACCTCACGCCACGGCTCCCTTCTTTCTATTGGTCACATGTGGCGCCATTCGGGGCAGATCGTGCTACACTAGTCAGTGCAAAAAAGGGACTGGTCCCGTTCGGTTGTTTATTTGTGGCGTGTGCAATGGCTTCACGTGGTTGTGTAAATCATCCAGACATATTTTGCTACATATGTGGCTGTTATACGACAGGAAAAAAACAGAGGCAAAATATTACACCTTTCGTGAAAAATGCTTATTTTCAATACTTCGACATTAAACCAGCAGATCAGGACAAAGTTTGGTCTCCTCACAATGATGTGTGCCGTGCATGTGTGGAGGGGTTGAGGAACTGGCAAAGTGGAAAAAGGACATCAATGCCGTTCGGTGTACCCATGGTGTGGCGTAAGCCAAAAAATCACAGTGACGACTGTTACTTCTGCACAGTGAATATCGTGGGTCATACCAGAACCAGTAAGCGTAACACTGTGTATCCCAATATCCCATCTGCCATAAGACCAGTGCCCCATGGTGAATCCATCCCTGTGCCATCCCCGTCCAATATCAAGCCCCCAAGAGACACCGATTCAGACGGTGATACAAGTGAGATGTACCAACCGGACAGCATGGAGGATGAAACCCCAGTGCCATTTACCCAGCATGAACTGAATGATTTGGTTCGTGATCTGAATTTACCTAAAGACGCAGCAGAGCTTTTAAGATCACGACTTCAGGAAAAGAATTTACTATGTTCTAATACGAGATTCTCCTGGTACAGACACCGAGAAGCAGAATTGGTTCCGTTTTTTGCTGAGGAAGGCGGTTTGGTATATTGTCGGGACATTCCGGCAGTCATGAAATACTTCAACATTAATTACAATTCAGGACAGTGGAGGTTGTTCATAGATGCCAGCAAAACCAGTTTAAAAGGTGTTTTATTACACAATACTAACATCCATCCATCCATTCCAGTAGCACATTCTGTGACTTTGAAAGAAACATACGAGAGCCTTAAATTACTGCTGGAAAGTGTGCAGTACAAGTTTCATGAATGGTCTTTGTGCGGGGATTTCAAGGTGATTGGAATATTGCTCGGCCAACAAGCAGGCTACACCAAATTTCCTTGCTTTTTGTGTGAATGGGACTCCGGAGCAAGGACGGAACATTGGGTTCGACAACAGTGGCCAGTCAGAAGTACGTTCACACCTGGCGAAAAAAACATTGTTTCACTTCCACTGGTTGATCCCTCGAAAATACTGTTGCTGCCTTTACACATCAAACTTGGCTTAATGAAGCAATTCGTGACAGCTTTAAGCAGGGACAGTAAATGCTTTCAGTATCTTGGTGGTAAGTTTCCACCAATCACATCTGAAAAAAATTAAAGCTGGCATTTTCATAGGCCCTCAAATACGAAAATTAATGGCAGACAACATATTCGAGGAAACCACGAGTGAGTGAGAATTGCGAGCATGGACTGCATTCGGAAATGTGGTACACAACTTTTTGGGGAGCCCGAAGGCTTGAAATTACACCAGTTTAGTCGAAGACATGTTGGAATCTATCAACTGCTTGGTTGCAACATGAGCGTCAAAGTTCACTTTCTTCATGCTCATCTAAATTACTTTCCTAACAATCTTGGTGATTTTTCGGAAGAACATGGCGAGCGCTTCCATCAGGATATTAAAGTGATGGAAAAGAGATACCAAGGAAAGTGGACTGTACATATGATGGCCGACTATTGTTGGATGTTGAACAGAGACAGTACGGACGCACACCGAAGACAATCCAAAAAGAGGAAGTTTGAAGGGGAGCCCAGTGGCGAATGTTAGGTATGTTTGCTTTTGAATATGTATTTATGTTTATCTGTTCCTTAAACAATCATTCCGCCCCTCCGGAGAACATTTTCACACGTTAGAAACGTTGCCATAGAGCAATGTCATTGAAAAAATAACGGTTTGTTAAATTTTCACGTTTCCTTCATTTGTGAAAAAACCTGACGAGATTTGGAATTTTGAAGGTCATTTTTCGGAATCTGCGCAAAAAATTTACTCAGATACACCTATTCATTTGAAAACAACAGAAAAAATTTGAAAAATTGCAGATCAGTGTAATTAAATGAACATTTCATGCCTAGGAGAAATATCTTAAAGTAAATGTTTTTGTGGGTCAGGGTTGAAGGGAAATACGGACACTAAAACAATACCTTTTCCCTCCTTAACTCCCTTCCTACAAGCCAGCAACATTGTCTTGCACTTATCTCTTCCAGAGCAATCGTCAGCCACGTCCTGCTCCCTCATTGCTTTAAAGCAAGCTTAATAGCGCTGGCATTATTTATAGCTTTAGAATCCACGTTTCGTGTGAGAATCCCGTACTTAGCAGCACAGACAAACAGCAGAGCAATTACTAATGACCTCAGTGAATTCCTATTCACCCCCTGATTTTTTTAATTGGGGGGTTTAACGACCAACGTGAGCAACTCAGTGGGCTATAAGCAGTCGTCCGTCGCTAATTTAGGGCCACTGGTTCCAGGAAAGGGAGAGAGCCAGTGTCGTAAGAAAAAACATACATTCCTCAACGGGATTGAAACCCGATCCCATCTCTGACGAGTGGTCAGAAGCCATTGCTTAGACCACTGCGCCATCGGCGCGGCGCCCCTGGTCATAATAACTTGAAAAACAAATAAACTTAAATTGAGGATTTGGAAGATGGGAGAACAATTGAATTTTTTCATGGCCCTGCGGATGCTATTTGGATAACCTTTCTACGGAGAAGGGAAAACGCACTTCCTAGGGGGAAATACGAAGGTCTGTACGACGAAAAACACAGGAGACATTATTTCTTGGCAAAGTCCAGATTATACAGTATTTTGAAGTTAGAAAGACTAAAATACGGCACATCTTGAACTGGGTGTGCGGCAGGGTGGGCAAGACAATTTTCGCACTCCTTTGACGACATCCTTTGGCGACATCCTTGCGCTAGTGCTCGGTCACAAGGGAGACAGTTGCGTCTTTTACGCATACTTTACTTAAAGTACAGAAGTAAATGTTTTATTGTCACATAACATAATCCAAGTAAAATAAGCATCTCTCTTTCTTTAACAATAGAGTAGCCTGAATTTACACGGTTTTTTTTCGGGTTTTTTTTTAAAGGAATCAATGTACCAAATATTTTGGGAACGTCTCATGTAACTTCTATTTCAGAAAGGAGTTATCCGACCGGACGATCGCAAATCACGGTTGCTATCTCTTTCCCCAGTAAACAAAATCATTTTATCGCTCCTGAAGGCAAACAATTTCCTCAGAGGATTGGCATTGTTCGTGGAATGCACGTCTGTCGCGAAGAAACTCCTCCTCGGACACGAAACTCCCACGTAATTGAATCAGAAGAGAGGAAATTGGAAAAAGGGACAGTCTGCAATGTCGCCAAATCCCGTTTTTCTTTTTGTTTCCATTCGTTTTTGTGGAAGATTCTTGTTGTTATGCTCACCCCCTGTTACGTCGGATCTCATTTTTCAATTCAGAGCAAAAATTGCAAAACACACAGCGATATTCATCTTTCACGTTTTCGAAACTCATGTTGAAGAGCGTGACCGAAATCTGTTGAATCTACCTGGATCCTTATCTTTCGTTATCATTCGAGCAATACTAGCTTGCGTAAACCAATTGTGAACGGTACAAGCTACGTATTACAGGAACTTTGGTGTCCTTTGCTTCCCCATCCTTTATAACTCATAAATATTTATAAAGCTACCTATTATTCAGCACGATTATAGTGCAAAATGTTCAGTTAACGAGAATTCGAAAGATGTACCTCGCTATACATCTCGAAATTCGATTGCAGTACAGCATATCTATTGAGAACAAAAAAAGTTTAGTTCTTTGAAGTAAAAATTGACGTATGCATGTAAGATTTTCTGAATGAGACATGCACAGGCACGAAAAATGTAGTTGAACCCGTATATAGCGAAGTTGAAGAGAGTCGAAATCATTCGATATATGCGAACTTCGTTATAACAGAACAGGTAAAAAATGGCTAGTTTTGGCATTGTTAGGTTAAAAAATCAATCAAAAACTATTTATCAGTCAATCGAAGGTAAATACTTGTTTACTGCTGACTATACACCAATTAGCCATTACATTATGATCCCTCCCCATCCTAGAGAAATGAGCGCCTGGAGACCGAACGGTGGTGCAGGTGAAGTTCACAGAGCAGTATGAGGACCGGCTTTCGGTAAGCAACTTGTTCGGAGTCAGAATGGGAAAAGCTGCCGAATTATCGGAGTTTAATAAAGGACAAATAGCGGTGGTACGGCGCCTCGGAACTACGATCTCGGAAACAGTGCGGCTTGTGTGTTATTCACGTGCCGCTGTAGTGAGTACGTATCAAAAGTGGTGCACAGATGGACAAACGACGAACTGTCGTCCACCCGTGTCGTCCTCAGTGATGCCAGAGGGAAACGGAGACTGTTGTGCATTGTTCACAGCGACCGCAGAGCCACAGTGCGACAAATCACCCGCAGCTACAATAGTGGTGAACAGGGCAATATGTCACAGCACACAGTTCATCGCAGCCGACTGCGCATGGGCCTGCGTAGCAGAAGACCCAGTAGAGTTCCCATACTCACTGCACGTCATCGTCAATAGAACATGAAATGGGCCCAAGATCATTAAGATTGGACGGTGGATGATTGGAAGAAAGTAACCCGGTCGGACGAATTAAAATTCCTGGTGCATCACTTTAACGGCCGAGCGCGGATGCGACGATTACCAACTGAGGCTATGGCACCTAGATGCACTCTTTGGCGAAAACAGGCCGGCGACGGGGGTGGTGTTATGTGGGCGACGTTTTTTTTTTTTTTGGGGGGGGGGGGGCACTTTAGGACCCATTATCCCAATGACACAATCCCTGACAGCTGTCAGGTATCTCAACATCATTGCGGACAAGTTCACCCGTTCACGGCAACTGTATTCCCTGCTGGTGATGGCCATTACCAATAGAAAAATACGCCATGCCACACTGCCAGAATCGTCAAGGAGTGGTTCGAGGAACCTGCTGGTGACTTTCTGTTAATGCCCTGGCCTCCAAATTCACCTGACATGAGCCCAATCTAACATTTGTGGTTCTACTTGGAAAAGCGGGTTCGCGCTAAATCACCACCACCCCGAAATGTACGGGAACTGGAGAACCTGCTGTCGATGTTATGGTACTAGATACCCTAGGGTACCTATCGCCACTTAATCGATGAGACGAAGAGTGGCCGCTGTTTTGTGGGCAAAAGGTGGGTCCTACAGCTTATTAGATAGGTGGTCGTAATGCAATGGTTCATCGGTGTATAGCTAATGAGTGTGATCTGCAATAAGTGAAACATTTAACTAATGCAAAAATTAAAGTAACTACCAAAATTTTTAAATTCCGCCTATCTCGTGTTATGTCAGATATGAGCAATTCTTTCTTGTTTTGTGCTTATTATGATCTCTGTTTTTAATTTTATTCAACTTCCTGTGACTCGGTGGTTAAGATGTTTTTCGATACAAAATTAACTCGAATTTTTCTTAAACAGAGATTCAGTGATTGAAAGGTGACGACGGGTGGTAAAAAGAGACATAATTTGCTGAGGTGATGTATGCTTAGCAAGCTGGGCATGGAAGGGAGGAAGTAAAAACGCCATTGAAATATTGTCTCCATGCGAACTGACCTATTTCCAAGGGAAACCAAGGGGGTATTATCAGCAGTTGGTAATTCCCTGTTTACCGTTGAAGGAGGAAGGTTAAAGAACTAGTTGGAAATGCCATTAATATTCTTTCGTGATAACCGTGCTGAACTTCGCTATATATGCGGTTTCTCCAAAAATTATTGTTTGTAATATATGGTTAAATTAACAAGGGAGAATATTAAGAAATTCAAGGGATCCATAAAAACTTCGGTGAACTTTGCCTTATGCTAGCTCGTTGTAGGTGGGTTCGCTTGTATTAGGTGTACAAATAAGTTTTGAAGAGTTTTTTGTATGACGTATACCGCTAATTTACATATCCGACATTCCCCCGCATTGTTGCCATGTGACCATAAATGACCCAGAGTATAAAATGTGACAAAGAAGTTTTCCCAACAGTTAAACGCACTTGCACATCGGTAGGTGATAAACGGCAAGTGATACTGCATTTATTCGACACTGCATTCGTTACGAATTTCATCAAGAAAAAAGTGATGCGCAACGATCTGTTCTGGGGGAGAATACTCTATCGAAAAGCACGTGAGTTTTGCTTTAGACGGTTTAAAGCAGGTGAATTTGCACACGAGGAACAGCAAGTATTGCTGTATGATGATTCGTCTCAAATGCAAAAAGAACTAGCTGAACAACTGGGGGTAACTCAACAAACCATTTCCAATCGTTTACGCACAATGGGAAAGATTCAGAAGGAAGGAAAATGGGTGCCACATGGCCTGACCCAGGGGAAAAAGAATGAGCGTGTCATGAAGTGTTTGTATTTGTTGAATAAAGAACACAAAATGTTTTCTGTGGAAAATTGTTACGGGTGATGAAAAGTGGATATGTTACGACAATACCACACGCAAAAAACACCGGGCAGACCTCGGTGAAGCAACGACTACGACACCGAAACGCAATATTCACTCCAAGGAAGTTTTGCTGTGCATCTGGTGGGATATGAAGGTCTATTATGAACTATTAGAACCAAGACATACTGTTACTGATAATCGCTACAAGCAACAGTTGCTGCGACTGAACCAGGAAATCTTTCGGAAACGTCCATTCACACGCAAAGGATTGCGTCCCGCGAAATTACCGCATTGCAACGCTAGGCCGCATGTCGCGAAATCGGTCGAGGAAACGTTATTGACGCTTGGCTGGGAAGTTTTGGAGCACCCGGCGTATAGTCCCGACATAGCCCCTTCAGACTATCATTTGTTCTGATTGATATAACATGGTTTGTGTGCTGTACTGTTCCGAACATGTGATGAAGTGCAAAAATGGGATGACGACTTCATCAACTCACACGACGAAGTATTCTTCATGGCTAGAAACCGTCAGCTGCCCGACTGATGGCGGAAGGTGATAGATAATGACGGCGTATATTTCTTTCGTAAAGGTATTGTTTTCTCCCAAACTACATGTTGCGTTGTCTTAAAACGCTTTAAAACTTATTTGTTTGTACATCTAATACTTGAATCTCCGTCCAGACTTTATAGAAAGCAAGAGTTAAAGCATCTTTGTTTACTGGGGGGATGGGGGAGGTGTTGAGGCGGGAAGCAATGCGAAATGTAAAACTTCCGATTAACATCGTCGGTTTCATTTGCACTTAACTGTTTCGTTATATTAACGGCGAAATTTCCCCCAGTTTCTTTCCTTATATTAAAAACGAAACTTTCTTCAGCAATCTGTCAAATCTTTGCCATTTTCGCCAGATTTAGCTCCACGCTATTTTTTTTTTTAATATCCACATGCCAAAAATCTGACATGAGGAACTAGGTTTTCCACCACAGAAGAAGCGCAAGTGTCTGTGAAGAGCTTTCAAAAGCTCTTAGATCAAAAAACTTTTTCCTTGCATCAAAAAATTGTCCCAAAGAATGGAAAATGACTAGCAGTTTCAGGGGAATTATTCAAAAAAATGTAACTTCATTTTGTTTTGTGTTATTGTTTTTTATATTCGAGTACGCGAAAACGTTTTGAGCCTTACAAGAGTAAATTGTGCTCAATAGACATTCTCTCTCTCTCGCACAGCGTTTCATATGAAACGCTTACGTTCCATCAATCTGGCTTTGTAGTAACATGTCCAAGCGTTGGTAGCTGATCACACGTTTATTTGTTTCAGAAGGGGGAATTTTTTTCCTTTCTTCGTTAGTATTGTGGAAATTAATTCGACACTCCTTTCTAAAATGAGATGATTCCCTCATACCTAAAATGGAAAAATATTTTACATTAGATAGTGATTTTTAAATTAATGCTCCACCGTTTATATGAAAACTGTTTTACGCTGTAAGTAAACGGCAAAATATTCTTCAATCTTAAATGAGAACTTCTGTATTTTATTAAAAAAAAAAAAAAAAAAAAAAAGAAACTATTTCTGAATTTTATTTGGAAAAGGAAACAGCTTTGCTACTCATTGATTTCTCAGAGGAAGGTAGTCAAAATGGTTCAGAAAGTGGTTCGAATCAGTTAATAGCATCTCCAGCGCACCAAAATCAAAATTAGCTCTAGTTATGACGTCATAATTGTTGCTTATTGAACATTTAATAGATGTGAATAAATAGAGCAGATAACTTTGAGTTATTTAGAAATGACAATCTCATCTGAGTGCAAATTTAAATGCGTGTAGTACTGAAGCATTCACCAGTACAGTCTTTACTCAGGTAGGTGCATAGTTTATCTCTCGTCCACCTCAAAAATCGCCATGCCGTTACCCAGTGGTTAGAGACGCAGGCTTCTTGAGTGATTGGAACCGTCTAGAGCTTCCAAACAGTCTCCCGTCCCTAACGTGAAGCATTCTAGTGATTCCAAGCAGCAGAGCTCTGCACGGGACTTAATTTAGAAAGCCCGTCCCGGCCCAAGCCCGCACGTCCAAGGCCAGGCCCGTTTCAAATTTTTCAATTAAAACTCAGCCTGGCCCGTATGTTTATCCTGTTTCCAAGGCCCGGGCCGGCCCGTGAAACTTCAACAATTACCAAAACACGACTTTGACACCTGGTACACTCTGCCATTCGACTCCTGGAAAGTTTTCGTTTTCTTAATTGCTACACGTATTCTATTGCAATAAACGTTAATTCAGAATATTTCTTAGACTCTGTATAAGTCACATGACGTCCGAGGTAAGGGGGAAGGGGCTTGTATACTCAAACATTTTGCATGAAAAGAACAATTTCCATGACTTTAAAATTTTCTGGGTTTTCAAATTATCACTCCCAACCACCGGAATCGGAAATATCCTTGGGGATAAAGATGCGGAGGAGGAAGGGGGGGGGGGGGGGTAATTCGAAAAGTACAAAATATCCAGAATTATGAGTCCGATCGTTTTACTGGGAGAACATTTTATGGCCTTATAAACTGCCCCTATCTCTACTGGCATATCATATCGGTGGAACCCAATATGTCTCTCGCGTGTGTGTGTGGGGGGTGGTGGCTAGGGGGAGACATGACCGCACATCACAGGGTGCTAAGATTAGTATGGGCGCGGAAACATCGCCACTGGAACCTAGACATGTGAAAAATGTTGCCTGGACTGATGAGTCGAGATTCACGTTGGTACATGCGGATGACAGGATACGAGTACGGCGCAAACCACATGAAGCGATGGATCCTTCTTGCCAGCCGGATACTCTTCAAGCTGGTGGGGGTGGCATTCTCGTCCGGAGACTGTTTACGTGGACTGAAATGAGACCCCTGGTACGTGTGACATCGTCCCTCACAGGTCAACGTTACCGGGATATCCTGGACGACCATTTGCTCCCGTTTGTGCGTCTTCAACATCCCACTGGGGACCTCATCTTGCAAAAAGGCAATGTCCCGAATTGTATCCGAATGGTTGGATGAACACTCCACCGACTTGACCTCGCTTCCTTGGCCAGCTAGGTCAGCTGACCTCAATCCCATCGAGCACATCTTGGATGCCATCGAGAGAGATGTTCGAGGCCCTGACATCCCTCCATCCAATCTTCGTGAACTGTGGGAGCTTATTCAGGGGGCGTGGATCGGTATGGCTTCCCAATGCTTCCAGTGCCTTGTCGAGTCCATGCCGAGGCGAATCGCAGCCGTTATCAGGGCGAAAGGTGGTGCTACACGTTACTAGACAGGTATCTCTAATTCAATTGCTCTTCAGTGCAAGTATGGAAGAGTATTTATCAGCAACCTGAACTGAGCATAGGCTAAGGGAAAACAACGACAGACTGTCCAGCTAATCAGTGTCACAGAAGTTTTGAAAACTGCTGCCTGAGAGTACAAATGGGGAAAATGCGGCACAGATTTATTTACAGAAGTTTCTCCCAGCCCATTTCTCCCGTGCCATTTAAGACAACTTAAAAGCTTTTCACATATCTAGAGTACAAAGTGCCGCCGAACAGAACAATAAGAAAGATCGTCTGCGACAGCCCTGGTTTTTGAGCGGGTGGCTCGGTTTAGAAATGCTGCAGTTTATAGCCTGCCCTGAAGCATGAGAGGAGGGTGGAAGTTAGAGAGAGAGAGAGAGAGAGAGAGAAGGGACCAGATTCACATTGAAAACTAAGGCAGCTGGCCTACTCCAATTGTTTTGTAGGAGGGGGGGGATGTCGTAAAACTTCAATTTTTTCCATCAGCGGAAATTATTCAATCTTATCCTGCTGCTGTATGTTGCGAGTTTTCCAAACGAGAAAGGCACCGTACAGCGTTTGTTTTGCTCATAAAAATAAAAAAAGAAAAAAAAACCTGCTCGGCCGGTGTCTGTTTTACATTAAATATTGAAGACCGGCCGTTGTCAGAGGCTGGTTGAGTGAGTACTGTGTGATTGATTGCGAATCAAATCGACTGCTGTTCCAATAGACTCTGTTAGCAGAGCGAGGGGAGTTGTTTCTCCCTCAAAACTTGATTTTCTTCTCTTTCGTTTTTCAAAACGAAGGGAAGAAAATTTTTTTTTTCATTAATTTGAAAAAAGTGTTTTGGTGCAGTCAGTTTGGACTTAGAAAAACTGTCCTTGTCAGGGCAAAGTCCAAGCTGCGGTCAAAGCACAGTGCGCAACTCTGACAAACGAGCGGGTACGTCGTCGCCGTGCTGGTCCCACTGATCTACGGATCAGTCCAAATCCCGCACTCAACCAGGGTCAGGTGCAGGTTACAACGGAAGAACCCCAGGGTACCGCTGAGCACCTGACTTTCGAACGACGTCAGTCTGACCGACCAGGGACACAGGTCCCAGGGCTTACACTCGGTTAGCAACCCGAGTACAGCGATGGCAGAGGACGCGGGGCTTCAAAACCCGGTCCAAGTGAGCCCGTTGAGGCAGACTGCGGCTTAGAAATTCCGTCGGAATTCGCAAGCGCAGTCAACTCCTTCTTTCAAGAGTTGGGGAGGATTCTAGAGAATCCATCAAATAAGGTTCTGGTTAACACCAGAACCAAGATAAGAAAGGTAGCGAACTCGCTACAAGCAGCTTGCACCAAGCAAGTGATAGAAATGAGTCTCATCCAAGGGAGACTACAGGAAAGAAGTGAGCACGCTAGCGCGGCTCCAAAAACATATGCCGAAGCGGCTCGAGCGAAGCCCGGCAAGGGGAACACGGCCCCTAAGCAAAAAACGGCTAAGAAGGAGGTAGCCAAGAAGGTGGTAGCCAAGAGGGTCGAGAAGAGGCACGTGCTTCTCGTTTACCCCGCAACAGACAAGGGTACTCCCTCGTCAGAAGACGTTAAGGCGGTTCTGCAAACTCAGATTTGCCCCGCCAAACTCCAGATTGGGGTTAAGGGAGTTAGAAAGGTCAATGGGGGAGGAGTAATGGTGGAATGCTCCTCCGCCAAAGAAATAGAGAAACTGGATTCGGAGCTAAAAAGCAATGCAGTGACGAAGGAGAACCTTCGGTCCAGATTGCCAGCTAAAAGGAATCCGAAGTTTATCGTCTACGGGATAGACGGAAACCTGTCAAGGGAAGAGGTCGAGCAATGTCTCGCGGAACAGAACCCAGAGTTGGAGGAGAGCAGCCTCCAGCTCAAGTTCTCGTTGAAGGTGAAGGGTGGGAAACGCCACTGGGTAGCAGAGGCGGACCCACTGACCTTCAAAAAGTGATGAAGCGAGGCAAGCTCGGAGTGGGATGGACCGTCCACTCAGTAAGGGAATATCTGAGGGAGGTCCGTTGCTACAGGTGTAACGGGTTCGGGCACTTTAGGTCAAGGTGCACCGAAGAGCAGGATAGGTGTGCCCGGTGTGGGGAAACCGGGCACAAGCGCCAGGAGTGCAGCAATAGCCCGGTCTGCACTAACTGCTTGGCAAACAACAAGAGATTCAGGCGTCGAGTGGATGTAGGCCACTCGAGCCTAGACAAGGAATGCCCAAGCCTTGTCAGAGAACTGGCTCTGCTAAAAGAACGCACTCATTATGGATAATAAACCAAAGAGAGGCGTTAAGGTGCTTCAAATCAATCTGCACCACGCACGGGCAGCAACAACACAGGCCCTGGTGACAGCCACTGAGCAAAAAGCTCATATTCTGCTATTGCAGGAACCATTCGAACAGGGGGAAGAGTGGTGGGCTTCCCTAACTCCTACCGGATCTACCACCCTAGGGTGGCAAAGCCCAGGGTGGCCACGGTCGTGAAAGACCCGTCCCTAGCGGCTCTCGAGATAAAATGCTCCGAGAACGTGGTCGCCCTGGGCGTGGAATGTGGTGATGCGAAATTTTTAATGGTGAACGTATACAGCTCTCCAGCAGGCAATTTGAGAGATACGCTGAATGAGCTAATGGCTCTATTAGGGAATTCCCCAGTCATGAGATAATAATAGCAGGCGACTTCAACGCGAAGAGTCCTCTCTGGGGCAATCAGAACGAGGACGAACGCGGCCAGCTACTAGTGGACTTTGCCAACGCGGCAGACCTGAGTTTCTTGAACGATCCAGAGAGCACCCCGACCTTCCAAGGGGCGAGGGGCTCCTCTTGGATCGACGTGACTCTCGTCAGAGTCTCTAAGCGCAGCCTTGTCCAGGATTGGCAAGTACTGGACGACGAGAGCTGCAGTGACCACCTAGCGCTATCTTTCGTTTTGGGATCGGACAAGCCCATCCGACCCAAGCGCAAAAGGTTCTTAATGAAGAATCTAGACTGGTGGGCATTTAAAGCCAAGTTAACTACCTTGTTGGGGGGTAGGAGGGAAGAAGAGGCCGCAGAAGTGTCGGACCTCAACTCCCTCTTTGAAGAACTTACCAGTCAAATAACAACGCTATGCGAGAGTAGTAGGGGAAATAAAAGGGGAGCCAAGGACCCCCACCCCTGGTGGTCGGAGAAACTAAAAGCTCTAAGGGCGAGAGCTAGGCGGAGTAGGAAAGCTCTGCAAAGAGCAAAAGCTACTCCGCAAGACAGTGGAGTGCACAGAAGTGCACAAAAAGGCTCGTTCAGCATACAGGAGAGAACTGAATCTCTCGAAAATCTCCTACTGGAGAAAACTGTGTGAGTTTCAAACTCCGGCTGACCCTTTCGGGATCCCCTATAAGATCTCGAGGGGATCCATAACCGAACCGCTAAAACTGGCAGCGGTAGAAAGGGCAGACGGTAGCCTATCAAAGACTCTTGATAGTACCGTAGAAAGTCTCTTGGATTACCACTTCCAAGGAGACGAGGGAGAAGAGGACTCCCTCAACAAAAAGAAATAAGGGAAGAATGTCGGATCCCGCCGGACACTGGTGAGGACCCCCCCCTTCACGAGAGACGAAGTGGAGAATGCCCTCTCCAGTCTAAATACGGGCAAAGCACCAGGCAAGGATGGGTTCGACCTCAGCATAGTCAGAGAAATCTACTATGCAAATCCCGGGTATTTTGTAGCGCTCCTAACCGAATGCCTCGGGAGGGGAATCTTCCCAGACTTGTGGAAAACAGCGGTGCTAGTTCTTTTCAGCGGTGCTAGTTCGGTTTCCTTCCGGGGCGTTGCGCAACGCAGGCAATTCGCAGCCTCCGAGAGAGGGTAGAGAGGAACAAAGCGGAGGGGTTCCATACCTGCTTCATCTCACTAGACGTGAGGGGGCATTCAACAGTGTCTGGTGGCCAATGGTTTTAACCAGACTTAAAGAACTTGGCTGTCCAAGGAACCTGTTCAAACTGATCAGCAGCTACCTGTCTGATAAAAGAGTCGAGTTCGAAGCGGGGAATGGGCAATCCTCGCGTTCGTACCATAGAGGGTGTCCGCAAGGATCCAACTCCGGGCCGCTCTGGTGGAATATAGTTGCTGATTCAGCACTGAACCTAGACCTGGGGCCCGCAGTGGAGATTCAAACCTATGCGGACGATTTCGTTCTCGTGGTCTCCGCCTTAGGGAGACACGTGATCGAAAGAGAAGCACATAGGGCCTTGGATGTGCTAGAAAATTGGAGCAGAGAAAGCAAACTGTGCTTCGCTCCTGAGAAGACCACTCTGCTAGCAATAGCTAAGAGAGGAGTAATGAAAAACACCACCCCAGTGCAGATTCCAAGGGTGCACTATCAAGGCGGTGCGTGAAATGAAATACTTGGGTGTGGTCCTGGATCAGAGTCTATCAGGGCTGCCACACCTGAGGCACCTTAGAACAAGGTGCACGGTGATTCTCAATAGATTGAATGGCATGAGGTTAACGGGCAAAACCAAGAAGGCCATCTATCAGAGAGGAATTGAAAGAATTCTGACGTATGCAAGTGGAGCATGGTGGACTCCCACAGTCAGAATGAAGAAGGGGATAAACCAAATCCAAAGGTTGGCCCTACTAGGGATAACCGGTTGTTTTCGCACAACGTCGACCCTAGCACTCCAAGTGCTGGCGGGGTGCGAGCCGGCAGACCTAGTAGTGGAAAGGAGGCAGCAATGCACTGCCTAAGGTCAGGCGAGGACGCCTACCTTCTCGGTGCGCCGCATCGAGCCTCCGACATGGAGATGGAAAGCGTGGACTGGCAGATCCACCCTGCCGAGGAAATTTGCCCACCGTGGGACAAGGAGAAACCCACGGGAGTTGGGCATGAGCTGTTCACGGACGGCTCAAAGTTGAAGGGACAAGTGGGGGCAGGCTTCTGTGCGTTCTCGGACGGGAACGAAACCACTGCAGGAAGCGTGAAATTATCGCAGAACGCTTCTGTCTTCCAGGCAGAACTTCTGGCGATAGAGACGGCACTCACCTGGGCACTCCCCAGGCGTAGTGAAGAAAGAATAAAACTCTACTCGGACAGTGAGGCAGCACTGCAGGCTCTGAGTAGATTCAGGGGAAGAAACCCCATCGTCCAGAGGATCAAAACCCTCTTGAGGGCAGAGGGAGATGGGGCAGTTAGTTTCCACTGGGTACGAAGCCATGTCGGAACCCTAGGAAACGAAAGGGCAGATCAGCTGGCGAAGGCAGCCACGCTGAAAGAGACGGTCGACGTGCAATGCAAAACGCCGCGAAGGTGTACTCGCGCAGCATTAGCACGTCGGACCATGACCGAATGGCAGGTCAGATGGGACACGGGAGAGACAGGGCGGAAGACACACAGAGTGTTTCCGAAGGTCTCGACCAAACGAGCACAGACAAATAAGTTCCTGAATCAAGTACTCAGTGGCCATGGCATCAGCCCTGAATACCTAGGCAGATTTGCCATCAGGAACTGCACTTGTCCCTGTGGAAAGAGAACGGCAAGCATAGAACACTGCGTACTTGAATGCAGTGGCTTCGCCGAATGGAGAAACACACTGATCCCAGGTGTGCAAAGAACGCGAAGATTGGATCTGCTCATCCAATCTTCCGTTAACAGGAGGGGGATAATAGCCTTGGTTGAAAGGCTAACCCTCCAGCAACATACCATCTTCCCCAATCAAACGGGGACCGAAACGCAGGAGGTGAACGTGCACACCGAAAGCGATTCGGAAGATGAATGAGGGTAGAAGTCTGTGGGAAAGCAGACGAAGAGACCACCAATGTAAATATTCTGTAAATAAATTTTTTGCTATCTCTTGATGTTGTAAGTCCTAAGCATGAGGACAGTGCATACATGTGTGTAGATGTTTTGAAAAAAGAAAATAAAGGGAAATTATTCCCCAAAAAAAGTTCGAGGGCAAGGAATCTTCCAGTCAACGATAAAGTAAGAAACGACCTATCCCGCCAGACAGAGCGGGAACCCAGACAAGGTATACTAGGTCGCCTGCCAGCACGTCACCACGGGCTGGTCTCTAGGCCATTGGGGTGGCCAGGGTCCGAACCGGCGTCTCAAGGCAGGATAATTGTCGCAACATGTCAAAATAACATCCAAGGTGCTCAATAAGTCCCCGTGGAGCCAAGACAGATTGGCGGAACGGGACAATGAAATCAGTATATTAAATATTGAAGGCCCGGCCCGTTTTCCCAACTTAGAAATGAGCAAAGACCCGACCCGTTCCGCGGGCCGGGCAGGGCCGGGCCGGGCCGGGCTCTGGCCCAGTGGGCCAGTCCGGGCCCGTGCTGACCTTTACTAAGCAGTCCTCTGTCCTGAGCATGGAGCCAGCGGCCACAAGTTAAGGACGGGAGTCTGCTTATAAATCAAAACGCGCAGGGTGGTGGCGAAATACCGAAAAGAAAAAGGAGATAAATAAAACAAATGACGAACCTTAGACGTATTTAGTCCCCCTAGTTTGTCTGGAAAGGTCCTTAACAGCTGCATGCTACCAGCATGAGCTGGCTGATCACCCACACGCTTTCATGACCTTCGCGCATCCTGCGGCCGATGGTAACACTCATAAAGTGACCCCCAAGGTCCCCCGATTTAAACCCTATTGAAGCTCTCTGGGATACCGTGGAGCAGGACATCAGACCCACGGATCCTCGACCGACGTCTCGGGTGGGGTCGTGGAACAGGCATAACTGGCACTAACTCCTAAAACCCTCTGGCATCTAATGGGGTCGATGCTTCAGCGTGTACAGGCTATTATTCACCCTAGAGGATGACCAACGCGCTATTAGGCAGGTTTCTACAGTGTCCTGGCCATGGAGTGTATATCCGATACGTCAACTCCTTATGAGTGGGGCCATTCCAGTGTCGAGCAGTGCATAGTTTCTTTGATTTTAAATTATTTTTTATATTCTGATTTGTTCTTTCTTTATGCATATTCAAAAAATTAATCAAAAAAAAAAAAAAAAGATGATTAAAAAGCTTACGGTGTTCCTGAAGTTGGTAAATGCCATTTCCTTTTATTTGCATTATAAGTTTGGCAACGATATTCTGTCAACATGATCAAAATTTCCCCTATCTCCGCGGCAGGACCAATAGGAGATGCAGCAATCTGTAATCTTCCTGAGGCAACGCTTTCATAACTCGAGACTGTGCGATGTTTGCAAGATTAATGACGAATAACCCAAGAAATCTGAAACTCTTACTGAATTTATGCAGGAAAGCTAGCTCTCAGATTTCCGCGGTAATGAAAGTGTTTAATAAACCTGCTAACAATAATAATGCAACTATATCAGTTTTCCATCTTTACGCTAGTTCATGGCCATTTACGAGATTGAAAAATGGGAAGCAGTGAAACTGAAAAATTATCAAGAGGTGAGGCAAAAAGAAGTCATTGGTTGTTTACACCAGTTTTCCATTAAAACTGATATATTCATAGCCTTAAACTTTTAAGAATTTGAAGGCAAGCATTTGAACTTCAGTGTTTTCTCATTGAAACTATCAGTTGTACACACACGGCCCACTGAATGGAAACTTTTATTCAATACAGGGACGGACTTCGTTTTACCCGAATTACAGTACGTGTGCTGTTTTCAGCACCTACGTTGACAGCATACCATGTGTTTACCATACAGTCTTTTAACTAGCTCAGATTTGACGGAAGAGGACTTTGCACGGAACATGTTATAAAACCAGATCCGGAAGCATTTTCAATGGGGTTCAGATCCAGGCTTTGTGGTGGCCAGGAAAGACGGTGAAAGTTTCTGTCATGCTCGCTGAACGCATCTTGCACGATAGACATCAGCATTGTCGTCCATGAAACAGCCGTCACCTACTGGATAAAAAGTCAACATTTCAGGATGGATTTGATCGGCAACAGTGTTTAGATGATTCCTGGAGGACACCCGGCTTTCCAGCAATATCAGGGGACTTGTTCTGTACCAACAGAACGTGCCCCCACACCATGACACCACCTCCAGAATCTTGAGTTGTGTTTACAAAGCAAGGTGGGTCCATTCCTTCACGTGGCTTCGCCTACCGTTGGTATAGAATATCGTGCAGCGCGACTCGTAGGACCACATGACATTTTACCAGTGTCCAGTCATAGTGTTCGTTACAAAACTGGAGACAAACTTTCCGGTTCTTCGCAGAAAACTGAGCCATGCGACTGCAAATACCGATCCTCTTCAATTCCCTGTGCATGAGATACTGGTCGAAAAACAGCCTTTATTAAATGCTGCCGTCAATTGCTGCACACAAAAAGTCCCATTTCTCCGTACAGGCCTCATCAGGCGACGGCGATCTTGTCCTTGACAGATTGTAGCCGCGATACAGTTACGCCTCTTAAACAAGCAATGTGAGTTATTTTTCCACTGATTAAAAACCCGGAATATCTCACCTTTTGAGAATCCAGTCAGTTCTGCGTTTTTCAAATTCGGCGTTCCCTCCTGACGCGCACCCACAAATAAGCCTTTTATCCAATTCCGAATGATCCTTTGCGTTTAACATTGTGATCAACACTAGAGATGAGTTCTGGCTCAATTTTAGGATTCCGGGTCCAGATGCCTACAGCCCGGGCCGGCCCGCTTTCTCTGATTACATGTGTTTGCTGAGCCCGGGACCGGATTCTTGGAAAATTTTGCTTATCAAGGCTTGCATTTATGCATTATACACTGGTCAAAGATATGGCCCAAGCAAGGATTATTTTAAAAAGTTTAGTTCAGTTAATCCACTTCACAATATTAATATGTTTTTAGAAATACTACGCATAAAGCCAAATGTTCTAAAATGTGGATTTGAAAATAAATAATATTCGACCGTATCAGGGGAATCAGCAATTTTGGCAAAAGCTGAAGAAAAGAAAATCGTTTAGAAACAAAAAATTCCATTCGTTATTTTTTTTTGTATTTCTAAATTTCCTTTTATTTTGAATAAATTGCATTATAAAACGTACAACGCTGTACAGACAGTTGCAAGTGTTTGAAATTTTGACTCTAGAAAACTAATCTTTGCCATATAATTTACATATATGCTAATTAGTAAAGGGTAGTTTAGAGTGATGTAGTAGAATATAAAAAAATCATGTAGGGAAATTTCCAAAATTAAAATAAAAAAGAAGGTAAAAGCATTCCAGACCAGATTATTCTGTATTTTGTAACATTAACAAATCTTTGCGCTTAATAATATAATAATCACAATATTATCATACATGTGTGCAGTTTCCAGATCAAGTTCATCATAAAAAAAGAGAGAGAACTGCATCTAATGCCTCAGCGCTTCAACTTGATCTTCTTTTGTCTAAAACTCGACCTGCTGCACTAAAAACCAACGTCACCCCAAAAATCGCGGGAGTGAGGAAATTTAAAAAAAGCAAATGACAATACTTCTAACTGCACAATTTTGGAAATTAATACATCATTTTAAAGATAAGATTCTTGATTTTTAATAAAATACAAAAAATGGGAATGTGGTTTTTCCCCAGTTTTTCGATACCAGACCTCCTTAAACTAATCCTTGCTTGGGCCATAGCTTTGGACAATGCATAATGCAGGTCTTGCTAAGCAAAATTTGTCTTGCAATGGCAGCTAGCTTAGGAAATTGAAAATCCCTCCACCATGGTAACAAATCCACAATGAAATTCAACACGTGTAATTCAACCGGGCTCGGAATTACACGTGTTGAATTAATTACAGTAATGCAATTCAAGACGTGTAATTCCGAGACCGGGCTGAGCCCGGGCCCGGGGTTTTCAGTAGTTAATAAATTCTGAGCCCGTCCGAGCCCGGGCCCGAGCTCATCTCTAATCAACACTACTGAAGAACCGCAGTCTTAGATAGTTGCTTAGATCACTTGATGACACACGTGGCCATGCATTTAGTATGTACGCTGCGAAAGTGCTGTTTACACGTATCTACATCAGCGGTCATCAACCTGGTTCCTACCACCCACTAGTGGGCGATTGGAGCTTTCATGGTGGGCGGTGGGGAGTTTTGTCCTTTGTTACAAATTTTGTTCTTCCGTCATATATCGAAAACATTGCTAACAACTTCGCGAGTTTGACTTTTAAAAATATGCTTTTGCAATTTACTTTCGAATTCCATCTCTAATCTTTGAATATAGATAATAATTAAAACAAGGTAATACGTAAATACAGAGTGTTGAGGATAACACAAAACACGTTTTATTAATGATGTAGATAAGCAGCTTCTACACTAGTAGGTGCTGTGTCGATGGAGACGCAGAAATTCATTACATTGAAATTACTTATGTATAAGCATACAAAAAGTATAAATAAAAATATAAATTTAAGTACATATTTTTTACAAACTCTCCCCCTAAAAACTACTTCGCACTTGTGCTAAATTGAGTTACTGCGGCACCGGTGGCAGGTAAGGAAATTTTACCATCACCAAAGGTACAAAAGTGGGCGGTAAGGAAATTTTACCATCAACAAAGATACAAAAGTGGGCGGTAAGGAAATTTTACCATCAGCAAAGATACAAAAGTGGGCGGTAAGGAAATTTTACCATCAACAAAGATACAAAAGTGGGCGGTAAGGGAATTTTACCATCAACAAAGATGCAAAAGTGGGCGGTAAGGAAATTTTACCATCAACGAAGATACAAAAGCGGGCAGTAAGGAAATTTTACCATCAACAAAGATACAAAAGTGGGCGGTAAGGAAATTTTATTATCAACAAAGATACAAAAGTGAGCGCTAAGGAAATTTTACCATCAACAAAGATACAAAAGTGGGTGGTAAGGAAATTTTACCATCAACGAAGATACAAAAGCGGGCGGTAATGAAATTTTACCATCAACAAAGATACAAAAGTGGGCGGTAAGGAAGTTTTACTATCAACAAAGATACAAAAGCGGGTGGTAAGGAAATTTTACCATCAACTAAGATACAAAAGTGGGCGGTAAGGAAATTTTACCGTCAACAAAGGTGTAAAAGTGGGCGGTAAGGAAGTTTGACTGTCAACAAAGATACAAAAGTGGGCGGTAAGAATATTTTACCATCAACAAAGATACAAAAGTGGGCGGTAGGTATTAAAAGGTTGACGACCTCTGATCTACATAAAGGTTTTTAATTGGTGTGTGTATATTCCGGCAATCTTGAATTAACCAGAATTGCAATGAGTTCTGTAGAACGTAAAATTATTCCCTTGTAAGCAGATTGTCTTTGTGTTGCTGAGGAATCAGCTAGGTGTGTGGAACATCGCCCAAAACACTGCAGCTCACTGGGTTACGTTCTGGAATCCGTAGGATGAAGAACTACTAGAATCATCGGTAGTGGACTGATCCTTTGCACTGATACATTTTTTATGATTTTTAAGACTCAAAGTATGACATTAAAAGACTACCAAATGCAAGCTGGGCATGTGACGCTTACCTACCCCTACTTAACCTTCCAGTTTCTATTTTCTTGTGTAAATTCCGTTACTTCTCGTTAAAGATGTTTCACTGACAGGCCCATTACTTCCTTGAACAGCTTGCACATTTTGACAATGCTGAGAGTGCATCAGGAAAACTAACTTGAAAACGTTGAATGAAAAGGGGTGGAGATAGTAAATATAGTAGATATATTGGTTATATAAGAGGGCTGATCAAAAAGTAAGGTGAATGGAGCTGACCTTTTTGCAGAATTGTAGGAGAGGTGTCTGACGTAAGAGGGCATTAACCCCCCTACCCTCGCAAGTGTCACCTGACAAGAAACCAGTTTTGCAGCAAATGTCAGTAGTTCTCCAGACGGCAAAAAGTATATACACGTGTTTCTCTTTTGGTCAACACTATACGGATGTCGAAGTTCGAGCAACGCACAGGCATGAAATTCTGTTTTCACCTTGTACATTCGGTGAGAGAAACACATGAAAAACTGACAACTGTTTATAGTAAAGTGCTGTGACCCAAAAGATAGCACTTAAGTGGTTTTTCCAAGCTTATAGATGGCGCTTCTTCCATCGAAGATTAATCTCGTCGTGGAAGAACATCAACTGCTGCAACCGACGACAACGTCATGGAAATTCGCTCTATGATCAGGAAGAACCGACGCCTCAGCATCAGAGAATTTGTAGCAAAATAGTCAGTCGTTTGGTTCTGTTTAAGCCATCGTCACTGACAAATTGAATATGAAACTTGTCAGTGCCAAGTTATTCCACGTCTTTTGAACGACGACCAAAAAAGCAATCACGTCACAATTTCGTCTGAATTGTTTCGAAACAGCAGATGCAAACTTTTTAGGGACAGTTGTGACGGGTGATGAAACCTGGGTATGTGTTTACGACACCGAAACAAAGGTCCAAAGTTCCTCCCCAAGACCTAAGAAAGCATTTTTCGATATTGAAGGATTGATGCATTGGAAATTCCTACCCTGTTACTACTGCACGTTACTTGGAAATCCTAAAACGCCTGAGGGATGCAGTCCGTCACAAGAATCCTCAGAAAACCAGTGGGAGGATCTTTCACCACGACAACGCGCCAAGTCACACTACTCTGCCGATCATCCAATTGTTAGATGCAAAATCTATTCCGGTGCTCTACCCACCTTATTCACCGGATTTAACTCCGAGTGACTCTTTGCTGTTCCCGAAACTTTAGGCAGTTATGAAAGGTAAACGTTTCGACTCTGTGGAAGACATCAGAGGTAATGTAACGAGAGTCTTAAAGACCATTCCGAAACAGAATTTTATGGGCGTTTCCAACAATGGCAAAACCCCTGGAATAAGTGTACCGAGGAGATTATTTTGAAGGGTATTAATTTGTGTAACTCTATTGAATTTCTGTCTTCGGTAAAAACATTCATGTTATTTCATGATCACATATTCAAATTGGAATTGAGAAAGAGGTCGTAGATTTATGTGAACTGGCGAATAAATGCTGTAGCTACCCGAGATATTTATGTTTATACAACAGCTTCTTAAGGGTAAGAGGCATTGGCGCGCTCTCGCGAGGGACGTTAAGCCCCCCAAAATCCCCAAGGTCACCCTACGTATATATATCTAACGTATAAACCATGTGCGTATATATGTGCATATGTGTATCCAGTCTTAGCATAAATACTGTTACAAACGTTCGACAGATGGCGCGCTACCGGTGTGCAACGTCACCAACCAGCCAGGAGGCATGAAGCAGCTAGTGAATCATTATGCGTTCAGTCACAGAGGAGATAACGTGTTTCGTGAAGTACTTGCCATGGAGTGGAGCGATTATGAGAATGGTGTTGTTGTAATAGCGCTGCACAAAGTTGGAAAATTGGAAAATCGGCTTCTGAGATTTTCAACATGCTGAAAATCTGCCGAATTTCTGTTTACCGGATCACAAAAGGTTCCTTGAGACTGGGACCGTTGCTGATCGCCCGAGAAGGGTCGGCTGTACCGTGAGGAATTCTTGCCTGGTGAAAGCAGTAACAGCCCGTATTCGACGAAATCTTCTAAAAAAAAAAAATCAGTGATGGCTCCTAAGCTGAACATTTCAAAAATGTCAATGTCACGAGTGCTGCGAAGTGACTTAAGGATGAGAGCTTACCCGCGACGTACAGGACACTTATTCACCTCACAACTGAGGCAGCAGAGCGTGCTAAAAGCGAAACGTTTGCTGCTGCGTTAAGCAGATAATCGTCAGAGACAGATCCTTTTCTTTGATGAAAACATTTTTACTATTGAAGAAGCTTTTTTCAACCTCCAAAATAAGAGTGTATGCGTCAACCTCATGAGTAGCTCAGGGGAAAGCTGCAAAGATCATGAGCGGCCATCATCCTGCTTCTGTCATGGTTTGGTAGGGAGTCTCCCACGCGGGTACCACGAAGATCCATTTCTGTGAGAAAGGAGTGAAAACATCTGCCAAAGTCTACCAGGACAGGGTTTTGGTGCCAATGGTCAAAAATGTGAGTCACACCCTCTTTCAAGCTCAACTGTGGAGCTTTCGGCAGGATTCCGCACTTTCCCCACAAGACCAATTCAACCCAGGAGTGGCTTCAGGCGAATTTGTCAGACGTCATTTCTCCAGATGATTGGCCTTCAAGCAGACCAGACCTCAACCCATTGGACTAAAGGTTGTGGGCCACACTGGAGGACATGGCCTGCAGAAAGAGACACCTCAGTATTGACAGTCTGAAACGTATTCACAAGTGTATACTTTTTTTTTTTTTGATTGGAGGTTTAACGACCACCGTGAGCAACTCAATGGGCTATGAGCAGTCGCCCGTCCCTAATTTAGGGTCACTGGTTCTAGGGAAGGGAGAGAGCCAGTGCCATAAGACAAACACAACATCCATGCCCGACCGGGATTCGAACCCGGACCCCTTACGGACGAATGATCTGAGACCAGCGCCTTAGACCACTGCGCCACCGGGGCGGCCAAGTATATACTTACGACATATCACAGGTATATTAAAATATCTTGAAATGTATTTTTTGTGTGTGTGTACACACACACACACACACACACACACACACACACACCGATGAGCCATTACATTATGACCACCCCCGCTTACAGAAATGAGCTCGCCTAGAGACCGAACGGTGGCGCATAAGAAGTTTACAGAGCAGTATATATACAACATGAGAACCGGCTTTCGGTTAAGTAAAGTATTCGGAGTCCGAATAGAAAAGCTGCCGATTTATCGGAGTTTGATAAAGGACAAATTGTGATGTCACGGCGCCTCGGAACTATGATCTCGAAAACGGCGCGGCTTGTGGGTTGTTTACGTGCCGCTGTAGTGAGTACGTATCAAAAGTGGTGCACAGATGGACAAACGACGAGCCGCGGTCTAGCCGTGTGTCGTCCGCAGCTCACTGATGCCAGAGGAGAATGGAGATTGTCGCGCATTGCTCACAGCGACCGCAGGGCCACAGTGTGGCAAATCGTCCGCAGCCACAGCAGGGGTGATCAGGGCAATGTGTCACAGCACACAGTTCATCGCAGCCTTCTGCGCATGGAACTGCGTAGCCGAAGATTCAACCGGGTCCCTATGCTCACGGCTCGTCATCGCCAACAACGCATGATATGGGACCAAGATAATCGAGATTAGACTGTGGATGATTCGAAGAAATTGGCCTGGTCTGACGAATCAAGATTCCTGGTGCATCCGATAGATGGCCGAGCACGGGTACGCCGATTACCAACGGAGGCTATGGCACCTGGATGCACTTTTGTGCAGAAACAGGCCGGCGGCGGCGGTGTTATGCTGTGGGCGATGTTTTCATTTGACATTTTAGGCCTCATTATCCCAATGGCACAATCCCTGACAGCTGTCAGGTATCTGAACATCGTTACGGACCAAATTCACCCATTCATGGCAACTGTGTTCCCTGCTGGTGATGGTCAATACCAAAAGCATAATGCGCCATGTCACACTGCCAGAATCGTTAAGGATTCATCCGAGGAACATGCTGGTGACTTTCTGTTAATGCGCTGACCTCCAAATTCACCTGACATGAATCCTATCGAACATCTGTGGTTCAACTCGGAAAAGCGGGCTCGCGCAAAATCACCACCACCCCGAAATGTACGGGAACTGCAGGACCTGCTGTTGACATCATGGTACCAGATACCCCATGATACCTATCGCCACCTCATCGAATCGATGCCTCGCCGAGTGACCGCTGTTTTGCGCGCTGAAGTGGATCCAAGAACTTATTACGTATCTGGTCATAATGCAATGGCTCATCAATGGGTATCATCATCATCATTGCCAACCATTATCAATCCACTGCTGGACGAAGGTCTCCCCAAGTTTCCTCCACAACGGTCTGTCTTGCGCCAGTTTCCTCCATGGCACTCCCGCATACTTTCGAATTTCATCCACCCATCTCCCATGTGGTCTTCTTCTGGGTCTTTTCCTGTCTCTTGGAATCCAATCTAAAATTTCGGCTGTCCATCGATGGTCTGTCCTGGCAGTATGTCCAGCCCATTGCCATTTCGGGGATTTAACTCTGATCATGATGTCTTCCACTCTTGTCATTTTTCGGATCCAAGAGTTCCTCTTCTTATCTCTCCTGGTTACACCAAGCATGCACTTCTCCATGCTGCTTTGAGTTGTCTGCAGCTTTTGTATGTCTCTTTTAGTTAAGGTCCACGTCTCTGCACCATACGTAAGCAATGGAAGGATGCATTGATCAAACACTTTTCTTTTAAGACATAATGGCATATTGCTCTTGAAAATTATGCTGTTTCTTCTAAAAGTTCTCCAGGCAAGTTTTTTACGCCGATTAATTTCTTCATCAATGTTATCCTCACTTGATATCTGCTGTCCAAGATAAACGTACGTGTCTGTTATCTCCAGCTTTTCTCCATCAATCGATAAATCTTCATTTCTTGTAAAAGCATTGAACATCACTTTTGTCTTCTGAAAGTTCATTTTTAATCCCACTTCTTTACTTTTTTCAGCAAGTTCCTGGATCATACTCTGCAGCTCTGATGGGGTAGTTGCAAAAATGACTACGCCATCAGCAAAACGAAGGTGGGTTAGATAATCTCCATTAATCTTTATCCCTTTGTTCTCCCAGTTCAGTGATTGAAAGACATTTTCCAATGCGGCATTAAAGAGCTTCAGAGATATGGTGTCACCTTATCCCACTCCCTTTCCAATTTTTATGTATGTTGTATTTTCAAACAGCCGAATCTTTGCACTTGCATTTTCATAGATGTTATTAATAATATTAATGTATGCATCTTCAATACCGCAGAATTTCAGAGCCATTATAACTGCTGATGGTTTCACCGAATCAAAGGCTTTTTCATAATCGATAAAAGCCATGCACAATGGAAGTTCGTATTCCCTCGCTCTTTCAATTAGTTCTTTCAGTACGTGGATATGATCTATTGTGCTGTAGCCACTCCTGAATCCAGCTTGTTCTCTCGGTTGAGCCATGTCCAGTGTTACCTTCAAGCGGTGTGTAAGAACTTTAGTGAAGATTTTATAAACCACTGATAGGAGGCTGATAGGTCTGTACTTCCTGAAATCCTCAATGTCACCTTTTTTATGTAGCAGGATTATTGTAGGGTTGTTCTAAACCTCAGGGATCTTCCCTTCATTAAGGCATCGAGTGAAAATTTGGGCGAGTACTGTTCCGATTTCTCCACTTGCTTCTTGTGTGATATCTACAGTAATTCCATCTTCTCCTGAAGCTTTTCCTCGCTTCATGTTCTTGATTGCTTGTGCAACTTCTAATGGGAGGACTATATATATATATATATATATATATATATATATATATATATATATATATTTACCCAAGAGCAGAGTCAAAGACTAAATTTTACACCAAAGAATTTAGAACCAAATTTGCTAAACAAACAACCTGAAGATCATGACGCGCAACGCAGCAGTTATGAATATTTAGAACTCACATACTACTAAGTAGAGACAGTAATAAAAAAAATTATTTAACAAGTACAAAAACAACAAAGAAAACCTCAAAACCGAACAGGCATGAGTAAAAAAGAAAATAAAGTAATAGCAAACCTGAATGTAGAAAGTGTCGAAAATGCCGAGCCTTGGCTTTATCAAAAACCAGCAAAACTCGGCATTTCCTCACTTCCACAAAGACCTAATTAGAAATGGTTTTCTGCAAAGCCATAGGTGCAAGTTTAAATCCCACTAAAATTTTTAATTAGCTTAACCACCCTCAAAGGCGCATGAAGAATAATTTAGTTAAAAGTTTTTGCATGCAGCTATAACTTTCCTGGCCCAACCCATACTCGTCATCTGCCACAAAAAACAGAAAAACGATTACAAAATTCACAAGTTGTGAGAGGGTTTGAACAAATCATCAGAATTATTCAGCTAAAACACGTTGTTGAGAAACCAAGCCGCCTGAGAGAGAATTTAAACATGAATAACAGTACTAAAAGTACTACAAAGTCTTATTCCTTGTGGTAAAAAAGCATTACCTCAAATACCATAAGATAAAAAATAAAAGAATAAAAATTACAACAGAGAATTGAAAGTGAAAAGGATTTTTGTACCTACAACTTCACAAAAACGGACGTCACAAGAACAAAAAAGAAAATAATAATAAAAAAATAAAATGATGCTTTGGAAAAATTTCATGAGGTTAACAATTAGTTGCAATATTTACAAAATAAAATATTCCAGGAGTGCTTTAAGTGTATAATAATGTAGTTTTTATGCTCCTACCAACAATGAAAAAGCATCGTTGACAACAAGTACAATAAAACGGCTAACTACTCAAACTAAGTGCTCAAAAACACGCATAATTTCCAAATTAAGTGAAAGAGAAAACTCATAAAGTTAGAAAAACTGCTTGCACCAAATGCCTAATGAGAAAAAACTAGACAGCGTATTGGTGGGCTGAACTTCCAGTACGTGGTGAATTAACAGTTGGAATCATTTAAGTTTTTGCTGACTTTCTACCTGGCCGTTTTTTTGCTCACCTAGTTATTTCTGGAGTGTGAAATATGTGTCCAACCAACAAATTAAGGAGATTTACTTTTTTTTTTTTTACTCATCAGGCTTGGTAAAAACACTGACTTCAACTAAAAGTAACTTCCAACCAATAAAAACACTACAAGTATACATAAAAGAAAAACCAAACTTATTGTTTTTGATTGACGAACTGTTAGTATTGGAAGCAATATCAGTTCATGTTAAAATATGTAGGCGAGCGAGTTCGACTCTCAGAGTTAGCTGTATTTTGAGAATATAAGAGAACTGATGAATTATCAAAGTTCCAGAATCTCGTCATATGAAAGTGCAATTTTTCCTACTCTGGTATACGCTGGCGAAACGTGAGCCCTGCAGAAGGCAGAGGCGTCGTTTAAATGCCAAACAGATGAGTAACTTTACAGGAGGAGGTTTATGGTAAGAATCACGTGCAGGACGAAGGTGTCTTAGAAATGTGAAGTAAAATGCTGCTGGTAAAGTGGTAGCAAATATTTTGAGGTGGTTTGGTTATATTTCATTTAATTTAGAAGTCAACGTTTATGAATGCAATATTTGTAACTACATATAGTTTCACTTGAGAATATAGTCCAGCTTCATAACTATATTTTCCAGCGAAACTGTAGTTATAAGTATTACATTCATAAACGTTTTTTAAATAAAATGAGATATAATTATGCAATACCTTCAACTACTTCAGTGGTTTGGTTATGTTCAAAGAATGAGTAATGAGGCGTTATCTATGTGAATTGATTCCGCCGAAGTAACAGAAAAGAAAGGTACAGGGAGGAAGTAGAAGGTGAAAATATTAAATGCAGTAGTACCAGCAAGAGAAAAGGATAATAAGTACGCAATACAGATCTTCCGTGAGACACGTGATAGATATCAGTGAAGCTCGAGCTGTGTTCAAAGATCGCTGTAAACGAATTCTTTTGGTATATCAAAAGTAAGGGAAATCTAATACCATCAGTAACTTTGATTCCATTAGTTTCATAAGCAAACTTCTGATGCTTTGAGAACAGCTTAGCGACATGCAATACGTGTAAATAAACTACTTAAGAATATCGGCTCACTAATTTTAGCATAAATTAGTATTGATAATCTTCCTCCAATATCATCTCACAAATTAAAATCCTTTCCCTTTCCGTTAGCATTTGGGGGTAGGGGGCTTTGAATGGTTCCATTGCTAATTTTCAGCTAACAGTATTTATGAAGGAAGAAAGGTGACCACTCCCTACGATGTATCACATGTTCAGAGAAAACTAATATTTTCCGTTCATGAACCTCAGAGTTGGAGTGAATGGTTTTATGCATCAAGTGTCCACGTAGCACGAGATTCGAGCACATGGCTTTTCCCTGTAACAATAGGTTTTAATGAGATATTCCTCACGAGGAGGCGATTCTCGATGATGAACATTCAGTAAATGCTCAGAGGGTTCCAGAGCAAGGGTGAGGCAATAAGAAGAAGCCCGCGTTTTTTTTAGCTAAGTGAGAAGGGAAAAAAGAAGTCTTGATCCAGCGCTCGAAGGAAGAGGAAGTAACTTTTGTGATTCCTCTGTACGACGGGAGATAATTTTTCGGCTCCCCCGAAACAAAGAAAAGAAAGCTAGGGAAAAATGGGGTTAGAGAATGTCTGATGCCCAGATGTGAGAGTTCTTGGCAAAAATTAATTTGGAAACTGAAACTCATTTTACAGCGAGGTAACAAAGAAAAATGGTTGATTGGTTAAGCTGGAACAAGTCAATGTGTTAACAAGGAGAGGGTGATATAGAAATACGGTCAAGTATATAGATATCAGAAATCAGTGACTTTCTGCATAAACTGCATGGAAATAAAGAACGTTCTCATTTATGTACTGATTCATTCATTTCTTCATTGGGGAAATACAACTAAAACCCCGTAACTGCTTAATTTCTCAACAAGCGGAGAACTGAAGAACCCACGCGACGGGGCACTGAAATAAGCCGAGTGGAAAGCTCTTTAACAATATCAGGTAATGTAATTAGTACGAGTACTTCTGATATCAGTAGTTGGCATTATATGGCTAATCAAGCTACAGCATAACCTCGGTAGGCTCAGGAATATTCAAGATGAAGATAAATGACGCGAGATGTAAATCAGTGGTTCTTGGAAGAACTCAGAAAACTATTGATTTTACAGTGCCGAGGAGCAAGAGACTTAAATTTATTAACGAACAAGACATTTCAATTTTCTGGGTACGCTTAGTGATGAACAGGAAAGCTTGATAAAGATGATACCCCACAAAAGTTTAATACCCACCTGATACCCCACCCTGCGATGTGGCTAAGTGTTGCTAATGCGTAATTCTTTTTGCAACTGTATCTCCGCTTCTAAAATATCCTAGTGAAAAATTTACCATTCGCTGCAGTGAAGATTGGATTATTCTCTTAAAATAATGCAGTTTTCCCTACTAGGAGCGAAAATGTCAAAAAAATTCTCTCTTTGCTATCAGAAGACTTATTTGAAAAATTATTTTACATTAATGTAGCTTTTGCTACGAAAAATATTTTTCTCATATTTTCTACTTTTCATTATTCAAAATTATTCCGCCAGGGAGCGTCATGATATATTTCTATTTGGAAGAGTTTATTCGATTCTAAAAATCCATTCTTGGTAGGATGCTCTTCATTCTGAAGAATATTTCTCAACCATTTTCTTCAAGCTAGCGACCTGAAGTTATGTTTCCCACTACAGACACCTTTTCTTCTAACTGTTCGATTTGAAAATCCATTTTTGCCTCTGATATCGTCCGTTATGAGAGACTTTTTGTGCAGTTTAATTTTTGTAAAGCGCTTTTCAGCCACTAGTAGGAGTAAGAAGCTATATCGATTTGTGGACGTCCTATCGATTGTAGAAATCCTGTATAAAAGTAATTTGCAACCGGTTCCATTGTCTATGAATAACCCTGCTCACATTGCGAATTTTAAATTATGCTCAATTTTTCTTTGATGTAATTGTATTCTTTTTTTTTTTCTGAATTTTTAGATTTTCTAAAAATCAGATTTGAAATGTGTGTGCGTGCGTGCTTGTCGATTATCGGAAAGAATTCAAAAGAAGCGTTCATTACAACCGGAAGATTCGGTGCGGTCTTTCTTGTTTTGTATTCGACCGATATTAGAAGAGATGCTGTTGACAATCTCTCGTGACGTCCGAATTTCTGACAAAACGTATTACCTTCGTCATAAATAGTGTTAGTAAATAAAACAAGCAGCTGCTTTTCGCATCTTTTATGTATTACCCGAAATGCTGTGGGAAACAATTTGTCTGGAGACCTAATGTTTTTCTCCGGGTTATGGCAGGTGAAAGTACTACCCCACCCTGCGATGTAATTAGCAGCGATAAGGACCCTGATTGGGAAACAGTTTATCCGACTGCAACCAACCTTTCTTTCTATCGCAATTTTTTTTTTTTATTCACTGTTCTTCCCTATTTCCTTTCCTCCTCTAATTTAAGGCGAGCCTTCAATTTAATTTCGATCGCAGAACCGTAAATAACACGTAAGCATAGCACATAGTTTTATCCCCCCCTCCTCTCTGGATATTCCTTACGCTTTTTCACTAGGTAGTATAGAAGACCAAAAAAAGGGCAAAAATAACGAGAAAAAAAAATGTTTTTAGTAGCAAAGTATCCGACTTTAACGAATACCCTCGGGAACAAACAAGACTTTGAAGTTTATTTGCACGTATTTGAAGTAAAAGGAATAAAAAAAGGAACAAAAGGAAAAGAAACGCTGTTAGGAATGGTTTCATTGTTTCTTTTAGTTGCGGACTTATCTAACTTCGAATTTGTAAATTTAAACAGAAAAAGGAGCAGTTAAATAAAAAAGGAGCACATATAAGGAAGCTGGTAATCCATTTGTTTGACATCTGCAGGGTTATTACATTATTTATTGAGCTGCAAAGATACTTCTCCGATGCGCAGTTTCATTTGGGAAAAAATATTGAGAAATAGGGATTTTTAAATTTTTTGGAGGGAGGGGGTGTATTGGTATTTTGCAAGCGTATGTTGTGCTGAACAGAGAGAGAGAGAGAGAGACCAGAAAAGGGGAGCGGGCGGTTATACTTCGTTGCTTTTTTATATATGTTAAAGGGTTGCGGGTCGCATATTTTATTTTGGTCCTGCAGACAAAAATGACATGCCGAATCCCGTTCATGCATTCAAGTTTTCCGTCTTTGCAATTTCTTTCAAAACTTTCCGAAAATGGAAGTTAGACGGAGTGAAGATTCCTACAGTAATCGCATTTTTTTCTCTCCCGATGTTTCCACTGTACGGTATTGTTATTAAATACGCTTTTTATTGCATAAATGTTTACATTTCAGCTTCAAAATAAGGCAACATTTTCAGAAAATGGTACTTAGACGGATTCCTGTAATCTTAAATATTTTTCTCGCGGTGTGGTTCTTAAATAATCATTTTATTCTTTCTCCTGTAATCGTAAAATTGAAGCTAAAATTTTTGACGAAGTAAGCTAAAGGATGCCATTTCTGCCGTAATCGTTTTTCTTTACACCCCCCTTTGCGGTGTTTTCCCTGCATTGTACTGTTGTTTAAACATGATTTAATTGCATAAAACATGGTATTTAAGATCGGAAGTTAACAAAAAAAAATAATAATAATTCGGAACTGGAAGTAGGACGGAGCAACGATTTCTCTCGTAATCGTAATTTTTTTCTAGCGATGCTCCCTGTATCCTCCGTATTGTTGTTAAATATAATTTTACTCCATAAATCTTTGTGCTTCAGCTTGAAAATGGTGGCAGAATTCTAAGTATAGAGGGCAGTGTGTTCTTGATCCTAATTATCATTGCAATTGTTGTAGTACCAAGGTTAGTTTTTTTTTTTTAGGTTGAAGAAATGTAAGGTGGTCGGTTTCTCTCTCTCTCTCTCTCTCTCTCTCTCTGATAAAGAAATTTCTGCTATGGCACCCTGTAGCATGAATTTGTCAGGCCTTCATTTGTAAGGATATTTTGTTGTTCCAAGAATTTCGCTATATTTTTTCCAAAATGATGAAATGAATGAATCACTAGCTAAACGAGAATTCGCTCTTTTGCATTGGTGCTCTTTTTTCAGTGCAGTATATGGAGAAAGCCACAAATTTACCTATCTTGATTTCTATATTACTGCTGACACATTGATCTGTTCGTGCTTGTTCTGTCAACGTGTTTTTCTCAGTTACCTCACTGCCAAAATTTACGTTCCCATCTTAATTTGCTGCTTCGGTCTCATTATCGACATCGGACCTTCTAAAAATCTTTAGTTTCTCACCTCATTCTTTCTTTGTTCGAGCAGACGAACACTCTCTCCGTTGCATGAATCACCAAAACCCCTCCCTACTACATTCAAGTACTAGTCAAACTACCTGGTTTTTATTCCTTCCCTGAGAAGAGCACGCGTTTATTCCCCTAATCCACTCTGCTTGTCCTACGTTGCGACCATCAGATCAGCTCCATGTCACTTTCACTCATCTCGAACACCTTCATTGGCAACTTACTTTGAACATGTACCCTTCTCTTACGTGCGAGCCTTTCACATCCTTCTTAAAAAGGAGATGACTTTTGGGAACTCCAAAGAGAACTGTGAAACCATTTCCAGCGCAAAAAGAAGTTCCAAAAACTGAACTCCACGAACAGCTGACGCAATAAAACTTCCAGAGATAGTGAACATCAGAAGCGTAACAGGGAGTGACTCATTAACGGCTGGATGAAAGCTAATTGCGGAACCATTTCAACATTTCTCCAAGAACTGCCGAAGAAAGGATATAATTTTAACTTAGATGATGATATAAAAAAAATGTTGACTTTCGCTGAAATTAGTAAGCCTAGAGTAACAACACATATACTCTTACATCTCTATGGTCAGATAGTTTTGCACTTTCCCTGCTTTTTCTGTTCTCAATCCTTATTAATTGATTTGTTGAAAATCTGGTAAAAAAGGAACGTATACTTAAATGGACGATGTCATTGCTCTGTCCACGTTATTTTATACACAACGCATAGCGACTGAAAAATTGTGTTCCGACACCGCTGGTGTCGGAACACAATTTTTCAGTCGCTATGCGTTGTGTATAAAATAAGCGGTGTCGGAACACAATTTTTCAGTCGCTATGCGTTGTGTATAAAATAACGTGGACAGAGCGATGACATCGTCCATTTACATTATCTCCACGTATTTGATTTATATTAACCATTTCGAACGTATACTTAGTGGTCAGTCTATTAGGCACACTTTCACATTTTGTATACGACTATTTTGTGTAAGTTTCGCTAGAAGGAGAATGGTCTCCATTGATTGTGCACGCTCATATTATATGTACAGAAAGAAACACTCATAGACTCTACATTTTAAATAGTTTCGCCAGAAGAAACACATTGATGACAAATTGGACTTGACATATCGAATCTAAAGCACCGAAATATCGCATCAGACATTTACCAAATTGCAAGAACACAGGCGCTAGATCTTTTGGAAGCACCTTCTCCAGCAAACTTTCCAGTAATTTCGAACAAAAAGATTCACGAGCATAACGTACATGTTGTTTTTTCACGTTTTCCCACGTATTTCATTTCTACAGGCAAATACATCTTTGCCTGTCTTTCACACCATTTTAAGCAAATCTAGGAATACAATCACTTATCCAAGGGATTGGTTTAGTATATTTAAGTCCTCCTCGTCTTGAAATACATATAACAAACAAGTGATAACCAGTTTGAATATACTACATAAGGGATGCCAAGTTCAACGTTCATAAAATACCGTTATTACAACATATTTTCAATAAGTGCACCGCCAATAAGTGTTTCTTTTGATATATATATAATCATCCCCACACATCGTCAACTATTATCAATCCACTGCTGTATGAAGGTCTCTCAAAGTTTTCTCCACAACGGTCTCTCTTGCGTTAGTCTCCTCCAGTCGCTCCCGCATGCTTTCGAATTTCATCCACCCATCTGCATTTGGGTCTTCTTCTGAGTCTCTTGGAATCCAGTCTAAAAATTCGGTTATCCATCGGTGGTCCGTCCTTCTGTCAATATGTCCAGCCCATTACCATTTCCTTGATTTTACTCCGACCATGATGTCTTTTACTCTTGTCATTTTCCTGATCCACGAGTTCCTCTTCTTAACTCTCCTGGTTCCACCAAGCACGCACCTCTCCGTGCTTCTTTCAGTTGTCTGTAGTCTTTCTCTTTTTGCTGAGATTCACGTCTCTGCACCATACGTATCACTGGAAGGATGCATTGATAAACCACTAACTTTTCTTTTAAGACATAATGGGATATTGCTCTTAAAAATTCTACTGTATCTTTCAAAAGCCTTTCTGTCCAAGTTTTATACACCAATTAATTTCTTCATCAATGTGACCTTCATTTGATATCTGCTGTCCAAGCTAAATGTAGGTATCGGTTATCTCCAGCTTTTTCCCATCAATCGATAAATATTCATTTCTTGTAAAAGCATTGCACATTAGCTTTATCTTCTGAAAGGTCATTTTAACCCTACATCTTTAATCTTGTCAGCAAGTTCCTGGATCATACTCTGCAGCTCTGAAGGGCTAGTTGCAAAAATGACTACGTCATCAGCAAAACGAAGGTGGGTTAAATAATCTCGATTATTTTTTATCCTTTTGTTTTCCCAGTTCAGTGATTGAAAGACATTTTGCAATGTAGCATTAAACAGTTTGGGACATATGGTGTCAATCTTGTCTCACTCCCTTTCCAATTTTTATTGCTTCTATATCCTCAAATAGACGAACCTTTTCACTTGCATTTTCATAGATGTTACTAATAATACTAATCTATGCATCTTCAATACCGTAGAATTTCAAAGCCATTGTAACTGCTGATGGTTTCACGGACTCGAAAGCATTTTCATAACCGATAAAAGACATACATTATAGGAGTTCATATTCCTTCGATCTTTCAAAACATGGACATGATCTATAGTGCGGTAGCCACTCCTGAATCCATCTTGTTCTCTCGGTTGAGCCATGTCCAACGTTACCTTCAAGCCATGTGAAAGAATTTTAGTGAAGATTTTATAAACCACTGATAGGAGGCTAACGGGCCTGTAGTTATTGAGATCCACAATACCACCTTTTTTATGTAACAGGATCATTGTAGCATTGTTATAATCCTCAGGAATCTTCCCTTCATTCAGACATCTGGTGAAAACTTGGGCGAGCGCAGGTTCAATTTCTCCACTTCTCGTATGATGGCTGTGGTAACTAAATCTTCTCCTCGAGCTCTTCCCCGTTTCATGCTTTTGATTTCATGTGTAACTTCTGCCGGGAGGACTGGAAGAACTCTGGTATTGGTGCCTTCCGTAATGTCTAGAGTACATGTATCATCCCTTTCATATAGTTTTGAGTAGAAATCTTTCACTCTTGCCAAAATTCCGCCTCTGTTTCTACGTAGTAACAGAGCCATTTTCTTTTCTCATTGAAATAATCTGTTTTCTTTCCTTACTGAGATGCCCCTTTGCTTTCCTCAGGTTTTGGTTGTTTTCAATTGCTTTCCTTACTAGTTCACAGTTGAATTTCCTTACGTCTTCAGCGATACTTTTTCGTACTGTCTTGCATAGCTCTATATATTCCAGTTTGGAAGCCACATCCCCCTTATTTGTCCTCATCTCTCTTCTCTTTTGAAACAGAATTTTTGCTTTCTCTGATATTTTGTTCATATGCAACTTGTTCTTAGTGCCACCTACCTTTTTTTTTTTTATTTTTATTTTGCTGTTTCCGTAAGAGCCGTAGTTAGCTTTCTTTTAATTTTAGAGATGTCCACTTCCTCCGACGTTAGACCTTCTAGAGCAGAAAATCAGTCCCTCTGTTCCAATTTGAAGGTATGATGTTTTTTAAGGTTGGTCATGTCATTATATTTTGTTTGAATTATGAGCTCTCCAAGCTCGAGTTTAGTGTTTAGGTACATCTTACATCTCACCATTCTATGGTCACCTCCTGTGTGGAACTTGTTCACCAAACTGCAGTCTTCGATGACATTTCTTTTACTTATACACCAATGCGCCATTGCATTATGACCGCGTACCGAATAAGCTGTAGGACATCGATTCGATGAGGTGGCGATAGGTATCCTGGGGTATCTGGTACCATAATGTCAATAGCAGGTCCTCCAGTTCCCGTACACTTCGGGGTAGTGGTGATTTAGCACGAACCCGCTTTCCCAAGTCCAACCACAAATGTTCGATTGGGTTCATGTCAGGTGAATTTAAAGGCCAGGACATTAACAGAAAGTCCCCACTCCTTGACGATTCTGGCAGTGTGGCATGGCGCATTATCCTGTTGGTAATGGCCATCACCAGCAGGGAACACAGTTGCCATGAATGGGTGAACTTGGTCCGCAACGATGTTCTGATACCTGACAGCTGTCAGGGATTGTGCTATTGGGACAATGGGGCCTAACGTATCCCAAGAAAACATCGCCCACAGCATAACACCACCACCGCCGGCCTGTTTCCTACCAACAGTGTATCCAGGTGCCGTAGCCTCCGTTGGTAATCGGCGTATCCGCGCTCGGCCATCTACGTGATCCACCGGGAATCTTGATTCGTCAGACGAGGCCACTTTCTTCACTTCATCCGCTGTCCAATCTCGATGATTTTGGACCCATACATGCGTTGTTGGCGATGATATGCAGTGAACATGGGGACCTGGTTGGGTCTTCGGCTACGCAAGCCCATGCGCAGAAGGCTTCGATGAACTGTGTGCTGTGACACAATGCCTTGATTACCACTGTTGTAGCTGCGGTTGTTTTGTCGCACTGTGGCCCTGCGGTCGCTGGAACAATGCGCGAGAGTATCAGCTTCCCTCTGGCATCAAAGAACTGCGGACGACACAGGGCTGGACGAAGGTTCGTTGTTTTGCCATCTGTACACCACTTTTGATACGTGCTCACTACAGCGATACGTGAAGAAGCCGCACCGCTACCGAGATCGTATTTCCGAGACGGCGTGCCATCACAGTTTGTCCTTTACCAAACTCCGATAAAGTGGCAGCTTTTCCTATTCTAACTCCGAACACTATACTAACCGAAAGCTGGTCCTCGGGTTGTATATACGTATACAGCTCTGTGAACTTCACCTGCTCCACCGTTTGGTCTCCAGACGCGCTCATTTCTCTAGTCTGGGGGTGGCCATAATGGAATGGCTCATTGGTGTGTGTGTGTGTGTGTACATATATATAAACGAAAAGATAGATAGGAGGAGCAATATTTTGTGCATTGCCCTGGGCGCAGAAATGCCTAATTACGCATCTGCGTTTGTAACAGAAGTAGGCAGTCATGTCTAAACCTCATCTGTGGGAGAAATTCTTAAGAGAAATGGTCTCTCTCTCTCTCACTCTCTCTCTCTCTCTCTCTCTCTCTCTCTCTCTCTCTCGCTCTCTCTCTCTCGCGCGCGCTCTCTCTCTCTCGCTCTCGCTCTCTCTCGCTCTCTCTCTCTCGCTCTCTCTCTCTCTCTCTCTCGCTCTCTCTCTCTCTCGCTCTCTCTCTCTCTCTCGCTCTCTCTCGCTCGCTCTCTCGCTCTCTCTCTCTCGCTCTCTCTCTCGCTCTCTCGCTCTCTCTCTCTCTCTCTCTCTCTCTCTCTCTCTCTCTCTCGCTCTCTCTCTAGCTCTCTCTCTCGCTCTCTCTCTCTCTCGCTCTCTCTCTCTCTCTCTCTCTCTCTCTCTCTCTAGCTCTCTCTCTCGCTCTCTCTCTCTCTCGCTCTCTCTCTCTCTCGCTCTCTCTCTCTCTCTCTCTCTCTCTCTCTCTCGCTCTCTCTCGCTCTCTCTCTCTCTCGCTCTCTCTCTCTCTTTCTCTCTCTCTCTCTCTCTCTGCGTTCGACACCGTTTAAAACTGAGGTAGTTCAGCACAGTACAGCAGCTTGTTTCTCTAGAGGAAGCCTTGCGTTATTTTCAATCAGTGACGGAGAAGGTGGGAACGAAAGTCTGAAACTGGCCTGGTAATAAACTGGAAAGACTTAGGCTGGTTGTCCCGTACAGTCTGTCTTTCCAGTTATATTTTCCAATGCTGGAAATTTTAATGTGTACGTGCAATATTTAACCAGCTTACAGATTCCAGAGTGTCCGTGTGTCAGGGGATGAATAATCTGTAGCTGTGTTACAAGGATATTGCAACTTTTGAGAATCTGCAAAGAATCTTGTAACTTTCAGTAGAAGGAAAGGTATGGGAAGCTGTCTGCGCGCATTCTATCCGTTGATTACAAATACAGTATGTTTTATTATCAGCAGATGAAAAAACTGAACTGAAATAGAAAAAAATCTGACTTCAAAAAGAAGGGAGAAAATTTTACTTATAGTAACTACTTTCAGAATATTACTGAAGTGCTGGTAATAGTTATGCGCCCAAAAGCAGATGTTACCCGTACATCCTTTAAAAAAGTTTTTAATGCATTTTAGTGAGGTGACAGCTATTCTCAGCTGTCGAAGAACACGGAGGCGAGTTGAAATTGACGTGATGCATATAAAAGAAGTGACATAATGGTCTTTTACCTAAGTTGATGACATCATCACCTAACGATACGCGAACGCTCCGGATCTCAAGCTCACTAATGACCCTACATTGAGGCATTCAACTAGGGTGTTCTCCCCCTCCTTTTTTTTTTTAACCCTCAGCGTTGGCGAATAGACTCTTGAGCTCATGTCAGTGCATCTTTCTTTTTCTATCCTTTACTGTTTTTTTTTTTTTTACTTTGCCATCTAAAGTTAGCGGAGAAGATGTCAATGAAGCGCAGATGATGATAAAGCTGATTAATCGCAATTGCTCTAGTTGACAGAACTAAATCTTCGCCAAGGGTGAATGAGCTCAAGCCACAATCCTTTTATGATTTAATTGTGTCTCACCGGGTAAATGATGTCATACATTTAAAGTGCTTAAGGGTACAAAAATTCAAGGAGATAATGTGTTTAGGACGGTGGAGGAAATAATATGTCACCGAGGTATTGAGCTAAAAGGAGAAAAAAAAATCCCGCTTTTTCCTCAACAGAAAACCTTGGAATCACGTATCGTTTCGTATTTGGTATAATTGATACAATGACGTATAAGATTTTGATTATAATTAACATAATGGTGCATAAAATTTTGATTATAATTAACATAATGATGTATAAACAAATTCAACATCGCAGAAGTCGCAGGCGTCAAAAAGAACGTCTTATGTCAAATTTGCGATGATCCGCTGTGTTCCAAATTCACTGGAGACTTTTCAAAAATTCTATTTTCAACACGCTATACGCTACTGCCACCGAATAAAAAAAAAATATGAATTTGAAAAACTGAAATATCGGTGTTATTCTCCTATCACCCCATTCAAAAGATAACAAGAAAGATGATACCGAATTTTCGGGTGTAATGAGCACGTCTTTTTAATCCGTTCTGACGCAAATTAAATTTATCAGAGCTATTCAAAGTCAATGGAACCGGTATAGAAAACAGTATTATCTGACCAAACACGGCAGTTTTTCAATCTGGCTTTCAATCCCGCAGATGTTGCTGTGAACGGAATCGTGAACTTACGCATACTGGTTGCAGGGTTAAGGAAAATTTGAAGTTATATGAGAAACATTTCGCAGCATAAACGCTTTCCAACAAAGAAATAATTTTTCAAATCGGACTCTTAGAAGCAGAGATACCAACAAAAAATGAGATATGAATCTACTCCCCCTGGCGGGGAAAACATGCATTATTTTAAGAAGAAAATATTCTCAAAAGGTTTTCCGATGTGAGTGGTATCGGTCCATGAAATAATTTTTTCAGTAGAATTTTCAGGAGCTCAGATTTTTCTGCAAATACATTAGAAGCACAGATTAACACTTATGACCCCTGGTGACCAAACCATTCTTTATTATTAGAAAAACATTTCCCATCAGCGCTGTATGCGTTACCGAAATAATTTTTCAAATCGGAGTTTTAGAAGTAGAGATATCGGGGGGAACGTAATTTATCTTAACGCCCCTAGCGAAAAAGTCTGATTTACTTGAAAGTTTTTAAATTATATGAAAATCATCTCACCTGAAACTCTATCGAACAAAGAAGGAATTTTTCAAATCGGACCCATAGAAATAGAGATATTGACAAAAGTAAGATATATATATATATATCCGTCCTCCGGCGTAGAAACCATGCATTATTTCAAGAAGAAAATATTCCGAAAAGGTTTATCGACGTGAGTAGTATCTGTTCACAAACTATTTTTTTTTCAATCGAGAACTTAGAAACTCAGATTTTGCTACAAATACATCAGAAGCGGAAGTTAAGACTTACGCTCCCCGGTGGCCAAACCATGTTTTCCAAAAATTCGAAATTATATGCAAAATATTTCCCATTGGGAGCTGTTTCCGGTGCAGAAAGAATCTTTCAAATCAAAGTTTTAGAAGCAGAAATATAGGGAGGAAAGCAGTTTACCTTTACGCCCCCTAGAGAAAAGTTTATGAATTGCTTAAAAATTTTTTTTTAATTATATGATAAACATGTCGCACTGGAAACTATCCAATAAAAGAGGAATTTTTCAAATCGGACTATTAGAAGCAGAGATATTGACAAAAATAAGATATGCATCTACGCCCCCTGGCAAAGATACCATGCAATAATTTTAAGAAGAAAAATTCCGAAAAGGTTTATAGACGTGAGCGGTATCGGTTCACAAACGAATTTTTTCAATCGAGATTTTAGAAGCTCAGATTTTGTTGCAAATAGATCTGAAGCAAAAAATTAAAACTTACTCCCCCTGGTGGCCAAACCGGTTTTTACCAAAAATTAGAAATTATATGCAAATGAATTCCTATGATGAGCTGTATCTGCCGAAGAAAACATTTTTCAAATCGGAGTTTTAGAAGTAGACATATCGGGGAAAAGGCAATTTAGTTTTACGCCCCCTAGCAGAAAATCTATCCGCAACTTGAAAAAGTGACTAATCCTATAATACTCTTCGACGTGAATGGAATCGAAAGGTCAAAGAATTGTTTAAATCGGATGTTTAGAAGCAAATATATGGAATAAAATGTATTATGAATTCGATATGATCTGAATTTACGCCCTCTAGCGGCGAAACTGTATATCGTAAAAAAAAAAAAAGTGAAATGAAGGATCATCACTCTCATATTTCAAGCTTCCCAACGCAAAAAGAATTTTTCAAATCGGACTAATAGTTGCAGAGATATGGCGTCTACGGGCGGAGAAACCGATAACATAAGCACGATCTTATTTTACGAAAGAAGTGCTGAAAAAGTAGTCCAGTCCATCACTTAGGAAACGATTATCGTAATAAACTCAAATATACACTGCTGGCCACCCAAAATGCAACACCAAGAAGGACACGAGATAGCAAAGCCAGATTTACTGGACACATAACAACAGATACAAAGATGAAACGATTCAGCTTACAGGCCCGTGCGACTTGTGGAACACGCAGACATCAATAGTTCGTGTGGCCCCCCATGGCTGGCAATAACTGCCGCTACACGCCGCTGCATCGAACGAAAGAAGCTTTGGATGTGGGCTTGGGGTATGTCGCTCCAGGCTGCTTCCGCACGTTGCCACAGTTCATCAGGCGTAGCCGCGGGTGGTGCTTGCCGGACCACTCGGTTGCCGATCAGCGACCAGACGTATTCGATGGGCGACATATCGGGAGTACAGACGGGCCACGGCAGCAGTGACGCCTGGTGTGCCGTGAAGAATTGTTGCACGATGCGTGCCACGTGAGGGCGCGCATTGTTCTGTTGAAACGTGGCCGCTGGCGGGTCCTGCAGGTAAGGGAGGACTACAGGCTCAAAAACGTCGGAGATGTAGCGGTGCCTGTTGAATGTACCGGCGATGCGTACCAGAGGGGTACGGGTGTCATATCCAATTGCGCCCCAAACCATAACGCCAGGCGACGGACCGGTATGGCGATGCATAATGCAGCCGTCATACAGTCTCTCGTCGCGGTGCCGCCACACGCGGATCTGACCATCGTGGTGTTGCAGGCAGAAGCGGGATTCGTCGGAGATTACAATGTCGTGCCATTCCGTTGTCCAGGTTTGGCGTTCAACGGCCCAATGCCGCCGCACTCGCCGGTGGTGTAACGTCAATGGTAATCGGGGCAATGGGCGCCGTACGACAAGTCCCCGCTCCTGCAGACGACGTTGAACGGTACGTGCTGACACGGTTGTTGCGCAACACAGCCTAATTCCTGCGGTAACGTTCGGGATGTGGCGGTGCGAGCGGTCAATGCCCGCTGCACAACATGCCGGTCTTCTGGTTCGGTGTTGTGCCGCGGTTGCGGCAGTCACTCACGTCGGTCCGTCCGTCCCACCTGTACCCACCGAATCCTGACTCGTCTCACTGTGGCTGGATGTCGTCCCACACGGGAGCCGATGTCTCGGTATGATAAACCGCTGTCGCGATAAGCCACTATTCGTCCTCTGTCGAACTCCGAAACGTGCTGGAATGACTGCCGTATTCTGCGACGAGGCATCAGGAAGCTTCCCACGCACAGGCCCAGCAGCACAACACACTTCCACTACTTACACCCCGCCTTCTTGCACCCTTCTTATAGTGATTCTTGGTGGCGTGCCGGGCGCACACTATTTGCATATGCCCTGCAATGCTAATCGTTTGCATGTCCTCTCGCGGGCAACGCATACTGCGAATTTCAGGCCAATCGGATGCTTCCTTCTTGGTGTTGCATTTTGGTTGGCCAGCAGGTATATACGTATATATACAGGATATACACACATAATCTTCAACCATTATGAATCCACTACTGGATGAAGGTCTCCAAGCTTTCTCCATTCAGCCCAGGTGGCTCAGTGGTCTAGGCCCTGTCTTCTGGCCATTCGTCCGAGATGGGTCTGGGTTCGAATCCCGTGCGGCATGGATGTTGCATTTGTCTTACAGCACTGGCTCTCTCCCTTCCCTGGAACCACTGGCCTTAAACTAGGGACGGGCGACTGCTTGTAGCCCATCGAGTTGCTGATGGTGATCGTTAAACCCTCAAAACACACACATGCACACAAAGAAAAAAAGCTTCTTCCACAACTTTCTATCTTGAATCAATCTCCATGTCTCTCAGCATGCTTTCGAATTTCGTCCACCCATGCTTCCCAAGATCGTCTTCAGATTTTTCTTGCCCCATGGTATCCAGCCCAGTCTAGTCTTTAAGCTGTCTAATGGTGGTCAGTCCTTTTTAGCAATATATGCAGCCTGTGTCATTTCACCGTCTTCACTTCGATCATGATGACACCCACTCTTGTCATTTTTCTGATCCACGAGTTCCTTTTCTCTGTTTGTCTTGGTTACACCAAGCACGCACCTTTCCATGCTTCTTTCAGTAGTCTACAGCCTCCGTATATCTCTTTTAATTTAGGACCAAGTCTCTGATCAATAAGTAAGAACTGGAAGGAAGCACCGATTAAACACTTCTCTTTTAATGTACATTGATAAATTTCTCTTGAAAATTGTATCATTCCTGTTGTCTTCTGTTGCCCAAGGTAAGCGCCAGTTACCTCCAACAATTGCGCCCTCAACCCGTGAATCTTCAGTACTTGTAAAAAGCATTGTACAACAGTATTGTTTTCTGTAAGTTCATTTTCATTCCCACTTCTTTACTCTTGTCAGCAAGTTCTTGTATCTACAGCTCTGAAGGGGCCCTTGAAAAAATTACTATGTCGTCAACAAAACTACTTCCATTAGTCATTATCCCCTTTGTCCCAGTTCAATGATTGAAAGATATTCTGCAGTGCTATGCATATCTTACGAACATGAGCAGCGTGGATTACAAATTGCTGAAATGGCCCAGGCTTATGGTTAAGGTTTTGTTCGTAAAACATTAATAAATGTACTAGCTAACGGACGGGCTTTAATTTTTTCTCTTAGGCGATAATTTGCATTACAACATAAGGACCCAAGTAGCACCCTGACATTTGCGAACGGTTGGCCCAATGATATTTTTGCGTCGGCAGCGTTGGGCAAAGGTTGCGTTGTTTATCGAAGATTGGCCAAAGGTTTTTCCAACCACACATGACCAACCATTTATCAACAAATGACCACTTAACGGTTGTCCGATGGTTGTCCAACAACACATGACCAACCATGGTTGTCCAATGGTTGTCCAACAACACATGACCAACCATGGTTGTCCAATTGTTGTCCAACAACACATGACCAACCATGGTTTTCCAAGAACACATGATCACATTGGAAAACTGTTTGCAACAGTTTTCCAATGTGGGTCCAACCGTTGGACCAACACATATCCAATTGTTGGCCGCCTCGTCGCCTCGTCGCTGGGCCAACCGTTGAAAGCCCACGGTTGGTCTAACATAATATTGCTACCTGGGGAACGCTAAAAAAAATCATTTAATTAAATGTTCTCCTGATTTAATTTAATTAATTGACTTATTTAAGTGTTCTTCTTACTTCTTTTGCTCCCAAGTGCGCATATCATATCGTTGCTTTATTATGTTTACTATTGTTGCTTACTATTATTATTTTCAAATCAAAGTACGGGTGTGACAGTGCACCCGAGTAATAAGTCGGTACCCAGAAAGGTATTTTGAAAATGCCATTTCATAAACCACGACTTTGTGTCTCAGACGGGGAAATTACAAAGTACATGTAGTTACAAAAGGAATCTGTAGCCTGGAAGTTCTGGGTTAAGGCCTTAGTGGGCCCTTGGGCTAAGACATCTGAGTGGGGTACCAAGGCTTAAGACATTTGAGTGGGCCCTAAAAGAACTTATGACGGAGAATCATTGTTAAGTCCGTTAAAACACGAAACTCTAGTAATATGCTTGTAATGATTCTTCAAACTAATAAATCAACTGCAAACCACTATGGTTTTCACTGTTGTCACAAGAACATGAGTTAAAAGATTAAGATTCCTAGATCTTGTCTTGGAAGTTTTAATTATTTAGCATTATATAATTTTCTCGGTGCATCTTTTTTGTTATGCAATGTGAAGTCACAGTGGATTTCGTCCGTTAACTGTTCTAAGTGCAAGCAGGGAGGTGTTTGTGGATCGTAGTGAAAAAGGCGAAACTTGTCTCGCCGACCCCGCTGTGCGTAGTGACATGGGACATTTATCCTTGGTGAGTCTCTGCCTAGAAATCTCTTCGTCTTTTAGCCGCTGTTTAAAATCTAGTGGAAGTCATACAAGACAAAACTTAAAACTATTTTACATCTCTCCATATACACTGCCTGACGAAGAAAATACCACACCATGAAGGAATGCTCGAAAACAGACCAAACTCCACACACAGATAGCCAAGTAGATCCTGAACAAATGATTTGTCATATACAGATTAGGCTCCAGTGGCCGAATATTACAGGATGATCAATAAGGGGTGTGGTCCCCATTTTAGGCGATACAGCGTTGAATTGCATTGAGGCAGTGAGTCCAAATAGAATACCGGGGTATCGTGGACCATTTTATTGTGGATGTGTTGAACCGAGTAAACATTTCATTCTACTGGGGTGGGAGGGTACTCAATGGACGTCCAGTCGTGTCCCACAGATGCTCGATGTCGGGGGATCGTGCTGACCACGGAAACATCCGCACACCGTGTAAAGCATTCAAGCTGATCCGAACGGTATGCTGCTGAGCGTTATCCTGTTGAAAAACGGCGCTTGGGATGCCATGCAGGTACGGTAGTGCCATGGGCAGCAGCACCTCGTTAACATAGCAGCGTGCCGTCAATGTGCCCGTAATGCATACCAGCGGTGAGCGGCTGTTGGCGCTGATAGCACTCCACACCATGACTCTACGTTGCCGTGCCGTGTGGCGTTCCACAATGGCGGAGGAATCCGCCCGTTGGCCACGTCGCTTCCAGACTCTCACACGACGATCATCCGAGGTGAGACGGAACCACGATTCGTCGCTGAACACCACACTGTTCCAATCGGCCCTCCACGCAACTCTGGGACGACGATGGCTCGCTGTTCAGGGTAGCCTTCGCAACGGACGGCTAGACAGCAAACCAGACGCAGCCAATCGGAACATCCAAGCCTCCCCGTATACTCCACAAAATGCCGCCCGTTGTGGCCTGTGGGTCCTCTACGGCATGACGTAAGATGCGACGATCGGTGCCCCTCGGTCGTCCGTCTCCGTACTCCGATCCCCCTACGACGTTGCACAGATCCTTCCTGAGACCAATGTTTCCAAATGCGACCGACGGTTGGGGCATCACGTTGCGTTTCTTCCGCAATACGACGCAAGGACCATCCGGCGGTACGAAGGCGTACGAATTACACCTCTCGTGAACTCATCCGTTTGACGAAATCGCGTACGACGGCGTCTTAACGGCATTGGCAACCCTTGTTCGTTCTCCAGACACGGTTACAGCAAAACCACACTTTTCATGGCCGTGACTACGTCTTGACTGATGGCCTCACGGGCTGGTTGTCCGCATATATCCCGCACGCCGTTCGTGCAATTGACCTGCAAATGCAATCATTTGCATAACTTGTACGTGTGCACTTATCCTACAATTTGCGTGGCGCCGCGTTTGTATCTTCGTGGTGTGGCATTTTCTCTTTCAAGCAGTGTATAAGCTGTGTGTTATTTGCGGTGTAGCTCCATACCTCTTGGGCCCTTGTTAATGGTGGGCGCTATGCTTATAGCACTGTTAGACAACCGTAGTGTCTTGATCGATGTCTTGCATACGGTTTATTAGCATATATCATCCTTGTACGAAAAGCATTTAACTGACAAAATGTGAAAGGGCCTAAGACTTGGGTACCTTGTACTGATGTGCTTATTCTTCTATCTCAGTTTCATTATGCATTCGTATATAGGTCCTCACTATAAAATGCAAGACGAAGTTAAATTTAGTTGAATTGTCCTACGCCTAGGTGCCTCGTAAGTGTTTCGGATTCGATACGTTACTCTGGCTCTTGATAATATTTTATTATTGCTCAGTTGGAATTAAGATCTTTCTTAATGAGATGAAAAACTATCTCGTGTTTCTGACAGACATTGGAACACATCAGTCAACAGCTAGCGTATTTTTCTAATTTTCAAGAAGTGGGCATTTTTCTTGTAGGCATTATTGTTGCGATTTTCCTGTAACAGAAGTTGTGTACTAGATGCATTTGATACGAGATAACCTGACACTTGTCATCAGCGTCGCCTGTGACAGCACTAAACATACAGCATAAGATTCGGAGTTGGGAACTTTCTCGTTTCACGAATGTGCCACAAACACTGGATGACGGAAGCAATAAAAAATCTACTTCTTTTTGTGATATAAAATACACAATCACGCTAATTCTTTAAAGGATAGACCGACCTATGGGGAAGTAGACACGACGAAATTAAAAGTGCAATTGTGGTCGTTTATTTTCTTGGCGTGGGGGGCTTGACGACAATCATGAGCAACTCAAAGCTAGAAGCACATGCTTTTTCCTGATTAGGACCACAGTTTCCAAGGTAGAGAGAGAGAGCCAGCCCCCACGGACAAACACGCCACTCATGCTTCACCCCAGGCTCGAACTCAGCCAAGGACGTCGCCAAGGGTGTGCGAGGGTGGACTGTAACTCACCCTAAAAACTGTCTTGCCCACCCAGCCGCCTATCCAGTTCAGTAATTTTTTTTAACTTTCAAATATAATCTGGAATTTGCCAAGGAATAATGACTCCCGTGTTTTTCGTCTTGTAGCCCTACACATTTCCCTTCTCCATAGAAAGGTATCAACATTGTATCCGTAGGGCCATTCTCGTCCAAATCCTCAATTTAAGCCTTTGTTCAAATTAGTATGACCAGGGGCGAATGAATAGGGTGAATAGAAATTCACTGAGATCATTACTAAGTGCTCTGCTGTTTGTGCTATTGAGCAGAGGATTCCATCACGGAAAGTGAAGACTTAAAGTTATAACAGCGCTCTTAAGCCAGCCCGAAGGTAATGAGGGAGCAGGTCGTAGCTGGCGACTACTTTGGAAGAGATGAGTGCAAGACAAGGCTGCTGGCTTTAAGGAACGGAGTTAAGGAGAGGAAAAGTACTGTCTGCGTGTTGGAATCATACTAACTTGAACTGTTGTGGGGAAATGTGCAAGTTAATCATATTAACGTGAACATATCCCTTCAACCCTAATCGACAAAAACATTTGCTTTAAGACCTTTCTCCTAGGCATGATATTTTCTTTTAATCAGGGCGTGTTACTCAGGGCTGTTAGAATACTAGGGCTGGGTCATTCCTTTGAAGAAACTTTGCCGCCACGGATCCCCTCAGCGGTGACAGATGACCTGTTTCTGACGTCACTGTGTTGGAACTCCGGTTGGAACGATGGACGCATGAAGCTGCTGTGAAGGGTCTCTACTTTCGCTACATTCTTTCCTTTGCTTTTTTGTGGATAAGTATTCAGCTCTTAGAATTTGCTTTTTGAGAAATCTTTCAGTTAGTTTACCTTGAAATACTGATAACAATGTCGAGTTGTGCTGTGGCTACTTGTAAGAACCATTACGAAAAAAACGAAAGGTCAGTATATTGTGTACCATGCATTTCCTTTGAAAAATGCAGATTTGGTGAAGGAATGGCTGAACAAGTGTTAGAGGTCAGACTCTATGAATGTAGCGAATGCTAGAATTTGCAGTGAACATTTTCATTCTTCTGATTACGAACATGATTTAAAAAATCGCCTACTTCGACTCCCGAAGAAAAAAATACTGAAACAAAACGCGGTGCCTGTTCTGAATTTGCCGAACTATCAACAAAACGGACACTGTGTCACTCCACGAAGTAACAGAAAGCACAAACGAGATATTTTAAAAAGTGCTTTCGATCGGATGGATATTTTAAGTCTGAAAAAGATTTGCATTTGTGTGCAAGAAACGTAGGATATCTGTTATGAAGTTGATTAAACATCAGGGAATATCAGTTGTTCTTCCTGTATCAAAGACAAAATAACTGAGGAAAATAGATTGCTACTTGAAAATGTTGCATTCCTTAAAAAATAAATTGAAATTTTAAAATTCGAGAGAACCAAAGCGTTAAAAGTGAATGCCTCACGGAAGACCACATCGACTATTGTAGGGGGGGACTACTACGCAACGACCATTGCAGGAAAACAGAGTTCTGAAAATAAAGCTGAAAATTATTGATTTAAAAAATAAAAAACTTAAAAATGGAAGCGTGTATTAAAAGTGCACTAACCATTTAATATATAAGTGCATATACAGCAGTAATTCAGAATGCAAAGGCATATGATGTTCAACCAACGTGTGGGCCAATATACAGAAATATATATTCATTAATTCATAGATTTTTAACCATGGTACACTAAGGACATTGAATTACCGTTCTGTTTCTTTTAAAATTCCGCGCATTAAAAGTTCGTAATTTGAATGTAGTACATTAGTAGCTTTACATGAAAAAAAAAAAAAAAGTACTGATTCTGAAAGATGTCGAACACTCACTACAAAAACACCGCAAATAAAGTTTAAGGAAAAACGAAAAGAAAGCAAACGAAAAAAATTGCGATATTATTATTGCTGTTTGAAATTTAAGAAATTAAACAGAGAAAGAAACGTTTGCTGGATGGTGCAAGATGTTGACAAGAAAACTTATGACCTGAAAATTTTAACGTATTGTGTGTGTATAACGAAAATGTTCATTTGTCTTTAACAGATACCCCAGTCTTTTCTCTTAATTTTTATTTAAGTATGTTAACTACCTAGAACGATTCATTTGTTATATTTCTTTGCAAGAGCCACTGAACTGCTAGTTAGCTTTCATTCCCTCACTGCAGCCATCCAGCTCCGTTCCAACATACTGACGTCACACGCTGGGGTTCGTAGGGATCCGCGTGTCCGAAGCCTATGACCCAGCCCTTGTATTCTAACAGCCCTGGTGTTACTGGTGTTACTGGTGCTGGTGGTAGTGTGTCATGTTTATTATACGGGAATGTAAGGCTTTAGGTTTTACTAAGTTTATTAAAAATGGATGGACGGAACATTAGCAAAAATGACTCCGAATTTCAGATTCTTTTGTATTCCAAAAAGTGCAAAAATTTCAGGGCAGTTCCAATTATTAATGAGTTTGTATACAGGAAGCGGGAGGGGGGGGGGGGCGAATATTGCGAATACCTTTGCAGCCTGAAGAGAAAGGAAAACAAATTATTTCAGTGTTTCGTAAATGAAGTTTCTATCAAACTTGCCCCACCAAAAATAATACTCGCCCACCCATAGCCCATCCTGATTTCGAAGTCTAGCGACGACCCTGAACTTAGCCCCCATCATGGAACATTGGTCAAATTCCAACTCCACAGACTACTCAAACACAGAGATTCTGTTGTCGGTTTTCCGGGTGGCCAGTTTTGCGTTTTGGTTTTTGGACAAAAAACCATGGAAATGTAATGCCTGAAAAACTGATGAGACATGAAACAAGAAAGATGAAACCGAATTTTCGGTTGTAACGAGCACGTCTTTTGAATCCGTTCTGACGATAATTAAATTTATCAAAGCTATTCAAAGTCAATGGAATCGGTATGGAAAACAGTAATATCTGATCGAAGAAAACTTTTCCAATCGGGTTTTTAGTCCCGAAGATAATGCTGTAAACGGAATCGTGAACTTGCGCCTTCTGGTCGTAGACTTGTGCGTTAAAAAAATTTGAATTTATATGAGAAACATTTCGCTGCGGAAACTCTCTCCAACAAAAAGAATTTCTCAAATCGGACTCTTATAAGCAGAGATATCGACAAATATAAAATATGCATCTACGCCCCCTGCCGGAAAAACCCTGCGTTATTTTAAGAAGAAAAGAGTGCATTTTGTTTGTATTCACGAATGTACTTTTGTTTCCGAATTTCAGATTCTTTTGTATTCCAAAAAGTGCAAAAATTTCAGGGCAGTTCCAATTATTAATGAGTATGTATACAGGAAGCGGGAGGGGGGGCGAATATTGCGAATACCTTTGCAGCCTGAAGAGAAAGGAAAACAAATTATTTCAGTGTTTCGTAAATGAAGTTTCTATCAAACTTGCCCCACCAAAAATAATACTCGCCCACCCATAGCCCATCCTGATTTCGAAGTCTAGCGACGACCCTGAACTTAGCCCCCATCATGGAACATTGGTCAAATTCCAACTCCACAGACTACTCAAACACAGAGATTCTGTTGTCGGTTTTCCGGGTGGCCAGTTTTGCGTTTTGGTTTTTGGACAAAAAACCATGGAAATGTAATGCCTGAAAAACTGATGAGACATGAAACAAGAAAGATGAAACCGAATTTTCGGTTGTAACGAGCACGTCTTTTGAATCCGTTCTGACGATAATTAAATTTATCAAAGCTATTCAAAGTCAATGGAATCGGTATGGAAAACAGTAATATCTGATCGAAGAAAACTTTTCCAATCGGGTTTTTAGTCCCGAAGATAATGCTGTAAACGGAATCGTGAACTTGCGCCTTCTGGTCGTAGACTTGTGCGTTAAAAAAATTTGAATTTATATGAGAAACATTTCGCTGCGGAAACTCTCTCCAACAAAAAGAATTTCTCAAATCGGACTCTTATAAGCAGAGATATCGACAAATATAAAATATGCATCTACGCCCCCTGCCGGAAAAACCCTGCATTATTTTAAGAAGAAAAGAGTGCATTTTGTTTGTATTCACGAATGTACTTTTGTTTCCCCTAATTCAGCTATAAGATGCCGTTTGTCTTACTGACAACATTTTCTCGATTCAATTCTCATCAGAGTGCCAAGAAACGGCAATTTTTATACGCCCCCTGAACTTTTGTGCCCAGACGTCCGGTGCCCAAATGTCCGAACCCCAGAAGAGATTGGCTCAAGACAGAAAGTTGTAGAAGAAACTTGAGATCTTAATCCAGCAGTGGATTGATAATAGTTTGATATTTATTTATGCAGAACAACTTTCTACCTCTGAAAATTGAAATGTGTCCAGTTTTCCGTGGGTCAACTTTTCCGGTAGGCAGTTCTCCGAACACGAATTGGAACACCTGAGCTACTCTGATCTTTGTATTAATAAGATAAATATCTGTCTTGGAAGAAAATGGTTCATTGAAGTAGATTGCGTGGTAAGAAAAAACAAAATCAACAAAACGGACATTCCTGTCAAAATCTCCATAAGGAGTCGTAACTCCTAAGAAAACTTTAAAATCGACCGCTCTTTTGTGAAACAGATGGATGTCCTTGGAAGACTCGGCCTGCCACTTTAGGGCAGCTTGAGTCAAGGCCGTGGATGTCGCCTGCGGTGACCACAGCAAATCGTTACTCACCTCTTCCTCCATATCACACTTTCCGCAAGCAGAGATGTGGAATGGGTAGTTGGTTGTCCACAAGAATTCGCTAAAGGCATGATGCGCCACCTAGGAGTGCTTACTGGAAATAAATCTTCACGTCATTCTCATTAAACTAGTTCAGCACAGAAGTTTCTTTAAACTGGTAAAACAGTAAAAACACTAGACTTGTTTGAGTTACTAAACCGGCGAAATTTTTCAGAAGTCTGATTTTTTTTTCATTTAAAGCTCAAAAAATCTCAGATGTTAATTGCATAATTTAAAAAAAAAAAATGAAAAAAAAAGCGCACTTTCATCAGCGCAATATGTCTGCATCATTCTTTTTTTTTTTTTTTTTTTTTAAGGATTCGTCAGCACGACGTCTGTTGACGCGTAGGCTGTGCCACGAAAAGCGTTTTTCTTCTGTCAGATTCAGCCGTTACAAACAAATAACGGTAGAATGATTGCTGTTCTTTCTAATTTGAAGTAAATGTGATTTAGTTAACTCAGTATGTGTAAAAAAGATATATCATTGTCAACCATTATCAATCCACTGCTGGACGAAGGTCTCCCCAAGTTTCTTGTGCCAGTCTCTTCCATGTTACTACCGCACACCTTCGAATTTCATCCTCCCATCTCCCACGTGGTCTTCTTCTGGCTCTTTTCCTGTTCCTCGGAATCCAGTCTAAAATTTCAGCTGTCCATCGATGGTCTGTCTTCTGGCAATATTTCCAGCCCATTGCCATTTCAGGGATTTTACTCTGATCATGATGTCTTCCACTCTTGTCATTTTTCGGATCCGCGAGTTCCTCTTCTTAACTCTCCTGGTTACACCAAGCATGCACCTCTCCATGCTACTTTGAGTTGGCTGCAGTCTCTGTATGTCTCTTTTAGTTAAAGTCCACGTCTCTGCACCATACGTAAGCACTGGAAGGATGTATTGATCAAAAACTTTTCTTTTAAGACATAATGGCATATTGCTCCTGAAAATTATACTGTTTCTTCCAAACGCTCTCCAGGAAAGTTTTATACGCCGATTAATTTCTTCATCAACGTGGCCCTCACTTGATATCTGCTGTCCAAGTTAAATGTAGATATTGGTTATCTCCAGCTTTTCCCCATCAATCGCTAAATCTTCATTTCTTGTAAAAGCATTGTACATCACTTTTTTTCTTCTGAAATTTTTAATCCCACTTCTTTACTCTTGTCAGCAAGTTACTGGATCATACTCTGCAGCTCTGATGGAGTAGTTGCAAAAATGACTACGTCATCAGCTAAACGAAGGAGAGTTAGATAATCACCATTAATCTTTATCCCTTTGTGTTCCCAGTTCAGTGATTGAAAGACATTTTGCAGTGTGGCATCAAAGAGTTTGGGGGATATAGTGTCGCCTTGTCTGATTCACTTTCCAATTTTTATGGGTGCTGTATTCTCAAATAGCCGAATCTTTGCACTTGTATATATTAAACGAAAAGTGTGTTGTACTCAACCCTGTACTGACATCCGTATCATAATTCACGATTTTTAAAAGGAGAGACGGGAGGATTTTGCTCCTTTTTAATGTGAGCACTGTAGATTAAAAGTTACAAATAATGCACTGTTAAAAATAGCTAAAAAACTTAATGAATACGAGCACCGTAGATTAAAATTAAAAATTGCTAAAAAGGCCTTAGGGACGGTTAATTAATGTTTGGTGCCTAAGCAAAAGTGTTGTAATCAGGGGAGCCGACTTCACCAGATTATGGGGGGGGGCAAGCTTGAAAAAATCAGACGTGGGAGGGATATGTCTTCCACTGTCAGATAAGTAAAAACTAAAAGGGGGAGGGAAGTGAGATAAACTATGCGATTCGATGTATACTGTATTTTAAAACGCTACTGCACTTGCTCATCAGCAAATGAACAAGGAAAGTGGTCTAAGCGCTGGCTCCTGACCATTCGTCCGTGATGGGTCTGGGTTCGAATCCCGCTGAGGCATGGATGTTGTTTGTCTTACGGCACTGGCTCTCTCCCTTCCCTGGAACCAGTGGCCCTAAATTAGGGAACGGGCGACTGCTTATAGCCCATCGATTTGCGCTCGGTGGTCATTAAACCCCAAATAAAAAAGGAAAGAGCAACATTTTTTGCGGGATATATTAATATTTTTAAAAACAAAATTCAGCCTGTGATTTTATAAAAACATCCAGAGATTTTTTTCCAAACATTTATATAAAAAAAAAAAATTTGAAATTATCTGATGGGTTACTTAAAGAACAAGAAGCCCCAAAAAATAGATAAGGGCGCTAAAGATCATGCGTTTCTGTGTTTTTTTTTATTTCATTTTTGATAATTGTTTTAAACATTTACCACATATCATAAGAACATATCAAACAAAATACGGGGCTGCAATCCAGTTTCTTATCAAATGAGCAATTTTGAATATGGAAAAAATGTGTACTTATTTTGCTATTTATTAATTTTTTGGAAATAAATCGCTTTGGCCTCATAAGGTCCACCATATGAGGCAAAAGCGATTATTTAATTAAACAGGACGAAAAATATTGGGCGGGCAGTGCCCCCCATAATATTATTGGAAGGGCAAGATTCACCTTGCCTCCCCCCCGATCAGCGTCTATGGTTGTAATGTTTTTGTTTTCCGTATAAACCTTAACAAAACGAGTGTTTCTAAATATAAAGATTCTGAAATGGTTCGCTAGACTTTGAAACCGGGGAGCGCGACGGGCAGACGAGTATTCTTTTTGGTGGGGCAAGTTTCAGAGCAACTTTATTCACAAAATCGATGAAAGAAATATTTTTTAATTATTTTCATTTCCGGCTACGAAGGAATGAATACTTGTACCCCCCCCAGCAAAAAGTCTTGCTGGCCCAGCACTATGTTGCCGCTGCCGAACCGTCAATAAAATGTCCGAGCGGCCAACAGAAGGGCAAGTAGTTCAGGCCAACAGCTGGCACCCCATCAGTTGTCATATGCCCCAACAGGGCCATCAGTTATCCATCACAGGCAGTAGCTGCCACAAGTAGGCCTTCAGCGGTCCTGCAAGCACGTACCAGAAATGATGGCTAGTTTGCCGGTAGTGGCAGCCGGCAACCACGTGACGTAACTGATGGCTTGCCGAGTCTTGTCCGCCAGTTTCCCAGTAGTAGCCATAAAAAATCAAAGATAACCGCAGTTTCCCAAAGCTACAACTTTTTTTTTCTCTCCCCTTACGAAAATTGTGAATTATTGTACTGCACTGAGGTAATTTTCTCAACAGACCGGAAAAACTCCGGTTCGGATCTGGGTTAATACGAACCAAGGCTGTCGACGTGGGAGTCCAACTCTCTACCGACCGGACTAATTTGCCACGCACGAGCGTGTGCCTGAAGCTGTCTGTTTTGTGTGGAATGTGTAATCGAATGGTTCTCTTTCCTTTTCAATATTGCGAAGTACTTTTCATAAAAGTCAGTTTCATATAATTCATAAATTTATTTTTTCAACGTAACGATAGTTTTTTTGTTGTTTTTTTTACTTTAAGGGAACTTCACACATTTTCAAGGAGTGTACCAACTTAAAGTCGCTTTCCAAAGTTTTCTACTGTCCTTGTCGTCTTGAAAGCCGATTGTTGAATTAATATATATTTACCCGGGTTTATGTCACATTCTGTTACATTTTTAACGTTGTATCTTTCCATTCCGTTGTCCGAAGCTGCATTTGTTTTAAAGCGGAAAGATATTTTATTTTACTTCTCGTTATTTTTAGAAGCGAATTCCTTCCAGTCTTGTGTATTCAACCCATGGATGACTGATTACATTATATCCACATAGCATTGCTTTTTTTTTCTTTCAAATAATTAATAAATTTATGCGCGTATAATTCTGTTTTTTTTTCCAACAAACGTTTTTTTAATGTTTTTCCAGGACATTTGTTTCAAGCGGTTTCAAATTTTTTCTTGATATTCACCCACTTATTCATGGAAATGGAGTGGGCGGATTTCATGGCTGTAATCTAGTATTTCATGGCTTAATCGGATATCTTCGTCGACGTAGAATTTCATTAGGAAATTAATTCGCCTCTCTACATATGGCTTTTTTTACTTAACATCCACTAAAATAACACGATGTCGATAGCGTCGTCTTCAACTAACTGGTACCATGAGGGACACTGCAACTGATGCTTCTGCGCATGCGCAGTCCCGTTGCTTTCACCTGCTGTTGGGGTTGCATTGGTTGCCAGCAACGGGCCACCAGTAGCACTTGCTTGGACGTCCACAATTCACGGCGATGCTGCAGGGCCATCAATGGCTCGCCAACGAATAGCGCTGCCACCAACGGACCGCTACCGGGCCGTGAGCGGCAGATTTCAGCCAGCAGTGACCCATCACTGCCAGCTGGTGGCCACCAGTTTCCCAGCACTTCCTCTGGAGACACACACACGGATCTGACTAGTTACCCCATTAGTGTAAGATACAAGTATAATGCCTCCTTGAACTTTTTTTCTTGCTGTGGATGCATTTGCTTTTCAAAATTTTGCACTTTTGCTTACGAGAAAAGTACTGTACTTGAACAATTTCATTAAAGGAAAACGTCCTTTTTGTTTTTCTAAATCAAATTTTAACGTCGTGACACGCACACACAACACCTAACCCTCATTAACTCCCTTCCTTCAAGCCAGCGACCTTACCTTGCACTCCTCTCCTCCAAAGCAGTCGTCATCCACGTCCTGCTGCTTCACTGCCGCGAGAAAAGTTTAAGAGTGCTAATGTAGCTTTTTTTAACGACTACCGTGAGCAACTCCTGGATGGGCTATAAGCTGTCTCCCGTTCCTAATTTAGGGCCCCTTGTTCTAGGGAAAGGAGACAGCCTGTTCATTATGGCAAACCAAACATCCATGCCACACCGGGATTCGAACCCAGACCTATCTCGGACGAATAGTCAAAAACCAGCGCTTAGACCACTGCGCCATAGGGGCGGCCCGGTATAGTAGACTCCACTTCGTGGTAGAATGCCCTACTTAGTAGCACAAACAAACAGCAGAGAAATCAGTAATAACCTACTCAGTGAATTCCTATCCACTGTAATCATTCGCCCTTAGCCATGCTAACATGAAGCAAGAAAGATGACACCGAATTTTAGGATGTAATGAGTACGTCCTTTGAATCCGTTCTGGCGCGAATTAAATTTATCAAATATTCAAAGTCAATGGAACCGATTTGGAAAACAATCAACTTTTTCCAACAATCGATAAAACATCAGAAATAGAAACATCTATTTAGTTCCACCAGCGGTTAAAAAGCATATTACGAAAATTAACAAATGGCGAACAAAAAGTTTCACATACTAGAAGGAAGCTATAAGAGACAAAGAGATTTTCAAATCTAATTAAAAGGAGAAATATAGAAGGAAACATAATATAAGTCTGCGTCTGCTAGCGAAAAATTTTTTTTTTCAAAACGGAAAAGTTGAAAATAGACGAAAAATATTCGTCCTGCAAAAAGCCTATGAATTAAGTAAACGAGAGATATTACTAACTTGACATGTTATGTAAATATTTAGTGCCTGAGTAAATTCTCAGCGTTATTAAAAGATCAAACCTTATCGTCCTTTTCTGAACACAGCATGAGTCATGCTGTGATTCCGTTGTTTCGTCGAACACTGTAGTTTTAAGAAATGTACTAAGACACGGCAATTTATTTATTTCAGACTAAAGTAAAATTTTCGCTTGGAAAGAACGTTCTCCCGAAATTTGTTTGGAGTTCCCAATTCAATTCGCAATATAGTCCAAGAACCGGCAATCTCTCCCTCCCCTCCCTCCCCCTGAACTTTTGTGGCCAGTTGCCCTAAACTGGTATGAATCGGCGTGAACATTCAGACAAACAAAACAGCTACTTCTCGTCGTTAGGCACCTTGGAAAACTGCCACACATAATTCGAAAACTTGGAAAACTACCCCACTGGAAAACTGCCATACATTCAAAGTGTTTCCCGGAGAAACAGCAATTTGTGCCCGGCCCCTTAATGAAAAACATGTGGAAATTTTCCTGTGTGGCAGTTTTCCAAGTTGCTGAAGGACGTGACAGTTTTCTTGTGTAATGGTTTTCCGGGAACCTCAGAGGAGACAGACCTGCGTGGAAGTGGGATAGGGTGAAAACAAAAGTGCGGTTTTTATACGATTAGCTGGCGGTTTTGTGGACAATCTTTCTGGAAGTAATCACGAAAAAAATCAAATGTAATTCTTATACTGTTCCTAACATTTTTATGGACAGTTCTATCCGATGATCAGCTCTCCTGAGGCCAGTTGTCCAGTAGTTTTTCTACGTTGAATAATAATAAAAATGTCTAAATTTCTTAATGAAAATAAGATACGAATGAAAATATTTTTGTACACAATCACTCAAGTGGGGGAAAGTACAGGAACACTTTTTCCTTTCGTGCAAAACAATTTCATAGCTCTAAAATTGTGTGTGGCCAGCCGAACGACGGCTGTTAATAACAGAGTTAAAATATGTATCCAAAAATTCCATTTTCGACTTCTTTTTTCAGCAAATCATCATCATCATCATCATCATCATTGTCAACCATTATCAATCCACTGCTGGACGAAGGTCTCCCCAAGTTTTCTCCACAACGGTCTGTCTTGTGCCAGTCTCCTCCATGTCATTCCCGCATACTTTCGAATTTCATCCACCCATAATAGTGATACATTTTCCTCTTGAAATAATTGTTTGGACGTACACGTAAAAACACGCTATAAAAAATTAGAGCTGGGGGAAGAGAGCTAAACTCTGCTCTACACCTTTGTTTCCACATCCGAATCTCGCCAACAATTTTCTGCAGATGTATTTGCCTTTTTTTTTATTATTATTGCATTGAATTGCACGCGCTGTCATGACATGAAAGTCTTTCTGTCAAACTTTTTTTTTTTTTTTTGGTAGCAAAGCGAATTTTAGCATAATGTTCCAAGCACGAATCGACCAATGTGCTTTGAGATTCAGGCAGACATCGAAACGGAAATATAATTTCAAAACAATACCACCATAACAGGACTATGTGCGAGACAAAAATCCTGCACCGAAGTTTTAAGAACTTGGCAGCAAAGAAGTGCCGGGAAAACGTTTTTCTTTTCTTTTTTTTTTTTTTTTCCCTAGGAAACAGATTTTAGATCCCCTATGGTCACAAAGGTTGTTATTAAACACTTGAGGTCTTTTCGTGATTAGACTGCTCGGACTCTTAAGTGGCATCTACCTTTAAATTTCGTCTTGAGGGGTGTTCTTTGTTGGCTCCTGACTTTGACGTCCCTTACAATAGAAGAAAATAGGTATACTTCCTGGAACGTTGTCTAAAGAGAGAAAGAAAAAGTAGCTGGACTTCTTGGAAGAACCCAACTGCCGGGGATGAATCCTCGTTCCACTATTCTTTACCTTGCTGTGTGCCTCAAATTATATAGCCCCCTCACGAAGTGTACGCACACTTCTGCCTGCTCTTCAAAATAAGATAACAAGCTTACTCAGTGTTGCCAACTCAGTCAGTCTGAAAGACTCCAAATCATCAATAAAAAGTCTCCAAAAGTAAAAAAAAGGTCCCTAAAAATATCCAAATCGTGTTAATTTTTTGCACTGATCTGTGTGTCATTTAAAATTTAATGATGCATTAATATTATTATCTATTTGATACTTTAATGTAAAAAGAAGTGAATGTGACACATTTCTTACTTAATGACTTTAACAGTATGCTTAGGATGAGAGGATACAGTAACAATTTTTAGCACGTCTTTTGGAAAAAAAAGATCGTTTTTATGTAAATGCCGACGATATCGATTTCAAAATACATTTTATTCCATATATTTGCTTCGAAAAATCCGGTTGAAAAAATTCTTCTACCGTTCAATTCCATTTATGTCGAAGAGTATTTTAGGTTTAGTCGCGTTTTCAAGTTACGCATGGACTTTTCGCTAGGGAGCGTAAAAGTAAATTGCGTTTTCCCCGATACCTGTACTTATAAACCTCCGATTTGAAAAATTCTTTCTTCAGCGGATACAACGTCTGATGGGAAATCTTTCGCATATAATTTCTAATGTTTGGTAGAGAATGGTTTGGCCACTTGGGGGCGTAAGTGTTCATTTCTGCTTCTGATGTATTTGCAGCAAAATCTGAGCTTCCAAAATCTCGATTGACAAAATTCGTTCGTGATCCACTCAGGTCGGTAAACGTTTTCGGAATATTTTCTTCTTAAAATAATGCATAGTTTCTCCGCCAGGGGGCGTAGATGTATGTCTTATTTTTGTTGATATATCAGCTTCTAAGAGTCTGATTTGAAAAATGCCTTCTTTGTTGGATAGTTTCCGGTGCGAAATGTTTTTCATGTAATTTGAAAATTTTCAAGTAATTCAGACTTTCTGCTAGAGGTGTTATGGTAAATTGCGTTTTCTACGATATTTCTTCTTCTAAAACTCCGATTTGAAAAATTCTTCCTGTATCGCAGCTTCTGAGAAACGTTTTGCATATAATTTTTAATATTTGGTAAAGAATGGTTTGGCCACCAGGAGACGTAAGTGTTTATTTCTGCTTCTGATATATTTGCAGCTAAATCTGAGCTCCTGAAAACTCGACTGAAAAAATTATTTAGTGGACCGAGACTTCTCACATCGAAAAACCTTTGGAGAATACTTTCTTATTAAAATAATACATGGATTTTCCACCAGGGGATCTAGATATCTTATTTTTGTCCATACCTCTGCTCCTAAGAGTCCGATTTGAAAAATTCTTCCTTTGTTGGAGAATATGTCTGCTTCGAAATATTTCTCACATAATTTCACATTTTTCGTAATGCACAAGTCTGCCTCAGAGGGCGTAAAGTTCAAGTTTCGGTGTACAGCAATATCTGCGGGACTAAAAACCCCGATTGAAAAACTTCTTTCTTCTGTCAGATACTAGTAATGATGCAAACTCTGTGTGCGTATTTTCTTACCAAGATAATGCACTATTTCGCCGCTAGGGGGCGCAAGTGCATAATCTGTTTTTCTCAATACCTCTGCTTGTACATGTGCGATTTAAAAAATTCTTTCAACACCGAATGCGATTTACCTTGTAGAACACTTTAAGCTAGTATATGAGGAATTTTGTAGTTTACAATTCTGTCTGTGGGGTTGTGTTTGTGTACTTCAGTTTGCAGCTATATCGCCACTTCTAAAAACACTATTGAGAAATCTTCTTTAGTGTATGTGATTCGCTACAATAGAGATGTGGAGCATTTTTCTCTTTAAATAATGCACAGATTTTCCGTTAAGGGAGTAAAGGTAGAAACATTTTTTTTTCGTTATATTTGCATCGGTGAGACGTATTTGAAAAGGTTTTTTCCTTAGCGTAGCTTTTTTCATGAAGAATATTTTTCGCTTATTCTCAACTTTTCCATTGTGCAAAATTTTTCCGCTAGAAGACGTTGACTTATATCATGTTCCCTTCTATTTTTCTTCTTTTAACTGTTCGATTTGAACATCTCTTTGTCTCTGATACCTTCCTAGTGCTATGAGAAACTTTTTGTGTGCCATTTGTTTATTTTCGTAACATCCTTTTTAGCCGCTGGTGGAACTAAGTAGATGTTCCTGTTTCTGGATGTTTTATCGATTGTAGAAACCAGTTAACTGCTTTCCTAACTGGTTCCTTTGACTTTGAATAGCTTTCTTACATTTAATTTGCGTCAGAACGGATTCAGACGACGTGCTCATTACAGCCGAAAATTCGGTGTCATATTTCTTGTTCAAATCGCTTAGACAAGCTAAAAAATTTAGTATGCAGAATGTGGTGGACAATAAATTAAATCATTCAAGACGAAATTATTTCGTAAAAAAAGTTTTCATTTCAGTTATTCGTTACGGATATTTTAATTTCGATAAAATGGAACTGTTGTTTTAATGATACAACATTTCTCCGAAGGGAAACATTGAAGTCCCACGATCATCGTATTCAGCCCAAGGTATCCCATGCAAACTCAATGGGTCTGGGCAAAGTACATATGGCCTCCCAGGTGGCACAGTTGTCTAAGCGATGACTTATGACCATTCGTCCGAGAAGGGTCCGGGTCCGAATTCCAGTGAAGCACGGATGCTGTGTTTGTCTTACGACACTGGCTCTCTCCCTTTCCTGGAACCAGTCCAGTTGCTCTAAATTAGGGACGGGTGGCTGCTTTTAGCCTATTGAGTTGCTCACCGTAGTCGTTAAACCTTTAATCGAAAAAAAAAAAAAAAGTACCTATGTCTAATAAAAACATCTACAAGCGTTACGATTCAAGGTTACGGTTATTGACATTATGGGGAAAAAATCCGATATTCTCCTGGCTAAAAAAAACAACAACTGCATTTTAATGCTTGAAATCGTAAACATTAAAAGTTCCTTAAATCGTTAAAAACATTCCCTAGAAAAGTCGCTAATCCCGAAATAGCCGTCCCGGTGGCACAGTGGTCTAATCGATGGTTTCTGATCGTTCGTCCGAGATAGGTCCTGGTTCGAATTCCAGTGAGACATGGATGTTGGGTGTGTCTTACGGCGCTGGCTTTCTCGCTTCCCTGGAACCAGTGGCCCTAAATTAGGGACAGGCGACTGCTTATAGCCCATTGAGTTGCTCACTGGTCGTTAAACCTCCAATCAAAAAAAAAAAAAAAAATCATGAAATATTTTTGTCCTTAATTCCCATCCCAAATCCTTTGAATTTAGCGAATTTTCCCCCAAGCTGGCAACACTAGGCTCACTTAGTCAGCGCACAATGTAGAAAGTTCTTGCAGCACGAGTTTTAGCGTAAAGGAAGCAGTTTTGCGTTTTTTAAGTATTTCTACATAAAGGATTATTTTAAAATTGAAGCTGCAGTACTTGTTTATGATTATTTTTATTTTGAAGATTGTCTTATGTCCTTAATCAAAAACTCTTGTTGAACGTATGACTGAGCAATCGATTGAAATAACGGCAAGGGTCATAGAAATGATTACCTCACGTAATAATTCCAACTGTTTATTCTTCAAATGTCGTAACAGTCACATTGTTATGGAACTAGTTTGCAGCAGCAATCACACTTTCGTAGTAGGTAATCAATAAATTATATATGACGGTAATATCAGCACTCTGTACAGTGTACAATCTATACATCACTCCATGGATCCAGGGTGATTGGTACCCTGGAACTCTTACCCGGCAAGCATGTACACACGCATTTTTATCCCCTTCTGTTCAACTTCTGATGTTTGAATTTCAGGCTTTAGCATCGCTTCAAAATACAGTATTCCTATACTTTTTGTTTTTATTTTTTGTGTAAAATCGAAATTATTTCATAAATTGAAGCAATAATGGCATTTCTGTGAAATCATGAAATTCGTGCGAAATTACAAGTGACAATTAGGGGGCCATATATATATTTTCCCTTTCATTTCGTGTTTATTTTCATATAGGATGACTCCAGAACAGTTAGAGATCTTGTGGTCTCCATATTAATACGAGTGATTTAGTCATTTTACTTTATTTTGGAGCATATTACTTTTTTGAATACGTTTGTAATAATTAAATTTTTTCTGTAGAACTTATCACAAATTATAATTTTTTTTTTCATCGTGATTTTTCGAAGCAACGGAATGTTTTGGAACTTGAGATTTCTTTTTTAACTGACAATAACTTTCAATTGCACTGGCGGAAAGTGAAAAAAGAACACCAAGAAGGAGACGTCTGATACCAACGAAATTTATACAGCATAATAACGGAATACAGAGGATAACGTGATCAAAACATTATGGCAAAATACAGCTGTATTTGCTGGTAAACTGAAAAATAACATTTCCATGTAACATGGCTAGTACGAGGTTGAACCGCCATGAACTGCGTCACACTGTGCAATTCTGGCATGGAGTCTGTCGTACAGATGTTGGATGTAAGTTTGGGGTATTGAGTTCCAATCCTCAAATTGGACGCGTAAATCGGGGATGGTCGTGGCTGGCCGTGGGGACCGGATAAGTCGTTGTCCCATAAAATCCCACACGTGCCCAATGGGGGACAAATCCGGTGAACATGCAGGCCATGGAAGTTGTCTCACACCCTGAAGTGCATGTTGCGTTGCACGTGTCGTGTGTGGGCATGCGTTATCTTGCTGGAAAACACCACGATGGACTGACCTTACAAATGACACAACAACGGGCTGAATGATGTTGTTGATGTAGGAAGTGGTGTTTAACGTACCCGGTACAAACACTAGTTGTGTACGGGAGTGATAGCTGATCGCTCCCCACACCAGAAGACCAGGTTTAGGCCCTGTGTGTCGCTGGCGGACACAAGAAGGGTGGAGACGCTCCCCTGTGCGTCTGCGAACACGCATACGGCCGTCGGAGGTTCCCAAGCAGAATCTGGTTTCATCGCTGAACACGACAGATCGCCATTGGGTTCCCCAGTGCAGACGTTGGCGACACCACTGCAGCCGTTCCTGACGGTGGGCTGGAGTCAGAGGTACACATGGCAGAGGCACACGTGCACGTAGTCTTGCATCCAGTAGACGGTTGCGGATTGTTCGCACAGTCACCTCAGGTGCAACGGCAGCACGGATTTGCATCGCAGTGGATGTTCTACTTGACAACGCCGCTCTTCTTATGGGTCGATCGGTCCGCTCATCAGTCCGTCTGTGACTCCCGGTTCCACGTCTTCTCGTGTGGGAATGTTCCTCGGACCATCTACGCCACCATCGTACCACCACCGATACTTCCCGTCCAATTCACTCCGCAATACGACGATACGACCACCCGGCCTCGCGGAGTCCGACTAGACGACCTCGCTCAAAGTCCGATAACTGCTGAAATTCTACACGTCTTCCATGTCCAGGCATTTCCGCTTCTTCGGGGTCTTCGCACGAGTCCGTACGCCGACGACTGATTACATTCACTTCGCCATACTCCTTAAATACCACCGACGATAATTTGCATATTATGCCATGCTGTGGCGTAAGCGCTCACCGGTTGGTCCCGAAATTAACATCACACCTACGTAAACTCAACCATTAACATATGTAAATTTCATGATCGTCCGCCAATTCTTTCTTGGTGTTCTTTTTCACTTTCCGGCAGTGTATCTTTAAGAAAAAGTGAAATGTGCTGTTTTATAGTATTATTTCACAAAACTTCTAAATATAAAATTTACCCTTGATAGATGTAATAGCTGTCTTAAGGACTCCTCAGACGGATAGATAGACGTCGTACAAATCCCCTGTACAATAATTCAAAGACCCAGTTTCGTATGGTAACACAATATACAGTTTAATAAGAGTTGGTGCACAAAATGGGGGAGAGGAGGCGAAATATCTTGTACCACAATAACCCAAATTCATGCGATATGCTATCCACAATATTCGATCTCGCTACAGAACTTTAAAATCAGATTTTTTTTTCTTTTTTTTTCTTTTTTTGACGATTTAACGACCACCGTGAGTAACTTCACGGGCTATAAGTAGTCGCCCGTTCCTAATTTAGGGACACTGATTCCAGGGAAGGGAGAAAGCGCCACCGCAGTGGCGAAGTGGTCTAAGCGATGGCTTACGACCATTCGTCCGGGAGATGTCCGGGTTCGAATTCCGGTGAGACATGGTTGTTTTGTTTGTCTTCCACTCTGGCTTTCTCCCTTCCTTAGAGCCAGTGGCCCTATATTAGGGACGGGCGACTGCTTTTAGCCCATTGAGTTGCTCACTGTGGTCGTTAAACCTTCAATCAATAAAGCAAAAGGGGGGGGGGTGAGAGCCAATGCCGTAAGACAAGTACAACATCCATTCGAACCCGGACACATCTGATTTGCGCCACCGGGCAAATCAGATTCTTCGACAGACAATGGAAATTTAACAATTAATCAAAGCTCAAGTATTTTCGTGAATCGCTCTTATTAGCGGAAATTTTTCGTCATATGGTTAATGAAAAAGTGAGAACGGAGTTTTTCCGTTAATATACGAAAGGATTTGCAGAAAGGATTCTGAAAATTCAGAATTTTTCGAAACGACAATTTACCGTCAATATAATAAAAGAATTGCGGAAATTCGTTTCTGAAAATCCAAAATTTTTTTGCACGAAAAATCCGTGAAATTCAAGCTTCTTTCCGTCATTTCACGGAAATGTTTGTATCGGAAATATGCTTCATTAATTCACGAAAGAAATCATGGAAAGTGACTCGTGAATTTCAGATTTTTTTTTTTTTTTGCTGTGTACGGTCCAAGGCTCGATACATGATTACAGTAGAGTACCAGAAAAACTCGCACCACACCACCCCCTCCCTGCAAAAATACTTCGCGGCCCTTTTGAGAAAATGTTTTAGCTTTTAATTACTGAAAATTTCAAATTCTATATTAATATTATGGGCGTTTTAATAATTCAAATTCTTTGGAACCTACAGGTATTTTCATAAAACCAAAATTACTGCGCTTTATTGATTGTAACACAAATGTGCAGGTTGTAATCAAAATGGTTGCCCTATAGTTTTATACCATATAAAAACACTAAAAAACACTTACTTCAAAATTAATCATATGCAGATTTTATTCCTTTAGGAAACTAAGGACGTCCTCTTTGAAATGTCTCACTGTCAACACATAAAACATGTAACTTCTGTTAGTTGGTTCCCTGGAGTTTATAGAAGAGCCTCATGGGCCAAAGAACGCCATGCCAAACGGTTTACATCAGAAACGAAAGCAAAATAAAAACTAACAAAAGTAGGGATGGGACATTCGAATCCTCGAATCCCGCGAATCTTAACCTAAAAAAACATGGCGTTTGGGGTTTGTTCTAGAGCGATATTTGTTCGAATTTTTGTCAGCATGACCGCTTCTGGCATTAGAAAACAATCGAAGAAGATCGTCTACAGTGTGTACAAATCTATTTGAAATAGCTAGTTACTTCTAAAATTTTAGGAAACTCTCTAAAAGGTTCTTCATCGCACCACCATCGACAGTAATGTCAGAAAGACTATTCACTACATCAGGTGTCATAGCTGATAAAAAACGAAGTAGGTTAGACCCGGAGCTATTAGTTCGAATGCTAGTGTTTATAAATAAAAATCTCCATTAAAGGTCTCTTTTTTTTATATTGCCCTGAAAAGGTTCAATGTTTAGGGTTTTTATTAACTCTTAAAACAAACATGTTTTTGAATTTTCTTAATTTCCTGGAAACAATTTACTCAATTTAGTGCTCCATGTTTAGTGTTTACCTACATTAACTCTTGAGATAATCCTCCCCACCTCTACAGTTGCTTTGATTTAAAAAGGTTTTGGAACTTTTGTTATTAAAGAAAACTGTCAAAAGTGTGAATTTCTACTCTATTTTTTTTTTTTTGTCAAATTATGTTCAGAAATGGAAATGCAAGAGTTATGTACTTCATTCAGTAAATGTAAATTATAATTTTCATTTGTATAATCTTAATAAGTATGGATATATATTTTGAAAACTGTAATTTGTTTTTCATTAAACACGGATTTCAAATTTTGCTTCAATTAAAAACTTTTAATTTTAAGTAGAAGTATTTTCTTTTCTTTTTTTTCTTATAATTATTCTTATATGAAGGATTCGAGAATCTTTTATAATTCGGCTTCGAGAAAATTTAGGATTCGTCCCACCTCTAAACAAAGGGTAAGGTGCAAAATAGAAATACGACATGAAACGGTCTAAATAGCCGACAATCAGACAACGGACTACACAAAATGGAAAACGCCATACGTAACTGCCGTATGACAACGCCTGTCTAAGGACCTTTTCCAATTTATACAAAAATATAGAACATAAATAAGCAAATAAGTATAAATTAAGAACTTCTTAAATTGTTTTCTCTTGAATATAAAAAACGCATTTAACATCATGACACAATATTTTGCACGTAGTAAAAAGTCCCAGCGAAGAACAGATTTTAGTTCACTATTTCTGAAAAATGCGTAGTTATATGGAAACGACTACAATACATAACTTCTTTTCCTCTTTGGTATAAAATTCTCATTCATTGAGCGGATGTTTCTTTCGCATTCTCTTGTTAATATGCACGTATAGGAACTATTTTTATGGCTGCGAAAAGAGTTCTCAGGTCATCTGGAGTAGCTGCTTTCTCGTCATCCCGTTTGTATGAACTTAAAACCGCGAACATATATCCAATTATTTTGTTTATTTATTGAAAAGAAAAGTTGCTTTCTTTTTTAATGCTTCATTCAAAATTGTTATGAAAATTCCTGGTTATTTCCTTATAAACTTCATATGAAATTTCCGCTAAACATTTTGTAAAATATTTCGGCTGAGGCAAGAGGCCCTTTCAATCGTGAGCCCCCCACCCGCAACGCGGGGGGTGCTATTAGAACGCCCCTGCATGATCATAGGCTGTATCGATTGTAGCCCATTCGTGACATAGTCTGATACGCAGTGTGCTCGGACATGACCCTTGGCCAACGTTGAACTCTATAGTGATTTGCTGGTTTTTGACCCGTCTGTTTGCTTGCACGATTCTCGCAAGGCTCCTTTGACCCTTCTGATCCATCAGCTGTTTTCGTCAACAAGATCGCCGATTGAGGGGAGGTTTTTTGGGTGTCTCGCCAATGGCGTTCACGAAAAAACTCTGGGTCTTCCCGGAAAATGTGTTTTTAAGGCTCTTTTGCGGAAATCTATTAGCTTTCAATTAATGAAGTTTCGGAATTTTATGTTGTTATAGCTAGATTTTATGGATGTTTTATTATAATTCAAATGCTTTGGAACCTACAGGTATTTTCCGTGAAATCAAAATTACTGCATTTCATTGCGTGTAACACAAATGTACACGTTGTAACTAAAACGACTGTCTTAGTTTCATACCAATACGCAAAGTACTAAACACTTACCCCAAATTTAATAACATCATGCAAATTTTATTCGTTAAGAGAACTGAGGCCCCTTTGAAATACCTCACGATCACACACACACACACACACACACACACACACACACACACAACACGTGAACTACCGAGTGACAGTGTCAAATGACCTTTTCCAAATTGAGAACTTAAGTAAATAAATAACAATTAAGAATTGTGGCACAAAAAGTAAAGCTAGTTATTTGTTTTCTCTTGACTGTTATAAAAAAAAGACAAGGTCTGCTTGTTAGTGCGCGCAAAGAACACCTTTTAGTTCATTACATTATGAAGGACGTGTAATTACGCGCAAAAAACTGTGATACATACCACCATATCCTCATTGGTATCAAAATTTCATTCGTTGTACTGGTATTGGCTATGAAAATGGATCTCAAGTCTTGCGAAGTAGCTGCTTTTCTGTCATGCAGTTTTTGAAAACTCTAAAACCGCGGAAATAATTTCTAAAGATTTTTTATTTACTAAAGAAAAAAATCCTACCAAAATGGCTTTTCTTTTTAATACTTCATTCAAAGCTGCAATCAAAAATTGCTGGTTATCTCTTTGACCTGCAGTTACATATATGAAGTTTTTGTAAAAGAAAAAAATTATTGTAAAATCTTTTTCCTGAGGAAAGAGACCCTCAGTCGTAAGCCCCCCTCCCCCTCCGCTCAATGCGTAGGTTCCGGGAGCTCTCAGTACGCCCCTATGTCTCCCCATTCACTCACCACTCACGGACGACACACCCAAAAAACATGAAGGAATATAGTAAATCCTTAATACGGCTGTGCGTGAAAAAGTCAATTGACCCCCCAGAGGCGCCGTGGTCTAAGGCCTGACTTCTGGCCATCCGTCCGAGTGGATCCGGGTTCGAAGGCATGGATGTTGTGTTTGTCGTACGGGACTGGCTCTCTCCCTTCCCTAGAACCAGTTGTCCCTAAATTAGGAACAGGTGACTGCTTTATAGCCCATGGAGTTGCTCATAATGGTCGCTAAACCCCGAGCAATAAAGGAAAGCGAAGGAGAATGGCCGATCGTTTTGCCCATTCTGACCCTCGATCGGACGTTAACTGATGCTCGACGTGCTGTTCTGTTTGATTTATACCTCACACCTTGCTCACATGCAGTCTTATGTGTGGGAGTGATTCTCTTATACGACGATAAACTAGCATCTCAGCGTATAGCCAAGTAACTAATATGCCGTCGTTACACGATAATAATGCAAGTACATAACCGTACACTATCTAATAATCATTATGATTCATAAGACTTATGTACAAGATCTTTCGGAATACCATGTACTCCATACTCAGGTACTAGAATCAACAGAACGGATCCGAAGTTCAAATTACAACAGACGATGACGTAACCAACGTAATTATGCGCTTGCGTAAATAGACTATTTAAATCGATAACAATATCCTATGAAACAATACAATATATAATATGAATCGATAAAATTGTGATTGAAATTAAATAAATAAATAACTTATACGCATATACATCTATCTTGCCAATACCCGTACGACAACATTATAACAAGGAATCAAACTTAACATTTTGATTTAGGAACATCATCAAATGTGGGTTTACACACATTATATACAGCAGGGCTTACTTCAGATTTGCTGACCTTGGCTATGTACAATGGACGCTCCCTGTCTTCTGATTCAAGGCTCCTTGAATTGGAAGAACTACAAAGGATCAAGTGGTACATCATCGGGCTAAGTGAGGTAAGGAGAAAAGGAGAAGATCTCATTAAACTGCAAAGTGGACATCTCTTCTATTATCATGGGACAGATACTGGCAGAACTAGTGGTGTTGGATTTATAATAAGCAAGAAACTGAAGGATAAAGTTGGTGAAGTTGAAAGTTCCTCTGACAGAGCTGCACGACTTTTTATCCAATTCTCAAGAAGATACCAGGCTCAGATTATTCAAGTTTATGTACCCACTACAAGTCATATTGAAGAATAGATTGAAGAATTTTATGAGGAAATTCGTCATCTAAATAATAAAAGCAAGCGGCACTTGAAGATCATTATGGGAGATTTCAATGCGAAAATAGGGCAACGGCAACAGAATGAAACTTCGGTTGGTAAATTCGATCACAGCAACAGAAACCAGCGTGGAAATACTCTCGTAGAATTTGCAGAGGCAGAAGGGTTTTTCATCATGAACTCCTTTTTCAAGAAAAAGCCGCAAAAGAAATGGACATGGAGGCCTCCCAATGGATCGACAAGTGAAATTGATTTTATTATGTGTAATAAGAAATTTGTCATGGAAGACTGCAGTGTGCTAAACAAGTTCAACACAAGTAGTGGCCATAGAATTATAAGATGCACCTCAGTGCTAAACTCGAGCGTGGCAAGCTCATAAAACAAACAAAGTGTATTGACACGACCAACCTTAAAAAACATCATAACACCTTCAAATTGGAACTGAGGAACAGATTCTCTGCTCAGGTAGGTCTAACGTCGGAAGAAGTGGACATCTCTGAAGTTAACATAAAACAACCAAGGCTCTTATGGAAACAGCAACAAAAATAGCTTGTTCTAAGAACAAGTTGCATACGAAGAAATTATCAGGAAAAACCAAAATTCTTTAGCGATTGATGGGAAGAAGCTGGAGATAACCAATACCTACATTTATCTTGGACAGCAGATATCAAAGAAGGGTCACATTGATGAAGAAATTAATCGCGTATAAAACTTTCCTGGAGAGCCTGTGACGTACCTGCCAGCAGGACGCACACGACATAAAGGCACATAGCAATCAGAACAAATGTCTGCGTAGCTCAGTTGGTAGAGCGACTTGTTCCGGAATAAGCGGCCTCGGGTTCGAATCCCGGCGTAGACCAAAAATGACGGAGAAATTTACTTCGTTATAAGCCTTTGGAAGAAACAGTATAATTTTCAAGAGCAATATGCCTTTATGTCTTAAAAGAAAAGTGTTTGATCAATGCATCCTTCCAGTGCTTACATATGGTGCAGAGACGTGGACCTTAACTAAAAGAGATATACAAAGACCGCAGTCAACTCAAAAGAGCATGAGGAGACGCATGCTTGGTGTCACCAGGAGAGATAAGAAGAGGAACTCGTGAATCAGAAAAATGACAAGAGTGGAAGACATCATAATAAAAGTAAAATCTCTGAAATGGCAATGGGCTGGACATATTGCCAGAAGGACAGACCATCGATGGACAGCCTAAATTTTAGACTGTATTCCAAAAGACAGGAAAAGACTCAGAAGAAGACCAAATGGGAGATGGGTGGATGAAATTCGAAAGTATGCGGGAGTAACATGGAGGAGACTGGCACAAGACAGGCCGTTGTGGAAGAAACTTGGGGAGACCTTTGTCCAGCAGTGAATTGACAATGGTTGACAATGATGATGATGACTTCAGATTACATTTTTTTATGGTCTTACGGGTACTGTCAAGATGTATGTACGTATAATTTATTTATTTACTGAATTTCAATCAACATTTTATCGATTTATATTATATATTGTGTTGTATTGTTTCATAGGATATTGTTATCGACTTAGTCTATTTACGCAAGCGCATATTTACGTTGGTTACGTCATCGTCTGTTGTAATTTGAACTTTGTTTAGATACATTCTGTTGATTCTAGTACCTGAGGATGGAGTACATGTTATTCCGAAAAATCTTGTACATAAGTCTTATGAATTATAATGATTATTAGATTGCGCACGGTTATGTACTTGCATTATTATCTTGTAGCGGCGGCATATTAGTTACTTGACTGTTAATTAGCACGATGAATTGAACGTTCACGATCTCAGCGTATATTGGGCTTGCTAAAAGTTTTTATTACGTTTCGTTTTTGCAATAATACCTGCCAGTCCTTTCTCAGTTTTTATTTGCTTTTGAAATCTGCTGTTCCTATTTTAGTTGAGTTTAAAAAGTTTTATTGTTGCGTTGCAACACTATTTGATGTGTTACTTTCAGAGGGGAAAATTTTTATTGGCTTCCAGAGTAGCAGCACAAGTAGCAAAAGAGTCAGTCTACTAAAACTGACATCTGCCCCATGCATATGTTTTTCTTAGTCGAAATCTCATAAATGAAGCTCATCTTCACTGCCATCTGTTATACGCACTTGTCATCCATTGATCTGACGAAGCAGTATATAGTTGTTCTTTCGTCAATACAAAGCATCCGTATCGTTAAGCACCAATGCGTTATTTTTCTCCTGGTACGGAATATATCGAATCACTGGGATGCTCACGGAGTCCCGCAGCTGAAATCAATTCATATGCCACTTTCAGAAGTGAGATTTTTACTACAGATGAAGATGTCAAATGCGGCAGTGTCGCAAAAACAGGGTACGCTACTGACAGCTTCATTATTTGACTCGTCTTGTTTATCTTGTGAAAGATAGTGCATTTGGCAGACTGCTGGCCCTCTATGTTTCGTGCATTGCAATGACAAAGAAAGAAAAAGTCAGAGAGAGAGAGAGAAACAGGGGAATCAAAGGGAGAAAACTGCATTCAGATAATTTTGGAAGAAATGGCAAAATCCTCGAGAAAGTTTTAATAAAATATAAATGTCAAAGAAGAGATAAACGTACTCAATGGAATTAAACGGATGAAAGAAAAATATTGCATTTTTTTCTCAACTTTAAACTAAACTCCGAGGACAACTTTGATAGGGAGAAATAAAAAATACACCGATGAGAGATTACATTATGACCACCTACCTAGTAAGCTGTAGGATCCTCTTTTACCACCAAAACATCGACCACTCGGCGAGGCATCGATTCGATGAGGTGGCGATAGGTATCCTGGGGTATCTGGTACCATAATGTCTCAACAGCAGGTCCTCCAGTTCTCGTGCATTTCGGGGTGGTGATGATTTAGCGCGAACCCGCTTTTCCAAGTCGAACCACAAATATTCGATTGGGTTCAGGTCAGGTGAATGTGGAGGCCAGGGCGTTAACAGAAAGTTACCAGCATGTTCCTCGAACCACTCCTTGACGATTCTGGCAGTGTGACATGGCACATTTTCCTGTTGGTAATGGCCATCACCAGCAAGGAACACAGTTGCCATGAATGGGTGAACTTAGTCAGCAACGACGTTCAGATACCTGACAGCTGTCAGGGATTGTGCTATTGGGATAATGGAGCCTAAAGTGTCCCAAGAAACCATCGCCCACAGCATAACTCCGCCGCCATCAGCCTGTTTCCGCCCAACAGTGCATCTAGGTGCCATAACCTCCGCTCGGCCGTCTACGTTATGCAACAGGGGTCTTGATTCGTCAGACCAGGTCACTTTCTTCGAATCATCCACGGTCCATTCTCGATGTTCTTGGCACTATTTCATGCGTTGTTGGCGATGACTTGCAGTGAGCATGGGGACCCGGGCTGGGGTTTCGGCTACGCAGTTCCATGCGCAGAAGGCTGCGATGAAGTGTGTGCTATGACATATTGTTCTGATCGCCACTGTTGTAGCCGCGGGTGATTAGTCGCACTGTGGCTCGCTGTGAACAACGCGGAACAGTCCCCGCTCCTCTCTGGCATCAATGAGTTGCGGACGCCACACAGCTAGACGACGGCTCGTCGTTCGGCCATATGTGCACCACTTTTGATACGTACTCACTATAGTGGCACGTGAACAACCCACGAGCTGCACCGTGCCGTCACAATTTGTCCTTTACGAAAGTCCGATAAATCGGCAGCATTTCTCATTCTGACTCCGAACACTCTACTAACCGAAAGCCGGTCCTCGGGTTGTATATATACTTCTCTGTGAACTTCACCTGCGCCACCGTTCGGTCTCCAGGCGCGCTCATTTCTCTAGGCTGGGGGTGGTCATAATGTAATGACTCATCGATGTATGACAGCAAGTGTTAAAAAAAATGCTAATCCGATGTAAGTGATTATCTGTTTTCATGTTCGGATTACAAAAACAGTTATTATTATGCCCAGACTACCGTTTGAAAGTTTTCTTTTGTAAAGCTGTATAGCTTAAGTCGGTATATTAGGATTTTTTTGTTATAAGGTATGTACACTCATTAGAGATACGGATGATTGACAGCCGTTGTATGCATTTGTTATCCATTGTCGGCTCGAGACAGATTGATCATTCTATCGCCCAAATGATAAGAACTCTAGGGTATCCGTGGGTAAGAGTATCAAGGGTGTATAACGAGTATACCATCGACGGACGTACCAGCGCCCAGAGCTTCGCACGGGGATAACTGGTTTTCCAGTTATTTGGGGAGCGGCGCCCCCATGGCACGAGCTGACCTTGTGACGGATCAACTTGTCATTTCGTATGGAATGCTACTATCACCGAAGGGACAGCTGTTCATCCAGCTGATGGAGAGTGGCGACCCCACGGCCCGAGCCGACATGTACTTTATGATGGTTTTCCCATTTTTATGTTTTTCGTTGTTTCTCTTCACACGCACTTGCCTCAGTTGTAGGTTGCTGAGGTTGCGATTATGCGCCAGCACCGGATTTTAGTTTCTCTTCTTCTTTCCTGTTATCTCCATTTTATGTTCCCTTCTTTGTTTTTCGGAGCTGATTATCTAGACCTACCTGCACGTTTGCCGTGTGCGGTGACCCGTAAGGTGGAGAAGGGGATGCTGGAGGCTGAGGTTTCTGGTAGCCGGGGCGTTGTTGTCGCCAGTTACCAACACTCATCTTTGCCCCCTGCTTCACCCTAAACGGGCAGCTAGGAACTAACCCACTCCTATTCAATGAGGTCTGTGGCCAAGTGGAGCCCAAACCTCTAACGGCTTGTCGTTTCGTACGACAGGGTGAGTCTGGGGATATGGTGGGCATGCCAAAGGGGTGTTCCCCAGGCACGGGAAAGTCTGGGTGCACGCTGAGCGCATGTCTGCCCTATCAACTTGCTCTATCCGCTTCCTATCCCTAGGGCCGTGTCCATCGTCCACTTGGGCTTGCGGACCTCCGGCTCTCCCTCGTTGGGCTCGATTGTAGGTGGGGAAGTCGGCGGACGAATTCTTAATTTTTCTCTATGGATCAAAATAAACTTTTCCAAGATCCTAAAGTCAAATGACCTATTGAGGAAGGCTCAGCTCCTTCTGCCAAGAAGCATGTCTCTGATACTTCGAATGCTCGTTTCTTTTTTGTGCACTCATTGGACCCTTCAAAGCCTTTGAGTGCAAAAAGCCCATTTTGGATTAATAAACCACTTCAATCCCTTGCAAGCTCTCCAAAGAGCGTAAAGAAACTCTAGTCTGGCCTACAGTTCCACACTTCTTAACACCACCATTCTGCATGAGAGTCCAGTCAAAAGAACACCACATGAATACCTAAATTCATCTCGAGGTGTTGTCTCCTCTCGGGACCTCATTGAATGTACCGAGGATGAACTACTAAAAGAACTGAGGAGTCAACACGTTACGGGTGTGCAGCGTATTCTTTTCAGGCGGAATGGGCAGTCCGTCCCATCCCGCAACATCATTTTAACATTTGACAGGTCTTCCCTGCCTATGTCCATCAAGGCAGGGTATCTTCATATGACCGTACATCCCTAACTTTTTGAGATGTTCTAGGTGTCAGTAGTACTTCCATTCTCAGCAGTCGTGCAGGAGCACTCCTAAGTGTAAACGTGTGGTGCCACAGACCATCATCTACCAGACTGTGTGGCCGAAACCGAGTTTAACGTGAATTGCAGGGGTTCACACTCAGCATCAGCCAAAGATTGTCCCAAGTGGAAGGAGGAAAAAAAATCCAAAGGCTGAAAACGGTGGAGAATATTTCCTATCCTGAGGCCAGAAGGAGAGTAGTTCCTGTTTCATCTGATCGGCGATCATATGCATCAGTGGTGGTTGCCAAATCTACGGTTGCCATTCAAATCGACAGTCAGACCTTCCCCCACCTAAATGTCCCTACAAGCTGGACGATATCATCGCAGCTGGGCTGGAGGCACTCCAGTCTCCAGCTAGGGGTCTGAAAGCGGCACCCACCACTTCGCCGAAGCATACTCACCCCACCACCAGCAAGGGAAGTCAGGCCCCTTCTTCTGGCAAGAACTCTAAAGTCAAGTAGAAGCAGGGCGTATTTTCTCCAAAATCTCAGCCACCTACTCAACGCCGAGCGAATCCTGTTAAGACACTTGGGACAAAGCATAATCCCATCTTGGTCCTGGCCACACGCCCCCAAATCTGGGGGACCACTCGTCAGATGAGATGGAGGCTGACCTCGTTTGAGCATTTCCTTTTTCATCTCACTTTTCACCATGGCTTCAATCATTCAGTGGAACTGCCGAGGTTTTCGGACGAGTTTTGATAAAGTGAAACATCTGCTTTCGTTGTACTCTCCGGTGTGCCTTTGTCTACAAGAGACAAAACGTAAACCATCAGACCTGCTTTCAGTTCGAGGCAACAGTGCATTTCGGACAGATAACGCATCGGGAGATATAGCCTGTAGGGGAGTCACTATTCTTGTCCCTCACAGGGTTTCGGTCTCTTCCGTTGCAGTATCCACAACTGTGCAGGCCGTGGTGGTTCATATTTCTGTGCATTTGTCTCTTACTGTCTGCAGTGTCTATCTGCCGCTGGATGAGGATGTGTGCGTCTCTGTTCTGGAGAGCTTAGTTGATCAGCTGCCTTCACCCTTTCTTCTACTGTGTGACTTCAATGCCCATCATCTTTTGTGGGATAGTATCAGAATCAGCACGAGAGGTCGCCGCATGGAGTCTCTTCTGTCCTCGGCCTCTTTGTTCCTTTTTAACACCGGTGCTGACACTTACTTCTATGAGCCGACAAGATCGTTCAGTGCGATCGATTTGACCTTGGGATCGCCATCGATTATTGCTGATTGGTCGTAGACGGTGTGTAACGACCTCCACGGGAGCGACCATTTCCCAATTGTGCTTTCACATACTGTGAACATTCCATCTTCTGCCTCCCGCCCACCTCGATGGAAGATGGATCGTGCCAGACGGGAGGTCTTCACATCTTCTGCAATGGTGACCCAAGAGTCAATCGAGCCAGCTGTTCTCCATGTCACAACTTGCATTCTTCAGGCGGCTGACTTTCAATACCACAGACTTCAACGACGCTCCCTAGATTTCTGAAACCTTGGTGGACTCCTGAATGCGCAGTGGATATTAGAGCTCAACATAAAGCCTGGTCTACTTTTCGGCGTTATCCAACCCATGCTAATCTCGTTGCTTTTAAACGAGCAAAATCCTATGCTCGGTTGGTGCGTCGAAGAAGCAAGAGGGAATCTTGGATTCAGTATGTTTCTTCTCTCAATTCACGTGCCAGTTCGAAAAGTGTGTGGTACAAGATTCGTAAGATCCGGGGTAACTAAAGTTCACACTAGATTTCCATTCTCGAGAGCAACGGCTGCACATATGCTGAAGTCAGGGACATTGCGGATTGTTTTGGGGAGGCGTTTGCCTTCGTGTCGAGTGATCTGGCGTATCCTTCCTCCGTTCAGGGGATTAAATCCACTGTGGAACGCCAGAGAATCTCCTTTGCGCCTTTTCATGACACTGGTTATAACTCTCCCTTCAGCATGGTTGTACTACGGGTGGCTCTGCATCGATCCGGCGCTACATCTGTCGGTCCCGATGGCATCCACTATGACATGCTCCCTCATCTCTCGCATTCGTTACTCAAGAATCTTTTAGTCCTCTACAATCGCATTTGGTTGGAGCACAGTTTCCCGGAATCTTGGCGAAAACCTTTTCCCAAGCCTGGCAAGGATCCCAAGTCTCCCTCTAGTTATCGTCCAATTTCTCTCACTAGCTGTCTGTAAAGTTCTTGAACGCATGGTTATTCCCTGTTAGTTCATTTTTTAGAACAACATCAAGTACTTTCACCGTCACAAAGCGGATTTCGCCATCATCGTTCACCTCACGATCATCTCCTGCACCGTGAGACATCTGTGCGCGAGGCGTTCGTACGAAGGCAGCACCTGGTTTCTGTTTTCTTTGATATTGAAAAAGCCTATGATCGAGCGTGGTGACCCGGTATTATCAGTGACCTCCACGCATGCGGGTTACGAGGAAATCTTCCGACATTTATTGTAAATTTTCTTCGCAATCGGGTGTTCCAGGTGCGCCTGGGTACGACGCTCCCGGCATCGTTCCATCAAGAACATGGTGTTCTTCAAGGTTGCATTTTATCTGTCACATTGTTCATCCTTCGCATTAATTGTCTTTTCACAAATCTTCCTCCTGCGGTTTCGGCTACTGTTTATGTCGATGATTTGCACATATTCTGCTCGTCATCAAGCATGAGTTTTATTGAAAGGCAGTTGCAGTCTGTGTATTATCTGGTTAATACCAGATCTTTAAAGTGGCGAATAGCAATGGTTTCGTTCTTTCTCCCGACAAGACAGCGTGTGTCCATTTCTGCTGGAGGCTTGGCCTCCATCCTGACCCAGAGCTCTATTTAGACCGTGCAGATATACCAGTTTTGCCGGAGACCAAGTTCCTTGGACTGAGCGTCGACCGTGAGCTTACATTTTGTGCGCACGTTCGGTGGCTCAGGATTTCCTGTCTGCGTGCTCTGTCTATTCTAAAGATACTTTCGAGAGTCTCGTGGGGTTCCGACAGGATCTTTTTGTTTCGCGTTTACCATTCTTTCATACTGTCAAAACTGGATTATGGTAGTATCGTGTATAGCTCAGCGCGTCTTTCCGTTCTCCGGCCTTTGGATACTGTTCACCATAAAGCGCTGCGTCTGTGTACGGGAGCATTTCGAACATCTCAGATTCCTAGCCTTTACGCTGACGCGAACGAACCATCTCTTGAATTACGCCGTCTGCAGCTGTCCAATTTTACTTGAAACTTCGATATCTTCCAGACCAACGTTTGTACGATGCAGTTTTCCTTCCCCAGCATGCTCGTTTATTTGAGAACCGGCCCTCGTGCATTCCAACCTTCGGTCTTCGTATGGCGGCCGTAGCTCGTGATGTAGGGCTCGACTTGTCTTTTGTTGGAGAGACCAGGGGCTTTGGGGATCCTCCATGGCACCCACTTGGTGTCATGGTTGATACCACCTTTACATCTTTCGATAAATCCTCAACCCCTGCGTCAGTGTACCAGCAGCTCTTCGCCGAGCACCGTTCCCTCAATTCAGAATACACTCCCATTTTCACTGATGGCACCAAGATGCATGGAGTCGTTGAATCCGCGGCTGCCTGTGTAGATGACGTCTGTGTAGCGTGGAAACCAGCTGAGGCCACGGTGTTTTCGGCGGAGATGCATGCTGTGTATCTCGCCCTTCTCCATGTTCAGTAGAGTTCTCATCATCGTGCTGTTCAGTTGAGTTCTCATCATTGTCTATACGGATTTCTTAAGTGTCTTGCAGTCTTTGTCATCTGCGGATTGCCATGACCATCCTTTTCTCTTGGTATGTGAGATGGTTGCTTCGTCGTTTGCTCGAGGCAGGTTTTCAGGTTGTTTTGTTGGATTCCTGGGAATGTTGGAATCTCGGTTAACGAGTGTGCTGATGCTGCTGCTAGATCTGATTCCTCTTTGGTCGTTACACCCTTGCCACTGTTTCACTGGGATTTCCGCTTTCCTGTTCACGATCATGTCAAGCGAACGTGGCAGGGTCTGTGGGATCAATAGGTGGAAAATAAACTGCATCGTGGAAATACTCATTTCGTCGGAACCGAAGGGAGGAAGTTGTGCTTGCGCGTCTCCGCATTGGTCATTGTCGTTTCATTCACTGCTTTTTGCTGTGTGGCGACACTGCGTCGATGTGTGAGACGTGTGAATTGCCGACTCACTGTCTCTCATCTTCTATGTAGTTGTGTTCGTTTTCGTGACGTGCGTTTTCACTTTCATTCTCATTTGTTGACTGAGGACGCCGCTACGCTGCAGCGGCTCCTAGACGACCACTGCTGTACTATCGCTGTCTTTTCATTTTTTAAACATATTGACTTTTTTAACTGTATTTAGATTTTAGCCCTTCCATCATTCTCATTTTTCACTTTTACTGAATGATCATGATCATTTGTAGAGGATTTTAGGAAGGGAGTGTCTGACCCCAGGTCTTAAACAGCCCTTAGAAATAGAAAGCTAGGAGATTTGGGCTAGAGTGCCCGATAGGAAAGTGACACGGATGCGAAGTAGAAAGGGGAGGAAGACGCCCTTATTTATTACCGGGGGGGGGCAGTACCCGGGGTCCGACAGCTTAACGTGCCTATCCGACGCACGGCGGATATTTAGTGGATCGAGCGTTCGTACCAGCTGGGATCGAACCTGAGGTCCTTTCTGCGGCAGTCACGAACGTTGCCCACTAGGCTACCCGCGGCCGACTTTTACTGAATCAGCCAGATTTTAAGCTTTATACCACGTTTTTAATACTGCTTGTTTGCCTTGTGTCTGGCGCTCTTTGGCCAAACATGGTCGTTGCGCCATAAAAATTAACCAACCAACCAACCAGCGTCCAGAAAGCAAGCGGTAGCCGACCACATGCTATTAATGACCAGGGTCGACATAGACTATCCAGGCTCGTACAGACCGATCCTTTGAAAACGGAGGGTAAATTACATTCAGTTTAAATGTCGAAGGGCCAAGCAGCATCAGCCAGTAAACGGTATGGCACACAATGCATACCATGGGTTACGGGTGCCGATGCCCTACTCGTGTGCCACTGTTGTCTGCTAGTCATCGGACATTACGCCTCTTCTGGTGCCGGAACATTAAAGCCGGACTTCTGCACTGAAGTCGCGTCGTATGGTCATATGAATCCCGTTTTCAGCTGTGCCGAGCTGACGAGACAGTGCGGGCGTGTCGTCGACGGCATGAGGTCATGGCCCCGTCGTGCCAGGTCGGCTCTGTTCAATTCGGTGGTGGATCTTTGATGGTTTGGGGAGCCTTCTCTTGGGTCTGGAGTGGTCCTTAACCGCTGCGCGCTAGCAGCATGTCCTGGCTGATCATCTATACGCTCTTTCATGGGCTTCGCGGTTTCTGCGGTCAATGGTCTTTCTTCCTTCTAATTTGCTTGGGACTAGATCGAAGTAAGTCGGGACTAGTGAATTCCCATTTCAGTTAGTCCGGGACTAAATGGCACAAAATAGCTTTCGGCCTTTGTATAGTGTTGTGTGCGCAAATAGTTAATTCTAAAAGAATTATTCGAATACGATCTTTGACATTTGAGGTATTATTAAGCTGATTTTTTTTTACATAAGCTGGTTTTACGATTTTGTTTCAGAGAAACTGAAAAAATCGGGTTCGGGGAAGCTTTGATAACAAGTATACATATCGGGTGCAGTGAGTGATTATAAAATAGCTTTTCGAAGTGAAAAAAAAAGCTGACTGTGAATATATTCCTTCGCCACCAAGAAAGAATATAGTGCACCTGACAGAGGCGATCATACTCTAAAAATTTACACCGTTTAGTGATAAAAATCTCATTCCGAGAATGAAAAATGCCTAGAAAATTTTTGGTTGAAACTGCAGTGGTTGCAGTGGTAGTGGTTAGCATACCCCGGCGCTATCTGGAAGACGCGGCTTTGATTCCCGCTCTAGGACGACGAAACTTTCAAGTTTTCGAATATGATCTGACCTACCATCCCTGTCATATTTACACCAAAAAAAACGGATTGTCATCTTCAAAATTTGTATTGCAATCCCGTATTCCATTCACGATTTATTTGGTCCTTCGGGCAATCACGGGATAGGATTTTTTTTTGTTTGGAGGTTTAACGACCACCATGAGCAACTCAATGGGCTATAAGCAGTCGCCCGTCCCTAATTTAGGGTCACTGGTTCTAGGGAAGGGAGAGGGCCAGTGCCTTAAGACAAACACAACATCCGTGCCTCACTGGGATTCGAACCCGGACCCCGTTCGGACGAATGATCAGAGGCCATCGTTTAGACCACTGTGCTACCGGGGCGGCTGGAATTCTTAACCTCCAGATTCTCTAAACATGAATGTCGGTTGGTTCGACTAGCGAATACTGTAATCGGGAACTTGTGACTTGGTCGTTCTGGGTGGTGTAGACGCGGGTTCGATTGCCGCTCCAGGACGGCGAAATTTTCAAGTTTTCGAATATTATCAGACCTACTATCCCTGTCATATTTACACCAAAAAACGGACTGCCATCTTCAAAATTTGTATTGCGTGGTGTAATCCCGTATTTTATCCATGGTTGCAGCTGTAGGCTATAAAAACCGTTTCAAATCGGCCTTTCAGAAGCAGAGGTTCTTTGCAAAATGCAGATATACATTCACGCCATGCTTCTTAAATATGCTTGTACATGACCTAGCAAAATAACTGGTCGACCGCCAAATACAGAAAGCTCTACATATTTATAAGAAATGTTTAACAGCCAGAATGCACTGTAAAAAAAAAAAAAGAAAAACGTAGGTTTTACTGACCGAGCGATTTGTAATTACTGTAAATCGCACACACACAAAAAAGAAAATGCTGTAATGATGTTCAACGGCTTAAAACTGTGAGCCGCACCGGTGGGGCAATGGTCTAAGCGATAGCTTCTGATCATTCGTTCGAAAGGGGTTTGAATCCCGGTGAGGTTATGTTGTGTTTGTCTTACGGCACTGGCTCTCTCCCTTCCCTGGAACCAGTGTCCCTAAAATAGGGACGGGCGACTGCTTATAGCCCATTGAGTTGCTCACGATGGTAGTTTAACCTCCAATAAAAAAAACTGTGGAATCTACAATTATGAGGATGGCAACGCCAACTGGTCTTCAGCAGGAGCAGAACAGGGAACTCATAGATCCCTTGAATTTTTGCAGCCATCACGTTGAATTGTGTCGTGTGTTGCACACAATTCAACATGGTGGCTAGAAAGAACACAGAGAGACAGTGTAACTCTGGTCTCATTAATTTCAGCGAAACTAAAGTTAATAGGCATCTTTGATAGCGTCTTATGAGTTAAAATCTTTTACTCTTTTCTTCAGTTCTTGGTCAGATATTGAGTTTGTCCCCTTCACTAGTTTTCTGGCGATTATATTAAAGAGAGACGGGACAGCCACTTCCTCTTCACTCCCAGAGTTCGGAGGAAACTCAATTGCTGACTATTTTCCTGCAATCTGCTGTTTATTAGGTTCAGTTTATAGAAATTATTTCATTGATCTGTGAGTGGTGTAATGGTTTTATAGCGTCAGGGTTTACGTAGGGAGAGTTTCAAGCACATGGTTTTTTTCACAACTTAAATGAGGTATTTCTTAAGAGAGTAAAAATGGCGATGATGAGTATTCAGCAACTGGCCACATGGTCCGAAGAGCGGGGACAAAAACCGCGCGATTTTGAGGAAAGGGAAGAACAAAAAATTGAAGGCTGGATCTAACCTTTTTTTTTTTTTTAGTGGGGACGAATTCTTTGGTAACCAAGATGGTTTTTTTCGGCTCCCCGAGAACAGGAAGAAAAAAGGAAAATAAGGATTTTTAGAATGTCATATGCCGGGAGGGGATGTTAAAGCAGAAATTAAGTTTGGAAAGAGAAGCTTGGCAGAGAGCTAGGTAACTGAGGAATATACCTGAGAGGAGGTATGTTCATCGGTTACCTAAAAGTTCTGCCGCTCTCAGACAAGAGATACAGTACCGTCCCTAGCGTATAAGTAAATAGAAAAATATGTGTGTACTGTAATTTTCTTATTAAATTGTTGCATTCCAGAATACCTAGGAAAAACAATTAAAACCTGCTTTTAATTTAAGTATGCTATCTTTCTTCAGTCATGGTTGAGCCTTAGATGGTTCTTTATGAGCTTTAACTTCGAAATACTCCTTTCGGCACTGGCAAGAGTTACCGGTATTGTCAAAAGAATACACAACGCAGTTTCTGTGTTTGGATAAATTTCTTTTAAATTGCGGTCATAAATTAGTTTTAGCACATTTTGTGATCGAGATTTTTGTTCAAGTAAGCACAACAATTTTAACTCTTCAGAGTTCCACTGCATCAATATCAGATGCATTATTCCCAGTGAGAATAATTTCCAAATCTTTGCAATGCTGTAACAGAGTTCCGTACGTCCAGTTAACTAAGGACCTAATTTAATACAAGAACTTGAAATGTGAACTATGACATTCTATTTCCTTCAAAACGATCTTGTATTGAATTTATAACTGCGCCTTCAACTGTGTTGAAAAAGCAAATTTCATTTATTTATTTTTTCTGAATTATGGAGTGGTGTTTCATTTTTACTTTCACAAGCATGTTGCTTCTTTGATCTCCAAAATTTCTTTGATTTCTTCCACAAAAAACTGCACGTTTTTTTTTTTTTTGAAGAATGGCATTGAGACCTATCCAGACGTTATGACACCATCGTAAACAATCTAGGGGCAGGGGATACGTACTTGATTAATTTTGTTTCCCCTTCTGACATTCCTGTCGTGCGGTGAAAAAAACGGCATGAAGTTAAGCATCAACCCAGTAGATAACGTGTTACTCCCATTACAATTCCCAATGAAAAGGATCAAAAAAAGAAAAGAAAAAAATTATGTGATGACGCTGCCTCGGGAAAAGCAGATGCTGTGTATAATGATGTTGAATATGAATCGTCACTTAGAATTAATGTATTCTATGTAACTCTGGATTACATGAGAAATTACTTGAAGCACAGATTCGCGGCTGTCAATAATATAAGCAAAATGTTTAGCCCTTTATCAACATACCTTAGTTCCACAAAAATAATATAAGCAAAGTGCTTAGCCCTTTATCAACATACCTTAGTTCCACAAAAATAATATCAGCAAAGTACTTAGCCCTTTATCAACATACCTTAGTTCCACAAAAACAATATAAGCAAAGTACTTAGCCCTTTATCAACATACCTTAGTTCCACAAAAATAATATAAGCAAAGTGCGTAGCCCTTTATCAACATACCTTAGTTCCACAAAAATAATATAAGCAAAGTGCTTAGCCCTTTATCAACATACCTTAGTTCCACAAAAATGATATAAGCAAAGTGCTTAGCCCTTTATCAACATACCTTAGTTCCACAAAAATGATATAAGCAAAGTACTTAGCCCTTTATTAACATACCTTAGTTCCACAAAAATAATATAAGCAAAGTGCTTAGCCCTTTATCAACATACCTTAGTTCCACAAAAATAATATAAGCAAAGTGCTTAGCCCTTTATCAACATACCTTAGTTCCACAAAAATAATATAAGCAAAGTGCTTAGCCCTTTATCAACATACCTTAGTTCCACAAAAATAATATAAGCAAAGTGCTTAGCCCTTTATCAACATACCTTAGTTCCACAAAAATAGTATAAGCAAAGTGCTTAGCCCTTTATCAACATACCTTAGTTCCACAAAAATAATATAAGCAAAGTGCTTAGCCCTTTATCAACATACCTTAGTTCCACAAAAATAATATAAGCAAAGTGCTTAGCCCTTTATCAACATACCTTAGTTCCACAAAAATAATATAAGCAAAGTGCTTAGCCCTTTATCAACATACCTTAGTTCCACAAAAATAATATAAGCAAAGTGCTTAGCCCTTTATCGACATACCTTAGTTCCAGAAAAATAATATAAGCAAAGTGCTTAGCCCTTTATCTTAGTTCCACAGAGGATGCTCTTGAAGGAAAATGCAAACTTCTTGTGAAAATGTATCCCACGTATCTAACTAAAAACTGCATCGATGAAATATGTAGTGTAAAATCTATTCCTAAATTTCTGTTTAGCTAAACACTACATGTGCTAAATGTCAAGTTCACCAATAATGAAACAGGCTTTCACTCTAAATAACGTCAAGGATTGGTACTTAACAAAACATTTATTTGTTTTCAACTTCAATATAGCGTGGTATATCTCAGCGTCGATAACCCACAACTGGTAATCAATCGGTAGTATAACATTCACAACGTAGTTATGCAGACGGCAATAAAAATATAACTTCACCTTAGCTCTGGTACAGTCAATAAGCTCAGCAAAGATTCAACATCTCCAAACCAAACAACTACGTCACAAAATAGATACATCCTTTCTCGTTCTTATCAACATGCATACGTCACTTACGTACTGACTTCAATGATGTTGCCAGACCTCCATTCGTGTGAGAGAGCAGATATCACGTTAAGTTGGGAAGAGCAAAAGAGAACAAACTCAAGTTTACACAGGAAATGGAACTAAAAATGAAAGTTAAATTAAAATATGTCACAAATACAGTACCCGAGAAAAATCTTTCAATGCACATTCAGAAAGAATTTTGAAGTTCACAATTCCGAACTACCGGCAGTCATTCTTTTGAGAAAAAATTATGACAAAACACTGCAGTTAGTGTTTGGTGAAATGTGCATTGTTCTAAGGGTGTTTTGTATGTTTTCTATAACTGATGCTGAAGCAGAACGTAGTTTCAGTAAACTATCCCTTACAAAGAACTGCAGGAAGCTTACATTGAGGAATATACATTTATCTGCACTATCTATGTTATTGTACGTGTAGAAAGCAAGCTCTTCAAGAAAATTAATTTCAGTGAGGTAATTCGAAACTTTTCTTCAAAAAAGAAGCAAGAAAAGTTAATTTTTAGTTTGTCTTTTAGGCTTGGAGGATGTAGAACATCTGAAATAAAAGGTGGGGGGGAAATGATAGATTTAAAAAAAAACTTTTACAATCTTTCTTCAATTTGTTCAAATTAAACATAACGTATTTTCATGAATGAAATACGGGATTACACCATATGATACAAATTTTGAAGATGACAATCCGTTTCTTTTTGTAAATATGACAAGGATGGTAAGTCAGATAATATCCGAAAACTTAAAAATTTCGTCATCCTGGAGCGGGAATTGAACCCACGTCTCCCAGATAGCGCCCGGGTGTGATAACCAATACAGGGAATCTAATCACTACGGGTTCGATTCCCGCTCTAGGACGACGAAATTTTAAAATTTTCGGATAATATCTGATTTACTATCCTTGTCATATTTACACCAAAAAGCGGATTGTCATCTTCAAAATTTGTATAATTCATTTTGTTTCGGTATTGTTACGCACCAAAAACTGGTGAACGCAAAGAATACCAACAAAATAAATATATATATATATAAATAATTCAACTGTTAACTAGTGAGGAAAGCAGTTGAAAACAACCAAAGCCTAAATATGGCAAACGGACATCTCAGTAAGGGAAGAAAACAGATTGAGAAAAGAAGATGGTTCTGTAACAAGAAATAGAGGCGAAATTTTGACAAGAGTGAAAGATTTCTACTCCAAATTATATGAAAGAGATGATACATGTACTCCAGACATCATGAAAGGTTGGTTGGTTGGTTGGTTGGTTGGTTACTGGATTTTAGTGGCGCAAGGGCCAGGTTTGGCCAAAGAGCGCCAGACAAAGAACTATCAGCCACAGAATTTTAAAAGCGTGGAAAATGAGTAAGAGCAGACAGGCTTGGTAAAAGTTGAAAAAGAGTATGATGAAAGCAGGGAAGACAAGGTAGTTAATTAGGTTTATAAAAAAATTTACTAATTGAGATGGACGAACCGTCACTCTCCTCCCCCCACACTCCTCTGCAATGCTGGCAGAGGGCGGGGACGAACTGTCACTCTCCTCCCCCCATGTTCCTCTGCAATGCTGGTTGAGGCTGGGGACGAACTGTCACTCTCCTCCCCCCATGTTCCTCTATAATGTTGGTTGAGGGTGGGGACCTCGCTGAGGCCGAGACAGTTGGATGGACACTGCACACCTTTGCGGATAGAGGGCCGGGTCTTCCGCACGTGCAGGCTGTCTGCTGGGAACCGGAAGAGTCGGTCGTCTTCAAAAGAGAAAGCGCAGACTCAGCTGGTCGAATAAGCTGGAGCTCGGTGAAATCCACCTGTGTCGCTTGTTCAACTGTAGATCGCTTGGCAAGTGCGGCGAGAGCTACAGGGCGCGGAACAAAGGGCTGCACGGGTTGCGGCAGAGACTGAACCACTGCGGCAAAAGTACGCTGTCGGGTGGTGGGAATACCCAACTTGGCCTTGGCAGCAGGGTACGAGAGGCCTTCCAGGGTCTTGAGGCGCTGGATCGCCATCTCGTCCTTCCATTTCATACAGGTGCGGGAGTAAGCTGCATGGGCCTCACCACAGTTAACACAGGAGGCCGCAGAAGTGCAACCTTCCCCGTCATGTTCACTGGAGCCACAATTAGCGCAACGAGAGGAACTCTTACAGAAACGTTGTGAATGCCCGTACCTCTGGCACCTGAAACAGCGCAGAAAACTGGGAATGTACGGGCGAACTGCACAGACCAAGTAGCCTGCCTTGATTTCTGTCGGAACTTTCGGGGAGTTAAAAGTCAAGATTACATTTTTAGACTTAATCAAAGAGCCATCACGCCGGAACATCATACGACGTGCAGCAAGAACACCCTGATCCGCAAGTTCAGTCACCAATTCGTCCTCACTGCATGGCAAGAGATCAAACTCCGAAATAATACCCCGAGAGGTGTTAAGAAACGGGTGAGGTGCCACTTTGACAGGAATGCCTTGAAGACTAGTGAGGAGCAGAAGAGTGTTACTCTGAGAAACACTGCAAGTTTGAACAAGCAGGTCCCCAGAGCGAAGCTTCCTCACAGACTTCAAGGGGCCAACCGCAGCGTCCAAAGCTTTAGAAATGAAAAATGGAGATCTGGTGGACAGTCTCTCATTCGGATCGACGGATTCCACAACTAAGTGAGTAGCATGCGTATTCACAGCAATCGAGGGGAGACGACGCTTCGGAGCGACTGGTACAGCTGCCGAAGAAGAGGTTCCACATTCCGGGTCCAGGTCATGGTCGAAAGATCGTTTAAGGTTAAGAGACTGTGTACGTTGAGAAGACGAAGGAGAGTCGTTTGCAACTATCATTTTCTCAGGTGACTTAAATTTGGAGTGTTTATTTTTGGGTTTACCCATGGAAAAAAGAAGGAAGATTCGTCTGCAGACTACTCCACCCACCACCGAGCCCTACAAGGGAGAACTGGAGGTCCGCAAGCCAAGAAAATGACGCTAGACACAGTTCTGGAGCTTATACGTTGCAGATATAGTCCGTTGGCTGTGATCACACGCACTCGGCGGACACTTCGGCCTCCTGGTACCGTCATGCCAACGCCTTTGGCATGATCCCACAGCCCCCGGGCTCACCCTGCCGTGCCATACGACAAAAAAGCCGCTAAAGCCCTGTACACAACTTGGTACAAGACTTCTGACTAGAGGTGGGTTAGTCTCTAGCCTCCCGTTTACAGCGAAGCCGGGGTCGAAGAGGAGTGTTGGTACACAGGAGGCACTTAACCGGTCTCCTGCGACCTCAGCCGCCAGACATCCCATTTCCACCTCACGGGTCTCCGCACGCGGCAAACATGCAGGTAGGTCTAGCACCCAAACCAGCTAAAAGGAAAAAAAAAGAAATCCAAAGAAGACAAATCCTGGCAGGGAACCTAAACGGAATCTCAGCAACCTACGAACTGAGCGGTTAATATAAATCAGTTAGTGGTGGAGGGTAACAAAACCACAAGACCGGGGTGTTAGTACATAACGTGGTAGCGATTAGGTAGAGAATACAACACGGGCAACTAGCCAGTGGAGAAAATAAAAAAAAAACGAAAAAGCGAGACACAAGACCAGCTCGGGAACGTGGGGACGCGACTCCCCAACAGCTGGATGAACAGCCGTCCCTGCAAACTCCAACAGCACCGAAACAAAAAACAAGCGGTGGCATGACATCAGATATTGACCAGTCACAAGGTCAGCTCGGGCCGTGGGGGCGCCGCTCCCCAAATAACTGGTAAACCAGTTATCCCCGTGCGGGGCATCATGAAAGGTACCAGTACCAGAGTTATTGCAGTCCTCCCAGCAGAAGTTGCACATGCAATCAAGAACATGAAGCGGGGAAAAGCTCCAGGAGAAGATGGAATTACTGTAGACATCATACAAGAAGCAAGTGGAGAAATCGAAACAGTACTCGCCCAAATTTTCACTCGATGCCTTAATGAAGGGAAGATTCCTGAGGATTGGAACAACGCTACAATGATCCTGCTACATAAAAAAGGTGACATTGAGGATCTCAGGAACTACAGACCTATCAGTGGTTTATAAAATCTTCACTAAAGTTCTTTCACACAGCTTGAAGGTAACACTGTACATGGCTCAACCGAGAGAACAAGCTGGATTCAGGAGTGGCTATACAGCACAATAGATCATATCCACGTACTGAAAAAACTAATTGAAAGAGCGAGGGAATATGAACTTCCATTCTGCATGGCTTTTATCGATTGTGAAAAAGCCTTTGATTCCGTGAAACCATCAGCAGTTACAATGGGTCTGAAATCCTGCGGTATTGAAGATGCATACATTAATATCATTAAAAACATCTATGAAAATGCAAGTGCAAAGATTCGGCTGTTTGGAAATACAACACACATAAAAATTAGAAAGGGAGTGAGACAAGGTGACACCATATCTCCGAAGCTCTTTAATGCCACATTGGAAAATGTCTTTCAATCACTTGAAAATTTTGAAGCTATATGAAAAACATGTTACACGGAAAACACTATCCAACAAAGAAGGAATTTTTCAAATCGGACTCCTAGAAGTCGAGATATTGACAAAAATAATATATACATCTACGCCCCCTGGCAGAGAAACTGTGCAATATTTTAGGAAGAAAATATTCTGAGAAGATTTATCGATGTGAGTGGCATCAGTCCACGAAAGAATTTTTTCAATCGATGTTTTAGAAGCTCAGATTTTATGGCAAATACATCAGAAGCCGAAATTAACACTTACGCCCCCTGGTGGCCAAAGTATTCTTTACCAAAAATGCGAAATTATATGCAAAAGATTGTGCATCAGGAGATGTATCCGCTGCAAAAAAAAAATTCAAATCGGAGTTTTAGAAGAAGAGTTATCGGAAAAAAGCTATTTACTTTTACGCCCCTAGCGGAAAATCTATGCGTAATTTGAAAAAGAAACTATATCCAAAATACTCTTCGACATAAATGGAATCGAAAGATAAAGATTTTTTCAATCGGAAGTTTAGAAGCAAATATGTGGAATAAAACGTATTTTTGAATTCGACATCATCTGCATTTACGCCCTCTAGCGGCGAAATTGTACATCGTAAAAAAACGAAATAAAGGATCATTATTCGCATATTTCAAGCTTTCGAACGCAAAAAGAATTTTTCAAATCGGACTAATAGTTGCAGAGATACCGTGGGTACAGACGGACGGACGGACGGACTGACGGGCGGACGGACGGGCGGACGGATGGACGGACGGACAAACCGATAACAGAAGCACGATCTTTTTTTACAAAAGACGTGCTAAAAAGGCAAAAAATGCCGCCCCGGTGGCGCAGTGGTCTAAGCGATGGCCTCTGATCATTCGTTCGTAAGGGGTCCGGGTTCGAATCCCGGTGAGGCATGGATGTTGTGTTTGTCTTACGGTACTGGATTTCTCCCTTCCCTGGAACCAGTGACTCTAAATTAGGGACGGGCGACTGCTTATAGCCCATTGAGTTGCTCACGGTGGTCGTTAAACCTCTAATAATCAAAAAAAAAAAAAAAAAAAAAAAGGCGAACTGGCGCACATTGATAAAAAGTTAATGTCGAGTATGTTCGAAAAGTTCGCCATTGCCCACGATACACATTTGTATTCGTGAAAGTAACTCTGCATGCACATTCCTCAGCATGGAAGGTGTCACACTATTGAAAGCATCTGTAACACGACGACATATTCCCGTGCAGCTAGCGCCGCGTTTCATTGGCATTCGCCGTAAATAAGCACCATCTCGCAACATTGGGAGCGAGTGAAGCTCGCCATTTTCACACAGCGTACGTAAACCTAAAGTTCTGATCAGGGTACAGCCTGCTACTGGTTTTTATATCGCAGGTACAGTACAACGTCACAATCTGTATTTGCATAAGGCTACATTTGCGAAATGTGAATATGCAGATTCGAATCGTCGCACATCGATGTCGGACATTTTAGGGTATTCAGGCAACAATTTATCTTATCCGTGTGAAACAAATGTCGTTTTGTACTAATTAATTGATGCTCTACAACTTTGTAATTGGAGAGTTTGCTCTATCTCTTTTCGTTTTTGATTTGCAATGTCTAACTTCCGCATTTCGCTACTAGAGGCGCTGCTATTGGTTGCATTCAATCGGGCGTAGTCGCTTTACTATATCGTTATCTCACTTGCATAACTGTACCTCTCTCTGTTCGCAAGTTATTTCAGGCTAAAGGGACTTTCCTATGCACCCCGTATACATTAAGATAATAGAACGTTTGTCACAAACATTTTATTTTTTCAAGTCTACAAAACTTTCGCTAGGTTCTGACCTAGCTTCATCAGGACAATGAAAAAAATAAAATATTTGTGAAAAGTGTTGTATTTTTTAACCATTTAAGTACTTTCGACGGTGGCTTAATCATTTTAAGTACTTTCGACTTTAGCTTTGCAGCCGATGTACCTGAACCAAATAGTAAACACATTTTTCTGCGCTCCCGAGAAACGTTCACATAGCGGCAGGGTTTTATGAAAGCTATTTTCTCCTTCTTACCTCAGCATTACTGATTGTACACCAGTCACTCGTGATAAGCCCTCCTTTATAGTACATTCTCTGCTCTGTGATCCAAGGCATGGTGGGGAAGGAATAGTCTTTCTGAAACGGACATCATGCCACTGGGTAGAAATAAATTACTCTATAATCTTCTCTTTCCTTTCGTCGCCATAGTTGCAGATCTTTTAATAGGTACTCCATCAGGAAGGATCAGTGTCAATCACCTTCCCTAAATGACAACTTTGTAAAGTGATCATTTTTATTTGCTGAAGTGGTCATAACAAAGCTAAAGGGAAAAGAACAGTTTCTGGAGCGCAGGTTCACTCGTTCCAGTCACGTTCGGCCCACTTCTCAGACAGCAAATGCATTGCTTCAAGCTGATTTCAGCTCATTTTGCTAGTCCCGAGTTAATTCGTTCCAGACGGTTAAATGGTTAATATAAGGAATAACCCTCATTAAGGGAGCTCAGTGATAGTGTTATTTATACCGTTTCACGACCTTCACACGAGCCGTCGTTTACCCGCAGTTGCTTCGTTTTGCATAAAGACGCGTTGAGCAATAATGTTTTTGCTCTTCGGTGTTTGTATTCTGATCGCTTAAATTTAGTTTACTGCATACTAATCGGGGATTAAGCCAGTGGAGTTTTAATACTTGGTATCCGGGAGAAAAAATCGGAGGCAAGTACGTGTAAAACTTAAGATAATGTTCGCCATCTATTGCTATTTGCAACTAACTACTGCTACATAGTATATAAATATTTTGCTGTATTTTTTTTTTTTTTTTGATTGGAGGTTTAACGACCACCGTGAGCAACTTAATGGCCTATAAGCAGTCGCCCGTCCCTAATTTAGGGTCACTGGTTCAAGGGAAGGGAGAGAGCCAGTGCCGTAAGACAAACACAACATCCATGCCTCACCGGGATTCGAACCCGGACCCCGTTCAGACGAATGATCAGAAGCCATCGCTTAGAGCACTGCGCCACCGGGGCGGCATTTTTTTTTTTTTGCTGTATGATCATAAATGCGTAAAAAATTCTTAATGCTTGTATTTATCTTTCATTAAAACTCAGTAAAGCAAAACCACCATTATATACTTCTTTCATCAGTTTTTATTGCACAAATTATTTTTTTTCATAGTACGGGAAAGGGGGGGGGGGGGTTACTGACATTTCTAGAAAAGGGGTAAGGGCCCGCGCATGTACTTGATGGTTAGGCCCTGCCACTGACTATAAATTTAATTCGCGTCGGATAGGATCAGGGGCGGATCCAGAGGAGCGCCACCCCAGGAACCAAGGAAAAGCTTCGATTTACTAGGTTTTAATAACAAATTGATTATTTTTTCGTGAAAGAAAGTATTAAAAACATATTACTTCCATGCCGCCCCGGTGACGCACTGGTCTAAGCCCTGGCTTATCATCATTCGTCCGAAAGGGATCCGGTTTCGAATCCTGGTGAGGCATGGATGTTGTTTGCCTTACAGCACTGGTTCTCTCCCTTCCCCGGTGCAAGTGGCCCTAAATTAGGTACGGGCGACTGCTTACGGCCCTTGAGTTGCTCACGGTGGTGGTTAAACCTCCAATCAAAAAAAAAAAAAAACATTGTTACTTCCATTACTTTTTTTTTTTTCTGATTGGAGGTTTAACGACCACCGTGAGCAACTCAATGGGCTATAAGCAGTCGCCCGTCCATAATTTAGGGTCACTGGTACCAGGGAAGGGAGAGAGCCAGTGCCGTAAGACAAACACAACATCCATGCCTCACCGGGATTCGAACCCGGACCCCTTACAGACGAACGATCACAAGCCAGCGCCTTAGACCACTGCGACACCAGGGCGGCCTTCCATTACTTAATTGGAAGAATTTATAGACATGCTTAGAACACTTTTTCATTTTGCGGGAAAATATCAGAAAAGTCCCTGGGTATTCCCGACACGTACGCCTCCCCCCTCCCCCTCACGAAAATCCTGGATGCGCCCCTGGATAGGGTTCAAAAGATATGCTTATTGCAACCGCAAATTCGGTGTCATCTTTCTTGTTTCTTAACTTTTTAGAAGATGACATTTTTTTTTCATGCCATAGATTTCGGAATTTTAAGCCAAAGTATTATATGCAATTTCAGCAAAATCTTAATGCGTCGACTTAATGCATGTAGGGTGACAAGCAATAAGTCGTATCTTTCAACAAAACGGACAAGGGGCCGTCCATAAAGTACATCCGAGATTACAGGTTGGGGGGGGGGTTCCTGACACCCGGACCAAATGTGACATGGGGGGGGGGGACTTTTAGTAATCCGAACGTTCAGCGGCAAAAATGTAGTGGATGGTATTTCTTCGTTTTGTTTTGTCTTGTTTAGTACATTTTTGGTAAAAGATGGTGCCCTCGTTATCGGTTTGTCCGTCCGTCTGTCTGTCTGTAGACACGATATCTCTGCAACTTAGTCCGATTTAAAAAAATTCTTTAGGAAGCTTGGAATGTGCAAGTGATGATCCTCTATTTCATTTTTTTAACGATGCAAAATTTTGCCGCTAGAGGGCGCTTGTAAATGCGAATGATATCCAAATCAAAACACATTCTATTCCGTATATTTGCTTCCAAACATCCAATTCAAAAAAATCCTTGTACTTTTCGATTCCATTCATATCGAAGATTATTTTAATGATAGCCACTTTTCCAAGTTACTCATAGATTCTCCGCTATGGGGCGTAAAACTAAATTACTTTTCCCCAGATATGTCTGATTCTAAAACTCTGATTTAAAAAATTTCCTTCAGCGGAGACAGCTCGTGATGGGAAATATTTTGCATATAATTATTAATTTTTGGGTACAAAATAGTTTGACCACGAGGGCGTAAGCGTAGATTTCTGCTTCTGATGTATTTGCAGCAAAATTTCAGCTTCTAAAATCTCGATTGATAAAATTCTTTGGTGGATATTTTCTTCTTAAAATAACGTATGAATTTTCCGCCAGGGGGCTTAGATACATGTCCTGTTTTTGTCAATATCTGTGCTTCTAATGATCCGATTTGAAAAATTTCTTCTTTGTTGAACAGTTTCCGGTGCGACATGTTTCTAATATAATTTCAAAATTTTCAAGTAATTCATTGACTATACGCTACGGGGAGTAATGTAAATTGCGCTTTCCCCGATACTTCTGCTCTAAGCCTCCTCTCTGAAAAATTCTTCCAGCACCGGATACAGCTGCTGACAGAAAATTTTTTGTTATAATTTCTAATTTTTTATAAAATCTGGTTTGGCCACCAAGGGGCGTAAGAGTTAAATTTCTACTTCGTAGGTATTTGTAGCAAAATCTCAGATTCTAACACCCCGATTAAAAAAATATTTCGTGAACCGATACCGCTCGTGTCGATAAACATTTGAGAATATTTTCTCATTAAAATAATGCATGGTTTCTCCACCAGAGGGCGTAGAGATCTATCTTATTTCTGTCAAAGTCTCTGCCTCTAAAAGTCGGATTTGAAAAATTCCTTTTTTGTTAAACTGCGTGTCTGTTGTAAAATGTTTATCATATACTTTCAAAATTTTCAAGTAATGCATACACTTTTCTCTAGAAAGCGTAAAGATAAATTGCGTTTTCCTCAAATCTCTGCTTCTAAAACTCCGATTTGAAAAATTCCTTCTGCACCGGATACAGCTCCTGATAGGAAATGTTTTGCATATAATTTGTAATATTTGATAAAGAACGGTTTGGCCACCAGGGGACACAAGGGTTAATTTCTGCGTCTGATGTATTTGCAGTAAAATCTGAGCTCCTGAAAACTCGATTGAAAAAATTATTTCGTGCACCGATACCGCTCACATTGAAAAACCTTTTGAAAATACTTTCTTCTTAAAATAATGCATAGTTTTTTCGCCAGGGGCGTAGATGAATATCTTGTGTTTGTCGATATCTCTGTTTCTAAGAGCCCGATTCGAAAAAATATTTCTTTGTTGGAGAGCGTTTCCACTGCGAAATGTTTCGCATATAATTTCATTTTTTTCTTAACGCGAAAGTCTGCCACCAGATGGCGTCAGTTGACGTTTCCGTTTACAGCAATATCTGCGGGATTAAAAACCCGACTGAAAAACTTCTTTCTTCGGTCAGATACTGCTGTTTCCCATACCGGTTCCATTGATTTTGAATAGCTTTGGTATATTTAATTCACATTAGAACGGATTCAAAAGACGTGCTCATTACACCCGAAAATTCGGTGTCATCTTTCTTGTTTCTCCTTTTGATAGCTAAAAAAAGGTAAAAATATTTCAGGTTTCTGATGATATTTAGCTAAATCACAATATTAAGCTCTCGTATTTGTACTACCAAATCTATCGTGTTTTGTAGATGGTATGATCGGAAGTGTTGCAACCTTGAGTGTATGCGTTCATTTGTAGATCTTTATTTCAGAATGATAAAGTTCGGGTAGCATTTGGAAAAAAATTGTCTAAATAATAAATATTTTCTTAAGAAAAAGTGTAAATATATGGAAGATTCCTTTATATAATTACATGTTTTCTTTCTGTTTCTCGACGGACTTCTAAAAGCAGTCGTCAAAAAAAAAAAAAAAAAAAAAGGACGGTTGCGAGAATTAGGACGTACCTTTTAAAGGTAGAGGTGTCAACTAGAGATGAGTTCGGGCCCGGCTCGGACAGGCTCAGAATTATTAACTACCAAAAAACCCGGGCCCGGGCTCGGAATTACACGTCTTGAATTTCATTACTGTAAATAATTTAACACGTGTAATTCCGAGCCCGGTTGAATTACACGTGTTGAATTTCCTTGTGGATTTGTTACCATGGTGGAAGGATTTTCAATTTCCTAAGCTAACTGCCATTGCAAGACAAATTTTGCTTAGCAAGACTTGCATTATGCATTGTCCAAAGCTATGGCCTAAGCAAGGATTAGTTTAAGGAGGTCTGGTATCGAAAAACTGGGGAAAAAATCACATTCCCATTTTTTGTATTTTATTAAAAATCAAGATTGGGCCATATCTTTGGCCAGTGTATAATGGATAAATGCAAGTCTTGATAAGCAAAGTTTTCCAAGAATCCGGACCCGGGCTCAGCAAACACATGTAATCAAAGAAAGCGGGTCGGGCCCAAGCTCCTAAAATTGAGCCCGAACTCATCTCTAGTGTCAACAATCGGACAAAATGTGACATGGGGGAGGAAGGGAGTCTAAAAATAGTAAAAAATCATGGACGTACTTTATGGACGTCCCCCAAGGAAAAGAAAGAGATAGGTTCACAGAGTGAGAAAGACAATGAAACAGGAGAGAGACTGAAAAATGAGTGTGTGTATGAGAGAAAGAGTGTAACAAGAAACCACTTGTGTTTTAACGCAGGATGTCTGATCGACCTGTTTGGTATCACTGCATATCTATAGCGTTTTAGTTATTCGTACAAAAAAATTCATGTTCTGTTTTCTGAACACACACACACATGTAGTTTCCAGTGCTATATTTTTACGACCCTCTCAATTCATTAACTTCCGGTCGTTCTTTTGCTTTGTGTTCTAATCATTCAGATCTTCATAACGGTCCGGGAGGGAAAAGAAAGAAACATGCATACATATACATTCAGTTTTCGAATTTGAGATTCTGGGAGCACCTTGTTCCTCGGGTATTGCAGTTGTTATTGTTACGTAGCACAGGTTTTTTCCATGAATGAAAGAGGCTTTTCTATATTTGTTTGTCAGCGATGCCAAATTCAGTAACCCGTGGCGTACTATACAGTTGCACGTCACTTTCTATAATAGCGCGGAATGTCGGTTCCTTTTTTTTTTTTTTTTTTTTTTCAAGTGCGTTTCTTTCTGCCCCTGACCTTGTGTGGGCAACGGGCGACGCTTCCGGTTGCAAAACCTAACACCGGAAACTCGGAAGGAAACACCATTACTGCGGCCTCTGCTGCTTATACATGGTTTAGCGTTTTAGGCACGAAAATACTGGAAATTCGGAATTTAACAGCTGTCGGACACATTTATATGTGGTGAATTTTATCAAAACAGAGCTACTTTTGCAAGGAGACGTCAAAAGCCGAATTTTCTCTCCTGCAAAGCCCAATACGTAGGGGTTTTTTTTTAATTTTTTATCATGGAACTGATATAATTTTTTATACTTTGGATTTGCAGGAGTAAATTAGGACCGTCTCAAAGCCAGATACTCCACGGAAATTAAAAATTTTCTGAATTTTTATTTAGAGGACCTTTTTGTTAGTACGTCTTTTGAATAAAAACAAGTACGCTCTAATGTTATTCATGGGTCAAAACATCATGTTGTCTTGATGCCCTGGACTATTGGATTTTATGCTCTGACTACAGCAAAATATTTTGTACCAGCGCGGGATTACCGTGTAAGTTTTTTAGTTTTTTTTTTTTTTTTTTTTTTTGAAGCTGTGGTGCATGCGCAAATGTATTGTATTTTATTAGGTATTTTACGTGCGTTTTTTGATAATGTATACATACAGCTTACACACAGTGTTTCTTTCAGGCATACATCCAGAGGGGCGAAGCTCTCCCAGAAAAGACAATTCCCCCCCCCTCCCTTTCCGGAGACATTTTGGGTTACCGAGACAAATTTTAATAAATTCAGGCTATGATGAAAAAGGAAGTTTCGTTTCCTTTTATGATACAAATATTTCTTAAATTTTATTTTTTTAATATTTGTTCAAATGGTACTAGTTATAGTTTATTTTATTAAAAAGTGTATTACGACGCATGGTATTTTTCAAAATATAATATGTAGACTAATCATACCTAATTGTCTGGGAATCGTGATTCAGGAACAAGAGTGCGTCGAATGCAATTTTAACAGATAAAAATTACAAGCCTGCGGAACCTCCCCTTCCCTTCTTTAGCTGAAAACAGTTTGTTATTCCTGAAATGTTTGAAGAAGTAAGTGCTATATCAGGTATGTATATAAAATTTTTCTTCGGGGGTGGGGGGTGGCGAAAAAAAGGAAGTTTTTGAAACCCACCATCTGGAAAAAAATTAAAGTTAATGAAAAATTGAAGAAAAATTAAAGCATTTTTTTCTAATGTAAGTTGATACATTTTTATTAAATTAAGGCATTTTTTTCAAATGTAAGTCTCATTTTAACCAAAAACAAAATAATGAAGCATTTTCCGTGGGTGGTGCCCCCTCTAAATGCGCCCCTGTGCTAGATATATAGTAATTCATCATCATCATCATTGTCAACCATTATCAATCCACTGCTGGACGAATGTCTCCCCAAGTTTCCTCCACAACGGTCTGTCTTGTGCCAGTCTCCTCCATGTCACCCCTGCATACTTTCGAATTTCATCCACCCATCTCCCATGTGGTCTTCTTCTGGGTCTTTTCCTCTCCCTTGGAATCCAATCTAAAATTTCGGCTGTCCATCGATGATCTGTCCTTCTGGCAGTATGTCCAGCCCATTGCCATTTCAGGGATTTAACTCTGATCATGATGTCTTCCACTCTTGTCATTTTTCGGATCCACGAGTTCCTCTTCTTATCTCTCCTGGTTACACCAAGTATGCACCTCTCCATGCTGCTTTGAGTTGTCTGCAGCCTTTGTATGTGTCTTTTAGTTAAGGTCCACGTCTCTGCACCATACGTAAGCACTGGAAGGATGCATTGATCAAGCACTTTTCTTTTAAGACATAATGGCATATTGCTCTTGAAAATTATGCTGTTTCTTCCAAAAGCTCTATAGGCAAGTTTTGTACGCCGATTAATTTCTTCATCAATGTGACCCTCACTTTATATCTGCTGTCCAAGATAAACGTACGTGTCGGTTATCTCCAGCTTTTCTCCAGCAATCGATAAATCTTCATTTCTTGTAAAAGAATTGAACATCACTTTTGTCTTCTGAAAGTTCATTTTTAATCCCACTTCTTTACTCTTGTCAGCAAGTTGCTGGATCATACTCTGCAGCTCTGATGGGCTAGTTGCAAAAATGACTACGTCATCAGCAAAACGAAGGTGGGTTAGATAATCTCCATTAATCTTTATCCCCTTGTTTTCCCAGCTCAGTGACTGAAAAACACCCTCCAATGTGGCATTAAAGAGCTTCGGAGATATGGTGTCACCTTGTCTCACTCCCTTTCCAATTTTTATGTGTGTTGTATTTTCAAACAGCCTAATCTTTGCACTTGCATTTTCATAGATGTTATTAATAATATTAATGTATGCATCTTCAATACCGCAGGTTTTCAGAGCCATTGTAACTGCTGATGGTTTCACCGAATCAAAGGCTTTTTCATAATCGATAAAAGCCATGCACAATGGAAGTTCATATTCCCTCGCTCTTTCAATTAGTTCTCTCAGCACATGGATATGATCTATTGTGCTGTAGCCACTCCTGAATCCAGCTTGTTCTCTCGGTTGAGCCATGTCCAGTGTTACCTTCAAGCGGTGTGAAAGAACTTTAGTGAAGATTTTATAAACTACTGATAGGAGGCTGATAGGTCTGTAGTTTCCGAGATCCTCAATGTCACCTTTCTTATGTAGCAGGATCATTGTAGCGGTGTTCCAATCCTCAGGAATCTTTCCTTCATTAAGGCATCGAGTGAAAATTTGGGCGAGTACTGTTTCGATTTCTCCACTTGCTTCTTGTATGATGTCTACAGTAATTCCATCTTCTCCTGGAGCTTTTCCCCGCTTCATGTTCTTGATTGCATTTGCAACTTCTGCTGGAAGGACTGGAGGAACTCTGGTACTGGTATCTTTCATGATGTCTGGAGTGCATGTATCATCCCTTTCATATAATTTGGAGTAGAAATCTTTCACTCTTGTCAAAATTTCGCCTGTATTTCTTGTTACGGAACCATGTTCTTTTCTCAGTGCCATAATCTGTTTTCTTCCCTTACTGAGATGTCCCTTTGCTATCTTTAGGCTTTGGTTGTTTTCAATTGCTTTCCTCACTAGTTCACAGTTGAATTTTCTTACGTCTTCAGTGATACTTTTTCGTACTGTCTTGCATAGCTCGATATATTTCACTTTGGAAGTCACATCTTCTTTAGTTGTCCTCATCTCTCTTCTTTTTGGCATCAACATTTTCGCTTTTCCTGATAATTTATTTACATGCAGCTTGTTCTTAGACCCAGCTAATTTTGTTGCTGATTCCATAAGAGCTTTGGTTACTTTACTGTTAACTTCAGAGATGTCCACTTCTTCCGATGTTAGGCCTTCTAAAGCAGAGAACCTGTTCTTCAGTTCCAAATTGAAGGTATTATGGTGTTTTTTAAGGTTGGCTATGTCAATAGATTTTGTTTGTCTTATGAGCTTGCCACGTTCAAGTTTAGTGTTGAGGTGCATCTTTCATCTCACCAATCTATGGTCACTACCTGTGTTGAACTTGTTTAGCACACTGCAGTCTTCTATGACGAATTTTTTGTTGCACATAATAAAATCAATTTCACTTGTCGTCCCATTTGGATGTCTCTATGTCCATTTCCTGTGTGGCTTTTTCTTGAAAAAGGAGTTCAAGATTAAAAACCCTTCTGCCTCTGCAGACTCAACGAGAGTATTTCCACGCTGGTTTCTGTTGCCATGACCGAATTTACCTACTGAAGTTTCATTCTGTTGCCGTTGCCCTATTTTTGCATTGAAATCTCCCATAATTATCTTCAAGTGCTGCTTACCTTTATTATTTAGATGACGAATTTCCTCATAAAATTCTTCAATTTCTTCTTCAGGATGACTTGTGGTGGGTGCATAAGTTTGAATAATCTGAGCCTGGTATCTTTTCGAGAGTTGGATAACAAGTCTTGCAGCTCTGTCAGAGGAACTTTCAACTTCTACAACTTTATCCTTCAGTTTCTTGTTTATTATAAATCCAACACCACTAGTTCTGCAAGTATCTGTCCCACGATAGTAGAAGAGATGTCCACTTTTCAGTTCAATGAGATCTTCTCCTTTTCTCCTTACCTCACTTAGTCCCACGATGTCCCACTTGATCCTTTGTAGTTCCTCTTCCAATTCAAGAAGCCTTGAATCAGCTATATATATGAATATAATGGTTAAAATTATATATATATATATATATCATCATCATCATCATCATTGTCAACCATTATCAATCCACTGCTGGACGAAGGTCTCCCCAAGTTTCCTCCACAACGGTCTGTCTTGTGCCAGTCTCCTCCATGTCACCCCTGCATACTTTCGAATTTCATCCACCCATCTCCCATGTGGTCTTCTTCTGGGTCTTTTCCTCTCCCTTGGAATCCAATCTAAAATTTCGGCTGTCCATCGATGATCTGTCCTTCTGGCAGTATGTCCAGCCCATTGCCATTTCAGGGATTTAACTCTGATCATGATGTCTTCCACTCTTGTCATTTTTCGGATCCACGAGTTCCTCTTCTTATCTCTCCTGGTTACACCAAGCATGCACCTCTCCATGCTGCTTTGAGTTGTCTGCAGCCTTTTGTATGTCTCTTTTAGTTAAGGTCCACGTCTCCGCACCATACGTAAGCACTGGAAGGATGCATTGATCAAACACTTTTCTTTTAAGACATAATGGCATATTGCTCTTGAAAATTATGCTGTTTCTTCCAAAAGCTCTCCAGGCAAGTTTTGTACGCCGATTAATTTCTTCATCAATGTGACCCTCACTTGATATCTGCTGTCCAAGATAAACGTACGTGTCTGTTATCTCCATCTTTTCTCCATCAATCGATAAATCTTCATTTCTTGTAAAAAGCATTGAACATCACTTTTGTCTTCTGAAAGTTCATTTTTAATCCCACTTCTTTACTCTTGTCAGCAAGTTCCTGGATCATACTCTGCAGCTCTGATGGGGTAGTTGCAAAAATGACTACGTCATGAGCAAAACGAAGGTGGGTTAGATAATCTCCATTAATCTTTATCCCCTTGTTTTCCCAGCTCAGTGACTGAAAAACACCCTCCAATGTGGCATTAAAGAGCTTCGGAGATATGGTGTCACCTTGTCTCACTCCCTTTCCAATTTTTACGTGTGTTGTATTTTCAAACAGCCTAATCTTTGCACTTGCATTTTCATAGATGTTATTAATAATATTAATGTATGCATCTTCAATACCGCAGGTTTTCAGAGCCATTGTAACTGCTGATGGTTTCACCGAATCAAAGGCTTTTTCATAATCGATAAAAGCCATGCACAATGGAAGTTCATATTCCCTCGCTCTTTCAATTAGTTCTCTCAGCACGTGGATATGATCTATTGTGCTGTAGCCACTCCTGAATCCAGCTTGTTCTCTCGGTTGAGCCATGTCCAGTGTTACCTTCAATCGGTGTGAAAGAACTTTAGTGAAGATTTTATAAACTACTGATAGGAGGCTGATAGGTCTGTAGTTTCCGAGATCCTCAATGTCACCTTTCTTATGTAGCAGGATCATTGTAGCGGTGTTCCAATCCTCAGGAATCTTTCCTTCATTAAGGCATCGAGTGAAAATTTGGGCGAGTACTGTTTCGATTTCTCCACTTGCTTCTTGTATGATGTCTACAGTAATTCCATCTTCTCCTGGAACTTTTCCTCGCTTCATGTTCTTGATTGCATGTGCAACTTCTGCTGGAAGGACTGGAGGAACTCTGGTACTGGTATCTTTCATGATGTCTGGAGTGCATATATCATCCCTTTCATATAATTTGGAGTAGAAATCTTTCACTCTTGTCAAAATTTCGCCTCTATTTCTTGTTACAGAACCATCTTCTTTTCTCAGTGCCATAATCTGTTTTCTTCCCTTACTGAGATGTCCCTTTGCTATCTTTAGGCTTTGGTTGTTTTCAATTGCTTTCCTCACTAGTTCACAGTTGAATTTCCTTACGTCTTCAGTGATACTTTTTCTTACTGTCTTGCATAGCTCTATATATTCCACTTTGGAAGTCACATCTTCTTTAGTTGTCCTCATCTCTCTTCTTTTTTGCATCAACATTTTGGTTTTTCCTGATAATTTGTTCACATGCAACTTGTTCTTAGACCCAGCTAATTTTGTTGCTGTTTCCATAAGAGCTTTGGTTACTTTTCTGTTAACTTCAGAGATGTCCACTTCTTCCGATGTTAGGCCTTCTAAAGCAGAGAACCTGTTCTTCAGTTCTAACTTGAAGGTATTATGGTGTTTTTTAAGGTTGGTTATGTCAATAGATTTTGTTTGTCCTATGAGCTTGCCACGTTCAAGTTTAGTGTTGAGGTGCATCTTACATCTCACCAATCTATGGTCACTACCTGTGTTGAACTTGTTTAGCACACTGCAGTCTTCTATGACGAATTTTTTGTTACACATAATAAAATCAATTTCACTTGTCGTCCCATTTGGATGTCTCCATGTCCATTTCCTGTGTGGCTTTTTCTTGAAGAAGGAGTTCAAGATGAAAAACCCTTCTGCCTCTGCAAACTCAACGAGAGTATTTCCACGCTGGTTTCTGTTGCCATGACCGAATTTACCTACTGAAGTTTCATTCTGTTGCCGTTGCCCTATTTTTGCATTGAAATCTCCCATAATTATCTTCAAATGCTGCTTACCTTTATTATTTAGATGACAAATTTCCTCATAAAATTCTTCAATTTCTTCTTCAGGATGACTTGTGGTGGGTGCATAAGTTTGAATAATCTGAGCCTGGTATCTTTTCGAGAGTTGGATAACAAGTCGTGCAGCTCTGTCAGAGGAACTTTCAACTTCTACAACTTTGTCCTTCAGTTTCTTGTTTATTATAAATCCAACACCACTAGTTCTGCCAGTATCTGTCCCACGATAGTAGAAGAGATGTCCACTTTTCAGTTCGATGAGATCTTCTCCTTTTCTCCTTACCTCACTTAGCCCCACGATGTCCCACTTGATCCTTTGTAGTTCCTCTTCCAATTCAAGAAGCCTTGAATCAGAAGATAGGGAGCGTCCATTGTAAGTAGCCAAGGTCAGCATCAGATGGCAGCCTAGTCCGGTCCTCCGGGGATTCTTAGCACCCTCTGCCTTCATGTCGCACTGGCCGCTGCCTTGGCCAGATACATTCCAGCTGCCGGAGACTGAGGGCCAAGATTTAAGTTGTGGAATCATTTTGGAGGGGTTTGGCCATAACTCACCACGCTGGCCAAGCGGGTTGGTGAGTGTGGGATAGCATTTCCTCTGATCCCGATGGTATAGTTATACCGCTATGGGCTATATATATATATATATATAGCAAATGGAAAACTTGCCCACTCTAAGGTTCCATTTGCCCCCTCGGCCAAAAAGTCCTGAAAGAAACACTGCTTGCACATTTTGATGTGTCACGTTTCTATTTCACAGGAACCGCATTTGGTATGTCGTAGATTGCCAGTGTTGTTGTGTGTGTGGGGGGGGAGGGGGTCATGGAACAAAGAGATATAGGTCAAGTTTGCCTGCTTTCCGGTATTGTTGAACAGACGCGGATTTAACAGCCGGGATACCCGAGAAATTCATGGTGGGCCGAAATATTTGGGGGCGGATAGATCTTATGTTACCTCTAGAAAAAAAAAAAGCGTGTGTGTACTTTTACTCCAGTGTTCTTGTAGAAGAAAACAATGTTATACTAAAATAGCAAAGTTTATTCACCACTTTATGGGCTTCAAAAAAAAGAAAAGAAAACACAACCCTACTTTGCTAATGCTCTATTGAAGCACACTGTTTCTAAAAAAGGAAGTTTTTGAAATCCACTATCTGGAAAAAAATTAAAGTTAATGAAAAATTAAAGCATTCTTTTTTCTAATGTAAGTTGATACATTTTTATTAAATTAAGGTATTTTTTTCTAATGTAAGTTCTTTTCCCTTTTTCGACTTTCAAATTTAAGCCCTGTCCCTTCGGGCTAATATACTCTATCTCAGTCAGCTTTTGCCAAATTCAGTTGAATAATCGATAAATCTAATCAAATAGGCTGTTATTAGTCTGGGATAGGAACTCGAAATTGTGTACGTTAATACATTAAGGTTCATCTACGGTAAAATTTTTGGGATGTTGCTACGTATACGCCTTTTCTTTTTATTATTATTATTATTATTTTTTTTTTGTTGAACAATATTTGCATCCGATTTTCTACTTTTTGGGCCTTACAACTGCAGTTCTAGAAAACATTTTTGAGCTGGCGAAACAAAACAAAAAACAATACTTTTACAGTTCGAAATTAAATAGGAAAAAAATTATTTTTGAATTCCTTAATTTTTCTCACTTTATAAATTTGCACTGAAATTCTTGCAATTTTGTACATTTTCACTTTTATGGAGAGATTTTTTCGTAATTATTTTATTAATGATAATCTTGAGAAAGAAATTGATTTTGGCTCATTTGGATTTTCGTTTTACTAAAAAGCTAAGAAACAGTTATAAATTCTTAATTCAGTAATCGTAATAAAATTTGAACGAATGCAATAAAGTCTTGGGAAGTTTCTCTCAGAGCACGTAATTTATCTGTTGTTTCTCAGGAAAGGAAGTAATTTGTTCTTACACAAAATTGAGCCCAGGGAAATAAGTAAAATGTTGTACATTATTGCCTTAATACAAAAACTGTAGTGATTCGTAGACTTACGTTGAAAAGATGTTTGTGCAATAAACGGTGATGCTGACATACCAATTTTTTTTTTTTTATTCTATTTTAGGGATAGGATACACCGATAATTTTCCCTAAAAGTGGGCCGCACAAAATAGCTACCAGGGCTGTTCATGGATGACCAGTCCGCCACTGGTTTTGGGAAGCACAAACAAAAAAAACTTCTGATATTAGATATGTGTGTGCGGGGGGTGGGGGGTGGGGGGTATCGGAAGGGCAGATTAACGATATTTGTCTGCATGTCATAGTTAGTGTAATTGGCATTTATTTTATCCTAATTTACTTCCGACTTGATCAAAGTGAGTTGGGGCTAGTGAATTCTCATTCCAGTTACTCCGGAAGAAAATGGACGAAATATAATTTCTTTTTTTTTTTTTTTTACCCTTGATATCACTGCTAGTTCGTCCGTCTGTGGACACTATATCTCCGCAACTCTTAGTCTGATTTGAAAAAATCTTTTTCCATCGAAAGTCTGAATAGTGTGAAAGACGATTCATATCTTCTTTATGCATAACCTGGCCGCTAGGGGGCGCAAACTGACATGCTATTAAATTCAAAACATATTTTACTCTGTACAATTACTTCAAAAAAAAATATTCAGAAAATTATTTTTTACCTTCCTATAATATCTCTTCCGACGAAGGCTGTTTTACATACAATTTCTGTTTGAAATAATAAATGGTGCCACCACTAGTTAATGTATATCATATTATTCCCAAAACCTCTGCTTCTAAAATTTGGATTTCAAATTTATTTTTTTAACGCTTCACCACAATGAATATTTTGCATGCATTTTACGATCTTGTGACAAAGGGGGGTGGGGTGGGGGAGACGGAATTGCATATTTGTTTTTATTGTTTGCAATCGTATCTTCACTTCTGAAAATCTAACTGGAAAAATTATTTTTCAGTCAGACGCTATGCACTACGGAATACATAAATTTTTTTCTCAATATTTAGTTTTCCTCCTAGGGATGCGTTAATTTAAATCTCTCTAATAATGATATCTCTGCTTCTAAAAGTCCGATTAAAAAAATGCTGCTGAATGCATTCGTGGAGATTAACATTTTTCGTATATTTGCCAACTCCATACAGCTCGGCCACTAGTGGCTGCAAGTTTTCATTCCTGTTTGTACCATAACTGAAACAGTGTCTTCATTTGTAAGAACCTGATTTTTAAAATCCCCTTCGCATTGGATATCTTCCATTATGAGAAATGCTTTGCACACGATATGTGGTTTTTCGTATCATGCATTCATCCGCTAGTGAGAGAAAGTTACTTCTATTTATGGATTTTTTACCGTTTGTATAGAAGCACGGTTGATTTTTTTTTTTTTTTAACCAGGAGTAAATGCATTCATTCCATTTATTACTGAATATTTTTTTTTCTAAAATTCTGCTTTGAAATAAGTTCTTTGTGTAGGAAAGGATTCAAAAGAAGCGCTCATTACACCCGTGAATTCAGTGTAATCTTTCTTGTTAACTGTTACGTGTAATGTGCCTTCATTTTGCAATGTTGTCTATTCTTCTACTTCTCCTGTTATTCGAGCTTGTAAGTTTAATGCAAGATAACAGGCCTTTCAAAGTAGGCGGCAACGTATGACCACGTCAGGAAGAGTTAGTTTTTTGATTATCAAACTTGTTAAATATATGTATATACGCAAGTGGAGAAATCGAAACAGTACTCGCCCAAATTTTCACTCGATGCCTTAATGAAGGGAAAATTCCTGAGGATTGGAACAACGCTACAATGATCTTGCTACATAAAAAAGGTGACATTGAGGATCTCAGGAACTACAGACCTATCAGCCTCCTATCAGTGGTTTATAAAATCTTCACTAAAGTTCTTTCACACCGCTTGAAGGTGACACTGGACATGGCTCAACCGAGAGAACAAGCTGGATTCAGGAGTGGCTACAGCACAATAGATCATATCCACGTACTGAGAGAACTAATTGAAAGAGCGAGGGAATATGAGCTTCCATTGTGCATGGCTTTTATCGATTATGAAAAAGCCTTTGATTCGGTGAAACCATCAGCAGTTGCAATGGCTCTGAAATCCTGCGGTATTGAAGATGCATACATTAATATTATTAATAACATCTATGAAAATGCAAGTGCAAAGATTCGGCTGTTTGAAAATACAACACACATAAAAATTGGAAAAGGAGTGAGAAAAGGTGACACCATATCTCCGAAGCTCTTTAATGCCACATTGGAAAATGTCTTTCAATCACTGAACTGGGAAAACAAAGGGATAAAGATTAATGGAGATTATCTAACCCACCTTCGTTTTGCTGATGACATAGTCATTTTTGCATCTACCCCATCAGAGCTACAGAGTATGATCCAGGAACTTGCTGACAAGAGTAAAGAAGTGGGATTAAAAATGAACTTTCAGAAGATAAAAGTGATGTACAATGCTTTTACAAGAAATGAAGATTTATCGATTGAAGGAGAAAAGCTGGAGATAACAGACACGTACGTTTATCTTGGACAGCAGATATCAAGTGAGGGTCACATTGGTGAAGAAATTAATCGGCGTACAAAACTTGCCTGGAGAGCTTTTGGAAGAAACAGCATAATTTTCAAGAGCAATATGCCAGTATGTCTTAAAAGAAAAGTGTTTGATCAATGCATCCTTCCAGTGCTTACGTATAGTGCAGAGACGTGGACCTTAGCTAAAAGAGACATACAAAGGCTGCAGACAACTCAAAGTAGCATGGAGAGGTGCATGCTTGGTGTAACCAGGAGAGATAAGAAGAGGAACACGTGGATCCGAAAAATGACAAGAGTGGAAGACATCATGATCAGAGTTAAATCCCTGAAATGGCAATGGGCTGGACATACTGCCAGAAGAACAGACCATCGATGGACAGCCGAAATTTTAGATTGGATTCCAAGGGAGAGGAAAAGACCCTGAAGAAGACCACATGGAAGATGGGTGGATTAAATTCGAAAGTATGCGGGAGTGACATGGAGGAGACTGGCACAAGACAAACCGTTGTGGAGGAAACTTGGGGAGACCTTCGTCCAGCAGTGGATTGATAATGGTTGACAATGATGATGATGATGATACGCAGTATATACACTGTATTGAGAAGTCACCGGACATCCCTTCACAAGCAAATGAACGGATCCGCTGCGTTGTTAAGATGCGCGGTACAGCTGCAAATGGTATAAAAACAAGCCCGCAGCTGACCGCGATCATATCGCACTGTGAGGTTGAGTGAAAATGTCGCGGCAGGAGAGAAATGACTTTGAGAAAGGAAAGATTGTTTGGTGTTATATTAGTGGGTTGCTCGTAAGAGAAACCTAGAGGCGTTTAAACATAGCCAAGTCAACTGTTTTGGATGTACCGAATGAGTGAAAGACAGTATGGCGTGCCCAAAGCAGCAGATTTTCTTCGGTAGACGAAAGAAAATCAGTGATAGAGAACGTCGAAGCCTCAGGAGAGTCGTTACAGCTAATCAACAGAGTACTGAGCAAGACCTCAGTGTGCAGGTGAGTAAAAATGCTGGAACCTCGGAATGTACACGTACCATTCGCAGAGAACTTCATTCCATGGGTTACCGTGGGCGTGCGGCTGCTCATAAGCCTTTCATCTCCACTCGGAATGCTACTCGACGTTAAGCATGGTGTTAAGAACAACTATCGTGGGCCGTATCAATGGAAACGCGTCCTATGGACTGATGAATCCTGATACGATCCATCAGTCTGATAGCCGTGTGTGGGTATGGCGGCAGCCAGAGGAACGCTATTTACCACAGTGTACTGTTCCTACGGTCAAGTTTGGAGCTGGCAGTGTACACGTGTGGAAGTGTTTTTCGTGGTATGCTCCCGGCTTACTGGTTATAGTGGACAAATCTGTTAACCAGCACGCGTCTACCTCGATATTCTGGACAATTATGTCCTACCAACTCTGTGGCAATACTATGGAACCGAGCCTTGTTGGTACCAGTGGGATAGCACCGAGTCATAAAGCAAGGACTGTTACGGCGTGGCTTGACGATAATTCCGTATCGTGTGTGGAGTGGCCAGCACACAGCGTTGATCTTAATCACATATAGTACCTATGTGATGAATTAGAACGCCGCATAACAAGTTTGGAGCCAAGATCTACTACTAAGCAACAGTTAGCGGCAGCATTATGTGCTGAACGGAAGCGCATACTTATCGCTGTGTGTCTAAAACCTTGTCGAAAGCATGTCAGGAAGGGTCAGTGCATGCATTAAGGCCAAAGGTGGACCGGCATCGTACTAATGTATGTCAATAAATGTTATGTTGTGTTTCTCTTATAGGAATCCGGTGACTTTTGTCGATATAGTGTATATATAAACCGATGAGCCATTACATTATAACCACCTATCTAATAAGCTGTGGGACCCCCTTTAGTCAGCAAAACAGCGGCCACTCGGCGAGGCATCGATTCGACGAGGTGACGATAGGTATCCTAGGGTATCAGTTACCATAATGTCAGCAGCAGGTCTTCCGGTTCCCGTACATTTCGGGGTGGTGGGGATTTAGCGCGAACCCGCTTTTCCAAGTCGAACCACAAATATTCGATTGAGTTCATGTCAGGTGAATTTGGAGGCTATAGCATTAGCAGAAAGTTGCCAACATGATCCCCGAACAACTCTTCGACGATTCTCGTAGTGTGGCATGGCGCATTATCCTGTTGGTAATCGCCATCACCAGCAGGGAACACAGTTGCCATGAATGGATGAACTTGGTCCTCAACGATGTTCAGATAGCTGACAGCTGTCAGGGGTTGTACTACTGGGATAATGGGGCCTAAAGTGTTCCAAGAAAACATCACCCACAGCATAACACCGCCGCCTGCGGCCTGTTTCCGCCTAACCGTGCATCCAGGTGCCATAGCCTCCGTTGGTAATCGGCGTATCCGCGCTCGGCCGTCTACGTGATGCACCAGGAATCTTGATTCGTCAGACCAGGCAACTTTCTTCCAATCATCCACGGTTCAATCTCGATTATCTTGGGCCCATTTCATGCACTGTTGGCGATGATTTGCATTGAGCATGGGGACCCGGGTGGGTCTTCGGCTACGTAGGCCCATGCGCAGAAAGCTGCGATGAACTGTGTGCTGTAACACATTGCCCTGATCACCACTGTTGCAGCTGCGGGTGATTTGTCGCACTATACATTGTATATACCTTTATTGTGTATATCTTAAAGCATTGTATTTACGATATGCACAATAAAGGTATGTACAAATGTTTTTAAGATATATACAATGCTTTTACAATAAAGGAATATTTATCGACTGATGGAGGAAAGCTAGAGATAACAGATACTTACATTCACTTTGGACAACAGATATCCAGCGAGGGTCATATTGATGAAGGAATTAATCGGCGAATAAAACTTGGTTGGAAAGCTTTTGGAAGAAACAGCACAGTTTTTAAGAGCAACATACCATTATATTTTCAAAGAAAAGTTTTTAGTAAATGTATCCTTCTAGTGCTTATATATGGAACGGAGACATGGACCTTAACTAAAAAAGACATACAAAGGCTGCTCACAACTGAAAGAAGCATGAAGAGATGCAGGGTTCGTGTAACCAGGCAAGATGAGAAGAGGAACTCGTGTATAAGGAAAATAACAAGAGTGGAAGACACCATGATCAGAGTAAAATCCCTGAAATAGCAATTGGCTTGGACAATATTGCCAGAAGAACGGACCACAGATGGACAACCGAAATTTTAGACTGAATTCCAAGGAACAGGAAAAGACCCGGAAGAAGACCACATGGGAGATGAGTGGTTGAAATTCGAAATCAAGCGTTAGTGACATGAAGGAAACTGGCGCAAAGTAGACCTCTATCGAAGAAACTAGGGGAGACCTTTATCCAGCAGTGAATTGTTAATGTTGATGATGTGGTTAAATAGGCATATGTGGTTAATAAGGTAATATGTGGTTAAATATAGGGATATGTGGTTAACAGGTGTTCGGTGAAACAGTGGAAGTTTTGTAATGTTTCTGGAACGTTCATGCGCAGTTGACGTATGTGTGTTGAAATCGTGAAATTTTTAAAATGATTTTATAATGCTGAAATCAGGCTCAGATCCAAAATGCCATCTATCAACAAAAATAAAAAATTGATAAGTGGTAAATTTAAAAAAAAAAAAAAAAGTACCACATTTTTAACAGAACGTAAATTTTGCGTTGGCCCAAAAGGCCATCGACGCTAGAGGAGAAGGTCGCCTCCGTCGACTGGTAAAGGGCAATCGACGCGCAAGAGTTCAGCAATTGAACATGCAAATGAATGCTGAGGGCCCCAGGTACGTGACCCCGATAACAGTAGAGCGAACCCTTTTACGAATGGGTCTCCGGAGTCGACGCTGCGTTAAGGCGCCTATGTTAAACCAGGTCCATCGGCAACGACGTCTGCAGTTTGCACGGGACCACCGTTATTGGGCAGAGGAAGAGTGGAAAAAGTTACTTTCTCCGACGAATCGATGTTTCTGCTCCACAGAAGTGACGGGAGGTGGCGGATATGGTGTCAGTCAGGCACACGAGAACCAACCCCCGGACACGCTTGTCGGTTAAGTACAGGCCGGCGGTGGCAGTGCGCATGTCTGGGAGATAGATGTTTCCCTGTTATGACCTGGGACTGCTGGTACCACTGGATGGGCCCCTGGACGCCAATGGCTACCTGTCCATCCTCGATTACCACATGCATCTGTTCATGTTGGACGTTCACCCTGCTGGTGTCTACCAACAGAACAATGCGCCCTAACCGTCGGTTAGGGGATGAGTGACTGGCTCCAGAAACACAACAGCGATGTCTCCGTTCTCCCTTGGCCGGCGAAATCTCCCGAACTGAATCCTATCATAGAGCACTTGTGGGGCTATTTGGATTTACAAGTTTGGCGCGCCGAACTACACTGGCGTGCAAAAATTAAAGACGAGGCGGTTTTCCGAATGTAACGTCGTGCAGAAGTGCTCCACGTCGACTCAAATCATACCATAAGATCCCCAAGATGTAAGAATATGGGACAAGTGAGGAAAACCGTCCAAACAAGGAATCCAAAGGATACAAAGGCACTTTATTGAAAAGGTAGCTTCGAGCACAACTGGACAGAAGACAAAAACGTCCATGTGACAGGCGGCTGCTAAGAAAAATCCAGTCTTTAGTAGGGGATATGATCACCCCTGACTGCGTTGCAGCATTTACAACGTCTGTCCATGCTGAGGACGAGGTTGTCAAGGAGCTGTTGAGGTATCGCGACCCATTCCTCTTGTAGCGCCAATCGCAGCTGCGGAATCGTTTGCTGGTGGCTGGTGACGTGCTGCCAAGCGTCTCCCGAGAAGGTCCCACACGTGTTCGATTGGATTTAGGTCCGGGGACCTTGCGGGCCAATCCATGCGTTAAATATCTTCACTCTCCAACAGCTCTGCGACAGCCACTGTACGATGAGGTGCAGCGTTGTCGTCCATGAAGAGGAACTCAGGGCCCAAAGCACCTCTAAACAGACGCACGTGAGGCCGGAGAACCTTGGTACAATAGCGGACACCAGTGACTCAACCTCCTTGGAAGATGTGGAGTACGGCTACCAAGCATGATACAACCTCCTTGGAAGATGTCAGTACGGCTACCAAGCATGATACCGCCCCAAACGAGAACTCCGCCACCTCCCTTTCGATGATGTTGGAGGTATGATTGCGTGTTCTCTGCTCTCTCCAAATGTGTATACGTGCCAGAATCGCTCGTCAGACTAAATCGGCTCTCATCCGTAAAGAGAACTCAACCCCATTGATGATGTGTCCAGTTCTTGTGTTCCTGGTACCACAGAAACCGCCGTCTCCGATTAGCAGGCGTTAATGGCACGCACCGCACTGGTCGTCGTGCAAATAGACCACCTTTGTGCAGCCTCCTGGCCATGGTAAAACGCGATAATGGACGTCCAGTTGTCTGTTGCATGTGCCTTGAGATTTCTCCCGCTGTCTGCCGTCTGTCTCTTCTCGCTTGTAGGACAATATACCGGTCGTCCGCCGCCGTGGCTGCTCATGGACGACCACTGCTAAACTCTCGGACAGCTGTTCCTTTCGTTTGAAATGCTCTCCAAGCTCGTGAAACGATGCTGTGAGCGATCCCGAACTCCTCGGCCGCACTAGTCACACTTCGACCTTCTTCCAACTTCCCAATGACGCGACCTCGGGTAAAGTCATCCAGATGTCGTCTACTGGATTTGCCATATCACACGGTGGCAGCAATTCGACGTCGTTCAAACCGATGTACACCGTGCAATAGCTTTCACCGAATTGCTGAGCGTACACCGCCCGTGTGCTTTATACCCTTCCGACACACACACACACACACCCCATCCCCCACGTCATGCTGCATATATGCGCATGCCCTACCGTACCGGACCCTAGTCTATCTCCTGAGTTGTCTTTCGGTCCGTTCTGCCTGCTCGTTCCGCTGTTATGCTAATTTCTCCTCTTCGTCCTTAATTTTTGGACACCAGTGTATAACTACGTCATCTCCGGGACCTCCGTTATTTTGTGCAGCAGTAGGAATCGGCACGTGTGCCTCAGAGAACCTTCCAGAGCATCATTGGGTCCATGCCACGCTGTCTCGCCGCTGTCATCCGGGCCAAGGGTGGTTATTCCCATTATTAGGTAGGTGGACATATGTTAAATATGGGCTTTTTAGCACGTCTTTTGTAAAAAAAAATCTTGCTTCTGTTATCAGTTTGTCCGTCCGTCCGTCCGTCTGTACCCACGATATCTCTACAATTATTAGTCCGATTTGAAAAATTCTTTTTGCATTCGGAAGCTTGAAATATGCAAATGATGATCCTTCATTTCGTTTTTTTTACGATGTACAATTTCGCCGGTAGAGAGCGTAAATGCAGATGATGTCGAATTCAAAAATACGTTTTATTCCACATATTTGCTTCTAAACATCCGATTGATTTTTTTTTTTTTTTTCATCTTTCGATTCCATTTATGTCGAAGAGTATTTTAGATATAGTTACTTTTTCAAATTACTCATAGATTTTCCGCTAGGGGCGTAAAAGTAAATTACATTTTTCCTGATAACTCTTTTTCTAAAACTCCGATTTGAAAAATTTTTTCTTCAGCGGATACATCTTCTGATGGAAAATCTTTTGCATATAATTTCAAACTTTTGGTAAAGAATACTTTTGCCACCAGGGGGCGTAAGTGTTAATTTTTGCCTCTGATGTCTTTGCCATAAAATCGGAGCTTCTAAGATATCGATTGAAAAAATTATTTCGTGGACTGATGCCACTCACATCGATAAACCTTTTCGGAATACTTTCTTCTTAAAATATTGCACAGTTTCTCCGCCAGGGGCGTAGATGTACATCTTATTTTTGTCAATATCTCTACTTCTAGAAGTCCGATTTGACAAATTCCTTCTTTATTGGATAGTGTTTTCCGTGTGACATGTTTTTCATATAATTTCAAAATTTTCAAGTAATTCATAGACTTTCCGCTAGGGGTCGTAGCGATAAATTGCGTTTCCCCTTATATCTCTGCTTCTAAATCTCAGATTTGAAAAATTCTTTCTGCACCGGATACAGCACCTGATGGTAAATCGTTTGCACATAAATTCTAATTTTTGTAAAAAAATAGTTTGGCCACCAGGGGGCGTAAATCTTAATTTCCGCTTCTGTTGTATTTGCAACAAAATATGAGCTTCTAAATTCTCGATTGAATAAAACGTCGTTTGTTGACCGATACTACTCATGTCGACAAACCTTTTAGAAACATTTTCTTCCTAAAATAGTGCATGGTTCTACGCCAGGGGGCGTAGATGAGTATCTTATTTTTGTCTATATCTCTACTTCTAGGAGTCCGATTTGAAAAATTCCTTCTTTGTTGGATAGTGTTTTTAGTGTGACATGTGGTTCATATAATTTCAAAACTTTTCATACAATTCATAGACTTTCCGCTAGGGGGCGTAAATGCAAATTGCGTTTACCCTTATATCTCTGCTTCTAAATCTTCGATTTGAAAAATTCTTTCTGCACCGCATACAGCTCCTGGTGGGAAATCGTTTGCACATAATTTCTAATTTTTGTAACAGGTGGTTTGGCCACCAGGTGGCGTAAGCTTTAATTTCCGCTTGTGTTGTATTTGCAGCAAAATATGAGCTTCTAAAATCTCGATTGAAAAAAAAGTCGTTTTTTGACCGATACTACTGATGTTGACAAACCTTTTAAGAAAATTTTCTTCTTGAAAAAATGCATGGTTTCTACGCCAAGGGGCGTAGATGTACATCTTATTTTTGTCAATATCTCTAATTCTAAGAGTACGATTTGAAAAATTCCTTCTTTGTTGGATAGTGTTTCCAATGCGAAATGTTTCTCCTATAAATTCAAAATTTTCAAGTATATCATAGACTTTCCGCTAGGGGGCACAAAGGTAAATTGCGTTTTCTGCGTTATTTCTGCTCCTAAAGCTCTGATTTGAAAAATTCTTCGTGTATCGCATACAAGCAGAGCCGTAGCGATGGGGGAGGGGGGGTGGCAGCAGTGGCGGCCACCCTGGGCGCCAAGCCGGAGGGGGCGCGATCGAGACGTAGAATTTTTTATAAATGTAAAAAAATGTGAAATTAATTGATGCGCGTAATTTAAAAATGTATAAAATTTGAACTTCATTATGCTTTAAGAATAAAATGGTGACCAGATTAACGCACCTGGCAATACTGTCAATAGAAAACGATATTGCTAAGAAAATTAATATGATCAAATAATAAATGATTTTGCTGCTATTAAAGCTCGAAAGGTGCATTTGTAAATACAAAATATTTCTGTTAAGGCTTAAGCATAATTTTTAAAAAATGCTAATTGTACATATGTTTTCAGTTGTTCATAAGCACTTGAGGTAGCAATTAATTATAAATAAAAATTATTCTTCATTAAAACTATGTACAATATTTTTTCTTTCTTCTACAATCCCTATTGAAACTCATATAATCACCACAGGCTATTGAAGAGGATTACGTATATAAGTTTTTTTAAAAAAAATATTATATTATGAGTAATATTTTATATAAAAAATTAACATTTTGTTACTATTTCATACAATTAGCAAATTATATACGGGACAATAATTGCAAATAACAATAAAAATCACAATGTTTTTATTATACAGGTATTGTATTATATCTGCAAACAGGTATACAATAAAATCTGACACCGTCACCTGTTCCAGTTTAACTGGGGCAGGGGGGGGCGCTAATTTTACTGCTTGCCCCGGGCGCCAATACCTCTAGCTACGGCCCTGATACAAGACCTGATGGAAAATATTTTTCACATAATTTCTAATGTTTGGTAAAGAATGGTTTAGCCACCAGGGAGGTCATAAGTATTAATTTCTGCTTTTGAAGTATTTGTTGCAAAATCTGGGCTTTTTTCTTGGACTGATACCGCTTATATGGATAAACCTTTTGAGAATACTTTCTTCCTAAAATAATGCATGGTTTTCCCACCAGGGGACGTAAAGTCACATCTTATTTTTGTCGATATCTCTGTTTCTAAGAGTTCGTAAGCTCACGATTCCGTTTACAGCAATATCTGAGGGATTAAAAACCCGATTAAAAATCTTCTTTCTTTCGTCAGATCTATTGTTTTCCATACCGGTTCCATTGACTTTGAATAGCTTTGATAAATTTAATTTGCGTCAGAACGGCTTATTACACCCGAAAATTCGGTGTCATTTTTCTTGTTTTTTGTTGTTGTTGTTGTTGTTGTTGTTGAACCGTTGTAATAACAGTTTCTAGTTCTTTTCATGAAACATAATCTAGCGCCCTGTTTTGGTCTACACAAAAAGGTGTAAGTGGAAACCACGTGGAAGAAATGCTGGTTGATCTTGTTAAACCATCTGTTTGTTTTTGTGCTGCATGCGTTTTTTATCCTTTTAATATTTTCTTCCATCTTTTTTATCGCTTTAAAAGGTACATGAGTCTTATTTAAATAGCCTTGGAACAGAGTCATATTTTTTTTACGCGGAATTTTACAAATTATGTCTTGTTGTGGATACTATCGCAGGAAGCTTGAAATTTCTCCAGAATAAGTATTGGCGCATTTAAATTATAGCAGATAGCACAGGAAGGGACTGTATTAAAGATGAGCCATGCTTCTATGTACAACCAAGGGTATACAAAGATCATTTAAATTGCAGGAATTCTGCTTTGTAAAATGCTACATGAATCCAGAAACGGTAAGGTTACGGCCGTCCCGGTTGCACAGCGGTTTAAGCGATGGCTTCTGATCATTCGTCCGAGATGGGTCTGGGTTCGAATCCCGGTGAAGCATGGATGTTGTGTTTGTTTTATCGCACTGGCTCTCTCCCTTCCCTAGAGTCAGTAACCCTAAATTAGGGACGGGCGACTGCTTATAGCCCACTGAGTGCTGACGGTGGTTGTTAAACCTCCAATAAAAAAATAATAATAATAAGGTTACGTGAAATTGCTATTGCACTTCTATTTACTCTTTCCAACCTTAGGTTATATATGCTCCAGCTTTGTCTGCCTGTCAGCACGATAACTCGCGTAAAAATGGTTCGATTTTGATGAAACTTTTAGTATGTGGTAGGGGACCACCTGGGGACGAACCCTATAGAAAATGGACGAAATGGGGTCAAAGGTCAGGACATAGGAGCTGGATCTATTCCATTGCCCTTGCGCATCATAATTAACGTACAAATGGTTCGATTTCGATGAAATTTTAGTAAGTGGAAGGGGACCACCTGGGAACGAACGCTGTTGAAAATGGGCGACATGGGGTCAACGGTCAGGACATAAAAGCGGGATCCATTCCATTGCCCTTATTCGTCTGAAGAACTTACGTAAAAATGCTTCGATTGCGACAAAACTTTAGTATGTTGTTCCGGAAGTATACTAAACCATTTCTGTTGAATATCATAGAAATGGGGTCAAAGGTAAGGGCACAGGAGTGAGATTTATTCCACATCGAATATTCTCATAACTTGAGTAATAAGTTGAGTAATTATTTCTGGTATGTTGGAAAGCGTACTATAATCACTGCATTGCATGATTTTACTAACTTGTTTTAACAAAAAATCTACCTTGAGCTACATTAAATACTTTAGAAAACGGTTCTTAAATGCTTTTTAAAAGTTACAAATTTGGTTAATTTGAACCGCTGTAATAACCGTTTATCAACTAGACATCCTGGTGGTTTTTAAACGTATTTTTTTAACCGGAACGTTCTCTAACCTTGACACCAACAAGTCCTATGCCCATGTGGTAGAGAATTAGAGAATTATTGGCACAACTGTTCCTACTGATTCATATCAAGCAGGGCCGGATTAAGACCTTAGTGGGCCTCAAGGCTAAGACATTTGAGTGGGCCCCAAGGTTAAGACATCTGAGTGGGCCCCCAAAGAACTTATGACGGGGAATAATTATGGAGTCCGTTGAAACCCGAAACTCTAACTATTAAATTATCTGCCGAGTTTTCATAAGTCACTGTATTTTTCATTGTTCTCATAAGAACACGAATTAAAGGTTAAGATACCTAGAGTTTGTCTTGGATTTTCTAAAGATTTAGCATTGTATACTTTTCTTAGTGTATCGCTTTTGCTATGCAATGTGGAGCCACAGGGCCACCCCATTAGCGGCTCCAAGTGCAAACTGGGAGGTGTGGGTTGAGGTTAGTGAAAAAACTGAAACTGTCTCGGCGTCCCGCTGTACACAGAGAAATGAAACCTTTACCTTTGGTGAGTCACTGCCTTGAAGTTTGTTCGTCTTCCAGCCTCTATTTCTGACCAAGTGGAAATCACACGACACAAAAGTAAAGCTATTTTATAAACCTCTCTATCTATTTGCCCAAGGGCTCCAAAATACTGTTAATAATGCTCGATATATTTTAATCTGTATCTCCTGGGCCCTTGATCATGGTGGGCCCCAAGACTATAGCCCCTATAGACCCCCTCCCTCCCGTTAATCCGGCCCTGATATCAAGAGATCATTTCTTCTGAGTTATCCATCGCTCGACCTACAGCATCTCAGTTTTGCTTTTCTTAAAACAGAAGCGTTATACGAGAATCATGTATTTATGCTTATAATGAAATACATAGGTCAGTTTCAGAAAACCACCGATCAGAGAATTTATAGCAACGTTCATATTCTAGGGAGGGGGAGAGGTTGATTAACTTGCGGGGGGGGGCTCTCTTGCCTTTGCTACCTTTAGTCCGCCCCGTCCATACGTAAAAGTTAACTTGATAATTTGCCTAGGCTTTACTATTATTCACTACGTAAATTACCAACCGGAAGGTAAGGCTTTCCCTCCGTATTTAGGAGCATTACTTGGGATCTCTGATTTCCTGAACAGTTCCAATATCGAAGGTAATCACTCGTATCTCAGTCTTTCCCTGATACCAGATGGCAGCACAAGATAATCTGGTGTGTACATCCTAAAAGCTAATCTGAAAATATTTTTCCAAACAATATATTGTAAACACTGAGAGATTCGTATTTTAAGTTTTAGTGGAAATTTAGTAAATAATTGGTTTTACTCTAAAATTTAGTAGTTAACATACTTGGAAAGCAATTGTAACAATAACTACTTCAGTTGATATTTCGTCATTTACCCAAAATTTATTTCCCCAAGAGGCACTGCTGTAGGAGAAATAAAATTTCCTCGATACAGTTCCGCAGCACATTTTTTTTTTTAAATTATTGAGTACTGTAGTTCACGACTATTTAGGGGAACACCGTTCCCTTTTCCAATTTCTTAACGGGAACGTCGTTTTCCACCGTTCCCACCCACGTTCACCAATGCCAATGGCATTTGGCTACCGAAGCGCGGAATAAGTAGGCTTTTCGAGTCCCCACTCACAACCAGTGTTTCTTTCAGGCATACATCCAGGGGGACGAAGCCCTCCCGGAAACGACCATTCTTCCCCCCCCCGGAGACATTTTAGGTTACCGAACCAAATTTTAATAAATTTAGGCTATGATGAAAGTGGAAGTTGCGTTTCTTTTTATGCTACAAATATTTCTCCAATTATATATTTTTAAATATTTGTTCAAATGGTACTAGTTATAGTTTATTTTATTAAAAATTGTATTACGACGCATGGTATTCTTCAAAATATAATAAGTAGACTAATCATACCCAATTGCCTGGGAATCGTGATTCAGGAACAAGAGTGCGTTGAATGCATTTCAATAGATAAACATTTCCAGGTTGCGGACCCCCCCCCCCTCTCCTTTACTGGAAAATGTTTGCTATTCCTGAAATGTTTGAAGAAGTAATTACTATATCAGGGATGTATATAGAATTTTTCTTTGGAGTGGAGCGAAAAAATGAAGTTTTTGAAATCCACCATCTGAAACAAAATTAAAGTTAATGAAAAATTGAAGAAAAATTAAAGTACTTTTTTTTTCTAATGTAAATTGATACATTTTTATAAAATTAAGGCATTTTTTTCTAATGTAAGTCGCATTTTAACCAAAAAAAAAAAAAAGTTTTCCGGGGAGGAAGGAAAAGTCCCCTCTATATGCGCCCCTGTGCTAGATATATAATAATTACTTCTTTATATATAAACACAGTAGTAAAAATTATATATGTATATATAGCAAATGGAAAACTTGCCCCCTCTAAGGTTCCATTTGCCCCCCGGCCAAAAAGTCCTGAAAGAAACACTGCTCCCAACCCGAACCCAGCTGCCGAAAAATTCTCTTTAATCATTAGAAAGCGTAAGAAAAGTCTCGTATGCTGAATCAAACAAAATCACATTAAAAAAAAAAATTCCCTCTTAGAGCCTAAGATCGAAAAGCATTAAATACTATGCAGCTCCAGCCTTGTTCAGGCCCGGACTATGCTTCGGAATTTCGGGCACGCTCGTCTCAGCACCAGGGCGCGATTTACACAGTATCGGACACTAGGAACAGCACAAGATGAGCCCCACCCCCCATCCACATGCTTGAAAAAGTACATTTGTCGCTAATAAATATTATTACTTAAATTAAAAGTTGTTTTAATAAATGGGATACTGTGCGGGGAAAAATAGGAAATAATATCTACTTATAAATATAGGAAATAATATCTACTTATAAATATAGGAAATAATATCTACTTATAAATATAGGAAATAATATCTACTTATAAATATAGGAAATAATATCTACTGCTAGCAAGGAAATTCGCACTTAAAAATATAGACGAGTAAGTAAAACACTTTAACAGCTCGGTATTGCTATTTTTGCATTTAATTTTACTTGTTTAAAAGCGTAGCAACTAGAAAATAACATTAACAAGCAGGGTTGTGGTTATAGAATGGTTGCTCCTTGTGAGCTATTCTTGTTCCGACGTTACGTTACTGAGCTGCAGTTGAAATGAGGCGGTAGTAGAAGCACCTAATAAAAACTTTTATCAGTGTTAATCTTAATTTCAGGTTAAAAAAAAAACACTTTTTCCACCAAACGTTTTCTTTTTTCCATCATAATAATTAACAAAAAAAAAACTTTTTTTTTTTGCATTGCGATTCTGGGCCCCCTAAAATGCGGGATCATAGTGGGCCTAGGTGCAGAGGAGACTTTAGATCTTTTGGGGCCTAGGCGCTAAAAGGTTCAGGGGCCCCTACCCTTTCTTATGCCTCCAGAAATTTTCATCCGTCAGATTAACAAAAAAAAAAGGGGGTGTGTGTGTCAAGAAAAAGGTTTTTTACACTTTTTTAAAATGCAATCGCTTCCTATTATTAAAACGTTCTGTAAGAAGCAGTGCTAGTGTAATAATTTTGTCTGTCCGTGCACATCGAACTTTTTGATTTCAGAGATATCTCAAATTATTTTTGCGGCTAATAGGAAATCAATGGATATTAAGTTTCGCACTTTAAATATCCCATATACCTCATGCACTGCAGTTATCATAAACAGATTTTGAGGTCAATAGGAAATCAATGCATGTTAGGTTTGGCACTTTAAATACCCATACCCCATTTATACCTGCACTGCAGTTATAAGAAACAGAAGCATACAAATTAAATGCAAAAGTCCGGTTTGAAAATGGAAAAGTAGGGACTGCAGGTTTTTGAGTAAGAGTATCGTTGAAATTTTTTATTTCTTTTCCAAAAGCTAGTTTTAAGTCGATTTAAGGAATAGAAAAGGTGAGAATACTTGATAATTATCAGTATTAAACCAAGGGACCAGAAAGTAATGAGAAACGTTGTTGCAATACAATATAAATTACTTTTAACACTATTAAATAAGATAGGGTGAAATTCTCAAATTTCTTTATTTTTTCAGCCAAAATATTAATAACTCTTTTGGTTTAAGATGGTTTAGAGGGATTAGGGCCGAGAAAGAACTTGATTGTCCTAAGAAGAATTATCCTACGAAGAATATTTCTTTCTTCATTGATTATCCTACCATGAAGGGAAAAAAACAATTAATGATAAACACGCCCGATCATCAGGAAAGTTTTTACAAGTACTCCTCAACGCAAATCGGGAAGAAGGTGGGAAGGTTCCAACACAGATGTGTTCCCTTGGCTGGAAGTACCATGAAAGCAATTTATAGCACAGCAGGCCAGTTAAGAATTCGCTTTTTTAAACAATGAAAAGTGTAGAAAGCGTGAATATCTTCTTTACCAACCACTAAAGGGAACTCAAAATTATTTTAACCGTCCCTTTCAAAATAAGTACATTCATAAGAACTCGAAAATTCGGAATATCAGCAACAGCCAGAAAAAATATGTTATTATTAATATGAGAAAGTAAAATATCAATTGACAATACAAAGTAGTCGCTTTAAGGATTGATTTGCTTCGGTCCGTGAAAACCAAAACTGAAAATCCAATTATATGTTTTCGGGGCCCCTCAAACAGCGAGGGCCTAGGCGCGCGCCTAGTGCGTCTAGCCGGAAATCCGCTCCTGCCTAGGTGTAAATCAGGCCCTGCTCAGCACTGGTAGCAGGATGAATTTTTTTTTCTTAGGATCATTTTTAAGGCTTTTGCACTTAACATAAGTGCTGATAGACGTCGCCACGTCAGTCAGCACAAGGAAAATCGGCTATACTTCGGTTTGCGACCCCCTGTTATCTCCTGCAAGAGACACGACACCAGGAACGTGCTGCCATCTTTCGGACAAGATGGTCCTTGTTCCCCAGGAAACGAATTTTCTGTATTTTCGGATGGCGCTTGAAAGGATCGCTGTATTGTCATTTGTCTGTGTGACTGTGTGTGCTTTGGGAATCACAAATGATAGAATTTCCTTTATTTGAACGCTTGTCCCACAAACTATGAAAAATGCACTTGTCTGTTTTAATCGTTGAATCCCTGCCTCAACCAATATGCTTCTCTTTTTCATTGTTATGTTCAGTGTTGAGTATTTCATGAAACATACTGTCAAGTTTGGACATCACAAACAAAACGAATACCTGGTTATTCAAGAAATTACTCTACATATCATAATTTCCCCCGTCATTATGGACGAGCTTTGACCTAGCTGAATAATACTTTTTTTAAGTGAAGTGTTCTTTTGTCACTGATAGAAGACCCTTCCCTTACACTAAGCGAAATTGTATTGTACCGTATTTATTATATGTATGCCACTAAAGAGAGAGAGAGAGAGAGAGAGAGAGAGCTGTGTGTGTGTGTGTGTGTGTGTGTAACCGGATGATGCGTTATAACGCATCAAACTAATGTTCCGATGAACAATCGCTAAGTTTGTCGCCATTTAAAATGGAGGGCAATATGTCTGTTACATTTTACATCAGTGTTACCTTGTCACCGCAATTAATTGGAACTGCCCAATGAAATTCTGGAAATACAAGCAAGATAGTAATTACAAGAACTTGATATTTTTGCAGTTTAATGTTGTTTAATATCGATACTATTAGCAAAAAGTAGATTCCAGATACAGTAGTACATTTAAAAAAACAGGAAAGAAAAAAAGAACAGTAAAGAAGCATTCAGATTTGTCTCTGAGTATTGCTTGTCTTCTTTGGCTGCTCTTAAGTCCTTTATTTTCTAAAAACAGGAATTTAATTTTGGAGCATACACACAAACTCTTTCATCAGCGTTGCCATTAAAATTCGTACAAATCTGCAGTTCGTCTTGCTGGTGATGAAATTTGTTTCTCATACCTACTTATATATACTAATTTCACTTTTGAAAATACACCATCAATTCTCGATTACAGTTCGGAATTTAAAAAATATTAGATGTCAGAACCTTATAATTTCTGTAATTATATTCAGAGGCAGCTACTTTGAATACATTGGCGTACTTTTCTTCATCAGACCCTAATTTTGAAATCCTTCGTGATAAAAACATTTCCAAAATTAAAGAGCATTCTTCATATAATTTATCTATCTATATTCCCTAATATATAATATAAGATTTCTACTCCAAATTATATGAAAGGGATGATGCATGTACTCCAGACATAATGAAAGGTACCAGTACCAGAGTTCTTCCAGTCCTCCCAGCAGAAGTTGCACATGCAATCAAGAACATGAAGCGGGGGAAAGCTCCAGGAGAAGATGGAATTACTGTAGACATCATACAAGAAGCAAGTGGAGAAATCGAAACACTACTCGCCCAAATTTTCACTCGATGCCTTAATGAAGGGAAGATTCCTGAGGATTGGAACAACGCTACAATGATCCTGCTACATAAAAAAGGTGACATTGGGGATCTCAGGAACTACAGACCTATTAGCCTCCTATCAGTGGTTTATAAAATCTTCACTAAAGTTCTTACACACCGCTTGAAGGTAACACTGGACATGGCTCAACCGAGAGAACAAGCTGGATTTAGGAGTGGCTACAGCACTATAGATCATATCCACGTACTGAGAGAACTAATTGAAAGAGCGAGGGAATATGAATTTCCATTGTGCACGGCTTTTATCGATTATGAAAAAGCCTTTGATTCAGTGAAACCATCAGCAGTTACAATGGCTCTGAAATCCTGCGGTATTGAAGATGCATACATTAATATTATTAATAACATCTATGAAAATGCAAGTGCAAAGATTCGGCTGTTTGAAAATACAACACACATAAAAATTGGAAAGGGAGTGAGACAAGGTGACACCATATCTCCGAAACTCTTTAATGCCACATTGGAAAATGTCTTTCAATCACTGAACTGGGAAAACAAAGGGATAAAGATTAATGGAGATTATCTAACCCACCTTCGTTTTGCTGATGACGTAGTCATTTTTGCAACTAGCCCATCAGAGCTGCAGAGTATGATCCAGGAACTTGCTGACAAGAGTAAAGAAGTGGGATTAAAAATGAACTTTCAGAAGACAAAAGTGATGTTCAATTCTTTTACAAGAAATGAAGATTTATCGATTGATGGAGAAAAGCTGGAGATAACCGACACGTACGTTTATCTTGGACAGCAGATATCAAGTGAGGGTCACATTGATGAAGAAATTAATCGGCGTACAAAACTTGCCTGGAGAGCTTTTGGAAGAAACAGCATAATTTTCAAGAGCAATATGCCATTATGTCTTAAAAGAAAAGTGTTTGATCAATGCATCCTTCCAGTGCTTACGTATGGTGCAGAGACGTGGACTTTAACTAAAAGAGACATACAAAGGCTGCAGACAACTCAAAGCAGCATGGAGAGGTGCATGCTTGGTGTAACCAGGAAAGATAATAAGAGGAACTCGTGGATCAGAAAAATGACAAGAGTGGAAGACATCATGATCAGAGTTAAATCCCTGAAATGGCAATGGGCTGGACATACTGCCAGAAGGACAGACCATCGATGGATAGCCGAAATTTTAGATTGGATTCCAAGGGACAGGAAAAGACCCAGAAGAAGACCACATGGGAGATGGGTGGATGAAATTCGAAAGTATGCGGGAGTGACATGGAGGAGACTGGCACAAGGCAGACTGTTGTGGAAGAAACTTGGGGAGACCTTCGTCCAGCAGTGGATTGATAATGGTTGACAATGATGATGATGACGATGATTCCCTAATATTAGGCTCAGAACGGCTGGAGATTTTGTGTCGAGCAGGAACAATTCAGTTTGCAAAGAAGAAATTCGAAAAACGTTAAATACACTTTCTTCAATATCGTACCTTCCATTTAAACATTTCTTCACACTGCAAAAATTGTAGAAAATCTGTTTTTCACTACTATTATTTATGTGAAGGCAATCCTTTCTCTTTATTTTGCCATATGAAACGAAATAATAAATCTTAATTCTATTTCCCAGGCTCAAAGTTTATAAAACTGTGTACTTGCACAATCGAAAAAAACAAATTCTTAAAATTCAAATTGAATCAACAAATATTTTTATTGCATTTGCTGACCGGACAAAAGAGCACACCTTCCTCTCAGCATAGCACTCGTAGAGAAGTAACGCCGTGAAAATGTAGTCTTTTGATATTCGAACAGTTGCTCCTTGTCAGGTTCGGAAAAGGGGTTTCACTTAAGTGAACCACGCCCCCCCAGGAAACCAACCTCAACGTCCTCGTCGTGGAGTGGTGGAAACAGGTGGATTAGATGTTGTGATTCACAGTAGCTTCTCTTTTTGGAGCGTCCGAAACATGCTGGCTAACTGAGGCTCTGGTCTGCCTAAGCCAAGGTGTGAGGTATCGTGCTGAGGGCTGAATGATACTGAGGTAGTAAAATATCAGTATCGTTAACGATCCCTTCAGGGCACCAGGCGAAACCCTATCGTAATTAGCCTTCCACCCGGGATAAGAGGATTACCGGGTGGTGACTTTTTATTTTCCTCCAGTTCCGTGGGACCAAATATGGAAACTTTTTTGGACACAACAAACACTGGGTTAGACTTAGTCAGTACCCAACCTAAAAAAAGCAGCATCTTCCCAGCCAAGGCCGGGATCTGTTGATCCTGAGGTGAGGCCCAGTTGCTCTGGGAACACCTCTCAGGTTAAGGCGGGGCAAGTTGTTTTGCAAAAGCAAACAAGACATCTGGAAGCAGCAGGTAATACCGGGTTGCCAAAAGAGTCTGTGGTTGCTAGTGAGGCTGGTAGCAGCAAGGAAGGGTTGCGACTTAGCAAGACTGCTAAGCGCAACATCAGGAGGAAGTTAGCAAGACAGATGAAGGGTCAAACTGAAAAGGAGTCGAGTTCAGTGGGACCCACATATGTAGATATTTCTCCACCGGTGATGGACAAGAAAGGCAAGAGGCAGAGATCTGTTCTCTCTACCCCTTCTCTAGATGTGAGGATGCTGACCAAAAGGAGTAGGGACAAGTCTCGTCCCAGCACTTATGGTGAGGCTGTCTCCACTGTTAGGATGGCCATCGTGTAGGAAAACTTCCCGAAAGAGTGGCTTGACGAGTGTGAGGTTGGGAATATTCAGAAGGAGCTTTTGAGGCGGGTGGATGGTTCTCAAGTAGGAGAGCCTCTACCGTGCATCAAGAGCTTTTCCCTGAACTCTGGAACTCTTGTTTACCTTTGATAGAACGAGAGAACAGGGCAATGGTTAACATCAGCCTTTGAAAAAAAAATGATAAGGTTTTGAGGGGCACTGGGCTCAAGGTGATGAGGGCCAGTGATCTTCCAAAACCGATCAAGGTTGCCTTTAGGACAAGGGATATTTGGACCAAGGATCCAAACGTCCTCTGCAGGAGGTTGTGTGCCTATAACAGCAGTTTGCACACAAACCACTGGAGGGTGTTGGATCGGGTACAAGATTCTAAGGCCGTCAGGTGGATTTTCCAGGTAGACAGGTTATCGGCTAAAGCCATTGCTGAAGCCAGGTTCACTGCCTACACTGGGATCGATGAGGGTCAATTTAAAGTACTACATGACCCCCAGGGCCTTAGCATTTCAAAGCAGGACACAGAAATGGAAGAGCCTCATTCTGCAGTTATGGAGCCAGAAACAACTGCATTGTCTTCCCCTGACCATGGTATGGAAGCAGTGAAGGACTCAGGTTCAGTTGTGGTTGGGAGTGGGGGAGACTGAGGAGGTGGATGTGATGTGCCTGAGGAGGTGGATGTGATGTGCCTGAGGAGGTGGATGTGATGTGCCTGAGGAGGTGGATGTGATGTGCCTGAGTGGTGTCCATGAAGGTGTGGAGTTGGCTTCCAGCATCCACCGGGTGGATTCTGACCCGGCTGATCTTTCTACCATTTAGTCTCCATGCCTATCTCACAACGGAGAACTGCATGAAATGTATTCAGATCAATCTTCACCATAGTCGGTCTGCATCTGCTGCTTTGTGATGCAGACTGGCTGCGGAGGATGTTGATCTGGCTTTCATTCAAGAGTCAGGGATACATAATGGGAGGATCCTGGGCTTACAAGGAGCAGGCTTTACCGTCTTCTATAATACATCAAGTAGGAGACCAAGGACCTGTATACTGGTGAGCAAAAGACATCATGCTTTGCCACTTCCTGAGTTTACCACAGGTGACACAACCGTGATTAAACTTTTTATGTCATATGATAGTGGCAGAGATGAGCTGTTTGCCGTCTCTGCATACTTACCATTTGAGGAATCTGAACCACCTCCTTCTCAGGAGGTAAGAGACATTGTCCACTTCTGTGAGTCAGGTAGAAGACGCCTCATCATCTGCTGTGATGCCAATGCTCACCACATCATGTGGGGGAGCAGCGACTGCAGCAGACGAGGGGACAACCTTTTGCAATATTTGGTAAGTACTAAAATTTATATTCTTAATCAAGGCAATGAGCCCACTTTTATTGTTTCTAATAGAAGTAAAGTCATTGACCTCACATTCTGTAGTGCTAACATGTTTGACCGCATTTAAAAATGGCATGTATCTAGTGAACCTTCATTGTCTGATCATAGATATATTTGCTTTTCAGTTGCCGATGTAAGACAACAGGTGGTGCAAGTCAGAAATCCCAGAAGGACCAATTAGATTGGCTTCAGGGAAGATCTGGCGGCATATATTGGAGGCATGGAGTTAAACATGCGCTCGGTGTTAGATCTCGAGTTAGCTGTTGACCAGTTGCAACGGTCTATTCTCGAATCTTACCACCAAAACTGTCAGGCCAAGACTGATAGCTTACCAAGGCAAGTTCCTTGGTGGAATAAACAGCTTAGCGGTCTTAGAGGCAAAACTAGAAGGCTTTTTAATAAAGCCAACGTACTGGTGAGTGGACGGTATATAAGACTACCTTCACACAGTACAACAAAGCAATTAGAGAGGCAAAAAGAGCCTCTTGGAGAGATTTCTGTGGAAGTATTTCAGATACTCCCAGTACTGCCAGATTTATGAAAATCATGGCTAAGGACAATGCAAATTGCCTGAACACCATCAAATTGGTTGATGGGAGCTTTACAAAAACTGGTAAAGAAACACTAACAGAAATGCTAGATGTACACTTTCCAGATTCAAGTATAATTGACCCCACTGGCGTACACACAGCTGGCCTTGAGCACCGACGTGCAAAAAGGGAGGACTGGAGGGTTGCCAGGGAGGTGGTCAATTATTCTTGGATTAAGTGGTCCATTAATTCTTTTGACCCATTTAAGTCACCTGGCTGTGATGGAATTCTTCCCATGTTGATGCAGCAAGGACTGGAGATAATTACTCCACTATTTTGCAAAATGTATCTGGCCTGCCTTGCTCTTGGTTAAACTATTACCCTAGCCTGGCATGGAGACAGGCTAGGGTAATAGTTATTCCTAAGCTAGGTAAGTCAAATTACCAGGAGGCAAAGGCTTTTAGACCTATTAGTCTAACATCTTTCTTTCTCAAGGCTCTTGAGAGGATGGTGGATAGGCATATTAGAGAGGTGGTTTTACTTCCTAAACCCCTCTCAAAATTTCAGTTTGCCTTTCAACAAGGCAAATCAACAGAAGCAGCTCTCCATGGCATTGTTTGTTGCCTGTAGAAGGCACTAGAATTTAAGGAGGTGGTATTAGCCACTTTCCTTGATATTGCAGGTGCCTTTGACAGGGTCTCTACGAAGACAATTGTAGGAGCTGTGGAAAGACATGGTGTTGATAGAACCTGTTGTCAATGGATTAAGGCCATGCTCACAAGCAGAACGGTCGTGGCCTCGCTACTCGGGGAGACTCTGTCGGTCTCCAACTGCCGGGGTTGCCCTCAGGGTGGAGTTTGCTCTCCCCTGCTGTGGTGCCTGGTGGTGGATGAACTGCTAGGGATCCTGGATTTTGCGATTGTTTTGGCTATGCAGATGACGTGGCCATAATTGTCAAGGGAAAATTCCCTAAAACAGTCTCAAGCGTAAAGCAAGAAACACTGGGACTTGTAGAGGATTGGTGCAGGAAGGTTGGTCTATCAGTAAAACCTGACAAAACCACACTTGAGCATTTCACTAGAAAGAGGAATCTTGGAGACCTTGGAGATATTGCTCTCTTTGGGAAAACAGTTCCTCTCAGTACGCAGGTTGGAGTCATTTTGGACGGAGGCTTAACCTGGAAACAGCACCTAGATTACTGTATTGTCAGAGCCAAGAAAGTGTCTGGTCATGTAGAGATGCTATTGGCAAATCCTGGGGTCTCAACCCGAGGATCTTGCACTGGATATATACTATGGTCACTTATGGCTCAACGGTGTGGTAGCGCAGAGTTGACCTCTGCACGGTGCAGGCTGAACTTAACAAGTTACAAAGGCTAGCCTGCATAGGTATATCAGGAGCAATGAGAACTACTCCAACAGCTGCATTGGAGTTGCTTCTTGATGTTCTGCCAATTCACCTTCATATTGAGGGTGAGACCATTATGGTGGCATATAGATTATGCTGCAATGGCATGTGGAGACCCTCGTTGTGGGTTGGCAGCCATACCAAGCCTATTCAGGAGTATTTTTGTAAGGAGCCCATCTTTCAAATGGGAACCGACAATATGCTGCTAGTAAAATATCATTTTGATAAAGCATTCAGTGTGAACTTTCCCAGTCGCAGTGAATAGGAAATGTCCTTTGTCTTTGGGTGCAGCGGTGAAACTGCTTGGTTTACTGATGGCTCCAGGACAAACGTAAGAGTTGGGGCAGGGGAATATTACCTATCCAGAGGTTGTGGTTCATGCCAAAGCCTTGGAAGGCATGCTACCGTGTTCCAAGCTGAGGTGTATGCTATTCTAGCATGCGCCTCAGAATGTCTGATCAAAGGGTATCACAATGTGCGTATCCAGATTAGTTCAGACAGCCAGGCGGTTTTACTGGCACTTTGTCAGTGCTGCATTTCATCCAAAACTGTTTGGAACTGCCTCCAGACCCTAACTGAACTAGCAAACCGGAACAAAGTGCAACTGTTCTGTATTCCAGGACATATTGGTTTTGAAGGTAATGAGAAAGCTGACTTTCTTGCTAAAGAGGGGGCTGAGCAGGCTTTTTATGGTCCAGAGCCTGCATTAGGGCTCGCCTCTGGTGTGGCCAGAGGACTAACTAAAAGGCTGCTGAGGACTAAGCAGCTTGACCATTGTCATGCTACCAGGGGTCAGAGGCAGGCAAAGGAACTTAATCAAGAACCCGTGCCTCATAGGGCTAAGGAACTCCTTAAACTGCCAAAAAAGGATATTGAACTGATTATTGGTCTACTTACATGACACTGTCGTTTTAACAGGCACCTTAATTTGATTGGGGTGAAAGAGGATCCACTTTGCAGAGGATGCCATCTGGAAAAAGAAACTTCCTAGAATTTTCTTTGTGACTGTGACTTTTGCAGCACTCAGGCTTGAACACTTTGGTACTCACAACTTGAGACCAAGTGATCTCTCTTTAGTACCAGTCAAGAGCATTCTTGCTTTTGCTCGTGCATCTGGTTTCTTTCGAGATTAGAGCTGGGGATGCACAATAGACCTTAGGTCGCGGTGCTGGGTCAATTTAGTACCCCCCCTCACTCCATTGGTAAAAGTAACAAATAAGTAAGTGAACCACAGAAAGAAAAAGAAGCCTGCATTGTGGATGAACACTTATGTCAGCCACAGTTGGGCAGGAATGCATTACAAAGTAATGGAAGTACAGATTCAATTAACGTGCAATGCATTATTACAAGGTAATGCAGTTACAGGTAACGTATTACAGGGTAATCCCAAGAATGGTTTACACAAGGTAATGGAATTAATCTGTAATGCATTACAATGAAGAGGATATAATTCAATTATTTGATAATGCCATTCAAACGCAATTGAATTACACTGGCGGAAAGTGAAAAAAGAACACCAAGAAGGAATTGGCAGACGATCATTAAATTTACATATGTTAATGGGGTCGAGTTTACGTAGGTGTGATGTTAATTTCGGGACCAACCGGTGAGCGCTTACGCCACAGCACGGCATAATATGCAAATTATCGTCGGTGGTATTTAAGGAGTACGGCGAAGTGAATGTAATCAGTCGTCGGCGTACGGACGCGTGCGAAGACCCTGAAGAAACTGCAATGCCTGGACATGGAAGACGTGTACGATTTCAGCAGTTATCGGACTTTGAGCGAGGTCGTCTAGTCGAACTCCGCGAGGCCGGGTGGTCGTATCGTCGCATTGCGGAGCGAATTGGGCGGGAAGTATCGGTGGTGGTACGATGGTGGTGTAGATGGTCCGAGGAACATTCCCACACGAGAAGACGTGGAACCTGGAGTCACAGACGGACTGATGAGCGGATCGATCGACGCATAAGAAGAGCGGCGTTGTCAAGCAGAACATCCACTGCGACGCAAATCCGAGCTGCCGTTGCACCTGAGGTGACTGTGCGAACAATCCGCAACCGTCTACTGGATGCAGGACTACGTGCACGTGTGCCTCTGACATATGTACCTCTGACTCCAGCGCACCGTCAGGAACGGCTGCAGTGGTGTCGCCAACGTCTGCACTGGAGAACGCAGTGGCGATCTGTCGTGTTCAGCGATGAAAGCAGATTCTGCTTGGGAGCTTCCGATGGCCGTATGCGTGTTCGCAGACGCACAGCGGAGCGTCTCCACCCTTCTTGCATCCGCCAGCGACACACAGGGCCGACACCTGGTCTCCTGGTGTTTGGAGCGATCAGCTATCACTCCCGTACACAACTAGTGTTTGTACCGGGTACGTTAAACAGCACCTCCTACATCAACAACATCATTCAGCCCGTTGTTGTGCCATTTGTAAGGTCGGTCCATCGTGGTTGTGTTCCAGCAAGACAACTCACGCCCACACACGGCACGTGCAACGCAACATGCACTTCAGGGTGTGAGACAACTTCCATGGCCTGCACGTTCACCGGATTTGTCCCGCATTGAGCACGAGTGGGATTTTATGGGACAACGACTTATCCAGTCTCCATGGCCAGCCACGACCATCCCCGATTTACGCGTCCAGGTTGAGGATGCTTGGAACTCAATACCCCAAACTTACATCCAACATCTGTACGACAGACTCCATGCCAGAATTGCACAGTGTGACGCAGTTCATGGCGGTTCAACCTCGTACTAACCATGTTACATGGAAATGTTATTTTTCAGTTTACCAGCAAATACAGCTGTATTTTGCCATAATGTTTTGATCACGTTATCCTTTGTATTCCGTTATTATGCTGTATAAATTTCGTTTGTGTCAGACGTCTCCTTCTAGGTGTTCTTTTTTCACTTTCCGCCAGTTTATATTTTAACTTTGCTTTTCTTTTCTTCAGGTCAACTACCAGGTTCTCACAGATAGCATTCAGTATCTCCACTCGAATTTTTCTTTTTCTTCCAGATGAACTTCATTGTCTGTATATTCATCAGCACAACTCTTTCTTTTTATTCTCCTTTTGTAACTATCATCATTGTCTGGTTACTCCAGATGTAGGCAAAGTCGAGGCTTCCATGTCAATGCCAGAATAGTCGTTACGTACGTCATCAAAGAAGAGTTTTAGAGACTGAAATAGATATACTGCCATCTTCATGTTTCCATCTTCTTTCTGCAAGGATTTTCCGACTTTGTCGATTCGTTGCAGCAGCCGGTTTCACAAGACAGTTCATGAAGGCAATTTCATATTTGTCAAACTTTTCTACCAATGATTTTGCCTCTGTTTTGGCTAAAGGCTTTTCAGTTTCACACTCAGAAAGTTTAATTAATACTTTTCTAATCTCACTATAAGCTCCTCGTAACTGATACAGCATCAGCTCTTGCTGACCGTCGAGTATCACTACACCACATAATACAAATTTTGAAGATGACAATCTGTTTTTTGGTGTAAATATGGCAAGGATGGTAAGTCAGATAATATCCGAAAACTTGAAAATTTCGTCGTCCTGGAGCGGGAATCGAACTCGCGTTTCCAGATAGAGCCCGGATGTGCTAACTACTACACCACCCAGAACGGCCAAATCTCAAGGCCGTTCTGGGTGGTGTTCCTTGAGATTTGACATTCTGAGTGGTGTCGTGGTTAGCATACCCGGGTGCTATTTACACCAAAAAACGGATTGTCATCTTCAAAAGTCGTATTTCGTCATATGTTTGACGAGACAAACAGCTTGTTCTGCCTGAACCACAGTGCTCATACTTCTTAAATGATCTTTGAGAAAGTCATCACTCTGCAAGATACTCAATACAAGTTTAAAAATTACCCTTATTTACATTTTCAGAGCATTCAGTTTCTCTGTGACCTCTGAGTGGATGTCCGAGTTTTGCAAGTAGTTTCACAGTGGCCACTACTCGACATACAGAGGGTGAGTCGAAACTTTTGCAATATTTGCATGAACTCATTTGCTGCTGCGAGTATGTCACATGTTTAAACTAGTTCCAGTCGCGCACTGCAGTCAGTCGAAAGGGATATAAAGTGGTAGTCGTTGCTGTGAACGGCATTGCATGTCGTTGTTTTGTCTGTGGTTGGGACGCCTAAAAGGTGAACAGCCACAACCGGATAATTAGGGAACATTTTTTACGAGTTTAAACTGGGCCATAACGCTACTCAAGCAACATGAAACATTTCTCATGCTAAAGGGGAAGGTTCCGTGGACCACAGTACCGCAACTAGATAGCTCAATAAATTTCGCTCAGATGACATAATCCTCGATCAGCCATGTTCATGTCTTGTCGAAAGCATGTCTTGAAGGGTCATTAAGGGCAAAGGGGGACAGACACCGTACTAATGTATATCAAGAAATGCTATATTGTGTTTCTCTTCTAGGTGTCCCGTGACTTCTGTCAATAAAGTGTATATCGCTTTAAATTTGTACTCACTACCCCTCAAGCAGGGGGCGGACCCGAGGACCTACCCCTTGGCTACGCTTATGGCAATAGCTTTCCAATCACTGAATAAGAAAGTGAAAATAAGACTATATATCGATGTGTCTGCTACACCCCTTTAAATGGAAGAGTTGAGTTTTTTTGGGGGAAGGATGGGAAGGGGGTAATATAAATCCCTGCCTTATATCCCCAAAGAAAAAAATTATAAGAATATATTTCAGTGAAAGTGAAGAAAGTGAAATGCTCGAATAAAATAAGCTAGGGGACGCCATGCCATCTCCAAGGAAACTGAGAGTGGTTCATGCAAACTTTCGTTTTCTGCTGCCACATAGTGGTGATAAAATGCATGTACAATATAGCACCGAAAATCCGAACGTCAAAAATCCGTACAAGCTACCCTACACTTTTTGCATGTGTGTCTGATGGTAAGAAGTTTAAGTATAGAACGTTCATTTTAACTTGACACTTTATGATAATGGAATCACCTAATTTTGAGGGCACAAGCATTTTGTGGAGACTTATCGACGGTGGAGGTGACTTCTGATACTCAGAGACAAAAGGCGAAAACTTCCCTAGTAACTTGTTTCCTGCGGGGCTAAGATTTTACGACCCATTACCACTGCAGTCATCATCATCGTTGTCAACCATTATCATTCCACTGCTGGACGAAGGTCTCGCCAAGTTTCCTCCACAACGGTCTGTCTTGTGCCAGTCTCCTCCATGTCACTCCCGCATACTTTCGAATTTCATTCACCCATCTCCCGTGTGGCCTTCTTCAGGGTCTTTTCCTGTCCCTTGGAATCCAATCTAAAATTTCGGCTGTCCATCTATGGTCTCTCCTTCTGGCAGAATGTCCAGCCCATTGCCATTTCAGGGATTTAACTCTGATCATGATGTCTTCCACTCTTGTCATTTTTCGAATCCACGAGTTCCTCTTCTTATCTCTCCTGGTTACACCAAGCATGCACCTCTCCATGCTGCTTTGAGTTGTCTGCAGCCTTTGTATGTCTCTTTTAGTTAAGGTCCGCGTCTCTGCACCATATGTAAGCACTGGAAGGATGCATTGATCAAACGCTTTTCTTTTAAGACATAATGGCATATTGCTCTTGAAAATTATGCTGTTTCTTCCAAAAGCTCTCCAGGCAAGTTTTGTACGCCGATTAATTTCTTCATCAATGTGACCCTCACTTGATATCTGCTGTCCAAGATAAACGTACGTGTCTGTTATCTCCAGCTTTTCTCCATCAATTGATAAATCTTCATTTCTTGTAAAAGCATTGTACATCACTTTTGTCTTCTGAAAGTTCATTTTTAATCCCACTTCTTTACTCTTGTCAGCAAGTTCCTGGATCATACTCTGCAGCTATGATGGGGTAGCTGCAAAAAATGACTACGTCATCAGCAAAACGAAGGTGGGTTAGATAATCTCCATTAATCTTTATTCCTTTGTTTTCCGAGTTCAGTGATTGAAAGACAATTTCCAATGTGGCATTAAAGAGCTTCGGAGATATGGTGTCACCTAGTCTCACTCCCTTTCCAATTTTTATGTGTGTTGTATTTTCAAACAGCCGAATCTTTGCACTTGCATTTTCATAGATGTTTTTAATAATATTAATGTATGCATCTTCAATACCGCAGGATTTCATAGCCATTGTAACTGCTGATGGTTTCACCGAATCAAAGGCTTTTTCATAATCGATAAAAGCCATGCACAATGGAAGTTCATATTCCCTCGCTCTTTCAATTAGTTCTCTCAGTACGTGGATATGATCTATTGTGCTGTAGCCACTCCTGAATCCAGCTTGTTCTCTCGGTTGAGCCATGTCCAGTGGTACCTTCAAGCAATGTGAAAGAACTTTAGTGAAGATTTTATAAACCACTGAAAGGAGGCTGATAGGTATGTACTTCCTGGGATCCTCCATGTCACCTTTTCTATGTAGCAGGATCATTGTAGTCCAATCCTCATGAATCTTTCCTTCATTAAGGCATCGAGTGAAAATTTGGGCGAGTAGTGTTTCGATTTCACCACTTGCTTCTTGTATGATGTCTACAGTAATTCCATCTTCTCCTGGAGCTTTCCCCCGCTTCATGTTCTTGATTGCATGTGCAAGTTCTACCGCGAGGACTGGAAAAACTCTGGTACTGGTACCTTTCATTATGTCTGGAGTACACGTATCATCCCTTTCATATAATTTGGAGTAGAAATCTTTCACTCTTGTCAAAATTTCGTCTCTATTTCTTGTTACAGAACCATCTTCTTTTCTCAGTGCCATAATCTGTTTTCTTCCCTTACTGCGATGTCCCTTTGATATCTTTAAGCTTTGGTTGCTTTCAATTGCTTTCCTCACTAGTTCACAGTTGAATTTCCTTACGTCTTCAGTGATACTTTTTCGTACTGTCTTGCATAGCTCTATATATTCCACTTTGGAAGTCACATCTTCTTTAGTTGTCCTTATCTTTCTTCTTTTTCGCATCAACATTTTCGTTTTTCCTGATAATTTGTTCACATGCAACTTGTTCTTAGACCCAGCTAATTTTGTTGCTGTTTCCATAAGAGCTTTGGTTACTTTTCTGTTAACTTCAGAAATATCCACTTCTTCTGATGTTAGGCCTTCTAAAGCAGAGAATCTGTTCTTCAGTTCCAACTTGAAGGTATTATGGTGTTTTTTAAGCTTGGTTATGTCAATACATTTTGTTTGTCTTATGAGCTTGCCACGTTCGAGTATAGTGTTGAGGTGCATTTTACATTTCACCAATCTATGGTCACTACCTGTGTTGAACTTGTTTAGCACACTGCAGTCTTCTATGACAAATTTTTTGTTACACATAATAAAATCAATTTCACTTGTCGTCCCATTTGGATGTCTCCATGTCCATTTCCTGTGTGGCTTTTTCTTGAAAAAGGAGTTTAAGATGAAAAACCCTTCTGCCTCTGCAGACTCAACGAGAGTATTTCCACGCTGGTTTCTGTTGCCATGACCGAATTTACCTACTGAAGTTTCATTCTGTTGCCGTTGCCCTATTGAAATCTCCCATAATTATCTTCAAGTGCTGCTTGCCTTTATTATTTAGATGACGAATTTCCTCATAAAAGTCTTCAATTTCTTCTAAGAATGATTTGTGGTGGGTGCATAAGTTTGAATAATCTGAGCCTGGTATCTTCTCGATAGTTGGATAACGAGTCGTGCAGCTCTGTCAGAGGAACTTTCAACTTCTACAACTTTATCCTGCAGTACCACTCCTTATTTCATCCCTCAGCCTCATTGTTCATTGTGAGCCGGAAGGAAAGTTATTCCCCCTGCACCCAGTGTAAAGTTACACCCCTTAGTAATCAGAACCAGCTTGTAATGATTGGTAAGTTTTGGAATTTCTAATTTATGTTTAAAAATTTCTCAACAGTAATAGAAATGACAAACATGTTTCGCATTGCATAATAACAAAAAATAAATCTTTGTCGTAATATTTTTTTATTCAGTTGCTTATTTTTGGTATATGTATTTGGATAATATAATTAAGAAATACTAGCATATTTTTACATGTTCGATAGTGCGAATACACCGAAAATCCAAACTACCAGTGGTCCCAATTTAGTTCGTGTTTTCGACGTTCTACTGTAATAAGATTCTAAATTACTTTTCATCTCACAAGATTCCGAGCAATTACAATAATATTAAATTATGATATATATTTCTGTGCATAAAACAGAACACGTTGAAAAAAATATATAGCAGTTATTTGCCCATGAATACTGACAAATTTGCGAATCCACTGCACTCTTTTCACTATTTTTAAAGCAACTGAAAACAGATTTCTGAAATGAACTTCGCGCGAATACTTTCGGCAGAACGTCAAGTGCTGACATCTGCTGATAAGCATAGACTCTCGAATGAAGCAGGGTCGAAAAAAATCACGCTAGGGATTTTTAAAATGTGCCAATGCTTCCAGAAGTACGTCAAGTGCTGACATCTGTTGAACAATTTAGATAACATCAAGCAAAAAGAAGAAAGGTAGGCATTCAAAGTTTTAAAATTTCATTTAAAATCAGTGCAGTCAGCTAGACCGGATTAAAGGAGGGAGGGGCGGCTATAGCCTAGGTGTCCACCATCACCAACCAGTGTTTATTTCAGGCATACATCCAGGGGGCGAAGCCCTCCCAGAAACGACCCCCCCCCGGAGACGTATTAGGTTACCTAGCCAAAATTTTAATATTTTTATGTTACAAATATTTCTCCAATTATATACTTAAAATATTTGTTCAACTTGTAGTAGTTATGGTTTATTTTATAGAAAAGTGTATTACGACCCATGGTATTCTTCAAAATATAAAAAGTAGACTAATCATACTTAATTATCTAGGAATCGTGATTCAGGAACAGGAGTGCGTTGAATGCATTTTAATAGATAAAAATTTCAAGCCTGCGGACAACCCCCCCCACCCCACCCCTCTCCTTTAGCCGAAAAAAAAAAAACACTGCTGGCCACCCAAATTGCAACACCAAGAAGGAAGCTTCCGATTGGCCTGAAATTCGCAGCATGCGTCGCCCGCGAGAGGACATGCAAACAATTAGCATTGCAGGGCATATGCAAATCATGTGCGCCCGGCACCCCACCGAGAAGCACTATAAGAAGAGTGCACAGAAGGCGGGGTGTAAGTAGTGGAAGTGTGTTGTGCTGCCGGACCTTTGCATGCGAAGCTTCCTGATGCCTCGTCACAGAATACGGCAGTCATTCCAGCATGTTTCGGAGTTGGAGAGAGGACGAATAGCGGCTTATCGCGACAGCGGTTTATCGTACCGAGACATCGGCGCCCGTGTGGGACGACATCCAGCCACAGTGAGGCGAGTATGGATTCCGAGAGTGCAGGAGAGACGGACGGACCGACATGAGTGATTGCCGCAGCCGCGGCACACCACCGAACGAGAAGATCGGCGTGTTGTGCGGCGGGCATTGACGGCTCGCACCGCCACATCACGAACGTTAGCGCAGGAATTAGGGTGTGTTGCGCAACAACCTGTGTCAGCACGTACCGTTCGACGTCGTCTGCAGGAGAAGGGACTTGTCGCATGGCGCCCATTACTCTGATTACCATTGACGTTACACCACTGGCGAGTGCGGCGGTAGTGGGTCGTTGAACGCCGCCCCTGGACCACGGAATGGCACGACATTGTCTTCTCCAACGAATCCCGCTTCTGCCTGCAACACCACGATGGTCGGATCTGCATGTGGCGGCACAGCGGAGAGAGACTGTATGATGCCCGCATTATGCATCGCCATACCGGTCCGTCACCTGGCGTTATGGTTTCGGGCGCAATTGGATATGACACTCGCACCCCTCTGGTACGCATCGCCGGTACACTCAACAACCACCGCTACATCTCCGATAACCGTCCGTATCCAGATGGCGCTAGATTCTTTTAGAATGACATTGTCCCGTGTCACGAGGTCAGTATTGTGCAGGAATGGATCGAGGATCATGTCGAACCATTTCGTGTCCTGTTCGCCGAATTTCCCTTATTTTAATCCTATGGAATATTTTTGGGATGCAATATTCACCTGTTTCGCAACAGTGCTTCGCCGAACTCCGGGTCGTCGTTCTGTCTAAGTGGTACAGAATAACTGAGGACACACTTTCTGTGGAGTAGGTGACATGTCGTATGCAAGCGGTCACCGAACTCCAGGACGTCATTCTGTTGAGATGGTCCAGAATATATAAGGGCACACCATTTGTGGACTAGTGGAGTCGATGCCACTCCGGGACGTCATTCTGTCTAGCTGGTACAGAATATCTGACGCCTTTCGCTATCCAATGCAGTTCATGCTACTCGGGGGTCAAGTGACTATCGCAACTAAGGCGATGGTGATTGAAATGTTATGTCTCGTGTGTGTTGGTGTTCTTTGCATAACAGCTGCGAATTGCTCATAGTAGGAGAATACTACAATGGCTGAAGCATACGCTGTAAACGGATGAAATTTTTTTTTTTTCACCATGACTTTTTGTCAGTGGTTAGAGCATAACTTAATCGGATCTTAGGTTGAAATATTGTAATGAAAGTGTTATTGGGTTGGTGCTAATGAAATGTCCGGCATAGGACCAGCGCACGTGGACAACGAGAACGGAAAAGTAGGACAACTTACCTAGGCAAAATAATCCCCCTCGGCATCGACACATAGTTGCCATCTGTCCGGCAAGGCCATGATCCCGGAACGAAAATAGTCTTGTATCTGGAACCCGAAGAAGTCATCAACCACACGTTGAACCTCGTAGTCTGTCGTGAACTGTTTTCCGGACAGGATGTGATCCAGGCGACGAAACAGACGATAGTCAGTTGGAGACAAGTCCGGGAAACAGGCACGGTGAGGCAGTGCTTCATAGCCCATGGTACTGAGTGTGAGCGTCGTTCGTTTTGCGACATGAGTGCGGGCGTTGTCTTGGACCAGAACAACACCATATCTGTTGATCAAAGTTTATTTTTGCGGCAATTTCCTGTGCATCTGGTGTAATGCAGCACAATAACGTTTTGCAGTGGTGGTCTGGCCTCTTGCCAAGTAACTCCGATGAATTATCCCGGCCGTGGACCACCAGAAAAAGAGCCACTCCCAATTTTAAGAAATGCCTTGCTATATTGGAAATGTAGATGAATGTTCATAGTCCAGAGAAAATGTTATCAGGATAGAATATTTAAGAATGAAATAATTTTATTTTAAACATTAATTATATTGCTGGAAAATCGTTTTAAAATGTATGTAAATCCTTTATCATTTATTTCGGACGCTGTGTGGAAAGAAGCTTCAGACATTATCCTCGAACCCCAAGCCAAGGGATTAATTTTTGCATTCGGGAGCCAATGTGGAAATAAAGCCTTTGGCGCAGTGGTCTAAGCGATGACTTCTGATCATTCGTCCGAGATGGGTCCGGGTTCGAATCCCGGTGAGGCATGGATGTTGTGTTTGTCTTACGGCACTGGCTCTCTCTCTTCCCTGGAACCGGTGGCCCTAAATTAGGGACGGGCGACTGCTTATAGCCAACTGGGTTGCTCACTGTGGTCGTTAAACACACCAATAAAAAAATAAAACCGCCCTATCTTTTTTTTTTTTTTTGCCGGTGGCGGGATTCGAAACCACGTCTGCTCGCTCCGGATTCAGTTGTTCTCCCTGTTGCCGCGAAAATTCTTCTAATTTCGGGCACATTGCTTTCGGTATAGAAATGCTCAAATTCGGGATTCAAATACCAAATTAACTGTTTTAATTATGTTAATTAATTAACATAATTAATTATGTAACTGCTTAATTGGAGTAATTTGTAATTAGGTGCACGAACTATCATCCCAACCCACGCTGCATAGGGATTCGCTGGGTTCTTTTCTTTTCTTGTCTCCACTTTCCCTTCGGCGAGGGAAAGGAGATCGAAATTGCAAACGCCAGGCCAGGTGCAAAATTTCGTAAACAAGGCGAAAGGTATTTTCTTCCATTCTCGGCATGTGAGAAGCAACAGCTTTGCGAATTGCATAATGCTTCCGTAACAACAATGGCGCAGTGGCGGCTACACGGCGGAAATTTAAGAAATAAATCTTAAAGCTGGTAAAAAGATAAAGCTAGGCAATAAATATCCCCCAAGAGCGTTGTTGGAGAACATATTTCAGTCGGGCATACGTGCCGTCGAGCAGTCTTCAAGTTTTAAAAAGGGTTTGCTCGGATACTACGATAATAGAACCCAACAACGGGGTGACAGTTACGGCCAAATAAATTTTTAAAGGGCTTAGCTCAGCAGATGGTCAGCAGGCCTAGAGAACATCTGCCCAAAGTAGCCACTGGCCAGCAGCAACTGGACAAGCTGTCCACTTGCGTACGGAGGGGGGGGATCCAGAATCCAATGAAGGGACAAGGGACGTCTTCTCGAGGTAAGGACACGCCTCGCAGCAGGGCGGTAAGGAAAGCGAAAACTAAAATAAAATGAGAAAATTGGAATTTTTGGGGGAGAGAAGTTTTTTTTTGGTTTTCGAACGTCGGTCGGTCGGTCGCAGTATTTTGGTCTGAGTGGTGTGTGGGAAAATTTGGGTCGGAAGTCGCAGCTTGACGACAGCGGTAGGCAAGGAATGTCTAACTATGCGGGGTTCCAGAAGTCGGTCGTAACGGAGGCCGGACGCTTAGACACTCCTGAAATTTAGAGGAAAAGATCTTAGAAATCTGCCGGCTGTGTTTTATCCACGGAGGATACCAGCCAAAGCTTACGGCCACCAGACAACCAGCGCCTTCCTCAACCGCCAGATCAGTGCAGCACAGCAGAAGTTCTATTTAGGGTAAGACATCATCCAATTATTTCAATCCCTTGCATGCTGAGTATTCAGTGAAGATTTTGAAATGAAATATTATTGCTCACCTCGTACTGGTTGGATTGTTAGGGATATTGGTAGTTTTACAATTCTCAAGTTAAACCATAACTTCTTTTTGTAGAGATGTCTTATTATAATTTAAACTGGTCCCACCATTAAATTGTTCTTAAATTAAGAATTATACCCAAAATAAATTTTATATTTGTTTCTTTAAAACAACGTGTTTTTCTTCTCGCTGCTCTGCAAATGAGTACGAGTGTCTGTGTACTGGTTTAATTTAAAGTAACAGTTTTCTTTCTTCACAGATACCCCTATTCAAGCATAAAACTGAAATGTTAGTTCTTTTTAAATTTAATTTCTTTGCGGCATATGAGTTCTTGCGACAACCTCGTACGAGCTCGTATGAAACACAACGCTTTTAAGTCCCAACGATGAGACTGGGTCGCCTATACTAGGAAATCCAATGTCATTGTTGTCAATCTAGACGATCGAAAATCGTTAACAAAATTTATGCCCCTCAAGCTCCCCACCCGGACTTGGCGTGGTGACATCCCAATTGAACTACAACAACCTTGGTTTTTCGCTGCAACTCGCTGTTTTGACTCTTGTCGGTCCTCAGTGACACATTACAAGCTGTAAGGAAAGCAACGGTTTCTGATGCGCAGGTTCGCTTGTTCAAGCTTGTTCGGCAAACTTCACGGGCAGCGACAAGTTCAAACTGATTTCGCCCATTTTGCTAAACCCGAGTTAATTCGTCCCAGCGGGCTTATGTGTTTAGATAACCATCATGAAGAATGTAAATTTACCGTAAAACTTGTGGAAAAGTTAGCTACTTAGAAAACAGTGCTGTGACATAGTATAGGGTTAGGCCTAATTAAGTTTGGTTTTGATTTCAGATTGTGTTCTTCGAGCGTCTCATTACTTTTGCTCACTTTGTGCTCATCTTAAATTCATTTCATCGTCGCACCCAAGTATTCTTTATGTAAGATCCTCTAACAGTGTTCTCAGGTCAGAATATATATAGAACTGTCTTCTTCTTTTTTTTTTTACTTCTTCTTATCACCGTGTGGAGATTGCTTTGGATTTATGCGACTAATTTGAGGTAAAAAGCAACACTTTCAGAAAGAAAAGGAGAGGACAGAGTATCAATTTATCAGATGAAAAGTGCACACGCACATTTGTTTTATGGGCATGTAAGAAGTAATCGACTATGTGAGTGAAATGAAGACGCACACTTCAAGATAAGAAAAATGGCGAAGGATAGAGCGAAAGAAGGTTGTCCTATAACTTACATAAAAATCAGAAAGTAATTACAGGAATAAATGATTATGAGAAGCAAGTCTGAATAAAGAGTGGAATAAAACAAGGCAGTAACTTGTCTTCACGTATGTTAAACCTTCTGTGTCATGTCCGCACTCCTGTTCAGCTTTTATGTGAAAGAGGCAATTAATGGAATAACACACGCAATCGTTGCAGCGAGAAAGATAAATGAATGGCTGGGTGAAAATATCTTTCGGATATTTTAATTGTAGAGAATGTTGGAGAAAACCAGCTAAAATCAAAAAATCATGTAAGTGCCTGAATTTGATATCTTCAATTTCTTTAAATAACTTGAAAAAATTTTCAAAGTTATTTTTTTCAACAGAGCAACACAAAAAGAACAAGCAAGTATGTATAACACAATCGTAAAGAAGGAAATGACGTAGAAATACATTTATGTGAATTACACGAAATGATTATTAAAGATCCGAGGGAAATCACTCCAACAAATGAAGAGACAAGAAAATGTATCTGTATTGTTGAAATATCAAATATGATTAGCACGTTTATCTTTTTAGTCATTCTCTACTTTTCACTTATCTTTTAATTCTCCAAGATGATTTTTTTTTGTATTTAGTGCAACAATCATCAGTCCATTGATGGTTGAAAGACTCCCCAAACTTCTTCCACAACTTTCTGTCTTGAGACAGTCTCCTCACCTCACCATGCTTTCCGAACTTATCCACCAATCTTCCACTTTGTCTTTTTTGAGGCTTTTTCTGTCTCTTGGTGTTCAGTTTTCAAGTCCAGCGAGGGTCAGTTCTTCTAGGAATGTGTTCATCAGTTGCTTACCAGAAAAACTCGCCCCCGGAGATGCATGCTGTGTATCTTGTACTTCTTCATGTGTGGTCGGGCTCTCATCAACGTGCTATGGTGTACACAGATCCTTTAAGTGTTGTACAGTCTGTGTCATCGTTAGATTCATTTTAACGTCCGACAGCTTCTTCGTTCTTTGCTCGAGACCTGTGCCCATATCAAATTCTGCTGGATTCCTGGGTATGTTGGAATTCTAGGTGACGAGTGTCGCTGATGAAGCTGCAAGATCTGCTTCCTCTTTGGTCGTCATACTCTTGCCACTGTTTCACCAGGATTTTCGTTTTCTTTTTAGCACGTCTTTTGTAAAGAAAAATCGTGCTTATGTTACCGGTTTGTCCGTCCGTCCGTCCGCCTGTACCCACGACATCTGTGCAACCATTAGTCCGACTTGAAAAATTCTTTTTGCATTGGGAAGCTTGAAAAATGCGAATGATGATCCTTCATTTCGTTCTTTTTTTTACGATGTACAATTTCACCGCTAGAGGGCGTAAATGCAGATGATGTCTAATTCAAAAATACGTTTTATTCCACATATTTGCTTCTAAACATCCTATTGAAAAAAATATTTTATCTTTCGATTCCATTTATGTCGAAGAGTATTTTAGATATAGTTACTTTTTGAAATTACGCATAGATTTTCCGCTAGGGGGCGTAAAAGTAAATTACATTTCCCCCGATAATTCTTCTTCTAAAACTCCGATTTGAAAATTTTTTCCTTCAGCGGATACACCTCTTGATGGCAAATATTTTGCATATAATTTCAAATTTTTGGTAAAGAATACTTTGGCCACCAGGGGCGTAAGGGTTAATTTTTGTTTCTGATGTATTTCCCATAAAATCTGAGCTTCTAAAATATCGATTGAAAAAATTCTTCCGTGTACTGATGCCACTCACATCGATAAACCTTTTCGGAATATTTTCTTCTTAAAATATTCCACAGTTTCTCTGCCAGGGGGCTTAGACGTATATCTTATTTTTGTCAATATCTCTACTTCTGGAATTCGGAATTGAAAAACTCCTTCTTTGTTGGATAGTGTTTTCAGTGTGACATGTTTTTCATATAATTTCAAAATTTTCAAGTAACTTATAGACTTTTCGCTAGGGAGCGTAGAGGTAAATTGCGTTTTCTGCGTTATTTCTACTTCTAAAACTCAGATTTGAAAAAATTCTTTCTGTGTTGGAGAGCGTTTCCGGTACTTAATGTTTCTCATATAAATTCATGTTTTTCTTAACGCACAAGTCTGCAACCAGAGTGCGTAAGCTCACGATTCCGCTTACAGCAATATCTGAGGAATTAAAAACCCGATTGAAAAACTTCTTTCTTCCGTCAGATACTATTGTTTTCCATACCGGTTCCACTGACTTTGAATAGCTTTGATAAATTTAATTTGCGTCAGAACGGATTCAAAAGACGTGCTTATTACACCCGAAAATTCGGTGTCATCTTTCTTGTTCATGATCATATCAGGCAAACGTGGCAGGATCTGTGTAACCAATAGGTGGGAGAATAAACTGCACCTTATCCCTGGAGTTTGGAAATCATCGTGTCGCCGGAACCATATGGAGGAAGTTGTTTTTCCCCGTCTCCGCATTGGGCATTGTCGTTTCACTCACCGCTTTTTGCTGTGTGGCGACACTGCACCAATGTGTGAGACGTGCAATTGTCGACTCACTGTCACTCATATTCTCTGTAGTTGTGTTCGTTTTCGTGCTGTTTGTTTTCATTCTCATTTGTTGAACGACGATGTAGCTACGTTGCAGCGGCTCCTAGACCACCAGTGCGTAACATCCGCTGTCTTTTGCTTTTTAAAACAAATTGTTGTTTTTTAATTCTATCTAGTTTTTAAACTTTTCCTCATTCTCATTTTTCACTTTTACCGAATCAGCCTGATTTTAAGCCTTATATCACGTTTTTAACACTGTTTGGTTGTCTTGTGTCTGGCGCTCTTTAGCCACAAATGGCCTTTGCGCCATAAAAAGAAACCAACCAAACTCGTCCCCCCGCCCCCCGTCCCGCAAAAAAATCTCTTTGAGGCCCATTTTCAAAAATGTATTAACCTTCAATTACTGACTATTCTAAGTTCCATATTATTAACCAGGTTTTATGGACGTTTTAATTATTAAAACTTACATGTATTTTTCATGAAACCAAGATTATTGCTTTTTATTGCGTGTAGCACAAATGCGCACGTTGTAATTAAAATGATTGGCCCAGTTTTACACCAACACAAAGTACTAACAAAACACTTACGCCAAAGTTGATTATATCATGCATATTTTATTCGTTTAGAGAACTGAGAACCCATCTCTTTGAAATGCCTCATAATAAAAAAACAAAAAAACTAAATAAAACAAACAACTGCCGAGTGTCAGTGTCTTGCCACCTTTTCCGGGTTTTTTTTTTTGGAAAATACAGCTCATAAGTAAAAAACTTAATAAGTAGTAATTAACAAATGCGGCACAAAAATGTAAAACTCTTCAAATTATTTACTGAATATAAAAAAAACAACACATTTTACGTAATGCCACGATGTTTTGCACATACACTGACGGAAAAAAAAAATCCCAACACCAAGAAGGGGTTGTGTTAGATAAACGACAGTTGGTAGGCGGTGAGAGTACATCTGTAATATGACGTCTATGCAAATTTCGCGCTCGGTGCATACGTGTGGCACTAGTAGCGCCCCTCGGAACATGCAAAGCAGGTTTGCTGTAAATACGCGCTGTAACGTTCGTGAGCGTTAGTTACCGTTGAGGTTCGTCGTAGGGTGTTGATGTTAGTCAAGAATGCCTTTAAGAAGACGAAGAAGCCATTATCAACAGCTCACGGAGTTTGAACGAGGTCGTGTAATAGGGCTACGAGAAGGTGGATTTTCTTTCCGCAATATTGCAGAACGACTTGGCAGGAATGTAGCCACTGTGCATGATTGTTGGCAGCGGTGGTCAAGGGAAGGTACTGCCTCAAGAAGACCGGGTTCCGGCCGGCCACGTGGCACTACTGAGAGGGAAGACCGTCGCGTACGGCGTATGGCCGTGGCGCATCGTACCGCGTCTGCGGCAGCAATTAGAGCTGCAGTTGCCACCACAGTGACACAACGAACTGTTACAAATCGGTTACTTGAAGGACAGCTCCGAGCCAGACGCCCTGTAGCGTGCATTCCACTTACTCCAAACCATGGCCGTTTGCGACGTCAGTGGTGTCAAGCTAGAGCTCATTGGAGGACGGAGTGAAGATCTGTTGTGTTTTCTGATGAAAGCCGGTTCTGCCTGGGTGCCAGTGATGGCCGTGTGTTGGTTAGAAGGAGGCCAGGTGAGCGCCTGCAACCAACCTGTCTGCGGCCGAGACACACTGGACCTACACCTGGAGTTATGGTCTGGGGAGCAATTTCCTCTGACAGCAGGAGCACTCTCGTGGTTATCCCACGCACCCTGACGGCACAGTTGTACGTCGGTCTGGTGATTCAACCTGTTCTGCTGCCATTCATGAACAACATTCCACGGGGTGTTTTCCAAAAGGATAACGCTCGCCCGCATACCGCTGTTGTAACCCAACATGCTCTACAGAGTGTCGACATGTTGCCGTGGCCTGCTAGATCACCAGATCTTTCACCAATCGAGCACGTATGGGACATCATTGGACGACAACTCCAGCGTCACCCCCAACCAGCATTAACCGTCCCTGTATTGACCGACCAAGTGCAACAGGCATGGAACTCCATCCCACAAACTGACATCCAGCACCTGTACGACACAATGCAGGAACGTTTGCGTGCTTGCATTCAACATTCTGGCGGTTACACCGGTTACTAACTTACCAGAATTTCACATTTAAAATGGCTCTTCTCGCGCTTACAATAAGCTGTGATCTTGAAACCTTAATCGATTAAATATGTTACCTATACAAATGTATTGCCGCCATTTCATTCCTCTACAACTATTTTTTCGTGGTGTTGGGATTTTTTTCCGTCAGTGTAGTTATTTTTTTCTCTTGACTCTGTTATTAAAAAACATGACACAAGTCTATATTTCTTCGTTCCCGCGAAGAACAACTTTCAGTTCATTACATTCTGAAGAATGGGTAGTTAGTGCAAACAACTGTAATACATAGCATCTTATATTCTTCAGGGGCGGATCCAGAAGTTTACTCTAGGGGGCGGTTTTTCGGGTACAAAAAGGGGTGGAGGGCTGAAGCCATTATGAAATGTTTTTTTTATATAACGCCAGTGTGTATATACACTATCTACCAAAAAGTAATTGGACACTCCTGCAATCGACGATATCTGCGTTCCTGATACACGTCACGGCCGCCGCCGCCGCCGCCGCCGCCGTTGAATATCGTGTGGGAAACAACAACGCAACCAGTCGCATGCAAGATGCCACGCAGTTCGGAGCTCTCTGATTTCGAGAAACGCGTAAATCGTCGGGTATCACAGAAATGGCCGATCCATACGTGACATATCCAGAGAGTTGAAGTACCCAAAATCGACAGTGGCCTACGTGATTGGCAAGTGGAAGATGAGAGATGACTGTCGGAATGTGCCCCGACCCGGCAGACCCACAAAACTGGGAGTTAGAGACCGACGGGTGCTGGCCAGAGAAATTCGGAAGAACAGCACCAAATCGATGGGCCACATCCGCAAGGAGTTTGAACAGGCATTCGGTAGTGTTCTTTAGATGAATACCATCCAAAAGGAAGCCCATCTGTTCGGTTATCATGGACATTGTGCCGCCCACAAGCAATTTGATCACCAAGTCCAATAGCGCTGCTTCGCTAACGTGGTACAAAGAACTTCGACAGTGGACCATTGAACAGTGGAAACAGGTTCTCTGGAGCGAAGAATCAAGGTTCACCCTCTACCGTTTGGATGGCAGGGTCTGGGTTTGGCGTCTGCTTGGAGAACGCCTTCTGCCGGAATGTATTAATCCAACTGTGAAGTTCGGCGGCAGTGGAATCATGCTATGGGGCTGTTTCTCCTGGTATGACACGGGACCCTTGGTCGCAATTCCTGGTAGACTCAAAGCCGAGACCTACTGCACCATTTTGGATGACCATGCGCTTCCTACGTTGTGGCAGTTTTACGGGGTGGACCCATGTTACTTCCAGGATGGCAACGCCACCTGTCATGTTGCGAGGCCCACCATGGCATGGTATGGTGACAATGGGGTTAATCGAACGGACTGGCCTGCGCCGAGCCCGGAACTTAACCCTATCGAGCACCTCTGGGACGAGTTGGAGCGTCGACTTAAGGGGTGACCCCACCGTCCGAAATCGGTGAAGAAACTGACCTGTCTTCTCCAAGCCGAGTGGAAGAAAATACCGCTAGCAGTCGCACAACGCTTGGTTGAGAGTATGCCCTGGAGGGTCGCAGCTGTAATTGCCTCTCGTGGAGGCTCCACCAACTACTGAAGGTGAATAAACTTTGTTTTCCTTTGCTATCACAGCTGCCCAATTACTTGATGGTAGATAGTGTATATTCATCATCATTGTCAACCATTATCATTGCACTGCTGGACGAAGGTCTCCCCAAGTTTCCTCCTCAACGGTCTGTCTTGTGCCAGTCTCCTCCATGTCACTCCCGCATATTTTCGAATTTCATCCACCCATCTCCCATGTGGTTTTCTTCTGGGTCTTTTCCTGTCCCATATATATATATATATATATATATATATATATATATATATATATATAGGGATGTAAGGTCAGGTGATGCGTAACATCACTGCCTCTCCTTGACAAATGTCAACCCCGCCTTCTCGTGGTGCATCCTGTTCCCACTGAAGGGGCTCTGACGACCGCCCATAGGGGTATTACTATACCATCGGGATTAGAGGAAATTCTATCCCACACTCACCAACCCGCTTGGCCAGCGTGGTGAGTGATGGCCAAACCCCTCCAAAATGACTCCACAACTTAAATCGTGGCCCTCAGTCTCCGGCAGCTGGAATGTACCTGGCCAAGGCAGCGGCCAGTGCGACATGAAGGCAGAGGGTGCTAAGAATGCCGGGAGAACCGGACTAGGCTGCCATCTGATGCTGACCTTGGCAACGTACAATGGACGCTCCCTATCTTCTGATTCAAGGCTTCTTGAATTGGAAGAGGAACTACAAAGGATCAAGTGGGACATCGTCGGGCTAAGTGAGGTAAGGAGAAAAGGAGAAGATCTCATCGAACTGAAAAGTGGACATCTCTTCTACTATCGTGGGACAGATACTGGCAGAACTAGTGGTGTTGGATTTATAATAAACAAGAAACTGAAGGATAAAGTTGTAGAAGTTGAAAGTTCCTCTGACAGAGCTGCACGACTCGTTATCCAACTATCGAAAAGATACCAGGCTCAGATTATTCAAACTTATGCACCCACCACAAGTCATCCTGAAGAAGAAATTGAAGAATTTTATGAGGAAATTTGTCATTTAAATAATAAAGGTAAGCAGCACTTGAAAATAATTATGGGAGATTTCAATGCAAAAATAGGGCAACGGCAACAGAATGAAACTTCAGTAGGTAAATTCGGTCACGGCAACAGAAACCAGCGTGGAAATACTCTCGTTGAGTTTGCAGAGGCAGAAGGGTTTTTCATCTTGAACTCCTTCTTCAAGAAAAAGCCACACAGGAAATGGACATGGAGACATACAAATGGGACGACAAGTGAAATTGATTTTACTATGTGTAACAAAAAATTTGTCATAGAAGACTGCAGGGTGCTAAACAAGTTCAACACAGGTAGTGACCATAGGTTGGTGAGATGTAAGATGCACCTCAACACTAAACTTGAACGTGGCAAGCTCATAAGACAAACAAAATCTATTGACATAACCAACCTTAAAAAACACCATAATACCTTCAAGTTGGAACGGAAGAACAGGTTCTCTGCTTTAGAAGGCCTAACATCGGAAGAAGTGGACATCTCTGAAGTTAACAGAAAAGTAACCAAAGCTCTTATGGAAACAGCAACAAAATTAGCTGGGTCTAAGAACAAGTTGCATGTAAATAAATTATCAGGAAAAACGAAAATGTTGATGCAAAAAAGAAGAGAGATGAGGACAACTAAAGAAGATGTGACTTCCAAAGTGGAATATATAGAGCTATGCAAGACACTATGAAAAAGTATCACTGAAGACGTAAGGAAAATTCAACTGTGAACTAGTGAGGAAAGCAATTGAAAACAACCAAAGCCTAAAGATAGCAAAGGGTCGTCTCAGTAAGGGAAGAAAACAGATTATGGCACTGAGAAAAGAAGATGGTTCTGTAACAAGAAATAGAGGCGAAATTTTGACAAGAGTGAAAGATTTCTACTCCAAATTATATGAAAGGGATGATACATGCACTCCAGACATCATGAAAGATACCAGTACCAGAGTTCCTCCAGTCCTTCCTGCAGAAGTTGCACATGCAATCAAGAACATGAAGCGGGGAAAAGCTCCAGGAGAAGATGGAATTACTGTAGACATCATACAAGAAGCAAGTGGAGAAATCGAAACAGTACTCGCCCAAATTTTCACTCGATGCCTTAATGAAGGAAAGATTCCTGAGGATTGGAACACCGCTACAATGATCCTGCTACATAAGAAAGGTGACATTGAGGATCTCGGAAACTACAGACCTATCAGCCTCCTATCAGTAGTTTATAAAATCTTCACTAAAGTTCTTTCACACCGCTTGAAGGTAACACTGGACATGGCTCAACCGAGAGAACAAGCTGGATTCAGGAGTGGCTACAGCACAATAGATCATATCCATGTGCTGAGAGAACTAATTGAAAGAGCGAGGGAATATGAACTTCCATTGTGCATGGCTTTTATCGATTATGAAAAAGCCTTTGATCCGGTGAAACCATCAGCAGTTACAATGGCTCTGAAAACCTGCGGTATTGAAGATGCATACATTAATATTATTAATAACATCTATGAAAATGCAAGTGCAAAGATTAGGCTGTTTGAAAATACAACACACATAAAAATTGGAAAGGGAGTGAGACAAGGTGACACCATATCTCCGAAGCTCTTTAATGCCACATTGGAGAGTGTTTTTCAGTCACTGAGCTGGGAAAACAAGGGGATAAAGATTAATGGAGATTATCTAACCCACCTTCGTTTTGCTGATGACGTAGTCATTTTTGCAACTACCCCATCAGAGCTGCAGAGTATGATCCAGGAACTTGCTAACAAGAGTGAAGAAGTCGGATTAAAAATGAACTTTCAGAAGACAAAAGTGATGTTCAATGCTTTTACAAGAAATGAAGATTTATCGATTGATGGAGAAAAGCTGGAGATAACAGACACGTACGTTTATCTTGGACAGCAGATATCAAGTGAGGGTCACATTGATGAAGAAATTAATCGGCGTACAAAACTTGCCTGGAGAGCTTTTGGAAGAAACAGCATAATTTTCAAGAGCAATATGCCATTATGTCTTAAAAGAAAAGTGTTTGATCAATGCATCCTTCCAGTGCTTACGTATGGTGCAGAGACGTGGACCTTAACTAAAAGAGACATACAAAGGCTGCAGACAACTCAAAGCAGCATGGAGAGGTGCATACTTGGTGTAACCAAGAGAGATAAGAAGAGGAACTCGTGGATCCGAAAAATGACAAGAGTGGAAGACATCATGATCAGAGTTAAATCCCTGAAATGGCAATGGGCTGGACATACTGCCAGAAGGACAGATCATCGATGGACAGCCGAAATTTTAGATTGGATTCCAAGGGACAGGAAAAGACCCAGAAGAAGACCACATGGGAGATGGGTGGATGAAATTCGAAAGTATGCAGGGGTGACATGGAGGAGACTGGCACAAGACAGACCGTTGTGGAGGAAACTTGGGGATACCTTCGTCCAGCAGTGGATTGATAATGGTTGACAATGATGATGATGATGATGATATATATATATATATATGCGGGAGTAACATGGAGGAGACTTGTGCCAGTCTCCTCCATGTTACTCCCGCATATGATGCCAAAAATTACCTCGTATTAGCCAGGAGATGCCGAAAATTACCTCGTATTAGCCACACTGCCTCTCTCCCAGCCCATCCCCCCAAGCAGGGTTGACTTCGGAGTGGGTGGAACAACGCGAAGCGCCCGTGAGGCGTTAGGGAGCAGGAAAAATAAGAAAAAAGAAAGTCCTAAAATGACTATCTATGAGGAAGCGGTGGGGACCCTTTTAGGAATTTTCTTTATGACCCAATTAAGATACGTACGTAGATCAGATTGTTATTCACAGTTTCTCCCACCTACTCTGATTTCAGTACCAAGCTCTGCCTTACCCTGTTTCGAGACGTTACAGATGCTAGAACATATGACAATAGCAAAGAACTAATAAAGAATATCCCCAGGTTCCTCCCCTTCCTCTGTCCCTGTTTTCTCTTTATCTTTTGCGCGTTCTCTCTCTCTCTCTCTCTCTCTCTCTAATCTATTCTATTTCCTTGTCTTTCTTTTTTTGCTGAACCTAAATAAATGTAATAAGTATTTTAAATTATCCGTACTAAGTTTAAATGTCATTTTCTTTAGAGAAACTGAAAATAAAATATGCAAAGTTTATCATTTACGATCTTCGCTACTTGAAACGTAAGAACTTCGTTATAATTTAGGGGGCGTCCCGGCAGTACGGGGGCGATCAGTACGCCCCTGGTGTCCAGCCCATTGCCATTTCAGAGATTTTACTTCAATTATGTTGTCTTCCATTATTGCCATTTTCCCGGTCCATGTGTTTCTCTATATATATATTTTTTTTGGTTTCAGCATGCATATACACTGAGGTTTATGGCTTATAACATAATCTTTGTTAGAATAATACCAAAAAATTACACTGATGTTCATAATTAAGGTCACAAACACATATTCTGTGATATCTTGAAAACTAAATGGTTTATTGCAATGCAATTTGGTACATAGATGTCTCATGCTAAGCGTATGAGATATGCAGTAGCAACATAACAAAATGAACAGGAAGTAAATTGCGTGCGATATGCAAATTATACCCAAAACGGTTCAAACATGATGCATCATATCTCTAGAACGGTCCGGCTAATAGGGAGTGTGGCCATCCCGCACAGCTTAATAAGTCGCACAACGAGCCCTCATACTGTAAATGAGGTTGTTGATAACAGCCTGTGGTAACAAATCTCATTCTTCTAACAGCGCGGATTTTAACGCCTGGAAGGTCCTGGGAGATGGTTGACGTCGCGCATTGGCTCTTCCTAGAGCATTCCAAACATGCTCTATAGGATTTAGGTACGGCCACTTTGCTTGCCACACCATACGGCGAATATCCTCTCCTTCCAGAAAATCGTCGACAAGCTGAGCTCTGTGTGGCCTGGCGTTATCGTCCATAAAAATGAAGTTTGGTCCGACAGCTACCCGGAAAAGCCTCACATAAGGTTCAAGGACCTCATCCCTATAGCGCTGTGCGGTCACAGTGCTCCCATGGAAGACGTGCAAGGTATACGGCCATCCAACATGATGCCTGCTCACATAAGGATTCCACTTCCACCCAAGTGGTGGATTTCCCTTGTGTTGGAGTTATGATAGCGGGCCCCACGCTGTCTCTAGATGAAGACTCGTCGAGAATCACTTTGTGTACTGAATCTTGACTCACCACAGAAAAGTACACGGCCCCAATCTTGCTGTGTTCAAGAAAGATGTGTTTGGCTCCGCGACTTCTGCGATCTAGTGAGGGGGCACACATCACTAGTCGCCGGGCGTAAAGGGCCTTCTCTGCTAAGCGTCTGCATACAGTTTGCCCAGAAATTGTTGTCCTGAGAGAGGTCTCTAGCCGTCATCGGTCTATGGCGTTTGGCAGTTAATGCCACGTAACGATCCTCCGCAGGTGTCATGGCTCTTGGACCGCCTTGACCGGGCCTCATGGTAATGGCACCCGTTGTTCGGAATTGGTGCCATAACTTGGATACCACCTTTCGTGACACCTGTAACCATCGAGCGACTTCCGCTTGAGAGAGAGCAGCTTCAAGCCTGCCGATGGCTCTCCACCTCAGTCCATCGTCTAAACAATTCCAAGCGCTCATTCTAACTGAAATTAGTCAATCTTGTGATTTTTTTGCAAGAAACATAACTCTGAAGACGAAATTCGCAGATGCAGAACACGGTCACTTTCACATTCTCTTACCAAACTCAACCTGTTAACAGTGTAACAAACAGTCGATGCTTACATTAGATTCACCGTTCTCCAAAGTATGCACGACAGGAATTTTAAACATTTTACTGGTTGCTAATTTGAATTATTGTAAAAAACGAGTTTGTGACCTTCATTTTGGACATCAGTGCATATATCATTAGAAAGAAAATTTAAATCAGAATGTAACGCAGCACACATTATAAAAAAATTGAAATACAAATTTTTATACGTACATACAAATGAGAAAAATTAATTTTCCAAACTATTTCCACAATTTTGGTCACCAGTGCACTTTTCCACGTTTCTTTCAGTTATCTGCAGCATTTGTATGTCTCTTTTAGGTAAGGTCCATATCTCTGATCGATAAGTAAGAACTGGAAAGATGCAATGATTAAACATTTGCTTTTTTAAGAAATAATGACAAATTGCTCATGAAAGTTGTTTTTCTTCTTTCAGAATGTTTTCCAGCCAAGTTCAAACGTCTATTAATTTCTTCTTCGATGTGGCTCTCTCTTCATATCCGCTGCACAACGTAATGCTAGCATCTGTTAATTCCAGATTTTTCACATCAACTGCTAAATCTTTAGCTCTTGTAACAGCAGTGTGCATCAGTTTTGTCTTCTGTAAATTCATTTTTAATCTCACTTCTTTACTCTTGTTCCTGGATCATACTCTGCAGCACTGAGGGGATAGTTGCAAAAATTACTTTCCAAAATTGCAGCAATGTACTCTGTTAAATGGTCACTTTAGTGAACTGACTACAGATTTTGGAAAAAAAATTCTTCCAGATCTTAGTTTAATTTATTTTTATAAACACAATCGTATAAGAATAATATGACCACCCGCGCAGGCGCTTCATACAGTGCACGTGACAAGTGAGACCACACGGAAACATAAGCGGCCGGCCAGGACAGATGAGCCATAGTGCATAACGTGAGCACAATGATCAAAGGTAATGATTTAACGGACGTTCAAAAAGACGTGAAGTGTGGTAGCATCTCCGAAACAATAGACTTCGTGGGCTATTCGCGGGGTGCTGTAGTAAGGGTGCACCAAGAATGGACCGCTGGCACACCGAGTACCTCATGACGTCATCGACCCCAGAGGAGAACATTGCCTCCATCGACTGGTAAAAGACAATCGATACGCAACAGTGAAGCAATTGACCACGCAAGTGAACGCTGGGGCACCCAGGTACGTGTCTCCGATAACGGTAGAGCGAACCCTGTTAAGCATAGGTCCCCGGAGTCGGTTTTGCTTCAAGGCGCCCATGTTAACCCAGGTCCATTGGCAACTACGCCTGCAGTTCGAATGGTATAACCATCATTGGACAGTGGAAGAGTGGGAAAAGGTTGCCTTCTCCAACGAATCGAAGTTTCTACTACACAAAACTGACTGGCGGGGGCGGATACGGCGTCAGACACACAAGAATCAACATCCGGACACTATTGTCGATCAAGTACAGGCCGGTGGTAACAGTGTGCATGTCCAGGTGTTGTTTTCCTGGTATTACCTAGGACTGCAAGTATCACTGGGTGGGTCCTTGAACGCCATTGAACACCTGTCCATCCTCTCTGACCGCATGCATCCCTTCATGTTGGACTTTTACCCTGATGGTGATCATGTCTACCAACAGGACAATGCGCCCTGCCATGTCGCTAATGGGGCGCGTGAGTGGATCCAGGAACACGACAGCGATGTCTTCGCTCTCCCTCGGCCGGCGAAATCGCTCGAACTGTGAGTCGACGTGCCGACTCACAACCACGTCACCTTAAGGACCTCCGTGCTCTGCTGCAATCCGAATGAGCACGTGTGCCTCGGACAACCTTCCAGGGCCTCATTGCGTCCATCCAACGCCGTCTCGCCGCTGTCATCCGAGCCAAAGGTGGTTATCCCCATTATTAGGTATGTGGTCATATTATTCTGACACGACCGTGTGTGTGAATTTGACGAAAAAGTAAAGCACCTGATAAACCGAAACAATCGTAAGTCAGCACTTACCAGCGCAAACATAACCTTTACTGCTTTGTAGAGTGTGACAATCACAAGATAGATACATATCAACAAATAAATGGAATGACAAAACACCCACTCAATTTGCTGCCGCATTACCGACATATTTCTAGAAAGCAGCTGCGCGGAAACATAAGAAGCGTTTCTTTAAAAACCGCTTGGAAGCCACCAAGGGAATGCTTATACAATAGCATTTCATCAGTCACGTTGACAGTGGCAGAAGCAGTTTACTTTTGACACCTGAACGCTTGTCAATAAACCCCGTGAGTTGACTCTCTGTATGCGTTGAAGGACCACCGTTCATGAATCAGGCGGCACGAAAAAAATAAAACACCCGTTCACAGCACAGGTGCAAGGCGCTCATTTTGTAGCAGAAACTTTAGACGCGTAAAATTCTTCTCTTGGCCACGATTAGTTTTTCTAAAGATTCCTCCGTTTAACATACTTGCAAATTTGCGTCCAACTAGTAAAGCTGACAGACATTTCACAAACCGTGTTGTTTTTATTATTTCAGGCAGCACTTGTAATTAGGTCTTGCTAGGCAAAGAGTTCTGAGTATTTACTCTGAGGAATGAATAGCTGTGTTTCATCCCATGAAAACATTTTTGTTTCCATGTCATTTGATTTACCAGCTAGAGAAATACTGATAAAAAATTTAATTGAAGGAATAAAAATTTAAATGAATCCCAACGAAGTGCCACTCCGTTAGGGTTCTCAAAGTCACCCTTTCGGCCAGAGGGTGCCTTTTTGGGAACCAAAAGCATCTTAATGGAAATTATGCTTCCTTCGTGAAATTAGTCCGCAGCGGAAAAATATAAATAGGATTTGTTAGATCTCTTGACTGCAATTATTTCTTCGTCGTAGGAATAATTGCACTTAACATATGATTTACGTGAAAATAACTTATTTTTTTCAGTCAGTGGAATAACTTTGTACTCTGCTGCAGTAAACAGAGAGGATTCGCAAATTTCAAGATCTTATTTTAATTTCGACTCTCCTCTGTCGGAGCATAGATTCGTTCTATGATGATTGGCATCAACTACTGCAGATGGAAATGGTTTACGACAGGGGGTCATAAAGCTTTATCACGGAAGCTCTTTTTAGTGACACCCGCGAGGCTTTTTCCACATACATTCTAAAGAGGGAAAAAATATAAAAAAAAAAAGAAATTGTTATTCTTTCCATTTCATTGCCTAGTAGTTTTTTTTACATTAATTTAAATTACACTTTGGTTGGCAAATCGCATATTTCTATATATTTTTATCCGTATGTCCAAGATTTAAGAGTAAATATTTTATACATACCAGATCAACTTTAAAGACTTTCAACAGGCACCTTGGTTCCATGGACAATCTACATATTAACTACATCGCTTCTTTATCCGGAAGTTTAGTCTCAGATTCAAAACCTCTCTCAAATAACAGGCATTAATAATAAAAACATGCATTTTTGCTTTTCTTTTTCATGGGAGGCCCCTTCCGATCCTACTTTATTGTGTCATATGACAGCTATTGCTATTCCAATTACATCGCCTCATTATCCTAAAGCTAAGTCTCAGATTCAATACCTCTCTGAAATAACTGGAATTCATAATACAGACATGCAGTTTTGCTTTTTTTTTCATAGGGCCCCTTCCGGTCCTACTTTATTTTGTCATATGACAGCTATCCCTGTTTCAGTTTGTCATGTGGCACGCTGCCCCATTTTATTTTGCTATGTAGCCAACAGTGGATTTACAGGAAAGCCCAAGCGCTAGGCCCCGTGACGCTACAGGACCTCTAAAATAATGCTTTCTTGTTTTTTACCTTTGTGGGCCGCAAGTGGCCTAGTGGTCAACGTTCGTGACTGCCACGGAGAAGGCCTCAGGTTTGACCCCAGGCAGGTACGAAAGCTCGAACCACTAAATATCCGCCGGTCGTCGGATGGGCACGTTAAGCCGTCGGACCCCGGGTACTGGCCCCCGGTAATAAATAAGGGCGTCTTCCTCCTCCTTTCTACCTCGCTTCCGTGTGACTTTCCTATCCAGCACTCCAGCCCAAATCTCTTAGCTTCCTATTGTCTAAGGGTTATTTAAGACTTCGGGTCAGACACCCCCTTCCTAAAATCCTCTACATACGATCTGATCTGATCTTTACCTTTGGCTTGTTAAACAACGGCGTAGAGTGAGAGAGAATTTTTTTCTTTTGAGAGTGTGACTTCTCCCAGGAATTTCATATGGGGAATTGACGCTGAAAAATTTGGGAAGGGGTGTTGAAAAAAATTGGAAGGGGAGTGTTGGGTGATATCAAATTTATCTAAGGCTAGAAATTTTTACAGTGAAATATTTAGAATCTAAACCTAGGATTAAAACTAGGAAAAACTCCAAGAATTGGAGAACCGTTGAATTTTTTTATTGTTAAGAATGGTTATAATCTAGAATATATTTTTCAAAAACTATACCAGATTGTTTTTATGCTGCATCTATTTTTTGTCTCTCATGTCTAAGTGCTTCCGTAAACAAGGATACATTAAATAAGTGTTAACATGGACTGCTGAAGTAGCAGTTACTGATATTTTCATAAATTTTGCTGATGCTAAAATTATTTAGAAGTATATATGTGAAATCTGTAATTGACTAAAATGAAGAGATACATGCATATGTTTTATAGTTGAAATGACTGACCTTAAACATATTATTTAAACAATAAAAACTGAAAAATACACGTCAGGTTACTATATACATAGACTTCAATTTAAAAAGAAATTAAATATTATTACTACCTTGTAGTAAAAGGTACTTCAAGATAAGACTGAGGAATCCATGTTCATCAGCAACTGCTGTAGATAATTGTGCTATATGATAACAAGTTAGTAAAATCATGCAATGCATTGATTATGATACGCTTTCCAACATATTAGAAATCATTACTCAAGTTATTATTCAAGTTATGAGGAAAATGGCTGTGGAATAAATATCACTCCTGTGCCCTGACCTTTGATCCCATTTCGATGATATTCAGCAGAACTGGTTCAGTATACCTCCGAAATAACATGATAAAGTTTTGTCGCAATCGAAGCAATTTTACGTAAGATATGATGCATAAGAGCTATGGAATAGATCCCGCTTCTGTGTCCTAACCTTTGACCCCATTTCGCCCATTTTCAATAGGATTCGTCCCCAGGCAGGTCCCTACAACATACTAACATTTCATCCAAATCGAAACATTTTCACGTAAGTTATGACGCATAATGGCGATGGAAGTGATTCCGCTCCTATGTCCTGACTTTTAAACCCCATTTCGAAAATTTTCAATGGGGTTTGTCCCCAGGTGGTCCCCTACCACATACTAAACTTTAATCGAAATCCAACCTTTTTACGTCAGTCATGACGCATAAGAGCAGTGGAATGGACCCCACTCCTATGTCTTGACCTTAGACCCCATTTCGTTCATTTTCAATAGGGTTCCTTCCGAGATCCTACCACATACTAAAATTTCATCGAAATCGAACGATTTTTACGCGAGTTATCGTGCGGACGAACATACGCACACAACGCGTGACGTAATGAGGCAGATGGGAATCGCGACCATCTGCTCGCAAGAGTGTGACGTCATAAAACTTTAACAGGATCCACACACAGCGCGTGACGTAATGAGACAGATGGCGTGACCGCGGGCCAACATCTAATGGGACGACGCTATGACACTACACTAAACACGTGGTAATTCGGGGTGGTTATTTAACCCACTAAATGAATTTTCCTAAAGTCGAGATCAAGCTAAATAGATTTCTAGTACCAGAAAACGGTAGGTTAACGACTTTCATCAAAATCCTTAGAGCCGTTTCCAAAATAAAATTTACATACATACATACAAGAATTACTGCTTTAAGGTGAACGTCAAGTAATTTTGCTTCCTATACTTCGAATGGAAAAATTTCTGAACACATTTTTCCCAATTAATGCGTTCCCAAGGATGAAAATTTGAACATCGGTTAAAATATCTTCATTTTATAACTTGGAATACTTAATATTTTCTAAAACATAACCATAATTATGCAATCCAACATTTGTTTGTCTACTGACGTCATCAAAGTACAGGTCGCGCCATCCCTTTTCTGGTTTCAACACCACGAAAGGAAAAGTTATTGATTTTTAATATAATTATGGTTGTCTTTTAGAAAATATTAAGTATTCCAAGTTATAATATGAAGTTATTTTAATCGATGTTCAAATTTTCATCCTTGGGAACACATTAATTGTGAAGGAAATGCTTACAAAAGTTTTTCCATTGGAAGTATAGGAAGCAAAATTACTTGACGTCCTCCTTTATAATATGGGATAAGAGCAATGGAATGGACCGCAATCCTATGTCCTAACCTTTGACTCCATTTCGTCCATTTTCCATAGGGTTCGTCCCCAGGTAGTCCCCTACCACATACTGAAATTTCATCAAAATCGAACCATTTTTACGCACGTTATGACGCACAAGGGCAATGGAATGTATCCCGCTCTTATGTCCTGACCTCTGACCCCACTTCACCCATTTTGAATAGAGTTCGTTCCCAGGCGGTCCCCTACCACATAGTAAAATTTCATTGAAATCGAACCGTATTTACGCAAGTTATGACGCATTTGGTGATGGAATGGATCCCGCTCCTACGTCGTGGCCTTTGACCTCATTTGTCCCATTTTATATAGGGTTCGTTCTCAGGTGGTCCCCTACCACATACAAAAATTTCATCGAAATCGAACCGTTTTTACGCCAGTTATCGTGCGGACAGACGGACGGACAGACAAAGCTGGAGCACATACGCTTCTTCAACCTACGGTTGGAAAGCGTAAATAAAAAGGATGAACACAAAAATTAAAAGTTATGAACAGTATATATATATATGAAAACACAAATTCTTCGGTGACGGAGATCGAAACTGTCCATCCTCGCTCGGGGAGCAGTGTTACTATTCTACTGGTTTTGACTCCTGTATATTGACAGAATTTTGTAATCAACCGATTTTTCTCTGCATTTAGGCCACCTCCTGAATTTTCTGCTCCTATGTCTGATATTTGGCTTCAGACGTAATTTTTTGGTTATTTGACAGATGTCCATCCCCCCCCTATAAACTGTAAACTGATTTGTATGACGTACATGATACTAACGTTATGTAATTTTTCAAGCAGCTGGTTATGGTTTCATTTACCCAATACCTTATACAGGGTGTCCGAATAATTACTGTGCACTGAATGTACGAATTGCAGTAATGTAATAATAAAGAAATTTTCAATGGAATTACAGTAGAAGTTACCTGCCACGTAGAAGTGCTCTGTGTCTGGTAACTTTCATGTCTCCCCACCCCGAGGCGCGCGCAGCTGTCATTCCGAGAGCTTGGTCGACGGAGGCAGACGTGTCGATTGATCACTCGTCTCGGTACAAAGACAACGGTGTTGACGGTTGAACAGACAGAGTGTTTCTGGTGGAAAGTGTCTTTCGCCATGACGACAAGTACACGGACGAACTGCAAATACAGTTCGCTATATTTCCTAATGCAGACGTCCCTCACCGTAAAGCGGTACTCATAGCGAAGTTTCGGGAAACTTACAGCGTTCTGGATGCCCCCGCCCCTGTAGGCATCCACGGCAAATGAGATCGTACAGGATATCCAGGACAGAATACAGAGAAGTTCGCACGGGTCTGTGAGGCGGCTGTCACAAAAAGCTAATGTTCCAAAGAGCACAGCCCACGATATTCTGAAAAGGAAGTTGAGTTTCCACCCGTACAAAGTGTCTGTCGTGCATCAGCTGAAAGAAACAGACCACGAGGCCCATGTTCGGCACTGCAGGCGGTTCCAAAAGTGCCTCTCTGAAGAAGATGAGGACATTCTCGACGTGGCTTTCTTTACAGGAGAGGCATGGTTCCACCTATCTGGGTACATCAACAGCCAACACACTCGTCTGTGAGGTACTGAAAATCTCCATGAATTTAAGGAAATGCCTCTCCACAACCAGAATGTCGGTGCTTAATGTGCCATGACACGTACGCGTATTATTGGGCCCATTTTCTTCAGTGAAACCATTGGCTCAGAACGGTAGCGTGCCCAGATTATTCAACGATTCATATCCGAACTCACGGAACGGGAAATCAACGAAGGATGGTTCCAGCAAGACAGTGCAACTGCTCACACCGCTGGCGTATCAATACAGCTTCTGGAAGAATTATTCTGAAATCGCATCTCCTGTAGACTGTGGCCTACCTGGTCACCGGATCTTACACCGCCTGACTTTTTTCTGTAGGGAACACTGAAGGGGAAGGTGTACGCAGGTAATCTGCATATATTTTAAGAGCTACAGGCTGCAATAACGACCCACATCAAAGAAATCACACCATATAACCTGAGAAAGGTTTTCACCATCATGCAGAAGCGTATGCAGACATGTCTGGACGACGGTGGGGCCCATTTCAAACACCGACTGTGACGTAGGAAACAGTTCGACATGGTAAGTGTTACTTTCAGTACACAGTTATTTTCCAGACACCCTGCACAAGTTAAAAACTCCTACATCTATTTCAGAGGAATTATTGCATATTTTTTTCTGAAAGTTGATTAAAAATTGAACAATGAATTAATGTTGTTGGAGAGGATTTTACGAAGGCAGTGTCTTACCCTAGATCTTAAACAGCCCTCAGAAGCTAGGAGATTTGGGCTGGGGTGCACTGTTAAAAATTGACACTTAGAAATGAGCAAAATGTACTCGTTTTTGAGTATTCTGGTCTTATAATAGCTCCGAGTACTTGTCTCATTTTTGGAAAAGACATGTACTCATTTTTGACTACATCCAGGGAATAAATTGTGAGTATATCTGGTATTTCTAATTTGAAATATATGTACTCATTTTTGAGTACATATATTTCAAATATATGTACTCTAACTTCGTTTGGTTTCTGTGTTCTTTCGGGCAGTTCACAGAAAGTGAAGGAAGTCAGAGTGAATCTGAAGATTCTGACAGGAGAGTTTGTGTAAGTGAGAGCACACTAGATGGCGCCACCGTACGATTTTGAGCATAGAAGGCCGAGATAAATTAGAGGGGGAGGTGCTTAGGAACTTTAACCGGGGACAATCACTTAACGTGCTCGTCCGATGCGCAGCGGATATTCAGCGATTATTAGAAATTCACACTACCAGGCTAGATTTGAACCTGGAGTTCCTCCATCAGTAGACTCAAACTCTAACCACTAAGCCATCCGCGGCTCGATTTCAAATTTGGAATACGTGTACTCCATACAAACTCATTTACTCATAGAATCAACTGGAAGTATAATATATTATTCGATGGCACATCTTGGATAATAGATATACTCGTTGTCACATGCTGGGCAAATGGACCGCACAATTTTATGACAAATATAGTGATGAAGCGACAATATATTATTTATGAGGTTGACACAAATGTAGTTAATGTAAAAACGTACACACATTTATGCATAATTAAATTACTTTTGATTGGTGACTTTGTTGTACTAATTATTGGTGTCACTTTACACGTTTAATAAGTAATTTCTCTTGAAATCTATAATATCTAAAATGAAGTAATACGAGATTATATTTATATTTATTGACGCAGTTATTTGTAAGTACGTATGGTTACTTATATTTGAGCATGTCATGTACTCGTCTACGGTACGAATGTACTTAAAAAAAAAACGAGTAGTTTCAGGTTTAGATTTTTTTAACAGTGTGCCTAATAGGAAAATACTCACTTCCCTGAGTATTTTTCTGTACACGGAAATGAAGTACAGAAAGACACGTGTTTATCAGTCAGTTCTGGCTTCTAGATGACCAGCCAAGGAAACCCTGTTAGCAATGGAGTTGTAAAAGAGAGAACGTCAGCACCTGCATGTTTTATCAAACACACTCTGGGACATACTGTCTAAGAATGTCTTCATCTTTTCAGTACTGGCCATCTACTGACCTAGTCGAGAAAACTCACCTCATAACTCGTCTGAAGAGACAAACCTGACGAGTTAATGATACTTTTTTTTTTTGAGCATAGCACTTATTTCACATACTTTGGAAACATCTGGGTATCGTTTAGTAAGAAGTGCAAAAGTATGTAAAACTATCTGTATTCAGAAGGACAACAAGTGGGACCGATACAACTAGACTGAAGAGCAATTGAATGTGAGGCAGCTGGCGTTATGCAAATGAGGCGCTGTGGGCGGCCCTGTAAACGGAAACGATATGACGTATGCAGCGATTCAACAATATAAGGAGTGATGCGACGTGAATCAGTAAGAGTCTGGCGCAGTATGGGTAAGACGAAGGATCTAAGCGCATTTGATGGTGGGCAAATTGTCGGAGCCCGACGAATGGGTCACTCCACCTTGGAAGTCCTGCTGGCACTGGGATTTTCACACGGTGTCACGGGTGCACCGTGAGTACATCAAATCCGGTAAATATCCCTGCAAGGGCCAACTGCCGTGGACAACAGCTTGTGGATGAGCGGGGTCATCGTCGGCTAGCTCGCATTGTAACAGCGGATAGACGGGCCACAGTGCAAGAAATCACTCGCCAATTTAACGCTGGTGCACAAAAACGTGTAAGCAGCCACACCATCCAGAACCATCTCCTCGCTGTGGGGTTTAGAAGCCATCATCCCACGAGGGTACCGCTGCTAACCGCACATCACAGGGTGCAAATATTAGCATGGGCGCGAGAACATCGCCACTGGACCTTAGACACGTGGGAAAATGTTGCCTGGACTGATGAGTCGAGATTCACGTTGGTACATGCGGATGGCAGGATACGAGTATGGCGCAAACCGCATGAAGCGATGGATCCTTCTTGTCAGCAGGGTACTCTTCAAGCTGGTGGGGGTGGCATTCTCGTATGGGGACTGTTTACTTGGACTGAAATGTGACCCCTGGTACATGTAACATCGTCCCTCACAGGTCAAAGTTACCGGGTTAACCTGGACGACCATTTGGTCCCGTTTGTGCGTCTTTAACATCCCACTGGGGACCTCGTCCTGCAACAAGACAATGCATCTCCCGAATTGTATCCGAATGGTTGCATGAACAGTCCACCGACGTGACTTCGCTTCCTTGGCCAGCTAGGTCCCCTGACCTCAATCCCGTCGAGCACATCTGGGATGCCATCGAGAGAGGTGTTCGAGGCTCTGATCTCCCTCCATGAAATCTTCGTGAACTGTGGGAGCTTCTTCAGGGGTCGTGGATCTGTATGGCTTCCTAACGCTTCCGGTGTCTTGTCGAGTCCATGCCGAGACGAATCGCCGCCGTCATCAGGGCGAAAGGTGGTGTTACACGTTAATAGACAGGTATCTCTAATTCAATTGCTCTTCAGTGTATAACTACATAAAAAGGCCCATGCCATCATTATTTACGCCAACATCAGTTTTAACCGTTTAAGAGGCCGATGTACCGGAAACAAAAGTTGCCCGAGTTTTCTTGCGCTCCTCAAAGAGAAGTGTTTCCATAGTGACCAAAAGCTACGGCAAAACAATTCCTTTCCTGATTTCATCTAAGGAATATCCACTATAAATCTGTTGCTGATTGTAAGTGCTTCCTTACAGTTCTTAGTCTTACAGTATGTACTCTGATTCCCTTATAGTATATTGCTCTCTGTACCATTACCCAAGGAATGATTCGGAAGCAATAGTCCCCCGAACACGGACATCATGCCACTGGATAGAAACAATTTACTCAGGTATAATTTTTCTTGTTTCTTAGGTTCGTCGCCCTTTTCCTAACGGGAAAGGTAATTAGACAGGAAGGATTAATTGATAATCATAACATCCAAATGACCACTTGGAATGACTAACGGTAGGAAAAAGTAAGAATTTCTGATGCGCGGTTACACTCGTTCCTGTCGCATTCGTCCCACTTCTCAGACAGCGAATATATTTGTTCGAGCTGATTTCAGCCTGTTTTTGTTAACCCGAGTTAATTCATTCCAGCCGGGGAAAGGGTTAATGGTGAGCATTTTTTAATAAAACTGATCATCAGTAGTATCTTATAAAAACAATACCTCAGGGATTGTATTGCTTTGAATTTTCATTCCTGTGATTAATAATAGTTTGTCGAGTACTATTAACATTTTAAATACCGGTAGCTTTAAGTGTCCCTTTGCATTGAGATTACATGCAATGCTACAATGGTGTGCAAAAGTATTGCATCACTGCAAAAACTGCGAATTTGTAAGTTTCACTAATTTTCATAGTTTTTCATCATTTATGTCATTAAATGCAAAATTTAAAATATGTCTTACTTTTTCCTGTAGCTACTTCTGTTCTTAAGATACATAACAAGTTAGTGAAATCATGCAATGCGTTGATTATGATACGCTTTCCAACATACCAGAAATCATTACTCAAGTTATGAGGATAATAGCTGTGGAATAAATCTAGCTCCTGTATCCTGACTTTTGACCCCATTTCGATGGTATTCAACAGAATTGGTTCAATATACCTCCTGAACAACATACTAAAGTTTTGTCGCAATAGGAACATTTTTAGTCAAGTTATGAGGATAATGGCTGGGGAATAAATCCGGCTCCTGTGTCCTGACCTTTGACCCCGTTTCGATTATATTGAACAGAACCGGTTCAGTTTTCCCTTCGGAACAACATATTAAAGTTTTGTCGCAATAAAAGCACTTTTAGTAACTTACGACGCTTAAGGGCGATGGAATCGATCACGCTCCTATGTCCTGACCTTTGACCCCATTTCGTCCATTTTCAATAGGATTCGTCCTTAGATGATCCCCTACCACGTACTAAAATTTCATTGAAATCAAACCATTTTTACGTAAGTTATGACGCATAAGAGCAATGGAATAGATCAGACCATCTTTGAAGCAATTCAGGTGAATTGAACCTCCTGTTTGCCAAGCTTAGCTTTCTGAACATCCTGTCCTGTCTGGTTGAAGTAGTTGTTCTGGGCTTTCCACTGCAATGCACATTTTTAATATCAACAGTGTCTTCTACTTCCCTCAGTAGTATAATAACTGTAGATTGATTACAGCCAACTCTTTCAGCGATTCGCCTTGTGGAATATCCCTCTTCATGCAGAACAGCTATTTTTACTCTGTCCTGTGTCGACAATTCCGCAGTTTTACCCAATATTGAGAATGTACACATACCCTAATAACAACAAGAAGCGACCACTACAATGCTTTAGTAGATCACATCAGATCATATGTAGAGGATTTTAGGAAGGGAGTGCCTGACCCCAGGTCTTAAACAACCCTTGGAAATAGGAAGCTAGGAGACAGTGCACGACAAGAAAGTGGCACGAAAGCGAGGTAGAAAGGAGAAGGAAGACGCCCTTATTTATAACCGGGGGAAGGGGGTCAGTACCCGGGGTCCGACAGTTTAACGTGCCCATCCAACGATCCGGCGGATATTTAGTGGTTCGAGCGTTCGTACCTGCCTGGGATCGAACCTGAGATTTCTCGTGGCCGTGACGAACGTTGACCACTACGCCATCCGCGGTCCAATGCTTTAGTAGCTCTGATTCAACCCTTATAAAGGCTGGAGTAGGATAAGGATAGCATTAGGAAGCAGCCAGTCAGGTAAAAGAATGTCCATAATTGGCTATAACAACTGATGAGCTGTTAACGCAAATTTCAAGGTGTTTGTCGAACTCCAAATTTTCTGTCATATCTTAATATAAATTTTTAATATTTAATATAAAAATAACGTGGACAGAGCGATGGCATCGTCCATTTACATTTACTGTCATATCTTAAGAACAGAAGTAGCGACAGGAAAAACTAAAACATTTTTGAAATATTCATTAAATTTCGCATCTAATGACACGTAAACGATAAAATCAGTTAGCGATTCGGTTAAGCTTAAAAATTAACGGTTTTCAAGGTGATGCTATACTTTTGCACACCACTTTACATTACATTTGGCAGGTTCTGTATATTTCAAGCACAAAAATCTGATTTTTTGGTACTCTGACCTGGAGAAAATGAGGGACATATCATCCATCTGTGACCTGTGAAGGGGAAACTTACGGTGGTTGTAGCGTGCTGATTTGGAGTAGCATCTTGTTAGATGCATGCACAGCCGTCAATGTGCTTCCAAGGGAACCGTGAATGCTCGATGCTATAGGGACAAAATATTGGACCTATATGTTTGCCCTTATGGAGATGACATAGGAGTTACGTTTCTCCTACAAGACTGCACTGAAGAGCAATTGAATAAGAGATACCTGTCTAGTAACATGTATCACCACCTTTCGCCCTGATGATGGCGGTGATTCGTCTCAGCATGGACTCGACAAGACACCGAAAGCGTTGGAAAGCCATACGGATCCACGACCCCTGAACAAGCTCCCACAGTTCACGAAGATTTGATGGAGGGTGGCCAGAGACTCGAACATCTCTCTCGATGGCATCCCAGATGTGATCGATAATATTGAGGTCAGGTGACCTAGCTGGCCAAGGAAGCGAGTCACGTCGGTGGAGTGTTCATCCAACCATTCGGATACAATTCGGGAGATGCATTGTCTTGTTGCATGACGAAGTCCCCAGTGGGATGTTGAAGACGCACAAACGGGACCAAATGGTCGTCCAGGTTATCCCGGTAACGTTGACCTGTGAGGGACGATGTCACACGTACCAGGGATCACATTTCAGTCAGCATAAACAGTCCCCATACGAGAATGCTTCCCCCCCCCACACACACACCAGCTTGAAGAGTACCCTGCTGGCACGAAGGATCCATCGCTTCATGTGGTTTTCGCCGTACTCGTATTCTGCCATCCGCATGTACCAACGTGAATCTCGACTCATCAGTCCAGGCAACATTTTCCCACATGTCTAGGATCCAGTGGCGATGTTCCCGCGCCCATGCTAACATTTGCATCCTGTGATGTGCGGTCAGCAGCGGTACCCTCTTGGGACGATGGCTTCTGTACCCCATAGCGAGGAGATGGCTCTGGATGGTGTGGCTGCTTACACGTTTTTGTGCACCAGCGTTAATTTGCAGTGTGATTTCTTGCACTGTGGCCCGTCTATCCGCTGTTACAATGCGAGCTAGCCGACGATGACCCCGCTCATCCACACGCTGTCCACGGCAGTTGTCCCTTGCAGGGATGATTTTATCGGATTCGATGTACTCACGGTGCACCCGTGACACAGTGGCTCATGAAAATCTCAGTGCCTGCACGACTGCCGAGCTGGAATGACCCATTCGTAGCGCCCCGACAATTTGCCCACGATCAAATGCGCTTAGATCCTTCGTCTTACCCATACTGCGTCCTACTCTTACTGATTCCCGTCGCATCACTCCTTATATTGTCCGATGGCTGTATGCGTCATGTTCTTTCCGTTTACAGGGCCGCCCATAGCACCACATTTGCATAACGCCAGCTGTCTCTAATTCAATTGCTTTTCAGTGTACAAACAAGTGGTTATCACAAATTTCGAAAATAGTGAATGTCACAAATCACCAAAAGAAAAAAAAAGAAAAGTAAAGAAAATGGAAAATGTACCAAAAAATTTATCATGAAAAAGATACGAAAACAATTAACGTCAAAAAAAAAAAAAAAAAAAGAACAAGAAATATAATAAAATACAATACACTGAACATCGCAAAATACTTAAATTATGTGTGGTGTTTTTATCACTTGAACGTTATTTCTAACAGTTGATGTTGCCGCCTTGGAGGTGCAGTGGTCTAAGCATCTGACCATTCGTCCGAGATGGCTCTGGCTGGGTTTGAATATCTGTGAGGTATGGGTGTTGTGTTTGGCTCTGGCTCTCTCCCTTCCCTGGAACCAGTTACCCTACATTAAAGGCGAACTACTGCCCCCCAAACTAAAAATAAATAAATTCTGTGAGGTCCCTGAATTATCTAGTGTTCTTATCTAACTCGTTGGTGAACGAATAAATTAATGTTCTTAATTGGTCGTTAGCCAATTTGTGGAATATATAGCTCACTAGAAATAACAAGTGAGCAAAAACGGCTAGGGTGAAAAATAATCAGTACTTACGTTAACAACAACTCGTTCTTTATTTTCTACGCACTGGAAGTTTTAAATTTATCCACTGACAGTTAATTTTATCCAAATTTAAATTCATCCGCTGACGCTGACTTTTATCCAAATTTATCCGCTGACAGTTAATACCAAGCTCTAGCTTCAGCAGAGAATCTTAAATCATATACTTACAACACTAGATGAAAGCCCGTCAATAATGACTGGGGAAAATAAAATTTATGATACAGAAATTATTGACATTTATTTATTGAGCTTTTGAGTTCCACGTCAATAGATGGCGACGTTGGCTCACAGCTTTCTGAAAGTTTCCCGAGCAGACTGTTACGGAATTTGATACGACGGGCTGTCTGTGTGTTATGTTTTGTGTAAAATATTTAGTCCCTATTTCATCAACACTTCTTTGTACTCAACATTTTTCGTATACACTGACTGTGTGCCCTAAATCAATTTCCCTGTTCTTTTCCGTGAACTATTTTTATCTTGACGTCGTCAGATCATCTTACTCTTGATGTTGCCACATACAGATGGCTAAACACCGGTTCAGGTAGTTAGCCAAAATTTCTGATATAAAGTTTTTCTTAGCCGCCCCAGTGGCGCAGCGGTCTGTGCGATGACCTCTGATCATTCGCCCGAAAGGTGTCCGGGTTTGAATCCCGGTGAGGCATGGATGTTGTGTTTGTCTTATGGCACTGGCTCTCTCCCTTTCCTGGAACCAGTGACCCTAAATCAGAGACGGGCGACCCACTGAGTTGCTCACGGTGGTCGTTAAACCACCAACCAAAAAAAAAGTTTTCGTATATCTAGAGTTGACCGTGTGACGTAACGTATCTTTGACGTCATGTGAGAATGATTTGAATTAGATGGCGTCACACCAGCAGCTGCGTTCTTTGTTGCTATGACAACAAAAACAAAGTGGTATACGCGTGGACTGTGCGCGTGTAGGTGATGACGTCACCTACACCAAAACACGAAAAGCTAAGATTGACGTCACAAACATTTGTTTCTCAGTTGTTGCTATGACGACTTAAAAAGTGGCACAGAGGTGGAGGAGGGCTCTAGCAAATTACATATTACGATGCTATTCGTCGATTCACATAAATCTACATATCAAGTTTCCACCTCTTTCGCCAATCCAACTATATCGCCACAATATCCCCACTGTTTAGTTCAACGTACTCTGTTTTTTTCGAATTAGCTGTCAGTGTTGCCAAAGTAGATTAAAGTAATGTGCCTAAGAAAATCTTAAACCGAGAAAAAAATTATATAGGAAACAAACTTAAAAGGAAGATTAAATTATTAAATTAGAGGTATCTTAATATAAAACACAAAACGTCTGTTTGTCTGAAGCAGCAAAAACTCTCGAATGCCGAACTGTGGCATCGTGAAATTTGCATAGCTTATTAATACTGGAATTTCTAGGTCAACGCAACTATTTTAAGAACTCTACGTTGTTCCTTTCGCGAGTTATGAATTAATTAATTAGCTAATCAATAAAATCCGCGTCGTTTGCTACGTCATCGTTATCTGAAAGCACGTGACTGCATTAATCGCCACGGCACATCCACAGGTGTTTCTCATCCTTCCTTAATGGGTGTTTCTATTCTTTGAGAACTGCGCATAAAAAATGCATAAACGAACTTGGCGCAATCTTAACGAAACGGGCTGAAATTTGTATCAACACCATGAATTAGTACTAAGAGGAGTCCCTCAAAATTTCTCCGGAATCCGGTCAAAACTTTTTAAAATAAGCATGGAATTTTTAATTCATCTGTAAACAGAAATATATACGCAGAAACGGTGAATAAAATTTTGATAGCTAATTTAAAAAGTTACTTACCGATTCAGGCGAAATTTGAAGGTCATGTTCTTATTAACGATTTATGGTGTTCATTAAAATTTCAGCCAGTTTCATAAAATATTCGCAAAGATACGTTTTTAACTTTTTTATCCCACAGATTCGCCCCTCAACGACTTCGGAAACTGAAAGCACGTGATGCATTTGATGCTTCTTACATAGACTGCTGTATGTTCGAATGTCAAGAGCAAAGGATCCAACAAAATTATGTATTGTCGCCGATGAAGGAGAAACCAAAAATGTTGTGTACGGCCAAGTGCTGAAATAATCACACTATGAATAAATAATTTGTAATGATCGAATTTGTGAAATCAGCTTTTTCTCTCTTGCAAGCATCAATTTTTTTCCCGATTTTTTTAGTGACATATAAGGGAATATGAAATTAATAAGCCTAAATCACGGGCAAAGCCGGCTAGTGAAGCTAGTATATCATAAGCGAACAAACACATACACCTTCAAAGGCAACGAACATCGCGAGATACCAAAACAATGGACATCATGAAATACGAAAAGGAGCGAACATCTCAAAATACTGTACAGTTACTCACGTAGTCCACTCAATACCTACATCTTGCAGACATGTGACCGACATTTGATAATGTCTGGAATACGTTTTGTGATAAAAAAAAAAAAAATAGAGTTTTCCAACGTATATTCAATGGGCATGACGATTATTTTCTACTTCGATTACCAATTTGACACAACGTATGCTTAAAATCGAATGCGATTATAATCACCGTAGTAGTTTCAACATCCTTCTATATGACTTTTGTAATTTCTTCAGAACATTCAAACTCCATAAATGAATGCCGTTTGGAAGTGCTTGAAAGACGCAAATAAATTTGTAGAGGAACTCTGAGGACACGAGAGAAATAGATTTCCACATAATGAGCTTTCAGCAGACTCGGCATCATGACTTTTCACTCTTTCCTTTCTTCATTTCGAGTGAGCAAGAGCATTGTTGATACCTGACGCTCCATTTCCTTTTCCTGACGTCTTTTGTTGAAGCCACAGATGAACCTTATACAGTTCGTGAGCTGTCTTCTTCCGCGGAAGTTTATATTCTTCCAACCAGAACTTTCGGCCATCATTCAAGCAAACATTTGCTGAAGCATCCTGCTTTGCATGCTTTGAAGTGTTCTTTGATTGCGTTCTACGTAGCAGTACGACGTATTTGTACAAAAACGTTCAGCTACACCGCGTGCTGATGCAATATTAGTAATCACTGATATTACTGTCTCTGCCTTTTTCTCTGAATAACGCTCACTTGAAAGAATATTTTTAAAAGCTCTGCTATGCTTCGTTTCAAGTGATCCCATTCCACACGCGCTATGTTAAATTACCAGTTATAGCTCTTTTCGATCCTCCTGCAATTGTTGTTTTTCATATACTGAGTACGTGCATGAACGATCTTCGATTTGTTCTTCAGATAACGTACAGCCCAATAATTCATTTAATGTTATGAGAGTCTTCTCCTAGGTAACGCCAAATTAACTAACTGTAATTAAATCGACATTTCCTTCTGTCTTTCCAACAACACTGTTGCACATAACGTGTTTCCAGTTCGCTTCACTTTCCGAAGAATGAGTAAGGCGTTTTCGAAGAATCACTAGAACGAACACAGATGCACGCCCCCCCTCCCTCCCTCAATTAATGGCCACTGTCTTCGGGGAAGGAACAGAACCAGCGCAGTAGGATAAATGCACTCCCTGTACCTCAACAGGAAACTGAACCCGGGACCAACTTAAACGATGAGCAAGAAGACAGCACCTCCGAGCACTCAGCCAGTAGGGTGATCATCAGGCTTACTATCTTAATCATTATTAAATATGCCCTCAAACAGATATTGGTACAGGAAGTAAACATCATCACTCTTAAATGTGCCCCCAAACTGTTTCTGTCAAAGTATGAAAATCATTTCTAAGTGTGTCCTAAAACTGTTTCTGATATAGTAAAACAACACAATACTTCGTAAATGTGTCCTCAAACTGTTTCTGACACAGTAAGGTAACACAATCATTGTTTAATGTGTCCTCAAATTGTTTCTGGTATAGTAAGATAACACAATCATTCCTAAACGTTTCCTCGAACTGTTCCTGCTGCAGTGAAATGACACAGTCTTTCCTAAATGTGTCCTCAAACAGTTTCTGATATAGTAAAATAACACAATACTTCGTAAATGTGTCCTCAACTAAACTATTTCTGACACAGTAAGGGAACACAATCATTTTTAAACGTGTCCTCAAATTGTTTCTGGTATAGTAAGATAACACAATCATTCCTAAATGTGTCAGGCTATTTGTGGTACAATAAGTTAAGACAAGCATTTTTAAATGTGTCCTCAAACAATTTTTGGTATATTAAGATAACACAATCATCCTCAATCATCCCTAAATGTGTCCTCAAATTGTTCTTGTGGTATAGTAAATTAATATAATTCTTAAACTAAGCGGCATGTGGGCATTAGAATCACCTTATCAGTTCACTTAACACTTTCTTTTGGTAGAAGATGTGGTTTAACGACCACTTCCCGTGAGGTACACACAGTCGCTCGTCCCTAGTTTGGGGTCACTGGTTCCAGGGAACGGAATGAGCCAGCGTCATGGGACAGACGTATCATCCGTTTCCTTATCCACGACTCGTGTCCGAATCCAACATGGACGACTGACCGAAATCCAGCGTCTTTTATCACTCCACCACTGGAGATGCCTCAGATATTTATCCAAAGTGTAACTGTTATATGAGGTTCGCTAAACAGTCACGAAATATGTATTCAAACGTTTCCTAGTGCTTGCAGGTTTCTTGAAAAGGATGTGCAGATTTATCGCTTTATATAATGGCGTTCCCTTCATGATTTTTAAACCTGTACTCAAACTATCTCTGCCATGTCAGGCTCTCTTGATCATCCTTAATTATGCATCCAATGTGTTCGAGTGTTAGATTAATTTAATCGTTTTGAAGATACACACTCGTGTGATTAGCATTTAACTAGGTTCGTTGAAAGGTTATTTAATATGACTCAAAACTTTTCCTGACACATTAGGTTTATTTGACGTTTTATAAATTGGTTATCAAAGTATTTCTATTATACCGTGCTCATTTAACCGAATTCTTAAATTAAGTGCAAAACATTATGACCACTTCCTTATCTGCAGTTTAAATTGTTTCCAGCGCTGTGGTGCACACGTGCAAAAGGCAACGTTTTTAGTGTTATGAGTGGCACGTGTATTATCAGTCGGAGTCGAAACGATGGTAGTAATGTGTATGGGACGAGATTTGACTTCCTCTGGGAAAGGGCATGACCATCGGATACAGTTACAGAGTGCCTTTTTCCAAGGAAATTTCGAAGTTTGTTACGTTTTCACGAGCTGCTGAAGGTAAAGTGTACGGTAAGTAGATAGAAAGAGGCGCAACGCATAACCCAAGAGTAACTAATGGATAACAACGCTGCTTAATGCTTTGGAAGTGAGGCAAATTTGTCATTTTATCCGGAACAGTAAACGTGCTGTTTTCGCATAGCTGGCCGTGATCTGCAACCAAGGAACATTGAGGTGTGCAACAATCGCTGCACAGTATGGGCCTAAGGTGTAAACGCATGACTCCCGGCACGTTATCTGCGACAACAACTGGAGTTTTCCAAAAAAAAACAACATCGTGGTAGATCATGGAAGATTCGAAGAGCGTTGCCTTCTCTTATGAATCTCGTCTCTTACTGCATCTAGTGGATGGACTGTTGCGAGTACGGCGAGAAGCTTGCGGAGAAGATGGTAGAAACGCCGTGACACCCCAGGAGGTACAGGGAAGTGGTGAGGGTGTAATGCTGTGGGGGATATTTCCTGAGACGCTCTTAGTCCCCTGAGAGCGTTCGATGAAACGTCGTCGTGTACTTGTAAAGCATTGTAGACCAGGCTCACCCCTTTATGCTGGCAGTGTCTCTAGATCGAGACTGAGGTGTTGCAACAGGGCAACGCGTCACGTCATACGGTCAATGTCGTGCAGGACTGGTTGAAGGAACACGAGCATGACGTCCATGCCCTTCTTCGGCCAACCAATATCTCCTGACATGAACGCAATCGAACACATTTGGGGCCTTATGGATTGGCCGCAGCGATTTATGGATTTTCTACAACGGACACCGGAAGAGCTATGGAAAGTACTTATACGGATAAGGTATAGCATACCAGTGGTCACATTTCCGGGACTTGTAGAGTCGTCACCTGGGCGCAGTACAGGTACACTGAGTATCTACACAATACTAAGTTGGTGGTCATAATGTTAAGCTCTTACACTGCATGATCCCATATGTACTCGAACTTAACTGGTTTCCATGAATTAAGAAAGAAACAGCGTGGAATTTGCAGTCCTTGAAAAAAATCCACAGTGAAAGTTGATGCACCTAATACAGGGTTATTCAGCTATGCGTGTACAAACTTCTGGGAGGGGTAGGTTGCACAAAGACAAATCGGAATCACATTGTAATGCTGGGTCGGAAACCCCATCTTCATGTGCTAGTGTGCAGAGAGGACGAGAAATTAAAGAGCAGCACGTAAATGAACAAAATGTTTTTAATTACTCACAAGACATTTGCGAAATGCATTGAGGTTACAGAAGGTGTTCAAAGTTGCGACCATGAGCTGTACCACACGCTTGACATCGTCGGCGTATGGAATCACGTGCATTTTGGAAAATTCCTGGCGTGCCTCGGACCTCCGAAGCAGCTACAGAGATGCGCACAAGGTCTTCATCACTTTCAACGGCGGTGTCGTACACTAGTCCTTTGATGTAACCCCAGAAGTAATCAAGGCATGTTAAGTCCGGCGATCTTGCAGACCAATGAATAGGACCACCACGCCCAATCCACTGATGTCCGAATGTCATGTTTAAGTGATGACGAACATCATTGCTGAAATGGGCAGGTGCTTCATCGTGCTGGAACAACATTGCACGGCGCAGCGACTGAGGGACCTGCTGTTCGTTTAATGGCTCTGGCAAGACGTCTTCCTGAAATATCCGGTAACTCCTTCCGTCCAGACGAGGAGGCATGAGGTATAGGCCAATTAAGTGGTGTCCGACAATGCCGGCCCAAACATTAACAGCAAACCAGTTTTGTGCTGCACATGGTCATACAGCATGGGGGTTTTCCATCGCCCATACATGCGCGTTATGTGCATTGAAGCAACCGTCCCGTGTAAAGGACGGTATCCTGAAAGAACGTATGAGCAGTCTCATGGCCGAACAACGCCATCTACCGCATGAAGATGGCGTTTCCGACCCTGCATTGCTATGTGATTCCGATTTATCTTTGTGCAACCTACCACTCCTAGAAGTTTGTACATGCTTAGCTGAATCACACTGTATAACAGAGGTATTTTAATCTGGCGATGTCAGATATGATAATCATATTAATATAAAGGGCGTCTAAATATGAAAAGCAGCTTTAGGTTTAAAGGAAGCAGTTTAGAGCATCTTGTCATTTCGCTTCTTGATTGAAAACAAAACACGTTGCTATGAAGGTTTGAGTTTTACTATTTAGACGCCATTTAGAACAAGAATTAAGATGAAGAGCCATTGGAGAGCTCGAAGTCGGCCAGTCTCAAGCTGATTTGACTTCATCAGCAGAACGATTCCCATTGAGCCACGTAGCTCAATGGGAATCGTTCCGTAGTCCATTGGCATTGTGCCACATTCCAAAGGATAAACACGTCATCGAGAAGGTTTAGTAATGGAAGACCTCGGGCAATAACTTCAAGGGATGACTGTCATCTGCAGCAAAGTACTCGAAGAAGAAAGACTCCCACATCTACTCAACTGTGTTTGGATCTTATAGCAGCGACTGAAAATAAGGTATATTGTTCCACTGTGCGCAGGAAGCTTCATGAATATGGTTTTCATGCCAAGAGACAAATGATGTGCATCCCCCTCACTTCGCGTAATAAGAGATCGTCTCAGTTCGTGTCGCAGTCATGTCAACTGGTCTGATGATCAATGGTGCTCTATTTTTTTTACGGATGAGTTCTGATTTTCTCTGTACAGTGACTCCAGAAAAAAGCTTACGAGGGCGGATCGAAAAGTAACGCACACTATTTTCTCTATTTTTGGCAACAGTTTAATAAATAGGCAAACCAAAACGTATACACAGTGGAACTACATTTCTTAACTATTTTTCAACATAAGAACCGAGACTATCGAGACATTTATCCCAGCATGGTACCAGTTTTAGTATACCTTGTTCATAAACGTCCGTTTTCTGGGCGTATAGACACCTGCGGACAACCGATTTGACTTCGTCGGCAGAATCGAAGCGTTGGCAGCTCAGGAATCTTTTCAAACAGATAAAAGTCCGAAGGAGCCAGGTGCGGATTGTACGGTGGGTGCTGGAGCCCCTCCCAGCCAAATTGTGCAATTTTGTCACGAACATGTTGTGCAACATGTGTGCGCGCGTTGTCATGAAGCAGTCTGACATTTGCAGCGTCTCTGTTGGGTCTTTTGTCACGAAGGGTTTGACGCAACTTTGTCACTGTGTTAGCGTAGGTTTTTGGCGTTCACAGTGGTCCCAGTTGGATGAAACTCCACCAAAAAAACGTCCTTCATGTCCCAGAACACCAGCATGAGGACTTTTTTTGTGAAAAGATTGGGTTACTCTGATTTTGTTTATGGTGGAGAGTAGTCGTAATGTTTTCACACCATACTGACCTTTGTTTTGGGAGTGTAGTGGTACGCCCAGGACTCATCGCCCGTCACTATACCTGCCAGAAATTCATATCCGTCTGCGTAACGCATCAAGTGGTCCAAGGATGACATCATTCTCTGTCGCTTCTGGTCGTCTGTCAAGTTCTTGAGCACCCATCGCTCCCTACCCTTGCGAAACTGCAATTTGTCATGCACAGTATCGTACGCAATACCGTACGAAATGTTGAACTTCTGTGCCAATGTGCGCAGATGGAACCGCCGGCCACTCAGAATTGCCTGTTCAATGCCTCTCACAGTGGCAGGTGGTGACGTGGTTACAGGTCAACCAGAACGTGGCGAATCGGTAAAGTTGCCACAGCCCTCTGCAAAGAAACTGCACCATCTGGAGATATTGCTGCAGTTCAGGCAATCACCACCATACACTGCGACCATTTCTCTGTGAATTTACGTCAAAGTTTTCCGTCTAGCACACAAAAACTTGGACTATACTACGTTGCTCTTCATTCGTACACGACGCAAAGAAACGCGACATCCTTGTGCCGTCGTTCACACTGTCTTCCACTACGGCGACACCTGATCCAGCCAAACCAGCCAGGTTGCAGTTTGGCAGACAAACTCGTTGTCTTCCAAACTGCAACCTGCAAAGAGAAAAATTGATGTGCGTTACTTTTCGATCCTCCATCGTATCTTGTGAGAACCATGGGCACGCCATGATCCTTTGAACATCATAGATCATCCTTTTAACAGCATAAAAAGGGACACTTATGGTGATGGTAGTGCCATAGTGTGGGGTAGAAATATATTTTTGGTCGGCCGCACAGATCTCTACGTACTCCAGACAGACTCTAAGAAAGCTAGAATTTATAGAGACGAGATCCTAGAGCCCTTTATTAGGGCTTATGCAGAAGCAATTGGCGACAATTTTATCCTACATGACGATAATGCGCATCCTCACCGAGCCATAATTGTTAACCAATATCTTGAGGAGAACACAATCAACCGTATTGAGTGGCCAGCTCGTTCCCTTAATCTGAACCCTATTGTGCATGCGTGGGATGCCTTAAGCAGACGTATTACAGCTCTTGAACCCAATTCCCAAACCTTCAGAACCTTCGAAGCACCTTGATGGAACAATGCTCATTATTGCTACTGCAGCTTTTGCGCAATTCCATTATGAGCATGAAACGTCGCTGCGAAGGGCGATTACACTCTGTATTGATTCACTTCGGCTATCTCGTTTTAATCATGTCTCATGTCAAAGTATGCTTACTTGCTATTTGCTCTTTAATTAATAATTGGTTTTCTTATTAGACGACGCTAAGAATGAAATACCTATTAAATTATAGGTTTTCCTCAAATTTCATATGAGAAACTCCTTATCGTTTTCGAGACACAGTTTCATTTTGTTCGTTGATTGATGGAAACAAATCTTATATTATCCTCCTGGTGTATGGAAATCACGTGAATACTCTTCAACATGTGCCCATTGTGTTTATGGTGCATTAAGATTGCTTGATTCTTAAAAGAATGTTGTAATTGCTTCACGCGATTGTTTTGCACAGGCTAAAATAACCCCTTCACAGATATGATTGGGTGCTGAAAGTTTGTTCATGCATGAAACGTACAAAGTGTATATTAGTTTTTCTTATTCTTCCAATTCTGTGTGCATCCGGCAGACGCTTGCGACCTATTTCCGTTATGGCATTATTTAAAGTTACTTAAAACAATTCTCTTTCAAAAAAGAAATTAATGCGAATAAAGTGCATTTGCCACCTTTCCCTGTTAAAGAGAGTTTCATTTTTATTTTATTTTTCAATTTTAACATTTAAGGTTACTTCAAAAGCATTTTACGAAACACAAAAGTCCATCTTTCACACATTAGTCTCACTTAATTACTCTTAAATGTGCGTGCAAACTGTTTTTTGAAAGCTTTCGTATTTTCTTCAACATGAAAGATACTCTGAAAGCTGAAGTCTTCAAACATACTCCCATCTCTTGCAAACTCTTCGCGAGAGAAAAAAAAAAGTCCTTAAATTGATTGTTGTAGTCTGTGCATTACGACCTCCTCGTGTTCGCTTATCTTACGATGGAGAAGGGGGAGGGGCAAATAAATAAAATGTATTGCATTTAGGAAACGCAAGTATCATAAAAAAAAAAACACAAAAAAAAAAAAAAGAAAAAAAAAACTCTAGTTTATCACCGCCATTACAATAACGTGTCGATGCATGACGGGGACTCGAAATTTTACTTTTCACGGAAATTATATTAAAAGCGCTTTCTTACGGGATTTGTTAAGTCAACAGCAGCAAATGCATATTGCCTGCGTAGACGAGCAGCGTTTTACAATAATCGACGGGAAACTTGCTTTCCTGTTTATAAAAGGAAAAGTTCGTTGTTTTTGAAAGTAATCATAATAATTTTTTCCTCTATTTCGACAAAGTATTTCTCTTTCCGATCTCGTAAATCTTCAAATCGCGTTTTTTGGTGCTAAAAGCTATTTCATATATGCAGAAAAATCAATTTACCAATATACGTTCCGTATCAGTCTGTCTCCGCTGTAGACATTATACAAGAAAAGTATGACGAGGGATGTACCACTTCTCTTTTTCAATCATATATGTTTTGCTGAACACACAACTGTCCTGTAACAGCCTGCCGTATCACTTAGTCACACTTCATACATTTTATGTATAAGCAAATGACATAATTGTTTTAACAGCGGACGAGGGGTTCCGATTTTCTACCGGCACGGACATCGAGAAGCTGCGAAAACTACTTGCAAAACTTTGCAGAATCACATTAAAATGCAGCCATTACCACGAGATTCCAAAAAAAAAAAAAAAAAAAAAAAAAAAAAGGGGGATTTAGCAGGCTTTGGCATTGACTGGGTGACTGGGGAAAAAGAAATGCACTCCTTAATTATATACCGCTACTGCACGAACGAAATGCAATTGTTTCTTCTTTTTTACAGTACTTTTTTTTTTTCACACAGTCGCGTGGAGTTGCACGAAATGTGCTTACGGATAATAAATATGGTGTAGACTATCTAAATTTGTAGCTTTATTTTTAATTGGTGTTTTTCAAACTTTAGTAAAATGTTAAAGGCGCGTTAGATCTGACCTATTACAGAATTGTCTCTCCTCTGGGGGTGGAGAGGTCGAAGATTGTGCCCTGGAATCACAGCCGTGCAATTTAATGTAGGTCCAACACTGAGCCAACGTTTTCTATTCCTAGAAACGGTGACTCAATGTTGGGCCTACGTTAAATTGCGAAGCTGTGGTACCTGGGTGACCATCTCCACTGTAAGGTGACTTTCCAGTATTTTTAAAATTGTCAACAAAATACATCGATATGTAGGATTGCTTTTTAAATATATCGATATATAGGATTGATTTTTAAATATATCGATACATAGGATTGCTTTTAAAACATTTCATTATGAATCAGTCATCAGTGAGAGGATTTTCTAGATAAAATTTATTTTTGCCTTTATGTCAGAATTTGAACTATTTCCTTTTTAGTTTGAAGTAATATTCTGGGCAGGTGTTCCCAGAAAAGGTAAGAATGGTAAAGCCATCATCAAGAAAAATATGTGTTTTGCATTTGCAGTTACTAGCAATTGCAAATCAGTCGTATGCGAGTCTGGAGAATTCGAGGCCGCTGTGGTGCAGTGGTAGCATGTCCGGCGCGTAAGTGGAAAACCCTCGGTTCGATTACGGAGGCGGCCGATGAGAATTTTTCCGTGACTCACTTATAAACGTGGAAAGAGCGATGACTTCTGTTTGATGCTACAAATCACAAATAAATGTGCAAAATGAAATCCGGTTTTGAAACAAAGTCAAACTTCATTAAATATTATTTACAATTTTAAATTTAACTTTTTTCTTTCCGATACACAAGGGTGTGTCAGTTGACTCAAGCATTTTACAAGGGTGTGTCAGCTAACTCAAGCATCGTTAATTTTTCTCTTTCGGGTTGCGTTTGTAATACTTGCGTAAATATATTTGTACCGTTCCTGTTGCTTTAACCGTTGAAAGAGGCAGGGCTGTTTGAATTATGCACTGCTTTTGTGGGAGTAGTGTCATTTTAAAAGTTCGAGAAATCCTATCATATAAGAATTAATGTTTTTTGTTTTGTTTTTTCAGTTTCTAATTAAAAGCATTGAACATGATATTTTAACGAAATTTGAAGTTGTTAAAGTAAAAATTGTAATCATGAACATATATATTCTACACTGGCGTTAGGAGTGTTGGCAGAACTGAGCAGATTTTTTTTTTTTTTGCCAGGAGAAAGGACTTGCTTTTTTACTTTAGCCCTTTTTTTTACGCTTTCCAAACGTAATTTGAAGAAGCGTATATGCTCCAGCTTTGTCCGTCCGCACGATAAGTGGCGTAAAAATGGTTCGATATCGATGAAATTTTACTATGTGGTAGGGGACCGCCTGGGGACGAATCTTATTTAAAATGGGTGAAGCGGGGTCAAAGGTCAGGACGTAAGAGCGGAATGCATTGCGTTGCCCTTATGCGTCATAACGTGCGTAAAAGTGGTTCGATTTCGATGAAATTTCAGTATGTGGTAGGGGACCACCTGGGGACGAACCCTATTGAATGTGGACGAAATGGGGTCAAAGGTCAGGATATAGGATTGCGATCAATTCCATCGCTCTTATCCCATATTATTAAGACGGACGTCAAGTAATTTTGCTTCCTATACTTCCAATGGAAAAAATTTTGTACACATTTCCTTCACAATTAATGTGTTCCCAGGGATGAAAATTTTAACATCGATTAAAATAACTTTATTATAACTTGGAATACTTAATATTTTCTAAAACATAACCATAATTATATTAAAAATCATTAACTTTTCCTTTGGTGGTGTTGAAACCAGAAAAAGGATGGCGCGACCTGTACTTTGATGACGTCAGTAGACAAACAAATGTTGGATTGCATGATTTTGGTTATGTTTTAGAAAATATTAAGTATTCCAAGTTATAAAATGAAGCTATTTTAATCGATGTTCAAATTTTCATCCTTGTGAACACATTAATTGTCCAGAAAAAAGATGGCGCGACCTGTATTTTCATGACATCGGCAGACAAAAAAATGTTGGATTGCATAATTATGGTTATGTTTTAGGAAATATTAAGTATTCCAAGTTATAAAATAAAGATATGTTAATCGATATTCAAATTTTCATCCTTGGGAACGCATTAATTGGGAAGAAAATGTGTACAGAAGTTTTTCCATTCGAAGTACAGGAAACAAAATTACTTGACGTTCATCTTAAAGGAGCAATTCTTGTATGTATGTAAATTTTATTTTGAAAACGGCTCTAAGGATTTTGATGAAAGTCGTTAAACTACCGTTTTCTGGTACTAGAAATCGATTTAGCTTGATCTCGACTTTAAGAAAATTTGTTTAGTGTGTTAAATAACCACCCCGAATTACCAAGTTTGTAGTGTGGTGTCATTAGATGTTAGCGCGCGGTCATACCATCTATCTCCTTACGTCACGCGTTGTTTGTGGATCCTATTAAAGGTTTATGACGTCACACCTTGCTAGCAGATGGTCGTGATTCCCATCTGCCTCATTACGTCACGCGTTGTGTGCGCATGTTCGTCCGCACGATAACTTGCGTAAAAATCGTTCGATTTCGATGAAATTTTAGTATGTGATAGGGGAACACCTGAGAAGGAACCCTATTGAAAGTGAACGAAATGGGGTCAAAGGTCAAGACATAAGAGCGGGATCCATTCCACTGCTCTTATGCTTCGTAACTAACGTAAAAAAGGTTCGATTTCGATTAAATTTTAGTATGTGATAGGAGAACACCTGGGGACAAACTCTATTGAAAATTGGCGAAAATGGGGTCAAAGGTCAGGACATAGGAGCGGAATCCTTTCCATCGCCATTATGAGTCATAACTTACGTAGAAATGTTTCGATTTGGATGACATGTTGGTATGTTGTCTGGGGACAAATCCTATTGAAAATGGGCGAAATGGAGTGAAAGGTTAGGACACAGGAGCGGGATCTATTCCATAACGCTTATGCATCATAACTTACGTAAAATTGCTTCGATTGCGACAAAACGTTATCAAGTTATTTCGGAGATATACTGAACCAGTTCTGTTGAAAAGCATCCAAATGGATCACAGGTCAGGGCACAGGGGTGAGATTTATTCCACAGCCATTTTCCTCATAACTTGAGTAATAGCTTGAGTAATGATATCTAGTATATTGGAAAGCGTATCATAATCAATGCATTGCATGATTTTACTACCTTGTTTATTTTTCCTTTCTGTCATTCTTTCTCTAAGGCAAAAGGAGAAGTGGCATCGTCACGTCACGCAAACTGCTTTACAGTGAATCTCTATTTTTAACTACTGCTCACAACAGGTGTATGTGTGTACTGACAATGCTCACACATGGGCGTCCATAAGGAGGGGCAGGAAAGGGCTCGAGCCCCCTCCCCCTCCCTTAGCAGTTGGTATAGCCATATTTTTGATAAATTTAAAACACTAAAATAGACGAAACTTTTTTTAAAGCATTTTTAAAAATAATAAGATGTTAATGATTGATTGCATCAATTATTTTTGTTGTATTTTAGTAACCTGTACATTTAGTAAAATGTTTGACAACCTTGAAGGAGGTAAGAATTTTTCTTAGCCCCCCCACCCCCCCAAAGTACTCATATGGGCGCCACTGTGCTCACGTGCCTGCTACCCACATCACGTTCTGTGTACCGTAACGTTTTCATGAGAACTGCGGCTGGTAACTTACGGAGTAATCATGTGCCAACGACCAACTTTTTGAATTGTATTAACCAATGTCTTAAAACGCCGATGATTTCTGTTTCATGGTGAAACATTTGATGTTTTATTTGATAGCGTTCCCTTAATAAATTGAGAAACAGAGCGCAAGTTCCTCTTACTATTACGTAAATGATTTTTTTAATGAACTGCGTAGAGCGCAGAAACGACTCAAGCAGAAAGTAAAATCTTGTGAATAGTTTCAAATAAGTGTGAACCGGCTTTTCAGCTAATTTCATTCTATTTAAGTTTAGCTTTTTCATTTCCATTTATGTGTGCTCAAGAATGAAGGTGTAAAAACTCATAATTAGATATTTCTGTTAGAAGTGCGATATTGCAACAAATATTCGAATTTGCTTCAAAAAATCGCTTTTTTACCTCCAAATCTCTGAATAATCTCACTTGGAGGATCTCAGCACGCTGTTGCTGTTAAATTTGACTTGGCTGTTGTATTTGAAAACTTCATAACTCCTATAATAATACGAACATACAGAACAAACAATCCTCAGTCCAATCTACAATAAAATATGGATGCTGCAATAATCTGGTGTTTGCACGTGTGAAATGGTATGGCTTTGCGGGAAGGAAAGACATGCGATCATGAATAGTGTATGTTACAGTTGAAAACTAAATAATTTTCAACTGTAACAAGCTTGCAGGGTGGGTTGAATTAACACGGGTACAACGTAGTGCTGAGTGAAAAAAGGAGTTCAAGTTTAATTCTACGCTGCTAGAAATTGGTACTTCGAAATAAGCAAAATGTACTCGTTTTTGAGTACATTCTGGGCTCATAATAGCTCCGAGTAATTCTGTCTCATTTTCGGAAAAGACACGTACTCATTTTTGAGTACATACAGGGAATCAATTGCGAGTATGTCTGGTATTCTGGTATTTCTAAATTTGAAATATATGTACTAAAAAAAATCCACATATTTCAAATATATGTGCTCTAACGTCATTCAGTTTCTGTTCCCTTTCGGGCAGGGCACAGAAACTGAAGGAAGTTAAAGCGAATCTAGCGATTCTGATAGGATAGTTTGTAAGTGAGAGAGAGCACACTAGATGGCGCCACCGTACAATTTTGCACCTAGAAGGCCGAGAGAAATTAGGGGGGGGGGCTTAGGAACTTTAACCGGAGGATTCCTACCCCTTCACTTAAAGTGCTCGTCCGATGCACGGCGGATATTCAACGATTCTTAAAAATTCACACCACCACGGAGAGCCCCTAGGTTCAAGCCTATCACGCTAGGTTTGAACCTGGGGTCCTTCCATCAACAGTCTGAATCTCTAACCACTAAGCCATCCGCGTCTCAATTTCAAATTTCGAATACGTGTACTCCATTCATACTCATTTATTCATAGAATCAACTGGAAGTATATTATTCGATGTCGCATTTGGGATAATAGATATACTCGTTGTCACATGCTGGGCAAATGGACCGCACATTTTTATGACAAATATAGTGATGAAGCTACAGTATACTATTTATGAGATTGACGCAAATATAGTTAATGTAAAAACGTACACAAAGATACTTTATGCATAATTAAATTACTTGTAATCAGTGACTTTGTTGTACTAATTATTTATGTGTGTCACTTTACACATTTGTTAAACAATTTCTCTTGAAATCTATAATATCTAAAATGAAGTAATACAAGATTATATTTATATTTATTGACGCAGTTATTTGTAGTACGTATGGTTACTTATATTTGAGCATGCCATGTACTCGTTTACAAAACGATTGTACTTAGAAAAAAGAAACGAGTAGGTTCAGGTTCTCATTTTTGAGTAGATTTTTTTAACAATGTACGTGAACAAACGCTCGCGTGTGTTTCAGCCGACCTCCGGGGACTGCCGGAGTAGTTCTTGGCTACAGAAATGTTTGCTGTTGACGGTGGTATCTCTTCGTTCGGTCCATGTGGGTTTTGTGTTTTGTTCCTGTTGCTTATCGGAGTACTGACAATTAACTATGGAGTTATATATCCATGTCTTACATTTTTCTTTTTCTTTCCTGTAGCTTAACCTATCCCAATCTCCTAGCTCGTCATTTAAAGGGATGTTTAACCCTTTAACGGCCATAACGCCCAAAACGCGCTACATACTAACCAAAATCGACGCCAGAAACGCCTCTCTGGAGTGAGTCAGATTTCCTACCCTTACATGTTCTTCAAATTTGCACGGCCTATAAGGGATCAGCAAGGGTCACTCTCAGTGACTATTGTTATTATTAAACAAAGAAGTGAACAAACAGACAAACAGACAGTTTCGGGCGTTATGATATTGAGAGTGACACAAGATTTTGGGGTCATGGTTGTTAAAGGTTTCAGAAACCTTTAACAAAAAATCTAAAAAATCGACGCCAGAAACGCCTCTCTGGAGTGAGTCAGATTTCCTACCCTTACATGTTCTTCAAATTTGCACGGCCTATAAGGGATCAGCAAGGGTCACTCTGAGTCACTATTGTTATTATTAAACAAAGAAGTGAACAAACAGACAGTTTCGGGCGTTATGATATTTAGAGTGACACAAGATTTGGGGGTCATGGTTGTTAAAGGGTTAAGACCAGACGTCAAACACTGCTTTCATAACAACCTGTGCACCATGATTTAATTTTTTAATTATTATAAGTTTTATTCAGCCTTTGAAAGAAACATTCCATCCATTTGCTTTGTTCATAGGCTTCATATACTAATTCTACATTTGTACAAAATTAGCGGACAAACAATGTTAACTTAGGCCTAACCTTCGAACAACGGCCACCTCCAAACAACGGTTACTTTTCTAGTCCGAGCAGTGACCCCTATTTGAAGGTTTCACTGTAATATACAGGGTATCCAATAAAGTCTTTCCCACATTACAAATATTAATATAAAAAAATGTATGCAAGTTAAAATAAAATAGTTGGCAACATAACAAAGCAGCACTCATAAAGTTTTTCTTCTGTTCTTTAGGTGAGCGCTACTGCTGAATAAGAGGAGCATTTTATCGATAATGGCTTCCATTCAGGAAAAAGCGGGGTGCGTGTTCTGGTTCCATGAGACCAACTCGGCGGTTACTGTCCAGCGCCATTTCAGAAAAAAGTACAGACGATCACCATCCGACCAAAAATGGTAAAAGCTTGGTATGAAAAGCTTAAAGCGACGGTTAGTGTTAGCGATTTCCCCCGAGACGGCCGACCACTGATTACACAAGAGACAGCAGTAGCTGTTCAGGAGACATTTCTGCGAAGCCCCAGAAAATCCATTCGTCGTGATTCACTGGAAACTGGTATTCCCCGTGCCACAGTTCACAAAATTTTCGTCTTCATCCGTATGCATCTCTATAGGATTTCCCGCAACACGGTTCACAAAAACAAGCGTCTTCATCTGTATGTTTGTAAGGTACATATCGTTCAAGCTTCTTAACCTGATGACATTTGCGACGGAAATGTTGCAGCGTATAGCTCATGATAGTGATTATCTGCACCGTGTTTTTTTTCTCAGATGAAGCCACATTCCATGTTCTGGTACAGTAAATAAGCACAATGTGCGAATCTGGGAATCAGAAAATCTCCAGTATGTCATCGAACAACAGAAGGCTAGCCCGAAGGTGAACGTATGGCGCGGCCTGATGCATGACAGAATCATCGGAACCTTTTTTTTACAAAGCCCACGGTAACATGTAACGTGTACTTGGACATGCTGGAACTTTTTGTAACACCTCAGTTACATGCACTCCAAACTTCGGTTATTTTCCAACAAGACGGTGCCCCACCGCACAGGTCAATAATTGTTCGTGAGTTCCTGAATGCCACATTTCCGGACAGATGGATTGGCTGCGACGCTCCCATGATATGGCCACCGAGATCGCCCGACATAACCCTTCTAGACTTTTTCCTGTGGGATTATGTGAAAGACCAAGTTTACTCTAGCAGCGTTCCGGATGTCGAGACGTTGAAAAGCAGAATAACGGACGTCATTGGTTTTGTCTCTGTTGAGATGGCGTAAAATCTAAACAAACATGGCGTAAAATTGAACATAGCTTAGATGTCCTCCGAGCCACAAATGACGCCCATGTGTACTGACACTGAAAAAAAAAAACTTCTATCATTGTCGTGCACTCCCTTTCTTATAATACATATTTTTATATTAATTTTTTTAATGTGGGAAATACTTTATGGACATCCTATATATTACTCAGGTTTTGATGAACGTAAGAAACGACTCTGACACCGATTAAATGTGATTTAGCGACGAAAGTCCATGTGCGCATGGGCAAGCTAAAATCTAGCCTCAAGATAGAAAGAAAAGCAGAATTGCAATTGTCTTAGTGAGGGGGACTGGCAACTTTTTGTCTAGGATGTCTACAGGTCACACTGCATCATGTTATACGTAATTTTCAAGCTTTGGTCAATAGAAGGTTAGCTCCCACGCCACTAAGAGGGTCAAGAGGATATCAAATTTCGTTACGACGCATTCTTTACTACTATCGGGAAAGATACATAGCTTTAAAATGCAATTTTGTAATGGCTTTTATTACATTTAGCATCAGGTTCTCGTGATTTACGAAGATTTCAATGAGATATTGTTGCGTTTATGTAACACGTAATGAAATAATGTTCCTCGATAGTTTAGTAAAATACACTCTTGAGTAACAATGAAATTAACTATTGTTGCGTCACTTCATGGGACGCAACAATAGTTAATTTCATCGGAATTTTATGCATGGGATTTGCTGCTGTCGGGAACGATGCATACTATCAAAAATCCTGCTTGTTATGTCAATAGCTCAATGTGCAAAACTTAATGCAGGATTCTCTTTCTTGCTGATGCGGCAAGAAGTTGTTGCTTTTCAGTGCGTACAAATAATAATGCCAGTCGTCTGTACGCTGCTCTCGTACGTAGTAGCATCTACTAAACCAACTGCTTTGGTGTCGTAGCTTCTAGGAGAAAATGTAGTCCGTTAAACACGCTGGTTCTTCGAAACATATGGAGATCAGGCGCGTCTGTAATTTATGATACATTATTACGCAGTTACATTTACCAGACCATAAACGAACACCCTAAATCTCAGTTTTCTTCGAAACATTTATGTTGGAAAAACATTCCCAGAAGCTCGTATGATATGCTCTTACTTAGCAACAGCTACTAAATCAACTGCTTATGTGTCGTAACTGCATTGCAGAAATTAAGTGCTTAAATATGTAATGGTTCAATTTAAATTCAACAGAAATCAGTTGCCTGCGATCTGCTCCTTTGTATGACAAGCGTTTGCTTTCTGCTTCTTTCTTACTCTGCATCAAAATAAACATAACACACTAAGATTTCGTCTCACTGCATTTTTATGCAAAACAAGAAAAAGTATTTAATACTTCTGCCACGTACAAGAGAGCGGCTTAAATTTGAGCGTTATTAATTTCTTGTATCAGCTCAGGGCTCATTTTATTCGATGTCTACTGTTAGGTTCATTAATTCCGAATTAGCGTTCATCAAAAACATACGATGTTAACAGCAAGATAAAGCATTCTTTGCAGAGTGATATATCATTTTGAGTTATTTTTTATTCATTACTCCTCTCACATCATCTCATTATTTCCCTTGATTCCATGTTTTCACTTACATTTTGTAGCTAAGGGATGCTTCGTAGTGTTCGCTTCGGTAAATGTCTTGTCGTCAGTTAAGTAATTGACATTTCTCAATGGGACAGCAGAATAATAAGACAATGAGTGAGTGTCAGAGCGGGACAGACAGAAGAGAGAGAGGAGTGGGAAGTAGGAAAAGAAAGATCATTCCTAGTTCTTATTGCAATGTACCATTAAAAAAAAATTCCTTCCTTCGGCGTACTCAACACTCTTTCATGCTAATATGTTTTTTATCTGCGGCGTCTACGTTGCTGTCCCACAATTCCCAGCATCAACTCTTAGATTTCTTTTATTTTAATTTTTTTCAGGTTTGTTCATAGAGTTAGGTGCTTTTTTTCATACCGTTTTTACTCTACCCTTGTCCCTGCCTAAGGGATGCTTTTTTCCCCCTCCTCTTCCTTTGTTCTCGCGTTCTTTTTCTTTCTTTCACTCGGCTTTTTTTTTTTTTTTTTTCATTTTTATTCCGGCAGTTTTCTCTTTGTTTTCGCTTCTTCTCGTTTCCAATAACGCGAACTTAAAGACGCAGCACACCAAGCGCTGCATCTCAAGAAAATTAAAGATAAAATGATAAAAAAAAGGAGAGAAAGAAAGGCGGGTTGCCAGTGGTGGGGAGGGGGGAAAAGATGAGGTGCACAGAAGAATGACATAAGAGGAGGAAAAAAAAGCAAGACGGTAAAAAAATCTCCAAGCGAAAAAGGAAAATGTGGGAGTCTTTCATTAATATGATCAACCATAATTACAAAGTCTTCTGAGATGAAGCTGGAGGGAAGAAAAGAGGGTTGTGGGAGGGGAGGGGGTGAAATAATATCATCGGTAGATTGTGTGGAGCGCGCGCTCCCTTTTTTTTTTTCTCATATTTTATTCCGGTTTTTTTTTAATCCTTTTTTCACTTCTTTCGCCTTCGGTACTTGTTCTTAATGAACCCTCGACTTCCAAGATAATGAGGAACTTTTCTGCATCTTGAAATAACAATTGCTTTCCATAAGAAAACAAGGAAAGAAGTTCCGGGGAGGAAGCAACCAGATGAAAAAACGAAGAGGAGAGGAGGATGGAGGGTTAAAAAAAATGAGGATGAGTGGTAGGGGAGGGGCAAAAAAAAAATCCCTTTTTTGTCTTTGCGAATTGCTCCTTAGTAATTTTCGTCATTCTCATATTAAATTTTAAAGAGAGCTTCAGGCGCTCTCTGGAAATGATTTGTTGAAAATGTACCTTATTTAAAGTCTTTGGTTCCACGGTCTCATCCTCGAAGTCGTCTCACAAAAAGAATTACTTCCTGGTCTTCATGCAGACTACGTAGTATCTGATTGTCATTGTGTGTGTATGTGCGAGCCGATTGCTTCGCCAACGCCAAAGTAATTCCTCCTTGATGAGGTCTTTCTGTATTTCTCTCTCTCTCTTTCTCTTTTACGCATCTCTTTGCAAGGCTATGACAACGCCCAGGGTCGACTGAGTTACTTAGACATTCTTATGCAAACAGTGCCTTGTAATTACGTACGAATAGGACGAACCGAATCCTCCAGAGAGGGAGATACTTTAGATTTTCGTTAAGGTTTCGAGATGGATTGTTTCGTTTGAATATTGTGATACGTTAACAATGTGTTGCGACTTCTTGTTTTTTAATTTCGCCATACGAAGTAATTATCCGCAATACATTCGTAAAATACAAAGGACATCCTGAAAGTAATGCTCCGCCCCACATAAGATTTTTATTTGTAGTAGCATAAATGTGAAACTTGGTGGCAAAATACTTGGATATATTGTTAACAATGCTAGCTTATTCGAAGTATTGTACATCACTTCTATACATTTCCGCCATCTTTGAACCCATTGGTAAAATCTATTTTGGAAACATTCCTGAGACTGTCGTTTCACAAATGAGTTCACAGCCAGTTTAACGTCTGTCACATGGTCGAAACGTTCCCCACGAAGGGTGTTTTTCAAAGGGGCAAACATGAAAAAGTCTGAGGGAGCCAAATCAGGACTGTTGGGGGGGCATCACCGTTCACCCCGTTTTGCAATAGCTTGTGAAGTCTCCACTGAGGTGTGGGGACGTGCGTTATCATGGAGTAAAACAACACTATTAAGTGGAATGTCACGTCTTTTCCTTCTGATAGCTTCCTTTAGCTTCTTCAGTGTCTGCACATAGTGAGCACTGTTTATTGCTGCAGCCCGTTCAAGGGAATCAGTCAAAATGGCACCCCGTTTGCCACAGAAAATTGTCACTATCACTTTCCCTGCGGAATGAGTTGTTTTCACTTTTTTTTCTGTCGAGGTGAAGATGTACGGTGCCATTTCACTGACACACGTTTTGTTTCAGGGTCATGAAAGAACACCCAGGTTTCATCCCCCGTCACAACATTAGAGAAAAACATCTCACTTTCCCTCTCATAACAGTCCAAGAGGTTCTGGCAGATGTCCACCCTTTGCTCACACTGTTCACACGTTTTGTTTCAGGGTCATGAAAGAACACCCAGGTTTCATCCCCCGTCACAACATTAGAGAAAAACATCTCACCTTCCCTCTCATAACAGTCCAAGAGGTTCTGGCACATGTCCACCATTTGCTCACACTGTTCACGCGTTAGGTTTCTTGGGATCCACTTTGAAAAAAAAAATCTGTAGCCCTGATCCCTCCCTAAATAATGTTTCCATAACACTATGGCCACAATGAATTGCATCACAAAACTCCTCAATGGTGACACGACGATCAGCTGTGATGAGGTCTTTCACTCGTTGCCTGTTGGCATCTGGCAATGCAGTTGCGAGTCTTCCATTCCGTTGTTTGTCCGACACTGAACTTTCTCCCTCTTGAAACCTCTTCATCCATATTCGGACATTACTGATATCGATTGTGGATACTCCATACACCGCCAGAAGTCTTCTGTGGATTTCTGAAGCCTCACATCCCGCTTTTTCCAGGAATTCAATTACGGCTCGCTGCTTTTCTCTGTCATTTATGATCTTTGTTTCCGATTCTGAAAAACATTTTTTTTTTCACATTGGTAACATGTCATAGTACGTGTCAGTGCATTTTCATTAAAATCACTTCAAGATTTCAAAGGTAAAGGAGGAGGTATTACTTTCAGGATGCCCTTAGTGTATAACCACAAAGATTGAGAACTTTCAAAGAAATCGTTTTTCAACGCTGATTTTTCAAAGCTCATAAACACTAGACACAGGTTACGTAAAATTCTTAAGGTTCCTGTTATCATTCAAGATAAAATAAAAAAATTACCACTACTTATTTTATTCAAGTAAATTAAAATAACGGTACCTCCCTTTTCTAAATTTTTCTGTTCTATTCTCTCCGTTTTTCTGGATTCTACACCTGCGGCCCCTAGGGCGCGGCCTAGTTGGCCTAGTGGTAAATCCGCCGCTGGGAGAGCTTCAACATTGTGGGTAGCATCCAGTGGTGTAGTAGGGCCGGAACGACGTTCTGGTACCTCTTTTTTTTTTTTTTCTAACTGGCACGGGTTGCGGTAAACCCTATAAACTATAATTTATTTTCTTTTTAAAAAGCGAATATCTTATAATTCTTTTCCAATAAAAAAAATGCAATGGGAAAACTACATACTTAGACGAATTAACGTCTCGTGTTTGTTTAAAGGTAGAGTTAGACTCTAAATTCATTCTCACTTGGCAGTCACTTGAAACCCCTTTTTCTACTGTTGTTAAGGACGTTGAGGTGGAGATACTGCAAAGGGGAAATTATTGTAATTTGGGAATTCAATTAATCTAGTCATTAATAAGAAGTCAAACTGTGAGTCTCAGTGAATTTAGTCCAAAACAGTAATAGAGGCACGAAAACCAATAGCCGCATCGGTGGCGCAGTGGTTAAGCGATGACTTCTGATCACTCGTCCGAGATGGGTCCGGGTTCGAATCCCGGTTGTGGCATGGATGTTGTATTTGTCTTGCGGCACTGGCTCTTCCCCTTCCCTGGAACCAGTGACTCTAAATAAGGGACGGGCGACTGCTTATAGCCCATTGAGTTGCTCACGGTGGTAGTTAAACCCCCAATCAAAAAAAATAAATTGTGCGTATTATTATTATGCGTTTGGTAACACTGGTATCTCACGTTACTAGAACACCACTTGTTTCGTTAATTTTCGTTTCCATGACAACTCCCGCATTGCAGAAAGAAAAATGGCTAGTGATGGTGTTTCGACTTCGCTGAAGCAGAGAATAATCGTCTAATTTCTTTGCAATGAAGGTGCGAGTGGCAGTGAAATTCACCAGACACTTCAAACACAATTTGGTGGTTCGTGTCTGTCCCGTTCATCCTTCTTCGAATGGCGTAAAGCCTTCATGGAAGGCAGACAAAGCGTCGGCAACGAACCGCACAAGGCACGACCGGCAACTGCTGTTAATGACGCCATGACTGCGAGCGTAAATGAGCTCATACGGAACAACAGGAGGATTAGTGTAAGTGATCTGAGCTCTGCACTGAACATCAGCGTGCACACCATCACCCACGATAAGCTGCACTCCAGCAAAGTGTGTACCAGATGGGTGCCGGAGCAGCTGTCCGACGAGCAGAAAGCCAGCAGGTTGCAAATTGCGAACATGTTGTTCCGAAGACATCAGAGAGAAGAAGACAACTTTCTCAGACATTTGTTGACATTGGACGAAACATGGATTCATCACCATACGATGGAAAGCAAACCTTCAAGCATGGAGTGGAGACATCAGAGAGAAGGAGACAACTTTCTCAGACGTGTGGTGACAGTGGACGAGACATGGATTCATCACCATATGCCGGAAAGCAAACGTGCAAGCATGGAGTGGAGACATCAGAGAGAAGGAGACAATTTTCTCAGACTTGTAGTGACAGTGACATGGATTCATCACCATACGACGGAAACCAAACGTGCAAGCAAGGAGTGGAGACACAGTGATTCACCCCCACCCAAATTTGAATCGCTCTAACGCCAATTAAATTTATCAAAGTCAGTGGAACCGGTATGAAAAACAACAGTATCTGACCAAAGGACGAAGTTTTTCAGTCGGATTTTTAATCCTGCAGGTACTGCCGTAAACGGAAACGGGAAATTGCGCTCTCTTTTTGCAGACTTGTTGGTTAAGAAAAATTTGAAATTATACGAGAAACATTTCGCAGCGAAACGCCTTTTCAACAAAGAAATAATTTTTCGAAAAGGACTATCAAAAGCAGAGATATAGACAAATATAAGATATGCATCTACGCTACCTGGCGGGAAAAACATGCATTATTTTAAGAAGAAAGTATTCTCAAACGGTTTTTTGATGTCAGTGGTATCTGTCCAAAAAATAATTGTTTCAGTCGTGTTTTCAAACGCTCAGATTTTGCTTCAAATACACTGACGGAAAACAAAAACCCAACACCACGAAAAAAATAGTTGTAGAGGAATGAAATGGCGGCAATACATTTGTATAGGTAACATATTTAATCGATTAAAGTTTCAAGATCACAGCTTATTGTAAGCGCGAGAAGAGCCATTTTAAATGTAAAATGATGATACATTGATAACCGGTCTAACCACCAGAATGTTGAATGCAAGCACGCAAACGTTCATGCATTGTGTCGTACAGGTGTTGGATGTCAGTTTGTGGGATGGAGTTCCATGCCTGTTGCACTTGGTCGGTCAATACAGGGACGGTTAATGCTGGTTGGGGGTGACGCTGGAGTTGTCGTCCAATGATGTCCCATACGTGCTCGATTGGTGAAAGATCTGGTGATCTAGCAGGCCACGGCAACATGTCGACACTCTGTAGAGCATGTTGGGTTACAACAGCGGTATGCGGGCGAGCGTTATCCTGTTGGAAAACACCCCTGGAATGCTGTTCATGAATGGCAGCACAACAGGTAGAATAACCAGACCGACGTACAACTGTGCCGTCAGGGTGCGTGGGATAACCACGAGAGTGCTCCTGCTGTCATAGGAAATTGCTCCCCAGACCATAACTACAGGTGTAGGTCCAGTGTGTCTCGACCGCAGACAGGTTAGTTGCAGGCGCTCACCTGGCCTCCTTCTAACCAACACACGGCCATCACTGGCACCCAGGCAGAACCGGCTTTCATCAGAAAACACAAAAGATCTTCACTCCGTCCTCCAATGAGCTCTAGCTTGACACCACTGACGTCGCAAACGGCAGTGGTTTGGAGTAAGTGGAATGCACGCTACAGGGCGTCTGGCTCGGAGCTGTCCTTCAAGTAACCGATTTGTAACAGTTCGTTGTGTCACTGTGGTGGCAACTGCAGCTCGAAATGCTGCCGCAGACGCCGTACGATGCGACACGGCCATACGCCGTACCCGGCGGTCTTCCCTCTCAGTAGTGCCACGTCGCCGGCCGGAACCCGGTCTTCTTGAGGCAGTACCTTCCCTTGACCACCGCTGCCAACAATCATGCACAGTGGCTACATTCCTGCCAAGTCGTTCTGCAATATTGAGGAAAGAAAATCCACCTTCTCGTAGCCCTATTACACGACCTCGTTCAAACTCCGTGAGCTGTTGATAATTGCTTATTCGTCTTTTTAAAGGCATTCTTGGCTAACATCAACACTCTACGTCGAATCTCAACGATAACTAGCGCTCACGAACGTTACAGCGCGTATTTACAGCAAACCTGCTTTGCATGTTCCGCGGGGCGCTACTAGCGCCACACGTATGCGCCGAGCACGAAATTTGCATAGACTTCATCTTACCGATGTACTCTCACCGCCTACCAACTGTCGTTTATCTAACACAACCGCTTCTTGGTGTTGGGATTTTTTTCCGTCAGTGTACATCAGAAATAGAAATTAACGCTTATACCCCCTGGTGACCAAACCATTCTTTACCAAATATTATAAACTATATGAAAAACATTTCCCAACAGGAGCTGTATGCGATACGGAAAGAATTATTCAAATCGGAGTTTTAAAAGCAGAAGTATCTAGAAAAACGCTATTTACGTCTATGAATTACTTGAAAATTTTGAAATTTTGTGAAATACATTTCGCACCGAAAACGCAATGCAACAAAGCAGTTTTTCAAATCGGACTCTTAAAAGTAGAGATACTGACAAAAAAAAAAAAAAAAGGTGTACATTAACGCCCCCTGGTGGCCAAACAATTTTTAACCAAAAATAAGATATGCATCTACTCCCTGGCGGAAAAACTATGCACTATTTTAAAGCGATTATATGCACAATCTTTCTTTACGAAAGACGTGCTAAAAAGTTTAATCGTATGGAAGTGGTAGAGATGCTTGTGATTTTTTTTTTTTTCAGTCTATAGCTGCTCACAGGAGTTGCGCTGCCTTTTCTAAAGTTTTCACCAATTTAGTCGTCAAATCCAATTTGTTTTCCAAAGTGTTATAACACTATGAAAAGGTAATCGCCAAAGCTTTTTTTTCCATCGCCAAAACGATTTCTTTTTCGCGAATTGCGAAGATGGCGATCGGCAGCGCGACCAGTTTTTTTATACGCCTTTTGTAAGAAAAAGATTGCGCTTATGTTATCGGTTTGTCCATTCGTCCGCCCACTAGCTCGCTCGTTCGTGAGCACCGTATCTCTGCAACTATTAGTCAGATTTCAAAAATTCTATTTGCATTGGGAAGCCTGAAATATGCGAATGAAGATTCTTTATTTCATTTTTTTACGATGCACATTTTCGCCGCTAGAGGGCGTAAATGCAGATGATATGGTATTCAAAATATACAAGTATTTTATTCCATATATTTGCTTCTAAGTATCCTATTGAAAAAATTATTGTATCATTCGGTTCCATTTATGTCGAAGAGTATTTTAGGTATCGTAACTTTTTAAAGTTAGCCTACGCATGGTTTTCCGCAGGGGCCATAAAAGTAAATTGCGTTTTCCTCCATATCTCTACTTCCAAAACTTGTATCCGCCGAAGAAAATAAACAATGGTTTGCAATGGGTTGGTAAGCAATGGTTTGGCCACCAGGGAGCGCAATTGTTAATTTCTGCTTCTGATGTATTTGCAATAAAATCTGAGCTTCTGAAGTCTCGATTCAAAAAATTCGTTCGTGGACCGATACCACTCACATGAATGAACCTTTTAGGAATATTTTCTTCTTAAAATATTGTATGGTTTCTCCGCTAGGAGGCGTAAATGTATATATTATTTTTGTCAATATAACTGCTTTTAATGGGCAGATTTGAAAAATTCCTTCTTTGTTAAATAGCGTTTCTGATGCAAAATGTTTTTCATATAATTTCAAAATTGTCAATTAATTCGTAGAAATTCCGCTAGGGGGCATAAAAGTGAATTGCGTTTCCCTCGATATCTCTATTTCTAAAAGTCCGATTAAAAAAAATTGTTTCTGCAGTGGATACAGCTCCTGATCAGAAATCTTTTGCATATACTTTCTGATTTTTTGTAAAAAGTGGTTTGGCCACCAGGAAGCATAAGCCATGATTTCCGCTCCTGATGTATTTGCAGCAAAATCTGAGCTTCTAAAATCTCGATTGGAAAAAAATCGTTTGTGGACTAATACTACTCAAATCGATAAACTTTTTCGGAATATTTTCTTCTTAAAAGAATGCATTGTTTCTCCGCCACGGGGCGTAGATGAATATATTATATTTGTCGATATTACTGCTTTCTAAGCATCCAATTTGAAAAATTATTTCTTTGTTGGAGAGCATTTCGTATATAATTTCAAATTTTTCTTATCGCACAAGTCTGCAACCAAAGGGCGCAAGTTCAGGATTCCATTTACAGCAATATCTGCGGGATTAAAAAAACCGATTGAAAATCTTCTTTCTTCGGTTTGAAGGGTTGACGACCACCTTGAGCAAATCAATGGGCTGCCGCCAGTCTCTGTTTTCTGGCCACTAATTACAGTGAAAGAAGAGAGCCAGCAACCTACCCGGGACCCCAGACCAGGCCCATCTCTGAGAACTGAGTAGAAACTAACTCTTCGTATCACTGCACTACGGGATCGGCAGTAACAAACAGAGATGACCCCAAAATCTTGACCTATTTTTTTGAAAATTTATAAAAAATAACTACATCACTTACAGAAATAAGTTTACAGCATGTGAAAGGTAAACATATGAAGTTTTGTTCTCTATTATGGCGTGTAGATGGATCTGGCTATTCTTCCTTTTCATTGCTACAATAGTGAATGTGCAGGAAAAAACAAAATTTGTTAAGTGTGGTATTTTGAAATTAAATCAGAAATTAAATTGCCAAGTAATCTGGCACACCTGTCGGCAGGAATCCTCCTGATGCTAAAAGAATTAAGCATTGGAAAGGTATATTAGAAACTGAGAGAGTGTTGGACAAGCTAAGAAGTGGATGTCTTAGTGTTTCGTAAGACGACGTGGAACAAATATGGAAAACACTTTCTCGGTGCCATAGGAAGTCAACCCGACAAGCTGCTTCACAGTTGATATTGCCAAGCGCAACAATGACGCTAATTTTACATAATAGACTGCATTTATACCCATACAAAGCACAGACTGCTCAACATTTGGAGAACGATAAGTCTCGCTGTTTCGAATTTCCCTGTAACTTAATGGTCGTTTAGACAATGACAAACACTTCCTTGAATGTGCGCTTTTAAGCGATGAATCGACATTTCACTTATCAGGAGCAGTTAACAGACATAAAGTGTACATACGGGGTTCGGAAAACCCACATGTCTCGCAAACTCATACTCGTGACAACCCTAGAGTTAATGTTTAGTGCGGGTTTATGTCCAGCGGCATTATTGGCTTTTTTTTTCTTTCGTGGGAAATCTGTCAACATGAGTGTGTACTTAAATATGCGGCAAACGTTTGCTGTGCCACAAGTTGAAGAAGACCTTCAGCCAGATGTCGTGTTCCAACAAGACGGAGGCCCTACTTACTGGGAATAAGTGCTCGTGACTACTTGGATACTGCATTCTAAAGAAAACTGGATTGGCCGAGATGGCCTGATTCCGTAGCCAGCCCGTTCTCCTGGAACATCCCTTCTGGATTTTTATAGGGATTTGTCGTAGGACAAAGGTGAGTAATTTAAAGGACCCAAAGGAAAAGATCACGAATTCGAGCGGCGGATGGCTTAGTGGTTAGCAAGTCAGACTGTCAATGCAAGGTCCTCAGGTTCGAACCTGGGCTGATCTTTCAGAGATGGTGTGATCGCTAACAATCGCTGAATATCCGCCGTGCATCGGCCCCCAGGCTGGACCCACTGGTTAAATGGGTATCCTTTCCTATACCCTCCCCTGAAATTCTTTCACCCCTCTATGTGCAACATCGTACTTGTACGGTGGCGCCATCTACTGTACTCTAATCTCACTACAAACTGTTCTGTCAAAGTCGCTAGACTTGCTCTCATTCCTTCCGTTTCTGTGTCCTGCTCAAAAGGCTATCTCGCTGTTGGTGGCTGGGACCGAAACTCTATTCACTGTGGACAGAAGTCCTACAAGAAAATGACAAATACTGGATCACGAATTCCTTTGCTGCTTTTAATATGGATTTATTACAAAGGACATGACTAGAAATTGAGTACAGGCTGAACGCCTTCCGTGCAACGAAGGGGGCATATTTGTGTATTATTAGTTTGTATCATATTAAACTTAAGATATTTACCTTTCAGTTACAGCAAATCTTATGTCTGCAAGTGGTGGTTATTTTTTTATTAATTTTCCAAAAATAGTGGAAGATTTTTGGATCACCCTGTATTTTATGCCACCCTTGAGAAGAAATAGAAGAACACATTTTGGTCACCACGGTGGTCCGGCGGTCTCCGGGATAATCTTCCGAGTTGGAGGACTCGGAAAATTACGACAGATGAAGCTCATGCTGGAAGATCAACTCGACCATGTAATGAGCCCCTGGTACCACTGGCTCTAAATTAGGGACGTGCGACTATTTTAGGCGGGTTGGTTTTTCAAACGCATTCTAGCTCTTAAAATATAATTTGTGCTTAAAGTTCGTGAAGAAGTTTCGATTTGGTGTATTGGTTTCTAGAGAAAAAGAAAAGAAATAAACTTAATCCGTTTGGTAGTATAGCTCATGTGAATAACTCAACAAGAAGCGTTCAAGAAAACATTTTGCTTCAAAATTACCAAATGGTTCTTGAAAGTTACGAAAAAATTCAAACCATCATGTTGTTTTTAAACGAGTTTTTTTTTATTGGAGGTTTAACGACCACCGTGAGCAACTCAATGGGCTATAAGCAGTCGCCCGTCCCTAGTTTAGGGTCACTGATTCCAGGGAAGGGAGAGAGCCAGTGCCGTAAGACAAACACAACATCCATGCCTCACCGGGATTCGAACCCAGACGCCTTACGGACGAATGATCAGAGGCCATTGCTTAGACCACTGCGCCACCGGGGCGGCCTTAAACGAGTTTCGACCTGTTACTAAATGTTAAAGCTTTGAACTTAGCTCTTTTTTTTTTTTCTAATTGGAGGTTTAACGACCACTGTGAGCTACTCAGTGGGCTATAAGCAGTCGTGCGTCCTTGATTTAAGGCCACTGGTTCCAGGGAAGGAAGAGAGCCAGCGCCGCAAGACATACGTAACATCCATGCCACCGTGATTCGAATCGGACTCGCCTCGAACGAAAGATCAGAAGCCATCGCTTAGACAAGAAGCGTTTAAGAAATTATCAGAAGCCATCGCTTAGACAGGAAGCATTTTCTTGTCTTAGCTATCGTTTAGACAAGAAGCGTTTAAGGGTTTTTGCGCCACCGAGCGGCTGAACGCAGCTCCCCCCTTCCTCCGCTTTTTTTTATTGGGTGTTTAACGACCACCGTGAGCAACTCAATGGGCTATAAGCAGTCACCCGTCCCTAATTTAGGGTCACTGCTTCTAGGGAAGAAAGAGAACCAGTGCGGTATTAGGAAAACACATCCGCCGCCCCGGTGGCGCAGTGGTCGTTGAACAGACAAGTCGCATTTTTTTCGGCTCCTGCGTAGAAGTCAACGTTCGTTTGTTTACTTGTTCTTTTTGTGGTATTTCGTCGTTTTGTGTTTTGGTTGCAGTGTTTCGTACCCTCGCTTCACGAGCAGTGAGGCTGAGTGCCGAGTGGGTGCTGATTTTTCATTTTTTTTTTCATTTTCGTGTGTCGTCAGTTACGACGCATGAGTTTTGGTGGGCCAGTGGTCGAGAATGTCCACTACCACTGTGAATAAGTCACCGTCGTCTACAGCTGCTTCGTCGATTGCTGATATGTCTTCGCTTCTTAGTTCTGTGCCTTCTTCGGGGAATGTTGCGGCGACTAGTGTTGCTGGACTTCCAGAGACTGTGCTTCTGGCCACCCGTGTGCCGGCTGCGTCTAATATTCCTGGTTCTGCTAGTTCTACTTCAACGTCGTTCGCACAAGCTGTGGGAAGTACCTCATATATTTCTAGTGATTCTGCACCACATTTCAAACGTGTAGCTTCGGCGCTGAAAATTATTCTTCCAAGTGATTCACCGCAAGGTAAGCAGTTGTCATCTGCCTTATTATTAAGTGTTTTCATTCCTGCTTTGCGTGACACTCCCTCCCCCAGTCTCTGCATGCTGTGTCGAAGGTCGTTCCAGCCGAAAGCATTGTGTCCATTATTCGCTTGGGTGGAGGGGTGATTGTTCACTTCACCCACCAGCAAGCAGTAAATTTAATTATAGTTCATGGGGTTGATATTGGGTCCTTTCATCTACAACCTGTCGCTGCAGCCCAAAGACCAGTTACGGTGACCCTGTCTCCTGTACCAACGGCTGTTCCTGATTCTCTGTTGATTGATGCCCTCAACACGATGGGTCGTGTTGTGGGAGTGACCAAGATTCTTCCAGCTACAGCCCGTGATTCCCCCTGAAACATGTGCAGGGTGGGGCCGCCAGTACCGGGTTATTTTTCCAACTTCTCAGTCAATTGCGGAACGCACTGCAACTCTGGAATTAGTCACTGATAATCGGACGTACATTTTTAATCTTTTTGCAGGGGTTTAGTGCTTTCGCTGTAAAGGGGAAGGTCATCTCGCTTCTGCTTGTCCTCATGCTACTCCTGGTGCTAGATCTGATTCTTCATTAGCTACTACAGTTCCGGTGGCCGCTGCCCCTGCGGTTGCTGTGCAGGCCGCTGAGGCACCTGCTCACATTCTACCTTCATCAATTTTGCCTGCTGTTTCTCCAGTCGTTCCTTCCCTCCCGGTTCCTGTCGTCGTACTGGATGGTTTGGAGCCCTCCAATGAGGATTTTCCATCGCAGGAAGTGTCTGCACCTAAATCACAACGTAAACGCCCCAGCTCACCTGGTGTTTCTACTCGCTCTTCCCGTTCGTCTCAACGTCTTCGGTCCAAGAAACCAGCCCATTCTACCTCGGGTTCACCTAGCCATCATGAGCCAAATTCCGAATTACTAGTTTCGAACCGATTTGCATGTCTCCAGGATGATGATGTTATGGACACGGTCGCCCCTGATCCTGATGACACTGCAATGGTTGACTCTGACGATGATTCTCCTTCTCCTACACTTCTTGACATTTCTACTATGTTTGAAGAACTTGCGGTGCCTTTGCACCCTCTTACCTTATCTGATCTGTATGCATTGACCACTCGCCCGCGTAAGGCGAAGTTGATCACACTACCTTGCATTAAGAGTAAGCTTCACTTGCTGCCTGAAATGATTGCACAGCTAAACCAGTTCCATGCATTTATAACTAATGTTACTTTGCCTGGCGGGACTGAGCAATATGCTCGCCGTCTGGGATACTTACTCAAGATTTTGAGGGCTGAACTGGAAGGCTGGATGCAACCTACCAGTGATGTCCTTGTTAACACTACTTAGCTTTAATTGTAGAAGGCTTGCGTCTTCTGCGGCGAATGCTTTGGTTTACGAGGACGTTCGTTACCTGGGGGCTAATATCCTCCTTCTCCAGGAGACGAACTGTTCCTTGGATGCCGGGTATTCCCGCTGGAGACGCTGGCCGTACATTTTTTATCATAATTACCGGACCCATCTCAGGTCTGGTACCGCTATAGCGTTTCATGTGCGTTTTCATTCTTCCCTTTCTGATCTTGCTGAGTCACAGAGTCTGCTGGGTTCTTTTCAACATATTTCTTTTTGTTTTTGTTCTAAACGTATTCATGTTTTCAATATCCATATTCCGCAATCTGCTACGGATGTAGAAACTATCCTCCAACATCTTTCTTCTATCCTTTCGACCCTCCATCCAAATGATACAGTCATTGTTGCAGGCGATTTCAATTGCACTTTGCAACCCGGTTTTGACCGAGATGGTTCAACCGAAAGCCGTTCCGACCTTGTTTCCAATCTCACTCAACTCGTTGTTAATTTTGATTTGATTGATGCATTCCGTTGCCTCCATCCCCGGTCCGAGGAATTTTCCTGGTTCCCCCGGCTGCTTCACGCTGTGTCGCAGCACGCCTAGATAGATTCTATGTTTCCAGTTTACTCCATTCCTCTCTAGTTGAAATTACTCATCATCCTTCCGTTTCGTCAGATCATCGCCCCGTTCTTTTAAAACTTTTTTTGCATTCTTCCTTTGTTCCCCCTTTCCCAGTCTGGTCGCTCGACGATTCAGTTTTAACTGATCCTGTTTTCTGTGCTGAAATTCGCTCTATGATCTCGTCTTCTGTGCAACAACTTTCTTCGTCTGAAGACCCAGTGGCTCTGTGGCTTTCCACAAAAATTTCGATTATTTCTTTCGCACGTCAGTTTTCTTTCTCTTCCCGTACTTCTCGCTTTCAAGATATTGATGTTCTCCGTCGTAAATTGCAGACTATTTCTCCTTCTGATCCTTCTTTTTCCGTGTTTCAAGCTCAACTTCGTCGTATTCTGTTTACTTTTGCTTCAACAGCCCTTACTCGTCTGAATTTCACTCACTTGAGGTTTCACGACGACCCCTTTTCTAGTTTGAAGTCCCTTGAGGAGTATCATGTTAAAAGCAACACAATTTCCTTTCTTTCACTACCTGACGGATCTACAGAGACCGACCCTTATCGTATCTGTGAACTTACTTTTTCCCATTATTCTGATCGTTTTCAACACCGACTCCTTTCTCCTGCAGATACCTCCCCTCTTCTTCATGTCCTCCCTCAGGTTCCACATTGTTTTTTTGATTCTCTTGTTTCTCCTATCTCTCCTTCTGAAGTCCGCTCTGCAATTTCCAGTCTGAATGACCGTTCTTCCCCTGGCGCGGACGGTCTTCCGCTCTCATTTTATAAGACGTTTCTTCCTTCTCTCCTCCCCCTTCTGGTTGCTTGTTTTAATGCCGTTTTTACTTCTTCTAAATTTCAGTCTTCTGATTTCACTTTTGCTATTCTCCGTCTCATCCCCAAAACCGGAAACCTTGGTCTTTTTTCTAACTGGCGTCCTATCTCTATTCTTAATACTGACTATAAAACCTTTGCTAAAATTCTCGCTTTTCGCCTCAATCCCGTCTTGCAGCATTTAATCCACCCTGATCAAACTTACACTATTCCCTCCCGTTCGATTACTACCAACATTTCCACCATTCACAACTTATATTTCCTTGCTTCCCATCTTTCCGAACCTCTCGCAATTTTTAATATTGATCAGAAACAAGCTTTTGACTCCATAAATCACTCTCATCTCTTTGCTGTTCTTCGTCATTTTGGCTTTCCTACTCTTTTCTGTCAAGCTCTTATTAATCTTTACTCTCACTCTTCTTTCCGTATTCGCACTTCCACATTCATGACAGCTACCATCCCCTTTGACAACGGGATCCGGCAGGGTTGTCCCCTTTCGGGTCAACTTTTTACGCTTGCATTTGAACCTCTCTTAATTTGTCTGCGTTCTCGTTTGTTTTCTGTGATTTCTCGCAGTATTGCTCCTACTCGTCCCCACCGCATAGTGTTGTCTGCATATGCTGATGACCTCACTCTCTTTCTTCGCACTGAACGTTCTTTCGGTGTTGTCCTTTCTGCTTATCGTGAGTATGCTTCAATTTCCGGTTCCGAACTTAATATGTCTAAATCTGTCGGTCTATGGGCAGGATCGTGGGTGGCACACGGTGATCGCCCTTGGGGTGCCCGTTGGTCATCCTCGGTCATTAAACTTCTTGGTGTGTACGTTGGAAATCCCGTGGCCGTTGCTGATGCCACATGGATTCCTTTGGTTCAGCAGCTCAATCGCCGTCTTGCTCCTTTTTGCCGGTTCAAACCTTTTTTGTCCTTTTTTAGCAGAGCACATCTGGTTTCTTCCTTTCTTCTTCCCATTCTGATACATTCGTGGTTCGCTTATTTTCCCTCGCCCATTTTTCTCCAGTCCGCTCAATGTTTGATTACTGATTTCATCTGGAATAAAGTTCACTGGGTTCATCGTTTTACTCTCGTCCTTCCTCTGTCCTTTGGAGGTCTTGCCCTCCCAGATCTTTTTCAAAAATCTAATGCTATTCATCTTCAGACCTTTCTCCGTTCTTTTTCTCATCCTCAGATTTCATCGATTACTATTGTTGATACTTTACTTTTCCCTCGCAGTCCGTTTCTCACTCTCGCTACTTTCCTCCGTATGGATCTGTTTCCCCTCATTCCAGATCACTTTCCCGATACTTATCGCACCGTTTTTTCCCTCTGGCATTCCTTATGTCCCGTCCGTCTCCCACCTACCTCAACTAATGATCTGCTTGCGGAACCTCTCTTTTACTCTTCTGCACTCCGTTCTCCCTCTTCACCGTACTTGTGCTTCTCCACCTGGTTCGCCAGTGGCGTGGTACAGGTATGCCAACTTGTAGATGCTTCTCTCCGCTGGAAGTATCTTTCCCAAATCGACCCTCCTCTTGCTGACACACCCTTACATCGCACCCAACTCCTGTTGCTTTATTTTCAGCTTCAACGCCTTTACCCGTCCCTCGTGAATTCTTTTGGGTTAATTGTTTCTTCTTCGGCGTCCCCTTGCCTTCCTTTTCTGGTTTATTTGAATGATGTTCCCTTTCTGGTGCATCAAGTTACTGCAAAACTCTTGTACCGCCACTTTCTTACTTATTTTAGAGCACCTCTCGCTATTCCTTTTGTGCCTCCTGATGAAACCTCTCAGACATGGGTTGATTCACACACTTCTCTGGCTTCCCCAAAAGCAACTGATATTCATTTGCTACATCTTCATCGTCGCTTGCTCACACCACGAACTCTTCATCGTTTTGGTCGCCTGTCTTCTCCCTTGTGTTTTTTCTGTTCAACGCTCGGTGATGTTCATCACGCATATGACTCCTGTTTAGTTTTACAGCCTCTTTTTTCATTGGTTTGCTCTTCTCTCCAAGGTCTGTCCTTCCTTTCACTCTGTTTCACATTACTATTTTCTTCGCCGTCATCATCCTTCCGCTGCTGTTCACAATCCAGTTTGCGCGTTTTTAATTTTGCAGGCCAAACTGACTATTTATTTATACTATCATACCAGTGTTGATCGGCCTGCTCTTCGTCGATATCATCCTGCGAGAGTTTTTCTGTGCCGTAGGTTTCGTTCCTCGATCAAGTCCGTCATCCAACTTGAGTACGAGGTAGCTCTGGCCCGGCAGGCAGTTCCTGCTTTCTTCTCGATCTGGTCCCTAGCTCTGGCCCGGCAGGCAGTTCCTGCTTTCTTCTCGATCTGGTCCCCCCACCTCCCATGGTTTCGGGTTGAGCATGGGTTGATTCAATTCGTTTGATCAGTTTTTTTTCTTGTTTTTGTTTTGGTGTACTGGTTTCTTCACTTTGTTTGTTTTTGCTTTTCCGGGTTGTTGTCTTGTTCTGTTTTTGATTGAGCTGCAGGTTTTTTTCCCTTGTATTCATTCTTTTCCTCTGATCCTGTAGTTTTTCCTTTTAATTTTTTACCGTTTTCCTTTTCTTGTTTTTTTGATGGCCCTTTGGTAATGTTGTACTGTTTTGCTTCCTTGAGATTCCGGTCTTCTTGTTGTTTTTTCCCCTGTGCTTTGTTAGCTCATTCTACTGGTCAGTATATTCTTTCTTGAATAGTGCTTTTCTATACTTTTTCTCTTACTAGCGGCCTCGGCCTCTTTGTCTGAATTTTCTGGCGGTTTTGCGCTGTGATTAGATGCTTTACAGCTAGTTGCTCTGACTTTTTTCTGTCCGGAGTCCGTGGGCATTTGTGTTCCTGTGTTCTGTGTGTATTTTTTTCTGGTTCTTGGTGGTGCTGTGCAATCGGTTATTGTTTTTTTTGTGTCGGTATTTTTGTTGAGGTGTTTGTCTATGTATTATTGTGTGCTTGCTTTCTATGTTTTCGTCGGCCACAGTTGTTGGTCGACGCATTTCTTGTTGTCGTGTTTTGTTGTACTGGTTGGCCACCAATTGTTTGTGATCAGTGTTATTGTTTGGTTAGTGTGATGCTTGTTGGGTGTTGTTGTTTTCCGTTGGGCTAGTCTGTGTTGTCTAGTTTTGCAAAGTTTTTTTGGCGTGTTGTGTTTCTTTTGTGCTTGTTTCTTTGTTGTTGCTCCTGATCTTCTTTTTTGTACTGTGTTTCCTGTATGTGGCATTCCCGTGTATTTGTAATTGCTCTTGCTTTTTGCACGTGTTTTGTTTAGTTGTTCGGATGGCGGCTGTCCTACACGCTCTCCTCCTGTATGAGTTTTTTAATACTGTGATTGCATTTTACCTGTACTGCTAATGTGATAATCTTGTTTTTTCCTTGTTTGTGCATGTTCTACTTTCGTGTTTCAGTTGGCTCCTCAGTTTAGGGAGCCTTTTTTATTCTCATGCCCAGTGTTTCATGTTCACTTGTTTTGCTTTGTTTTTTTTTATGAACTTTGAATTACTTAGTGTGGCCCTGCTGGTCTCGTTGTGTTTTTTCATTGAGTACTCAGCCTTATCTCTCGTTTTCTATACAGTGTGCTTCTCGTGCGTATCTTGTCTATTGGGTTACGTTGACCCAAGGAGTTGGTCAACGCACTATTTGCCTTGTGCTTTTTTTTACTGTGCCTCTTGTGTTTTTTTCTTGACTGTATGTGACTACATGTGTAGTGAAGTAGTCAGTTGAGGCAGTTTTGTCTTTGATTATGTTTTAAGTGCACTTTTTGTGTTTTCGTTTTTGTGTTTCTTTGCACTCAAGCTAGGGTTCTACGTCTTGCTTCGTGTTTCTCCTGTCTGGGTTTTCCCTGTAATATTGTATTTTTTCTCGGCACAGCCTTCTGTTGCCGTGCACGACTGGACGTACTTTGTGTTGTTTTCAATGTGATATGATGCTATGCGATCTTGTTTCCGCGTGATTCTATCTATAGCGTCACGTCGGCTTCCGGGGTTTGTCAACGCGCGACTTCTTGTTTTGAGTATGAAATTTGAATTGAGTGCGATTTTTTTTGTGAAGCTCGTGTGCCTGTTTGGCTACATTTATTTTGTGTGATGCAGCGGTTTTCCCCCTTATTATCATGTATTCTTCTGTACAGTGTTCCTTCTGACATGCATGCGTCACTTCGTATTTCGTTTTTAGTTATAGCGGTTGGTTAACACATCTCTTTATGTGCACGTTTTTTTGTTTTTTATGTTCTTCTTGTACTAATGTTTTGGCCGCTGCTGCATGTTTTCAGAAGTACAGTTTTGTTTCTCCTGTCGCTGTCTTGCAGTGTCAGTCAATTTGTGTTGTGTTGTATTGTTGTTGTGTTTTTCACCTGTCACCTTTGTGTTCGCGCTGCTATGTACTAGTTTTTGGAATGTATTTTCTTCCCTCACTCTGGGGTTTGGGTTTTGTAATGTGTGTGTTTTTTGTTTTTGTTTTCTGTGTTCCTTTTTTATCTGTATATATTTTAATCTTGTTCTGATGTTACCAGTTTTCTTTCCTCCTTTCTTTTGTGTTGAGACTTCTTGGCCTCGTCTCCTTTAATACAGTCTCATGTGACTGAAGCGTATCACATGTACCTTGCTTTCAGACTAATAAAGGTTTATTTTTATGGCAGTGGTCTAAGCGATGGCCTCTGATCATTAGTCCGAAAGGGGTCCGGGTTCGAATCCCGGTCAGGCATGGATGTTGAGTTTGTCTTACAGCACTGGCTCTCTCCCTTCCCTGGAACCAGTGACCCTAAATTAGGGACGGGCGACTGCTTATAGCCCATTGAGTTGCTCATGGTAGTCGTTAAACCTCCAATCAAAAAAAAAAAAAAAAAAAAAGAAAACACATCCATGCCTCACCGGGATTCGTTCACGGACGAATGGTCATAAGCCAGCGCTTAGACCACTGCATCTGCAGGGCGGAATGTTTTGTTCTGCAGGGCAATGACTAAGAATTTTTAGCGAAGCTTCTAAAAGCATGTGTTCTGGCGTCTCTAGCGCAATGTTTCTCCACCCATCCTTTGTCTGGGACATGCGCATGAATCGATTAATTAATAGCTCTAGTGTTAAACTTTACTGTCCTTTCCTCTGAATGACTAATAAAGTACAGTTTTACCTATTTTCTGTTTCATTGCAACAGACAGACGTGGTTTTTAGCTGTTGGTTTGTCTCCGTATGTTCTCAAACAGTTGTAATGGTGGATTTTACTTTGGATTTCGACGCCATACTATTTTTTAATTCCGACTTGTTTAAGCAGAAGTTTTAGGCGTTATAAGATTGTTTTTAAACGCTGAATCAGTTGTCGCGAAAAAGAAGACAGAAGAAAGAAGGAATGAAGAGAAAAGAGGGCCGATGACATTATTTAGGAGTTATTTGTCGTCTCTTGCTGAAGAGGGAGCATCACGTGACCCAGTGAAGTGGTCGTTCTTGTGGGCTTCGGGTTAAAGTGTTTGGCCTCCTCCACGGCAAATGTTGACTCATCACTTCAGAGCGGGAAGTGTCGAACTTCGGGTCGCCATCTTGAATCAGTCCTGAGTACACAAGAGTGTGCGGTAAAAACGACAGTGGAAAATGTGGATTGTACTTGAGGTACGGGATTCCCTGCAGTTGCATCACGTCTATGGATTTGTACAACGGGAGGATTTTATTAATATTTCAAGAAAGATAGTAATTTTGTAGGTCTACGAGATAAGCCCTGACTGCCAAGCAAGCTTTTTCTCATAGGTGCATAAAACGTTACGGAGAATTTTTTTTTATCCTTGTGAATATATTGCAATTTTTTTAATCACACGTATGAATTTTAAAGTTAAATTTTCTGTAGTTGTTTAATGCGTCTTGCATTTGAAAATATCTCGAGTGTAACAGTTTTGCGCCTATTCATACATCTGTTTAGCACTCGTATGTAAGGAATCTTATTATTTCGGGAATAGATTTTCTATAACATTTTAAAAATCGCCCCACAAGAAACGTCCGAGTTATAAAATTTAGAACCGCCGTTGTTTATAACCTCTGTGCTCTTCAGTAAATATGTTAATTTAATCTTAAGCAATAGCTTTGTTGAACTCCCCTTTTCAGCAGCATTGGAACCGGGGGGACTGAGGGGGCAATTGGTGGCAAAAAAATGCGGTTGCTGTGTGCAAAGGCCAATCAGCGCATTGACCCCCCCCCCGTCCTCATTTTTCTTTCTTTTTAATTATGGCCGTTATCAGAAATAGGAAAATATTTGGATTTGTCTTCATTTCCTGCCATTTAAAATTCCTTCTAATAAAACTAAATATTATTTTCTATCTCGATTATAAACAATCTAGGAATCTGAATTTTGTTAATGCCGTTCCTTTGACACTGGTTAACCTATGCTAGCTTGTCCAGCATGAGAAAAATGTTTCACGAGGTCTTATAGTCATCAGCAGGATAAAATAAGACGTCTCTCACAAAGTACCAGCCACAGTTATGCTGAAAAGTAGTGAGTTTTTATAAGAAGATCAGGAACGTTTTCTGCTTCATTTAAGTATGATAAAATCAGTTTTTCTTTAAAGAAAATAAATAGAAAGGGGTTAAAGAAAGGAAATAGAAGGGAGAAAAGGAGAAAAGAATTAGATATTTTTACATGTATGTTGCTTGAAACATAGCGTAAAAGCTGTTGGAGTGGTTATTGTTAAATATTGAAGGGGACGCCAATTTATCAGAAGAATCATTGTTTGCAGGTTCCTGTCATTGCAGCAGTGAAGCAAATAAATAAGCAGTCCGACGAATAGAATGAATAAGCAGATGATTACGCACGCTTGAATCTCTATTCTTCAGACTGGGGGAAAGGGAAAATATCGGTTAGTCAAAATAAATAAGTATCATACTTCCAGCGGCAGATGGATATTTTAGAAGGCTTTCTCTATGTAATTCCTGCCCAAATCGCTTCTCCTTCATGCCTGTAGAAAATCGTTCTTTACTCCCTCGATTCACAAGGCCAGACTACACTCCCTTTTTGTGGCCACTCTGTATTTTCCCCTTTCACTCTCTCTCTCTCTCTCTCTCTCTCTCTCTCTCTCTCTCTCTCTCTCTCTTTCTCTCTTTGCCCCTTGAAGGAAGATGCTCCTGACGTAAGAAGCTGATTGCTCTTAATTGCTTACTGTCGAATTGTCACTCGCGGGCTTTTTCAGAGCAAGTGTGCCCTCCAACGACAGGGAATAAATGAGAGGAGCGTCCTTTTGTTCGTTTGTAACCCATGGTCAATGGCTTTCCCGAGGGATCGTTTATGCGCTTTTTCTAACTAAAGGTGAATTTCTAGCTGCTGTTTTTCTCCCGTTGAGTGACCGAAGACATTATTTAAATATATTTTAAATATTTATATATAACAAAGCTACGATTCTTTTGGAAATCATGCTAATGTAGAGGCACCCAAGGTAAAATATTTTATATCAAAAAATCTTATCAAATCGATATAAAGTTTAAATGTACATTGATTTAGGCTTCATCGATATAATCATTATAGCATTCAAATCACTTTATCGCGTCCTGTTTTACAACACCTCGATACGTTTTATGATCTAACAAAAAAAATGTATAACCTAATAATAACCTGGCTCCGTCGTCAAAAAATAGTTCCGACGTCCTTGCCCCTTTTACTACTAATCTCTGTATGACCTACAAAAATGCCGATCCTTTTCATGCAGAGATCATTTGGGGGCGAGTGCCTATCGCAAGGGAAACTCTGTGTAGAAATTTCCTTTACAGGTACCCTTCAATTTGATCATCAGTGTGCTTTTAGAATCAGTTTTTCAAGCATCTTTAATTTGGGGCGTGAGAATGCAACCATAGAGCAAACCACTACGATCACTCGTTTCCACCAGTGGAAGCGACGACACCGACGGATATTGTATATAAATAACACTGTGGATATACACTAAAGAGCAATTGAATTAGAGATACCTGTCTAGTAACGTGCAGCACCACCTTTCGCCCTGATGACGGCGGCGATTCGTCTCGGCATGGAATCGACAAGACACCGGAAGCCTTGGGAAGCCATACGGATCCACGACCCCTGAACAAACTCCCACAGTTCACGAAGATTTGATGGAGGGCTGGGAGGGGGGGGGGGTCAGAGCCTCGAACATCTCTCTCGATGACATCCCAGATGTGCTCGATGGGATTGAGGTCCGATGACCTAGCTGGTCAAGGAAGCGGGGTCACGTCGGTGGAGTGTTCATCCAACCATTCGGATACAATTCGGGAGCTGCATTGTCTTGTTGCAGGGTGAGGTCCCCAGTGGGATGTTGAAGGCGCACAAACGGGAACAAATGATCGTCCAGGATATCCCGGTAACGCTGGCCTGTGAGGGACAATGTCACACGTACCAGTGGTCCCATTTCAGTCCACGTAAACAGTCCCCAGACGAGAATGCCACCCCCACCAGCTTGAAGAGTACCCTGTTAGCAAGAAGGATCCATCGCTTCATGTGGTTTGCGCGGTACTCGTATCCTGACATCCGCATGTGCCAACGTGAATCTCGACTCATCAGTCCAGGCAACATTTTTCCACATGTCTAGGGTCCAGTGGCGATGTTCCAGCGCCCATGCTAATATTTGCACCCTGTTATGTGTGGTCAGCAGCGGTACACTCGTGGGACGATGGCTTCTGTACCCCATAGCGAGGAGATGGTCCTAGATGGTGTGAACGCTTACACGTTTTTGTGCACCAGCGTTCAATTGCCGAGTGATTTCTTGCACTGTGGTCCGTCTATCCGCTGTTACAATGCGAGCTAGCCGATGATGACCCCGCTCATCCACACGCTGTTGTCCACGGCAGCTGGCCCTTGCAGGGATGATTTTACCGTTTCCCATGAACTCACGGTGCACATGTGACACAGTGGCTCGTGAAAATCCCAGTGCCTGCACGACTTCCGAGATGGAGTGACCCATTCGTCGGGCCTCGATAATTCGCCCACGATCAAATAGGCTTAGATCCTTCGTCTTACCCATACGGCGTCCGACTCTTACTGATTCCCGTTGCATCACTCCTTATATTGTCGGATCGCTGCATACGTCATGTCCTTTTTTGTTTACAGGGCCGCCCACAGCGCCACATTTGCATAACGCCAGCTGTCTCTAATTCAATTGCTCTTCAATGTATTTGAATATTACCTAATATCATGAAACAGTGACTTCAATGACGCAACTTAGAAAAAGCGCATTTTGTTTTTAGGAAGAGCGAACTTTCTTATCGGAGGAACAGATCCCTCTCACATACCACCCCACACAGCATTAGAGGAAAGAGACAACCCCCTAACCCCTGCTAAAAGAAGTGACAGGTCCATGGGCGGCGGAACTCAGTAATTACAGGGGGGAGGGGGGTCCAACTTCTTTTTTTTTTTTTTTTTAGATTTGAGGTTTAACGACCACCCTCTTGAGCAACTCAGTGGTCTATAAATAGTTGCCAGTCTAATTTAGTGTCACTGGTTTCAGGAAAGGGAGAGGGCCAGTGTCGTGAGACAAACACAACCTCCATGCCTCACCGGGATTTTAACCCAGACCCATCTTGGACAAATGATTAAAGGCCAGTGCTCAAACCACTGCGCCACCGGGGCGGCTGGGTCAAACTTCTCCGAGAATCAAAAGAATAAAAAAAAAAAGGAGAAAGAAAAAACCTGTAGGATATGTATATATTTAGTCGTGCATATATCATTATCAACCATTGTTAATCCACTGCTGGATGGAGGCCTCCCCAAATCTCTTCCATAACTTCCTATTTTGAGCATATCTCTTCCAAGTCACTCCAGCATGCTTTGGAATCAGGTGGTCTTCTGGGTCTTCTCCTCTCCTTATTATCCATTCTAATAATTCAGTTTTCCATCGGTGATCAGTTTTGGCAATATATCCAGCCTGCCACTGCCTTTTTTAAAGTGAGGAACATAATGTTGAGGTAACTTTTTGCCTTGTTCGTGAGAAATCAGTTTTCACAATTGTACCTAAAGCTTTTTTTGTTGTTGTTGGAGGTTTAACGACCACCCTGAGCAACTCAATGGGCTATAAGAAGTCGCCATCTTTAATTTAGGGTCAGTTGTTCCAGGCAAGGGAGAGAGCCAGTACCGTTAGACAAACATGACATCCATAGCACACTGGGATTCGAACCCGGACCCATCTCTGAAGAATGATCACGAGCCAGCGCTTAGACCACTCCGCTACAGAGGCCGCGAAACGTTTTCCAGTGTTGACGTACTTTACGAAATCTTCATTAAAAAAAAAAAAACGTTAAATCATATGTGAACCACGAATTTTTAAGACGTTTCGCAGGATGACTCCTGCAGTGCGGAGGACCACGAAATTCCAGGGGGGGGGGGGTCCGGACTACCGTGCCCCCTACCTTCCGACCGCCCGTGGACAGATCTTCAACCTACATATTGTATGGAGAATCTATTACTACCAACGCCGTGAACGAGAACATTTAGAACATATGCTCACTTACAACTTAAAATGGCAGATGACAGCGTGAGGAAACACTTTCCTCTGCAGGCGTGTTGACTGGCCCTCTATCCCATGCAAAGCGAGCCAATGAACGAACTCGTTACATCCAAGATCACATGACTGACTAATTCCCGGGAAAATACAGAGGAAAGAAAATAGGGAGTTGGTTTCATCGGAAAAGAACCCATTTTTTTTTTTTTTCGAGCGAAACCGGAAAAAGGGAAGTAAACAAAATTCTGTGTACATTATTTTTTACTAAAAGTAACAGGTGTTATGCCATATAAATATTTTCTCGTAATAAGAAAATTAAGGTTTTCCGTAGGACTCAATTCTTTTGCTCTGCTGCAATGAGACAGAAGGTGCACTCTCCATTCAGTCTCTTGGCGTCCAAGCAATCAGCTTCCAGTTTTAAACAAACGCGCCAACAAAAATGGCGCTCGCCGTTAACAGCGGCACGTTAGTACCTCAGTACGAAGGCCATGCAAAAGGAAAACGGAATAATCATCGGTGCGAGGCAGGCAGGCAGGAGGCAGAGACTATCACCTCTGCAACCGGAAGCATGACTGTAATGGGGCTGCCAAAGAAAGCTGTGGCGGGACTGGTGAGAAGTGGGTCACACATCCTACCAACATGCCGGAAAGAGCAGACCTACGTGCTGGTTGACAGTCGAGATGAATGCGAGGTGTCACGTACTGTCTGAGACAACGACGGGCTGTTGGTCCACCAATTAACATCAGACTGCAACAGCGAAAGGTTTCCGATCACACAATCTAGCGGACGCAACGAAGGTGTCGAAAGCTCTTTAATGTGGGCATGTTGACAGAGCGTTATCGATAGTGTTCCGCCTCCAGTGAGCACGGGAACACCGTGCCTGTACATTAGACGAATGGAAAAACGCAGCATGATCCGATGAGTCAAAGTTCCTGCTCTAACGCCCGGATGGACGAGTCCGTATTGGACGTCATGCTGCTGAACTGCTGAAACCAGGCTGGACGGAAAAGAGACGGCCGGCATAGTGGAATGGGAATTGTTGTCATGGATAATCGCCGAGTCTCTTCATACTCGTTGAACGTCCCCTCATAGCCCTATCTTATCTAGGCATTGTTTCGGACCAAGTACTGCCATACATGGTGACCGTGTGTCCGGATAACTCTGTACTCTTTCAGTATGAAAACTCCTCGTGTCATAAGAGGTTTGCATTTTGCAGGATTTATTCCAGGATCATGTCCAAGCATTTTGCTGCTCCCCTGGTGGCGAAATTTCCTGGATTTGAATCCCATTGAATATTTGTGGGATGCATTGGATCGCTTTATTCGCTAGTGCCGCGCCTAACTAAGGAGCATCATTCCATCCATCTGGTACAGAATACTTAAGGACACGTTTTGCTATCTAATGGAGTCGATGCGGCAGCAGATGGCCGCCCCTGCAGTAGTGCAATGGTCTAAGCGATGGTTTCTGATCATTCGTCTGAGATGGGTCCGGGTTCGAATCCCGGCGAGGCATGGATGTTGTGTTTGTCTTACGGCGCTGGCTCTTTCCCTTCCCTGGGACCAGTGACCCTAAATTAGGGACGGGCGACTGCTTACAGCCCATTGAGTTGCTCACGATTGTCGTTAAACCTCAAATCACACAACAGCTGACGCAATCGGTTGTCGAGACCCAACGCGCTATTAAGCAGATGGCCATAATGTTATTGTTCGTGAGTGCATTTTTGTTTTGGATCTTTGCCAAAATTAACCAACAGAGTAGATATTGGAGCTGAAGAACCGGCGTATGTTATTCTTTGCATATTTTCATAAATGGATTGAATAATTTTCAGCAACCATCCTAGTTGAAGGTTGAGCGGTGCCTACGTGAATGCTCACATTCGCTCGCTGAGAGAATTCCAAAGCGTGTGGCTATCGTTAGTTAAACTTCTGCAGGAGTCTTTCCAGCAAACATTCGCCAGATTATCAACTGCCTTCCTACTTTCATCCTGCTAATTTTTCCAGTTAAGTCATTGACGCTCGTTTCACCAAAGTCGACCTTAAAAAATTTACCCCCGTTGTTATTTTTGATTGGAGGTTTAAAGACCACCATGAGCAACTCATTGGGCTATAAGCAGTCGTCCGTCCCTAATTCAGAACCACTGGTTCCAGGGAAGAGAGAGAGAGAGCGAGAGCCAGTGCCGTAAGACAAGCACAACATCCATGCCTCTCTAGGATTCGAACCCACACCCAACTCCGATGAATGATCAGAAGCCAGCGTTTAGACCACTGTGCCACATGGCGGGAAAAATTGCCCTTGACTATTTTAATTTTTGAGTTTGTGGTTTCAATGGATTCTGTTGTTACGATGTTTTAAATATGTATAGTCATATTCTGTAACAGGAAGAAAATAAAAATTGCGAATATTTTGTGTAGCAATAAAGTTTTGCCTTTAGAGAGTATAAGTTTAACTTATATTTTCCGTATATCAGGTTTTACAGAATAAAGTTTATAAAGGCTTATGCTTCCTGCCCAGAAACGTATGGGTTAAGATTTCTAAACAATATAAAAAGGATTGCTATCCTGTGGTCGAAGTGGCCCAGAGCTACTGCCGGTATGATTTGATTGATTGATTGTAGAGGATTTTAGGAAAGGAGTGTCTGACCCCAGGTCTTAAACAACCCTTAGAAATAGGAAGCTAGGAGATTTGGGCTAGAATGCCCGATAGGAAAGTGACACGGAAGCGAAGTAGAAAAGGGGAGGAAGACGCCCTTATTTATTACCGGGGGGCAGTACCCGGGGTCCGACGGCTTAACGTGCCCATCCGACGCATGGCGGGTATTTAGTGGATCGAGCGTTCGTACCTGCCTGGGATCGAACCTGAGGTCTTTTCCGTGACAGTCACGAACGTTACCCACTAGGCCACCCGCGGCGGATGCCGGAATGATGTCGACTCACATAGTACAAATAGGAGGTTCCGAAAGAAGTACATACCATTCCACATAACTCCTTTTTTTTTTTTATTGTATTAAAAAATTAATGTATATAATATAAAAAATAATAATGTAATAATTAAAAAATCCTTCATTTGCCGATTTTGGCGTTGTGCTTTCGTCCTAATTTCTTTGCATAATTTGTGACGGGTTTATAATTTATTACATACCGGGATAGTAAATAATGTTTTTTTAACTGCCGGTATGCTCACTTCCATTTTTGTTAACTACCGGTATGCCATACCGGGCCACTTCGAACACTGCTGCTATCACACGATTCTTTTAGGCAATGAAATTTAACTTTTTCTCTCACACTATTTCCTCCTCTCCCGGCTTCATTTCCCCCTGTCTTATCATTCAAATATTTACCTTTAAATAGACTTAAGCTAACAACAACAAAAAAAAAAAAAAAAAAAAAAAAAGTGCCTAAGTTGCGAGAGTCACTCTTTTACAAGTCGTTCCAACACTGCGATTTCTCCTTTTCCGTTCAAACCTGTTTTCTTCTTCGCCATTTAACATTAGCTTACATCATGTGAGTCGTTAAACAAAAGATACATACGCAGTAGAATTTATAAGGTATCCAATCAATCAATCACACTAAGCTTTTCTCTGAGATTCAGAGGTTAGCTGCACAAAGATAGAAAATCCGCCAGAAAAAAATTTAACTAAGTATTCACTCACTCTTGGTGTATCAAACATTTCCATTTACGGCGATCTTTTCATACAGCTCGAGTTTCACTGGCATCTACCACACGACGTACACAAGACCTTCTGTATTTCATACTCACAACCTTTTTCTCAAGTCTGATCCTCCCATGTTTTCCTTGGTCTTCCTCTACCGTTCTTTCCTGCCACTTGGGCTGAAAAATTGTTTTTAGTAAGCATCTCATCACTCATTTTTTCAACATGGCCAAACACCTAGGAATATTTGTTTCCACTTTACTGACACCATTTTAGCCTCACATTACACATCATCTGCACTACATCTTCATTCCTCACATGATGAGAGAGTGTCTTGCCTCAACCCCCCCCCCTCCCTCGTATAAGTGACGATTTTCTCCAGCACACAAACGAAATAAGTTTAATCCGCTGATATTTGCAAACACAATTTCATGTCTGATAATAACGAGTGCGATCTCCATATACGCTCTACGTCAAAAAAATAGTTGCACCCAGAAGGACGTGTCTGATTGCAATGCTATTCGGGAGGAAGGTAAAAGTTACCAGGAACAATAAATGATTAAACATTGGGACTGATATGGGCAATATTTATTGAGCTACACGCCAATCAGTAGTGTCTCTCGGTATAGCGTTGGGCCACCATGTTTGCTAACACAACAGGCCAGACGTCTCGGCATGGAGTTGTACAAGTTCCTAATGATGTCTTACTATAAGCCATCCTATGCAGATTGAATCTTCTCACGCAGTTCCTGCAGATTGTGCGGTAGGGGTGGAGTGTGGATAGCGCGTCCAATAGCATCCCACACATTTTCATTCGGCGATTTGTCTGGCGATTTGTCTGGCCATGGCGGAGTGTCAGGGCCTTGAAGGCAAGCTCTCGAGACAACAGCAGTATGCGGACGGGCGTTGTCCTGTTGGAAATTAGCACCGGAATTAGCGTTGAGAAAAGGTAGGGCCACTTTTGAGCTGTCAGAGTGCCTGTAATGGACACCAAAGGTGATCTGGCATCGTAGGCAACTGCACCCCACACCATGGCACCAGGTCTTCTGGTCGCTCGGCATTAAACCGTTCATCTTGGCGCTGAGCACGGTGTCTCTACACACGCATTCGTTGGTATTCTCCTCCAAGACAAAAGCGGGACTTGTCACTGAAGATCACCCGCTGCCATTCTGAGTGGCTCCAAAACAGTCTGGCGTGACACAATTGCAGTCTTTGGCGACGATGCAATGGTGTTAAGCGCAGTTGTCGTAACGTTCTGCGTGCGTGTAGTCCTATGTCGTGAAGCCGTCTGCCAATGGTGCTGGCACTAATCGGACGCTGCGTGGAGGGCACCACTGCTCGCTGAATATCCGCAATCGTGGATGTTGGGCCACTCCACGCATGTCGAACAACCCATTGGTCTATATAATGTATGACTACAGAACTTGTAGTGTTGAGATAAAATAAAATACCAACGTTTACCACAATCAAAGGTTCATCAGGACGAATCATCATGAAGAAGCCGAGCCAATCGCTCTGCGAAACTATTTTCGATTTACACTGAGTGACCACTTTATTATGACCAGCTGACAGTTTTAAGCAAATGAGCTATAGCTGCACGCTGTTGCCGCCAGAGGGCGAGGTTAGTATAAAAAGGGAAAGCGTAGTGCTTGCGACAGTAGTAGAAGTGATTTTTGGGTGACGAGATGGGTAAAAAATGCGATTTGACGGACTTTCAACGTGGGATGATTGTAGGAGCTCGGAGCCATGGAGCGAGTATCACCGAAACCGCCGTATTCGTGAAATGTTCCAGAGCAGCTGTTGTTAAAGTGTTTAAAAACTGGACTGTCAGCCAAAAAACTGGATCTCTACGTGCAACGTGTGGTCGTCATCGACTAGTGACTGCTTGGACGGAATGGAGAGTGTCCAGACTGGTAACAGACAACAGAAGAGCAGCAGTGCAGCAAATTACAGACCATCTTAATCAAGGATCCCCTCAAATGATCTCTGCACGCACTGTTCGCCGTACACTGCATCGGGTGGGATATGGCAGCCGAAGGCCTGCTCGAACACCTTTGCTGTCTGCAGTTAACAAGAGAAAACGTCTCCAGTTCGCACAGGAGCACAAAGATTGGACAGTCGATAATTGGAAACAAATTATGTGGTCCGATGAATTACGTTTTCAGTTGCACCATGCCGATGGCCGAGTGAGAATTTGGCGGAAACAGCACGAAAGCATGGACCCCTAATGCATTGCTACAACCCTTCAAGCTCGTGGAGGTAACGTTATGGTTTGGGGAATGTTTTCCTGGCATGATTTGGGCCCTTTAATTCATGTTGATCAACGTCTGACTGTCACATCATATCTAAACATCGTTGCGGGCCAAGTGCATCCTGTCATGTGGATGGTTTATCCCAATGGCGATGGCTACTTTCAACAAGATAATGCGTCCTGCCATAGTCCTCGTATTGTACAGGATTAGTTTCAGGAACATACCGGTGAGTTTACTTTGCTTAGGTGGCCCCCACAATCTCCAGATCTCAACCCCTTTGAGAATTTGTGGGATGAAGTTGAATGAGCCATCAGACAGCTGGATCCACAACCCCGCAATCTCACACTCCTGGAAAGTGCTATTCATCAAGCATGGTCTCAGATTCCACAAACCACCTATCAACATCTCGTGGAGTTCATGCCACGAAGAATCGACGCAGTATTAAAGGCAAAAGGTGGCCTAATGAAGTACTGAGGGGGTTGTTATAATAAAGTGGCCACTCAGTGTATAATAAACCTTTGATTGTGGTAAACGTTGGTATTTTTATTCTAATCCATCTGTTCTCTCTCTTCACGGTTCGTCTAGGTCTGCCAGAGCCTTCCTGCCGCTGCTGCGTGCCTTGTTTTATCAACTGCCGCCAATAGCGTGCTATGATGATATCCGCATGATCGGTATAGCGCGTAGTACGGCGATAAGACCAACCGGCTTCCCGGAGCCCGACGATGCGGCTCTTCTCGAACTTCTCCAATAGCTCGTATTGCTTCCGAACTTTTCTCCGAGGCATACTTCTCTGGCAAAGAATGCAACAAACACAACAGCACGAGTCAGAATGGCAGGAACGCTCGGCGGCACGGTCCGGTATAGCGCTACGACCCCTCCTTGCTGGCGTTACATGCGCGGTCGAGCGTGATACTTGAATCATTTGCATGTCTTACTCCGTCAAACCTACCCACTAATTTTCATTCCTGTCAGTTGCCTCCACCTGGGTGCAACTATTTTTTTGACGTACAGTGTATATCAAAAATATACAGTAGGTCTCCCCCCCCCCTCCCTCAAAACAAAGGGAATAGAAGAAAGGAAGAATGAATAAAAATTGTTAGTTTACTGAAGTACGACGTATTTAAAATACATATCCTATTCTTTGATGAATTTTTGTAACTATCCCTTCAATCGCTTCTTGGTAACTATTAAATTTCGTCAAACGTCGGTGTTGATCTGCCACATGGTGTTAACAAGATGGCGTTGGTCACATAGATTTGGTTTCTCAAATTTGACTCATCCGAAGGAACGGAACAGTATCTGCTCTGAATTTGCTTCATTTTACAGAAGATGCATGGATACCATTACGTCAGAAAAAATCAGAACTTATTGTCGAAATTTAGTTCTTCATTCGGAGAACATTTTATTGCTAACCGAAACTTTAATGAAGGTTTAACATTATCTGGGTCGCTAAAACAAAGCGGTATCGTGCAATTTTGACTATTTAAAACGATATTGGACGAGCTGAATACCGAATTTGCAAAGATAACAAATAAGTACGATTCAAAATGATTGTTTTATTTTTGGAAATTATTATCAAATACGGCAAACATTTTGTGACTCACCACTGAGGTGACTGACGCAAGAATCAAAACTGCAAGTTGCCACGATAAACCAATGTCGGTGTAATTCAGTTTGGAGAACTGGCTCCGGAGCGAAGACACGTTAGTTCGAATTTCACCACAGGGGAAAAAAGGCTTTATTTTCAAAATTTAAAGAAAAAAACCCAACAGAAGGACCGGTAACTTTTTTGGTGATAACGAAATTCTGATTTGACCTACGGACATCAGAATGTTATGCCGTTTTTCGCCATTTATTGGACGGCATAATAAGACTGTCCAGTGTTGCATTCAGAGTGTTTTTCCGTGAGGGGGGGGAGTTACAAAATTTAGGAGGCTGAAACTTGTTGACTGATTATATGCATATAATCACAATCTTGTTATTTATATATACGTGAATATATATAAAAATTTTAAATAGAGTATAAAAATTTTCTTATGTCCGTATATCGCAAATGCAAACTTCAAGTGACTAAAAGTGTATCAAGAAAAATTAACACCGCATTTTCAGGTGTAATAAGCACGTCTTTTGAATCCGTTCTGACGCAAATTAAATTTATCAAAGCTATTCAAAGTCAATAGAACAAGTATGGAAAGCAATAGTATCTGACGGAAGAAAGAAGTTTTTCAATCGGGTTTTTAATCCCTCATATATTGCTGTAAACGGAATCGTGAGCTTACGCCCTCTGGTTGCAGACTTGTGCGTTAAGAAAAACATGAATTCATATGAGAAACATTTCGCACCAGAAACGCTCTCCAACACTGAAATAATTTTTCAAATCGGACTCTTAGAAACAGAGATGTCGACAGAAACAAGATGTGACTTTACGTCTCCTTGTGGGAAAACCATGCATTATTTTAGGAAGAAAGTATTCTCAAAAGGTTTTTCCAAATGAGCGGTATCGGTCCAAGAAAAAAAAAATTAGTCGAGTTTTCAGGAGTCCAGATTTTGCTACAAATACATCAGAAACAGAAATGCCCACTGGTGGCCAAACCATTCTTTACCAAACATTAGAAATTATGTGAAAATTATTTTCCATCAGGTCTTTTATGCGATACAGGAAGAATTTTTCAAATCGGAGTTTTAGGAGCAGAAATAACGCAGAAAACGCAATTTACCTTTGTGCACCCCTAGCGGAAAGTCTATGAGTTACTTGAAAATTTGAATTTATAGGAAAACATTTCGCATCGGAAACACTATCTAACAAAGAAGGGATTTTTCAAATCGGACTCCTAGAAGTAGATATATTGACAAAAATAATATATATATCCACGCCCCCTGGTGTAAAAACCATGCATTATTTCAAGAAGAAAATATTCCTAAAAGGTTTGTCGACATGAGTAGAATCGGTCAACAAACGACGTTTTTTTCAATCGAGAATTTAGAAGCTCATATTTTGCTGCAAATACATCAGAAGCGGAAATTAAGATTTACGCCTCCTGGTGGCCAAACCATTTTTTACAAAAATTATAAATTATGTGCAAACGATTTTCCATCTGGAGCTGTATCCGGTGCAGAAAGAATTTTTCAAATCGGATATTTAGAAGCAGAGATATAGGGGGAAGCGCAATTTATCTCTACACCCCCAAGCGGAAAGTCTATGAATTACTTGAAAATTTTGAAATTATATGAAAAACATGTCACACTGAAAACACTATCCAACAAAGAAAGAATTTTTCTAATCGGACTCCTAGAAGTAGAGATATTGACAAAAATAGGATATACATCTACGCCTCCTGGCGGAGAAACTGTGGAATATTTTAAGAAGAAAATATTCCGAAAAGGTTTATCAATGTGAGTGGCATCAGTACACGAAAGAATTTTTCAATCGATATTTTAGAAACTCAGATTTGATGGCAAATACATCAGAAGCAAAAATTAACTTTTACGCCCCATAGCGAAAAATCTGTGCGTAATTTGTAAAAGTAACTATATCTAAAATACTCTTCGACATAAATGGAATCGAAAGATAAGAGAATGTTTTCGATCGGATGTTTAGAAGCAAATATGTGGAATAAAACGTATTTTTGAATTCAACTTCATCTGTATTTACGCCTTCTAGGGCGAAATTGTACATCGTAAAAAAAAACGAAATAAAGGATCTCACGGATTTATGATGTCAGATGCTGACTTAAAAATACTTATAGCACCGTGGATTGTTGGCCACTGTGGTGTAAAGCTTAACGCGCTCGGCTAGATATCGAGGGATCCGTGGTTCGATTCCACCGTGGCGGCTGAAAACAATATTTCGGTTGCTATGTGTTTATGGAACGTGGAAAGAGCGATGTACTTATTTATTTACTGACGCCACGTATTTGGAGAGTTTTCATAAGGGATCATCATTTACATATTTCAAGCTTCCCAATGCAAAAAGAATATTTTAAATCGGACTAATAGTTTCAGATATATGGTGGGTACAGACGGACGGACAAACCGGTAACATAAGCACGATCTTTTTTTACAAAAGACGTGCAAAAAAATAAGATCCCACAGAAAATAAAATGCCTAAGTGACCCGTATTGATAGCAAAAGCACTTCATCGCGCGATTTGAATCATCTTCATTTTTACCTTAAACGTGATCAAGTGGTGTCTTTTTAGGTTAGTCGGCAGCGCTTTTCCCTGACGTTGAAGCCGTACCGGACTCGATCTCCATCAAAGGCAAAGGGGAAAAGATTATCGTGTCGCTTCATACGTCAGGGGAAAAGGACGCCGCCCCGTTGGCGCTAAGCGCTGGCTTTTGACAATTCTTCCGAGTTCGAATAACGGTGAGGCCCGGATGTGTGTACGGCACTGGTTCTTCCCTTTCCCTGAAACCAGTGGCTCTAAAATAAACAGGGATAGGAGCCTCCTTATAGCTCATCGAGTTCCTCACTGTGGTCGTTTACTCTCCACCCCTCCAACAGAAAGGACTGCGAAAGTCGAAATAGAAGTCTGTATAGTTTCTGTATAAAAACGCAAAAACCCGAAACTGACTTCTCTGAAGAAAAAACCCCAGGAAAGCGACTTCGTGATAGTGGAAAAATCTCTCCAAAATACTGCGGTTTCCGTAATTAGAACTAACGGAAACTTTTCAAAACGGGAATTTTTTTAAAAGTCGGAGACCTATCGAAAACTTTGCTGTAAGTAATTTTCAGAAATTTTCCGTGAATTCACACCACTTGTTTTTTACGGTGTATATTTAATCTGTCAGCGGCGAAAGTTCAATAACTTCACAGTAATAAGTATGAGATCTAAGAATCAATGTGTTTATTTCTTTGAATAAATTGCTGCACATTTTGGGGGCTTTATTTTTTTTTTTTTTTTTTTTTCGGCGCTTAAGTGAATCAAAAGTTCCCAGTCTCGATAGACAGAAATGCAAGTTAACAATTGCACTTGGAAAACTTTTCTATGTTCGAGGACTGCTGATATTTCTCTAGCCGGTTTTTAACTCAAGTTGAGTGATGTTTTGAGAGCATCGTTTTTTCGATCACTTGCAATCTGAACAATTTTTTAAATGGAATTAGTAAAGAAGCGCGCAAGAAAGTCTCCCGTATATTTAAAAGTAAAGCAAAATGAATACTCTCGCCTTCCAACAATGAAGAAGAATCTTAACAGGATGCACGTTTACACATTTAATATCATAATCATTTTTCTCCCTCTAAGATCTCCCCTTTTTTGATTTTTCGCTTTTGTGGTCAAATTACTTATCGTTATCTCGAGATATCGACTTTTTCATTAGAGACACAAAAAAGCATGCGCGTATGCACGCATGTTTTTGACGCAGATCTTTAAATTACATATACCTTATTTTTCTTCCACGGCTTACTCGAAACTACTTATGTTTTCGAATGAAGAGTTTCTTCGATTTTTAGGCCGAGTTCCAAAATACTTTCAAATGAATTGCTGCACGTTTTTAACAGTTTTGTTTACTGTGAGTTCTAAACTCTCCATGCTTTAGAATAATGACGTATACCTCATACCCTCAGCCAAGAAAGTAAAGTTTTGTTTTCTTCAATTTCAGTAGCACTTTTTTGTGTGAACTATTATATATTGCAGACAATATTTTAGGTGCATGTTTTCTGATATTTGATGGGAAATATTACAGCTATTGGAAAACCGAATTGATTTTTTAGATATTTTTTTCAATTGGAAAAAAAAGGAGCATACACAGCCAACAGTAGAGTTTAGTAGAATCACTCGCTCCAGTTAACCAGGAGTATCTTTGGTAGATTTGATTTCACCAGGAGTATTTTTATGTACTGATTACACCCAGAACACAAAACATCACTCATTTTAATTCACTGACACTTAATAATTGCACACAGTACACCACTGAAACGGCTTACATAGAACATGTGCTAACTGGAGCAAAGCAACAAACAATTCGTACCATGGGGGTCTAGCTCTTCGCTGAGCGGAGCCTTTTCCACGCATACACCAGATGCCCCCTCACCCGTTTGACATTCGAACGTGATGGTGGTTTTAGCTGGATGGTCTAAGACGGTCTTCGCTTTTACTTTGTCTTTTTGTTTCCTCTTCTTATCTTCCCTCTTTACACTAAGCATTTACACTAAGCTTGATGCTTCTTTTCAATGATTAAACACCCTCTTTTTAAGACACAATGGTTTAATTAGTTGGTTCTGAAAATTGTTCTGTTTCTTCCGAATGCTCTCAGATATGTAAACTATCTGGAATACGGAGGAGATAGAGACAAATGACGACTGCTGAAAAGAGAATAGTTTTAACAAACTTTAAGTTTATTTACAGCGATTACTCGTGGACTAAATTCTTCAGCAGTGAAAAGCTTCCCATTAAAAGATTTTCAACATACTTTAGGGAACAGCTTCGTAAAGGATACCAGGACATAACGTATGTTCTTACGCACCCCTAGTGGCGAAAGAGTAGGTCACAAAAAATTCGAAATTACGTGTACAATGCTATAAACTTTACTGGATTATTTTTTTTTTTTTAAATCGTAGTTTTAGAAGTACAGATATAGGAAAAAAAAAAGAAAAAAATAGAACAAAAAAAAAAACAGAAAAAAAAAAACAAGATACGTTTGCACCTCCTAGCGGAAAATATTTTATTACTTTAGCACAAAGCGTGCTGAAAATATTTTCCGTAGCGAGTGACCCATCCTCGCTCTCCCCCTAAAAATAAGATTTTTTGCAATCGATTTGTTTGAAGCGCAGATATGGCTGTATATCTGTTGTGAACTGTGTTTATGCCACGTACAAAATTGTGCGATATGAAAATTTAACTATTACATTGAATGATTCCACAGAGTGAATAATGATTTGCCATGCAAAAGTATTTTCGTCTCTTTCTTAAAGCAACGAAGATTTCCACCGACCCACGTCAAACACACCGACACCATATCGTAAAAAGATATTTCCTTTGCGTTCTTTTACAGTGCGATTGTCCAGGGCAAGATATAGGCAAACGGAATTCGCCTGCTTCTCAGCTGGTTCACTCTCTTTGTGCGAAGTTCACTGTATGACTAAGAGTTACTTTTCACATCGCATCTTTTACATTGAGCATTCAGAGGTTTTCGATTGATGTGCTAACATCCCGTTACCATGACATGTCATGTCGAAATTAATTCCTTATTTGTTAATATGGGTGGATTTAATACTAAGGGGGTTGAGATAAAAGTCGAGGCCAACAAATACGTGCTTTTTGATAACCACAAGAGGAAGAGTGAATGCTGGAAATTGTTTCGTCACATTAAGGAACCGGTGAAGAATTCTGTGTTGTTTGGTCTTGCTTGTTGTTCAAAATATGGAAAGTGTACAATTACAAAGAAAGATGTCGACGGTGTAATAAAAGATTATGGAACCAAAAATCTAACTGACCATATGAAAGTGTGCGCACCTCCATCAAAGCGTGGAAAGAGTGAACTATATCTAAAACATTTAAAAAAATACATTTGTGTAATCGTAAATAACGATTCCCATTTGTAATATACTTCATGGCCACGGTCATAGTCAGCCATTACTTATTGATTACGCAAAATAGTGGCACTAAAATTTAGCAAGTAACCAAATTTTATTATTAAAAAAGGATTTCAGTTATTAAATATCAAGCAGTTATTGGGATGAATATATATATTACGTTTATATATATCATCATCATCATCATTGTCAACCATTATCAATCCACTGCTGGACGAAGGTCTCCCCAAGTCTCCTCCACAACGGTCTGTCTTGTGCCAGTCTCCTCCATGTCACCCCTGCATACTTTCGAATTTCATCCACCCATCTCCCATGTGGTCTTCTTCTGGGTCTTTTCCTGTCCCTTGGAATCCAATCTAAAATTTCGGCTGTCCATCGATGATCTGTCCTTCTGGCAGTATGTCCAGCCCATTGCCATTTCAGGGATTTAACTCTGATCATGATGTCTTCCACTCTTGTCATTTTTCGGATCCACGAGTTCCTCTTCTTATCTCTCCTGGTTACACCAAGTATGCACCTCTCCATGCTACTTTGAGTTGTCTGCAGCCTTTGTATGTCTCTTTTAGTTAAGGTCCACGTCTCTGCACCATACGTAAGCACTGGAAGGATGCATTGATCAAACACTTTTCTTTTAAGACATAATGGCATATTGCTCTTGAAAATTATGCTGTTTCTTCCAAAAGCTCTCCAGGCAAGTTTTGTACGCCGATTAATTTCTTCATCAATGTGACCCTCACTTGATATCTGCTGTCCAAGATAAACGTACGTGTCTGTTATCTCCAGCTTTTCTCCATCAATCGTTAAATCTTCATTTCGTGTAAAAGCATTGAACATCACTTTTGTCTTCTGAAAGTTCATTTTTAATCCCACTTCTTTACTCTTGTCAGCAAGTTCCTGGATCATACTCTGCAGCTCTGATGGGCTAGTTGCAAAAATGACTACGTCATCAGCAAAACGAAGGTGGGTTAGATGATCTCCATTAATCTTTATCCCCTTGTTTGCCCAGCTCAGTGACTGAAAAACACCCTCCAATGTGGCATTAAAGAGCTTCGGAGATATGGTGTCACCTTGTCTCACCCCTTTCCAATTTTTATGTGTGTTGTATTTTCAAACAGCCGAATCTTTGCACTTGCATTTTCATAGATGTTATTAATAATATTAATGCATGCATCTTCAATACCGCAGGTTTTCAGAGCCATTGTAACTGCTGATGGTTTCACCGAATCAAAGGCTTTTTCATAATCGATAAAAGCCATGCACAATGGAAGTTCATATTCCCTCGCTCTTTCAATTAGTTCTCTCAGCACATGGATATGATCTATTGTGCTGTATCCACTCCTGAATCCAGCTGGTTCTCTCGGTTGAGCCATGTCCAGTGTTACCTTCAAGCGGTGTGAAAGAACTTTAGTGAAGATTTTATAAACTACTGATAGGAGGCTGATAGGTCTGCAGTTTCCGAGATCCTCAATGTCACCTTTCTTATGTAGCAGGATCATTGTAGCGGTGTTCCAATCCTCAGGAATCTTTCCTTCATTAAGGCATCGAGTGAAAATTTGGGCGAGTACTGTTTCGATTTCTCCACTTGCTTCTTGTATGATGTCTACAGTAATTCCATCTTCTCCTGGAGCTTTTCCCCGCTTCATGCTCTTGATTGCATGTGCAACTTCTGCTGGAAGGACTGGAGGAACTCTGGTACTGGTATCTTTCATGATGTCTGGAGTGCATGTATCATTCCTTTCATATAATTTGGAGTAGAAATCTTTCACTCTTGTCAAAATTTCGCCTCTATTTCTTGTTACAGAACCATCTTCTTTTCTCAGTGCCATAATCTGTTTTCTTCCCTTACTGAGATGTCCCTTTGCTATCTTTAGGCTTTGGTTGTTTTCAATTGCTTTCCTCACTAGTTCACAGTTGAATTTTCTTACGTCTTCAGTGATACTTTTTCGTACTGTCTTGCATAGCTCTATATATTCCACTTTGGAAGTCACATCTTCTTTAGTTGTCCTCATCTCTCTTCTTTTTTGCATCAACATTTTCGTTTTTCCTGATAATTTATTTACATGCAACTTGTTCTTAGACCCAGCTAATTTTGTTGCTGTTTCCATAAGAGCTTTGGTTATTTTTCTGTTAACTTCAGAGATGTCCACTTCTTCCGATGTTAGGCCTTCTAAAGCAGAGAACCTGTTCTTCATTTCCAACTTGAAGGTATTATGGTGTTTTTTAAGGTTGGTTATGTCAATAGATTTTGTTTGTCTTATGAGCTTGCCACGTTCAAGTTTAGTGTTGAGGTGCATCTTACATCTCACCAATCTATGGTCACTACCTGTGTTGAACTTGTTTAGCACACTGCAGTCTTCTATGACGAATTTTTTGTTACACATAATAAAATCAATTTCACTTGTCGTCCCATTTGGATGTCTCCATGTCCATTTCCTGTGTGGCTTTTTCTTGAAGAAGGAGTTCAAGATGATAAACCCTTCTGCCTCTGCAAACTCAACGAGAGTATTTCCACGCTGGTTTCTGTTGCCGTGACCGAATTTACCTACTGAAGTTTCATTCTGTTGCCGTTGCCCTATTTTTGCATTGAAATCTCCCATAATTATTTTCAAGTGCTGCTTACCTTTATTATTTAGATGACAAATTTCCTCATAAAATTCTTCAATTTCTTCTTCAGGATGACTTGTGGTGGGTGCATAAGTTTGAATAATCTGAGCCTGGTATCTTCTCGATAGTTGGATAACGAGTCGTGCAACTCTGTCAGAGGAACTTTCAACTTCTACCACTTTATCCTTCAGTTTCTTGTTTATTATAAATCCAACACCACTAGTTCTGCCAGTATCTGTCCCACGATAGTAGAAGAGATGTCCACTTTTCAGTTCGATGAGATCTTCTCCTTTTCTCCTTACCTCACTTAGCCCCACGATGTCCCACTTGATCCTTTGTAGTTCCTCTTCCAATTCAAGAAGCCTTGAATCAGAGGATAGGGAGCGTCCATTGTACGTTGCCAAGGTCAGCATCAGATGGCAGCCTAGTCCGGTCCTCCGGGGATTCTTAGCACCCTCTGCCTTCATGTCGCACTGGCCGCTGCCTTGGCCAGGTACATTCCAGCTGCCGGAGACTGAGGGCCAAGATTTAAGTTGTGGAGTCATTTTGGAGGGGTTTGGCCATAACTCACCACGCTGGCCAAGCGGGTTGGTGAGTGTGGGATAGAATTTCCTCTAATCCCGATGGTATAGTTATACCGCTATTGGCGGTCGTCAGAGCCCCTTTAGTGGGAACAGGATGCACCACGAGAAGGCGGGGTTGACATTTGTCAAGGAGAGGCTGTGATGTTACGCATCACCTGACCTTACATCCCTTATATATATATATATATATATATATAAACTGAGTTTCGAATTTATAGTTCAAAGCAGATTTGTCAGGGTCAGTTACGTGTCCGAATCGGGTCGGGTCCAGTTATGGGACGTCCGAGTCCGAATTTTTTGACCCGTTTCCAACTCTGATCCACACCACCGGCGAAAATGATTTCTCTGGCGTAAGTGCTAAAATATTCGCGTGCTGGATTTTGCAAAATTTCTGTCCAAATACGGAAAAACTTGAAACGGACTTTTTTAAAAATAAAGTGAGTTACTGACTACGGAAAATCTGCGAAAATAAAACGCTAGTAACAATTTTGATGGTTCACTATCCCCACACCCTTATCCACGTACAGACATAAGAGCACAAACCGATTCTTCGGCAGAGATGTTTCAAAATCCATATCGCACCTGCGTTTACTTTAAAAGAAGCAACGATTTACTGGTACTTGTTCATGGATTAAAATGGTATTTCATGAGTCAAAATAATAGGTAGACTTGCATCTAATCAAGGAGGTGGTATGAATGCCGTTGAGTAGTCGACGATCAGTGACCAAATAAATATAATTATCTGGACCCCATCCCGTTTGAGCATGTTTATACAAATTATCAACATCGCGTTTTGAGCATGATTTAATATGCTACATTCAATTGATTCAATCATGAGTGGATTTTTATAATTCTTTCACCCTTACATTTCTGTTAAAATTTGTTCACAACTGAATTAATTTTACAATGCATGTTTCAACAATTCTATTTCACCCAAGAATTTAACCAATTTTTTTTCATGAGGGAATTATGAGGTGTTTCCCTGTGATTACGTTTGTTTCTGTAGTGGACCACTAGAAAAAAAATTTCTGCCTGGTTTTGTCGATCCCATCCGCCCCTGGTGCTGAAACATGGTGTTGACCAATGGACAGACGTACGGATATGATGGTAACAGAAGCTTGTACTTTATTATTATTATTATTATTATTATTATTAATAGTTTTAAAAATCATGAGCCGTCATGCATTATCAACAGCAAGGATTTATGAATGTTGTGATATAAAGGCGAAATAAGTGAAAATGACAAATTTAATGTCAGTGAAAGCCAATCCGCGATAGCTGATTTTTAAACCTTTTCTGTCCTTTCCAGAGATGGTCAACGGGTCAAACGGGTCGGGTCAAAGTGTTCCTGACCCGACTTTGACCCCGTTTTAGTTCCGTTTGATTTTTGAAAAGAAAAAAAAATATTTCAAGGAAGGTCTTGAAATAATACTTCAAAGCTATGACCCAGGAACTTGCTGACAAGAGTAAAGAAATGAGATTAAAAATGAACTTTCAGAAGACAAAACTGAAGTACAATGCTTTTACAAGGAATATAAGATTTATCAATTGATAGGGAAAAGTTGGAGATAACCAATTCCTACATTTAACTTGGGCAGCAGATACCAAGCGAGGGTCACATTGATAAAGAAATTATTTGGCATAAGAAAAAATAAATAAAATAAAATTGGAGAGCTTTTGTAAGAAACAGTACAATTTTTAAGAGTGACGTGCCATTATGTTTTAAAAGAATTTTTTTTTGATAAATGCATCCCTCCAGTGCTTACGTGCGGAGCAGAGATATGGATCTTAACTAAAAAAGACAAATACTGCAGACAACTGAAAGAAGCGGAGAGATACATGCTTGGTGTAAACAAGAAAGATAAAAAGAGAAACTCGTGGATAAGGAAAATGAGAAGAATGAAAGATATCATGATCAGAGTAAAATCCCTGAAATGGCAATGATCTGGATTTGCCAGGAGAACGGACCACCGATGAACAACCGAAATTTTAGACTGGAAGGGACAGGAAAAGACCCAGAAGATGATTACATGAGAGATGGGTGAAATGACGACACTGGCCTAAGACAGTCCGTTGTAGAAGAAACTTGGGGAGACCTTCATCCAGCAGTAAATGATTGATAATGATTGACAATGATGATGATGATATATTCGAATTTACAGTTCAAAGCAGTTTCGTCCAGGCCAGGTCCAATTATGTGACAGCCGGGTACGGGTCCAAAAATGTTGACCCGTTTGCAACTTTGGTTCCTTCATGCCTGACAGAATTTTGGCCAAACATTTAAGCAGAATAACAAAAGGTAGGTATTATAACTTTTTTCTTTGAATTTTTTAAAAACAAAGTAGTAAGTCATAACACGATCTTTTCTTTTGATTTCACTGACAGCTGTGAATGGAAAAATATGTGTACTATAAGCTTCCTTGAAGATTTGCTTCTTTTCCTATAATCATATTTAAATTCTCACAAATCAAAACTCACTTTTTCCGCATGTTAGAATGAAATATTCACTTGCCAAGAGTTGTAGTATTTATGAAGAAAGTTTCAAAATTCACATGTTTTAAGCCACGTGTTATGGAATATTTTCACCTCTAATTCTACTAATCCGGATAAACAGTTGCGTGTTTTGAAAATTGGAGATTGCGAAACGTAAAACTTCGAAAAGATTTCCGTCACCTGCTCATAGATGGCGCTAGTCGGCTGTACTTGCTCCCAGATTTGAAATGTTAATGGCTATTTTTTGAATGAAGGCGATGCAGGATTTACAGAACAGCGAAAGAATGTTTCCGAAACCGATAGGAAACATAGCTATCTCCTTGATAAACACATTTCTTCTAAGTTCTTCCTTTTATTTATTAGATACATTTCTTCTAAAGCAATTGTTTCCTGTAAATTTCTCACGATTTTGCTCGAAGCATGCGGCCGTGTAGGTACTTTTTTACTCGTAAACTTATCCCAAAAGTTAGGTAAATTAAATATTTCGAGTATTGTGCGTGTGTGTGTGTCCGAGCACATTCAAGTAGATTGGAGGCCTGGGGCCCCAGTATTAGTCGTACATCTTGGATTTCACTATGGGTGGATGAAAAAAAATACACATAGAAAATATTCCCAAAATATGATGAGGAAGCCATAAAAATATCCCAGCCGTATTGAAGTGTGTATCCCATGATTCATGGACGAATCAGTGGTAGCAAAATTTTTTAAAATGCATGGTTGAAAAATGAATACAAATTCAGTTCTGCTTAACCCCCCCCCAGGTTCAGCTTCTTGAAATTACATCGAAGTAGCGGGGCAAAATGTGATCCAAACATCATGATTCAAATGAATTCTTAATATACAGTACGAAAGTTTTCCCCAATTAAATTACAGATGTGTGCGAAAACTTCTGTAAAGCTTTCGAAAGATTTGAGGAGGGACTGGGGGCGACTATACCTTTTTCAGACTCCTCCTAAGAAAGCGGAAAGAAATATAAATTTTTTTCCACAAGACAGTTTCTTACAGTTTTTGCTGTACTATTTGCAAGAAAAAAAAAAAAAAAAAAAAACTGCAGAATTCTGTCAGTTCTTCAAGCATCCTCCATAATTCTGGGGGACCTTCCTTCAGCTGTGGATTGATAATTTGGCTGACAATGATGATGACATATAAGTGTATAATCAATTTTCATTAAAGAATTACGGTAACTTCAATAAGAAACTAGTGCAATATTTAATTTCATTCAGATAACTAAGCAATATAAATGCCTGAACTGCAAGATAAAAGTAATAATTAATATCGTGCATTTTACCATGAAACATTTCTAAATGCCAGTTTCCTTTCATTAGAAAAAAATTCACAGTGTGGTAAGATTAGATACATTTAATCAAAGAACAATGGTACCAAAATAAAAGCGAGAAGTCAGGAAAAGTGCCAATTGCCTCAACCGGTAAAGCGCTCAGGATTTCTTTATGGGGGTGACTCAAAATATGGAAGATGTAAATATAGATACCCAGGAGATTCTCAAAATATTCAGAAGTGATAACATCTTCGCCATATTAAAGTGCGCTTCCAGTTAATAAAACATACACTATATTGACAAAAGTCACCGGACACCTAGAAGAGAAACACAACATAGCATTTATTGACATACATTAGTACAGTGTCTGTCTACCTTTGGCCTTAATGCATCCACTGACCCTACAAGACATGCTTTCGACAAGGTTTTGGAAACACAGCGATAGGTATGCACTTCAATTCAGTACATAATGTTGCCTCTAACTGTTGCTTAGTATTAGGCCTTGGTTCCAAACTACTTTGCGGCGCTCTAATTCATCCCATAGGTGCTTTATGGAATTAAGATCAGGGCTCTGGGCTCTAAGCTGGCCAGTCCACACACGATACGGAATTATCGTCAAGCCACGCCGTTACAGTCCTTGCTTTTTATGGCTCTGTGCACAGCTGGTACCATAAAGTCTTGGTTTGCATAATATTGCCACAGAGCTCGTAGGGCATAATTATCCAAAATATCGAGGTAGACGTGCTGGTTAACAGGTTTGTCCACAATAACCAATGGGCCGGGACCATACCACGAAAAACAACCCCATACGAGTACACTACCAGCTCCAAACTTGACCGTAGGTAAAAGTACTAATTAATTCCCCTGTGGTAAATAGCGTTTGGAACCAAGGCCTAATACTAAGCAACAGTTAGAGACAACATTATGTACTGAATGGTAAATAGCGTTTCCACTGTGGTAAATAGCGTTCCCTCGGCTGACGCCATACCCACACACGGCCATCAGACTGATGGATCGTGTATCTGAATTCATCAGTCCGTGGGACCTGTTTCCATTGATCTACGGCCCACGATAAATGTTCTTTACACCATGCTAAACGACGAGTAGCATTCCGAGTGGAGATGAAAAGCTTATGAGCAGCCGAACGACCACGGTAACCCATGAAATGAAGTTTTCTGCGAATGGTACGTGTACATACCTAGGTTTCAACATTTTTACTCACTTGTACACTGAGGTCTGGTGCAGTACTCCGTCGATTGGCTGTAACGCCTCTCCTGTGGCTTCGACGTCCTCTATTGCTGATTTTCTTTGGTCTGCCGGTACGTTTTGCTGCTTCAGGCACGCCATGTGTCTTCCACTTATTCAGTGCATACAAAACAGTTGACTTGGGTATGTTTAAACGCCTCTCGGTTTCTCTTATGGACAAACCACTAATATAACACCCAACAGTCTTTCCTTTCTCAAAGTCAGTTCTCTCCCGCAGCGACATTTTCACTCAACCTCACAGTGCAATGTGATCGCGGTCAGCTGCTGGCTTGTTTTTATACTGTTTGCAGCTGTACCGCACATCTTAATATCATAGAGGATCCGTTCATTTGCTTTTGAAGGGGTATCCGGTGACTTTTGTCAATATTGTGTGTATTTAGAAACATGCAAATGTATTCAAAAATAAGCAACCATTAACGAATAACGAAAGACGATGCAATAATACCTCATGGGGAGGGCTAAAATCTCTGGGGCACCCCACTGAATGCGCCACTGACCTCAGCAAAATCCTGTAGAACTTAAATAGTTGTGGTGCAATATTTCAATTACCGATTAGAAAATCAGAGAACAGAGAGTCACCGAATAACTGGCATGCCATAAAATAAGAGACACAGCCAAAGCAATAAGTCAATGCTGCAAACTTTTACCACCCTTAAGGAGAGTGTAAACCACTTCTGCGGCCTGCGGTTTTACTCACTGTGGGTTAACGGTGAGATCTTCGAACGGGAGGGTCTAATTGAATGTAATGCCATAAAATAGAAGCATCACTCAGGGTCTGCTGATTGCATAAGACATACGAAGCAAGCAAGGAGGATTACGAAGAGTACAATGCTGGAGAAAGGACACTCAGAGTTGGGACCAAACCTTGCCCACCCATGTTATATAGCAAATCCCGTTTCCATGAGATTACATTACGCACCCAGGTATGAAGAAAAGGAAAAGCAGAAAAAAATCCTCACAACGATACATTTGGCATTTAAAAAATGCGCTGCCTAAGAATTATGAATTTTAATTTAAATTCTAAAAATAATGAGTTCTTGAAATTGAAAAATTTATGTAAGCATAGCGGCAAACTAAAGCCAAAAGTTTAGGGAGACACGTTTCTCCGACCCCATAAGCACGTGCAGGTGGAATTTCAATTATTGTACTACGATTATTCCTCTCCGTAGATATGATATGTATGACATTGTGCCTAATAATGTAATTACTCTGTGTATATCAAAATTGGATGACACAACCTTTATATCTCGTAAGCTCTTAAAATCAGTTAACAATGATTCATGGGTTCCAACATACATAGCTGCTGATGTTAATATAGACATGCGTATGGCAAAGTGATTCCTCCTGAAGAACCTAAACCAAATGTGGAGAGGACGATAAAACAGTGTATTGCTTAGAGCTTTATAAAATACACTGCCACAGCGTTAATATCTGGACAACTACAAATAACATTTATTTAAAAAAATTAATATTGTGTGCTGAAAGGTATTTTCCCTTGTGACAGCCTTTATTTAGTATTAGTGGAATACTCTCCACCAGTTTTTGTAAATGTCCCCTGATATGTTCCGCCATTCGGACTTCAAAATAGTGACCAGTTTAGCTCTGTTTAATCTTAAATAAAGCTGTCTCGGCACGATGCAGAACACTTCCATCTTATACACGCAAGCCTCAGAAGTAGAACATATTTATTTACACCTAAAACCAGTATGTACAGATAAAAGCAGCTTTAAAAACAGTCGAGATCTTTCGAGACTTCACAAGACTCATTATCAAGCCAAAGTGCAGTCCAATGTGCAGTGAACAAGACCATATATGTACAAGCAAGTGATGCATCTGTAACTGTAGCAACATCTAGGTGTACATGTACTGTAAACACAGAAATGAAACTTCTCGACATTTAATCTAAGTATCGGGTGGTTTTAATTTCCTAACGTATTGACGTCAAGGTGATGACCTTGTTAGTATCCGGTGTTTTAATGTCTTAACGTACTGACATTAAGGTAATTCATTACCATGGCATCAGTACGTTGACGCCAAGGTGATGACCTTGTTAGTATCCGGTGTTTTAATGTCCTAACGTACTGACATTAAGGTAATTCATTACCTTGGCATCAGTACGTTGACGCCAAGGTGATGACCTTGTTAGTATCCGGTGTTTTAATGTCCTAATGTACTGACATTAAGGTCATTCATTACCTTGGCATCAGTACGTTGACGCCAAGGTGATGACCTTGTTAGTATCCGGTGTTTTAATGTCCTAACGTACTGACATTAAGGTCATTCATTACCTTGGCATCAGTACGTTGACGCCAAGGTGATGACCTTGTTAGTATCCGGTGTTTTAATGTCCTAATGTACTGACATTAAGGTCATTCATTACCTTGGCATCAGTACGTTGACGCCAAGGCGATGACCTTGTTAGTATCCGGTGTTTTAATGTCCTAACGTACTGACATTAAGGTCATTCATTACCTTGGCATCAGTACGTTGACGCCAAGGTGATGACCTTGTTAGTATCCGGTGTTTTAATGTCCTAACGTACTGACATTAAGGTCATTCATTACCTTGGCATCAGTACGTTGACGCCAAGGTGATGACCTAGGTAAGTTACTGGGCAGGTCTTCATTGCAACATAAATCATCAAACCATGTGATAAATAATGATTCTGTGAAAAATGTATCTCCTTTATTTTTGGTAAAAGCCAGATGATTCACGTTTTCCCAACGTGAGGCATATTTGCCTTCGGCTACCAGACGTGCAATGGCTGTAGTAGTTGCCCCAGTTTTGATATCGTACTTGTGTTCCGAAACCCGGACACCTATCGTCCGAAGTGTGGTGCCGATGTATGTCCCAGGTTGGTCATTGGAAAGCTCAGGTTGCAATGGTATACAATATATACCATTTTTGTGTTCCGTGCACACCCGATCACGGTCTTGTTTTATCATTTTGAAGATGTTTGATGTCCGTATTCCAAAACTTATATGATGCTTAATACAGAATGGGTTCAAAGTGTTAATGATGGTTGGGTGGTAATCCACTGAACCAACGAAACGTCTGGTAACTTGCTCGCGTTGTAATCGTGTTAACGACAGTCGTTGAGTCTGTTGAATTACTTTATTAACGCATTTCTATGTTTACAGCACATGTACACCTAGATGTTGCTACAGTTACAGATGCATGACGGTCACTTGCTTGTACATATATGGTCTTGTTCACTGCACATTGGGCTGCACTTTGGCTTGATAATGAGTCTTGTGAAGACTCGAAAAATCTTGCCTATTTTTTAAAGCTGCTTTTATCTGTACATACTGGTTTCAGGTGTAAATAAATATTTTATACTTCTGAGGCTTGCGTGTATTAGATGGAAGTGTTCTGCATCGTGCCGAGACAGCTTTATTGAAGATTAATTTCATGGTTGCACGATATATACTGTCTCTTCTCTAAGCTCTGTTTGTTGAGCGATCTCTTCTTTCACGCACCCAACGATTCAATTCGTTCCGCAGATTATCTAGCAGGACAATGAGATGGCGAGCCCATAGTCATGATCAAGTCCTCAGACCAATCTGCGACAACGCGAACAGTATAACAAAGTGCGTTTTTTTTTTTAACAGAGGTATGAGGCTTTCTCAAAGTACTGCCACAACGTTGGCAGTGCAAAACTATCCAGGACGTCTAAGTAGAGCTCAGCATTAATTACTTTCTTCAAAACTGCTAATGAGCCCAAGCAAAACCAATAAACAGCTTTATACCATCAAGCTACCACCACCAAACTTCATTGTCGCGACGGTACAATCCGAAAGGTGTCTATCTCAACGCATCCCCCGCACCCAGATTAGATTAACAGACAATGAAGTGTGTACCGAGGGTGGTCAATCCAAAACACATTTTTTCATTGATCTGTAATCCAAGATAGACATTCCTTACACCACACTAAACGGCGTATGTCATTAGTCTAAAGTGATTAGCAGATTGCCGATGGCTTCTCGACCGTGCTAACCCATGTCCATAGCGTCCTGCTCACTGTACTGGAGTTAACATAAGTTCCAGTAGTCTCACATAGGGTTCATAGGTACCGACTATGGAAGTGAGGGTAAGGTGAATCTTGCCTCTAAAATAATTTTACTAAGAGGGCAGTAGCCACCCAGTATTTTTCGACCTGTTTAATTAAATAATCACTTCAGCTTCATAAAGGGCAAGATTAGTAGATGTTATGCTCATCATGCACTTCCGGTGATTGCTTTGTGACGTCACTGTCCAAATCTCCATCGTAAGACTACCTAATCGCCACGTTTCCTTGTATATGCATCATAGCAGCGTGTTGCAATTATTATTATTATTCGTAAACCAGGTGGAATAATCTTCACAAATTCTACCAGATTATTTAATGCATAATGCTTTCAATTTTTAATTTAAAAAAATTGGGGAATGTTACCGATATGCTTTTCCTATTCTTCATAAGGAAATTATCATGTGACAATAATACTCGTGTGTCCTGCTGTGCGTTTTCCCTTCTAAATTTATATAAAAACAGCAAAAACTCCCCTTGTAACTAAATTAACATTTAAAAGTATGACCGTTTTCCCGCCCTGTATGTAACAAAAATGTGCGGGAGGTAATTTTGAAATCTCCGTTATTAAAATATTCACATGACTGTGAATTTCTTTCTTTATTTAATGCAAATGTGCTTTTGCTTAAGATTTTGTTCTGTGTTTGAGTTATAAAAATTGTTGACAAGACATCTTCCTTCATAGCTACAGTGCGGATCTACAATTCACATGTTAGGACGGTGATGTCACTCAATGACGTCACGATGATTCGTCTGCGAGGAAGGCGGCATGAGCAAACCCTACTGTCTATTAACCTTGATAAGGTGCACCAAGTTCCATCTTACGAGTCCAAAGAGATTTATTTCCAAAAATTAATAAATAAGTAAATTTTTGTTCCATATTCAGTCAGCATTGTTCATTTGAGGTCCAAGCGATGGCTTCCGTTTATTCGTCCGGGTTTGAATCCCGGTGAGGCATGGATGTTGTGTTTGTCTTACGGCACTGGATTTCTCCCTTCCCTGGAGCCAGTGACCCTGAATTAGGGACAGGCGACTGCTTATGGAGTTAGCCCATGGAGTTGCTCTCAGTGGTTGTTAAACCTCGAATTTAAAAAAAAAAAAAAAAAAAAAAAAAAAGGAACTGGATTGCCAGCTCCGTATTCTGTTTGAAATGTTTTCGTGATAGGTGGTAACTAATTAAAACATTTATCAAAAATAAAAATAAAAAAAAAACAGGATCGTATGATCTCTAGCGCCTTTATTTATGTACATAGTTATTCCTTGCGCTTCTTGTTTTTTTAAGTAACCCAGCTAATTTCTCATTTTTTTTATAAACGTTTGGAAATAAAATCTGTCTGGATATTTTTAGAAAAAATCACAGGCTGAATTTTATTTTAAAAAATGCTAATATTCATCATGAGAATATTTCTGTTTCCCTGGTCATTTGTTGAGGAACAATTACAGTTGCGTTTTAAAATATACGTCAAATCTCGTAGTTTATATTTTAGCCTCTTTTTTACGCTTTCCAAACGTAGGTTGAAGAAGCGTATATGCTCCAGCTTTGTCCGTCCGTCCGTCTGTCCGCACGATAACTCACGTGAAAATGGTTCGATTTCGACGAAATTTTAGTATGTGGTAGGGGACCACCTGGGGACGAACCCTATTGAAAATGGGCGAAACAGGGCCAAAGGTCATGACATAGGAGCGGGATCCATTCCATTGCTCTTATGCGTCATAACTTGCGTAAAAATGGTTCGATTTCAATGAAATGTTAGTATGTGGTAAGGAACCACTGGGAACGAACCGTGTTGAAAATGGGCGGAATGGGGTCCAAGGTCAGGACATAAAAGCTGGATTCATTTCATTGCCTTTATGCGTCATAACATGCGTAAATATGGTTTGATTTCCATGAAATTTTAGTATTTGGTAGGGAACCACTGGGCACGAACCCTATTGAAAATGAACGAAATGGAGTCAAAGGTCAGGCAGGATATAAGAGCGGGATTTGTTCTGTTGCCCTTATGCGACATAACTTGCATAAAAATGGTTCGATTTCGATTAAATTTTAGTATTTGGTAAGGAATCACCTGGGAACGAACCCTATTGAAAATGGGCGAAATGGGGTCAAAGGTCAGGGCATAAAAGTGGAATCCATTCCATTGCCTTTATGCGTCATAACATGCGTAAATATGGTTCGATTTCGATGTAATTTTAGTATGTGGTAGGGAACCATCTGGGAACGAACCCTATTGAAAATGGGCGAAATGGGGTCAAAGATCAGGGCATAAAAGCGGGATCCATTGCATTGCATTTATGCGTGATAACATGCGTAAATATGGTTCGATTTCGACGAAATTTTAGTATGTGGTAGGGAACCACCTGGGTACGAACCCTATTGAAAATGGGCGAAATGGGGTCAAAGGTTAGGACACTGGAGTGGGATCCACTCCATTGCCCTTGTGCATCATAACTTACCTAAAAATGTTTCAATTGCGAGAAAACGTTATGTTGTTCCTGAGGCATAGTGAACGGGTTCTGTTGAATATCAACGAAATGGGGTAAAAGGTCATTGCACAAAAGCAAGATTTATTCCACAGCCATTATTCTCATAACTTGCGTAAAACTGCTTCTATTGCGACAAAACTTTAGTATGTTATTCTTGAGGTGTACTGAACCGGTTCTGTTGAATATCATCGAAATGGGGTCAAAGGTCAGGACACAGGAGCGAGATTTATTCCACAGCCATTCTCCTCATAACTTGAGTAATAATTTCTGGTATGTTGGAAAGCGTATCATAATCAATGCACTGCATGATTTTACTAACTTGTTTAGTTTTTCTCCTGACAATGGAAGAGACATGCCCCTCCCACGTCTGATCTCTTCACGTTTCCCCTCTCCCTCTCAATAATTTGGAGAAGTCGGTGTCCCTGATAGGGTTTGACAGTGGTAACCCATGTCTTGCAGCGACTTACGAATTGTACTGTTGCTAACATCAGTCCCATTAGTCTTACATAGGGTTTGTCCGTTGTAACCCATGTTGTGTGCATCGTCTTGCCCACTGTACTGGTGCTAGTAGCACCTGTTTCAATGGTTTTTCATACAGTTTGACAGTGGTAACCCATGTCGTAGAGGTCTACACGGGCCTTAATTTGGAAAGCCCGGCCTGCACCCGGCCCGTTTTAAATTTTTTAATTAAATCCCGGTCCGGTCCGTAAATTTTCAACAATTACTAAAACACGAATTTGACACCTGGTGCACTCGGCCATCCGACTCCTGAAGAGTTTCAGTTTTCTTAATTGCTGCACGTATTCTATTACAATTAACGTTAATTCGGAATATTTTTATGAATTTGTATCAGTCACGTGACGTCTGAGGAGGGGGGGGTGTTGTATACTAAAAAATATTGCTTGTAAACGACAATTTCCATGCCTTTTAAATTTACTGGGTTTTCAAATTATCATTGCCTACCGCTGGACCCGGAATATTCCTTGGGGATAAGGAAGGGAGGGGAGGGGGGGGGGGGTTCATTCGAAAAGTACGAAATATCTATCCAGAATTATGAGTCCGATCGTTCTACTTTACATTGTCTACAAGCACATATTCTCCGGAAGCGAATTTTCTGTGGAAATCTTTCGCTTTCCTAAACTCCATAATAAGTATCGAAGAGTATTTATCCACAACACTGAACTGAGCATACGCTAGGTTAAACAACGACAGACTGCCCAGCTAACCAGTGGCACAGAAATTTCGAAAAAAGCTGGGCTGGGATACCTAAGGGTTCATTCGCCATCTGCTGACTCCCTGAGAGTACAAATGGGAAAAAATACGGCACAGATTTATAAACAGATGTAAGTTTCCCCCAGCCTATTTCTCCCATGCGATTTATGGCAACTTAAAAGCTTTTCACACATCTGGAGAACAAAGTGCCGCCGACCAGAACAATAAAAAAGATCGTCTGCGAACGGGTGGCTCGGTTTATAAATGTTGTGCCTGCCCTGAAGCATGAGAGAAAGGTGGAAGTAAGAGAGAGAGAGAGAGAGAAGGGACCACATTCACATTGGAAAACTAAGGGAGCTGACCCACTCCAATTGTTTTGTAGGAGGGGAGGATGTCGTAAAACTTCAATTTTTCCCCAACAGCGGAAATTATTCAGTCTTATCCTCCTGCTGTATGTCGTGAGATTTTTAAACGAGAAAGGCACCGTACAGTGATTGTTGTGCTGATAAATAAAAAAAAAAACCCTGCTCAGCCCGCGTCTGTTTTACATAAAATATTGAAGGCCCGGGCCCGGTCCGTTTTCCAAACCTAGAAATGAGCAAAGGCCCAACCCGAGCCCGAGCAGACCTCTATTATGTCGTGCAGCGTCCAGCGTATTGTACTAATACTAACATTAGTCAGAATAATTTTGCATATCGTTTGCATAATTTGAAACAACGTTGATTCTGAGTGAACGTCCCTTATAGAGCTCTCCTGTTACGTTCTATTAGATTTGGAGATTTTCCGGCTCATTTCTTGGCTGATTCGGCCTCAGTCCGCTGTCATTTGCATATCACATCACCAATCGATGACCTAAGGATCTTCAGTGCAGCTGGAATGTCACGTACCGAGGGATTGCTCATGTGGCACCCTATCCGCACTGGAAATCAGTTAATTCTGTCGATCAAGGCATCTTGCACTCACAGTGGTGCTTGGGTAGGTCCTAATTCACTATCAGTAGACAAGTGTCCAGATATTAATCGTACAGCTGTGTATTGTTTTTTTTTACAAATTATATTGAAGGTTTCGTTTGCTTAACGCGGCACTCGTGTTTCTAATTCTGATCATAAGTTGATTCTATCGATCTTTGGTTCTGATTTCACTTCGATCTCATCATTTTTATGGTGGAATATGAAGATTTTGTCCAAATTTGTCGACTGTAGGGCACATGGAATGCCGGAGAAAAGCAATAAACAGGTTAGTAGCCGATGTTGCTTTTGGTGAAAGGAATATGATTCTTGCGTTTGAACAGTTTCCTCACTGCAACTATTTAACACAAATAAAGCCTTAGGCATTTTCTACGTAACGTCCACTTTTCTGGTACTTCGTGCTCGAGATTGAGTTCGTATTATTGACATTTGCATATGTGAGAAAGTTGAAGTTATGGAGAAGGGGTAGATTGCCAATCACCTCTTGAAATTAAAATAAATAGATAAGGAATTTGCAGAAGCTAATGGCTAATAATTTACGTACAAAACAGCTGCTCTTTTCGCACAAATAGGTGGCGAACTGTTGCTGAACTTTCTATCATTTGTGACGCATATACTTTTATTTAAATTTCCATTTTGGATCAGTGTTTTTATTGAAATTATGTTACTTCTCCTTAACTTTTCTTATTTAAAGTAGAATCTCCCTAGAGCTAACGTTTTTCGGAAACTGCTGGCTTGTAGTCAAGTCAGTAAGACGTAGATAAAATGTTACTGCTCCAGCTGTTGGTGTATCATGTCTGATTCAGCTACAGGTTATACTTTCTTCAAAGCAGAGTTAATAGTGGTAGCTCAAGAACTCGTTACTGTATTTACCTTTATTTAACTGCTCATAGTTCTTCACTTAATTCACCTGTTTGCATCTGGAACTTCAAATGTACTAACCTGGATTTTAGTAAGGACAATATAAAAAAACTTCTGTAACCTGCGTTTACAACACTTGCTGAAAGTGCTGTCCTCCGACATCAAGACACGGTTGCACACGACGGAACATGTTGTTCGTAACGCGTCACAACTCATCGGTAGTAATCTGGGCTATGGCATCCGTAATGTTCACTTTTAATTCATCAAGGGTGTGTGGATTAGTGGCGTACACTTTCCCTTTCAATGCTCACCACAGATAAAAACTCCAGATGGAGAGATCGGGTGATCTGGGTGGCAATAATCCATTCGATACAGTTCTGCCCTCCCTAAACACTTCATGCACAGCACGTAGACTGTTCCGCGCAGTATGCGCCGTTGCACCATCCTGCTGAAAGAAAGTATATGTTCGCTCTTCTTCTGTAGGTGCTGCAACAAATGGGTTGAACAGTTGCTGAACATAGCGCTCCGAGTTGATGGTGTCAGTGAAAAAGAATGGGCCGACTATCCTCTTCGCAGACACAGCACACCAAGCGCCTATCTTTTGGTCGTGCATAGGAGTCTCCATTGTCCGTCTGGGATTCGTGTTGGTCCAAATCCTGCCGTTTTGCACATTGACATACCCGGACAGACGAAACCATGCTTCATCTGTCATGTAATAAAGTGTTGGGTCCATTTCACCGCTGACAATGGTCTCCTGAAGCCACTTACAATATTGCATCCGTTTTGCATAATCAGGAGTTTTAAGTTCTTGGAGCGCCATCACGTTGTACGGCCGAAAATGCAAATCCACCTTAAGTATACGTCGGCATGACTTGGCAGATATTCCCGTTGCAGACGATAATCGGCGAATCGACTTCCGAGGGCTTTGTGACATCACTGCGCACACATCCTTGTCTTCAGTACGAATTGTCTCGGGTTTGTTTCTTTTCCTGTTGCACACTGTGCCGGTTTCACGAAATTTCCGCACTGACTTCTGTACCACTGAGTTCGCCGGGGCTGCACAATGTGGACATTTTTCTGTAAAGAACTCCATTAAAATCTTGTATGAGTTATTTCTGAAATACTGTTCCACAATAAAAATCCGCTGTTCCGTACCTAAAACCATTTCCGTTGCCTTTGTTCTCTCTTCACTTACACTTATGACCGCGTACCTACACAGCTCTGGCTGTATCTAACCACTCCGGAGAATTCCTTTGCAGCTGTACACGCAGAAACCGGTTAGAAGTGGAACAAAGTGGTTTTAACTGGAAACCCACCAAACAACTTTAATCCGCCTAACAATGTCTGGCCACGGGATCTCTTTTATATGGCGCACCCGGTATAAATTATGCGTGGTCAGCCATCGAGTGCCAATCTTCAGGGGAGGACGCATCCGACCATGTATAATTTATAGTTGTCGCTAAGTTATTATGAGTTCTGTAGTGCTTGTACTGTTTACGTTATTCATGAATTTTAAATATTAGTTGACAATGACCAATGCAGCAGAGCGCGAGGCCATGGCATCCTAGCTTTGCAATTTGAAGTCTATTTTATGTATACATATATACACTATCTACCAACAAGTAATTGAACACCCCTGCCATCGACGATATCTGCGGTCCTGATACACGTCACGGCCGCCGCCGTTAAATATCGTGTGGGAAACAACAACGCAACCAGTCGCATGCAAGATACCACGCAGTTCGGAGCTCTCTGATTTCGAGAAAGGTGTAATCGTCGGGTGTCACAGAAATGGCCGATCCATACGTGACATATCCAGCGAGTTGAAGTACCCAAAATCGACAGTGGCCTACGTGGTTGGCAAGTGGAAGATGAGAGGTGACTGTCGGAATGTGCCCCTACCCGGCAGACCCACAAAACTGGGAGTTAGAGACCGACGGATGCTGGCCAGCGAAATTCGGAAGAACAGCACCAAATCGATGGGTCACATCCGCGAGGAGTTTCAACAGGCATCCGGGAGTGTTCTTTCGATGAATATCATCCGTAAGGAAACCTATCTTTTCGGTTATCATGGATAACCTTGATCATGGACGTGCTGCCACCCGCAAGCCTTTGATCACCAAGTCCAATAGCGCTGCTCGGCTAACCTGGTGCAAAGAACGTCGACAGTGGACCGCTGAACAGTGGAAACAGATTCTCTGGAGCGAAGAATTAAGGTTCACCCTCTACCGTTCGGATGGCAGGGTCTGGGTTTGGCGTCTGCTTGGAGAACGCTTCCTGCCGGAATTTATTGTGCCAACTGCAAAATTCGGCGGCGGTGGAATTATTATATGGGGGTGTTTCTCCTGGTATGGCACGGGACCCTTGGTCGCAATTCCCGGTAGACTCAAAGCCGAGACCTACTGCACCATTTTGGATGACCATGCGCTTCCTACGTTGTGGCAGTTTTACGGAGTGGACCCATATTACTTTCAGGATGACAATGCCACCTGTCATGTTGCGAGGTGCACCATGGCTTGGTATGGTGACAATGGGGTTAATCGAATGGACTGGCCTGCGCAGAGCTCGGACCTTAACCCTATCGAGCATCTCTATGACGAGTTGGAGCTTCGACTTAAGGGGTGCCCCCACCGTCCGAAATCGGTGAAGGAACTGACCTGTCTTCTCTAAGCCGAGTGGAAGAAAATGCCGCGAGCCGTCGTACAGCGCCTGGTTGAGAGTATGCCCCAGAGGGTCGCAGCTGTAAGCGCTGCTCGTGGAGGTTCCACCAACTATTGAAGGTGAATAAACTTCGTTTACCTTTGCTATCACAGGTGTCCAATTACTTGTTGGTAGATAGTATATATATATATATATATATCATCATCATCATCATTGCCAACCATTATCAATCCACTGATGGACGAAGGTCTCTCCAAGACTCTTCCACAACGGTCTGTCTTGTGCCAGTCTCCTCCATTTCACTCCCGCATACTTCAGAATTTTATCCATCCATCTCCCATGTGGTTTTCTTCTGGGTCTTTTTCTGTCCCTTGGAATCCAATCTAAAATTTCGGCTGTCCATCGATGGTCTGTCCTTCTGGCAACATGTCCAGCCCATTGCCATTTCAGGGATTAAACTCTGATCATAATGTCATTCACTCTTGTAATTTTTCGTATTAACGAGTTCCTCTTCTTATCTCTCCTGGGTCACGCGCGCACACACACACACACATATATATATATATTAGTGGAAGAAAACAGATTATGGCACTGAGAAAAGAAGATGGTTCTGTAACAAGAAATAGAGGCGAAATTTTGACAAGAATGAAAGATTTCTACTCCAAATTATATGAAAGGGATGACACGTGTACTCCAGACATCATGAAAGGTACCAGTACCAGAGTTCTTCCAGTCCTCCCACCAGAAATTGCACATGCAATCAAGAACATGAAGCGGATAAAAGCTCCAGGAGAAGATGGACTTTCTGTGGACATTATACAAGAAGCAAGTGGAGAAATTGAAACTACATCCACACAAGTTTTCATAACATGTCTCAATGAAGAGAAGATTCCTGAGGATTGGAACAATGCTATAATGATCATGCTACATAAAAAAAGGCGACATTGAGGATCTCAGGAACTACAGGCCCAACAGCCTCCTATTAGTGGCTTATAAAATCCTCACTAAGGTTCTTTCACATCTCTTGATGGTAACACTAGACATGGCTCAACCCAGAGAAAAAGCTGGATTCAGCAGTGGCTACAGCACTGTAGATCATATCCATCTACTGAGAGAACTAACTGAAAGAACAAGAGAATGTGCACACCCATTATGCATGGCTTTTATTGGTTATGGAAAGGCCTTTGATTCCGTGAAACCATCAGCAGTTACAATGGCTTCGAAATCCTGCGGTATTGAAGATGCATACATTAGCATTATTAATAACATCTATGAAAATGCAAGTGCAAAGGTTCGGATATTTGAGGATACAGCACGAATAATAAATGGAAACGGAGTGAGAGAAGAGGTGACAGCATTTCTCCCAAATTCTTCAATGCCACATTTCAAAGTTTTTCAATCATTGAACTGGAAAAACAAGGGGATAAACATTAATGGAGATTATTTAACTCACCTTCGTTTTGCTGATGACGTAGTCATTTTTGCAACTAACCCTTCAGAGCTGCATAGTATGATCGAAGAGCTTGCTGACAAGAGTAAAGAAGGTGGATTAAAAATGAACTTTCGGAAGACAACGTTGATGTACAATGTTTTTACAAGAAACAAAGATTTATCGATTGATGGAGAAAAGCTTGAGACAACCGATACCTACATTTATCTTGGGCAGTAGATATCAAGTGAGGGTCACATTGATGAAGAAATTAATCGGGGTATAAAACTTGGATGGAGAGCTTTTGGAAAAAACAGTGCAATTTTTAAGAGCAGTATGCCATTATGTCTTAAAAGAAGAGTGTTTAATCAATGCATCCTGCCAGTGCTTATGTATGGAGGAGAGACATGGACCTTAACTAAAACAAGTTAGTAAAATCATGCAATGCATTGATTGTAATACGCTTTCCAGCATACCAGAAATCATTACTCCAGTTATCACTCAAGTTATGAGGATAATGGCTGTGGAATAAATCTCGGTCCTGTGCCCTGACCTTTGATCCCATTTCGATTATATTAAACACAACCGGTTCAGTATAACTCCGAAATAACATGATAAAGTTTTGTCGCAATGGAAGCATTTTTACGTAAGTTATGATGCATAAGGGCTATGGAATAGATCCCACTCCTGTGCCCTAACCTTTGACCCCATTTTGCCCATTTTAAATAGGATTCGTTCCCAGGCAGGCCCCCACAACATACTAACAATTCATTCAAATCGAAGATATTTTACGTAAGTTATGACGCATAATGGCGATAAAAGTGATTCCGCTTCTATGTCCTAACCTTTGACCCCATTTCGCCCATTTTCAATATGGTTTGTCCCCAGGTTGTCCCCTACCACATACTAAAATTTAATCGAAATCGAACCTTTTTTACGTTTGTTTTGACGCATAAGGGCAATGGATCCCGCTCCTATGTCCTGACCTTTGACCCCATTTCGTTCACTAAATCTTCATTTTGTATATTACGTTAAATACGTACTCGTTGTAAGCAGGTTTTACGGTATACCATAAAGGTTCTGATGCAACACGTAGAGTTTAAAACTTCAACAAATAGAATATTTTGGAAATTATGCTCATTAGCTGTCTATGAAGGTACGTAAGTAGAATACCGAAAAGATGTAAGAAGGAAATGCAGCTGTACTAGACTGCAGACGTTTTGGTGTTCCACCTGTTCTCTCTGCTGGTTATTTTTAAGTACGCTCTGGGCGATTTCGTTTAGGTTTTAAGGATAAAGTCAACTGAACCTGTAGTCCAGCATATGTTTAGAAAGTCGTGGCTCGCCGCCGTGGATGTGAGAGACAGTTGCTTTTCCCCCCATTTCTCGCAGACGTGTTTAAAAAGCGAGACTAACGCATTAAAACATGACAAACAGAAAAAAGTACTACATCAAAGGTTCAAACTTTGCTGTACTTTTTATTCTGCTTGCTGGGTTTTTTTTCCGCATTTTTTTTTATTTGTAATACACGTTATTTACTTTTCTGTATATGCATTTTTCACTATAGATATTTTTCGAGTCATATCAATACAAACAAGTATCTGAAATCCTTTAAACTTTATGAATATTTCTTAGCTTCCTCCACATCGTTCTCTCACTCTCTCCGTCTCTCCAACCTTGAGAACGCCTGATTTTTTATGGTCATCGAAAGAATCACAATGAACTGGGAGTTCTGCATCCGCTTGCTTCCTGTTAGGAGTTTTATTTCAGGTTCGGAAGAGAGCTTGCTTATCCTTGTGATTTCATCGGTTGCAACGCGCTTTATTTTCTCCCCGTCTTCTAGATTTTTATACTTTTATTGCCTTTCACTGAAATACGGTCGAGTGAAACCGACAGAGGTATTACTCCGTCCGTTTCACTTCAGGGCTCTGGTGATATATATAAACGGATGGAATAATTTTTTGATACTTCGGGCAGATTACATGCACCAGCAAAGATCTTTTCCAAAATGTCTCATGCTCTTTCTGCATCTTAATAAATACATAATGAAACTTCTCATGGTCGTACAAATGATTAAAGATCTGGTGTTAAGATTGTGTGCTTAGTGTGAGTCACAAAAACTTACGTATGCAAGGATCTAACAAATTAATTCGCTCGTAAAGAGAAAAAGCTTTAGAGACGGGATCTTACTTTGTTTTAAGTTAATATCAGAATTTTAGGGTTGAATGCAAATAATCTTAATTCTCTGTGTGTGACTTCTGGGAGATCTAAAAAATGTCACTGGTAAAATTGTATTCTAAAAGAATAATGAAGGATTTTTTTGTTCCTTTTTTGATTGGAGGTTTAACGACCACCGTGAGCAACTCAATGGGCACTCAAGCAGTCGCCCGTCCCTAATTTAGGACCATTGGTTCCAGGAAAGGGAGAGATCCAGTGCCGTAAGACAAACACAACATCCATGCCTCACCGGGATTCGAACCCGGACCCCTTTCGGACGAATGATAAGAAGCAATCGCTTAGACCACTGCGGCTAATAAAGGATTACCCTGGGCTCATTAATTTTAGCGAAAGTTTGCATTTTTCAGAATAATCTTTCTTTAATATCATCTAAGTTAAAATCATTTCGCTTTTCGTTAGCGTTTTCCGGGAAGCATTAAGGTGGCCGCTTTACTGTACTCCTAGTGAACCTAAGAGTAGGTTTGGGAAGTTAAGCGCAAAAAATTATTTTCTACGTCATGCGTAAAAAGGCGTAATTTATGTCATAAATGTAATAAATTCAAAACTTGATTTAAATACAATAAAAAACAAAGTGTTACAATGTTACTCGAGTTCTCAGGCTAATAGCGATACGTGCGTGGGTTACTTGCGGCAAATCAAACGAGCTCTCCATTCTACATTTTTCATTTCTTCTATCCAACGAAGAAAGAGCTCGCGAAATTAGCCATTAGACTACTCAACATACCAGCATCGTCAGTACAGGTTGAAAGGTTCTTCAACTGGTCGTACATTCATAACGCAACAAGCTGACTAAGCTTTGAAAATTGACTGGGGCATATAGATATTACACTCTAAAAATGAAAGAGCAAAAATGTGATGATTATTAAAAAGCGCTAAGAAAAATAAGAATGAATGAAACTGTTAGGCAAGTGTTATACAAATTGTATGTAGACGATATGTGATAATGGGACGCCAAATGTCATTTTTAGTTTGAATCTAGTTTTGATAAAATTATTAACACTGTGACATTATTAAAAGTAAAACACAAATTAAAGCAACAATGACGCCTGGATATAGTGAAGAATTTATTAATAAATGCTATGAATCAGGAAAAAATGTACGAACGATTCACATGTTAGTAATCTTTCAGTTTTAAAACATGACAGTGAAAAGTGTGAAACTTTTTTTGTCGTAACGTTTTATTCTTTGTTTATTTTCCTTGGAATAAAATTAATGTCACATATTATTTAGTGTTAAAAAGTTCAATTTTAGTTGAACTGTAAGAGACATTTAATTTTTCTGGTTACTTCGGATAAAATGAATGGCACTGAAGTTATTAAGAGTGATAAAAGTTTAGGTGGGTAATCATGAACATTAACAACTACTGCCAGATTAAAAGAAACGTGAATCTTCTTGTCAAAAATGTTTTATCATTCGCATTAGCTATGTGTGCTTTTGATATATTACCACTATAATTATTTTCATTTCTGTGTTTATAAACTAAACAATTTAAAATAAATGCTTACTTCTAGTTGCGTTAACAGATATTTATTCATTGATTTTCATGTAAATAAATTATTACACTGCATGGAAAATTGTATAATAAATTAGTTTCCTACGCGACGCAAAATATGTATAAATTGCGCGTAATTTATGTAAAATATGTATCGTGTAGTATACGTAGCCAACCCTGCCTAAGAGTATACCGTTGTTGAATGTAGAATTACAGGCTCACAACGTCTCCGTAGGAACGCAAGGAAGGTATCAAACCGCACTGACTACTCCCCACTTTCTCTCATTTACAGTTTTCTGACCTAATCGAATCTTATTGCATCGCCCTTTCCCCCTCTTTCTCTCTCTCTCTTTTTACCCTACGGTTTCTTAAGTACAACCCCTCGCATTTCGCCGATGGTAAATTTGTCTCTGTGCATGTTGAAAGAAGTAGTATTCTATGGCTTCTCTCCAGTCCTTCCGTCCCCAAGTTACGTACATTTCTCAGCAGGACAGTTAGCTACCGAAAGTACGGGGCGTTCTTCATTAAGTAACTTCTCATACCAAAAATCTATTTAAAACGATATCTGCCATTTTTAAAAATGTGTCATAAATAACAATTTTGCCCGATTAACTGCAGAGCAAACAAAAATTCATTCTCACCAATAACGCTGTTGCTTTTCCCTGTAAATGCTAAAAACTACTGTTCATAGTGCCTGTAGCTATTCAGTATCACTATTAGGTTGATTTAAGGCATAGCTGTCATGCCAGCCGTTAATGATGAAGGAGGAGATGACCACTGCCTCCGATGCTTGGAGAAAACATTATTAATCTGCCCGTTCCATGCATCTGCTTTTCATGAACCGCAGAATTGGAGTGAACGGTTTGTTTTATGATCCTATGGCATCAGCGTCTGCGTAGGAAGAGATTCGAACGCATGACTTTTTCTTACAACTTTAAGGTTTAGTACGGTATTTCTCACGAACAGGGTGAGAGTAACAATAATGAGCAACAGCAACTGTCCAGATAGCCGAAGAGAGAGAGGAGGAGGAAACTGAAAGTGGCCAATGTAAGGGAAGCCTTGACCTATCGCTTGAGAGAAGAGGAGGTAGATTTAGTGATTCTCCGTGCGACGAAGAAACTTTTCAGCTTCCCGAACAAAGAGGGGAAGATTACCTTGATGTTCGAAATGGGACATCCAGGGAGAAATTATGTTGGAAGCTGAAAACTTTACAGCCAGGTGGCCGAGAGTAACGTCTAATAGAATAAGCATGGATTGAACAATATGTAAACAATAAAGAGTACCGTAGAAATAATACAGAATCCAGACAACTAAATACGTGGCCTTCCCTATGTACTGCACTGAATAAAGAGCACCTCTGCATGAGAGCGAGTTTTCATTTCACTAGTGATTCGTTCCTTTCATCATCGAGAAAAATAGCTAAAATCTGGGAACTGTTTAATTTCTAAACAAGCGAAGGCATGCCGATTTCACGGGACAGGGCGCTGAAAGAAATCTTGTAACAAAAGCCCGCTAAAAAAAGTGAGCTAAACTGCGTGTATAATACAAAACAGTTAAGATTCAAGTGATCTAGGGATAGTTTAAAATAAAATAATCCCCTAATGGATTAGTCTGAACCAGGGATGGGGAACCTCCAGCTTCTTAGGCCATTTAGTACGTCCTTTTGAGTAAATCCAAATTTTCAGAATCTATCTGCCTTTATGTCGTGTGCGTCCTGCTGGCAGGTACGTCACATTCCCCCCCTCCTAAAGAGGGCCGGGGGCATGGCCCACGGGTCAGCCGTGACCACGAATCGTTGCAGGCTGCCATCCGCTGTAGAACGTGCACTTGAGAACTCCCAATCAATCTGGTGTGTGGAATGCAACGTCAGACACATTTATTTTCGAAGCGCTGGAGAAGAGATTCTCTTATTTTTCCTATCTCGCGGTGTGGAAAGAACATCACACCATTGCGAGTTTTTGAACGGCCGGGTCATCCGGAAAGTTCGGGCGCCATTATAACGAAGTAAATTTCTCCGTCATTTTTGTCAACGCCGGGGCTCGAACCCGGGTCCCCTCATTCCGGAATAAGTCACTCTACCAATTGAGCTACACGGACGTTCGTTCTGACTGCTATCTGCCTTCATGTCGTGTGCGTCCTGCTGGCAGGTACGTCACATCATATTTTATTATTTTTATTTTAATCTTAAAATGACCGTATTTAAAATACCAATGAGTAAAAGAAGATTCATCCAAATAATGATCTCCGACTGACGACCACAATAAAAACATTAGTAAGTCCACCTGCTACACTCAAGATTTCATTCTATGGCTCCTAAAGAACTACATATGGAATTGATTGAGCTCTCAGAAGATAACATTTTAAAGTTTTTATTTGACGCTAAGAAAGATCCAGTTGAAATATGGAAAAATGTAATAGGACCACGCCTTCGGCAACATGCACGAAAAATGCTTTCTTGCTTTTCATCCAACTTATTGCTGCGATTGTACATTCTCCTATCTAACACAGATCTGATCAGATTATATGTAGAGGATTTTAGGAAGGGAGTGTCTGACCTCAGGTCTTAAACAACCCTTAGAAATAGGAAGCTAGGATATTTGGGCTAGAGTGCCCGATAGGAAAGTGACGCGGAAGCAAAATAGAAAGGGGAAGGAAGACGCCCTTATTAATTACGGTGGGGGGGGGCTAGTACCCGGGGTCTGGCGGCTTAACGTGCCCATCCGACGCAAGGCGGATATTTAGCGGTTCGGGCGTTCGTACCCGCCTGGGATCGAACCCGAGGTTTCTCCGTGGCGGTCACGAACGTTGACCACTACGCCACCCGCAGCCCTGCCTACCTAACCCAAATGAAGATGGCGTTAAGGTCACAAATGACGGATACCCATCTAGAGGATCAGATTAAAGTGCGGACCTCCGTGTTGCAACCAAATATTCAAATGCTTCCAGCAAACAGCTAATGTACATTTGGAAGTATAAATAAAAAGTAATGTACATTTCGAAGTATATCTAATGCATTTTCTTACATGCGGCCTTGTTAGATTACAGCTAACTTAGTGCGGCCTTCCAGCATGAAATGGTTCCCCACCTCTGGTCTATGCCAATTCGGAAAAAAAAAATAATAATAATAATATTCTGAAAAATTTCGAAAAGAATTTGAAAGGGAATAATTTCCTCATACCTTATTTTTCTAGTACGTATTCCTCCAAAGTTAGATTTAGCCTGACTTCCTTAGTCTAAACAACTTTTGTGTCGGCTGAGATAGCAGAAGGAACGGATTGGGACACTCTAGTGGGGGTAGGGAGGGTTGAGAGGCAGATGATGTCTTTTATTTTTGCATGCGGTCTTGTCCCGAGTACATCAGCTTGGCGTGCTGTCCGTGACGGTGTAGTTGTTCCGGACAACAACCAGCTTTCAAACTTGCTATCATCAGGTCCACAGCAGAACTGAGTTCGGTCTCAATTTTAAGAGCCCGAGCCCGAGCCCGAATTTTATATTGCAAGATAGAGCCCGGGCCCGAACGAGCCCGAAAACTATGATTAACCTCTTTAGACATTAAAAAAAAAATTCCTCTTCCAGACTTCCACGCTATGCAATTAACCGATGCCTTTCTCAACTCGGGAGTGAGGAAGGGATGGTAATCTATTTGTACAGTTTCTTTGGCAATTCATTTCTTCCATGAAATGTTTCGGGGGATCGGGCATGAGGAAAAACAGGGAGGCACCACAATCTACGTCGTACGTGGCTCAATAGAATTAGCAGGGGACTGACTGCCCCGTTGAGGTAGGAAGGAAAATTTCGTCAGCTTGCTATCTACTATCTATAGTTCTTAGAGAAACTTTTCCTTCGTAGAAATTCAGTAATTCATGGCCTATGGAATTTGTCACCCAAGCCCGGAATAAATAACCCTACCGAGTTCCCACTCCCCATCTAGGACCAGTTGCCGAAGAGTTCTCTGTAACAACTAGAAAGTGTAAAAAAGTCTCATGTGCTAAATCATACAAAATCAGTTTAAAAAAAAAGGAAGAAAATTATCTCACTCTCTCAAAGCCTGAGCCCGGGCTCGATTTGGGCTTTCGGGCTCGGGTTCAGCCCGTCTCAGCACTGGTCCACAGCCTCTAGGCTACCCTCAGCCCTATTTGGATTTGTTGTCTTTATTATTCAATTGCTTTTATAAAAAAACCTATATTCCTGATTATTTTTACTCCCCGCATTTTAGTTGTTTTTTTTCCAATTACTGCTCCGTTATACCACTCAATGCCATATCTTCAGTGTGATTAATACGTCGCTGTTCCTAACATTTCAGGTGGATGTAGCTTGTTACACGAAAAGAAATCAGAGAAAGGGTATTACTTTTTTTTTTTTTAATCCTGTCGCTAGTACAGACTTGTTTAATAGAAATGGTCTTCGTTACTGTTGGGTTATTTATTGATGAGCGGTGCTGATTACATACGTGCTTTCAGATTGCAGGTTCCAAGCACGTGGGACAAGGGAAGAAAACTGACAGTTTATGTTTCACATGTGACATTTGCTTTTTTCTGTCTAGAAGGAATATTTATTTATACTTTCAGCGAGGAGCAGAATAAAATGTCCAAGACGTAGCTTCCACCTGTCTTATTCGCGCCATTTTCCCTTATGTGCATCCGAGGCAGGGGCGTACTGATAGCTCCCGCAACCTCAGCGTTGCGGGGGAGGGGGAGGGGGCGGTTCACGGTCAAGAGGGCTTCTAGCCTCAGCAAAAATATTTTACAAAATGTTTACCGGAAATGTCATATGAAGCTGGTTTAGGAAATAGCCAAGAATTTTCATGATAGCTTTGAATGAAGCATTAAAGAGAAAAGCAACTTCTCTTTTCAATAAATAAAGTAAAATATTTGGAAATATATGTGCCGCCCCGATGGCGCAGTGGTCTAAGTGTTGGCTTCTGATCATTCGTCCGAAAGGGGTCCGGGTTCGAATCCCGGTGAGGCATGGATGTTGTGTCTGTCTTACGGCACTGGCTCTCTCCCTTTCCTGGAACCAATGGCCCTAAACTAGGGACGAGCGACTGCTTATAGCCCATTGAGCTGCTCACGGTGGTCGCTAAACCTCCAATTAAATAAATATATATATATATATGTATATATACAATGTGTATATATATGTTCGCAGTTTTAGTTCATAAAAACGGTATGACCGGAAAGCAGTTTCTCGAGATGACTTGAGGCCTCTTCCGCAGCAGTAGCAATAGTTCCTATATGTGCATATTAACGAGATGATGCGAAAGTAACATCCGTTCAATGAATGAGATTTTTATACCAAAGAGGATAAGAAGTTATGCATTGTAATTGTTTGCATATAACTGTGCATTCTTCAGAATACATAGTTCATAATAAAAGTTCTGCACACTGTCCATTTTTGAGAAAAGTGTGAAGCAAAGGAGAAAACTTACCTTATTGCCGTTTAATGTACTCCCTCCGCTGCTAATGACAGCTTACTAGCGGTGAGGTAGGTCCTAGATGCCCCGTAATACGCCCTCTGTCGTATTACTCGGGTCACGCCCAATGACAGTTCACCCAGAGATTAATAGCGGATTCCACGGAGCCAATTTTTTAACTTTGGGATAAGATCAAAGTCGGGTGGGCCGAGATCAGGGCTGTATGGTGAGTGGGATAAAGTTTCCCAGCCATATTTCGACAAAAGTCCCCTTTCCAAGGCTGCACCATGACACGATGCGTTGACATGCAGCAAGATCGCTCCCGCTTCCAGCAAGTCGGAGCGATTTTGACGAATTTTCGGACTCAACTTTGTCCTCAGGAAGAAATTGTGCTTCGATCAAGAGTTCCTTCCCCGCAAACTTCTTGAAAGTCAGTGTGGATCTGTGTCGGAGATTTTCCCCGTACAGTTTCTATTTTCACGTACGAGCGCTGGTCTAACGGTGTGACTCGACCTGAGGAGCTGCACGATTCCATTTCCAAACCCTCCCACGTCCACACAGCAAATGATAGCGCATCGTTCTGACATCACTGCGTTACTGAGAGTCTGACCTTGTGTTACAGGGCTTGGTGCTGACTTATATTACCGCGCCCTATGTGGAGGGTTCGTTTGATGTTTGCTCTGCAGTTAGTTCTGCATCGGAGGTTTAACCCGTGATTCTCCCACCTGGAGCAGATAAATACAATAGAAAGTATAGAAGAGTGAATCGACTGAGGCTAAATTTTGCAGTGAGGAAGAATTTTATTCAGATGTTACGGGGAATGTCTTTAAGTCTTGTCCTGATCTCCGTTTTTCTACATATTAACCCCTCATAATCCCCATCCATCTCTCTCATCATCGGCCTCATTCCTTCCTCCTTCCCTTCGTCCCGAAGATACTGCCTCCTCCGCTAAAGATCTCCCGCTTCGTCGACCTTCTGCCTCCGAGTTCTCTCCGCTCTTTCTTTTTCCGATAGCCGACCCCCGAACCAAAACTCTCCCCCGTGTCAAGTCTCCCCCGTGTCAAGTCCGATCTTTGGGGTGAATTCTCACCCCAAAGATCTCCCGTGTCAAGTCTCCCCCGTGTCAAGTCCGATCTTTGGGGTGAATTCTCACCCCAAAGATGCCTCTTCTCCGAAAACGCAAGATTCATTAATTGGCTCGCTGGCCCCCTCTACTCGCTTCGCCGCTTTGCTTGGGACAGCTGAAAAGCAATAATGCCCAGTTTCATTCTTCTCACATCGACGAAACTATAAATATAACACCCTGCTGCGACGCGTGGGGAAAAAAGGTACTTTGCCTGTTCGCTGCCCATCTCATCCAAATGGCGGGAAATGAAAGAAAATTACTACAATTCACTATCTCTAAAAATGGCTACAGAATTTGGCTTCTGATAAATATGGAAGCCCCGGTTACACTTGACGCAATCATTTCCCGATTGCATCATCCGCTTCCGTCTTAGATTAACGTGTGCAGAACTTGTGTTATCACCCTCGTATAATGAACTAAAAGATGTTCTTCGCGGAGACTTTTTTACTACGTGCAAAATATTGTGACATGCCGTTAAATGCCTTCTTTTACATTCAAGAGAAAATAATTTTAGAAGTTTTGGAATTTTTGTGCTGCAGTTCTTAACTGTTACTTACTTATTTGCTTATTTATGTTCTGTATTTTTGTATAAATCGGAAAAAGTCCTTAGACACTGTCACATGGCATTTACGTGTGGTGTTTTTTACCCTTTCCATCCGTAGGTTGAAGAATCGTATATGCTCCAGCTTTGTCCGTCTGTCTGTCTGTACGATAACTCGCGTAAAAATGGTTCGATTTCGATGAAATTTCAGTACGTATTAGGGGACAATCTGCAAAGGAACCCCATTGAAAAATGGGCGAAATGGGGTCAAAGGTCAGGACACAAGAGGGGATCCATTCCACCGACCTTGTGCGTCATAACTTACGTAAAAATGCTTCGATTGCGACAAAACTTCATCGTGTTGTTCCAGAGATGTACTGCACCGGTTCTGTTTAATATAATCGAAATACGGTCAAAGGTCAGGGCACAGGAAGGAGATTTATTCTACATCCAATTATCCTCATAACTTGACTAAAAATGCTTCTATTGCGACAACACTTTAATATGTTGTTCCGGAGGTATACTAAACAATTATTTCTAATATCATCGAAATGGGGTCAAAGGTCAGGGCATAGGAGCTAGATTTATCCCACAGACATTATCCTCATAACTTGACTCAAAATGCTTCTATTGCGACAAAACGTTAGTATGTTGTTCCGGGGGTATACTGAACCGGTTCTGTTTAATATGTTCAAAACGGGGTCAAAGGTCAGGGCACAATAGCAAGATTTATTCCACAGCCATTATCCTCATTACTTGAGTAAAGATTTCTGGTATGTTGGAAAGCGTATCATAATCAATGCATTGCATGATTTTACTAACTTGTTTTCATTTTGTGTAGTATATTATCTGATTGTTGGTTATTTAGACCTTTTCTTGTCGTGTTTCTGTTTTGTACCTTATCTTTTGTTATAGTTTTTAGTTTGCTTTTGTTTCTGATGTACACCGTTTGGCATGGCGTTCTTTGGCACATGAGTCTCTTGCTGCAATGAACTCCAGCCAAACGACTAACAGCAGTTACTTGTTTTATGTGCTGACAGTGAGACGTTTCAAAGAGGACGTCCTTAGTTTCCTAAAGGAATAAAATCTGCATATGATTAATTTTGAAGTAAGGGTTTTGTAGTACTTTGTATTGGTATAAAACTATAGGGCAACCATTTTAATTACAACCTGCACATTTGTGTTACACTCAATGAAGCGCAATAATTTTGGTTTTACGAAAATACACTCACGGACAATGAAATTTGCGCACCGAGAAGGAAGATCGGATTGAACTGAAATTTTATGGACGTAATAATACAGATGAATGATACACATGATGGCGAAAAAAGAGCTGCAGGACAATTACAGACGGATCTGTGGCACACAGTCCGGTCACCTTCAACCGCGCGTCGCACCGCCTCGCTCCCGCACGGGGATAACTGGTTTTCCAGTTATTTGGGGAGCGGCGCCCCCACGGCCCGAGCTGACCTTGTGACTGGTCAACATCTGATGTCATGCCACAGCTTGTTTTTTATTTTGGTGCTGTTGGAGTTTGCAGGGACGGCTGTTCATCCAGCTGTTGGGGAGTCGCGTCCCCACGTTCCCGAGCTGGTCTTGTGTCTCGCTTTTTCGTTTTTATTTATTTTCTCCACTGGCTAGTTGCCCGTGTTGTATTCTCTACCTAATCGCTACCACGTTATGTACTAACACCCCGGTCTTGTGGTTTTGTTACCCTCCACCACTAACTGATTTATATTAACCGCTCAGTTCGTAGGTTGCTGAGATTCCGTTTAGGTTCCCTGCCAGGATTTGTCTTCTTTGGATTTCTTTTTTTTTTCCTTTTAGCTGGTTTGGGTGCTAGACCTACCTGCATGTTTGCCGCGTGCGGAGACCCGTGAGGCGGAAATGGGATGTCTGGCGGCTGAGGTCGCAGGAGACCGGTTAAGTGCCTCCTGTGTACCAACACCCTCTTCGACCCCGGCTTCGCTGTAAACGGGAGGCTAGAGCCTAACCCACCTCTGGTCAGAAGTCTTGTACCAAGTCGTGTGCAGGGCTTTAGCGGCTTTTTGTCGTATTGCACGGCAGGGTGAGCCTGGGGTTGTCTGATCATGCCAAAGGCGTTGGCATGACGGTACCCGGAGGCCGAAGTGTCCGCCGAGTGCGTGTGATCACAGCCAAAGGACTATATTTGCAACTAAGCTCTAGAACTGTGTCTTGCGTCATGTGTTTGGCTTGCGGACCTCCAGTTCTCCCCTGTTGGGCTCGATTGTGGGCGGACTACGTTGCTGATGAATTTTTCTTACTCCCATGGGGAAACATAAACTCTCCTCAAAATTTAAAAAACAACAGGATATGGTGATTGATCAGGGGCCAAATTTGCCTCAACCACCTCCCACACATAACACACTGAAGAGAACTTTCGTTGAAAAACGACATCACCGCGACGTATCTTTAGATCCAGGTGTTGAGCCGTCAGCTCAGAAACGTCGCATTACACTTGCAGATTCGATACCTCAAGCTACTTTTCTCGTCATTTCTTCTACTGACCAGATGTTGAAACTTTCCTCAAAGTCTCCTTTTTTCATCTCGAAGGCACTTGCGGGTGTTGCTGGCTCTTTGAAGTCAGTAAAGAAGCTACGCTCTGGTGACCTGCTTGTGGAAACTTGCACTCTCTCTCAGAGCAAATCTCTTCTGCAGTTGACCAGACTTCAGGATATTCCAGTTCAAGTGACGGCACATCCGTATCTCAACACCTCCAAGGGAGTCATTTCTGAGCCCGACTTGTTGGTCTGCGATGAAGATGAACTTGTGTGTGAACTTGCTGATCAGGGTGTCATAGCTGCCCGACGCATGACTTTCAGGCGCGATGGCGCGCTGATCAAATCACGAAATGCTATTTTGACTTTTAACAGCCCGAAAGGTACCTACTGAAATAAAGGCTGGTTACTTGTTATGTGCAGTTCGTCCTTATATACCAAATCCTCTACGCTGTTTTAAGTGCCAGAGGTATGGACATTCCCAGCGGTCCTGTAACAGTGCTGCGAGGTGCGCCAATTGTGGATCCCGAGACCACGAAGGGACTGGATGCACTTCAGAGCCCTGCTGTGTAAACTGTGGTGACTCCCACGCTGCTTATGCCCGGTCCTGTTCGAAGTGGAACGACGAGAAGGCGATCCAGCGCCTCAAGACCCTGGAGGGCCTCTCGTACCCTGCTGCCAAGGCCAAGTTGGGTATTCCCAACAACCGACAGCGTACTTTTGCCGCAGTGGTTCAGTCTCTGCCGCAACCCGTGCAGCCCTTTGTTCCGCGCCCTGTAGCTCTCGCCGCACTTGCCAAGCGATCTACAGCTGACCAAGCGACACAGGTGTTTTTCCCCGAGCTCGAGATTTTTCGAATACCTGATTCTGGGCCTTCTCTTTGCTGCCGACCGTCTCTTCCAGTTTCCAGTCGAAAGCCTGCAAGTGCGGAAGACCCGGCCCTCAATCCGCAAAGGTGTGCAGTGTCCATCCAACTGTCTCGGCATCAGCGAGGTCCCCACCCTCAACCAACATTATAGAGGAACATAGGGGGGAGGAGAGTTACAGTTCGTCCCCAGCCTCAAACAACATTGCAGAGGAACATGGGGGGGAAGAGAGTGACAGTTCGTCCCCGCCCTCTGCCAGCATTGCAGAGGAGTGTGGGGAGGAGAGTGACTCATCCTTTGTGTAGTTGTGTTTAAAGAAAAAAAAATAAAAATAAAAAAATGAAAATTATAATTATAATAGTAAATTAATAAATTTTTATATAAACCTAATTAACTACCTTGTCTTCACAGCTTTCATGATACTCTTTTTCAACTTTTACCAAGCCTGTCTGTTCTTAATCATTTTCCACGTTTTTAAAAATCTGTGGCTGATAGTTCTTTGTCTGGCGCTCTTTGGCCAAACCTGGCCCTTGCGCCAATAAAATCCAACAACCAACCAACCAACCAACCGCACCGCCTCGTGCGGCGATACACGCTGCAATACAGTCCGGCATGGAGGCGAACAGACGCCTGATGTTGTCCAGCGGCCGACTGGCCCACACGTGTTGGACGGCATGCTCCAAATCCCGGATAGTGCGGCACGGTGGCAGCTGGAGTTTTAACTGGTTCCACACATGCTCGATAGGGGACATGTCCGGGGAGCAGGAAGGCCGTGGAAGAGTCTTGAAATGATGTAGGCAGTCCTGGGCAACACGAGCCGTGTGCGGGCGGGCATTATCCTGCTGGTATAGTGCACCTGGAATCCCAGCTAGGAATGGGAGCACAACGGGCCGTAGGATCTCATCCACATACCGCTGGCCCGTCAATGATCTACGTACAACTACTAGAGCTGATCGGCTATTGTAGGCTATGGCCCCTCAGATCATAATGCCTGCAGTGGAGGAGCTGTAGCGCTCGATAGTGAGGTTGAGATTGTGCCGTTGATCCGGGGACCTCCACACCCGGACACGATGATCATCTGTCCCCAAAACGAAGCGGCAGGGTTTTTCCGGTAGGCCACTGATCTCAGTCAGAGATCTTCCTGCCTTTATCTCGTCCAGCTAACTAACGTCGAGTATCTTCTTTCACTCCTGCTGTGTTGTGGGTGCGTATCCTTAGTTTGCTGGTTTTGCGTGAGATACGGGGGTCCTTTTGCGCCTGTCGTAGAAAAGTTTTTTCTCGCACAGTATTCCAGTATTCTGCCGACTAAACTAGTCCTGATGGACTGTTTACAGTGATTTATACCTTCTTATCTACGACACTGGTGACGTCCAAAAGTGTGCAGGGGATCTGTGAAATATCTTTAACAAACTAAAAAAAGTTTGCTGTTATTCTCACTTTTTTTATGTAGTCTGAATAAGCTGCATTCCTAATTCACGTATTTAAATGCGCCGTTTCATAATAAAACATATACATGTATAAATAGTTTACGTCTGTCTCTGACGTCATTCAGTACTTGCAGCACCATTTACTTTTATCCGGTGGCTGAAATCGGAACTAAGCTCATCCCTATATGTCCGGTGCGTAACTGGAAGACCGTGGGTTTAATTCCCAGTGGCGTTCAATGAGAATGTTTCCGTGACTCACTTATAAACGTGGAAAGAGCGATGACTTCTGTTTAAATAGCATATACTTCCAGCGGGAGATGGATATTTTGGATGGGTTTTTCTATATACTTCCCGCCAAAATCTTTTCTCATTCCTTCCAGCTTACATGCTTATGCAAAACGTCCTTCTTCTCTCCAGTCCCAAGCAAGACTCTCTTTTTATGATCACTCTGTATTTTCCCTTTCACTCTCTGCCGCTTGGAGGAAGATGCTCGCTACGCAAGAAGTTGATTGTTAATTGATGAAGGTTGAATTGTCACTCGCGGGGTCTCTCCCAGCAAGTGTTTGTTCTCCAACGACGAGGAATGAAGGTCGGGGTGTGGTCCTTTTATTCGTGGGTGGTCTACGGTCAACGAAAGAATGGCTTTCCCGAGGGATATCTTCAGCGCCTTTTCCATCTGAAGGCGAATTTATATCTGCTGCATTCGCGCGTTGAATAACCGAAGTAACTACTTAATTATATCCTTAATATTGCTATATGACAATGGTCAGCATGCTCCCCTGACTTAAATCCAATTGAGCATGCCTGGGATCCACTTGGAAGACCTATTGCAGATCGACCGGCAACACCGTTGACTCTTCGTGAAATGGTGACTGTCCTCATTTAGGAGGACAAGATACAAGAAAGGTGAAAATATCCTTAAAACCTCCTCGCTAACATCACCGATTTCATGTCACGTAGGTGTGCAGCAGTCTTGACCGTTTGAGGGGGACCACACGTCCTGCTAGAGGTCAGTTAACACCTTCAAAAAGTTATTTTTTCTTGTTGTACTGGTACCCATATCACATCATGTGCATTAAATTATAAAAACAAAAATTCGCTAATGTGCTTTTTTGTTTTTATAATTTAATTGTATTGTATCTTACATAAAAATAATATTTTACGCTCAACAACGTCAGTTGCAAATGATTTCCGTTACAATATCTCTGGTTCCCCTAATTCTTTTGACCAGTGTATTATTAATACAATACAGCTTTAACGCTCTTTACATTGAAAAGAGTATCAGAAGAGTTGCGAGAAACCCATCCCAGGGAGACTGAAGAGTAGACTTTGTTCTAACCTGAGAAGCTTTAAATTTAACTTTTGACACTGATTGGCTAAAGCGTTGTTCAATTAATTTTTGACTGATGAAATCGATCTCGTTTGGAATTCAACTTGTTCCTTTCAGGGAGAGACTGATGTTCAAAATTAAGTGTGATCACATTTAACTCCGATAATGGAATCCACCTCCTGTCATTGGAGCTCCCAAGTAACTTGACGTTACGCTTATACAAATTTATTTCTTGGTTCTCAGGTGTCATTTCCTCTCTTTCTCGTTTTGTTTGCAAGTTTTGCCCATTCATTCATTCACTCATTCTTAAGGAAGACCTTTCAGTATCTTCAGATTTTACGAAAGTTTCTTCTGTCGAACTGTAGGCTTGTCTGACACGGTGAGACGCAGCCGTTGGTGTAATTTTTCGCAAGTTGTATCGAATTTCCTCTCACTCTTGATTTGAGCTCCATCAGGTAAACAACGTGAAATGAGATGTGAGCTTTGTTATTTTACCTTAAATGAAGCATTTGTCCGCCTCAGTCTCCCCCAAGCTTTGCTTTTCGCCCCCCCCCCGGGGGTCTCTTTTGCTCTTTCTTGTAAAGATTTATCTTCTGGAAAGTTGTTTACTTCAGTCTAGTAAAGTGCATTTCTTTTCCGCTGTTGAGATTGGAGAACCTCGTCTTCGATCTCTTTTTTTCATCATAAAACATGTGTCCCCCTCCCCCTCCTCCGTGCTGTGAGGATGTGTCACTTCTCATAAAGTACCAAGTCTTTGTACGAATGACAGCACTAGAAATAGCATCTATCATTCGAATGAAAATAAAAAGGCGGCATGTAGTGTTCCTATTGCAGAAGCGAAGCTCTTTCACAACACATGATGGAGACATGAGATTGGTGGAGTTGTATCTTTTTCTTATCCATTTGTACTTTCACAGTCTCGCAATGAAGTTTGCGGGTTGAAAGTTGAAGTAACGACTTTCATATTGAAATGCCTCCGTGTCTTCCACTCCTCACCCGCTTAGAATTCGCTAATTTTTTGCATGTAAGACATTGCGCAGTGAGAAAAGATGCGAAGAAGCACGAAGAACGGTTTAACTTCCTTTCAAGCGCTAGCCAGAAGAATGTGATGCCGCTGCGCTAAGTGAAAGAATTACAAACTCAATTAAGAAATGTTTCCTTATGAGAACATATACTCAAGTCACAAAATTTTGTCTTTTCTTTCTTTTTTTTTTCTCGAGAAACATGGGTTCCTTATGCTCGACAATCTTCCAACGTTTCGGCAGCACACACTTTATTAGGGACATTCCACGGAAAAAATAATAGAATAAAACTCTAAGACTGCAATTCTTAACCGTTTAGATCTCACAGTTCTTACTCCTACGTACAGTAGTTTATAACTTAGCCTGTGTCGCATAGCATTTTGCATTGAGTTGCGATATACACTCATCGTCAAAAAAATAGTTACACCCAGAAGATGCAAATGATTGAAGTATACATGCAAATGATTGAAGTATCACGCTCAGACGCACATGTGACGCAAGCAAGGAGGGGTCGTAGCGCTGTACCGGACCGGCTATATAAGTCCGTTCTGCTGCTTGCGCTTGCCATAGCCGCGGATGGCTTAGTGGTTAGTAATTCAGACTATCGATACAAGGTCCCCAGGTTCAAGCCTGAGCTGATCTCTCGGAGATGGTGTGATTTACTAACAATCGCTGAATATCCGCCGTGCATCGGACGAGCACGTTAAGTGACGGCCCCCAGGCTGGACCCACTGGTTAAATGGGTATCCTTTCCTATGTCCCACCTGAAATTCTCTCACCCCTCTATGTGCAATATCGTACTTGTACGGTGGCGCCATCTACTGTACTCTAATCTCACTACAAACTGTTCTGTCAAAGTCGCTGGACTTGCACTCATTCCTTCCGTTTCTGTGTCTTGCCCAAAAGGCGATCTCGCTGTAGGTGTCTGGAACCTAAACTCTACTCACTGTGGACGGAAGTCCTACAAGAAAATGACAAATACCGTAGGTTGTTTTGCGCTTGCCATTCTGACTCGTGCTGTTGTGTTAATTGCATCCTTTGCAAGTGAAGTATGCCTCGGAGAAAAGTTCGGAACCAATTCGAGCAGTTGGAGGAATTCGAAAGGGGCCGCATCGTCGGGAAGCGGGATGATCTTATTGCCGTATTGGGATGATCTTATTGCCATACCAGTTGTGCGGATATCACCATAGCACTCTGTTAGTGGCAGTGAATAGAACAAGGCACGCAGCAGCGACAGGAAGGGTCTGGGAGACCTAGACGAACCAGAGAGAGAGAGAGAGAGGACTGACGGGTTGTCGGACATGCACAGTGACCCAACAGCCACGATTGCGGATATTCAGTGAGTAGTGGTGTCCTCTACACATCGTCCGATTAGTACCAGCACCATTGGCAGACGGATGCACGACGTAGGACAACACGCACGCAGACCGTTACGACGACTGCCCTTAGCATCATTGCATCGTCGCCAAAGACTGCAATTGTGTCGTGCCAGACTGTTTTGGAGCCACTCAGAATGGCAGCGGGTGATCTTTAGTGACGAGTCCCGCTTTTGTCTTGGAGGAGACGACCTCCGAATCCGTGTGTGAAGGCACCGTGGTCAGCGCCAAGATGAACGGTTTGTTGTCGAGCGTCACACGTCCAGAAGGCCTGGTGTCATGGTGTGGGGTGCAATTGCCTACGATGTCCGATCACCTTTGGTGTTCATTACAGCCACTTTGTCAGCCCAACGTTACCTTAATGAGGTTCCGCAACCAGCAGCCCTACCTTTTCTGAACGTTCACTCCGGTGCTTATTTCCAACAGGACAACGCTCGTCCGCATACTATTGTTTTTTGTTTGTTTTTTATTGGAGGTTTAACGACCACTGTGAGCAACTCAATGGGCTATAAGCAGTCGCCCGTCCCTAATTTAGGGTCACTGGTTCCAAGGAAGGGAGAGAGCCAGTGCCATAAGACAAACACAACATCCATGCCTCACCGGGATTCGAACCCGGACCCCGTTCGGACGAATGATCAGAGGCCATCGCTTAGACCACTACACCACCGGGGAGGCCATACTGCTGTTGTCTCGAGAGTTTGTCTTCAAAACTCTGACACTCTGCCATGGCCAGCCGCATCGCCAGAACAATCGCTGATTGAAAATGTGTGGGATGCTATTGAACGCGTTATCCCCCCTACCGCACAATGTGCAGGAACGGCGTGAGAAGATTCAAGCTGCATGGGATGGCTTATCGCAGGACACCATTGGGAACCTGTACAACTTCATTCCGCGACGTCTGGCATGCTGTGTGAGCAAACATGGAGGCCCGACGCCGTACTGAGAGACACTACTTATTGGCGTGTTGCTCAATAAATATTGTCCATATGAGTCTCAACGTTTAATTATTTATTGTTGTTGGTAACCTTTACCTTACTCTCGAATAGTATTGAAATTCGACCCGTCCTTTTGAATGCAACTATTTTTTTGACGATGAATGTAGTTTGTGATTTATGGAGCATAATTTTGTGAAAATTTAGGGCTACGCATAAAGAGATGCTAAAGGAAAGGTTATGGAATGTTGCGCCTATTTGTCAATATTCTTAAGAGTTTACGACCTCAAATGCTAAAATTGGAGAAAACGTTTACAGAAATGGAACGAATAAAAACTGATTTCAAAAACACAATCAGCTTTAAGATTTCAGATTACATTAAAACATTCTGAACTCAAAAAGTGGCGCAGTGGTGTAAATGATGGCTTGCGAAAATTCTTCCGAGATGGGTTTGAATCCCGGTGAGGTATGGATGTTGTGTTTGTTTTAAGACACTGGCTCTCTTCCTTCCTTGGAACTAGTGGCCCTATATTAGGGACGGGCGACTGCTTATAGCCCATTGAGATGCTCACGGTGGTCGTTAAAACCTCCAATCAGAAAAAACAAAAACAAAAAAAAACTCAGAAACTTTAATTCGCAGGAAGCTTGGGGGATTCTTTTCTGAAAGGAAAAAAGACGTTTCAATGTTGTTATATAGAAATATCTGAATATAATTAAACAGTGCGACCTCAAATTATGCAACGAAAACAGCAGATAGAAATTGTCTTTAGAGTAAAAAAGGCATTTGACAGATCATTCCGGAAAATTATTTCTTCTTTGACCGGGAAACACCCATGGTACAAATGGATCGATCTCCGCTGCAGAAGGGGCAAACTTTCTCGGAGAAACCCCGCGTGAGAACTGACCTCCAGCAATTAGCAACTTTTTCCGTCGCAGATCACAGAACAGCATCTTCCTTCAAGAGTCCCCCAAGCTTCCTGCGAATAATAATGAGGAATGGATATATACACGGTCTTTGAAAAACAGTGTTGAACTTGTAATTTTGGGGAAGTAGAACGATTCTCCTAAAAATATAGTTAAGAAGGAAAAAGAATGGATTCAGGAGAGAGAAACATAATCAGAAATCCAAAATACCAATCTCCACGCACGAAGTAACACATGCAGGGCGTTTCAGTCGCTCTTGGCCCCTGATTTTCTCTTATAACTTGAAAACTAATGGACGTAATTCAATGAAATTTGACATGGAAATACCTTGCTGTATGAGAAGTATGGTCAGCGCATTACCGAGGATATGGAACCGAGTGGCAGAGCTACTCTCTAGCCTGTGTGTTGCGCCTGCGCGCAGTGAAGGCCTATTGCGTGTTCGCTGTCCTCGGCAGTTGGTGCGACGCACCTGACTATGCTGTTGTTATGGGATCGTCAACAGCCATCGTGCCTTTGTGTTACGAGCAATTACAGTATGAACCAGTACGCAGTGGAACAGCGCCTGTTTACTGTCCGCACGTACTGGAAAACTGCATCGATTAAGGACTGCCAAAAACAATTTATTGCGCAGTTTGATGTTCGGAAACCACCGGCAAAATCCTCCATTCAGTGTGCTATATGGAAATATTCAAGCTTTAATTAAATTGTTATTTTGTGTGCCAACGACAGCTAGGGAATTCCTCAGTAAAAAAGGAGCTTATCAGGGATTCATTTCGGGGAAAGCCTTCTTTCCCGGACCGGGACCTCCCACGAACAAAAGGACACCCCTTTCCCCAGCCGTTAGACACGACTCTAGCTCACTAAGAGCCCTTAAGAGACAATCCGAGTAAGCAATTAAGGACACAACTTCTAACGTCAAAGGAGGACAGATCGTAAAGAGGATTTGGACGTAGCAGTCATAAACGGAGGGTCTTGTTGGAGATCTTCGGTGGGAAGGAGAAAAGATATCACGCGGGCATGTAGCCACGTAAAGATAAGAACAGATTTGGCGGGGGAAAACGTAGATAAAGCCGCCATGTACATCCATTTCCCGCTGGAAGTATATACCATTTATTTTGACTAACCAATATTCCCTTTTCTACCCCGATCCGAAGAATAAAGATAAGTGCAGTCGAGATCATCTGTCATAACATTCAATTTGTTTAACTACTTATTTATTTGCTTCCCTGCTCCAATGACAGGAACCTTCAACTGACAACGATTCTTCTGATAAGTTGGAGTCCACCACAATACATACAATCAAGCCAAGCCAACACGTATCTAGTGAAGACACTGGAAACCACGGGAACATTGTTGGATGTTCACAAAGGAGGGCGTCCGAAACTGCTAAAAGCTACGGTGCAGGAAGTGAAAAACAGATAGCTGGCTACCCCACACAAGTCGTTGCGTAAACTGTCGGACAGCAGTTTGTCAACGCACATCCGGGAATACTGGACTACATGTGGTTCCACCTAAGTGGGCACGTCAATTCCTAGAATATCCGTATTTGGGCTAGTGATAATCCTAACACCGTGCATGAGACACCTCTTCATGATGAAAAAATTGGGGCGTGCTGTGCTCTGTCGCGGCGCCTCATTATTGGCCCAATCTTCTTCCATACAACGGTGGAAGCCGCAGTCTACATGGAAATCTTCCGTGAGTTTGTGAATCAGTTGGACGACGTGGAACCCCGTGCTGGCTATTTTCAGCAGGATGGTGGCATCTGCCACACCTCCAATGTTAGCATGGCTGAAATTATTTCCTTCTTTGAAGATCGTGTCCTTTCTAAGGGACTTTGGCCACCAAGGTTCCCTGATCTTACCCCACCGGATTTTTTCCTATGGGCCATGCTAAAAGGGAAAGTGTATCGCAACAAGCCACGGACTCTCATGGAACTGCAGGAAAACATTCGGCGGGAAATTGAGGCTGTGACTCTAGATGTGTTTGGTGAATGAATACCTTCCGTAACATGGAGATGCGTGTTCAGGCATGCCTTGGTGCTAATGGCGACCACTTTCAACACTTGCTCTGAGATCATCATGCTTTTCCGGCACCAAGGCAGGTCCGTGTCAAATATCACCGAATCACATCCTTTAGTTTGCAAGTTATAAGGGAAATTCAGGAGCTGAGAGCGAGTGAAACACCCTGCATTCTAACAGTTCAATATTTTCCTATTCCCCTCAATTAGAGGAATAAAGATATTACGTACTTCAATTTGTTTGCTTGTTTATTTGCTTCCATGCTCCAATGACATAGGAACTTGCAGACAACCATTGCTCTGATATCAGTTTGGGGTCCCCTTCATCGACTAAGAACTTAGTAAAATCATGCACTGCATTGATTATGATACGCTTTCCAACATACCAGAAAGCATAACTCAAGTTATGAGGATAATGGCTGGGGAATAAATGTTGCTCCTGTGCCCTGACCTTTGACCCCGTTTTGATCATATTCAACAGAACCGGTTTAGTATATCTACGAAATAACATCATAAAGTTTTGTCGCAATCGAAGCATTTTGAGTCAAGTTATGAGGATAATGGCTGTGGAATAAATCTCGCTCCTGTGCCCTGATCTTCGATGTCTTTTCGATGATATTCAACAAAACCGGTTCAGTATATCTCCGAAATAACATCATAAAGTTTTGTCGCAATCGAAGCATTTTGAGTCAAGTTACGAGGATAATGGCTGTGGAATAAATCTCGCTCCTGTGCCCTGATCTTCAATGTCCTTTCGATGATATTCAACAGAACCAGTTCAGTATATCTCCGAAATAACATCATAAAGTTTTGTCGCAATCGAAGCATTTTTACGTAAGTTATGATGCATAAGGAGCAGGCATAGATCCTGCTCCTGTGTCCTAACCTTTGACCCCATTTCGTCCATTTTCAATAGGATTTATCCCCAGGCAGGCCCCTACAACATACTAACATTTCATCCAAATCGAAGCATTTTTACGTAAGTTATGACGCATAATGGCGATGGAAGGGATTCCTCTCTTGTGCCCTGACCTTTGACCCCGTTTTGATCATATTAAACAGAACTGGTTCAGTATACCCTGGAACAACATACTCAAGTTTTGTCGCAGTAGAAGCATTTTGAGTCAAGTTATGAGGATAATGGCTGTGGAAAAAATCTCGCTCCTGTGCCTTGACCTTTGACGTCATTTCGATTATATTCGACAGAACCGGTTCACTATATCTCCGGAACAACATACTAAAGTTTTGTCGCAATCGGAGCATTTTTACGTAAGTTATGACGCATAAGGAAATGGATTCAGCTCCTATGTCCTGACCTTTGACCCCATTTTGCCTATTTTCTATAGGGATCGTTCGTAGGTAGTCCCCTACCACATACTAAAATTTCATCGAAATCGAGCCATTTTTACGCGAGTTATCGTGCCGACAGACGAACGGACAGACAGACAAAGGTAGCGCATATACGTTTCATCCACCTACGGTTGGAAAGCGTAAAAAAGAACTACGCCAACAAATATTTTGATGTCTGCTTCAATGATTAATAATAATCATGCCAACAATGTTAAGCCATATGTCAGGAAGCATCCACGTGAATCGGGGAGGGCTTCTGAATTATACCAACTATTACCACATTGACAATGTCTATATACTTCTACCATCGCTTTTAATTTTTATTTTTTTTGTAATGAAGAAACAAATACGTTCTAACGGAAAGCCATGCTGCAGCATGTCCGCGTGAATCAGAGAGCGATTCTGAATGTTGCCACCAATTACCACATCAATAAATACACTTCTAGCAATTTTAATTAATTTATCTATTCATCAAGAAACAAAGACGTTATAATGTAACTCCATTTGACAGCAAACATCTAAGTGAATGAGAGAGTGATTCTGAAGAATATCATCGATCACCACAACACAAATATCTAAGTTTGAATTTATATATTTATTCAGAACGAAACAATGTTTGAATGCAAATCCATCCACATGGCAGCAAACATCCACGTGAATCAACGGACGATACCGTATGATGCAACTATCACCGACGTCTACTGCTTCTAGCAGTGTTAATTAATTTATATTCATCAAGGAACAAAGACGTTTTAATGTAAAGCGATAACAGCAAACATGCACGTTAAGCAGCACTTCTGAATCGCGATACTTACCACTACATCGGACATATTTGCTCCTATCATCAGTTTTTAATGATATACAACTTTCCTGACAGCAGTAAAGCAAATACTGCGCATAAAATTTCGATGTAACAAAAATGGGTAACGGAAGTAATTAAAACCGTTGTGGAAATTTGATTTTGGAATGTTGTTCCATTAAGTGACGAAACAACAGCTAATTTCATTGTTACTCTGCAATTTTACTAAACTATCACCGAACATAATTTTATCACATTTTACATAAACGTAACAATACCTTATTGCAGTCAGCGTAAATTACGATAACCTAATGCTAAATGTGATAAATGTCATTACAAAAATGCATTTCTGACGCTATGAAAACGGTGCGTCGTAGCGGACACATGGGATGTAACTTGTACATATCCTGGACCAAAAGTTACCAATCCCCCTTACCGACATACTTGCGATTCAGATTTTCCTTCTGTCTTGAGATCCGATTTTAGCTTGGGCATGCGCAGATGGACTTTCGTAGCTACATCGCAGTTCAACGGTGTCAGAATCGTCTCCTATATTCACCTAAATCTGAATAATTGAGCGAAGCAAGGCCGAAGGCCTAGCGGAGCTCCCTTTACAAGACTCGAGACAATTAGTTGTTTGGGCATAGGTACGAGATGACACATCCGATCACCGTGATTTTTTGCATGCGATTGAACATTGTCTATGGTCAGGTTTTGACGCCTTCCGATTCCCGAAATTCTTTGTCATTGGGGAATAATCGTCCAAAAACTTGCATTTCTAGGCGGTTTTCCGGGTTTTGAGGAGGGGTCGTTTGTTACCTATCTCCTCCAAAATCTTCAGCCGATCGCGGTGACACTTGCAACAGAGAAAGGGAAGGACATGGTGAGAGACATGGGCTTGGTATCATGGTGATTGGTCGTGTCGTATAAAAATAATGACCATTAAAAAACTGACCAATTTTAATAATAATTGAAAAAATCCGTTCTGTATACGAGACTCAGAACAATTAGTTGACACAACCGATCATCGTGATTTCTTGCGTGCGATTGGACATCGTCCATGGTCAGGTTTTGACGCCTTCCGATTCCCGGAATCCCATGGCATTGAAGAATTTCAATTAAAACTAGATGGCCTTTAACATGAACCGTTTCACGAAAGTCGGCTCACTAACAATTAAAAAAATATTCGTTTGAATTGAAAGGGAAAGACTCAGTAAAATATAAAAAAATATAAAATAAAAGACTGCTTTATCTGTAATCTATAATAATAAAAGGAAGTTTGTGTGTGTGTGTGTGTGTGTGTGTGTGTGTGTGTGTGTGTGTCTTTTGCGATACAAAATGAAAGACGTACTGCCCGATCTGAGTGTGCCTTTCCGCTTTGTTTACATGCAACCGTGAAGAAAAGAAGTTCATGATAAATGATACGTGAAGGAAAGTAGTCATGATAAAATTTAGACATTTCTTTTTTAGAATGTTTCGTACTTTTGTTCTGGAAGTCATAAATTTTACGCGTTCGTTTTTTAGAATTTGCTATACACTGGCGGAAAGTGAAAAAAGAACATTAAGAAGGAGACGTCTGATACCAACGAAATTTATACAGCATAATAACGGAATACAGAGGATAACGTGATCAAAACATTATGGCAAAATACAGCTGTATTTGCTGGTAAACTGAAAAATAACATTTCCATGTAACATGGTTAGTACGAGGTTGAACCGCCATGAACTGCGTCACACTGAGCACTTCTGGCATGGAGTCTGTCGTACAGATGTTGGATGTAAGTTTGGGGTATTGAGTTCCAAGCATCCTCAACCTGGACGCGTAAATCAGGGATGGTCGTGGCTGGCCGTGGAGACCGGATAAGTCGTTGTCCCATAAAATCCCACACGTGCTCAATGGGGACAAATCCGGTGAACGTGCAGGCGATGGAAGTTGTCTCACACCCTGAAGTACATGTTGCGTTGCACGTGCCGTGTGTGGGCGTGCGTTATCTTGCTGGAAAACACCACGATGGACCGACCTCACAAATGGCACAACAACGGGCTGAATGATGTTGTTGATGTAGGAGGTGCTGTTTAACGTACCCGGTACAAAAACTAGTTGTGTATGGGAGTGATAGCTGATCGCTCCCCACACCAGGAGACCAGGTGTAGGCCCTGTGTGTGGCTGGCGGATGCAAGAAGGGTGGAGACGCTCCCCTGTGCGTATGCGAACACGCATACGGCCATCGGAGGCTCCCAAGCAGAATCTGCTTTCATCGCTGAACACGACAGATCGCCATTGCGTTCTCCAGTGCAGACGTTGGCGACACCACTGCAGCCGTTCCTGACGGTGGGCTGGAGTCAGAGGTACACATGCCAGAGGCACACGTGCACCTAGTCCTGCATCCAGTAGACGGTTGCGGATTGTTCGCACAGTCACCTCAGGTGCAACGGCAGCTCGGATTTGTGTCACAGTGGATATTCTGCTTGACAACGCCGCTCTTCTTATGCGTCGATCGGTCCGCTCATCAGTCCGTCTGTGACTCCCGGTTCCACGTCTTCTCGTGTGGGAATGTTCCTCGGACCATCTACGCCACCATCGTACCACCACCGATACTTCCCGCCCAATTCGCTCCGCAATACGACGATACGACCACCCGGCCTCGCGGAGTCCGACTAGACGACCTCGCTCAAAGTCCGATAACTGCTGAAATCGTACACGTCTTCCATGTGCCGGCATTGCAGCTTCTTCAGGGTCTTCGCACGTGTACGTACGCCGACGACTGATTACATTCACTTCGCCGTACTCCTTAAATACCACCGACGATAATTTGCATAGCATATTATGCCATGCTGTGGCGTAAGCGCTCACCGGTTGGTCCCAAATTAACATCACACCTACGCAAACTCTACTCCATTAACATATGTAAATTTCATGATCGTCCGCCAATTCGTTCTTGGTGTTCTTTTTTCACTTTCCGCCAGTGTATAAACAAGAGCTTAGATTTTGCATTAGCTTCGCTCAAAATTTGCCAACTGTACCCGAGTTATCGGTTATCGTTGGCGGCATGTCCTAGTTACTTTCATGACTCACATATCTTCTTTCATTGGTTTTACGACAATAATGTTCATTAATTCATTTACCTAAGTATCACTGAATGTCAGGAATTGGTAAACCTTATTGTTTGTTGTTTTGATTTAATTCCGCTTAGTATGTACTGAACTGTTGGTCGGTGTGGTCGTGAAAAAATGCGTTGGGTTTTACGCAAATAAATGCGACTCTGAGTCACTCGTTTTATTTCACACTCACAAAAATGTTGGCATGTGAAAGATGCATAGCACAAATTATTTACAAAGTGCACCAAGGTACTCTCTACAATTTTTCTCTTTAGTAAGTACATGATTACTACTTTTTTTTTCCCCATCTCTGATAAATTGCATTTTCTTTTCCAAAGTGTTTATATTTATTACCAGTTTTTACCGCGCTTTTGTAAAAAAAGATCGTCCTTAAGTTACCGGTTTGTCCGTCCGTCCGTCTGTATCCACGATATCTCTGCAACTATTAGTCCGATTTGAAAAATTATCTTTGCATTGAAAAGCTTGAAATATACGAATGATGATCCTTCATTTCGTTTTTTTTTACGACGTACAATTTCGCCGCTAGAGGGCGTAAATGCAGATGATGTCGAATTCAAAAATATTATTAATTCCACATATTTGCTTCTAAACATCCGATTGAAAATATTCTTTTGCCTTTCGATTCCACTTGCATATAATTTCAAATTGTCAAAGAGTATTTTATGTATAGTTCCTTAATCAAATTACGCATAGATTTTCCGCTAGGGGGCGCAAAAGTAAATTACATTTCCCCCGATAACTCTTCTTCTAAAACTCCGATTTGAAAAATTTTCTCTTCAGCGGATACACCTCCTTATGAAAAATAATTTGCATATAATTTCAAATTTTTGGTAAATAATACTTTGGCCACCAGGGGGTGTATTAATTGTTGCTTCTGATGTATTTGCCATAAAATCTGAGCTTCTAAAATATCGATTAAAAATTCTTCCGTGGACTAATGCCACTCACATTGATAAACCTTTTCGGAATATTTTCTTCTTAAAATAGTACACAGTTTCTCCGTCAGGGGGCGTAGATGTATATCTTATTTTTGTCAATATCTCTACTTCTAAGAGCCCGATTTGAAAAATTCCTTCTTTGTTGGATGCTGTTTCCGGTGTGACATGTTTTTCATATAATTTAAAAAATTTCAAGTAATTCATATACTTTCCGCTAGGGGGCGTAAAGGTAAATTGCTTTTCCCCCTGTATCTCTGCTTCTAAATCTCCGATTTGAAAAATTCTTTCTGCACCGGATGCAGCTCCGGATGAGAAATCCTTTACACATAATTTCTAATTTTTGTAAAAAATGGTTTATCCACCAGGTGGCGTAAGTCTTAATTTCCGCTTCTGATGTATTTGCAGCAAAATATGAGCTTCTAAATTCTCGATTGAAAAAAACGTCATTTGTTGACCGATACTACTCCTGTCGACATATCTTTTAGGAACATTTTCTTCTTGAAATAATGCATGGTTTCTACGCCAGGGTGCGTATATATATATATCTTATTTCTGTCCACATCTCGACTTCTAGGAGGCCGATTTGAAAAATTTCGTCTTTGTTGGATAGTGTTTCCGATGCGAAATGTTTTGCCTATAAATTCAAAATTTTCAAGTAAATCATTTAGACTTTTCGCTAGGGGACACGAAGGTAAATTGCGTTTTCTGCGTCATTTCTGCTTCTAAAACTCCGATTTGAAAAATTCTTCCTGTATCGCATACAAGACCTGATGGAAAATATTTTTCACATAATTTCTAATGTTTGGTAAAGAATGGTTTAGCCACCAGGGGCCATATGTGTTAATTTCTGCTTCTGATGTATTTGTAGCAAAATCTGGGCTCCTGAAAACTCGACTAAATTTTTTTTTCTTGGACAGATACTGCTCATATGGATAAAACTTTTGAGAATACTTTCGTCCTAAAATAATGCATGGTTTTCCCACCAGGGAACGTAAAGTCACATCTTTTTTCTGTCGATATCTCTGTTCCTAAGAGTTTGTAAGTTCACGATTCCGTTTACAGCAATATCTGAGGGATTAAAAACCCGTTTGAAAAACTTCTTTCTTCCGTCAGATACTATTATTTTCCATACCGGTTTCACTGACTTTGAATAGCTTTGATAAATTTAATTTGCATCAGAACGGATTCAAAAGACGTGCTTATTACACCCGATATTTCGGTGTCATCTTTCTTGTTATTTTTGCGAAATGTAGAACCTCCGAACATTTTCTTCAGTACCTCTGAAGAGTATTGTTCAAGACAAAGAATACCGCAAAAAAATTTGTAAGAAAGTCTGGGTATGATGGAAGTACACATATACATACATTCAAGGAATAACATCGTTTGAATATCGTCTTAGTTCTATCGTTTTCAAGCAGTTTTTTTTTTCGATATGACAATAAACGTAAAATATGAAGAAAATTAATAGCAAGAAAGATGACACCGAATTTTCTGGTGTAATAAGCACGTCTTTTGAATCCGTCCTGACGCAAATTAAATGTATTAAAGCTATTCAAAGGCAATGGAACCGGTATGAAAACAATAGTATCTGACCGAAGAAAGAAGTTTTTCAATCGGATCTTTAATCCCTCAGATATTGGTGTAAACAGAATCTTGAGCTTTCGAATTCTTAGAAACAGAGTTATCGACAAAAATAAGATGTGACTTTACGTCCCTTGGTGGGAAAACCATGCATTATTTTAGGAAGAAAGTATTCGCAAAAGGTTTATCCATATGAGCAGTATCTGTCCAAGAAAAAAAATTTAGTCGTTTTCAGGAGCCCAGATTTTGCTACAAATACATCAGAAGCAGAAATTAACACCTATGACCCCTGGTGGCCAAACCATTCTTTGCAAAACATTAGAAATTATGTGAAAAATATTTTCCATCAGGTCTTGTATGCGATACAGGAAGAATTTTTGAAATCGGAGTTTTAGGAGCAGAAAACGCAATTTACCTTTATGCGCCCTAGCGGAAAGTCTAAATGATTTACGTGAAAATTTTGAATTTATAGGAAAAACATTTCGCATCGAAAACACTATCCAACAACGAAGGAATTTTTCAAATTGGACTTTTAGAAGTAAGAGATATTGACAAAAATAAAATAAACATCTTCGCCTCCTCGCGTAGAAACCATGCATTATTTCAAGAAGAAAGTGTTCTCAAAAGGTTTGTCAACATGAGTATCATCGGCCAACAAAAGACTTTTTTCAATCGAGATTTTAGAAGCTCATATTTTGCTGCAAATACATCAGAAGCGGAAATTAAGACTTACGCCAGCTGGTGGCCATACCATTTTTTTTTTTTTACAAAAATTACAAATTATGTGCAAACGATTTCCCATCAGGAGCTGTATCCGGTGCAGAAAGAATTTTCCAAATCGGAGGTTTAGAAACAGAGATATAGGGGAAAACGCAATTTAGGCTTACGCCCTCTAGCGGAAAGTCTATGAATTACTTAAAAATTTAGAAATTATAGACAAAACACGTCACACTAGAAACACTTTCCAACAAAGAAGGAAATTTTTAAATCGGACTCCTAGAAGTCGAGATATTGACAAAAATAAGATATACATCGCGCCCCCTGGCGCAGAAACCATGCACTATTTTAAGAAGAAAATGTTTCTAAAAGGTTTTTCGACAAGAGTAGTATCGGTCTACAGACGACGTTTTTTTCAATCGAGAATTTAGAAGCTCATCTTTTGCTGCAAATACGCCAAAGCGGAAATTAAGATTTACGCCCACTGGTGGCCAAACCATTTTTTTTTTTACAAAAATTAGAAATTATGTGCAAACGATTTCCCATCAGGAGCTGTATCCGGTGCAGAAAGAATTTTTCAAATCGGCGATTTAGAAGCAGATATATAGGGAGAAACGCCATTTAGCTTTACGCCCCCTAGCGGAAAGTCTATGAATTACTTGAAAATTTTGAAATTATATGAAGCACATGTCACACTGGAAACGCTATCCAACAAAGAAGGAATTTTTCAAATCGAACCCTTAGAAGTAGAGATATTGGCAAAAATAAGATATAGGTCTACGCCCCTGGCGTAGAAACGATTCACTATTTTAAGAAGAAAATGTTCCTAAAAGGTTTGTCGACATGAGTAGTATCGGTCTACATACGACGTTTTGTTTTCTATCGCGAATTTAGAAGCTCATATTTTGCTGCAAATGCATCAGAAGCGGAAATTAAGATTTACGATCCCTGGTGGCCAAACCATTTTTTACAAAAATTATAAATTATGTGCAAACGATTTCCCATCAGGAGCTGTATCCGGTGCAGAAAGAATTTTTCAAATCGGAGATTTAGAAGCAGAGATATAGCGAGAAACGCAATTTACCTTTATGCCCCTAGCGGACAGTCTATGAATTACTTGAAAATTTTGAAATTATATGAAAAACATGTCACACGGAAAACAGTATCCAACAAAGAAGGAATTTTTCAAATCGGAATCCTAGAAGTAGAGATATTGACAAAAATAAGATATAAATCTACGCTCCGTGGCGGAGAAACTGTGGGATATTTTAGGAAGAAAATATTCCGAAAAGGTTTATCGATATGAGTGGCATTAGTTCACGAAAGAATTTTTTCAATCGATATTTTTGCTCAGATTTTATGGAAAATATATCAGAAGCAAATATTAACACTTACACCCCTGGTGGCCAAAGTATGCTTTACCAAAAATTCGAAATTATATGCAAAAGATTTTCCATCAGAAGGTGTATCCGCTGAAAAAAATTCAAATCGGAGTTTTAGGAGAAGAGTTATCGGGGAAAATGTAATTTACTTTTAGGCCCCCTAGCGGAAAAATCTATGCGTAATTTGAAAAGAAAACTATATCTAAAACACTCTTCGACATAAATGGAATCGAAAGATAAAAGAATTTTTTCAATCGGATGTTTAGAAGCAAATATGTGGATTAAAACGCAATTTTGAATTCGACATCATCTGAACTTACGCCCTCTAGCGGCAAAATTGTACATCTTAAAAAGAAAAAAATGAAGGATCATCATTCGCACATTTCAAGCTTCCGAATGCAAAAAGAATTTTTCAAATCGGACTAATAGTTGCAGAGTTACCTTGGGTACAGGCGGACGGACGGACGGACTGACGGACAAACCGATAACAGAAGCACGATCTTTTTTTACAAAAGACGTGCTAAAGAAAGCATGCTGTCGAAAAATAAGAGATTTCTCTACAACAGACAAAAAACTGCTGCTTAGCAAGATTTGTTGCAAAATATTTTCAGAACAAATTTCACCATGCTTCCATTCTACGACATTCACCAATTTTCTTGCACTACTAGAGTTTATTTCAGGGTTAGTTCAGTGAGTTTGTTTCACTGCCCTGTGTTTAGGGGTTCGTTAGACCTTAATTTGTAAAGGAATGAGAGGTTCCGGTGTTTTACCTGTATTCTTCCCCAAAGATGAAAAAAAAAAAATTCCAGTTGGAAATTAAGAATCGTTCTTTTGTAGTGAAGAGTACAGAGGAAGTTCAAACATTTTTAGAGTGATTTTTCAGCAATATAATAAAAGTTTAAAATAAAATTCTTTCTTTCTTAAATGTTCTATCGGATAGCTCTATCTCTGGGTTATGCACCTATATTTAGATTTTTGCGCTTTCCAACCGTAGGTTGAAGAAGCGTATATGCTACAGTTTCGTCCTTCTGTCTGTCTGTCCGCACGATAAGTCGCGTAAAAATGGTTCCATTCCAATGAAATTTTACTATATGGTAGGGGACAACCTGGGGTTGAACCCCATTGAAAATGGGAGAAATGGGGTCAAAGGTCAGGACATCGGAGCGGGATTCATTCCATCGCCCTTATGCGTCATAACTTGCGACAAAACTTTATCATGTTGTTCCAGAAGAATACTGAACCGGTTGTGTTGAATATCATCGAAATGGTGTCAAAGGTCAGTCAGGGCACAGTAGCGAGATTTATTCCGCGGCCATTATCCTCATAACTTGACTAAAAATGTTTCTATTGCGACAAAACTTTAGTATGTTGTTCCGGAGGTATACTGAACCGGTTCTGTTTAATATCATCGAAATGGGGCCAAAGGTCAGAGCACAGGAGCGAAATTTATTCCACAGCCATTATCTTCATAAGTTGAGTAATGATTTCTGGTATGTCGGAAAGCGTGTCATGATCAATGCATTGCATGATTTTACTAACTTGTTACAGAATACGAATATTTTTCTTCGGAAAGAGCAAAATCATAACCTTCTATCTACAGTGTTTTTACGTGAGCCATTTTCTCAACAGACGATATTTAGCAGCAGCAGATGTTTCTTTTGCGTTCAGCTGACACGCTGTTTCCAGTTCCAATTCTTTGAATTTCTTTGATTTCCTGTAACTTTTAATGAAAAACGTTCTAAAAATGTGTGAGCATCCTCTGTAGGTTTATTCATTGAATTATGTGGGAAGGGGTCTTTAAAACTTTTTCCTGCTTTCTTTATCATACTTCGCATTATTAACTCCGTGATCCGTTTCCGCTTATTATTCTATCTGGTTTCTTTCTCATTTATCTCGCTGCTGAATTTACTTTTTCTGACTTTGCTTTTCATTCTATTTTCACGGCACCGGACATTCCTTTTCCCTCATTTTTACGACATGAAGAAAATTCTTCCAAACCTCTCTCTCCAAGAGTTCGATCAGTTCTCCTGCTTTGTTCATCCTCTCGTATCAGTCTATGATCCCCACCTTTACACCCTATACGAGTATTAATGCCGTACGTCCTGATGTGCGTCTTTTGTTGCAGACCCGTAGCATATTCTCTTCGTTCCGACCCAACGTGGAAACTGCCTCAATTTAACTCGTGATGTAAGAATTGTTTGATGTCCTCCCTACAAAGATAGTTGCCCATTCACTCACTCACAAAGCAACAAAACGATAAAATTGAACTCAAAGAATCCCTCTCTTTAACACTGCGGGCAGAAAACTGCTGTAAAAAGGAGACCGTCTCCAAAAATCTCTCTCAAGCTTTAGGTGAAGAGGAAATGATTTTAACTTGCAGTATATTAAAATGTTTATTAAAGTTTACTCTCGTTAAAATTTATGATCTGGTTACAAGTTCACATATCAATAATACAAAGTATATGGGACAAGAGTGATCATGCAAAAAAACTTCCTATTTTTACATGTGTTCAATATGGGTCTGGTTCATTTGCCTGACGTTCACTTCACCGAAGGGTCACTTGACCGAAAATCACTTCCCCGAAAAGATTGTTTCACCGAAAGATCGCTTGATCGGAAAGTTCATTTTACCGACGGGTCACTTGATCGAAAAGTGCATTTCACCGAAAGGTCTCTTTACCTAAAAGTTCATTTAATCGAAAGGTCATTTAACCGGAGGTTCAGTTTATCGAAAACTTTGGATTTCATTACAGGATCTGTTGAAGCATGGTGCAAGTTCGGCAGACAGACCACCGAAACGTTAGGGGATTATACTCAAATTGCACTTTTGATTTCTCCGTGTCACAAAGAACGCAAAGATTTAGTTTTAAGACAAATCTGTTTTTTTTTTAAGACAATAGGCCTCGGCTAAGGCCTTTTCAGCAAATTTTAATCATGTTCATAATTTTAATCTTTGTCATATTTACACCAAAAAAAAACGGATTATCATCTTCAAAATTTGTATTGTAAGTAGTATAAGACCACTCTTGATAACCCTTTTCGGTGGCAACACTTCCGGTCACGTGACGGGTGGGCGGGTCCATCCGGTCTCCTCTCGGCGCGAGGGAGAAATACGATGGCAGCGTCCTCTGGTGGTGGTTCGCGAAAATGTGCAGCGCCATCTGTCGGCATTTTTTGAAATTAATTTCAATATGGTGATTTTTTTATCGTCGATGTTGAAGAAGCCAATTTTAATTCTGGGAAATTTCTCAGCCATTTTTATTTCGTAACTGTTTTTAGGATGGTGGTGGGAAATTTTATTTTAAGTGGACTGGGGAAATTTTTTGAAACCACGGATTTATGTTCGGAAAAAAGCGAAGACAGGGTTTGGAACTGGATGGGTTCGAACTTGGGCCGTTTAGATTGCTGTCTGCAGCTCTACCAATGTGACTACCGAGACATTGTTTGGGTTGGTCAAAGAGATTAATTGATACATATGATTCGCGTAATTGAGGAAGACTGCCTGAGGGATTTCCTGTTGGCCCTCTTTAGATTTAATGCAGGGAGGAGAGCGTATGAGCTTATTAAATAATTTTTCATGACGTATTGTTCTTTTTATTCACGAATTTTCAAATGTAAGGCGTTCTTTAAACTCCCCCCCCGACGTGATTCATACGCGTTTAATCTGGTTCATACATTTTCTTATGAAATGAAGGACTTTTTTTTTTTCACGTTTAGAATTATTTTTTCTGTAGGGGTTTCTTGTAATTAAATTTAATCAGTCAGACGACCTGTGAAATCTTTTTTTCATAACTTTTTCTACGCAACATGTTGTTTTTAGTAATTGAGATGTTTTTACCGTATTTTTGTTCATGTTTTTATCTTGCTAAATGAAAAACTTGATTTATTTTTTTTCTTCATGGGTTTATTATATCTTATTCTTTCTGAAAGAGGACATATTAAATATTTTCGTTATTTATTCTGAGCAACGTGTTTTCAAAAATTCAGATTTTTTTGTATTGCAACAATTTTTCGTAGGGTTATTAATTTTAATTTTCTGTAGAGGGACAAAATTTAGTTTTTCGTGCGTAATTGTTCTAAACGTTACGTTATGCTTTGAGAACTTAAAATTTTTTGATCTGTTACGATTGTGTTTAAGCTCGATCATGCTTGTGACCACGTGTCTGTCATTTTATAAAACGAGAGCTCATTGAGAAACAACGTACCCGACCCCCTCCCCTACGGCTGCCGGGTTGGGGGGGGGGGGGCAGTCGTAAGGGTGTAGTGAAACGGTTGACGAAGATAGTATATTGACCGGTGCCAACGATGAGCGTGTGACCACGTGTTTGCTTGTTTTTTTTTACGACATGTTGGCTTTTGTGTGCCTCATATTCCGACTTGTTGGCTTTGTGTGATTTATATTCCGACATGTTGGCTTTGTGTGACAAAAGTATTACCAAGGTAGTAAGGGTAATGGATGTGGTCGGAGCACGTGATACATGTATTTCTGCGTTGACGTCATTCTCCTTAAGGCTAAATACAAGTGGCAACTGGTGTTGTGCGTGTTCGTTCTTGTACCGACATTCGTCTCATGCTTTGTTTCCATCCGTTGCTAACGGCCACAGGATAGTGCCCGAGGGTTTCTTTCATTTGATCCATTTCTTTCATTTGATTGGCTGTTTTGTTTTCGAACATGAGTACTACAGGGAATCACTTCATTTCAGTATTTGTCTTCGATCGATGCAGAGCTTTCTAGCCTTCCTGGAATTCCTGTTTTGTTCAATATTTTGTTATCATGGCAGCTGTAAAATCTATTGGAAGTTCTTCGATGATGCTGTATATGGATAATTTGCCAGAAAATTGTTTCCATCTAGGAGATAATATCTTCGTTTACGTATCTTCATGTGCTCATCAAGTCGGCGTGCACATCAGAGAATTTCAATGCTATGGCAAGCAATGCTATCCAAGCAAATCTGGTATTTGTATGTCTTTAGATCAATGGCGTGAAATGATGGATGAGAAGGAAACTATATCCCGTCATCTAGCCTATGGGATATCGGCTCCTAATTTTTCATTCTCGCGGTTTCTGAAGGTAAAAGTTATGCCACAAACTCATGAAATCAGTATCAATAAAGAAATTTATAATTGGAAGGCTCCGAAAATGTACAAATCGAATATTCTTCTCTTTGAAAATCTGTGGAAAGAATTACTTCATATTTCTTCCAGTGTATGGCATCAGGTGGTAATAGAATTTTACCGAAATATACCTTTTCATACTATATTCAAGCAAGAGATACAATCGAATGGACAAACCCTGACTAGCAATTTCACATCACCAGAGCAAAGTGAAATGCTAATTAACGAACTGAAAATGGTTCTTACAAATGCAGTAGTTGAGTATTTGAAAGAAACATCTAGATCAAATTCTTTAAATTTATCTGAAGTGTATGTGATGACGAACATTTCTGCACAGCCTTTTTAGGAATAGAATGTAATAAAATAGCGGAAAAATATCTCGAATCCCTAAAAAGAAGAAACTTACTATCGTTTGTAACGGATGCTTTTTTACAAGCAATAGATCTACAAATTATTTTGAGTATGATCAAGGCAGAAATTCGTGAAAGTGACTTTGAATAAGAAATCGTACGTAAAACAAACATCTACGCAAAAGAGAAAAGAAAAACCAAAGGCCATTTTAAGGGCCACACAATTTTATCAAAAGGATTATCATAATCGTACATTTTTTCAATATTTGTGTGTGTATGTGGGCTATTATGTTGCAGTTTCATGTTTTATTTTGAACTTCTAGCATAATTTTTAAAAGTTATATGTATTAAGAGAAACAGTGTCTTTGATATGAATCACCATAATTTGATACATTTTGATAGGCAACATATCAAATGTATCAATTCAGTGATTTTTGTTTGTTTGTTTGATAATTAAAAATATTTCTCTGTTTGAATTTGTGCAAATATGATCTTTTTCTTTTGATTCCGTTTCCACATTACCCTAGAGGTGCTAATACTCCCCGACCTGGCAACACACTTTCGTCAAGGCTATTCATGTTTGCACCCGATAAACATCTTGTCAGCCACGTGGTGCTAAACAACCACATGACGCGGGTGGGGTTCCAGTTCTTTGTTTATCCTCTTAACTCGTAGAATAGGTAGATACATGCACAAGAGCATTGTGACTATTGGTTAATCCCCTAAAGCTCTTTGTAGAACAATATGTGCTCAAACTAACACAAAGAGGAACAACGGATACATATTAGTGTAGGTAGGTTTCGGAACTATTACATAACCTCTAAATATTGTTTGATCGTCGATCCTACCCCTTGGGAGAAAGTACGTGTTCACAGGCAGACAAAGAGAAACGCTAAGGGGGGTACGGTAGCTGCTTGTAGTAGGGTAACAAAGTTATTTGTTAATCCTCAAAACATGTTCTGTGCAAGTAAGCACGTGTTTAAGGGCAAAGAAATGCAAAAACGTGTCGTTATTTATCGCTGACATATGCTGACACCTTCATTTACTGTTCAGACGGAGTTCTGCTACACTCGAGTTTTTCTTCGTGCGTTTTCTTTCCAAGTCAATTTTAGTGTTTCTTCACTGTTCCTTAAGTTTGCAAAATGAAAATGATCAATTTACTATCTTGGATGTATTAGGGCTGCAAATTAAGCATCAGGTTCTGCTAACAGTTAGAAAGTATTTTTTGAAGAAACAGAAGATGGTCTTCCTGAAACACAGCCGCAAAATCCTTCAATGGTTGATATTTCTAAAAACTGTGTTTCGTCGGATATTTTACTAGTCGTTCAGTCTAGAAATTCTGGGGACAGGGAAATTGTAGTGGTGGAAACAGTGTTACCTTCAGGACAAATACTTCAAGAGGATCCTCCGAAGCACCATTATTCCCTTGGTGGAGGGAGGTTTGTAATTGTGATTGATTTTTAGGTTTGTAATTGTGAGTGATTTTATTTTTATATTTTCTGAAATGAATAAAAATTCATTTCAGAAAATATTATTCCTGCGGTGTTACATACAAGCCATCAAAAACATTAGTAACAATGACACCAGCAACGTTCTACAAACTCAAAGCCAAAATTTCAAACATGATGCCAGGAGAAGAGATAGCAATAGGATTTAATAAAGAACTGTTTATGTCTTACACCTTCACCCCTCGCAAAGGACTACAAGTGAAGTGGAAAAAAATGTATGTTGAAACAAATGAAAGTTCTGTTTTGCTCCGGGAGGAGTCATCTTCACCAAAGAATAATTTGAAAACTTGCAAAATGCCTGTGATGTCGTGGCAGATTCCGTCGCAGAGTTATTGTTTGGTGGAGCCTTTCAAACTTCGGTTAAAAAGCACGAGACTCCCCAGAATAAATGCACCAAGTCAAAAGATGATACATTATTAGTAATTTTTTCAAAAAGGCTGTCGCCAGAGCAGTAGAGGAATGTATCGGAAAAGTGTTTACTATGAATGTAGATTACCTCTGGAACTCCAACAACCAAACCGAGCAGCGCATGACTGTATTAAGTCATCAAGCGAAGACAAGTGGGTATTTTACAAAGATGACGCAATTCCCTACTTAGAACCAAGATTGCTCGCCGAGTCGTTTGTTGCAGAAACTAACGAAATGAAACTTTACATTCCAGATATATTTCTGAACTCTCTTTAAAGAAAAGCGGTACTGAATGAGGTTAACGCTATCTGCGTAAACAGGTGATAAAACAAACAAAAAACAGTTTTTTTAGGGATTCGGCTTACGCGGGAAACCACTTAAAAATAAAACGCATTGGGATTCCTACCTCTTGGGTGATGTGGAAACGGAATAAAAAGAAAGAAAGAAAAGAACACATTTACACAATTCACACAAGAATAAAAAAATCGTCTGTTTAAAATGTTGCTTTAATTAAAATCTTGAAATGGTATTTTTGAGCCCACTAACTTCGATGTTGTGAGAGCAAGCTAATAGAAGTCTTTCAGAAAGCATTTATGAAGGTATTTGAATCGTTGATTTTTCTAATATTCAATATTTTAAACGTTCGTTTTTAAAGGAGCCAATATTTGAATGCTTCATTTTCCTAAAAGTCAATATTTGAATCGTTCGTTTTTCATAAAGTTTGTTTTTGAATCGTATACATTTTAACGTCAAAAAATGTTTTTTTTTTGTTTTTACTAAGAGGGCGATTTTTTAAATTTTCGTTTTCTTATAATCGCAAAAATCCCATAGAATAACATGGGAATTGCTATCCAACTAAAAGTCAATATTTGAATCTTTCATTTTTCATAAAATTCGTTTCTGAATCGCATAAATTTTAATAAGACAAAAAATGGTTTTGTTGTTTTCACTAAGAGAATATTTTTTTTAATTCCATTTCCTTATAATCGCAAAAATACCATTGAATAACATGGGAAAACTACCATACATAAAAGAGCTGTTTTGAAACGAGAAAAATTCTCTAAAAGATCGATTCCGTAAAAGTTGAAAATAGACCAGGTGGAAAATGGAATGTTCTAAAAATGTCTTAAGGAACGAAATGAACTATGAAAAAAATATGTAGGAAAGAATTATTAGCTTAATGACTAGTTTTTTTAAAAAAAATAGGAGAAAAAATTCAACTCAAAGAATGACACTTTATTTTCTTTCCATCTGATTTTAATAGAGAATCCATCGATATGACACAGGATTCAAATTTTTACACATTTTCTTAGTTTCTGTCTTTTTCCGTTTAGAAGTTACAACAGAATTTCCTTTTTGCACAGGATCTTTTAACATTTGTTTATTTTTAATATACTTTGTTGGCAAATTAATATCCCTTAATGCCTTTACAAATTCAGGAGGTAGTTGCAGCTTAGAACCTTTGCTTCGAAACATGGAGTCTACGAGATCGACAATATTCGAGTTTTTCACAATGCGTCCTCGGACTTGGAGTGCTCTCAGCGTGCTAACGACCGAGAGCAGCAGGAATCAACACGCCTAAAAATCCCCCTTTTTGAATAAGGAGTTACCTCTTTTTATACGGAGGCGTCTTTTTAAGAGAAAGAGCTCGCAAGGTGTACTTATGCCTTTGCTTACGAAATAATGGAATTCACCAAGAAAATAGTTCTGATTCGCGAAGAACGGATTTCTCGCCATATGCCAACAGATGAAACGCTAACGGACTTGGACAAAGAAATGAAAAAATTCTGCAAAGCAAAGAGCCCGACGAAGCAAAAGTGAAATTATATAACCAAGTCTTGAATAAACGCATTCGTGTATCCAGCTTCAATCCTCCGGTAACATCTCATGAAACCCCGTCGAGAACTGAAAAACCAGCGAAAGAAGAGCTTTTCAAAGGAGAGAAAGAAAAACATTATGTGGAAGATCTTGTCATACAGGCCTTTCCTACTAAATTGAAACGCTATGCAAGAAATGTGATGGATATCTATAAAACAAACTCTGACATAATTGGATGGAGCCCCAAAGCAGAACTCCAAGTCCGAGGACACATTGTGAAAAACTCGAATATTGTCGATCTCGTAGACTCCATTTTCGAAGCAAAGGTTCTAAGCTGCAACTACCTCCTGAATTTGTAAAGGCATTAAGGGATATTAATTTGCCAACAAAGTATATTAAAAATAAACAAATGTTAAAAGATCCTGTGCAAAAAGGAAATTCTGTTGTAACTTCTAAACGGAAAAAGACAGAAACTAAGAAAATGTGTAAAAATTTGAATCCTGTGTCATATCGATGGATTCTCTATTAAAATCAGATGGAAAGAAAATAAAGTGTCATTCTTTGAGTTGAATTTTTTCTCCTATTTTTTTAAAAAAACTAGTCATTAAGCTAATAATTCTTTCCTACATATTTTTTTCATAGTTCATTTCGTTCCTTAAGACATTTTTAGAACATTCCATTTTCCACCTGGTCTATTTTCAACTTTTACGGAATCGATCTTTTAGAGAATTTTTCTCGTTTCAAAACAGCTCTTTTATGTATGGTAGTTTTCCCATGTTATTCAATGGTATTTTTGCGATTATAAGGGAATGGAATTAAAAAAATATTCTCTTAGTGAAAACAACAAAACCATTTTTTGTCTTATTAAAATTTATGCGATTCAGAAACGAATTTTATGAAAAATGAAAGATTCAAATATTGACTTTTAGTTGGATAGCAATTCCCATGTTATTCTATGGGATTTTTGCGATTATAAGAAAACGAAAATTTAAAAAATCGCCCTCTTAGTAAAAACAAAAAAAAAAAAACATTTTTTGACGTTAAAATGTATACGATTCAAAAACAAACTTTATGAAAAACGAACGATTCAAATATTGACTTTTAGGAAAATGAAGCATTCAAATATTGGCTCCTTTAAAAACGAACGTTTAAAATATTGAATATTAGAAAAATCAACGATTCAAATACCTTCATAAATGCTTTCTGAAAGACTTCTATTAGCTTGCTCTCACAACATCGAAGTTAGTGGGCTCAAAAATACCATTTCAAGATTTTAATTAAAGCAACATTTTAAACAGACGATTTTTTTTTTATTCTTGTGTGAATTGTGTAAATGTGTTCTTTTCTTTCTTTCTTTTTTATTCCGTTTCCACATCACCCAAGAGGTAGGAATCCCAATGCGTTTTATTTTTAAGTGGTTTCCCGCGTAAACCGAATCCCTAAAAAACTGTTTTTTGTTTGTTTTATCACCTGTTTACGCAGATAGCGTTAACCTCATTCAGTACCGCTTTTCTTTAAAGAGAGTTCAGAAATATATCTGGAATGTAAAGTTTCATTTCGTTAGTTTCTGCAACAAACGACTCGGCGAGCAATCTTGGTTCTAAGTAGGGAATTGCGTCATCTTTGTAAAATACCCACTTGTCTTCGCTTGATGACTTAATACAGTCATGCGCTGCTCGGTTTGGTTGTTGGAGTTCCAGAGGTAATCTACATTCATAGTAAACACTTTTCCGATACATTCCTCTACTGCTCTGGCGACAGCCTTTTTGAAAAAATTACTAATAATGTATCATCTTTTGACTTGGTGCATTTATTCTGGGGGAGTCTCGTGCTTTTTAACCGAAGTTTGAAAGGCTCCACCAAACAATAACTCTGCGACGGAATCTGCCACGACATCACAGGCATTTTGCAAGTTTTCAAATTATTCTTTGGTGAAGATGACTCCTCCCGGAGCAAAACAGAACTTTCATTTGTTTCAACATACATTTTTTTCCACTTCACTTGTAGTCCTTTGCGAGGGGTGAAGGTGTAAGACATAAACAGTTCTTTATTAAATCCTATTGCTATCTCTTCTCCTGGCATCATGTTTGAAATTTTGGCTTTGAGTTTGTAGAACGTTGCTGGTGTCATTGTTACTAATGTTTTTGATGGCTTGTATGTAACACCGCAGGAATAATATTTTCTGAAATGAATTTTTATTCATTTCAGAAAATATAAAAATAAAATCACTCACAATTACAAACCTAAAAATCAATCACAATTACAAACCTCCCTCCACCAAGGGAATAATGGTGCTTCGGAGGATCCTCTTGAAGTATTTGTCCTGAAAGTAACACTGTTTCCACCACTACAATTTCCCTGTCCCCAGAATTTCTAGACTGAACGACTAGTAAAATATCCGACGAAACACAGTTTTTAGAAATATCAACCATTGAAGGATTTTGCGGCTGTGTTTCAGGAAGACCATCTTCTGTTTCTTCAAAAAATACTTTCTAACTGTTAGCAGAACCTGATGCTTAATTTGCAGCCCTAATACATCCAAGATAGTAAATTGATCATTTTCATTTTGCAAACTTAAGGAACAGTGAAGAAACACTAAAATTGACTTGGAAAGAAAACGCACGAAGAAAAACTCGAGTGTAGCAGAACTCCGTCTGAACAGTAAATGAAGGTGTCAGCATATGTCAGCGATAAATAACGACACGTTTTTGCATTTCTTTGCCCTTAAACACGTGCTTACTTGCACAGAACATGTTTTGAGGATTAACAAATAACTTTGTTACCCTACTACAAGCAGCTACCGTACCCCCCTTAGCGTTTCTCTTTGTCTGCCTGTGAACACGTACTTTCTCCCAAGGGGTAGGATCGACGATCAAACAATATTTAGAGGTTATGTAACAGTTCCGAAACCTACCTACACTAATATGTATCCGTTATTCCTCTTTGTGTTAGTTTGAGCACATATTGTTCTACAAAGAGCTTTAGGGGATTAACCAATAGTCACAATGCTCTTGTGCATGTATCTACCTATTCTACGAGTTAAGAGGATAAACAAAGAACTGGAACCCCACATGCGTCATGTGGTTGTTTAGCACCGCGCGGCTGACAAAATGTTTATCGGGTGCAAACATGAATAGCCTTGACGAAAGTGTGTTGCCAGGTCGGGGAGCATTAGCACCTCTAGGGTAATGTGGAAACGGAATCAAAAGAAAAAGATCATATTTGCACAAATTCAAACAGAGAAATATTTTTAATTATCAAACAAACAAACAAAAATCACTGAATTGATACATTTGATATGTTGCCTATCAAAATGTATCAAATTATGGTGATTCATATCAAAGACACTGTTTCTCTTAATACATATAACTTTTAAAAATTATGCTAGAAGTTCAAAATAAAACATGAAACTGCAACATAATAGCCCACATACACACACAAATATTGAAAAAATGTACGATTATGATAATCCTTTTTGATAAAATTGTGTGGCCCTTAAAATGGCCTTTGGTTTTTCTTTTCTCTTTTGCGTAGATGTTTGTTTTACGTACGATTTCTTATTCAAAGTCACTTTCACGAATTTCTGCCTTGATCATACTCAAAATAATTTGTAGATCTATTGCTTGTAAAAAAGCATCCGTTACAAACGATAGTAAGTTTCTTCTTTTTAGGGATTCGAGATATTTTTCCGCTATTTTATTACATTCTATTCCTAAAAAGGCTGTGCAGAAATGTTCGTCATCACATACACTTCAGATAAATTTAAAGAATTTGATCTAGATGTTTCTTTCAAATACTCAACTACTGCATTTGTAAGAACCATTTTCAGTTCGTTAATTAGCATTTCACTTTGCTCTGGTGATGTGAAATTGCTAGTCAGGGTTTGTCCATTCGATTGTATCTCTTGCTTGAATATAGTATGAAAAGGTATATTTCGGTAAAATTCTATTACCACCTGATGCCATACACTGGAAGAAATATGAAGTAATTCTTTCCACAGATTTTCAAAGAGAAGAATATTCGATTTGTACATTTTCGGAGCCTTCCAATTATAAATTTCTTTATTGATACTGATTTCATGAGTTTGTGGCATAACTTTTACCTTCAGAAACCGCGAGAATGAAAAATTAGGAGCCGATATCCCATAGGCTAGATGACGGGATATAGTTTCCTTCTCATCCATCATTTCACGCCATTGATCTAAAGACATACAAATACCAGATTTGCTTGGATAGCATTGCTTGCCATAGCATTGAAATTCTCTGATGTGCACGCCGACTTGATGAGCACATGAAGATACGTAAACGAAGATATTATCTCCTAGATGGAAACAATTTTCTGGCAAATTATCCATATACAGCATCATCGAAGAACTTCCAATAGATTTTACAGCTGCCATGATAACAAAATATTGAACAAAACAGGAATTCCAGGAAGGCTAGAAAGCTCTGCATCGATCGAAGACAAATACTGAAATGAAGTGATTCCCTGTAGTACTCATGTTCGAAAACAAAACAGCCAATCAAATGAAAGAAATGGATCAAATGAAAGAAACCCTCGGGCACTATCCTGTGGCCGTTAGCAACGGATGGAAACAAAGCATGAGACGAATGTCGGTACAAGAACGAACACGCACAACACCAGTTGCCACTTGTATTTAGCCTTAAGGAGAATGACGTCAACGCAGAAATACATGTATCACGTGCTCCGACCACATCCATTACCCTTACTACCTTGGTAATACTTTTGTCACACAAAGCCAACATGTCGGAATATAAATCACACAAAGCCAACAAGTCGGAATATGAGGCACACAAAAGCCAACATGTCGTAAAAAAAAAACAAGCAAACACGTGGTCACACGCTCATCGTTGGCACCGGTCAATATACTATCTTCGTCAACCGTTTCACTACACCCTTACGACTGCCCCCCCCCCAACCCGGCAGCCGTAGGGGAGGGGGTCGGGTACGTTGTTTCTCAATGAGCTCTCGTTTTATAAAATGACAGACACGTAGTCACAAGCATGATCGAGCTTAAACACAATCGTAACAGATCAAAAAATTTTAAGTTCTCAAAGCATAACGTAACGTTTAGAACAATTACGCACGAAAAACTAAATTTTGTCCCTCTACAGAAAATTAAAATTAATAACCCTACGAAAAATTGTTGCAATACAAAAAAATCTGAATTTTTGAAAACACGTTGCTCAGAATAAATAACGAAAATATTTAATATGTCCTCTTTCAGAAAGAATAAAATATAATAAACCCATGAAGAAAAAAATAAATCAAGTTTTTCATTTAGCAAGATAAAAACATGAACAAAAATACGGTAAAAACATCTCAATTACTAAAAACAACATGTTGCGTAGAAAAAGTTATGAAAAAAAGATTTCACAGGTCGTCTGACTGATTAAATTTAATTACAAGAAACCCCTACAGAAAAAATAATTCTAAACGTGAAAAAAAGTCCTTCATTTCATAAGAAAATGTATGAACCAGATTAAACGCGTATGAATCACGTCGGGGGGGGGTTAAAGAATGCCTTACATTTGAAAATTCGTGAATAAAAAGAACAATACGTCATGAAAAATTATTTAATAAGCTCATACGCTCTCCTCCCTGCATTAAATCTAAAGAGGGCCAGCAGGAAATCCCTCAGGCAGTCTTCCTCAATTACGCGAATCATATGTATCAATCTCTTTGACCAACCCGAGCAATGTCTCGGTAGTCACATCGGTAGAGCTTCAGCCAGCAATCTAAACGGCCCAACCATCCAGTTCCAAACCCTGTCTTCGCTTTTTTCCGAACATAAATCCGTGGTTTCAAAAAAATTTCCCTAGTCCACTTAAAATAAAATTTCCCACCACCACCCTAAAAACAGTTACAAAATAAAAATGGCTGAGAAATTTCCCAGAATTAAAATTGGCTTCGTCAACATCGACGATAAAAATCACCATATTGAAATTAATTTCAAAAAATGCCGACAGATGGCGCTGCACATTTTCGCGAACCACCACCAGAGGGCGCTGCCATCGTATTTCTCCCTCGCGCCGAGAGGAGACCGGATGGACCCGCCCACCCGTCACATGACCGGAAGTATTGCCACCGAAAAGGTTATCAAGAGTGGTCTTATACTACTATTGTACGGTGTAATCCCGTATTTTATTACATAAAAGCCATGTTCAGTGCTCATGTTCATAAGATTTACAAAAAAAAGTAAAATTAATAATGTTGAACATTTTTTCAGACAAAAAGAATCAAATTTAGATCCCTAGGCCTTGGATTAGGCCTTTTTGCCCAATTTCAATCGTGCGAACTCGTGTTCATAAGGTTTACATAAAAAGTCAAGTTAATAATGTTGCACATTTTTTCAGGCAAAAAGAATCAATTTTAGGGCCCTAGATCTCGGCTAAGGAATGTTTTGCAAATTTTAACCGTGCGTGCTCATGTTCATAAGGTTTACATAAAAAGTTACTTTACATTCTATGTAATGCTTATGAATATGAGTAGGGTTAAAATCTGTTAAAATGCCCTGTATCTAGCTAGGCCTACGGTCAAAACATTAATGTTTTGTAGTTGAGTAAAAGTGGAACATTATTTCCTTGATTTGCTATGTAACCCTTATGAATATGAGCTCGGAGGATTAAAATCTTACAAAAAGGCACAGATAATTAATGTTATATTTCGAAAAACCTACTCATGGGGAGGTATTTCATAGAAATTAAAAGTGTATTTTTTACACAATCCGATAATGTTTGGGTGGCCAGTTTTTCAAAAACCCGCACCACACTCCCAACAGATCTCTAACAACAGAATCCTAAGTTTTCGATGAACTGACCATTCGGTGAAATGATCTTTCGATATAATGAACTTTTAGGTAAAGTAATCCTTCGGTGAAATGAACTTTTCGATCGAATGTCCTTTCGATGAAATGAAATAGGAGTTTCAAGTTTTGACCATTTGGCGAAATGAACTTTTCGGTCAAGTGACCCTTCGGTGAAATTGTACCTCTCGATCAAGTTAGTTTCGGAGAAGTGATTTTCGGTCAAGTGACCTTTCGATCAAATGAACGATACCAGTTCAATATACGTTCACTTGATAGCACTGCGCATATCCCAGCGGTAGTCCAGTTCCTACTATTATAGATCCTGTCCAGCACTACATCTTTCACTTGCAACAGGACTTCCGGAATCCGGGTTCAGCTGCTGGACGTAAGGATCACATAGACGGTATCCTTTACATAACGGTCTTTTTGGTGGTTCCTTACCAAATTTTATGCAAAATCTGCACTAGAATACGATCATCGACTTTGCTTCGTTAAACCACATTACGCACTGTGCCTTCTTCGCCCTCACTGAAATCAACAATTTTGACTGAGAGATTGATGTGCTACAACTTTGTGCCCAACGCACGAAGCAGTCATTCTCACAGAAATAGGAGTTTAAAGTTTTCTGCGTGCATCTCACAATATTTTGTAGCCTCCGCGGTGGCGCAGTGGTCTAAGCGACGGCTTCTGACCATTCTTCCGAGATGGGCCCGGGTTCAAATCCTGGTGAGGCATCTTATGGTGCTGGTTCTGTCCCTTCCCCGGAACCAGTGGCCCTAAATTATGGACGGGCGACTACTTATAGCCCACCGAATTGCTCAAGGTGGTCTTTAAAGCTCCAATGAAAACAAAAATTGCGATAAAATGTTTTGCCGCTAGAGAGCGTTAGAGCACATTTCCGTTTTAATATGTTTGCGTTCGTACCTTCAATTTTAAAAATCTAACAGAAAAAATTATATTTAACCGACGTCAACTGCTCGTTAGGCTATAGGCAGACGCCCGTCCGTAATCTGGCGACACTGGTTCCAAGGAAGGGGTTGATCCAGCACCGTAAGGCAAACACACATTCCCTACTCGAACCCGGTCCCAAAGAATGATCAGTAGCCAGCACCTCGGAGCACTAGGAAGACTCAGTCTGAAAAGTCTCGGACTTCTCCCTAGGGTGGGTGTTTGGGGAGTTGGGGATAAGGGAAATAAATAAATCCTCAGTATTGAAAAATATGGGTTTCTTAAGTTCTTCACATGATCTTGGTGTTGCTTGGGTGAAGTGATCAGAAATGATTTCTTCCTCACTTTTTCATAATCCGAAGAATGGAATGCGCTCGAAATCTTTTTCATCCACGGTCTACCTTTGGAATCCAACTACCTCCTCCCTTTCAACGTGAGGCTTTTATTTCTTAAAATGACTATATGTATTTTCCATACTTGAGAAAAAAAGTACTGCGCTTACTTCGTTTTTCATGGTCTAAGGTTCGATTATTCCCTCAAGCATTTCATTCAATGCATAATCCGCCATCATTCTCTCTCCTCAGGGAGGAAGGAAAGAAAGTTCTCGATGCATAGTACCGACGGATTCCCTTTTTAGTCGCAGATGATACTTTGCGAAAAAATTCAAAGTAACTGCCATTCATTCTGTATAGTAATCTGCGAACCTAGTGTAACGGTAATACTTTCAGACCTATTCGTCTAGCAACTCTTTTTTAACTTTAGTGTGTCCAGGGAACTAGAAACTTATTGGCTAGCTCAATAATTCAGCGAAATTTTCGTCACCCGTTTGTATAAATGGGCGATGTTCACTTATGAGTCAGATCAGGGCCGCGGGTGGCCTAGTGGTCAGCGTTCGTGCATGCCACGGAGAAGACATCGGGTTCGATCCCAGGTAGGTACAAACGCTCGAACCACTAAATATCCGCCGTGCGTCGGATGGGCACGTTAAGCCGTCGGATCCCGGGTACTGGCCCCCGGTAATAAATAAGGGCGTCTTCCTCCCCTTTCTACTTCGCTTCTGTGTCACTTTCCTATCGGGCAATCCAGCCCAAATCTCCTAGCTTCCTATTTCTAAGGGTTGTTTAAGACCTGGGGTCAGACACTCCCTTCCTAAAATCCTCTACATATGATCTGATCTGATCTGATCTGAGTCAGATCATTATGACCACCCTTGTCTCCACGACTAGACATGTCCAATACCATGTAGTATTGGTATCATCTGCAGGCAGAGAATATGCACTGGGTGATCACTGAATTACGATCACCCCTATGCAAACTAAGTTATACCCACCCGATACTGGTGTAACGAGAAGGAAGGCGTGGCTTGTAGGATGAAGGCGTGGCTCCTAGGCTTAAGGCGTGGTTTGTAGTCTTAAGGCGTGGCTTGTAGGCTTAAGGCGTGGCTTGTAGGCTTAAGGCGTGGCTCCTAGGCTTAAGGCGTGGCTCCTAGGCTTAAGGCGTGCCTCCTAGGCTTAAGGCGTGCCTTGTAGGCTTAAGGCGTGCCTTGTAGGCTTAAGGCGTGCCTTGTAGGCTTAAGGCGTGCCTTGTAGGCTTAAGGCGTGCCTTGTAGGCTTAAGGCGTGGCTTGCAGGCTTAAGGCGTGGCTTGTAGGCTTAAGGCGTGGCTCCTAGGCTTAAGGCGTGCCTTGTAGACTTAAGGCGTGGCTTGTAGGCTTAAGGCGTGGCTTGTAGGCTTAAGGCGTGCCTTGTAGGCTTAAGGCGTGGCTCCTAGGCTTAAGGCGTGGCTTGCAGGCTTAAGGCGTGGCTTGTAGGCTTAAGGCGTGGCTCCTAGGCTTAAGGCGTGGCTTGTAGGCTTAAGGCGTGGCTTGTAGGCTTAAGGCGTGGCTTGTAGGCTTAAGGCGTGGCTTGCAGGCTTAAGGCGTGCCTTGTAGGCTTAAGGCGTGCCTTGTAGGCTTAAGGCGTGCCTTGTAGGCTTAAGGCGTGCCTTGTAGGCTTAAGGCGTGGCTTGCAGGCTTAAGGCGTGGCTCCTAGGCTTAAGGCGTGCCTTGTAGGCTTAAGGCGTGCCTTGTAGGCTTAAGGCGTGGCTTGTAGGCTGAAGGCGTGGCTTGTAGGCTGAAGGCGTGTATACACCGATGAGCCATTATACATTATGACCACCTACCTAATAAGCTGTAGGACCCTCTTTAGCCCGCAAAACAGCGGCCACTCGGCGATACATCGATTCGATGAGGTAGCGATAAGTATCCTGGGGTATCTAGTACCATAATGTCAACAGCAGGTCTTCCAGTTCCAGTACATTTCAAGGTGATGGTGATTCAGCGCGAACCCGCTCTTCCAAGTCGAACCGCAAATGTTCGATCGGGTTCATGTCAGGCGAATTTAAAGGCCAGGGCATTAACAGAAAGTCACCAGCGTGTTCCTGGAACCATTCCTTGACGATTCTGGAAATGTGGCATGGCGCATTATGCTGTTTGTAATAGCCATCATCAGTAGGTAACACAGTTGTCATGAATGGGTGAACTTGGTCTGCGACGAAGTTTAAATACCTGAAAGATGTCAAGGATTGTGCTATTGGGATAATGGGGACTAAAGTGTTCTAAGAAAACATCGCCCACAGCATAACACCGCCGCCGCAGGCCTGTTTCCGCCCAACAGTGCATCCAGGTGCCACCGTTGGTTGTCGACGAATCCGCGCTCGGCCGTCGATTCGTCGATAACAGACACAGCGTCCCACCTGGGCTCGTAAATACGGTAATTAGACCCTGGAAGACTGGCAACATGTGGCGTGGTCCGATGAGTCACGGTTCCAGTGTTTACGAGCTGATGGTAGAGTACGCATGTAGCGCAGATCCTATGAGGCCATGAAGACAAGCTGTCAACAAGGCCCTGTGTAAGCTGCTGATGGTTCCATACATGTGTGGGGTGTCTTTACGTGGCAGGGTTTGGCTTTTCTGGTCCTCGTAAACACGTCATTAACTGGTAATCGCATTGTTGCTCTACTGGGTGACCATCTGCAGCTCTTCATGGACTAAATAAATGGTTTCGGGTGTGGCGCCTGGAAAATCTCTAACAACGATGGGATTTTCCAGACGGACAGTGCACCATGTCATCGGGCCCAAGTTGTCCAAAATTGGTTGGAAGACAATTCTGGACAGTTCCGACGGTTGCTATGGCCACCACGTTCTCCTGACATGAACCCAATACAGCACTTATTGAACGTGGTGGATAGGTCCATTCGAACCCAAGATCCTGCACCTACAAATACCAGGAAACTGTGGGCGACTGTTCAGATGGCATGGCTCAACATCTCTCCAGAATTCTTTCGGCCACTTGTAGAATCTATGCCACGTGGAGTTGCTGTACTTCGCCGGCTAGAGGAAGTCCTACACGATACTAGGTACGTATCCCATGATTTTTAACATTTCAGTGTATATAATCCATTCTGCCGATGCTAGAGTCCACATTTGGCATCGTCAGCACGAGGCTGCGGATCGCTTATGCATAGTATCGATTATCCATTCGCTGGGAGCTGTTGTATGATGTTGGGCGTGTTTAACTGGTTAGAACCCTTGGCGCGTGTGGTACGCAGGCCACAACCGCTTGCGTACCATGGATACCCTGCGGTGCTGTACTCCACCTAGAGAGAGATGGGTTCTTCCACAACGATAATACCGAGTGTCATCGGACCCGCATTGTGCAAGAATGGCTCGACAAATACAGTGTTGTTGTGAGACATCTAACCAACAGGTGACAAAAACTCGTCTGCTTCCAGATCATTTGAGAGTTTATGTGGAGCGTCACGTGAGTCAGTTGGACATACCATCCCGTACCATACCGGGACTCTGAGCCGTAATACAAAAAGCTTTGTCGTAGATTCTCGCACAACTGCATCCGGCGTGGCATCGACTACTCGTGGAGTCAATTCCACGCCGGGTGGCGGCCCTTCTCTGTCTGAGAGAAGGATCCCCGAAGTATTGGGCCTTCTCTGGCTGTGAGGTGGATCCCCAAAGTATTGGGTAGATGTATGTAATTCACTGAGCGCTGAGTGTAAATATCAGATCATTCCAAAAGTAATGTTGTTTTGCGCAAGCCCAACAGTAGGGAGTTACCTGGTCCCTAAACTATGACGTCGACCACGATGAGTATAAAAGGGATCACGCGAGCAGACCTTCAAGTCACTTGAGACCGCAAACGGGAGTTCTATGTGCGAGTCGTTGTGTACTTAAACCGCGTAGGAAATGGCAGTGTCAGAAGACCACATTATGCACATTATGCTGTATGAGTTCCAGCATCGACATTCAGCAAGAGTAGCAACACGAAACATCAATGCCGTTATTGGCCGGGTACCGTGGAAGTCAGGAAATGTCAACGCTGGTTCCAGAAATTTCGACGGGGGGACACCAGCCTTAGGATATGCAACGACCCGGGCGGCCTGTTGAGCTGGATAACGACGTGCTGAAAGCTGCTGTTGAGGGAATTCCGCAGGAAACAGTCGAGGAATTGGCCACACTTGTTCATTCAACCCATTTCACGGTTCACCGGCATCTGTAGGACCTCGGTTGTGTGTCGAAACTGGATAAGTGGGTACCCCATGATCTCACTCACAAGCGCTGCAGCAGCGTGTGGACACTTGCACTTCTTTGCTCTCCCGTGAAAAAAGGGAGCCGTTTTTTGCACAGAATTATCACGGGCGATGAAAAATGGATTGTTTATCACAACATTTAACGGCAGTGGCTTCCCAAAGGAAATGTGCCTTCAGCAGTGGCGAAACCAGGACGTTTCCCACAAAAGGTTTTGATGCCTGTGTGGTGGGATATGCAAGTCATATTCTATTACGAGCTGCTACCCCCCCCCAGCAAAACTATTACAGGGAAGTCTACTGTCAGCAACTGCAGCGCCTACCCACTGTTTTGCAGGATAAACGTCCAGCACTCCTGAATCGTAAAGTCGTGCTTCTACAAAAGGACAACGCAAAACCACCCACAGCAAAAATGACCAGTGTCATGCTGTAAGACTTCGGATGGGAAAAACTTCTGCATCCAGCATATTCCCCTGACATCGCCCTATCCGACTACCACCGCTTTTCACAGCCTGCATAATCATCTTGCTGGGACAACACTTCGAAATGTGGAGGAGGTACGGCGAATCCTTTCTGCCTTTTTTGCATCGAAACCCATGGAATTCTACAAGTCTGGGATTCAAAACCTTGTTGATCGATGGGAGAAGGTTGTAACTACTGGGGCACTTTATATATGTATTAAGACATCTTTTCCAGGTACGTTTTTCTTTCTTTTCTTCACACGTTGAAAAAACGACAGTATTTTTGGGATTACCTGATGGAAGGCACAGATAGGCCGCGCTAGTTCGTAATTATGAAGAGGGAACGGAAGGACTCGTCATAGTTTGAGCAGAAACTGATTACCATCGCGAGGAAGGAAAGGGAAAGCATCTCAGCAATCGCAAGCTTTTTTAGCTGTTTCAGGAAGACGTAGTAAATGTGTATGAGGAAATAATCTGGAGAAAGTCACACATTCCCCCTACGTGCCGGATGGCTGACACCACCAATTCTTGACAGCCGGACGTTAACGCCAGTTGGCGTTAACGTCCGGAAAATAAGACGACACACCATCCCGGTGGGCTGCAATGTAGGTTGGGCCCACATTCCAGCGGATGCGCCTGAGTCAGCGGCCAGTTCACGTGATCATATTGGCGGACTGACATCGCCAACTTCGCTTGCATCGGGCGCAGGAGCACCGTGACTTGACGTCGGACGATTGGAGAAGAGTAGTCTGTTCCGACGAGTCCAGGTTTCAGCTCCAGCATACCATTGTAATGCTCCGAATTCGCTGCCGCCGAGCGGGAACACCTTTAACAAAACTGCATGGGAAAAGACCTGTGGCGGAAGTTGCGCTGTATGGGGATTATTTTCATGTACATCACACACAGTTCGCTGACCTCTGCTGATAATACCCTCATCGCCAGTTCCTACCTAGGCATTGCTTTAGTTAAGTGTTTCCTAAATTAGGAGTGTATGTCCTACATTACCGCTCATCATGCAAGAACGGCTCTAGGATCATGCTCAAGTTTTCGTGTTCTCCTCCTGTTAGCCAAGAATGAATTTCATCGATGTTTTAAAGATGCAGAAAAATACATCATTCACCGATCCTCGCCACTGCCTCACTCCATCCTTTAAATCCGAAACTTCATTCTATCTAACTCGCATACAGGGTGACTGTAAACTCCTTCAAAAAAATAACAGGGGTGATAGTGCACATCAAGATGAAGAATTTGCAATGGAACCTAGGACCACGTTCCACTCCTAGTGCCAGAAAAGATTACGTTCGAGAAACGTCCAGAAGGCACACGGAGTTCCAACCAGTGCATGAGAAGATGCAAGTCAGGTGCGCTGAACACGTGCGTAGACGATGAGGAACAACCATTTAAAAACGCAGCCAAACCCGTTCAGCGATGTTACCGTACGAACATCACATGAGAATTGAAGTACACGTCTGACCGGCGCAGCGTACCGTGTATTCCTGGAGCAAGTGCTTCCCGGTCTGTTGCAGGATGTTCCGCTCACCACACGGAGGGAACTGTGGTTTATGCATGATGGAGCTCCCAGCACACTTTTTCACCGAGGTCAGATACTTCCTAAATGCGACATATCCCGGCCGGTGGATTGGCTTCCACGCTCCTCGGTCCTTAATCCAGTGGACTTCTTCTGGGGCCACATGAAAACATTGGTGTACGAGACACCTGTGGATCGCTGTTGCTGCGGGCAAGAATAACTACACACCAGGAGTCTATGAGAGGGTGTGACAGTCCTTCATTCGCCGGTGTGGGCGGTGCAACGATGTCCTGGGACGCCAGTTTGAGCACCTCCTTTGAGTCTTTCTCTGATGCGATTGGAATTGTGCAACTCATAAATTAGGTATGTCTCTTTGTTTTCACTGTTGAAGGCTCAACGTGGATATGTAACTTTACTCTTTTCTGGCACTAGGAGTAGAATGGTACCCAAGGTTCCATTGCAAATATTGTTTGTCTTGATGTGTACTATCACCCCTCTTGTTTTGTTAGAGTTTACAATCACTCTGTAGATCACCAGAAGACATCCAGAGCGAGCTAATGAGTTTGATGCCACACCCCTACACATACACTCAATAGATAAATAATCAGAAACGGTGTGCTGGACAGTTGACAAGAGCATTTCCCGTGCATAGTAGAACAGACCCAGACCGAACGCAGGCGAAGAATAGGCTGACAGCATGGCTCTTTCAAAGTGTATCGCAATCGACGAGCATGGGTAAACATGGTGATCTGAGCGACTATTATCGTGGACGCATTGTCAGCGCAAAACATTCTATAGCGCAAGTGGTAAGAATCCTAAGGTTCCCGAAGGCAACCGTATCAAGGATGTACCGCGAGTATACCAGCACCCAGAGAGGAAAGCCGTGGCCATCCACACGCCATTGATGACTGGAGTTATTGTTGAATCTTCAGGCTCGTACAGACCGACCTCTTAGCAAAGGCGGCGCAAATCACACCGAGGTTAAATGTCGGAAACCCACAGCGAGTGTACGGTACGAAGCACACCCACGGTTACGGGACGTTGCCTACCTTGGGCTACAGGAGCCGACTCCCTACTCGTGTGCAACTGTTGATTTCTGGTCATCGAATATTACTCCTCGCCATGTGCGTGGAACATTAAAACTGGACCTCTGTAGAGTGTCACCGCGTCGTGTGGTCCGATGAGTCCCGTTTCAACTGTACCAAGCTGACGGGAGGGTGCGGGTGTGGCGTCGACAGCATGAGGCCATGACCCCGTCGTGCAAAGTCAGATCTGTTCAAGGCGGTGGTGGCTCTCTGATGGCTTGGGGAGCCTTCTAATGGGACACATTATGTCACTTAGTGTGTTTGGAGAGGTCCATAATCGCTGCGCGCTACCAGCACTTGCTGCCTGATCACCTACACGCTTTCATGCCCTTCGCGAATCCTACGGACGATGCTATTCTAGCAGGACAATGCGCCACCGCAGCGGGCCGCAACCACCCACGCATGGTTCGAGGAGCGTTCATCTGAGTTTGAAACCATCCAGCGGTCCCCAAGATCCCCTGATTTGAGACCTATCGAATCTCTGGGATACCGTGAAGGGGAACATCATATCATGAATCCTGAAGCTACGTTTCGAGCGAACCTATGGACAACAGGCATGGCTGGCATGGCATTACGTCCGGAAACCTTCCGACATCTGGTAGAGTCGATGCCCCGGGGTGCACAGGTTGCTATTTGTGCTAGAGGAGGACCAACACGCTATTAAGTATCTAAGTTTATCTAATGCTTTGTCCATTGAGTGTATTTTACGCTACCATATTCACGACGTCCTACTTATGAGAGGCGGGCGTTCTATTTTACTATAAGCACCTCGGACTTTCTTGCGTTTTCTGACAACATTTCATCTCTATATATACTTAAAACAGACTCTGTGTGCGTGTGTCTGTCGGTCGGATTTCACATAAAATTAGGCGACGTAGAGCGACGAAATTTGTTATGAAGGTACCTGTAGACATTTTAAGGTGCACCTCGAAGCGATTTTTTTTTTATTTGAATTTGATTTTTAGTTATTTAATGTTACGCGTTTCTACCCGATCTGAGTGTGTATTTCCGAACGTTAAGGCGTGCAGAAAAGTAGTTCACCATAAATTTTAGGCGTTTCTTTTTTACAATTCCGTTACGACTATTTTCATTCGTAAATACATTTATTACGCTCTTTTCTGTAAGCGTTGTTTGCCGATTGTATTATGACCTTGAGGGCGGAGAAGAAAAAAAAATGAAAATAGAACGTTGTTTTTCAATCTGCGTTATTAATTCAAAAGTGTCATACGTCAGAAGATCATCATACTGTGACGACGTTGTGAGCTAGAAAATAGAACGTTGTTTCAACGTAATTCTACAAAAGAAATGGCTCTAATTTATCGTGAACTACTTATCTTTGCGCCTTCTCGTTGGGACATCTTCAATTCCCAATTCGTTTGAGTTTCGCCAGGAGCATCAATAAGGCACAAGGGCAGTCTCTAAAAGTTGTTGGACTGGATCTACAAAGTCCATGTTTTACCCATGGTCAACTTTACATTGGTTGTTCCAGGGTCTCAATCAATTTCATTGCATAAGTCTTCTGCTTTCAAGCTTTTTGAATTATTTACATTGCACGTGGCAACGACTAAATAATTCAAATAATTTTTTATCCTAATATTCTATTCCGGGTAGTTGTACTGCAAAGTTGTATAAACCTTGATTTACTAGTCTTAATTTAATTGCTGATATAGCTTTTACTTTATATTATCACTAGCCCGTCAACGACGGTTACAACAGGCTAGTATATACATAAATGTTTCTAATAGTACGGTGTATTTATAATTATTATTTTACTTTGTGTGCCTTGTAAGTATGAGCTCAGAATACTTTGGCCCTTGCTACTTTTTCTTGGTATGAGTCGAAATTCTTTATTTCTCCCCGAGTATCTCATGGGTATGAATGAGCCCTTGTGCTTTCCTTCTTCCAACCATTTCATCAATAGCTGTTGCTGTGTTGCGTGAGTCGAGTTTACTACTTCTCTAGATTCAGAATCTTCATGCAAAGCAAACTGAATTTTCTTGTACAACTTACTGGTCATCCATCTTCAAGTTTTCTGAGCAGAAAACTTGAAAATTTCATCACCCTGGAGCGGGAATCGAACCAGGCATCTCCCGATTACCGATCAAGTATGCTAACCATTACACCACCCTGGACAGTGAAGATCCAAGCAACTGGGACATAGGAATCTGAAAGTCCTCAGATTTTTTGCTAGTCGAAGTATCCTTGATTTCTCATAGCACATTGACCCAATTCCCATACGGACGGATGTAGGTCGGAGGTCATCAGTTCCTGAGTGAAGTTCCAAAAGTAACTGAGACATAGGAATCTGAAAGTCCTCAGATTTTTGCTAGTCGAAGCATCCTTGATTCCTCATAGGACATTGACCCAATTCCCATCCGGAAGGATGTTGGTCGGAGGTCATCAGTTCCTGAGTGAAGTTCCAAGCATCTGAGACATAGTAATCTGAAAGTCCTAAGATTTTTGCTAGTCGAAGCATTCTTGATTCCTCATAGGACATTGACCCAATTCCCATCCGGACGGATGTAGGTCGGAGGTCATCAGTTCCTGAGTGAAGTTCCAAGCAACTGAGACATAGTAATCTGAAAGTCCTAAGATTTTTGCTAGTCGAAGCATCCTTGATTCCTCATAGCACATTGACCCAATTCCCATCCGGACGGATGTAGGTCGGAGGACACCAGTACTGCGCATAAATCAATAAAAGAAGAAATATTCTTCATAATACATGGAAAATTCACTGAATATTCAAGCAAAGCAAACTGAATTTGTTTGTACCACTTACTGGTCTGGTCATCCAAGTAACACTTCTCAGAAACTGGTGACCTCCGACCTACATCCGTCCGGATGGGAATTGGGTCAATGCGCTCTGAGGAATCAAGGATGCTTCGACTAGCAAAAATCTGAGGACTTTCTGATTCCTATGTCTTAGTTGGTTGGATCTTCACTGTCTTGGGTGGTGTAATGGTTAGAATACCCGACCGGTAATCAGGAGATGCGGGGTTCGATTCCAGGACGATGACATTTTTAAGTTTTCTGAGATGACTAGTAAGTGGTACAAGCAAATTCAGTTTGCTTTGCTTTAATATTCTGACGATTTTCAATGTATCATGAAGAATATTTCTTCTTTCATTGATTCTGTTGATTTATTCTGTAGTTGTGAGCCTCAATTTTTTTATTACTTTGCTTCGGCATCTCGTGCGTGTGAGCCTGAAATATGGCGTTGGCATCTTGTGCTCATGAGCCTGAATATTTTTACTTTGTTTCGGTATGTCATGGGCATGAAACTAGATTTTTTTTACTTTGCTTCGGCATCTCGCTCACATGAGCCTGAATTCTTTTACTGTGTTTCGGCATTTCGTGCGCGTGAGCCTGAAGTTTCCAACTTTACTTCGGCATTTCAAGCCGGCGAACCTGGATGTTTTTTACTTTGCTCCTACATCTCCTGCGCGGGAGCCCCGGTTCTTTCCCTTTTTGTATTTTAGTGTCTCGTGGGTACGTACTGAGCAACTAAGGGGTAATTTCGGAATTTTTCACTTTGCTTAAAGCATCTAACAGGTAGTGAAGTAGACCGCTTTTTCCGTGTCTGAGCTGAGCAACTCGTATAAACTCCAAAGGCTTTTTTTTTTTTTTTTTTTTTTTTGCAAAGTACAAGGATTGTACCGAAAGTAATGCAAAAGTGGTCATAACTCTTTTATTAACTAGTAGAAGTCGTTCAAATTTCCCATGTTGGTAGAGTAACTCTTCCTCTATAGGAACCCTTCTTCTTCTTCTTCTTCTTTTTTTTTTTTTTTCGATTGGAGGTTTAACGACCACCGTGAGCAACTCAATGGGCTACAAGCAGTCGCCCGTCCCTAATTTAGGGTCACTGGTTCCAGGGAAGGGAGAGAGCCAGTACCGTAAGACAAACACAACATCCATGCCTCACTGGGATTCGAACCCGAACCCCGTTCGGACGAATGATCAGAGGCCATCGCTTAGATCACTGCGCCACCGGGGCGGCCCTTCTTCTGCATTGCAGGTAAATAACGGATTACGGATTCCAAGCAGATGCAACGTGCCGGTATTGAAGTTTAAAGAAGGGGAAGGAGTTTAAAGAAGATGCGTTGAAGTTTAAAGAAGATGTCATGAAGGAGTTTAAAGAAGGAGAAGCCAGCATTGAAGACAAACCACGCAGCGGGAGACCATCATTTGCGACCACTGACACGAATCATCAGCGAGTGGGCGAACTGATTCGCGCGGACAGACGAGTCACAATCTGTGAGCTAGTTGCACAACTAGACTGTGGTCACAATGCCATATCGAAGATGGCGGAAGACTTAGCGTATCGGAAAGTGTGTGCAAATTGAGCACCTCGGCAGTTGACACCCTATTTAAAGGAGAGAAGGGTGGAAGTCTGCTCTTATCAGCTGGAAGCGTTTGAAGCCAATAAATACACGTTTTTTCTGATCTGGTGACAGGGGATAAAACGTGGGCATATGTAATGGCGTCATGCCGCTGAATCAAGCCCTAAAAAGTTCAAGAGAGCGATCAGCACAGAAAGCCATGGTGACTGTTTTTTGGGATGACATGAGTGTCATTCTCCTTGATTTTCTGGAACGTGGCCGTACTCTCACCAGCGAGCGGTACACTGAGACACTCAAAAAACTTGGAGAAGCCACAAGGAGGAAGAGACAGAACAAGAACCTGAAAAGTATCCACATTCACCATTACAATACGAGACCACACACATATTTAGCAACAAACCAGGAGATCAGCAAATTAGGCTCGTCGGAAGCCTCTACCACCGTACAGCCCAGATCTGGCGCCCTTCGACTTCCACCAGTTCGTTTCAATAAAAGAAAGTCTTCGGGAACAACGATTTGATGACACAGACGATGTGAAAGCGACTGTGAAGAAGTGGGTACAACACTCCAGAACTGAATTTTTCCAAAGAGTATTCGAGAGTTAGGTTCAACGATGGCGCAAATGCATCACTAGTGATGGACACTATGTTGAGTAGTATCTTTGTATGGAGAAAGAGTTACTCTACCAATATATGCAATTTGAACGACCTCTGTCAGTTAATAAAAAAGTTATGCCCACTTTTGCAGTACTTTCGGTACAACCGTCATATTACATTTTGTATTTGCCTCGTGTGTACGAATCCGATATTTTTCTTCGCTTTGCTCAGACCATGTGAGGAATAGACGACTTTATTTAACATGTGATTGGAATGCGTCTAGTGTTTCTTGATTTTTTTCACCGAGGATGCCTCAGATATGAACGTGAAACCCTTTGCGGATCTCTTCAATTTCAGTTAATACAGGGTGATCCATTTAAACCAGTACCCTTAAAAAACCTTACATTTTTGCAAGGGATCGCGCAAGGAACTTCTTTTTTCAATAGAAGCAACAACTCCTGGAGAATGAAAACCGCCACCGTGAAGAAGATTGTTAACCGTAACTGTAACTCAGCTCGTGATTTGTTTGTTGTTGCGTTGTCATTCACTTGCGTGCATTCGGAAACATGCAGAACTCTGTTCCAGAGCGTGTTTTTTTTAGTGAAATCGTATTGGGTAACCAATTCTGTCATCAAAACTCAACGAGCATTTCGAAGAGAGTTTGGAGTTCGAAAAGGGCCAAGCAAGTCAACAATTCTGTCGATGGCAAAAAAACTGGAGCAAACCGGTTCTCTTCTCAGCGGTAGCGGTAGACATCACCCTCCGATGCGCAAACGCGTGTAGACAATGTTCGGCAACGTTTACTTCAATCTCCGACGAAATCGTTGCGCAGATTAAGCCAACAGACAGGATATTCATACGGAACTTGTCAAAGGGCAGCAAAAAATAGAATATTCGACCATTTAAAGTGCATGTAATTAATCAGCTGCAGGAACCGGACAAGAAAAAGAGAGTAAGTTACTGCAAATGGTTTCAAAATTTTCTTAATTTGCGATCTGATATTCTCTCCATCACATGGTTTACGGATGAAGCCTGGTTTCATCTGTCAGGCTACGTCAATTCGCAAAACAGCAGATACTGGGCTGCCGAAAACCCACACGTTATGTGTGAAACACCGATGCATTAACAAAAGGTTGGTGTATGGTGTGCGGTTTCGTCTACGAAAATTATTGGCCCCATTTTTTTCTCTGAGACTGTCAACACTAACGTTTATTGCCGCATATTCAATGAATTTGTGGAACAACTTGATGCCATTGAATTGACAGAGGGCTACTTTCAGCAGGATGGCGGTACGTGTCACACATCGAAAATCTCAATGGAACTCATAACCACAGCTTCTTTGATGACAGATTAATTTCAAAAAACATATGGCCTTCCCGATCTCCGGACTTAACTTCCCCTGACTTTTTTATGGGGCTACTTAAAGGATAGAGTTTACAAAACCCATCCAAAAACATTGAATGCATTGCGTGAAACAATCACGACTGAAATTGGCAGTTACTGCTCGTACTCTACATGAGACATCACTGAATATGGTGCGGCGTGTTCAACTGTGTTTGCAAGAAAATGGAGGACAATTCCAACATTTGCTTTGATAAAATGATTCTCCAATACCACATGTATAATTCTCAACTTACTGTATGATTTTGTTGTTATTTATAAAAAAAGTTATGAATAAATCGCATGGTACTGGTTTAAATGGATCACCCTGTACCTTCCTGTGCTTTTTTTTTCTTTTTCGGAGAGTGAAAAAGTAGCTTTAAACAAAATTTTAATTTTTCTCTGATTATTATCTGAAGCATGTGAGCTCAATGTTTTATTTGGAATACCATTAGGTTATGAACTTGGAGGTTCTTGCTTTACATAGTAAATATGAACTCAGAATTATTCGTTTACTCGGAGCAACTTGAGGATGTGCGCTCAGAAATTTTTACTTTTGCCAGATTTCCTCATACAAGGAAGCTCTGCTTTTACACAAAACCCGGATGATGGCTACTAAATCGTCAATGGAATTTAGTGCTGAAGAATTGATTTGAGTTTGTCTGGGACCAGATTAAGTGCTACAAAACGGATTTAAGTTTCACACGCAACACCGACGGTAGCTCGTAAATCATTGGGATTTATTCCACACGCAGACAACGGCTTTTTGTTGGTTTAGTGTTATCATCAGTTGACTACGATGCACATCCATTACATGAGCATTATGATGCGAAATTTTGTTAGTGTGAGATACGAGTTATTTGGATAATTATGGCAAATTTTGAAGATTATAAATGTATGTGTTATATATAACGAATATATTCCTTCAATAAAAAGCCCTTAACAAAGCACTCTACGATTTGTAACTGAAATGCTTCCTGTAGCATTAAATTCCTGTCCACACAGGTTGAGTGAAAATGACTTGTTGTGAAGAAATTTGGTAAGGTTTGTGTGCATGCAACATTTCACAAATAATTGATAAGCAAGTATGCCAACGTAATGCATCCAAATGCAATTGGTGTAACTTTTGGGCGACGCGTCGCACCTGTCAAAAATTGTTTTTCCGGAAATAAATTCGCCGTAAGAGCCGCGCTGGCATAAGCACTGCACCATAAAATTTTGAAATCTCTTAGCCATCAATTTAAGAGCATCCACTAATAGCATCGTAACACGTTTGGGACACTACCAGAACTACCTGTACAGTTTTTCATAATATCTTTTAAGGTATTTTCGGTAATTTAATGAGAGTAGTATCGAAGTGAGGAATATTAAATAGCCATTCCTTATAGAAGAACGTTCATGAGAAAAAGGATAAATAAATGTATGAATGAAGCAGAAACGTACTAGAAGGAAGAAATAAAATTTAATTCTGTTTTAAATTTCAAGTATTATTATTTCTAATAACAGTTTAACCATGCTTTGTGAAACAACACTAAATACTTAAGAGTGCTACAGGATGTGACACGACAGAACAGTGGGATCACCCATTGAGCTCATACACTGGTGTGCAAAAATTAAGGACGAAGAGGAGAAATCAGCATAACAGCGGAACGAGCAGGAAGAACGGACCGAAAGACCACTCAGGAGATAGACTAGGGTCCAGTACGGTAGGGCATGCGCATATATGCAGCATGACGTAGGGGGGGGAGTGTCGGAAGGGTATAAAGCACACGGGCGGTGTACGCTCAGCAATTCGGTGAAAATTATTGCACGGTGTACATCGGTTTAAACGACGTCGAGTTGCTGCCACCGTGTGATATGGCCAACAGGCAATCCAGTGGACGACATCTGGATGACTTTACCCGAGGTCGCGTCATTGGGAAGCTGGAAGAAGGTCGAAGTGTGACTAGTGTGGCCGAGGAGTTCGGGATCGCTCACAGCATCGTTTCACGAGCTTGGAGAGCATTTCAAACGACAATAACAGATGTCCGAGAATTTAGCAGTGGTCGTCCACGAGCAACCACGGCTGCGGACGACCGGTATATTGTCCTACAGGCGAGAACAGACAGACGGCAGACAGCGGGGAAATCGCAAGGCACATGCAACAGACAACTGGACCTCCGTTATCACGTTTTACCGTGGCCATAAGGCTGCAAAAACGTGGTCTATTTGCATGACGACCAGTACGGTGTGTGCCATTAACGCCTGCTCATCGGAGACGGCGGTTTCTGTGGTGCCAGGAACACAAGAACTGGACACATCAGCAATGGGGTCCAGTTCTCTTTATGGATGAGAGTCGATTTAGTTTGACGAGCGATTTTGGACGTATACATATCTGGAGAGAGCAGGAAACACGCAATCACACCTCCAACATCATCGAAAGGGACCGGTTTGGAGGTGGCGAAGTTCTCGTTTGGGGCGGTATCATGCTTGGTAGCCGTACTGACCTCCACATCTTCCAAGGAGGTTCAGTCACTGGTGTCCGTTATTGTACCTGGTGTCCGTTATTGTACTTCATGGACGACAACGCTACACCTCATCGTACAGTGGCTGTCGCAGAGCTGTTGGAGAGTGAAGATATTCAACGCATGGATTGGCCCGCAAGGTCCCCGGACCTAAATTCAATCGAACACGTGTGGGACCTTCTCGGGAGACGCTTGACAGCACGTCACCAGCCGCCAGCAACGATTCCGCAGCTGCGATTGGCGCTACAAGAGGAATGGGCAGCGATGCCTCAACAGCTCCTTGATAACCTCGTTCTCAGCATGGACAGACGTTGTAAATCCTGCAATGCAGTCAGGGGTGATCATATCCCCGACTAAAGACTGGATTTTTCTTGGCAGCCGCCTGTCACATGGACGTTTTTGTCTTCTGTCCAGTTGTGCTCGAAGCTACCTTTCCAATAAAGTGCCTTTGTATCCTTTGGATTCCTTGTTTGGACGGTTTTGCTCACTTGTCCCATATTCTTACATCTTGGGGATCTTATGGTATGATTTGAGTCGATGTGGAGCACTTCTGCACGACGTTACATTCGAAAAACCGTCTGGTTCTTAATTTTTGCACGCCAGTGTATTAGGGGGTGACACCACTGGCTCTGCCGTCGTAGGTCACAACTAATCTTTGGAGTGACGTCACACACAGGCAAAAACAAACTAAATTATACAGTTGATAAGCTTGTATAATTGATCATCATCATCATCATCATTGTCAACCATTATCAATCCACTGCTGGACGAAGGTCTCCCCAAGTTTCCTCCACAACGGTCTGTCTTGTGCCAGTCTCCTCCATGTCACTCCCGCATATTTACGAATTTCATCCACCCATCTCCCATGTGGTCTCTTTCTGGGTCTTTTCCTGTCCCTTGGAATCCAATCTAAAATTTCGGCTGTCCATCTATGGTCTGTCCTTCTGGCAGTATGTCCAGCCCATTGCCATTTCAGGGATTTAACTCTGATCATGATGTCTTCCACTCTCGTCATTTTTCGGATCCACGAGTTCCTCTTCTTATCTCTCCTGGTTATACCAAGCATGCACCTCTCCATGCTTCTTTGAGTTGTCTGCAGCCTTTGTATGTCTCTTTTAGTTAAGGTCCACGTCTCTGCACCATACGTAAGCACTGGAAGGATGCATTGATCAAACACTTTTCTTTTAAGACATAACGGCATATTGCTCTTGAAAATTATGCTGTTTCTTCCAAAAAGCTCTCCAGGCAAGTTTTGTACGCCGATTAATTTCTTCATCAATGTGACCCTCACTTGATATCTGCTGTCCAAGATAAACATACGTATCTGTTATCTCCAGTTTTTCTCCATCAATCGATAAATCTTCATTTCTTGTAAAAGCATTGAACATCACTTTTGTCTTCTGAAAGTTCATTTTTAATCCCACTTCTTTACTCTTGTCAGCAAGTTCCTGGATCATACTCTGCAGCTCTGATGGGGTAGTTGCAAAAATGACTACATCATCAGCAAAACGAAGGTGGGTTAGATAATCTCCATTAATCTTTATCCCTTTGTTTTCCCAGTTCAGTGATTGAAAGACATTTTCCAATGTGGCATTAAAGAGCTTCGGAGATATGGTGTCACCTTGTCTCACTCCCTTTCCAATTTTTATGTGTGTTGTATTTTCAAACAGCCGAATCTTTGCACTTGCATTTTCATAGATGTTATTAATAATATTAATGTATGCATCTTCAATACCGCAGGATTTCAGAGCCGTGGTAACTGCTGATGGTTTCACCGAATCAAAGGCTTTTTCATAATCGATAAAAGCCATGCACAATGGAAGTTCATATTCCCTCGCTCTTTCAATTAGTTCTCTCAGTACGTGGATATGATCTATTGTGCTGTAGCCACTCCTGAATCCAGCTTGTTCTCTCGGTTGAGCCATGTCCAGTGTTACCTTCAAGCGGTGTGAAAGAACTTTAGTGAAGATTTTATAAACCACTGATAGGAGGCTGATAGGTCTGTAGTTCCTGAGATCCTCAATGTCACCTTTTTTATGTAGCAGGATCATTGTAGCATTGTTCCAATCCTCAGGAATCTTCCCTTCATTAAGGCATCGAGTGAAAATTTGGGCGAGTACTGTTTCAATTTCTCCACTTGCTTCTTGTATGATGTCTATAGTAATTCCATCTTCTCCTGGAGCTTTCCCCCGCTTCATGTTCTTGATTGCATGAGCAACTTCTGCTGGAAGGACTGGAAGAACTCTGGTACCTTTCATGATGTCTGGAGTACATGTATCATCCCTTTCATATAATTTGGAGTAGAAATCTTTCACTCTTGTCAAAATTTCACCTCTATTTCTTGTTATAGAACCATCTTCTTTTCTCAGAGCCATAATCTGTTTTCTTCCCTTACTGAGATGTCCCTTTGCTATCTTTAGGCTTTGGTTGTTTTCAATTGCTTTCCTCACTAGTTCACAGTTGAATTTCCTTACGTCTTCAGTGATACTTTTTCTTACTGTCTTGCATAGCTCTATATATTCCACTTTGGAAGTCACATCTTCTTTAGTTGTCCTCATCTCTCTTCTTTTTGCATCAACATTTTGGTTTTTCCTGATAATTTGTTCACATGCAACTTGTTCTTAGACCCAGCTAATTTTGTTGCTGTTTCCATAAGAGCTTTGGTTACTTTTCTGTTAACTTCCGAAATATCCACTTCTTCCGATGTTAGGCCTTCTAAAGCAGAGAATCTGTTCTTCAGTTCCAACTTGAAAGTATTATGGTGTTTTTTAAGGTTGGTTATGTCAATAGATTTTGTTTGTCTTATGAGCTTGCCACGTTCCAGTTTAGTGTTGAGGTGCATCTTACATCTCACCAATCTATGGTCACTACCTGTGTTGAACTTGTTCAGCACACTGCAGTCTTCGATGACGAATTTTTTGTTACACATAATAAAATCAATTTCACTTGTCGTCCCAATTGGATGTCTCCATGTCCATTTCCTGTGTGGCTTTTTCTTGAAAAAGGAGTTCAAGATGAAAAAAATCCTTCTGCCTCTGCAAACTCAACGAGAGTATTTCCACGCTGGTTTCTGTTGCCGTGACCGAATTTACCTACTGAAGTTTCATTCTGTTGCCGTTGCCCTATTTTTGCATTGAAATCTCCCATAATTATCTTCAAGTGCTGCTTACCTTTATTATTTAGATCACGAATTTCCTCATAAAATTCTTCAATTTCTTCTTCAGGATGACTTGTGGTGGGTGCATAAGTTTGAATAATCTGAGCCTGGTATCTTCTCGATAGTTGGATAACGAGTCGTGCAGCTCTGTCAGAGGAACTTTCAACTTCTACCACTTTATCCTTCAGTTTCTTGTTTATTATAAATCCAACAATACTAGTTCTGCCAGTATCTGTCCCACGATAATAGAAGAGATGTCCACTTTTCAGTTCAATGAGATCTTCTCCTTTTCTCCTTACCTCACTTAGCCCAACGATGTCCCACTTGATCCTTTGTAGTTCCTCTTCCAATTCAAGAAGCCTTGAATCAGAAGATAGGGAGCGTCCGTTATAGGTAGCCAAGGTCAGCATCAAATGGCAGCCTAGTCCGGTCCTCCGGGGATTCTTAGCACCCTCTGCCTTCATGTCGCACTGGCCGCTGCCTTGGCCAGGTACATTCCAGCTGCCGGAGACTGAGGGCCAAGATTTAAGTTGTAGAGTCATTTTGGAGGTGTTTGGCCATAACTCACCACGCTGGCCAAGCGGGTTGGTGAGTGTGGAATAGCATTTCCTCTGATCCCGATGGTATAGTTATACCGCTATTGGCGGTCGTCAGAGCCCCTTTAGTGGGAACAGGATGCACCACGAGAAGGCGGGGTTGACATTTGTCAAGGAGAGGCTGTGATGTTACGCATAATTGATATAGCTTATTAAATCTATCATTTTATCTTGAAGCTTTTCTTCCAGTGTTTACAGTGGTTTCAAAGCAACTTTTTGCCTGGATATGACGTCACTTGAAGCATGGGCGGGGATTAATGGCCACCAGGGTTGCGTGGATGGAATTTTTTTTTTTTTTTTTTGATTGGAGGCTTAACGACCACCGTGAGCAACTCAATGGGCTATAAGCAGTCGCCCGTCCCTAATTTAGGGTCACTGGTTCCAGGGAAGGGAGAGAGCCAGTGCCGTAAGACAAACACAACATCCATGCCTCACCGGGATTCGAACCCGGACCCCTTACGGACGAATGATCAGAGGCCAACGCCTTAGACCACTGCGCCACCGGGGCGGCTGGATGGGATTGGTGACTCCACCTAATATAAACTCAATTGGATAACCTATGCGAATTCCTGTATTGTATATTTGGCTTTTAAGTTACTGCTGACCATGTATGAGAGAAAAGTCCCTCAACCCCATTATGAATAGTAGTCGCTGTTTCTGGCTTTAACATTCCACTCACGGAAGGAGCGAAAGCAATAATAAACGGAGGGTCAGTAAAATTCGCAGTGTTTTTTATAAAAACCTCTTTGCAATACAGTTTTTATAAGCAAAGGATAAAACTAGCGTGGGGTGATTGAAGTTATCGCCCCACCCACGTTCTTTAAAAATGAAAAGCCATGATTTTTTTTCCTGCAAAAATCTTCAGGTAAAATATTTGATTTTCCTGGAAAAATTTAATTAAAAAGAGTTTTTAGTAATTTAATATTGAAAAATCGAGCAAAGAAATTGTGTTCGGTAAGAGTAATGACTACCTGTATTGGCAGTAATTCGTATTCCGCTTTCACATGCAAAAACGGGCAGTTTTGTCTAGCACGAATGTTATCTCCAATAAAAAACAATGCATAACAGATCTTTTTTTGGCGGTCACCTGCAGGACGAGGCCACGGGCAGCCATTTCTGAAAGGCGTGAGAGAATATACACTGCTGGCCACCCAAAATGCAACACCAAGAAGGACATGAGATAGCAAAGCCAGATTTACTGGACACATAACAACAGATACAAAGATGAGACGATTGAGCTTACAGGCCCGTGCGACTTGCGGAACACGCAGACATCAATAGTTCGTGTGGCCCCGATGGCTGGCAATAACGGCCGCTACACGCCGCGGCATCGAACGAAAGAGGCTTTGGATGTGGGCTTGGGGTATGTCGGTCCAGGCTGCTTCCACACGTTGCCACAGTTCATCAGGCGTAGCCGCGGGTGGTGCATGCTGGGCCACTCGGTTGCCAACCAGCGAGCTACAAGGAGGTGGGAGATTATGAGTTCGGTGTGAAACCGAGATAAGGGGAAAAAGAATGAAAGCTGATGATTAGGAAAAAGCTAATACTGGCAGCAACGGGAAGGAGATCGACAAGTAACTAATATAGACAATGAATAGAAATCGGGACAAAGTTTGAAACTTTCTACATATCAACAGGATAAACACTTTCCTCACTGCAAGGGCGAGTTTATAACTTCAGTTGATTTTCTATTTATATTTTATCCAATGTTTAAGTCGCCGGCCCGGTGACGCATTGGTCTAAGCGCTGGCTTTTGACCATTCGTTCGAGAAGTGTCAACGTTCGAATCCCGGTGAGGCATGGATGGGGTATTTGTCTTACGTCACTGGCTGTCTCCCTTCCCTGGAGCCTGTGACCCCAAATTAGGGGTGGGCAACTGCTTGTGGCCCATTGAGTTGCTCACGGTGGTCGTTAAACCTTCAGTCAAAAAACAAAATGCTTAAATCGGGTAAAATACTGGTTAAACTCCCTATACAAAAACTCTCTGCAAGCGACGCATTACGAACCCTTCACACAGGGCACTGATATATAATTCAGTACCTAGCCCTAACAGGAACATGTGGGAGGAGTTCCCTTTTTGTGAGGGCGCATGTATGTTCTGAACACCTTACCGCTTTTCTTATCTTACTTCTAGCTCTTAATGGAAGACTTAGCGAATAAGATTCGTAAATAACAAAATGTTTGGGAAGAAATAAAGAAAAAAAAACCTATCTCCACAGAGCAGGTATATACATATATACACTATATTGACAAGTCACCGGACACCTAGAAGAGAAACACAACATAACATTTATTGACATGCAAATAGTACGGTGTCGGTCCACCTTTGGCCTTCGCATGCACTGACCCTTCGAGACATGGTTTCAACAAGGTTTTGGAACACAGCGATAGGTATGCGCTTCCATTCAGTACATAAAGCTGCCGCTAACTGTTGCTTAGTAGTAGGCCTTGGTTCGAAACTTCTTATGCGGTGCTCTAATTCATCCCACAGGTGCTCTATGGGATAAATCAGGGATCTGTGCCGGCCAGTCCACACACGATACGGTATTATCGTCAGACCACGCCGTAACAGTCCTTGCTTTATGGGACGTAAGTCGTGTCTCTTTTGAGCTCCGTGTTTCGCCGTCTACTGAGTGTGTTCTGTGTGCTCTGTCGTTTAACTTTTGTGCGTGCCTTCAAGACGAAGGTTGTATCTGTCATTTAAGGCATCTCCCGAGTCGGTGAGTACTATTTTCAGTTAGCTATCAGCATTTTATTTTCTCGACCAGTTGGTCGTGTTTACTAAATTAGGCCTCGCCATCGGCGATGGCGACTGCTGATAAGAGCACCGTTCCCGCTCTCGTCACAGCTTCTCCTACTACGTCGAACCTTATCTCTGACGGAGCAAACCAATCAGCGTCCGTCCTTAATGACAAGGAATATCGTCCTCCTCCTGTTGCCTATTGCTCTTCTTCTTCTACTCTTCGACTATCTGACTCCACCCCTCCTGGCGGTGATGCTACGTCGTTCGCTTCTGATGCTGCCGATGACGCAATGGATATCTCTGAGGGCGTTGCTTCTCTGCCCTCGGTAGCCTTACCCATCGTTGTATCAGCTCCATCCAGCACTGCACCTCTGCCTTCCAGTGGAGGATTGCCTTCCCGCTCTTATTCTAGTGTTACCTCAGGTGCGTTCCCTACCGACGCAAGCGACTCGCCTTCCCCTTGCGGATGCCCATGTCCAGATACATGGTGACTCACTTCAATTGGACGTTCCGCACTTCTTACCGGCTGCGCAGGAACTTCACTCCACCCGCGAGTTAGGAGTGTGCCTGGATGCTCTTCCGAATACACCGTTGAAGGTCTATTGTGATGCGCTCCTTGCTTTTCTTCCAGCCGGTGCCATTACTCACCTCACCCGCCGGCCGCGGACCGTGATTGTTTATTTAACATCCAAAGAGCATGCAGACACGCTTCTAAACTTTGGTCTTGACCTGGGAGATCACCAACTCGAAGCTGAACCGATCGCCAGGCGCCCTGTTCAGGTCTCCTTGCATCTGGTGCCCCCGAAATCTCGGATGCGATGATATGTACTGCACTTAGTAAGTGTGGTAAGATTGTAAGTCCTGTTATCACACATTCAGCTGCGCTCAAGGATCCTGCAAATAAGAATTTTCGTAGTTTTCGCCGGAGTGTTCGACTCATCTTTCCATCAGAGGAGCATCTCCGTAAGTTCCCACGGATCCTAAACGTCCGATGTGGGCAGCTCTCCTACAGAATTTATATGCTAGCATCCGAACACTGTGCTTATTGCAAAGAATTTTAGCATCAGCGTGTTCGCTGCCCCAACAACGAGTATCCAGCTCCCACGGCTTCTAGAGCGCCTCCCGCCTCTAAGCAGCCTCCTGCTACATCTCGCTCTCGACCTGCACCGTCTTCTAATGTGCCAACTGCCTCAGGGCCGAGTTACACAAAAAAGTATATCTACAGCCTCTCGTCAACGAGCGTCTTTTGATGCTGACCTCACCTCCCACCTTCAATTTCCAGTGCTCGCCTCACCTATTACTCCTCATCCCGTGGCAACATCAGGAGACCTCGCCGCTGGTTTCCCACCAGTCTTCACTGTTGGTGTCTCAGAGTGTGACGGCGGCGCTGATAACTCCTCTGACTCTGCGTCTGCTTCCCGAGCATCGCCGCTCCCTGGAAAACGCATTTCTGGCACTCGTACAGGTACCCGACGTAAGAAGAAGAAGAAGAAGAAATCTTCCTCTGCGGATGGGAAACCGTTCCATGCTACCAAATCTTCAGGAGATTTTTCTCCCTCTCCTGCGCCAACAGAAATTGAAAGGGACACTGATGATGATGGGTCTCCGCCTTCGTTTGAGGTCTTTTCAAGTGTACTCTCCAAATGTGGTGCTCCTTCAGAACCTCTCAATCGTGGAGATTACTATCAGTTTTGCATCCACACCACGAACCTGGAGTTGACGTATGACTACCTCTGAGAGCGCGAAGACATTCTTCCCACGCTGCTCCTGCAAGCCGGATGCATTGCTAAGTACCTTCGTGGGTTTGTACATGACCCCCTGCACCACTCATGGACCCTTGGCCGCGTAAACCGATTACAACAACTCCTGAAAGTTGCTCCGCGACTCCTCCAATCAACGACTGACCAGTCCATTCAAGGTCACAACCCTTAAATGCAGAGGGTTCGCTAGCCCCCTAGCGAATGCTCTTGTAATGGAAGACCTCTCGCCCCTCGGGGCCGACCTGTTACTACTGCAAGAAACAAACTGCCATTCCTCCACTCTGTTTACTCGCTGGCGTGCTAGCGATTATGTGTTCCATCATGCATCTTGATATTCATCTCATGGTGGGCTTGATATCGGAATACATCAGCAGTTCCGATCCACCATCACTGCACTCTCAGTGCAGAACTTATGCCGGGATTTACTCCAGCAAGTCTCCTTCACAGTTGGCGGAGCTCGATTTCACATCTTTAATGTGTATATTCCGTGCACCTCTATTCATTTATCCATCTTGTTCACCAAATTCCGTCAAGCTCTCTCAAAAGTCTCGCCTTCGAATCGTGTGCTCTTGGTTGGTGACTTCAATTGCACCCTTGACCCGGCACTGGATCGCTCTCCTTCGTCACGAGAGCGTTGGACGGTTCTCGTTGCACTACTCCATGACCTTGTTGCTGATTTCTCCTTCACCGATGCTTATAGGCGCCTACATCCACAAGAGACCTCGCACACGTGGCGCTCGTCTGGGAGTCAGCTTCCATCGACTGCACGCTTGGATCGGGTTTACGTTTCCACACCGCTTCTTGCGTCTATTACCGAGTTGCGACATCAACCTACTGCTTCCTCAGACCACTGCACGGTCATCCTCACAGTGTTTGTTGCGGCGTCACTCCCTCGGACTGTACGTCCGTGGACGTTTGACTCTAATCTCCTCACTGATCCTGACTTTTGTGCCTCTGTCCGTTCTTTCCTCGCTGCTCGTCGTGCAGGGTTGCATTTCGCACCTTGTACTTTGACGTATTGGCTTCATGTCAAGCATCAGCTCCTCTTACATATCAAGCAACTTTCCTTCACCATGACGACTTCTAGTCAGATGCGCCTCGATCACGCCAGGCAGATGCTTGCACTGATTGGGTTATCAGATCCGCTTTTTCCAGCATATCAGGCGGAGCTCCAGGGTTTGCTGAAACCTCTTGCGCAGCAAGCACTTTTACGTCTGCGTATTAAACATCTCAATCCGGAGGAATGCACCTATGATTTTCTAACATCAATGAAATCTGCACGTAAGTCTTCTACCTCGCTTCGTCATCTTCGCCTCCCCTCTGGCGAAATCACATCCGATTGGGCAGCGATTTGCTCTCACGTTTGTCAGTTCTATACCACCAAGTTCAGTGAAACTCCTCCCCCTTCTCCCTCTGCTCTCCCCATCTTATCACTAACCTGCCTCAAGTTCCGTCTCATCTTGCTCACACCCTGTCTCTCTCACCCACATCCACGGAGGTGTCCGACACCTTCTCTTCCCTTAACCCCCATGCCGCTCCGGGTCCGGGCTGCCTCTCTTTTCCTTTTTACCGTGCGTTCTTGCCTCTTCTGCTGCCTTTTCTCCTCTCCGCTTTTTCTGCTGCATTTAACTGCTCCCCCTCCCGAGGAGTTTCACGGACGCACATGTGGTCCTATTTCCCAAGAAGGGTGACCCTCTTGACTTGGGAAATTGGCGCCCCATTTCTCTTCTCAATCAAGATTATAAACTCTATACTAAGCTTCTTTCCCGTCCACTAAACTCTGTCCTTCCTCACATCCTTGCTGACTCTCAAACCTATACTGTTCCTGGCCGTTCTCTTTCCTCCAATGTTCAACTTCTTCGCGATCTCATTCATCTTGCCAAGACTCATTCTGAACCTCTTGCTCTCCTTTCCTTAGACCTCCGTTCCGCTTTCGATAATATCTCACACGCCTATTTAACCCAAACCCTGCTACACTTTGGCTTTCCTCCACAATTTGTCTCTGTTCTTCTCTCCCTCTACCGGGACGCCGTTTTCCATGTCAAGACGGCATCTTTTTTCACAGCACATGTTCCCTTCAAGCGGGGAGTTCGTCAGGGCTGCCCGCTTTCTGGTCAACTGTTTGCGATTGCCTTCGAGCCCTTTCTACGCTCTCTGCAAATATCTCTCCTAGCACAACTTCCACCACCAGTTCCCAGCTCTCGGCATCACTCAGTCATTTACTCTGCCTATGCAGATGACATTACCGTCTGCATTCGTAGCGACTCACAGTTCCAACTGCTTCGTCGTTTGTTCTCCGCATGTGCTTCATGTTCTGTAGCTGAACTGAATACGTCGAAGAGCACTGGATTGTGGTGTGGTCCAATCGCATGGATCCTCCATGGGGGCCACATGGTCATCCACTCCCCAACGCTTCTTGGGTGTGCACTTAGGCGCACCACAAGCTACATCCAGTGCAACTCGCACGGCACTCCATCCTTGCCTCCTCCGCACAGCTGCGTTCTGGTGTCGCGGGCAGTTCTGTACGTCCTACTACCAGCGTGCAAATCTCACCAGGACATACCTTCTGTCCATCTGCAAGCATTCTTGGATTGCATCTACGACCCCGCTTTTCTGTCTCCAGGAGGTTACACGCTGCCTTACTCGAGTAATGTGGGCGGGTCATCACTGGATTAACGTCCACAAGCTCTGTGCTCCTCCCTCCTATGGTGATGCTGGCATACCTGATGTCCCGCTGTGCTACAAAGCATGCCGAGTGATAAACTTCATTCACCTTTTCACGGCTCCAGTGGCTTCCGCAGTTCAGGTACGTGACGTTCTTGCCTCCTTGCGTTACCCACATTTTCCCTTTCTTTCTTTAGTTCTCATGGATTGCTCTCCTCCCCCCCCACTCCAAACTCCCACCTGCATATTCTGAAGCCCTCACTCATCTTCGCTCTCTCCCCCTCATTCGCTCCCCTCCCTCTTCAACTCTAGAGCTCCTTTCTGAACCCCTCTTCTTCAACTCCCTTATTCATCCCCTGCTTTTCATTCCCCTCTTGGCTCCGAGCAGGTGTAGTAACCGTACAAGACCTCACTAACTCGGATCTATCCTGGCGTCCTTTCTCTGGCCTCTCCCCTGCTATTCTCTCGTCTCCATCCGCCCATTTGGTCTATGACTCCCTGCTAACTGCACTTCTTTCGCTTTTCCCTGATCTTGTCTCCCCCACCGGTCTCGTCTCTGTCTTTTCTGCCCCTCTTCCGCTGCCGTTTTTCCTCCGACTCTCAGACTCGATTCTTCCTCTCTCCTCTCTCTCTCCTGTAAATATCTTTATGGTTTTCTAGTGCACCTTGCCACCCCTTCACCGCTTTCTATTCTCGAGGTTCCCCCTGCTTCTCTTCCTCTTGTCTGGGTTGCTGCCCGCTCACCCTTATCCGCCCCTCTTGAAATTAATACCCACTGGCTCTTTTTGCATAATCGCCTCCTTGTTCCGTATTTTCTCTTTCGCATGTCCCTTCTCTCCTCCCCTCTCTGCTCCTTCTGCGCACAGGAGGCAGACGTTTCTCACGTCTACCTTTACTGTCCCATCCTGATGCCTCTCCTCTACCAGACTTTCCGGATTGCCAGTCGCTCTTGTTCTCAAGATCTTCCGTTCACTGCCTACAGACATCTTCTTCTGCGGGCTCATCCACCTACGCCTCTTCCGTCAGTATGTGCCTATCTTTTCATGCTGGTTAAACACGTTATTTACGTATACCTTCAACAACTCCGCAGCGTTTCCTCGCCGGTCTCTTTACACCAGGCCAGCACAGCACTTTTGTGCCATTTCCGAGATCGATTGCTTTCTCGACTCCGCCTGGAGTACCAGTCGGCTTCTTCCAGTCGTCGAGAAGCCACCTTCTATGCTACCTGGGCGCCGGTCGCTCCATGGTTCGCGGTTGATTCTGGACTGCTACACCTGTCAGTACCCTAGGACATTCTACATCTCCTTTGCTGAGTTTCGTGGCACCCTGGTGCCCCTCCTGCACTCTACGACTCGTCTCCATGTATATCATGTGATCGTGCTACAGCCTGTGCTGTAATACCCAAGTTTTTGTTTTCTCTCTTTCAGTGTGCATATCATTGTGATCTTATCATTTGAATTGTTGTTCTTCGTGTCGTACTATGCTTTACCATATTTACATTGTTATCAGTGTGCCCTCTGATTCCGTGACCTCCCGTCACTTTTATGTACTTGGGGCTGTACCCTGGTCACCTTAAGTGCTTTCTGTCTATGCACCTAGTGTATTACACCGTGTTCCTGTAGTGTGTTTTACTTTGAGATGTCATGTGGTGTACGTCTCTATCTCTAATTTGTTATATTTGCCGCACTCACACACCTTCTTAGTGTTTAGCCATTTTCATTGCACCTGTTTGATTTTTGTACAGTTCTATACTTCCCCATTGTGTACATACTATTTTCATCCCAGTGTACTTTCATAGGGTTTGTTTTTGTGCATCCCTTGTACCTCTTGCATTTCTTGTGCTGTACCGTGCTTTCACATTGTGTTGATGCTTTGATCGTGCACGTACAAATTTATGATAAATTCTGTCATCGGTCAGAACCCATGGCTTGTCCTGTGTTTTCACTTTATGCATATACTCATAACATCCCAGAGTGCACTCATGGTTTATCGTGTGCTTTTTACTGTACTTGTAACATTTCTTGCGTTGTATCGTGTCTTCACATTGTGTACTTTATTTGGTCATCCCTGTGTATAATATGGTTCATCATGTCTTATTAATGTACCAGTTACATCTATTGCGTCGTACAGTGCTTTCATTTTGCGTTAATTCCTCTTGTCATCCCAGTGTGCATTCCTAGTTTTGCTCTGTGATCTTACTGTTCCTTCTGCATTTTTTTTCGTGCAATCCACGCTACCGTTGAATTGTGAATGCTAATGTCATCTCAGTGTATTTTCATGCTTACTCGTGCAGATGAATTACCTTCACCCCGCCTGTATTATGTTGCTTTGTTGCCCTCCTTAAATAACTTTCACAATTGTGCACGTGGTGTTTTTATCTCATGTATGTAATGTTTTACCTTCACGGCGGTGTTTGTGCTATTCTTTTTCTAATTGTGTACTATTGTTTCGCCTGTGTTATCCTGTAAATCATGCCCAGCCAATGTCATGTGACACGATGTGTTTCTCTCTGTCACTTCTGCAATTTTTATGCAATAAGCTTTGCTTGCAGCATCTGTTATTCATCCCCATTGTCATTGCAGTGTATATACCATTATGTTTTAATAGTTTGTATTATTTTCCAGTGAGACGCCCAACGCTGTACGTCTCCCTCTTATGTTTTCTTTTGATGAATAATAATAAAGCGATTTTGAAACCTTGCTTTATGGCTCGGTGCATTATCCTGCTGGTACCAACAAGGCTCGGTTCCATAGTATTGCCACAGAGTTGGTAGGGCATAATTCTCCAGAATATCATGGTAGACGCGTTGGTTAGCAGGTTTGTTCACGATAACCAATGAGCCGGAACCATACAACGAAAAACACCCCCACACGAGTACACTGCCAATTCCAATCTTGACCGTAGGAACAATACCCCGTGATAATAGCGTTCGCTCGGATGCTGCCATACCCACACACGGCATATCAGTCTGATGAATCGTGTATCTGCATTCATCAGTCCATAGGACTCGTTTCCGTTGATCTACGGTCAATGGAAACGGGTCCTATGGACTGATGATTGCAGATATACGATTCACACCATGCACATGCTAAACCTTTACACCATGCTAAACGATGAGTAGCATTCCGAGTGGAGATAAAAGGCTTATGAGCAGCCGCACGATCACGGTAACCCATTAAATGAAGTTCTCTGCGAATGGTACGTGTACATACCGAGGTTCCAGCATTTTGACTCACTTGTATACTGAAGTCTTGTTCACTACTTCGTCGATTAGCTGTAACGATTCTCCTGAGGCTTCGACATCCTCTCTCACTGATTTTCTTTGGTCTGCCGGTACGCTTGCCTGTTTCAGGCACTCCATGTGTCTTCCACTTATTCAGTACATCCAAAACAGTTGACTTGGGTATATTTAAACGCCTCTCGGTTTCTCTTAGGGACAAAACATCAATTTTAACTTTCTTAAAGTCAGTTCTCTCCCGCCGCGACATTTTCACTCAACCTCACAGTGCAATATGATTGCGGACAGCTGCAGGCTTGCTTTACACCGTTTGCAGCTGTACCGTGTATCTTCACAGCGCAGAAGATTCGTTCATTTGCTTTTGAAGGGGTGTCTGGTGATGGTTGTTATTATAGTACGTATATATCATCATCGTTGTCAACCATTATCAATACACTTCTGGATGAAAGTCTCCCCAAGTATCTTCCACAATTTTCTGTCTTGAGCCTGTCTTCTTAATTCACTCCGGCATGCTTTCGAATTTCATCCATCCATCTACCATGGGGTCTTCTTCTGGGTCTTTTTCTGTCCTTTGGAATCCAGTCTAAAATTTTAGCTGTCCATCGCTGGTCTGCTCTTCTGGCAACATGTCCAGCCCATTGCCATTTCAGTAATTTCACTCTGGTCATGATGTCGTCTACTCTTGTCATTTTCCTTATTCACAAGTTCCACTTCTTATCTTTCCTGGTTACACCAAGCATGCATGTCTGCATGCTTCTTTGAGTTGTCTACAGTCTTTGTATATCTTTCTTAGTTACGGTTCATGTCTCTGCTCCATACGTAAGCACTGACAAGATGCATTGATTAAACACTGTTCTTTTAAGACATAATGGCATACTGCTCTTAAAAATGTACTGTTTCTTCCAAAACCTCTCCATCCAAGTTTTACACGGCGATTAATTTCTTCATCAGTGTGACCCTGACTTGATATCTGCTGCCCAAGATAAATGTAAGTATCGATTGTTTCAGGCTTTTCTCCATCAATCAATAAATCTTCATCTCTTGTAAAAACATTGTACATCACTTTTGTCTTCTGAAAGTTCATTTTTAATCCCACTTCTTTACTCTTGTCAGCAAGTTCTTGGATCATACTCTGCAGCTCCGAAGGCGTAGTTGCAAAAATGACTACGTCTTCAGCAAAACGCAGGCGAGTTAAATAATCTCCACTAATCTTTATCCCTTTGTTTTCCCAGTTCAGTGATTGAGAGACATTTTCCAATGAAGCATTAAAGAGATTGGGAGATATAATGTTACCTTGTCTCACTCCCTTTCGAATTTTTTTCAGTGCTGTATCCCCAAATAACCGAATCTTTGCACTTTGCATTTTCATAGATGTTATTCATAATGTTAATGTACGCATCTTCAACACTGCAGGATTTCAAAGCCATTGTAACTGCTGATAGTTTCACGGAATCAAAGGCCTTTTCATAATCGATAAAAGCCATGCATAATGGGAGTTCATATTCCCTCGTTCTTTCAATTAGTTCTCTCAGTGCATGGATATGATCCACAGTGCTTTAGCCACTCTTGAATCCAGCTTGTTCTCTTGGTTGAGCCATGTCTAATGTTACCTTCAAACGATGTGAAAGAACTTTAGTGAAGACTTCATAAACCTCTGATAGGAGGCTGATGGGCCTGTAGTTTCTGAGACACTCAACGTCACCTTTTTTATGTAGCAGGATCATTGTAGCATTGTTCCAATCATCAGGAATCTTCCCTTCATTTAGACATCTGGCGAACACTTGGGCGAGCCTAGTGCAACATGAAGGCAGAGGGTGCTAAGAATCACCGGAGGACCGGACTAGGCTGCCATTTGATACTGACCTTGGCTAATTCGAAAAGATGCGGAAGTAACATGGAGGACACAGGCACAAGACAGATCGTTGTGGAAGAGGCTTGGAGAGACCTTCGTCCAGCAGTGGATTGATAATGGTTTACAATGATGATGATGATATACTGTATATATATTCACAAAAGTCACCGAACACCCCTTCAAAAGGAAATGAAACGATCCACTCCGTTGTTAAGATACCCGATACTGCTGCAAGGGGTAAAAACAAGCCTGCAACTGACCGCGATCGTATTGTACTGTGAGATTGAGTGAAAATATCGCAGCGGGAGAGAACTGACTTTGAGAGAGGAAAGATTGTTGAGTGTTATATTAGTGGGTTATCCATAAGAGAAACCGAGAGGCGTTCAAACATACGAAAGTTAACTATTTTGGATGTACTGAATAAGTGGAAGTCACATGGCGTGCCTGAAGCAGCAAAACGTTCCGGCAGACCAAAGAAAATCATTGATAGAGGACGTCGAAGCTTCAGGAGAATCGTTACAGCTAATCGACGGAGTAATGCACAAGACCTCAGTGTACAGGTGTTTAAAAATGCTGGAACCTCTGTATGTACACGTACCATTGTCAGAGAATTTCATTACATGGGTTATCGTGGTCGTGCGGCTGCTCAAAAGCCTTTCATCTTCACTCGGGATACTATTTGTCATTTAGCATGGTGTAAAGAACATTTATCGTGGACCGTAGATCAATGGAAACGAGTCCTATAGACTGATGAATCAAGATACGCGATCCATCAGTCTGATGGCCGTGTGTGGGTACGGCGGCAGCCTGGGGAACGCTCTTTATCACAGTGTACTGTTCCTACGGTCAAGTTTGGAGCTGGCAGCGTACTCGTGTGGGGGTGTTTTTCCTGGTATGGTCCCGGCCCATTGGTTATCGTGGACAAACCTGTTCACCAGCACGTCTACCTAAATATTCTGGACAATTATGCTCTACCAACTCTGTGGCAATACTATGGAACCGAGCCTTGTTCGTACCAGCAGGATAATGCACCGAGCCCAGAGGCGACCTTAGATCATTTGGGGCCCTATGCGCTAAAAGATTCAGGCCCCCCCCTTCCCCATTTTATCTCCTCAGAAATTTTCATCCCACTTTATCTCCTCAGAATGTTTTTGGTGACATTAACAAGACAAAACAGTAAAGTCAAGAAAAATGTTTTTACGCTCTTTAAAATGCCATTCTATCTTTCTATTATTAGAACGGTTTGTAAGAAACAGTGTTAGTGTAATTACTTTGTCTGTCATGCACATCGAACATTTTGCTTTTAGAGATATTTAAAAAACTATTTTTGCGGCTAATGGGAAATCAAAGGATATTAAGTTTGGCACTTTAAATATCCCATATACTTCCTGAATAAGGAGTTTCAAAGTCGAAAATTCAAGAAATTAAAGTTCTATGTGTGAACAAATTATTCAACTTAGAGGAAAAAATTATTTTCGTGCTTCTCAGATTAGGCTTAAGTTTTCCTTCTCAAATATTTAAATTTCTCAGTTAGTTCATTAATTTCCTGCTAGAGGCGCTAAGTTAAAAGAATTTGGTTTTCACAAATTTTCGAAAATTATTTTTGCGGATGATAAGACATAAACATTCGGTAAATTTTTGCCATTTTAAATTTCACTACTAGTTCATAAATTGCCCCCTAGGAGTTCTCGAAGTGGAAATTTAGTTAGTTTTAGCTTTACGCTACAAAGAGACCATCTCAGTTTCAGTAAAAGTTCTTCTTGAATTTGATGCGTTACGCAAAACTGGCTAATTCAGCACTTTTTTAGTTCCAAGTTACTTGGCGAACTTAATGCTAAGGGTGCTGAAAATGGAATTTCTCTAAATTTATCAGTACATTGCGTATAAATTGTTATAAAATTAGAATACGTTTCAATTACAAATTTGAGCTCTTTCCATTGCTTCAGCTGTGGAAAATCATCTTGTTTTTACATTATGAGTTAAATCAGTAGGAAATGAGCATGGTATCAAGCAAAAATGAAATACTTGAAGACACTGACAAACGGAAGTCCTCGACATTAGAAAATTCGGGTAAAATGCAATTTGTGCAAAGTATTTCATTTGAAAAGAGGGTGGATGACTTTCCGTGGAAGAGTATTTTTATGGAGAACAATTCCCTAAATCGAAGAAATTAAGCCGTTCATGACATAGACAAATGTCATAGACCGTAATATATTCGAAGTTCTTTATTTTTTAGCCTAAATATTAACTCTTTTGGTTTAGATTGGTTCTTCGGCGACCTTTTTTCCTGCGAGAAAACTGAGTCGACCTCAATGGACAACTGGCTTGAGTGAACTCCGCGTAACTCGAATGAGGACATGGAGCTCCTCGAAGGGGATTTCAAGGGTACGGAAGTTAGGTCGGCGATCCAGGCTCTTAAACCCGGTGTCTCCTGTGTGCAATGGGCTTCCTGTGGAATTCTACAGGAAGTTTGTTAAGATTTTAGCTCCCTGGCTTTGCATGGTGTTTAATTAGATTGTTAGGGCTGGTCTAATGCTGGAAACCATGCGAATGAGCATGGTTATACTTTTGTGCAAGACCCCGGCACCCCTTCTAGATCCTAAGGTGGTTGGAGACCGGTGTCTCTCGACTGTTGACTACATGATCCTGGCCAGAACCATCAGTACTAGGCTCTGTTAGGTTGCTAAACACCTCATCGGTGTCAATCAGACGTGTGGTATCAAGGGGCATCGTATGTTTTGGAACGTGCGCTGCATCAGTGATGCCATCACTTACCTGGGCGAGAATGGTATTAATATGGGCCTTTTTTCCGCCGATCAGAGTAAAGCCTTTGATAGGATTTCTCACAAGTTCATCGGGTAGTTGCTGGAGGCCCACGGCTTCAGGAATTTCTTTCGAAGTAAAGTAGGGACCCTCTACAGAGGTCTCTCCGGGAGGGTCATCAATGCTGGTCGTGTCTCTCCCTCTTTGAGGTCAAATGAGTGTTTTTGTGTTAGAAACCCTGCTTAGGAAAGTCATTGGTGCTGACAGGGTTAGGGGGTTTCCAGTTCCGGGGGCTGTAGCTTCTTTGAAGTATCTCGCTTACACCAATGATGTCATCTTCTTCGTGGATGAGGAAGGCAGCTTGAGGGGTTTCCGGGAAGCTTTTGCTGGGTACTGCAGAGCGACAGGTGCCCGTCTCAACGAGAATAAGTCCAACATTATGTTTTGGAGTAGAGGGAACGGCTGGCGGCCGCGGGTTTGGCCATCATCGAGGGACCTGTCCGAATACTGGATATCCAATTTTCTAAGGAAGGGGTCCACAGAAATACCTGGGGAATATTCTTGCGAATATGAAGAAAGAGCAAGAGCGTTGGCAAGAGGTACACATCTCGAGGGTCAACAGCACCAAGTTGGAGAATACCCTCCTGGTTTCTAAGTGCGACTTTGCCGGAGAATTAGAGTCTCCATCCCTAGGTATTATGAGGTTTCTCGAAAGGGCGGTATTTGGCTTCGTTTGGGCTGGCAAGAAGACCCGAGGAGGTGGCTCGGGCTGTCATGTGCTGTCCTAAGGAGGAAGGAGGCTTGGATGTCAAGCACCTTCCTACTTGGTTCAGTGCACTTCAGTTTTCAAGTGTGAGGGAGGCTCTTCCCGCCTACCAACCGTTTAGGAACTTAGTTTCCTACTTCACGTGTTTGGATGGGAAGAAGTGCCGGGCCATAACTTTGTGGGTCCCCGTAGAGAGTCTATTCACAAGAACTATTTCTTGGGTGGTCGCCTGCGAAACTTCGCAGAAGCAATCCGCAAAGGGAAAGGGACGAGGCAGTCGTATGTTGATATTCTCCCTAGGCCTAGGGAACACGTCATCAAGGATTTTAACGTTCCTAGGAACTTCTCTATGAGAGAGGCTTTGATAAGCATCCACTCGACGGGGGTGGACTGCAAGAAGAGAGACTTTAAGTGGCGACTGACTCACAATGTCCTTCCGACGAGGAGTCGACAGCTTCGTTGGGGAGGCATATCCTCCGATAGGTGTCTTTCGTGTACGGGCATTGAGGACAGGTTCCATCTTTTTTGGACGTGCCCCATGGCGTACCAGGTCTGGCAAGGAATCTTGACTTGGGCTTGGCACAAGAGACTTGACGCCCTCCAGTTTCGTCTGGCTAACGTGTTTTTATTTGCACCCTGCTCCGGCGGCGGGCAGAGATGTATGGAGGATGATTATCACCGAGGTCTGTTATAAAATGTGGAGGGAGAGAAACAGGGTTCTGCATTCCCGGACTGCAAACTCGGGCTTCTCTGCAAGAACGGTCATCCTTCAAGTCAAGTGTGAGATCCGGGACAGTGCAAGAGTGGACTAACGCACTTTGACCGACAGGGCCTTTAGGTATCGGTGGGGGCCTTGGCCTCGGATTGTTACCGAGACCGAGGACACCTACACCTTTCACCGAGGTAACTTACCCCCTTAGTTTCGGGCGTTAAAACCCGAGGGATCTCTCTGGAGGGTGTTGGGTTTTTTCTAGTGTTATGTTTTTATGACTTGTGTTTGTTGTTTTGTTGGAGGGTGAGGAGGTTAACCTCCAACCCCCTCATCGGTAGTTTATTTTGTCTTGTCTCCAGTCGAGGTTGGCGGTGCATGCCGCTGACCGAGACGGCAGGAGGCTGTGTGAGTCAGGGTGGTGTGAGTTTTTAGGTTCTGTCTCTCTTTTGTGTGTGTGTGTGTGTGTGTGTGTAAATGGAGCTTTGCTGTAGGGAGGCTGTTGTGTATTTGATGCTTGTGGTGTGTCGGTTCTGTTTGGGCCGGGGAGGCGCCTGCCATGGGTCGTGTGAGTGCCTTGGTGCACCAGTTGACCCAGCGTCCTCTCTGACAGTCTCCCGTCCGGGCAGCTGTCATGGTCACCTCTGAAGGCGACTTTGTCTCCCTACATGCACCTACCGCGTGTACCTTAGGGTCACACCCGCCGTTCTAGGTGACCTCGCAGCCAATTTGTGTGCGGGTCCGTTCGAGTTCTTCAGCTGAACGGAATGACTCGGGGGTTAATTGATGTTTCCTGTTGGGCCGTGGTGAAAGTTTCGGGGAGTGTGTGTAAACATCAGTGAATCAAGTCCAGGTTTATACTTGCGGCTTGGTGAATAGTGTGAAGATGTTGCGTGACGATAAAAGTTCGTGTACGGGGGATGGGGCGTCGTGCGAGAGCACACTATGGCGTTTCCTTCTCCCAGCCCCCCTAATTTGGGGGTCTTATAGGAAGATAATGTCATGGACCAAGAAAGTTGGACAGTAAGCATTTCAGCAGTCAGTGCAGGAAAGCGAGAATGCATTTCTTGAACGCATTTTTCGTGTTATTTTCGTCGGAAAATAGAGGTCAACATTTTTTTATTGTCAAAAAGATGCGTGAGATTGTTTTATACCTGCACTGCAGTTATCAGAAACAGAAGCACAAGAAATAAATGCAGAAGATCCGGTTTGAAAAGGAAAAAGTAGATATCACAACTTATAAGAGTATCATTGAAACTTTCTTATTGCTTTTTCAAACGTTAGTTTCATGTCGATTTAAGGAATAGAAAAGGTGAGAATACTTGATATTATCAGTACAAACCAGTAGATGCAATAGAAATTTTTTTTAACACTATTAAATAAGAAACAGATAGTGTTATATTCTCGAATTTCTTTATTTTTCCAGTCTAATATTAACTCTTTTGGTTTAGATTGGTTTAAGGAGATTCGGGCTAGGAAAGAACTTGATTAACCTATCCCAAAGGAAAAAAAAAAAAAACAATTACCAGCAAACACCCCGTTCATCAGGACAGTATCTACAAGCACTTCTCATCGCAACTCAGTGGGGAAGGGGGAAAGGTTCCAACACAGATGTTTTCCTTTGGCTTCAAGTAGCATGAAAGTAATTTATATAACAGCAGGAGAGTTAAGTATTTGCCTTAAACCCTGAAAAATACGGGCAGCGTGAATTCTTCCTGCACCTACCACTGAAAGGAAGACGAAACTATTTTAACTGTTCCTTTCAAAATAAGTACATCGATAAGTACATCGTCGTATTTCTGCAGTCCTGCGCTCCCGTGGGGGCCTACCAGTTTTTCTGGCACTTCAGTGTATATATATATAGACAAATAATAATTGAAACAAACCAAGGAAACCCACAAAGACCCAAACGGAAACACACAATACATACACCAAAAGAACATACAATTCCCACATACTTGCGAAAAGCCCCGGACCCAAAAACACATAATTCTCGAACCCATTACATGGCTAATTATTTGTCTTCCTGTATATACTGTATACATATATATATATACTTCAAGTAGAAGCAATTTTAACAGGAGGTTTTTGTTTGTTCATTGCTAAGTTTGGTTTAAATATATATATATATATACCATCAAACAGCCGAATCTTTGCACTTGCATTTTCATAGATGTTATTAATAATATTAATGTATGCATCTTCAATACCAATGGCTCTGAAATCCTGTGGTATTGAAGATGCATACATTAATATTATTAATAACATCTATGAAAATGCAAATGCAAAGATTCGGCTGTTTGAGAATACAGCACACATAAAATTTGGAAAGGGAGTGAGACAAGGTGACACCATATCTCCGAAGCTCTTTAATGCTACATTGGAGGGTGTCTTTCAGTCGCTGAGCTGGGAAAACAAGGGGATAAAGATTAATGGAGATTATCTAACTCACCTTCGTTTTGCTGATGACATAGTCATTTTTGCAACTACCCCATCAGAGCTGCAGAGTATGATCCAGGAACTTGCTGACAAGAGTAAAGAAGTGGGATTAAAAATGAACTTTCAGAAGACAAAAGTGATGTTCAATGCTTTTTCAAGAAATGAAGATTTATCGATTGATGGAGAAAAGCTGGAGATAACAGACACGTACGTTTATCTTGGACAGCAGATATCAAGTGAGGGTCACATTGATGAAGAAATTAATCGGCGCATAAAACTTGCCTGGAGAGCGTTTGGAAGAAACAGCATAATTTTCAAGAGCAGTATGCCATTATGTCTTAAAAGAAAAGTGTTTGATCAATGCATCCTTCCAGTGCTTACGTATGGTGCAGAGACGTGGACATTAACTAAAAGAAACATACAAAGGCTGCAGACAACTCAAAGCAGCATGGAGAGGTGCATGCTTGGTGTAACCAGGAGAGATAAGAAGAGGAACTCGTGGATCCGAAAAATGACAAGAGTGGAAGACATCATGATCAGAGTTAAATCCCTGAAATGGCAATAGGCTGGACATACTGCCAGAAGGACAGACCATCGATGGACAGCCGAAATTTTAGATTGGATTCCAAGGGACAGGAAAAGACCCAGAAGAAGACCACATGGGAGATGGGTGGATGAAATTCGAATGTATGCGGGAGTGACACGGAGGAGACTGGCACAAGACAGACCGTTGTGGAGGAAACTTGGGGAGACCTTCGTCCAGCAGTGGATTGATAATGGTTGACAATGATGATGATGATGATGATGATATACTGTATATGAACAGATTCTTTAAGGGGTCGAACATCCTGCATGCGTAATTGACCCATGTCCGCTGCAGCAGCTCTGTCAGCAAATGTCAGTTGGAATAGAGACAGGGGATTTTGGAGGCCAAGGCAGTGTGGAAAATTCGTTGTCGTGTTCCTCCAACTACTCGGTAGCTATACGCGTCCGAAGATACGGTGCGTTGTCCTGTTGAAAGATGGCACGGTGGTGCGGATACACCTCCTGCCGATACGGATGAAGATGGTCGTCTAAAAGGTCTCTCTAGAGTCCGCCATTTAGTTTTTGTGAGCTGATAACCAACAGACTTACGGCTCACCAGGGAAAAGCTCCCCAGTCCAGAACACCACCTCCACCGCTCTGTTGAACCCTAACTGTTTGACCAGGCGATAGTGCTTCATGCTGTTTACACCATATGCGGACCCTTCCATCAGCATGGTGCAGCAGCAAACGGAATTCATCACTCCAGACGTACTTTTTCCATCTGTAGAGGGTTCATTACCGACGTTTCTTAGCCCATGCGACGCCTTGTTTGCGATGACTGGGCGTCTTCACGGTACTCTCGTTAGTCTCCGGCTGTGGAACCCAACCAGCGTCTCATTGTACAACAGCTTGCCATCCAAACGTTACTTCATTGGAGGAAATAAATCTCATTCCCTCCAATTGGAGTTGTCCTCTAGAATACGATACGAATCGTCGATCGAATCTCGAATCGGTAATGCTATCGATGAAATCTATCTTACTGACCATTCCCTACCTGTGTTAAGACGTGTACGTGCTTAGAGCTTTAGTTGCTCGGCCAGAAATAAAAAATAAAACGGTTTGTATTGATTTTTCGCTACCTATATATTAACATGTGTTCGTTGTTACATTTTCAGTAAACAGAAATAAAAATACAACGGTCACTCGGTTAAAAATGAAACGTTTATATTGACTTTTTGCTACTTACATGCTTCCTGAACAAGGTAGAAGCACGTTTTCCAATAAGAAGTTGATTAAAGACAATTTTCGAAGAAAAGTAAACAAAACAACAGCGGCAGAGTTGCCAACTTCAGTTTACTAAAACAGTTAAACCAAACCTTCTGCGTTCAAGCTAGTGCTGCCACCTACCGGAATAAGGCTTCACTAAAATATTTCAATGAAACAGGAGTTAGCACCACTGTTATTTTCCCCCGTTTGGTGGCACAAATACACTGTGGTAGAGTTGACCGTACCTACATATATGTTAACACGTATTCGTTCAACAGTACCTATATGTTAACACAGCTTCAGCTACCAGAAATGTGGATAGAAATGAAGCTTGAGATTTACATAATTTCCAAAGTGTCTTAAGAAGCAGAATTAAAGTGGTGTGTTTGAATTTCTCACGAGCTTGTGGATGTAGATTTCTTTTCATCCCGAATGCCTTTTTCTTTTTTTATTGGAGGTTTAACGACCACCGTGAGCAACTCAATGGGCTATAAGCAGTCGCCCGTCCCTAATTTAGGGTCACTGGTTCCAGGGAAGGGAGAGAGCCAGTGCCGTAAGACAAACACAACATCCATGCCTGACCGGGATTCGAACCCGGACCCCTTACGGACGAATGATCAGAGGCCAGCGCCTTAGACCACTGCGCCACCGGGGCGGCAATGCTTTTTTACAAATATGTTTATGTGGATTTCTTCTCATCCCAAATGTCTTTTTACAATTCTGGCATTTTTTTTTGAAGGTTTAACGACCACCGTGAGCAACTCAAACTCAATGAGCTATAAGCAGTCGCCCGTCCCTAATTGAGGGCTACTGCTTCCAGGGAAGGGAGAGAGCCAGCGCCGTGAGACAAACACAACATCCATGCCTCACCGGGATTCGAACCCGGACACTTCTCGGACGAATGGTCTTAAGCCATCGCTTAGACCACTGCGCCACCGGGTCGGAGCTGCCATGTGTAATTCACAAGAGCGATTTCAAACGATATTTGTGAATATACAGGACTTACTGCTTTTATCTGAAAACAAGATCTTGAAAACTTAACTGCCGCCCGGCGGTGGCGCAGTGGTCTAAGCGATGGCTTCTGATCATTCGTCCGGAAAGGGGTCCGGGTTTGAAACCCGGTGAGGCATGGATGTTGTGTTTGTCTTACGGCGCTGGCTCCAGTAGCGGCGAAACCGCCCGGGCCGCCAAGTCCCGGTCAATGATTTCAAAAATTTTAGGCAAGATTTTTTTATTTATTTTTTATTTGGCATATTGCGATTTTTTGTTGTGATGTGCCTTCTAAAGTTCCTCTAGGTAAGTATTCAGGTGGTCCTAATCCCTAACAAAGCACCTTAACCATTGTTTTTTTACGCTTTCCAACCGTAGCTTGAAGAAGCGTATATGCTCCAGCTTTTTCTGTCAGTCCGTCTGTCCATCCGCACGCTAACTGGCGTAAAAATGGTTCGATATCGATGAAATTTTACTATGTGGTAGGGGACCGCCTGGGGACGAATCTTATTTAAAATGGGTGAAGCGGGGTCAAAGGTCAGGACGTAAGAGCGGAATGCATTGCGTTGCCCTTATGCGTCATAACGTGCGTAAAAGTGGTTCGATTTCGATGAAATTTCAGTATGTGGTTAGGGGACCACCTGGGGACGAACCCTATTGAATGTGGACGAAATGGGGTCAAAGGTCAGGATATAGGATTGCGATCAATTCCATCGCTCTTATCCCATATTATTAAGACGGACGTCAAGTAATTTTGCTTCCTATACTTCCAATGGAAAAAAATTTGTACACATTTCCTTCACAATTAATGTGTTCCCAGGGATGAAAATTTGAACATCGATTAAAATAACTTCATATTATAACTTGGAATACTTAATATTTTCTAAAACATAACCAAAATTATATTAAAAATCAATAACTTTTCTTTTGGTGGTGTTGAAACCAGAAAAAGGATGGCGCGAGCTGTACTTTGATGACGTCAGTACACAAACAAATGTTGGATTGCATAATTATGGTTATGTTTTAGAAAATATTAAGTATTCCAAGTTACAAAATGAAGCTATTTTAATCGATGTTCAAATTTTCATTCTTGTGAACGCATTAATTGGGAAGAAAATGTGTACAGAAATTTGTCCATTCGAAGTTCAGGAAGCAAAATTACTTGACGTTCACCTTAAAGCAGCAATTCCTGTATGTATGTAAATTTTATTTTGAAAACGGCTCTAAGGATTTCGATGAAAGTCGTTAACCTACCGTTTTCTGGTACTAGAAATCGATTTAGCTTGATCTCGACTTTAGGAAAATTCGTTTATTGGGTTAAATAACCACCCCGAATTACCAAGTTTTTAGTGTCATGGCGTCGTCATATTAATGTTATCCATGCTTAGAATTAGAAATCTTATGACGTCATACTCTCGCAATTCAGATGTTGGCGCGCGGTCACGCCATCTGTCTCATTACGTCACGCGTTGTGTGTGGATCCTATTAAAGTTTTATGACGTCACAATCTTGCGAGCAGATGGTCGCGATTCTCATCTGCCTCATTACGTTACGCGTTGTGTGCGTATGTTCGTCCGCACGATAACTCGCGTAAAAATCCTTCGATTTCGATGAAATTTTAGTATGTGATAGAGGAACACCTGGGGGCAAACCCTATTGAAAATTGGTGAAATGGGGGGTCAAATGTCAAGACATAGGAGCGGAATCACTTCCATCGCCATTATGCGTCATAACTTTCGTAAAAATGTTTCGATTTGGATGAAATGTTAGTATGTTGTAGGGACATGCCTGGGGACGAATCTATTGAAAATGGGCGAAATGGGGTCAAAGGTTAGGACACAGAAGCTGGATCTATTTCATAGCCCTTATGCATCATAACTTACGTAAAATTGCTTCGATTGTGACAAAATTTTATCATGTTATTTCGGAGTTATACTGAACCAGTTCTGTTGAATATCATCGAAATGGGATCAAATGTCAGGACACAGGAGCGAGATTTATTCCGCAGCCATTATCCATATAACTTGAGCAATGATATCTGGTATGTTGGAAAGCGTATCATAATCAATGCATTGCATGATTTTACTAAATTGTTTGTTCCGGGAAGCGGGAAGGGATAGGGGTGCATCACGATTCGAAATTTCGGGCCAGGTCAACGAACTTCACTTTCCGCCGCCCCTGACTGGCTCTCTCCCTTTCCTGGAACCAGTTACCCTAAATTAGGGACGGGCGACTGCTTATAGCCCATTGAGTTGCTCACGGTGGTCGTTAAACCTCCAATAAGAAAAAAAAAAAATAAAAAAATCTTATCGCGATGATTACCCTAAAGCACATGTGTTGCAAACGATTCGGGATATATTAAAGATTTGCAAACGATTGGATAATAGCAGCAATGCGTATCGTATTCTAGATGACAACGCCAATTGGGGGGAATGCGCTTTACTTCCTCCAATGAGGTAACTTTTGAATGGCACGCTAATGTACATTGTAGAACCCAAGACGAAGCAGATGATCCAGTGACACTAAATTGTGGAACCTCGGCTGCCTATTATAGCCCCTCAAGTTGCTCACGGTGGTCGTTATACATCTAAACAAATAAATAAATAAATAAAACTTATTTACATATTTAAATACGAGCGAGATCTGAGAATCTTCTATTGTGTTTTCTTAGCGTTTGTCAAAAACGGGTTTCCCTTTTCATTATTTCTGCAGAAACATACAGTATCATGTGATTTCCCAGCGAAAGATTTTTTTAAGCTTTATTAAAGCAAGCACGTTTTCTTGTAACAGTTACTACGCTTTCATGCAACAAGCGTTAGCTTCTTTTTCTTATAACTGACATTTTCATGTTTTCTTAGTTTCTATCAAAACATACAGTTCCGTGTTTTTTTTAGTTCCAAGCCAAACAAACAATGTCATTGTTTCTTATTACAAAATAACTTCATGTTTTCCTACTTTTCTTTTTAAACAAACCGTTTTCTTATAAGAAATAACTCATATTTTCTTAGTTTTAGTCAAGACAGTTTTCACGTTGTGTTAACATCCTTCGAAAAAAACTTGGTTTCGTCAAAACAAACAACCTTATATTTTACTAGAGTTTTGGGACTCCGTTTAGCAGGGCTACAGGTTGGGCAAAAGATATTTGTCGCTTCTATCAGAACGTAAACAGCCGCATGCCTAATGTACATATGATGTTGCGTGTCTCGCATCATAAGAGTTCAAAGGACTGATAAAGCTATTATTGGTAAAGTAAATTTCAAACATGCAGGCCTGAACTAATGTTGATTTCTAGATACTTTCCCAATACTTTTCTCTGCGATTCAACGAAATGGCGACTAGGGTTTGCTGGTTCTACCGAAAATGATTTTCACGAACGATCTATTTTAATTCCACATTTTGCATTTTTTTTTTCCACAATTTAGAAAATAAGTATCTATCGTAACAGTCACAAAAACTCCGTAATAATGCACGCACGTTTAATCTCCCCTTATTAACGTCGCTACTTCGGAAAATTAATCGCAAACAATATATGAAAAAACGTTGCAAAAAAAAAGTCTTTTAGTTGAAAAATCATCCACTAAGCCCAAAACGACATCTCTTTGACCTGTGTCAGCTCTTAATAGGGCACAGAACGCCATCTACGATCACAGAACAATGGGGATTCGCTCGATTAATCACCAGTGGAAAAAAAAATAAGTAAAATGGTACCCTGCATACAGAAAGCTGGCAGGCTCGGGGAGAGGGGAAAATTTTTTTCTCCCCGTTATTCCTTATCGCAGAGCACATTGATTAAAGAACAATGTCTCACTTCTTAAAAACATAGTCGTGCTCATTAGCAAAAAAGCGCATACACAAGAAAAGATTAAAAAAGTTTGAAATGAGAGCGAAAAAAAAAGCGAACTAGGATAAAATGGAGAGAAAAAATCGAATAGAAACTGCATGAGCACGATATCTGAAAACCGATAGAAAACCTAATAGGTTTTTGCCGCTTTTTTCTTTTTTTAGCTCCGCGCATTCAGTCTCCCGCGCCCCCTCTCCCCTCCCCTTTTTTTTTACGGAATCCTCTAATAAGTTTTTACTCCAATTCTATAGAATGTCAGTCAGCTAAAGATAAGAGCTTTTGTTTCTACCCCTCATTTCTAATTTTTTCTAATTCTCTTCGTCTTCTGTTAACGTTTTTTTGATCGCTTTTACCCTTCCATTCATTCCACGATTTTTTTTTTCTTTTCACTTTTAACAGTGTTCGATAGTCTTTTTTTTTTTTTCCCCTTTCCCTGACGTTTCTGTTCTTTGGTAATTTTTTTAGGAGGTTTTTTGGCGTTCCCTTTTAATTTTTTCCCCTTGCTTCTAATCCCCCTCCCCACCCTAGTGCATGCGTTTTGTGTCAAAGTTGTTTGCTGATAATGGAAGCAGTCATTTGTAACGTAGCATTTATCTGTGCGTGTTAGGCAACAATCATTAATATGAGCCTAATGTCTCTCATGTTAAATCAGTTGCTATTGGGCTCAAAGGGACAGGCTATTTTGGTGGTCTCTGCTCTCCTCCCCCTCCCCGCTCTCTCTTTGTGACGGTTTAGAAGCAATCTCTTTATTTAAATGAATGCGAATGAAAAGACACAAAATGTAAGGTTACCTCGAAGACATACAAGACATTCTAATTACATATGCTCATTTGCATAGTTCAGTTCTGGCGCTGGAAGTTATATGTTCCTCGTTGAATTTCCTAATTACTGGAATTATTGCTGTTTTGTCGACTTTTTTTTTTATTATTATTTTATTTCTCATTTTTCTGATCTCTCTGCTAATGTCTTTCCAACATTAGTAGTAAAGGAAGGTCAAAATTTATCACCTGTTTAAAACATAAATTAAGAGTACTTCTGAGGGGAAAAAAACGCTTTTGAGAACGTATGACGTTCATCATCAAAGTTCCGCAAGAATGAAGGGAACGGGAATGTGGTTTTATATCGCACAAAGAAAATAACGAAACATCAATAAAGGGAGAAATGTTCTTCATAATACATGAAAAAGTACATTAAAGGAAGAAAATATTCTTCATAATACATGTAAGTAGTATATTTGCTTGTACTACTTACTGGTCATCCATGTAACACTTCTCAGAAAAAGTTTTCTGAGAAGTATTACATGGATGATCAGTAAGTAGCACAAGCAAATTCCGTTTGCTCTGCTTCAATAAGGTAACAGTTTGATAAGCATGTATGCCGTGAAATATCAGGTCGTTCGGAAAATAATGACCGAATTGGAGAGTGAAAATGAGAGACATACCTCATAGCACACAATCTTATTATATTCGAGATAGGCGCCTTCAGCAGCTGCGCACCTCTGCCAACGAGTGACAAGTGCTTGAAAGCCAGTCCAGAAGAAATCTGGCTGCAAGAAAGTCCCGAATGCAATTTCGGTCTCCTCTTGGTTTCTGAAAGCCCTGTTCTGGAAATAATTGCTAAAATGCATGAACAGGTGGAAGTCGGTAGGTGCCAAGTCAAGCAGGTAGGTTGATGTGGGAGAGTTTCGGACCTCAGTTCGTGTAGTTTCTATTTCGTCATTTGTGACACGTGTGGTCTGCCGATGGAGGGTAGGACCCTTCCTGTTCGCCAGAGATGGCTGTTTAGAACACAACATCTGGTGCATTCGGTTAATTTCTTCACAGTATGTGGCTGAGGTAATGCTTTCACCAACATTCAAGAACCAGCAGTGTATGACACCGTGAACAGTCCACCACACTGCCAACAAAACCTTCTTTGGCGTCAACCTTGGTTCAGGATGTTGTTTCGGTGGTTCACCATAGTTAAGCCATTGTCCAGATCGCTTACGGTCGTCGTATAGCACCCACTTTTCATCACAGGTTACAATGCGACTCCCGTTCGTTGCAAAGTAGAAGGCTACTGCACGTCTCCAACCGTTGTTGTTTCTGATTCTCCGTCAGTTCGTATTGAACCCACGTACCGATCTTCTTGACCTTACCAATTTGGTGGAGATGCTCGTAAATGGTTTACACCGACACATTGTACTGTTTGGCGAGCTCTCTGACTGTGACGCGAGGATTTGCCTACACATTTGCATTCAGATCGTCGTTATCAATGACAGAGTGTCGTCCTCTGCTCTCCTCATCTTCTAGTCTCGTGTCAATGATACTTTTCAAACCATCGACGAACAGTACGTTCAGATGCTGCATCCTCGCGCCCATGCCTCGACCACATTACAGTAGGTCTGTACAGCATTGTGATCCAATTGAAATTCATAAGCAGAATCAACAGCAACTCACTCTTTCCTAACATATTGTACAGCGGTGCCGGACGATTGGTCCAATGCCGATTGCTCCAATGTCCGATTCGTCCAATGTCCGATTTGTCCAATGCCGATTCGTCCAATGGTACGATTGGTTCAATGCCGATTCGTCCAATGGTACCATTATTCCAACGCCGATTCGTCCAATGGTATCATCTTACCAACGGTAAACTTTTTTATTTTCCAGAAAGGAATACTAATTTAAATTATTCTCCTCTTTATATCCTTTAGAAAGATAATTTCCGTATATTTGGTAATTGTAAACATTTTACATAAACCTGGTAAAAGGCACTCAATGGAGCATTTCTCAGCTGTTTGCAAAGAACCTAGGCCGCGGGCATTTTTTGAAGATTTTAATTTACAACCTAAATATTTAGTATTTGTAAATATGTTATAAAATCTAATAAAAGGCGCTCATCTTATCATTTCTCAGGTCTTTACGAAGCACCTAGGCCCCGGGCCTTTTCAGAAGATATTGAATTACAACCTAGATATTTGGTATTTGTAAACATTTTATAAAACTTTATAAAAGGCATTCATCGTATCATTTCTAAGGTCTTTGCAAGGAACCTAGGCCGCAGGCCTATGAATTAATATTTCGTGCTTAAGTGAAAGTGCAATATTATTAACTTGATTTAATATGTAAACGTTATGAATATGACATCGCTGGAATAAAAACTGTTGAAAAATCCTCTGTCCAAACCCCGACCAGTTGTTTCCATTGGGCAGTTGGCGGAAAACCCCACTGCATTCTACAAAAAGAAACGGAACACTAGTATTTTATATTATTTCATGCAAGAGAGAAACATTGAAGTGTATAGAACGGCTCGTACATCAGTAACTTCATTACGGCAGCAAGGACAGTATAACAAGAAAACGCGATTCCAAAAAAAAAAAAAAAAAAAAATCTGTAACCACAATATTACGCATGAAATGTAACATTATTTTACATTCTTTGGACTACCGGTACTTTCGTATAACATCGGAGATAGAATCAGAACAGATGAGACTTTTATAGCACGAATAGCACTTCGGACAGATAGGACGGAATTGGACCAATCGTCCATTGGACGAATCGGCATTGGACCAATCGCCCCATTGGACGAATCGGCATTGGACCAAACGTACCATTGGACGAATCGTACCTGTGGACCAATTGTCCATTGCACGAATCGGCATTGGACGAATCGTCATTCGACGAATCGTACCAGACCCATTGTACAGACGCTTTCATGCGAGTAGCAACGACTGCGGCTCAACCGATTATGGCGTTATGTGGCGTCTGAGTCGCCCTTCAACTCGTACGAATGGCGCTGCGAAAGGATAGGTCTGCAAGCACTGTGGGCTAGTTGAATGTGGCATCGCAGAAAATCGGTCATTATTTTCCGAATGACCTGGTATGTTTTCCTTAATAAAACAAGTGTCGTGTTGAAGATAACTGCAGGTAGCCCCAGTGATGTAGAAAGGGCTTAGCGGCGCTAAGGCACTATTTTTCTTGGCTTAGCGGCGCTAAGGCGGTTTTTGAGGTTGTCTAGAAAAAAGCAGGGCAAAGGAAATTTTTTAGACTATCAAATACACAAAAACAGGGGGAAACTGTGTTCGTCGTACAAAAATACTTAGTATCTTAACCAAACGTTCGTATTCCAGAGATGACCACTCCCGTGGTCGAGTGGTCTGAGGCGCTGACTCGTGGTTATTCGCCTAAGATGGGTCCTGGTTGGAGACTCGGTGAAACTTGGGAGATACTTTTGTCGGATGGCGCTGGCTCTGTCGCTTCCCTGGAACCAGTGGTCTCAAATTAGGGTCGGGCGACTGCTAAAGCCCTACATCGTGCTCATGGCGGTCGTTTAAACCCAGAACTAAACTGTTTTTGTGCTAAACTGCTCGCCACCGGCTGTTGGCTGTAAAAAACGTAAACCCCTGAGCTCACTCATTCCTAACGGATAACAGAAAAGAACTCTATAACATACACTTCATAATCTTAGGAAAAACGGCGGATTTATCATATTCAATTGATGTGACTGTGTTAATCGCATCTGTTCAAAGTAACTAATATGTATTATTCTCAGTAGAGAACCATGTAGAACGACACAGCGGTATTTAAATAAAAAATTGATATTCTTAACATATAACTCTAACGTTACATTCTTTCTTCTATTTAAAATTGCTCAAATTAAGCAATTTTAATCAATTGATAAAAGTAATCAATAATAAAAATCTAATGAAAAATACTAAATAACAAAAACAAAACATCTGATTTCACAGAGCTTTTGAAACTTTTGAAGGAATTCTTTCCTGACTATTTTTCTCAATCCATTTACCGCTAGGGCACTTTTTTATTTAGAACTACATCCTTGGGTAGCAGAGCCGGTTCGGCCAGTAGGCGAACTAGGCGGCTGCCTAGGGCGCCAAAATTTGGGGACGGCAAGATTTAGAGTTGATAAAATAAAATGAGTTAATAAATAAGGAAAAAATAAATAAAAACAAAGGTAGCTTTATTTTCCGTTGCCTTTTCGATGTTCTTTATAGCTTCTGAATTTTTATATTTCTTGAGTTAGTGAAAAACTGACATGATAAATACGCTTATAGACTAGCTTGCTGTAAATGTGACGCCGATGCGAAAGTGTTTCTCTGTTGAAAAATTGCCGTAAACCAGGGCCGTCCCTATGCAGCAGGCAAGTCACGTGCCGCATGAGGGCTGCAGTGAATTCTCTATTATCCGGCTTTCAATAGAAATATCTAAACTGTCCACTTCTATCATAAAGGCAATGCTCAGCGTGTAAAGAGTTTTTTTTTTTTTCGACTGGAGGTTTAACGACCACCGTGAGCAACTCAATGGGCTATAAGCAGTCGCCCGTCCCTAATTTAGGGTCACTGGTTCCAGGGAAGGGAGAGAGCCAATTCCGTAAGACAAACACAACATCCATGCCCGACGGGATTCGAACCCGGACCCCTTACGGACGAATGATCAGAGGCCAGCGCCTTAGACCACTGCGCCACCGGGGCGGCATTTTTTTTTGGGGGGGGGGGGGGGGGTTAATAACTACCGTGAGAAATTCTATGGGCTATGAGCAGTCGCCTGTCCCTAATTTAGGCCCACTGGTTCCAGGGAAGGGAGAAAGCCAGTGCGGTAAGGCAAACCGAACATCCATGCCTCACGGAATTCGAACTCGGACCTTCTCGGAAGAATGGTCTGAAGCCAGTGCTTAGACCACTGTGACACTGAAGGCACCTTGCCTAACGAGTAGCAACTATCACGCTCAGACTATTTTCTAATGAGAACAAGGGAAATTAAAAGAGGCTCCTACTACTATATTCATTCGGCTGTAATTCTTGTTTCTTTTTTTTTTTTTTTTTTTTTTCGGAGGATCCGGGATATAATCTTGTTGGGTTATCTACGCTATCGATAGAACAAGAAATTGAGAAATTGCCCGTGACATAAATTTGATGACTTGTTGGTAATTTTGCGAAAAATAAAGCACGCAAAACGAAATTTTAATTTACATTGAATCAGTAAGTAAATTGATGTAGTTTCCATTAGTGTCTTCCCGTTTACTATATTTTCGTATCTTGAAATAATTATTGAATAAAGGCAGTATGTTTAGCCGCACAAAGAATAACATAAATTTTGGGGGTGCAAGAATGATGGCTTGTCTAGGGCGCCAAACACCCTGGCACCGACCCTGCTGGGTAGCCCTCGATTTACTCCGGGGATGCGTTCTCGGACGAGCCGGCGTAATCGGAATCTACATAAGTTGAAACGATTTTATTACATAAATCAATGGGAAGTCGTTGACATGTATTCCCGGCACCCAAACATTGACGAACAATAATACGATTGGCATAACATTTTAAACTCTGAAATGAGGTAAATGAAATAAAAGGAATAAAAACTACATGACAGACCTAATTTTCTGTTGTAATGAGCATGTCTTTTGAATTCTTTCCGACCCGAAAAAAAATTATCAAATTATTCAAAGTAATGGAATTGATTGTCAGGAAAAAAATAAATCTACCGGATTTCTACAATCGATAAAACATTCAGAAATAGTTACAGCTACTTACTGCTACTTACTTCCACTAACGGCTAAAACAGTATGTTACGAAAATTAATAAATGGCCCACAAAAAAGTTTCTCGTAGCAGAAGAGAGGAAGGTAACAGAGATATTCGAATCGAACAGTTAAGAAGAAATGTAGATGGAGACATGATATAAACCCTACGCCTTCTAGCGAAAAATTTTTGCGTGATGGCAAAGTCGAAAACGGACGAAGAGTATTCTTCATGGCAAAAGCTATGCTTTTTTTTTCCTTGTATGATGTTTTTCCACCGTGATCAGATCAGATCATATGTAGAGGATTTTAGGAAGGGAGTGTCTGACCCCAGGTCTTAAACAACCCTTAGAAATTGGAAGCTAGGAGATTTGGGCTAAGGTGCCCGATAGGAAAGAAGTGACACGGAAGCGAGGTAGAAAGGGGGAGGAAGACGCCTTTATTTATTACCGGGGGCCAGCACCCGGGGTCTGACGGCTTAACGTGCCCATCCGACGCACGGCGGGTGTTTAGTAGTTCGAACGTTCGTACCTGCGCAGGATCGAACCTGAGGTTATCTCCACGGCAGTCACGAACGCTGACCACTAGGCCACCCGCTGCCCTTCGACCACCGTGAGCAAATCGATGGCCTATAAGTAGTCTCCCGTCCCTAATTTAGGGTCACTGGTTTTAGGGAAGGAGGGATAGAGCCAGTGCCGTGAGAGAAACACAACATCCATGCCTCACCGGGATTCGAACCCAAACACACCACGCACGAATGGTCAGAAGCAATCGCTTATACCACTGCGCCCCCGGGACGGCGAAAACCATTCTCTTCCAAAAATTAGAAATTATATGTAAAACATTTGTCCATCTGGAGCTGTTTCCGATGTAGGAAAAATTTTTCAAATCAGACTTTCAGAAGCAGAGATATCGAGGAAAACGCAATTTACCTTTACGCCTTGTAGCGGAAAATCTATGAATTACTTGCAAAAGATGCTGTACCTAAAATAGTCTTCGGTATAAATAGAATCGAAAGGACATTTTTTTTTCAATTGGATATTTAGAAGCATGGAATAAAATGTATTACAAATTTGATATAATCTGTATGTACACTCATTAGCGGTGATGTTATGCATCTGAAAAAAAAACGAATACAAAGATCTCATTATTCCCACATTTCAAGCTTTCCATTGGAAAAATAATTTTTAAATCGGACTAGGATTAGCAGAGATATGGTGTCCACAGACGGACGGACGGACAAAGTGATAACATAAGCACGATATGTTTTTACAAAAAAAGGTGCTAAAAATATATTTTGTAGACTTAAAACCAGCAATAAATAAAAAAAATCGTCACCCAAATGGGAAAACCCTTTTGAGGAGCGAGTAGAAAGGGAACCAAAACAAACTTTCCTTACTCCTTTTCCAGGCAGATGGGAAATGACTCACCGTGACCAGTGAATAATGTTACTTGACTGTTGTGGAATGGAATCGGTTTTTGAGAAGATTACATCTCACAATCAATGTGTGGGAGCGCAATTTGTTGGTCCCTTTGACTGACAGTAATCTCTGCTTGCATTCGTGTAAGACGGCGACCTATAGAAAATCCAGTAATCGGAGTAACCCCAGAACCTCCGCCGAGATGAAATTTGGCTTTTGAAAGGTTAAAACACCGGGAATGAAATCGAATAGGAGCAAACTCGCATATGCAAAACTCTGCATTTTACAAGAAGCTTTTACGGATTCATCGATTTCATAAGAGCAAATTAGCTTTAACGAAACATATGTAATTGCGGAGATGACTGTTTGTAATTTTTTTTTTCAAAATCAGCGATGTAATAATTACGATTTAGTATAAGACGTAGTACGACAAAACTTGTAAAACGTAAACAAAAATAAAAGATATTTTTTCGTTTTTGACCTAGTTTCAAAATCGGCGCAGCAAATTGAACAGCTGCTAAACGAGGGCTACCTGTATTACGATTGTAAGGGGAAATTTTAACTTACTGTTCTGGCAGCTGTTCACTTCTGAACGGTTATAACTTTTATATTTATGACCGAAGGCTTAAAATGTTGGTCACCTCATTCAACCGGAATTATGTCGTCCGTCTGTTTGTACCCCCATTGTTTTGGTCCGTGCCTTTGTTCTTGAGTAATTTGCAATAATAAACAAGTTTGTTCATTTTTTCTGAAAATTTACTGTCAGTAGAAGTATTAATAAGTAAATTTTTTTATGAATAACATTTAGTAAAAATAGTGACACTTAAGTATTAAAATGAAATGTGAATGCCATTCATACAAAGAATGTATTCACGATGAGCGGAGATTCGTTCGTGAGCTATGAATGCCTTCTAAGCTCTTTCTGTCGCTCCGGTGGAGCAGTGGTCTAAGCGATGGCCTCTGATCATTCGTCCGAACGGGGTTCGGGTTCGAATCCCGGTGAGGCATGGATGTTGTGTTTGTCTTAAGGCACTGGCTCTTTCCCTTCCCTGGAACCAGTGACCCTAAATTAGGGACAGGAGACTGCTTATAGCCCATTGAGTTGCTCACGGTGGTCGTTAAACCTCCAACCAAAAAAAAAAAAAAAAAAGCTTTCTCTGTCGCTCCGATGGAGCAGTGGTCTAAGCTATGGCTTCTGATCATTCGTCCAAGGTGGGTCCTGATTCACATCCCGCTGAGGTATGGATGTTGGGTTTGTCTTATGGCACTCCCTTCGCTGGAACCAGTGACCCTAAATCAGGGACAGGCGACTGCTTATAACCCACTGAGTTGCTCACGGTGGTTGTTAAGCCCCCCCCCCCCAAGTATAACAACAACGACAAAAGAAGCTCTCTTGTGAGTTGCCAATTTATACTCTGGCCTTGAATGACGTTAGTATGCTCGCGACGAGTGAATCCGCCATTCATTCGTGAACTATGACTGGGATCCAACTAAGCTCGCTGTTTTGGGCAGTTTACCGATTTCGCTGTGGTCCTAAAGAAGGGATCCCTGCAACGAATGATTTACTCAATGAGTGTAGAGGCACAACCGGGAGTGGGTGGAAAATGAATGATCATTGATTTAAATGATCATTCGTGAATGGCTCTTTTGCATGAATGAGAATAATGAAGGAATGATTTATGTCATCACTAAAAGACACGCAGCAACATCCACGGATGAACCATTATATTGTGACCACCTACCTAATAAGCTGTAGGACCTCAATTAGCCCGCAAAACAGCGGCCACTCGGCGAGGCATGGATTCGATGAGGTGGTGATAGGTATCCTGGGGTATCTGGCACCATATTGTCAGCAGCAGGTCTTCCAGTTCCTGTACGTTTCAGGGGGGGGTGTTAGCGTGAACCCGCATTTCCATGTCGAACCAGAAATGTTCGATTGGGTTCATGTCAGGTGAAATTTGGAGGCCAGGTTGGAGGCCAGGGCATTAACAGAAAGTCACCAGCATGCTCCTCGAGCTACTCCTTGACTATTCTGGCAGTGTGGTATGGCGCATTATCCTGTTGGTAATAGCCATCACCAGCAGGAAGCACAGCTACCATGGATGGGTGAACTTGGTCCGCCGCCCCGGTGGCGCAGTGGTCTCAGCGATGGCCTCTGATCATTCGTCCGAAAGGGGTCCGGGTTCGAATCCCGGTGAGGCATGGATGTTGTGTTTGTCTTACGGCACTGGCTCTCTCCCTTCCCTGGAACCAGTGACCCTAAATTAGGGACGGGCGACTGCTTATAGCCCATTGAGTTGCTCACAGTGGTCGTTAAACCTCAAAAAAAAAAAAAAAAAAAAAAAAAAGAACTTGGTCCGCAACGATGTTCAGATACCTAACAGCTGTCAGGGATTGTACTATTGGGATAATGGCGCTTCAAGTGTCCCAAGAAAACATCGCCCACAACATAACCCCGCCGCCACGGCCTTGTTTCCGTCCAACAGTGCATCTAGGTGCCATAGCATTAGTTAGTAATCAATGTATCCGCGCTCGGCCGTTTATGTGATGCACCAGGAATCTTGATCCGTCAGACCAGGCTACTTTTTTCCAATCATCCACTGTCGAATCTCGATATCTTGGGTATGTTTCATGTGCGATGACGTGCAGTGAGCGTGAGGACCCGAATGGGTCTTCGGTCCCGCAGGCGCATGCGCAGAAGGCTGCGATGAACTGTGTGCATTTCCGTGATCACTACCATTGTAACTGAGGGTGATTTGTCGCACTGTGACCCTGCGGTCGCCGTGAACAATGCGCGACAGTCTCCGCTCTCCTCTGGCATCAATGAGCTGCGGACGACACGCGGATGGACGGCGGTTCGTCGTTTGGCCATCTGTGCACCACGTTTGATACGTACTCACTACAGCGTCACGTGAACAATCCACAAGGCGCGCCGTTTCCGAGATCGTAGTTCCGAGACGCCGTGACGTCACGATTTGTCCTTTATGAAACTCTGATAAATCGGCAGCTTTTCCCATTCTGACTGCGAACACTCTACTAACAAGAAGCTGGTTCTCGGGCTGTATATATACTGCTCTGTGAACTTCGCCTGCACCACCATTCGTTCTCCAGGCGGGCGCATTTCTTTTGACTGGGGGTGGTCATAATTGCAATGGCTTATCAGTGTAAAATCAATAGCAAAGATATAATGTACACAGACATGTGTTGGTTTTTTCTTCCAGCTACACTGTCCGTTACTCCTACGGTGAGAGAAAATTTTATGCAGAAAATATTGTTTTAACATAGCCTATACGCGCACCGGGATGTAAGGTCAGGTGATGCGTAACATCACAGCCTCTCCTTGACAAATGTCAACCCCGCCTTCTCGTGGTGCATCCTGTTCCCACTAAAGAGGCTCTGACAACCGCCAATAGCGGTATAACTACACCATCGGGATTGGAGAAAATGCTATCCCACACTCACCAACCCGCTTGGCCAGCGTGGTGAGTTATGGCCAAACCCTTCCAAAATGACTCCACAACTTAAATCTTGGCCCTCCGTCTCCGGCAGCTGGAATGTACCTGGCCAAGGCAGCGGTCAGTGCGACATGAAGGCAGAGGGTGCTAAGAATCCCCGGAGGACCGGACTAGGCTGCCATCTGATGCTGAACTTGGCTACGTATACCACATGGGAGATGGGTGGAATGAAATTCTAAAGTATGCGGGAGTGACATGGAAGAGACTGGCGCAAGACAGACCGTTGTGGAAGAAACTTAGGGAGACCATCGTCCAGCAGTGGATTGATAATGGTTGACAATGATAATGATGATGATGATACGCGCATCACAATACCACAACGAAAGATAAAACAACTCAAAGCGTGGAATAGTAATCTATTGCGTTCAAAACAGAAGGTAGATAGCAGAATGTTCGATCTATCTAAAAATTTTTAAATATTGTTTTAAATTTTTTTTAATATTGTTTAAATTTTTTTAAATATTGTTTTGATTTTTTTTTAAAATATTGTTTATACGCGCACCACAATACCACAACGAAAGATAAAACAACTCAAAGCGTGGAATACTAATCTATTGCGTTCAAACAGAAGAAGGTAGATAGCAGAATGTTCGACCTATCTAAAAAAATTTAAATATTGTTTTAAAAATTTTTAAATATTGTTTAAACATTTTTTAAATATTGTTTTAAAATTTTTGAAATATTGTTTAATTTTTTTAAAATATTGTTTTGAATTTTTTTTTTTGAAATGTTGTTTATACGCGCACCACAATACCACAACGAAAGATAAAACAACTCAAAGCGTGGAATACTACTCCATAGCGTTCAAACAGAAGAAGACAGCACGATGTCTGTTGATATTTCAGTTAACTGGTGGATGATATCCCCATGGCCTGAGACGTTCTTCGTAACTTTTTGTGTTTGGAACTATGTAATTTAATCAAACGGGGGCCTTACTCCATTAGAATCCCTATAAACATACAATACTAAGAGTATGTGGCGCGAATGCCAGTTTTGTTGGCATCTTTGTTTGGTACTGGGTGCCGATTAGATGAAAGACTGCTAAAGATTGGGATGGACGTCCGGAGATAGAATGAAGACTGTTGGTTCCTAATACCTCATGGAAGCAAAGAAGAAGACAAACGAACAAACAGACAATTTAAATCGCACGTAATACTTATTTTTCTAATTAGAGGAAATATTTATATTCATTAAAACTTCCAGCGGGGAATGGGGTATATTGAAGATTTTGTTTGCTTGCATCCACATAACATATTGCGCCATCTCCTTCTATTTACTCACACCCTGAAATAAAATTACTTCCTGTTACGTCTCTGACCAGCTTCTATACTCCGAATTATCCGAAGTGTGTACCACTATGGAAGATACGTAACAGTTACCTCCGCTACGAAAAGTAATCCCTAGCGTTTAGAACGAAAAACAACTGAATTATTACTGTGAAGCGGATTTTCTTTTTGTTTTTCTGAAGTTCATCGGGCGAAATTTTTATTTAAGACAAATTTTGCAAATGGCAGAGAGCGTTTTAGAAATACGTTTGATATGAGAAGTTACTCAATCAAGAGCGACCACCCCTTCCGGCTGCTGACTGTTTAGCAGGAAAATGTACGTAACTTGGGGAGAGGTACAGTGTGGAAACTTAAATGGGATGCGGGGTCAGTGTGGGAGAGAGACGCGGGAAGATACCGTTCTAGTTTTCCCTCGGAGACTCTGTGATCCGGCTTTCCTACCTTTAGAAGTAGTACATTCTTAGGTTGACTTTGACTCCGATAAGTCTTTTCTTTTGCACATTAACGGGGATGGGCCCATTTATGACTTTCGACGCAAGAAGTTCCTTAATTGGCTGACTTTGCGTGGGATAGTTAGTTTTACACTTGCTCAGGACCGTTTTCTCAGACAGACAACAACGGCGCATTCAAGTCGTAAGTGACCGTCAAAAGATAAATATCTTATTCATGGCGTCGGCGGTAGCTTCTCTATACTTTATGTAGGGTGGAAGCCTGTCCCTTTTTCATGTGGAGGTAGGAATGTGGAGAAGCGTCTTTTTTCATCCTCGGAACTCTACCTCCTACCATCTTCAAGACTCAGATCAAACTCTCCTGCATTTTGCTCCTTCGCTCAGAAAAACTCAAGCTAGTCCACTTGGATGTCTCCCTTCTTTTGGACCAGAATGGCCATTACCGCTACTTTGACACATCGTGAGAAGCCCCTCATTAAAATCTAAAGTTGTTAAGAATAAGCCATATGCTCGAAATCTCTGATTTCATATGCCTGAACCCAACCTGGAAAACGACAAAACCATCATATGTAACACTCACTCGCAAAGCAATAAACTGAAATCCGTGAACCCTTAGACAGCAATAGTGTCCTCTGGACTCCAGAATCGATGGTCCTTCCCTCATCAATACGGCTGGCAGAAAAGTAGTGTAAAAAGGACTGTCTCGGTACGTCTGAAAAAGTGTTAAGGCTGTCTTTGAATGAGTATTGGGGCTCATCTTCTATCATATATCTGTGATGTAAATTCTTTTGTACACATTTTCTCGAAGGCTGTTACTTTGTAGTGTTTGAAATTTTGAGCACAATTAAAAGCGGCCCATAGCTAATTATGCGGCAGTTATCATCCCGAAAAATTTGTTAGAATTTTTTTTTAATTCAATTTATCTTACTCGAAATTATTCCATTTTGGTGTTAGATGGCGCGATAAGTTAGCTTAGCAGTGTTTCTGTCAGAAAGAAACGAAATCTATCATTTCTGTCTGATTTTTCTGATTATCTGAGCCAAATGGAAATAAATGAATCAGGGGCAAAAGTGAGATGGAATCTTTTCTTCTATAAATGATCTTAAATCCTGTTGTACGTTCATTTTTTGAAGAGAAAATGCGTACATTAGCAGAGAGCCCCTGAATTTGAGCCACAGAAACTCCGCCTACTTACTGAGCTCCACCGCAAATAACGCCATTGGTTAAAGCGGTACAGCGCATATTTTGTCTTTTCATTCGGGGGCAAACGAGAAACCGCTTCTATTCTGAATACGGTGAGGTCTGCAGTGATTGGCTGACTCCAACTGTTGGGACAGTCACTCAAGACGCAAAAGCTATGCCCAAGGAGGGATTTTCTGCGCCATCTATCGCAGAAGATGAACGCTAACACTGATTCAAAGACAGCCTTAACGAGAAATAGAAACAATGTTAAATATGAGCCGTTACCAGTAGCTCACCCAGAAATTTCCTGGGGGGTGGTGCCCCTCCCCTAAATTTATCAGGAAAAATAGTCAGGTGCTATAACAATTAAGAAAGAGGTTGATCTTTGTACATTTATTCTTATCCAGTTACTAGTAGCGTTAAAGTACAAGAAAGTTAAATGATTAGAAGAAGCAGTAGAAGAAATTCTTTCGCTGGTTAGATTTTTCTAAACTTATTTAACATAACTACTCTCTTATACTTATTGTATGTTATAATCATACGGTACATGATTAAGAAGTATATGTAGATCACGTATCGTGTATTTTTGTTTCAAACTTCGACGTAATAATTTTCCGCTCTGTCAACCGGGGAAGGGGAAGCAACGGCCATCCCCGTGAGTATGCCACTTTACTAATGTTAACTTTTATTACTGAAATTAATGTGCCCAGGATTAATGCTGTCATTTCAAAATTTTGAACATATTCTTCTGCAGAAGCACGATATTTCCATTCATCAACCTTGAACGTCTTGTGAACACCAAAGAGCCGTAGTGGTCTAAGCGATGGCTTCTGATCATTTGTCCGAGATGGGTCCTGGTTCGAATCCCGGTGAGGCATTGGATGTTGTGTTTGTCTTAAGGCGCTGGCTCCGTCCCTTCCCTGGAACCAGTGGCCGTAAATAAGGGACGGGCGACTGCTTATAGCCTATTGAATTGCTCACGGTGATCGCTAAACCTTCAATAAAAAAAAAAACCCACCAAAGAAAATACTTCCGAATCCTGGACACACTCTCTCCGTTACAACAACACGACCTTTCCACTCAGAACTGTCGAATAAATTTCGTTAACGTCAAATAGAATGCTTCCACTTCCGAAAACTGGATACGCTGGGTTACACCAATACAATGTGTCGATGAAAAATCTTGAATATATTTCATTAGCAGAAAATAGAATATTTTCTTTTTTGTGATTGGAGGTTTAACGACCACCGTGAGCAACTCAAAGGGCTATAAGCAGTCGCCCGTCCCTAATTTAGGGTCACTGGTTCCAGGGAAGGGAGAGAGCCAGTGCCGTAAGACAAACACAACATCCATGCCTGACCGGGATTCGAACCCGGACCCCCGTACGGACGAATGATCAGAGGCCAGCGCCTTAGACCACTGCGCCACCGGGGCGGCGTATTTTCTTTTAGAAACAGTCGACATAGTCTGCTAAAGCAGCACATCATGTTAGTTCAGAAACACTGAATATATTTCGTAAACACAAAACACAATTTTTTCAATTTTTTTACAAATTATTGAGTACACATCTTTAGCACACTCGGAATACATTTATTTACTTTAAGCCTTCAGGAACTTCCTATATCCAAATTCTGGATTCGTTTCGGCAAAGTGTTTCCCTTCGCAAACGATGGCCACATTGCTCCAACACCAACATCACCCTTCTTTCCGTTTCCCAATACTACATGTGTTTCGCAATTACTGAAAAACAGGAGCATTTCGGTAATGCTAACCCGATGTCTCTATTCCCAGGTGCTGTACATAATTTCCACGCACGCGCAAAGTATTTCTGTTTCTCAAAATCGAATACGTTTCGCTGACACCAACGCAAAATTTTTAAATTGAAACTTCTAATGCAATAAAACTAAGAAGAAGCGAGAGGCGTGAAACACGTGAGAAAGGAAGCGCTGGTGATGAGCGGTATTTTATTTACAAATTAGGAGTTTTATCACTACGTCGCCTGATAATGTGATGAAGCCAGCATTACTCTTATCGAATCGTTCTATTCTGAACATAATCAAAGACAAAACAGCAGTACTTTCAGCAAATTGCAGCATCATGCATATTTTAAATGGCTTAGAATTAAAAAAAAAAGTGAAAAACAAATTTGCTGACTGAGCTGATTTCCGACACCGTAATGTCAGACTGACTTATCCGTCCTCATTAATATATCATTTGGGTTATCCCTTTGGAAAAATCAGGAGGTGAAAGGGAGGGAGGAGGGGGAGAAAAACAGATCCTAGCAGGAATTAGCATCGGCGCTGAATAAAGGTACCTAGACTCGAGGGCTGTTCATCCTGCGATCCGCATAAAAATGATGAAAGCGACACCAAATGCGAAAATAAAGCTGAAGAAAATCCCCTTCACCTTGCTCGCCGTGGCATCCCCTCTTCGCCAGGGAGGTCGATAGGAGGAAGGAGATGTATCCTGATGACCTTTCGATGCGGCGAACGTGCGCACGTATGTGTATGACCGCATGGGGAAAAGGTATCAAGGGAGAACATTGGATCTCGATCAAGATCCCTCAACAGCTGTCCAAAGAAAGAAGTGACAAAGGATTATTCTCTGTCAGGGGCAATGTGGACTCCCTCTTCATCCTCGGTTTTCATCTCAAAGCTTTCTTTCCCTCCCCTCATTTTCTCCTCCTGCTGCTTTTCTCCCTCTCTTTCTCTTTACTCATCCTTCTCCGCATCATCACTTCACGGCGTTATCTGCATCGCTGAATCCGCAAAGTGGAGAAAAATGTGTCTTCTTTCTGCGAAACGGGTTTGTTCTTTCTCCGTCGAGCCGCTTAGAAGTCAAAGCATCCGCTATCTCGACTGCACTGTTGCAAATTCCCCCTCTCACATCTTTCCTTCTACGGAAATGGGATTACGATATCGTTTCGATTCTTTCACACATTCGCAATTTGTGATTCACTGAGAAAAAAATACCTTCAGTGTTCAAGGGTATTACTGCGGAAGATATATATTTCTCATGCTATCTATATCGGCTAAAATTAAAATCTATCTAGGGGTGCATTATCTGTTTTTCTATCTAACTACTACTATCTAGCCACAGTTGGGTACATTATCTACCAATCTATCCGTCCATTCATCATTGGGTAAACAATGTTTGTCTCGGACGGCGATTTTTTCTTGCCATGTTTGTTTAACAATGGATGGTGACTGCTTACGCGGTGTGACAATTTAATTCCCAGAACGGACGCGTAGTGTTGCCCTTGGGGCGATGAGGGCAGAATCACGTGCCTCTGCGTGTTTCGACATGTTTCAAGTAGTGAATACTAGAGTTAGAAATGGGTCAAAGATTTTGAACCCGGACCCGGCCGTTACGAAATTGGACCCAACCCGCACCTGACCCGGACAAATCTGCTTTGAACTATAAATTCAAATACACTGACGGAAAAAAAAAATCCCAACACCACGAAAAAATAGTTGTAGAGGAATGAAATGGAGGCAATACATTGGTATAGGTAACATATTTAATCGATTAAGGTTTCAAGATCACAGCTTATTGTAAGCGCGAGAAGAGCCATTTCAAATGTGAAATGTTGGTACATTAATAACCGGTGTAACCGCCAGAATGTTGAATGCAAGCACGCAAACGTTCATGCATTGTGTCGTACAGGTGCTGGATGTCAGTTTGTGGGATGGAGTTCCATGCCTGTTGCACTTGGTCGGTCAATACAGGGACGGTTAATGCTGGTTGGGGTGACGCTGGAGTTATCGTCCAATGATGTCCCATACGTGCTCGATTGGTGAAAGATCTGGTGATCTAGCAGGCCACGGCAACATGTCGACATTCTGGGGAGCATGTTGCGTTACAACAGCGGTATGCGGGTGAGCGTTATCCTGTTGGAAAACACCCTATGGAATGCTGTTCATGAATGGCAGCACAACAGGTATAATCACCAGACCGACGTACAACTGTGCCGTCATTGGGTGCGTGGGATAACCACGAGAGTTCTCCTGTCATAGGAAATTACTCCCCAGACCTTAACTCTAGGTGTAGGTCCAGTGTGTCTCGGCCGCAGACAGGTTGGTTGCAGGCGCTCACCTGGCCTCCTTCTAAACCAACACACGGCCATCACTGGCACCCAGGCAGAACCGGCTTTCATCAGAAAACACAACAGATCTCCACTCCGTCCTCCAATGAGCTCTAGCTTGACACCACTGACATCGCAAACGGCAGTGGTTTGGAGTAAGTGGAATACACGCTACAGGGCGTCTGGCTCGGAGCTGTCCTTCAAGTAACCGATTTGTAACAGTTCGTTGTGTCACTGTGGTGGCAACTGCAGCTCGAATTGCTGCCGCAGACGCTGTATGATGCGCCACGGCCATACGCCGTACACGGCGGTCTTCCCTCTCAGTAGTGCCACGTGGCCGGCCGGAACCCGGTCTTCTTGAAGCAGTACCTTCTCTTGACCACCGCTGCCAACAATCATGCGCAGTGGCTACATTCCTGCCAAGTCGTTCTGCAATATTGCGGAAAGAAAATCCACCTTCTCGTAGCCGACCTCGTTCAAACTCCGTGAGCTGTTGATAATGGCTTCTTCGTCTTCTTAAAGCCATTCTTGACTAACATCAACACCCTACGTCGAATCTTAACGATAACTAACGCTCACGAACGTTACAGCGCGTTTTTACAGCAAACGTGCTTTGCATGTTCCGAGGGGCGCTACTAGCGCCACACGTATGCGCCGAGCGCGAAATTTGCATAGACGTCATCTTACAGATGTACTCTCACCGCCTACCAACTGTCGTTTATCTAACACAACTCCCTTCTTAGTGTTGGGATTTTTTTCCGTTAGTGTACATCATCATTGTCAAGATCAATCCACTGCTGGATGAAGGTCTCCCGAAGTTTCTAGTCTCCTGCATCCAGCCATCTCCCACGTGGTCTTCTTCTGGGTCTTTTTCTGTCCCTTGGAATTCAGCCTAAAATTTCGGTTGTCCATCGGTAGTCCGTTCTTTTGGCAACATGTCTAGCCCAATGCAATTTCAGGGATTTTACTATGATCATGAGGTCTTCCACTTTTGTCATTTTCTATACCCACGAGTTCCTCTTCTTATCTTTCATGGTTACACCAAGCATGCTTCTGTCTATGCTTCTTTCAGTTGTCTGCAGTCTTTGTACGTCTTTCAGTTAAGGTCCACGTCTATGCTAAGCACTTGAAGTATGTGTTGATTAAACACTTTTCTTTTAAGACAGAACGGCATATTGCTCTTAAAGATTGTATTGTTTCTTCCAAAAGCTCTCCAACCAAGATTTTTTGTACGCCAATTAATTTCTTCATCGATGTGACCCTTGCTTGATATCTGATGCCCAAGGTAAATCTAGGAACTGATTATCTCCATCCATCGATAAATCTTCATTCCTTGTAAAAACATTGTACATCAGTTTTGTCTTCTGAAAGTGCATTTCAATTCCATTTCTTTACTCTTCTCAGCATGTTGCTGGATCATTCTCTGAAGTATTATTTTAAAGACCTCTGAAGGGTTTTTTGAATTTTTTTGTTCTTTTCGAAAATCAAACGGAAATAAAACCGGGTTGAAATCAGGTCAGGAACGCATTTGACCCGCAAGAAATTGTCGACCTGGTGACCCGTTTCCATCTCTGGTGCATAAGTTAAACACATACCAGTAGAGCTATTTGTGTTTGAGCACTTGCGAAAGCAATGCAAGTCTGTGTGTGAGCAGTTGCAAAAGCAATGCAACTCTGTGTGTGAGTTTTAAGGTAAAAATGAGTGATAGAAATTTAGAGCTGCGCATTAACATCAAATTTAAGAGAAGATCTGCAAAAGTGCTATTGAAACGTTAGAGCTATTGAAAGTGCTGTATGGTGAGAATGCCATGAAAAAGCAAGTGTCTTTGAGTGGCATGAGATCCGAAAAATGCGCGCATGTCCCGCTCGCATTTCAAGACTTTGTTTGCGTGTTTTTTTTATCACAAGGGGACAATTCATCACGAATTCCTTGAACAGGGACAAACGTCATCTAACAATGCTATTTAAAAGTATTGAAAGAGTTACGGGATTCTGTTGGAAGATAAAGAGTTTAACTGTGGCCTGACAATGCGCCAAGCCATGATACGTTCAGTATTCGCGACTTCTTGGCTAAGAAATCAATTACCAAATTGGATCATCCACCGTATTCACTTGACTTAGCCTCTTGTGATTTCTGGATGTTCCCCAAAATAAAACCTGCCATGAAAGAACGAAGATTTTCAGACATTTCTGACATCCAGCTTAACGTGACAAAGGAACTCAAGACTCTTCCGGAAACCCAGGCATGTTTCTAGCAATAGCAAGAAGCATGCCTGGGTTTCGAAGAGTCTTGCATTTAGTTTCCGGAGGTTTCCGTCTAACTAAATGCATAGATGCGGAAGGGGATTACTTGGAATGTATTATATGGAAATATTTAAACTTTAATTAAATAGTAACTTTTATTAATTTGTGTGTGAACTGTAGCTAGAGAAATTCACCCTCAGTTAAAATGGAGCTTAGCACAGATTCCTTTTGCGGAAAATTCATTAACCGTGGGACCTCCCACAAACAAGTTGACATCCCCTTGTTGAAGTGGACATCCCCGTTGTTGAAGAACACTCTCTCCTCCGCCAGGGACAATCCGAGTAAGCAATTAACACTCAACTTCTTACGTCAAGGGCATCTTCCTCGGGGGGATATAGTGAAAAGGAAGGAGACGGGGTAATAGTCATAAACGAGAAGTCTTGTTGGAGATTTTGAGGGGAGAACGACGGACTTTCCTCATACACATGGCAGGGAGAAACGCTTTTGCACGGGATGAAATAGGAAATTTTGACGTGAATATTACATGGAGAAAGTCACCCGAAATATCTATCACCCGCTGGAAGTATATACTATTTTGAAAGAAATACGGGATTACGCCATATAATACAAATTTTGAAGATGACAATCCGATTTTTGGCGTAAATGTGACAAGGATGGTAAGTCAGATAATATTTGAAAACTTGAAAATTTTCATCGTCCTGGAGCGGGACGATGCAAATTGATCGGAAACTTGAAACTTGGTCGTTCTGGGTGGTGTAGTGGTTAGCATACCTAGGCGTTTTCTGGGAGACGCGGGTTCGTGTCCCGCTCCAGGACGATGAAAATTTTCAAGTTTTCAAATATTATCTGACTTACCATCCTTGTCACATTTACGCCAAAAATCGGATTGTCATCTTCAAAATTTGTATATACTATTTATTCTTACTAACTGATATTTCCCCTTTCTCCCCCAGTCTGAAGAATAGAGATATGTGCGGACGAAATCCCCTGTCATTACGTTGACAGGAACCTGCAAATAACAACGATTCTTCTGATAAGTTGGCGTCCAACTTCAACGCTTAAAATTAACCAAGTCAACAAATGGGACAATAACCACAAATGCACAGTTATGCACACATATTTTCTTTAAGTGCGTTCGGAGATTTAAATTGTTGCACTTCGTAAAATCCATAAGTTTTCTTTCTGAAGTTTGTGTGGACGCCAGGAGATGGAATGAAGATTGCAGATTATCTATCTCATGGGAGGTGGGAAGAAAATAAACAATTTAAATCGTTTGTGAAACATTTATTTTTCATGGTTAGAGGGGAGCATTTATATTTATTAATACTTTCAACGGGGTGTGGGGTCTTTATGACTTAATTTGCATCCGCATAACGTTTCGCCCCATTCATCCACTATTTCCTCGTATCCCTGTTCTATCTCCGACCAACTGCTAACTCCGACTGCCCATTTTTATCCCTCTGTTTTTTCGCAGGGGTTTACCCAGTTTATGTTCTTCGGTGCAAGCAGTTCTTTTTATTGTCCGGCTTAGAGTGCGATAGGGGGTCAGTTTTGCACCTGCTGAAAAGAGTTTTTCTCTCGCGGACTTCTGCTCAACAAAGTCATAAGTGAGAGTTGATCGATTTATAATCCCTTGTTCAGGACGTTGGGGATATTTTCTCCATATTTTCTCCAAGCCTGTTCCTTTTCTCTGTGGTCGTGAAGGAGTGTTTAAACCTTTAACGACCATGACAATATTGTATCACTCTAAATACCATAATGCTCGAAACTGTCTGTTGGTTAACTTGTTTGTTTAATAACAACAATATTGACTGAGGGTGATTCCTGCAGGTCCCTCATAGGTAGAAAAAATTGAAGAACAAGCAGGGTTAGGAAATCTGACTCACTCTAGACAGGCGTTTCGGGTGGCTATGGCCGTTTATACGTACGGGCGTTATGGTTGTTAAAGGGTTAAGTGCCCTTTTTTGTAATGATGTGTAGGGAGGCTGTGAGAGGAATTTATTTTCCCGATAAAGAAGGTCCCTCTTTATTGCTTCTCTGAAGTTTAAATGCCCTCTGCTTTTCTAAGTTGCTTAATTAAATCATTACTCTTTCATAATATTACGTAGTATTCAAATATATCCGCATAAAACCATCTATCTATTTAACAGTCAGTAGGTAAACTATCCAAATATCTCTGTCTGTAGGTCAATGGCTATATTATCTGTCATTCAATACGAATACTATCTATTAATTTTTCTGTAGGTGAATGGGTGTACTACCTATCTATCTGGAAATGAATATGTTTCCGCCCAACAGTGCATCCAGGTGCCATAACCTCCGTTGGTAATCGGCGTCTCCGCGCTCGGCCGTCTACATGATGCACCAGGAATCTTGATTCGTCAGACCAGGCCACTTTCTTCCAATCATCCACAGTCCAATATCGATGATCTTTAGCTCCATTTCATGCGTTGTTGGCGATGACGTGCAGTGAGTATGGGGGGCCCGGATGGGTCTTCGGCTACGCAGGTCCATGCGCAGAAGGCTGCGACGAACTGTGTGCTGTGACACATTGCCCTGATGACCACTGTTGTAGCTGCGGGCGATTTGTCGCACTGTGGCCCTGCGGTCGCTGTGAACAATGCGCGACAGTTTCCGCTCCACTATGGCACTAATGAGCTGCGGACGACACACAGCTGCACGACAGTTTGTCGTTTGGCCATGTGCGCACCACTTTTGATACGTACTCACTACAGCGGCACGTGAACAACCCACAAGCCGCGCCGTTTCCGAGATCGTAGTTCCAAGGCACCGTGCCATCACAATTTGTCCTTTATCGAACTCCGATAAATCGACAGCTTTTCCCATTCTGACTCCGAACACTCTACTAACCGAAAGCCGGTCCTAATACTGCTCTCCGAACTTCACCTGCGCCACCGTTCGGTCTCCAGGCGCAACCATTTCTCTAGGCTGGCTGTGGTCATATTTTAAATGACTCATCAGTGTATGCGTGATTATTTATTGTCCGTAGCAAATATATCTGTTGAATTCCAGCAACCAATACCCAGTAACCAGTTTTGCCAACTCACTCATTATAAAAGTCTCCAAATGAGCCATGCCGCCCCGGTGGCGCAGTGGTCTAAGGCGCTGGCCTCTGATCATTCGTCCGTAAGGGGTCCTGGTTCGAATCCCGGTCGGGCATGGATGTTGTGTTTGTCTTACGGAATTGGCTCTCTCTCTTCCCTGGAACCAGTGACCCTAAATTAGGGACGGGCGACTGCTTATAACCCATTGAGTTGCTCACGGTGGTCGTTAAACCTCCAATAAAAAAAAAAAAATGAGCCATACAAAGTGCCTAAAAAATAATATTTAAATTGTGTTAAATTTCGGCGCTTATCTGTTAATCATTTAGAATTTAATGATGCATTATCATAATCATTATTATTAATTCGATCCTTTAAATTAATAATGTAAAAAAAAAGTGAATGTGATACCATTGTTTGGAGCCGCCCCGGTGGCGCAGTCTTTTAAGCGCTGCCTTCGGACTATTCGTCCCCGATGGGTCTGTGTACGAATCCCGGTGAGTCATGGATTGTGTGTTTATCGTACGGCACTGTCCAAGACCGTCTAAAAAACGCAAGGCCGTGACATTAGAGACAAAAGTTTCCTCTTTCAGTGACGTCACGCAGAAACCAAGGCTTCTGATTGGTTTCTAACGCTGTCCTGTGTGACGTCAAACACGAAACCGACATATCAGGCCGTGAAACATGAGTGACGTCACGAACGGAAGGAACTCATTTCTCTAATGTCATGAACTTGTGCTTTCTGGACGGCCTTGCACTGACTCTCTCAATTATCTAGAACGAATGGCCCTATATTAGGGAAAGGCGACTGCTTGCAGCCCATTGAGTTGCTCACGGTGGTTGTTAAACCTCCAAACGAACAAATACCATTATTACTTAATATGGCTTCATTAATGTACACAAGGGGAAAGGGGGTGGCGTGGATACAGAAACAATTTTTATGTAGCTAAAAAAACTTAGCATGCAAGATGTGATAGACCATTAAATTATAGCATTTTTAGATGAAATTATTTCTTGCGAAAAAAAAAATCAATTTATGTGTTATTGATATTTGATGTAGAGAAAACAGAACTTTTTGGCTTAATGATAAAATATTTGTTGGAATAGAAACACACTCAAGTCAATCCTACCACCATCACATTCACAGTCTAAGGGATCCCAGGCGAGCACGGGCAATGCTTATGTGACTCATAAAGTAAGTTCCGTACTTTTATGCCTGTGACTGATAAAAACAAAGGCAGGAGTGAGAGAGAGATTACATTCTAGGAGTATTAACATTTACGGTTGCGGCTATTAGAACTACGGAAAGTAAAGATATTCTCCAGATTCAAAAACTGCATTTTAAATGTCTAAAACCATAACTATAAAAAGCCGCTGAAAGCGTTAAAAACATAACAAAATCCCTAGAAAGCTGGTAAAATCGTTATAAACCTAACAAAATCCCTAAAAAGTAGTTGAAATCAATAAAAGTATAACAAAATCCCCTAGAAAGGTCGTTAATTATACAAAATATTGTTTTTGTCGCTAACTCCAAAGCAAAATCCCTCAAATTTAGCTACTGTTCCCCCAAAACTGGCAACACTACTAGTAACCTCTCCTTTGCTTTTATGCTGTCAAAGTGTACTTCACACAAACACACACGCACGCACACACACACACACAGTATATTAACTAGCGCCATCAACATCCATACGATAGTGCTTTATATTGTTGCTTAGTTCTTAATAATATACACCGTAATTAAAATTTTTAATAAAAAAATGCTTAATGATTACCTCTACAATACCGCCTGGTAGTGCAATGGTTTAACGTTGGCTTCTGACCATTCGTCCGAGATGGTACGGGTTCGAATCCCGATGATGCATGGATGTTGTGTTTGTCTTACGACACTGGCTCTCTTCCTTCTCTGGAACCAGTGGCCTTAAATTAGGGACAGGCGACTGCTTATGTCCCATTGAGCTGCTCACGGTGGTCGTTAACCCTTTAACAGGCCTATGTACTGTGCTTGAACTAAGCGGTGCCCAAATCATTTTCTCCCTTCAAACAGAAATGTTCGCATAGCGACGGTGTTTACGAAAGCTACGATAAAATAACTTATCTTTACCGCCTCTCATCTCAGCAGCAGAGAAAATGAACATATAATAAACGGTAAGCCCTCCCTTCTAGTCCTATATTCCCTGTTCCATGGTGTAAAACATCATAGGGAAGGGTTCACTGCGGCTGTGGAAGTCTCCTTGAAATGAACATCGTACAACTGGGTAAAACAAAGTTATTCAAATGTCTTCTCTTTCCTTCCTTAAATTCGTCTCCATTGCCATAGCTCTTTGTCATTTAATTTGTCAAAAGGGATTGATGTCAATCATACGCCTGAATGACAAGTCTCAATAACAAAGATAAAGGCGAAAGCAACCTTTTTTCGAAGCTCTATTCTTGAAGATAACTCGCACGAGCAGCGTGTGACCACTCAACATATCTTGAATGAATTAGTTCCAGTCGCGTTCGTCCCACTTCTCAGACAGTGAATATATTCATTGGAGTTGAGTTCAGCCTATTTTGTTTACCCCGAGTTAATTCGTTCCAGCCGGTTAAAGGGTTAAACCCCAATCAAAAAAGAAATCGCTACAGGTTCAGGTCATCAGGTTATAGGTTATATAAGTGAATAACGTCTAAAACAGTCCAGCACTACGAGAATCGTGCAAAAAGTTCTTTTTCCAACATGTACCGGAAATTTGCGTCATTATGACACATTTTATTTTCCGACATTAGCCCAGTCCACCGCAACGGACTTGTTCCGCAGACGCTGTAGTGCCTTGATCCGAGAGTAAAAAAGAAATTGCCTTGATCATCCAACTATGCACTAACAGTTGCAAGCACCTCAGAGTCGGAGACTAACCACGGATACTTTCCTGAAATAAAGTCGCTAGGGTGAAGGTCTGGAGAATACGGTGATTTCTGGCACAGCCCATATCCTGCAGTCGGTATGAAAGTCTCTTAAATCTGGAAGGTATGACTCTTTACGTTGTTCTGAAAGAGAAATACACCATTTTGACAGTTTTTCACAGTTTCTTTTTTCTTCTTCTTGATGACAGCACGAATTAGGCTACTGAGGTTGGCGTAGTATGCACCAGTGACAGTGCTGTCATTTTCCAAGTAGTCAATCATGATGATTACCTCTGCATCTATCATCCCACCTACACACTGATTCCATCACCTTGCGAGAACAACTCGAAACTTCTTGTGAGTCGGAGAAAATGCATGCTTTTTTTTTATTTTATTTTTGGTCAAAAGTGCTGAACTTATGTTTCACCCATTGTTAAAATACAGGAGAAGAAGTCCCTTGGACCCCCATGAAGCATTTTGAAGTTGGTGAGGCATTCGTTTGCGATATGTGTAACACTCAGATCTTAGGTTTTAGCAAGAGTAAACTTTAACCGGTTGGAACGAATTAATTCGATGTTAGCAAAATGGTATGCAATAAGCTCGAACGAATATATTCGGTGTCTAAGAAGTGGGCCGAACGCAGGTGGAATGAATGAATTTCCGTTGGTCATTCAGAAAACGGTCATTAAAAGTGATCGTTTATGGAAATGATTGACACTAATACTTTCTGACTGCTAAAATGTCCGACGAATTAAGAAAGAAGAGCGATGTTTGAGTCACTTGTCATGGTGTCCGTGCGAGGGGAACTAACCCTTCCCCATAATGCCTTGGTTCATGAACATTGGCCAAGCAATAGAGGACCAGTAGCTAACTCTGAAGGGGAACAGTATGAAACTAATCCTTTCTGACTGCTAAAAGGGTCGACGAAATTAAGAAAGGAGAACATTGTTTGAGTCACTTGTTCTTCCCCAGTGTCATAGTGTCCGTGCCAGGGGGAATAGCCCTTCCCCATCATGCTTTGGTTCATGGACCAAGCAATGGAGGACCGGTAGCTAACTCTTATCATCAATGACATATTTGTGGCCGGTACTGGTGATTTGGTACAAGTACATCGACCACTTAAAAGGTTGATTACCATTTTCTCCTTCTCTTAGTGCTTTGGAAAAATGTGGAGACTGTCTCACTTTTCGCCACTTTTCTTCCAGCCGCGTTAATGAGGCAGGTCACACCCTTTCGTTTCTAACATTATAGTTAGCAGTTCTCCAGGCATTAGTTCCTCATCAAGTCCGTTTGGATCACTGCATTTCGCAGGAAATGCAGCTTTGTTCAAGATCCTCGCGAGTCATCTACTTTTTCAGTAAGATGGGAACGAATAAAGGTGCACACCTAACAGATAATGCATAACGAAGTAAAATGCTAACGAAGGGGTGTAAAAGCAGAGGGGTCAAGTGGATGAGAAGGCAATAAAAGTAGCCCGCTTTTTTCTGAGGGGAGGAACAAAACAGAGGAAGTTTGGGTCTAGAGTTTGAAAGAAGAGGTTGGAGGTTTCTTTCTCATTGCGGAGGAGAATGTCTTCGGTACCCCGCGAACAAAGAACAGAAAAGAGGGAAAATAGGGGCGAAGCTCCATGCCGAAAAATGAGACCGAAGCAGAAATTAAATTTCGAAACGGAAACTTCGCAATGGAGGTAACCGAGGAAAAAACCTGATATATAGGCAGTATACAATCGGTGTGTTAATAGCGTACAGAAACGTAAAGGAATAACGACAAAGTTCCTTGAAAATCACTGAAAAATCCTACTCTTCACTACAAAAGAGTGAGTTTTCACTTTTGCTAGTAATTAATTTGTTTTCATCACTGGAGAAAGATATAATTGATACACCAGAACTTCTAAATTCATCCAGCAAAGATTTAACGAACCCTTGTAACAGGGCTCTGAAGGAAACACAGTGATCAACCTTGTAACAGGGCTCTGAAGGAAACACAGTGATCAACCTTGTAGCATAAATTACGCCTTTTGCTCATCAATCAACATTCGTGGTATCCATCGCCCACTGATCTTTTTAATCTTCAAAGAATTCGTCAGGAATGAATAGACTCCGTCGGCTGAAATGTCTACAGATTCAGCTACTCACAGGACAGAGAGTCAGTGGCCCGCGTTGCATCACGAGGACATGCACGTGAATCCGTCAGTGGAAGATTTCTGACATTGACGGCATGTTGAACAGCATCCGAAATGTGTTTTCGATGGCGTTTAAATCTGGCAAACGAGGGAGGCCAATTGAGAAAGCCAAACCCCTTGGAAAGTTCCTCCAGCCATAATCGGGCGACTGTGGACGTGTGCGGTGGCGAATTGTCGTGTTGAAAGAGGTCGCACCCGTCGGTGTTGTTGCATGTCCTGAACGGGTGCAAATGATCCCTAAGGATGGTTACGTAGCCTCCAGCAATGATACAATCTGAAGACGTATGAGGGGTTTTAATGCATTTCAACTGAAAACACCCCACACCATAACCGAACCACCGCCGGCCTGCACTCTCCCTTCTAAGCATGCGGATTCATTTCCTCGTGGGTTTGTCGCCACACCCGGTGTCGGCCATCTGACTGAAACAGTGGGTACCGCGATTCGTCGGACCAGTCTAAACGTTTCCAGTCATCTCTCGTCCAATGGTGGCGTTCCCGAGCCCTGACGAGGCACACAGCCTTGTGTCGTTGGGTCAGCAATGGTACCTGGGTAGGCCGTCGGCTTCTGGACCCCAAGGAACATAGGAACGTTGCACTGTCTGAACGCTGATGATACTACTGGCCCCAGTATTGAATTACGCTGTGATTTCCGGCAATGTTGCAGGCCGGACGGATGTTACGATGCATGCCAAACGCCGCTGTCCACGATCGTCAAGAGGTTTTCTACAGCCACACCGGTCTCGCACTCTGGATTTCCCCCCTGAGTTTGTGTAATCCAGATACACCCTTGAAATTGTTGACCGTGTATGTCCACATATCATGGTAATTTTCGAGATGGAGTGAACTTCGAATGCTATTACTTGAGCTTGAGGAGATATCTGCTTCTATTTATACGTCTTTTGCGGACGATACCATTTACCGCATGGGTGTGGTGGTATGTAATGAAAATGGTAGCGTCCTTCCCATTTTTTTCTTTGGCATCTCAGTGTATATAAACAATGCATTTTCAGCGAAAATTTGGAATGCAAAATCCTGCTCTCAACTTTTAGTACACTGCCAAGTGTGCTTTGCAATTCAGCCACTGGATGCACGTGGTGCAGTGATTCAGTGACTTCTTAATAGTGTTCAGTGACAATACAGTTGTTCTCATTCAGTTGCTTTGAATGAAATCTATTGATATTACTAGACCGACGCAAAAGGCAGTAATTATTAAATACGTCAAATAAATATGAAATTTGTATTTTAAACTTGATTTTAGTTGCAATTTGGGAGCGCTTGTTTGATTCCTCGATGGTCAATAGGTACTTCAACCGAAAAGTTACGAACTCCTATATTTCAGTGCAATAGTTAAAGAACACAAAAATGTTTGAATGGGGAAAAGCAAGAGACTGGCATTTAATCCGATAAAAAATAGGAGAATGGACAGGCCAAAAATATGGACCGTGTGTCAGAATGCCTTGGAAGAGATTGAATGAAGACATTGCAGTCATCGTACTGAAAGGAGACGTCACTTGAAAAATAGGAGAGTGAATGGCTTGATCGATGGCAAACCAACAAAGCAGAACTGATATCGCTGTCCTAAAGACTCGGTTTTTTTCCCTGTTTCTATATCCTTTTTATTTCTTTGGAAGCAGAGAGAGGCCTGAATCAAGAAAGTTAGAGAACATTTCCCCCACAAATTTATCTTGCTTGACGAACAAAATTGTATAGTTCCAAATCGCTCCTGGAAAACTATTTCATTTGGCTAAATTGGAAATTTTCTATGCTAAAAATATTTTGGCACATTCAAAATGGGTGAAGATAAGCCGGCTGCGCATTGGTTCTAAGCGATGGCTTCTGATCATTCGTCCGAAAGGGGTCCGGGTTCGAATCTCGGTGAGGCATGGATGTTGTGTTTGTCTTACGGCACTGGCTCTCTCTCTTCCCTCGAGCCAGTGGCTCTAAATTAGGGATGGGTGACTGCTTACAGCCCATTGAGTGGCTCATGGCGGTCGTTAAACCTTCAATCGAAAAAAAGAAAAAAAAAAAAAAAGAAACATGACACCGAATTTTCGGGTGTAATAACCACGTCTTTTGAATCCGTTCTGACGCAAATTATATTTATCAAAGCTATTCAAAGTCAATGGAACCGGTATGGAAAACAATAGTATCTGACGGAAGAAAGAAGTTTTTCAATCGGGTTTTTAACCCCTCAGATATTGCTGTCAACGGAATCGTGAACTTACGCAGTCTGGTTGCAGACTTGTGCGTTAAGAAACACATGAATTCATATGAGAAACATTTCGCACCAGAAACGCTCTCCAACACTAGAATAATTTTTCAAATCGGACTCTTAGAAACAGAGATGTCGACAGAAACAAGATGTGACTTTACGTCTCCTTGCGGGAAAACCATGCATTATTTTAGGAACAAAGTATTCTCAAAAGGTTTTTCCATATGAGTGGTATCGGTCCAATAAAAAAAATAAATTTAGGCGAGTTTTCGGGAGACCAGATTTTGCTACAAATACATTAGAAGCAGAAATTAACACTTATGACCCCTAGTGGCCAAACCATTCTTTACCAAACATTAGAAATTATGTGAAAAATGTTTTCCATCAGGTCTTGTATGCGATACAGGAAGAATTTTTCAAATCAGTGTTTTAGAAGCAGAAATAACGTAGAAAACGCAATTTACCTTTGTGCCTCCTATCGGAAAATCTATGATACATTTGAAAATTTTAAATTTATAAGGAAAAAATTTCGCATCAGAAACACTGTCCAACAAAGAAAGATTTTTCAAATCGGACTTCTAGAAGTAGAGATATTGTCGAAAATAAGATATACATCTACGCCCCTTGGCGTAGAAACCATACATTATTTTAAGAAGAAAATGTTCCTAAAAGGTTTGTCGACATGAGTAGTATCGGTCAACACGACTTATTTTTTGCAATCGAGATTCTAGAAGCTCATATTTTGCTGCAAATATGTCAGAAGCGGAAATTAAGATTTACGTCCCCTGGTGGCTGAACCATTTTTTACAAAAATTAGAAATTATGTGCAAACGATTTCCCATCAGGAGCTGTATCCGGTGCAGAAAGAATTTTTCAAATTGGAGATTTAGAAGCAGAGAGATAGTGGGAAACGCAATGTACCTCTACGCCCCCTAGCGAAAAGTCTATGAAACACTTGAAAATATTGAAGTTATATGGAAAACATGTCACACTAAATGCACTATCCAACAAAGAAGGAGTTTTTCAAATTGGACTCCTAGAAGTTGAGATATTGACAAAAATAAGATATATATCTACGCCCCCTGGCGGAGAAACTGTGGAATATTTTAAGAAGAAAATATTTCGAAAAGGTTTATTGATGTGAGTGGCATCAGTCCACGAAAGAATTTTTTCAATAGATATTTTTGAAGCTCAGATTTTATGGCAAATACACCAGAAGCAAAAATTAACACCTACGCCCCCTGGTGGCCAAAGTATTCTTTACCAAAAATTTGAAATTATATGCAAAAGATTTTCCCTTAGGAGGTGTATCCGCTGAAGAAAACATTTTTCAAATCGGAGTTTTAGAAGAAGAGTTATCGGGAAAAATGTAATTTACTTTTACGCCCCGTAGCGAAAAATCTATGCGTAATTTGAAAAAAGAACTATATCTAAAATATTCTTCGACATAAATGGAATCGAAAGATAAAATAATTTTTTCAATCGGATGTTTAGAAGCAAATATGTGGAATAAAACGTATTTTTGAATTCGATAGCATCTGCATTTACGCGCTCTAGCGGCGAAATTGTATATCGTAAAAAAAAAAAAAAAAACGAAATAAAGGATCATCATTCGCATAAAAACAATTCTTCAAATCAGACTAATAGTTGCAGATATATCGTGGGTACAGACGGACGGACAAACCGGTAACATAAGCACGATCTTTTTTACAAAAGACGTGCTAAAAAGATAGGTCGTACACAGAAAGTAGCCAAATTACAGAGGATTTTCACACATTTTTAGAACGATTTTCCAGCAACATAATTTATGTTTAAAATACAATTATTTCTTTTTTAGCTCGTCTTTTGTAAAAAAAGATCGTGCTTATGTTACCGGTTTGTACGTCCGCCCATCCTATTTTTTCAAATTACGCATAGATTTTCCGCTAGGGGTCGTAAAAGTAAATTACATTTTTCTCGATAACGCTTCTTCTAAAACTCATACTTGAAAAACAATTTCTTCAGCGGATACACCTCCTGATGGAAAATATTTTGCATATAATTTCAAAATTTTGGTAAAGAATACTTTGGCCACCAGAGAGCTTACTTAAGTATTAATTTTTGCTTCTGATGTATGTGCCATAAAATCTGAGCTTCTAAATAATCGATTGAAAAACTTCTTTCGTGGACTGAAGCCACTCACATCGATAAACCTTTTCGGAATATTTCCTTCTTAATATATAACACAGTTTTCCGCCAGGGGGCGTAGATATATATCTTATTTTTGTCAATATCTCTACTTCTAGGAGTCCGATTTGAAAAATTTCTTCTTTGTTGGATAGTGTTTTCAGTGTAACATGCTTTTCATATAATTTCAAAATTTTCAAGTAATTCATAGATTTTCTGCTATGGGGCGTAGTGGTTAATTACGTTTCCCCCTATATCTCTGCTTCTAAACCTCCGATTCAAAAAATTCTTTCTGCACCGGATACAGCTCCTGATGGGAAATCGTTTGCACATAATTTCTAATTTTTGTAAAAAAAAATGGTTTGGCCACCATGGGGCGTAAATCTTAATTTCCGCTTTTGATGTACACTGCTGGCCACCGAAAATGCAACACCAAAAAGGACACGAGATAGCAAAACCAGATTTACTGAACACATAACAACAGCTACAAAGATGAAACGATTAAGCTTACAGGCCCGTGCGACTTGCGGAACACGCAGACATCAATAGTTCGGGTGGCTCCCATGGCTGGTAATAACGGCCGCTACACGCCGCTGCATCGAACGAAAGAGACTTTGAATGTGGGCTTGGGGTATGTCGGTCCAGGCTGCTTCCACGCGTTGCCACAGTTCATCAGGCGTAGCCGCGGGTGGTGCTTTCCGGGCCACTCGGTTGCTGATCAGTGACCAGACGTGTTCGATGTGCGACATATCGGGAGAACAGGTGTGCCACGGCAGCAGAGACACCTGGTGGGCCGTGAAGAATTTTTGCAGGATGCGTGCCACGCGGGGGCGCGCATTGTCCTGTTGGAGCGTGGCCGCAGGCAGGTCCTGCCGGTAAGGGATGACTACAGGCTCCAAAACGTCGGAGATGTAGTGGTGGCTGTTGAGTGTACCTGCGATGCATACCAGAGGGGTGCGGGTGTCATATTCAATTGCGCCCCAAACCATAACACCAGGCGACGGACCGGTATTGCGATGCATAATGCAGGCGTCATGCAGTCTCTCGCCGGGGTGCCGCCACACGCGGATCCGACCATCGTAGTGTTGCAGACAGAAGGGGGATTCGTCGGAGAAGACAATGCCTTGCCATTCCGTGAGAGCCGTCAATGTCCGCCACACAACATGCCAGTCCTCTCGTTCGATGGTGTGCCGCGGCTGCGGCAATCGCTCACGTTGGTCCGTCCGTCCCTCCTGCATCCACCGAATCCATACTCGCCTCACTGTGGCTGAATATCGTCCCACACGGGCGTCGATGTCTCGGTACGATGAACCGCTGTCGCGATAAGCCACTATTCGTCGTCTGTCGAACTCCGAAGCGTGATGACATGACTACCGTATTCTGCGACGAGGCATCAAGAAGCTACCCACGCACAGGTCCGGCAGCACAACATACTTCCACTACTTACACCCGGCCCGCCTTCTGTGCACCCTTCTTATAATGATTCTCGGTGGCGTGCCGGGTGCACATGATTTGCATATGCCCTTTAATACTAATCTTTTGCATGTCGTCTCGCGGGCGATGCATGCTGCGAATTTCAGGCCAATCGGATGCTTCCTTCTTGGTGTTGCATTTTGGGTGGCCAGCAGTGTATTTGCAGCAAAATATGAGCTTCTAAATTCTCGATTAAAAAAAAACGTCGTTTGTAGACCGATACTACTCATGTCGACAAACCTTTTAGAAACATTTTCTTCTTAAAATAATGCATGGTTTCTACGCCAGGGGACGCAGATGTATATCTTATTTTTGTCAATATCTCTACTTACAGGAGTCTGATTTGAAAAATTCCTGTGTGACATGTTTTTCATATAATTTCAAAATTTTCAAATAATTCATAGACTTTCTGCTAGGGGGCGTAAAGGTAAATTGCCCCACCCCCTATCTCTGCTAGTAAATTTCTGATTTGAAAAGTTCTTTCAGCACCGGATACAGCTCCAGATGGGAAATCCATTGCACATAATTTCTAATTTTTGTAAAAAATGGTTTGGCCACCAGGTGGCGCAAGTCTTAATTTCCGCTTCTGATATATTTGCAGCAAAGTATGAGCTTCTAAAATCTGGATTGAAAAAAAAAAAGTCGCTCGCTGGGAGCCTGAAAGGTTTCATGTTTTTAACTGACAATGTTTTTGTGCTTTTAATTGTAAATAAAAGTGTTTAAATAGGTCATTAGTTTTTAATTGACAACTTTTAAACCATCATACAGAAACGGAAATTTTAAGTACTCATCAATTCATGTATCGTAGTGTTAAATTCTTTTTCGAAAAGCCTTTACAATTGCAAGGTAATTCCACTTATGCATAACTTGAAATGAAACACGTAAGATGGTATGCCGTTTAACTGTCAATGGTGTTTCAGCATCTGAGTGGTCACGTCTGTTTTGAAATGGTCTTAGAAAATTGTCACTATCACGTCCATTAACATTTTTACAGTATGAAAATTTGTGGCATTTTACTGAATCAAGATTAGTATCATTCTTTAATACGAGAAAATGATTTATGCGTAACAAATTCACAGAACAATATGTAATGCTGTCACGTATTCATGAGTAACGCGTATGCGATAAGTCCAATATTAATTTTTGATGCCGTTAATACAAATCGCATGAGATCCCACTCGGCTGACTTAAGGTTCTTAAAGAATTAAGTGGTGATAGTAACAGTTCTGTTCCGAAGTCATGTAAACTTGCAGTTCCTATATATATGCTCCCTCACTGATTCTATCTTTTTTTATTTGTAGTTCCACCCAGCCAACCGTTTAACCGTTTTTCTGAAGGGTAGAGGGGATGTCGCTTCAGATAAAGAATTGGTGGCTCTTGCGTACAGTGAATCTTGTATACAACATTAGATTTCCCCTGTAACATAATCTCTACTGAAATTCACTTTTTCAAAATTTACCCTAATTTAGCACTATAAGCTAAAGATTTCACTTTTTTCATCTTGGGCACTTTCGTAATGTCGCAGAGTTCCAGTGATTCGCTGATCAAGTTTGGACCCGTCATTATAGAATAAGAGAAACCCTTGGTCATAAAAAAACCCCGTCCCCTCAGCTTACCCTTTCACCCCTCACAGCTAGTACAAAGGGGAAAGCGCACTTTTTGTTGTTGTTGTTGTCGTCGAGCTAGAATAGAAAGTAGTTTAATAATTCAATGAGTAGACCACATCCTAAAATCAAGACCCCCATTCAAAGCTTAAAAGAAGAATCTAAGTACATTGACTTTCTTCTAAATCGAACAGACCTTAATCCTGAAGAAACAAAACACTCTAAAAGGTACATCAAACCGGATCAGCGAATCCCTAGAACTCTGTGATATTACGAAAATACTCAAGATGTAAAGTGTTTGAAGTCTTTAGCTTATATTGCTAAATTAGAATAAATTTTGAAGAAGTGAATTGAAATATCTATAAGGAAGAAAAATTATAAAGAAAACCGGAAAAATAAATAAAAAGAAGGCGAATATCGCCTAGAACTTTTAAACACGCCAGCATAGATGCTGCCAGTCCTAAGCCTGGATAAAGTGTGAAGGAAAGTTAAAATCATTCAAAATATTGGTCGCAGTGACAGTGCTATCCGTGAATAATTGCAAAAACATACACTCATCGTCAAAAAAATAGTTGCGCGCAGAAGGAATCAACCGACAGGAATAAAACTTGGTGTGTAGCTTTGACATCGTGAACATGCAAATGATTCAAATATCACGCTCGGCCGCTCATGTGACGCCAGCAAGAAGGGGTCGTAGCGCTGTACCGGACCGGCTATATAAGGTCGTCTCGTTGTGCGCGCTTGTCATTCCAACTCATGCTAGTATGTTGGTTGCACCCTTTGCAAGTGAAGTATGCCTCGCAGAAAAGTTCGGAAGCAATACGAGCTATTGGAGAAGTTTGAGAAGAGCTGCATCGTCGGGCTCCGGGAAGCCGGTTTGTCTTATCGCCGTATTACGCGCTATACCGATCAAGCGGATATCATCATAGCACGCTATTGGCGGCAGTGGAGGAACAAGGTACGCAGCAGCGGCACGAAGCGTCTGGCAGACCCAGAAATACGGAGAGAGAAAGAGAGGACGAGATGCGCGGAGCGAGCAACAGCCACGATTGCGGATATTCAGCGAGCAGTGGTGCCCTCCAGAGCATCGTCCGATTGGTGCCAGCACCATTGGCAGACGGCTGTACAGTAGGAATACCGTACGAAGACCGTTAAGACCACTGCCCTAAACACCATTGCATCGTCGCCAAAGACTGCAATGGTGTCGTGCCAGACTCTCATGGAGCCACTCAGAATGGCAGTGGGTGATCTTCAGTTACGAGTTCCGCTTTTGTCTCGGAGGAGATGACCAACGAATCCGTGTGTGGAGGCACCGTGGTCAGTGCCAAGATGAACAGTTTATTGTTGAGCATCACACGTCCAAAAGGCCTGGTGTCATGTTGTGCGGTGCAATTACCTACGATTCCAGATCACCTTTGGTGTTCATTACAGTCAGTTTGACAGCCCAACGTTACGTTAATGAGGTCCTGCAACCAGTGGCCTTACCTTTTCTGAACGCTCACTCCGGTGCGATTTTCCAACAGGACAACGCTCGTCCGCACACTGCTGCTGTCTCGAGAGATTGCCTTCAAGGTACTGACACTCTGTCATGGCCAGCCGCATCGCCAGACCTATTGCCTAATGAAAATGTGTGGGATGCTATTGGACGCGCTATCCACACTCCATCTCTACCGCAGAATCTGAAGGAACCGTGTCAGAAGATTCAAGCTGCATGAATGGCTTATCGCAGAACACATTAGAACCTGTACAACTCAATGCCGAGACGTCCGGCATACTGTGTGAGCAAACATGGCGGAATCGAAAGATAAAATATATTTTTTCAATCGGATGTTTAGAAGCAAATATGTGGAATAAAACGTATTTTTGAATTCGATAGCATCTGCATTTACGCGCTCTAGCGGCGAAATTGTATATCGTAAAAAAAAAAAAAAAAAACGAAATAAAGGATCATCATTCGCATAAAAACAATTCTTCAAATCAGACTAATAGTTGCAGATATATCGTGGGTACAGACGGACGGACAAACCGGTAACATAAGCACGATCTTTTTACAAAAGACGTGCTAAAAAGATAGGTCGTACACAGAAAGTAGCCAAATTACAGAGGATTTTCACACATTTTTAGAACGATTTTCCAGCAACATAATTTATGTTTAAAATACAATTATTTCTTTTTTTTAGCTCGTCTTTTGTAAAAAAAGATCGTGCTTATGTTACCGGTTTGTACGTCCGCCCATCCTATTTTTTCAAATTACGCATAGATTTTCCGCTAGGGGTCGTAAAAGTAAATTACATTTTTCTCGATAACGCTTCTTCTAAAACTCATACTTGAAAAACAATTTCTTCAGCGGATACACCTCCTGATGGAAAATATTTTGCATATAATTTCAAAATTTTGGTAAAGAATACTTTGGCCACCAGAGAGCTTACTTAAGTATTAATTTTTGCTTCTGATGTATGTGCCATAAAATCTGAGCTTCTAAATAATCGATTGAAAAACTTCTTTCGTGGACTGAAGCCACTCACATCGATAAACCTTTTCGGAATATTTCCTTCTTAATATATAACACAGTTTTCCGCCAGGGGCGTAGATATATATCTTATTTTTGTCAATATCTCTACTTCTAGGAGTCCGATTTGAAAAATTTCTTCTTTGTTGGATAGTGTTTACAGTGTAACATGCTTTTCATATAATTTCAAAATTTTCAAGTAATTCATAGATTTTCTGCTATGGGGCGTAGTGGTTAATTACGTTTCCCCCTATATCTCTGCTTCTAAACCTCCGATTCAAAAATTCTTTCTGCACCGGATACAGCTCCTGATGGGAAATCGTTTGCACATAATTTCTAATTTTTGTAAAAAAAAATGGTTTGGCCACCATGGGGCGTAAATCTTAATTTCCGCTTTTGATGTACACTGCTGGCCACCGAAAATGCAACACCAAAAAGGACACGAGATAGCAAAACCAGATTTACTGAACACATAACAACAGCTACAAAGATGAAACGATTAAGCTTACAGGCCCGTGCGACTTGCGGAACACGCAGACATCAATAGTTCGGGTGGCTCCCATGGCTGGTAATAACGGCCGCTACACGCCGCTGCATCGAACGAAAGAGACTTTGAATGTGGGCTTGGGGTATGTCGGTCCAGGCTGCTTCCACGCGTTGCCACAGTTCATCAGGCGTAGCCGCGGGTGGTGCTTTCCGGGCCACTCGGTTGCTGATCAGTGACCAGACGTGTTCGATGTGCGACATATCGGGAGAACAGGTGTGCCACGGCAGCAGAGACACCTGGTGGGCCGTGAAGAATTTTTGCAGGATGCGTGCCACGCGGGGGCGCGCATTGTCCTGTTGGAGCGTGGCCGCAGGCAGGTCCTGCCGGTAAGGGATGACTACAGGCTCCAAAACGTCGGAGATGTAGTGGTGGCTGTTGAGTGTACCTGCGATGCATACCAGAGGGGTGCGGGTGTCATATTCAATTGCGCCCCAAACCATAACACCAGGCGACGGACCGGTATTGCGATGCATAATGCAGGCGTCATGCAGTCTCTCGCCGGGGTGCCGCCACACGCGGATCCGACCATCGTAGTGTTGCAGACAGAAGGGGATTCGTCGGAGAAGACAATGCCTTGCCATTCCGTGAGAGCCGTCAATGTCCGCCACACAACATGCCAGTCCTCTCGTTCGATGGTGTGCCGCGGCTGCGGCAATCGCTCACGTTGGTCCGTCCGTCCCTCCTGCATCCACCGAATCCATACTCGCCTCACTGTGGCTGAATATCGTCCCACACGGGCGTCGATGTCTCGGTACGATGAACCGCTGTCGCGATAAGCCACTATTCGTCGTCTGTCGAACTCCGAAGCGTGATGACATGACTACCGTATTCTGCGACGAGGCATCAAGAAGCTACCCACGCACAGGTCCGGCAGCACAACATACTTCCACTACTTACACCCGGCCCGCCTTCTGTGCACCCTTCTTATAATGATTCTCGGTGGCGTGCCGGGTGCACATGATTTGCATATGCCCTTTAATACTAATCTTTTGCATGTCGTCTCGCGGGCGATGCATGCTGCGAATTTCAGGCCAATCGGATGCTTCCTTCTTGGTGTTGCATTTTGGGTGGCCAGCAGTGTATTTGCAGCAAAATATGAGCTTCTAAATTCTCGATTAAAAAAAAACGTCGTTTGTAGACCGATACTACTCATGTCGACAAACCTTTTAGAAACATTTTCTTCTTAAAATAATGCATGGTTTCTACGCCAGGGGACGCAGATGTATATCTTATTTTTGTCAATATCTCTACTTACAGGAGTCTGATTTGAAAAATTCCTGTGTGACATGTTTTTCATATAATTTCAAAATTTTCAAATAATTCATAGACTTTCTGCTAGGGGGCGTAAAGGTAAATTGCCCCCCCCCCTATCTCTGCTAGTAAATTTCTGATTTGAAAAGTTCTTTCAGCACCGGATACAGCTCCAGATGGGAAATCCATTGCACATAATTTCTAATTTTTGTAAAAATGGTTTGGCCACCAGGTGGCGCAAGTCTTAATTTCCGCTTCTGATATATTTGCAGCAAAGTATGAGCTTCTAAAATCTGGATTGAAAAAAAAAAAGTCGCTCGCTGGGAGCCTGAAAGGTTTCATGTTTTTAACTGACAATGTTTTTGTGCTTTTAATTGTAAATAAAAGTGTTTAAATAGGTCATTAGTTTTTAATTGACAACTTTTAAACCATCATACAGAAACGGAAATTTTAAGTACTCATCAATTCATGTATCGTAGTGTTAAATTCTTTTTTCGAAAAGCCTTTACAATTGCAAGGTAATTCCACTTATGCATAACTTGAAATGAAACACGTAAGATGGTATGCCGTTTAACTGCCAATGGTGTTTCAGCATCTGAGTGGTCACGTCTGTTTTGAAATGGTCTTAGAAAATTGTCACTATCACGTCCATTAACATTTTTACAGTATGAAAATTTGTGGCATTTTACTGAATCCAAGATTAGTATCATTCTTTAATACGAGAAAATGATTTATGCGTAACAAATTCACAGAACAATATGTAATGCTGTCACGTATTCATGAGTAACGCGTATGCGATAAGTCCAATATTAATTTTTGATGCCGTTAATACAAATCGCATGAGATCCCACTCGGCTGACTTAAGGTTCTTAAAGAATTAAGTGGTGATAGTAACAGTTCTGTTCCGAAGTCATGTAAACTTGCAGTTCCTATATATGCTCCCTCACTGATTCTATCTTTTTTTATTTGTAGTTCCACCCAGCCAACCGTTTAACCGTTTTTCTGAAGGGTAGAGGGGATGTCGCTTCAGATAAAAGAATTGGTGGCTCTTGCGTACAGTGAATCTTGTATACAACATTAGATTTCCCCTGTAACATAATCTCTACTGAAATTCACTTTTTCAAAATTTACCCTAATTTAGCACTATAAGCTAAAGATTTCACTTTTTTTCATCTTGGGCACTTTCGTAATGTCGCAGAGTTCCAGTGATTCGCTGATCAAGTTTGGACCCGTCATTATAGAATAAGAGAAAACCCTTGGTCATAAAAAACCCCGTCCCCTCAGCTTACCCTTTCACCCCTCACAGCTAGTACAAAGGGGAAAGCGCACTTTTTGTTGTTGTTGTTGTCGTCGAGCTAGAATAGAAAGTAGTTTAATAATTCAATGAGTAGACCACATCCTAAAATCAAGACCCCCATTCAAAGCTTAAAAGAAGAATCTAAGTACATTGACTTTCTTCTAAATCGAACAGACCTTAATATTGAAGAAACAAAACACTCTAAAAGGTACATCAAACCGGATCAGCGAATCCCTAGAACTCTGTGATATTACGAAAATACTCAAGATGTAAAGTGTTTGAAGTCTTTAGCTTATATTGCTAAATTAGAATAAATTTTGAAGAAGTGAATTGAAATATCTATAAGGAAAAAAAATTATAAAGAAAACCTGAAAAATAAATAAAAAGAAGGCGAATATCGCCTAGAACTTTTAAACACGCCAGCATAGATGCTGCCAGTCCTAAGCCTGGATAAAGTGTGAAGGAAAGTTAAAATCATTCAAAATATTGGTCGCAGTGACAGTGCTATCCGTGAATAATTGCAAAAACATACACTCATCGTCAAAAAAATAGTTGCGCGCAGAAGGAATCAACCGACAGGAATAAAACTTGGTGTGTAGCTTTGACATCGTGAACATGCAAATGATTCAAATATCACGCTCGGCCGCTCATGTGACGCCAGCAAGAAGGGGTCGTAGCGCTGTACCGGACCGGCTATATAAGGTCGTCTCGTTGTGCGCGCTTGTCATTCCAACTCATGCTAGTATGTTGGTTGCACCCTTTGCAAGTGAAGTATGCCTCGCAGAAAAGTTCGGAAGCAATACGAGCTATTGGAGAAGTTTGAGAAGAGCTGCATCGTCGGGCTCCGGGAAGCCGGTTTGTCTTATCGCCGTATTACGCGCTATACCGATCAAGCGGATATCATCATAGCACGCTATTGGCGGCAGTGGAGGGAACAAGGTACGCAGCAGCGACACGAAGCGTCTGGCAGACCTAGAAATACGGAGAGAGAGAAAGAGAGGACGAGATGCGCGGAGCGACCCAACAGCCACGATTGCGGATATTCAGCGAGCAGTGGTGCCCTCCAGGCATCGTCCGATTGGTGCCAGCACCATTGGCAGACGGCTGTACGAAGTAGGAATACACGTACGAAGACCGTTAAGACCACTGCCCTAAACACCATTGCATCGTCGCCAAAGACTGCAATGGTGTCGTGCCAGACTCTCATGGAGCCACTCAGAATGGCAGTGGGTGATCTTCAGTTACGAGTTCCGCTTTTGTCTCGGAGGAGATGACCAACGAATCCGTGTGTGGAGGCACCGTGGTCAGTGCCAAGATGAACAGTTTATTGTTGAGCATCACACGTCCAAAAGGCCTGGTGTCATGTTGTGCGGTGCAATTACCTACGATTCCAGATCACCTTTGGTGTTCATTACAGTCAGTTTGACAGCCCAACGTTACGTTAATGAGGTCCTGCAACCAGTGGCCTTACCTTTTCTGAACGCTCACTCCGGTGCGATTTTCCAACAGGACAACGCTCGTCCGCACACTGCTGCTGTCTCGAGAGATTGCCTTCAAGGTACTGACACTCTGTCATGGCCAGCCGCATCGCCAGACCTATTGCCTAATGAAAATGTGTGGGATGCTATTGGACGCGCTATCCACACTCCATCTCTACCGCAGAATCTGAAGGAACCGTGTCAGAAGATTCAAGCTGCATGAGATGGCTTATCGCAGAACACATTAGGAACCTGTACAACTCAATGCCGAGACGTCCGGCATACTGTGTGAGCAAACATGGCGGCCCAACGCCATACTGACTGACAGTACTTATTGGAGTGTAGCTCAATAAATATTGCCCATATCAGTCTCAATGTTTATTCATTTATTGTTCCTGGTAACTTTTACGTTCCTCCGGAATAGCATTGCAATCCGACACATCCTTCGGGGTGCAACTATTTTTTTGACGATGAATGTAATTATCTCCGAACATAGGATCTTGACATGTACGCAAGTGCCACCAAATTCGATACGAAAGTGTCAATGTATGCCTTGATATATACGCAAGTGTCACTACACCTGATAAACCTACTTGCATCTCAGAGAGATTTATTTCAAGGGGAAATATAGAAGTGCTGAAGAGCACCTTAATTGAAAAGCAAAAGCAGTCAAGCATGGGATTAATCATACATAAGATTCTTCCGCGGGTTCGCTTAATTCCGTTTTTTTTTTAATCATTTGTACCATTCTCGAGATCGATGCACAGCTGACGAAAAATTTGGAGGGTAGGGTGTTAGTAGGGGGGGGTCTTTTTTTGTCTGGGACGATATTTCAGCTTTCAAAGCTTTCGAAAGCCAAAGTTAAACAGAGTGAACATTTTCCTCGTGATCGCCATTTCTTTTTCTCGCGATGTACCTTGTGCCCAGTGTTGTTGGCATGTATAATTTTATTTCATAAATATTTGTATTTCAGCTAGAAAATAAAGAAAAAATTTTCGAAAATGGAAGTCGGATGGAGCGAAGATTTCTCCAGTAATCTCTCCTCCACCCCCGCGATATTCCTTCTATCCTGTGTTGTTTTTAAATGTCAGTAATTTTACATTTTCATTGCAGTTTCATACTTACATAAATAAATTTCAGTGCATCATTCTGTCTTATATTCACGCCGTTTCGCTGCGCATTCTGAGTTTTCATCCAGTTAAAAAGTTCCACTATTTTTCTTTCCACGTCAGTCTAATATATACATGATAAATTATAGAGGAAGACATAGCTGGTTGTCTGTCAAGAAATATCCTTGGATTCATCCTTCATCTGGGATACGATATCATCAAGATATGGATGATATCGCTTAACCGGAGAGGAAAGAATCCCACGATGTTTCTTGAAAGACAACGAACTATTTCTACAGAGGCGATATTGCATCAGAGAAGAGAGAGGAATTCCGCGATGTTTCTTGACGGACAACTAGCTATCTTTCCGCGGGTGATATCGCATCACGGGAAGAAGTGGAATCCCACAATGTTTCTTGACAGACAACTAGCTATCTTTCCGCGGGTGATATCGCATCACGGGAAGAAGTGGAATCCCACAATGTTTCTTGACAGACAACTAGCTATCTTTCCGCGGGTGATATCGCATCACGGGAAGAAATGGAATCCCACAATGTTTCTTGACAGACAACTAGCTATCTTTCCGCGGGTGATATCGCATCACGGGAAGAAATGGAATCCCACAATGTTTCTATATCGCATCACGGGAAGAAGTGGAATCCCACAATGTTTCTCGACAAACAACGAACTGCCTCTAAGCGAGTGATATCGCATCCCGAGAGACGGAAGAATTCCACGACGTTTCATGACAGCGAGCTATCTCTATGCCACTAATTTATTTCATGTGGGATTACTTCCCAATTGGGCTTCGGAATTTTACATTCTCTTGCAAAACATCTCTCTTAGATGAATTTATGCTTATTTGAGACTACATCCCCTTCCCTCAAAATCAGCTGGGCTGTGTGGAAAAAAAAAATGTATGCTTGGCTCGATCAAAAACTGCTCTCTAAAAAGATATCTCTGAGGGAGCTTGAAACTTCCTCATAGAACTGTGTTGATTGAAAAAATTCGTTCTATTCTAGGGTATACACCGTCGACAGTTTCAATGCTATTGACTGTTGTTGAAACTCCACTAACTGAGGCCTTTCGGCATCAGATACACTCGTTACATTCAACTGAATGGAGAGACTTAGACAAAGCAGGAATTGCAAGCTTAGTATATTTCATTCATGTACATTAATTTACGCGTGCTTCGTATATACAACACACATTAAGATACGAGTTCATTAGGTACACCTACATATTAGCGTGATTCATCACCCATGGCCTACAGAACAGCCAGAATTACTCGAGGCATGGAACATACCAGATGTTATTATAGAAGCGTCAGATAGGAATGTTGTACCATGCAGAAATGACTGAGTTGCGCAGTTGCTGCAAATTGGACTGCGACACAGTCTCCCAACGCACAATCCATTCCACCTCATCCCAGAGAGGCTCGATGAATCTTAAATATGAAAGCTGTGAGGTAACTTTATCACGGAAAACTCGTCAGCACGTTTCTGGAACCATTCGGTGACGAGGGGTTGTGAGCGGGTGAATTATGCTGTGGATGCAGCTAACTGTCCATCTGCTTGAGGACACGCCGTAGCCACGAAAAGATGAATTAGGTCGGCGACGATTTTCAGATACGCCATTGTGCCCAGGTGTTCTTTGATGGGTATTTGGGGGTATGATGCATGCAAAGATACGGTGTCCTTTGATGGGTATTTGGGGGTATGATGCATGCAAAGATACGGTGTCCTTTGATGACATATGTTCAGGTGTGACATATGTTCATGATGACATATGTTCATTGTGTTCAGATGTCCTTTAATGGGTATTTGGGGATATGATGCATGCAAAGATGAGGTGTACTTTGATGACATATGTTCAGGTGTGACATATGTTCACGATGAGATATGTTATGATGACATATGTTCATTGTGTTCAGGTGCCCTTTGATGGGTATTTGGGGGTATGATGCATGCAAAGATGAGAATCCCTGCATCAGCCTGTATTGTTGACACCTATCAAAGGATGGCTCTGTGGCCTCAATCTCTTGCGACAAATTCGGATTTGTCGCAAGAGATTGAACCGTTCCGGTGTCAACGCTTCCGCGCTAGAGCTGAGTTCGGGCTCAATTTTCAGACCCCGAGCCCGTCTGAGCCCGTGGCATATCAGCCCGAGCCCATTTGAGCCCGAATTTTATATTGCAAGATAGAGCCCGGTCCCGAAAACTGGCTAACCTGTTCAACCATTAATAAAAAAAAACATCTCCTTTTCCACACTTCCACTCTATTCTCCTCCTGCAATTAACCAATGTATTTCTCAAATAGGGAATGGTTAGAAGGGACCTCTATCTATTTTTATAGTGTAACTGGACGATTTTCTTTGACCGTTCGTTTCCACCTGAAGTGCTTCGGGCGGTCGGGCATCCAAAATGACCGGGGGGTGCTGCAATTGTATGTTACTCAATAAGGCTAATATTATCGCGCTATAATGCGATGTAATATGTACGTTGCTGAATAGAATTAGCAGGGAGCTACTGCGTGGAGATAAGGGGTAAATTATTGTCGGCATGCTATCAACTGTCCAATATCTATAGTTCTTGAAAAAGCTTTTTTTTTTTTGCCGCCCCGGTGGCGCAGTGGTCTAAGGCGTTGGCCTCTGATCATTCGTCCGTAAGGGGTAAGGGTTCGAATCCCGGTCAGGCATGGGTGTTGTGTTTGTCTTACGGCACTGGCTGTCTCCCTTCCCTGGAACCAGTGACCCTAAATTAGGGACGGGCGACTGCTTATAGCCCATTGAGTTGCTCACGGTGGTCGTTAAACCTCCAATCAAAAAAAAAAAAAAAGCTTTTTCTTCTCTGAAGAAACACACTAATGCGCGGCCTATGGCATTTTTACACTCAAGCCCGGAATAAATAGCTATCACGAATGCCCGCTTCCTAGCCAGAACCAGTTACAGAAGAATTCCATTTGCCGATTATAAAGTGCCTCATGTGCTAAATCATATAAATTCACATTTATATATAAAAATAATTCTCTCGCGCTCCTTCTCTCTAAGAGCCCTAGCCTGCCCGAGCGCGAACCACAGTAAATATTCTACAGTCCGAGCCCGATTTGGGCCTGGGCTCTGCTTCGGGCTTTCGGGCTCGGGCTCAGCCCGTCTCAGCTCTATTCCGCGCCCACTGAAGGCGCGCTTTCAGGATATAAACTGACAACATTAGCACTCGCGAATGGTCGTCGGCTGTTGTAGACATTTCGCGACATAGTTCGTTAAATGGTGGATTCGGATATGACTCTGGGTACGTTGGTCTTCTGAGGGTCAATCCTTGTCATTTGCCGGATGGTGGACCCTGTGTTCGCTTGTACGATTCTCGCAAGTCTCCATTGACACCTCTGATCCACCAGCTGTTTTTGTACATAGGATTGCCAATTGCTTTAACGTTTTTGCCTGTAATACCATTCACAGCAAACCTTTGGTACTGTTGTGCGGGAAAAGCTCAAGAGGATTGCTGTTTTTAAGGTGCTTGAACTGAAACGCCTAGAGAGAGAGAGAGAGACAATTATCGTGCCTGATTCAAAGTCTCTCAGCTCACTCTTTTCTCTTATTCTGTTCCTCAGTCAAACGTTAACTGTTGCTCAACGAACCTGTCTGCCTGATTTATACTGCACACCGCAATCACATGTCGGGTTAAGCCATTCATGTGACGAGGTCAGGTGTGCATAATAAACTAGTATCTTAATGTATATAACTCTGATTCTTAACACTAGTCAATAGATACAGTACGAGGTGCATTCAATATATTCTAAGCCCAACGTTCGAAGTAGTAGTTGGCGCATGACGCAAGTATTGCAAAGTATTACATCACCCTTCAGTTATATAACAGCCACGCCACATCACTGTGTCACCATTCGAGATGGCGCCACAGTGCATTGAAATCTATAAGGTGGCAATGGATGAGCGACAGATGAAAGTGCGGAACCGAGCGATGATTGGATTTTTGACGAAGGAAACTGAAACGTGCCACGCAATATTCATGAACGAATGCTCCGTGTGCACGTCGATGGTGCACCTTCATATGCCACAGTCAAAAGACTGGCTGTTCTCATTTAACGGGAAAGAGGCTCGTTGGAAAACGACTATTGTAAGGGATGTTAACTGGAGATCGACTCTCGCAAGGGATGTTCTATCAAAGCTGAGACAGTTCTATAACGGCTGAGACAATATTAGTATAGCATAAGTAAATGTGCCAGAAAGTGGAGCTCCTGGTGATATCAAACGGGCGAATCGGTGTAGTACAGATTGCTGAGGAACTGAAGTACCGGCAGTATTTGGACAATTTTGTATGACAGTTTAAGGATATCTAAGGTTTGTGTAAGATGAGTTCCTCGAATGTTGACACCTGAAATGAAGAATGATCGTCTTGAAGAAAGTAGAGTTCAACTTGACCTCATTAACCGTGATCTAGGTGTCTTCTATTCTTTGCATTGTGACTGGTGATGAGACGTGACTTCCCCACTGAGACCCTGATACAAAACAAGAGAACATGTAGTGGAAACATCATGGATCAATGGATAACCACCACCTAAAGAAGTTCAAAACACAACCATCTGCAAGAAAGATTCTGGCCACCATTTGAGAACGGAGAACGACTCTCGCAAGAGATGTTCACTGGAGAACGACTCTCGCAAGGGATGTTCTACTAAAGTGAACATCCCTTGGAGAACGACTCTCGCAAGGGATGTTCTACTAAAGTGAACATCCCTTGGAGAACGACTCTCGCAAGGGATGTTCACTGGAGAACGACTCTCGCAAGGGATGTTCTACCAAAGCTGAGACAGTTCTACCAAGGCTGAGACAATATTAGTATAGCATAAGTAAATGTGCCAGAAAGTGGAGCTCCTGGTGATATCAAACCGTGTAGTACAGATTGCTGAGGAACCGTGTAGTACAGATTGCTGAGGAACTGAAGTACCGGCAGTATTTGGACAATTTTGTATGACAGGTTACGGATATCTAAGGTTTGTGTAAGATGAGTTCCTCTAATGTTGACACCTAAAATGAAGAATGATCGTCTTGAAGAAAGTAGAGTTCAACTTGACCTCATTAACTGTGATCTAGGTGTCTTCTATTCTTTGCATTGTGACTGGTGATGAGACGTGAATTACCCACTGAGACCCTGATACAAAACAAGAGAACATGTAGTGGAAACATCATGGATCAATGGATACCCACCACCTAAAGAAGTTCAAAACACAACCATCTGCAAGAAAGATTCTGGCCGCCATTTTCTGAGACTCAAAAGGTTTGCTGTTAATTGATTAGTTGCCTCATAAAAGGATTATGAATGCTGCCTATTCTGGCGCGCTATTGTGACAATCGCCGGAAGCCATCCAAGAGCGACGGGGCGTTTTGCTTCTCCAGTACAGTGCTCCAAACCACACTTCCCGTGTTTTTATGCAAGCTGTGACAGAATGTGGCTTCCAAATGCTTCCACACCCACCGTACTTACCTGAACTTTCCCCTAGTGACTTCTTCCTCTTCAAAAATTCGAAAAAATGATCTGCGGGATAGGCGTTCTGCGGATGATTCTGAACTGAAGGAGGCAACTAAGTGTTGATTTAAGGAGAAAGATAAAACATTTTTCGCAGCAGGGATTCGCCAACTCTCTATGATAGGTACAACAAATGTATCCAAGTCACGGGAGACTATGTCGAAAAATAAAGGTTCAGGAGGCAAAGAAGATTCTCTTACTTTGCAGGGATTCGCCAACTATATGATCGGTGCAACAAGTGTATCCAAGTCACGGAAGACTATGTCGAAAACTAAAGGTGCGGTTTTGAAAAAAAAATTGTTTTTGTATGTTAGACTTAGAACTTATTAAATGCCCTACGTATATATAGAAGATATTTACAACTTATGAAATGTTCGCTACAACGGAACCCTATCTAAGGCTGAGGAATATCTGCAATTTTTGTGGTATAAAACAAGGTTCTTTTTTTCTTATTGCTTTCAAAATATGCTTCTAAATCACATTGTGTCTCGTTCAAAGAAGACTGAAGTAACCTACGGTATGTCACTATATAGACTCATTTATCCCTTTGAGAGATACTGAGTGAAAAGTGTAATAACTGAAATCAGCTAAAGTATGTCAGACAAATGGAATTATTTAGCCTTTTGGGAAATAATGGGAAAGAAGTGTAATAATTGAAGTTAGCTACAGCATGTCAGAAAAATTGGATCATTTAGCCTTTTAAAGAGATAAAAAAGGAGAAGCATAATTAATGAAGTTAGCTACTTCTGCATTTAAAAAAAATGGGATGATTTGGCATTTTGTGTGATAATGAACGAAAAGTACAGTAACTGAAGTCAGCTTTGGCATGTCAGTAAAATGGGATCATTTATCAATTTAGGAGATAATGTGAGAAAATTGTAATAATTGAAGTAGGCTATATGTCAGGTAAATGGGATCCTTTTGGGAGATAATGAGAGAAATGTGTATTTAGTGAATTATAGACAAAAATGAGCTCTAGTTGATTCCCAAAGCATATAACACCAAAACTTAAATTAATGGTAGTAGTAATAAGAAAGCCTACGATCACTCAAGTATGAAGAAAGGTTAAAACTCTTAGGATATATTCCTTGAAAAAATAATTCCAAGGTTTTTGAAAATATGCGGGACAAGAAACATCTAAAAAGAAGGCAGGATTTGATGAAGACAGGGAAGAAGAAGTTCCAGATTCTGATAAAGGATTTCTCGGGTGTGATGATCGAAATGTGCTCGATCAGAAGCTCTTGGAGCTAAGAAAAAACTGATGAGCTATTTCTCAGAACTGATTTTCAGAATTCTAGAATCAGAACCTTGTAAACGGGGAGGTGGACTGTATGTAGACAATAAAGAAGAAATTTCACATTCTGATGACCAACTTTTCAGATATGATGAAGGAGATAACTTTGAATATTGTCACAGCTACTTTAGTGTGTGTTAAAAAGAAACATAAAGCTTCCTTATCTTTCGTTTCATTATTGCGTTCTTTTTTTACACCCACTAGGGTCATTGGGTGCAAGAAATCATCAAACGGATAATGATGCGAAATTCTTTTGATTTGATGATCACAGGTACAGGCGGTTGATCTGTCAGGCCCCGAGCTTATAAAGAAAGACATAGCGAACCCGCTCATGCCTGGCTTGGGACTTGAACACGAGCTCAACAGGAAAGAACCGCCTGCACCTAAAACCACTCAACTAACATTAAGATTGCTTTAATATAGTAGTGCACCATTATCTGCGGTTTCAGTTACTCGTGGTAAACGGTGGTCCGGAAATATTAAGTGGAAAATTCCAAAATAAGCAATTCATAAGTTTTAAATTGGGCGCCGTTCAGAGCGTGATGCAATCTCAAGCCGTCCCGCCAGGGACGTGAATCATGCCTTTGTCCAGCGTATCCCCGCTCCATAGGCTCCCTTCCTCTTGATCACTTAGTAGTCTTCTCAGTTATGAGATCGACTGTCTCAGTATCTTGTGTCCAAATAACCATTATTTTACTTCATAACGGCCCCAAAGCGCAAGTGTAATGGTGCTGGCAATTCGGATAGAAGCCGCAAAGTGCTTCCTTTAAGTTAAAAGGTAAAAGTACTCGACTTAATAAGGGAAGAAAAAAAATCGTATTTTGAGGTTGCTAAGATCTACGGTAAGAACGAATCTTCTATAATGAAATTGTAGCGAAAGAAAAAGAAATTCATGCTAGTTTCACTTTCACAAGTTTATTACCGTATGTTATAATTGTCTTATTTTATGAAAAGTTATTGTTTTTAATTTTTTACTGTGCCTGATTTATAAAGTAAACTTTACCATAGGTAATACGTATAGGAAAATGTAGTGCATATAAGGTTCGGTACTATCCGCGGTTTCAGGTTTCTACTGGGGGTCTTGGAATGTATCCCCCGCGGATAGGAGGAACTGCTGTATATGGTGTTCGTCTCACACAATAAGGCGTTTAACACACCAAACAACACAGTAAATTAAATGCATAAGGGAAGACAGCCACAAAATCTCACAGAAAATATTTCTCACGAAACAAACAGAGCTCTTAAGGTATTTGGGGATCACTGTGTGTGTTTTAATTTTGTAGGTGAAAAAAAAATCTATATCTTTGCTACTCAATCCCATTATCTAGGCCAAGTACGAAAGTATTTGAAGTTGTCCTTGGTTGAGAATCTCTGAGACAAACGCAATCAACAAACAGGGATTTCCTTTTTTCAATCTAAGCGTAAAGGTTTGCGTAGTTTAAAATGCATGATGAGCATTAGTTTTTAGAGCAACAGAATATTGAAAATTATGCGCATAAATCCCAGAGAACGTGACCTTTCTCTCATCTTAAGAGTTTGAGTATCACGAAGCATGAAGATAAACTTATGGTGCATACATTCCGGAGGCTTCCCTTTCCGTTAACACGTGGTGTCGCTCCTTTTAAGTTTCATCTGTGACTACACTGACGTAATCATGTAATTCTCGCAATCAATGACTCTGGTGGCTTAATGACGCTCGATCGCCCGAATACGTGGAAGGAAGGAGATGGATTTAAGCTGTTGGTTGAAAGTGGGCGGGAGACGAGAGATAAGTTTTGGTAGGAGGGAAGGAGGAGGGGAAATTCCGCGATGTTTGAGTTGTGGAGCGCCGGTCTCCTTGCGCAAATTCAATTAAAGCCAGGAAACACGCGCTAATTAACACTTAATTGCTTTGGAAACTAAGAGAAGGCCCCGGCATTAAAGGGAAGGCACTATTGATCGGAGAGCAAAGGGAGATTCTACACTTGTGGCTCTGTACTTGCAGATACGAGAAGCTGCGGCTGCTGCTACTCCTCCTCTTCCTCTGAAGCAGTGACTTGCCCCTGGTATTCGACTAGTGGCATTGCGTATTCCAAGTCACGACACAATGATTTACTTTCTCTTTCTATTTCTCTAATCGATTGCTTGCATGGAAAAGAGCATTAGAAGCTGAGGTTGAGGAGGAGGAGGAGGAGAAGGATCGATGAGGAGCTTCAAGAGCTTTAAATGCTCACTACTGCTCTGTAACCTATAGATTATCATCAAGTATAGCTTCCCTGTTGAGGTTAAGCACGTCATTCGTACTCGTACACTGCATCTAGTTGACCCTTTTCCAAGGGCACTGTGTTTTTCTGACATCTCACCGCACCACGTACACATATACATTTACCAAATTTGTCTGTCTGTCTTCTGATTATTTTGTAAACCGGAAAGTTGTTGACTATGTGATCAACTTGTTGGAACGGATGCCAATTTGTTGGCGTCGCTGGTACACCCAGGATTTCTTTCTGAGGATGGCCCAACATATTGAACTGAATAAAAATACCAGGAAGGAAACATCTTCCAAAATATTGGGAAGCGATAAAAATGTCACCGCCATATTACAGCCCATTTCCAAAAATTCGTAGATATATATTTAAAAACATATAGTAATAAATATGTTAAAAAATAAGCAGTTAATAACGAAGGACCTAGTGATACCTAATGGCAAGGGTCAGGGCCATATTAAGACTCTAGTGAGTTCCTAGGCTAAGGTATGTGAGTGGGGGCCGTCTGACTGGGCCCCCAAAGAACTTATGACGGGGAATTATTATGAAGTTCGTTAAAACACGAAACTGTAGCTACCAAATTTTCTGGAGAGTTTTCATAAAAAGTCACTGTATTTTCCATTGTTCTCTCAAGAACATGAACTAAAAGCTTAATATTCCTACATTTACCAATGATTTAGCATTGTACATTTTTCTTACTGCATCTTTTTTGCTATGCAATGTGAAACCACAGGTCATTTAGACCATTAACGGTTCCAAGTGCAAATTGGGAGGAGTGGTGGATGGTGGTGAGAAAGCTGAAACTGTCTGGCCGACCCCGTTGTACACAGCGACGTAAAACCTTTACCTTTCGTGAGTCACTGCCTTTAAATCTGTCCGTCTTCCAGCCTTTGCTTCTGACCAAGTGGAAACCATACGAGACAAAAGTAAAACTATTTTATAAACTTCTCTCTCTTTCTCTCTCCCTCTCTGTCTATCAATCTATTACTTGCCCGGGAAGGCCTCCTGGCCCTTGGTCATGGTGGTCCCCAAGGCTATAGACCCTCTAGACATTTACCAAATAGGTTCTTGCCAGGATCCCTGGGCCATCCCATTAAGTGTGCCACTGGTTGGCGTAGTTCCTAATTTTACTGATATACCGCATTTGTTTAACACTAAATGCTCTGACTGTATGGACACCAGGAGATTAAGGTGGACGTCAAGTAATTTTGCTTCCTATGCTTCCAATGGAAAAACTTTTATACACATTTCCTTCACAATTAGTGTGTTCCCAAGGATGAAAATTTGAACATCGATTAAAATAACTCCATATTATAACTTGGAATACTTAATATTTCCTAAAACATAACCATAATTATATTAAAAATCAATAACTTTTCCTTTGGAGGTGTTGAAACCAGAGAAAAGATGGCGCGACCTGTACTTTGATGACGTCAGTAGACAAACAAATGTTGGATTGCATACTTATGGTTATGTTTTAGAAAATATTAAGTATTCCAAGTTATAAAATGAAGCCATTTTAATCAATATTCAAATTTTTATCCTTGGGAACGCATTAATTGGGAAGAAAATGTGTACAAAAGTTTTTCCATTGGAAGTATAGGAAGCAAAATTACTTGATGTCCACCTTAAATTAAAATTGCAGGTTTTCTATCTCATGGGAGTAGGGAAAAACAAATGAATTAAGTCTCACGAAAAAGCTTTATTTTCTGATTAGGGGAAAATATTAGTATGGCATAATTCCTGTTACTTCCAGAGGGTTGTAAGATATATAGTATTTTGTTTATTTCCCACGTAAAGATCGTGCCATTTCCCATTCTACTTACATTCCGAAGGAAACTTATTCCTCTCCAACGAAACTCCTAACTTCAACAGCGTATTATTTTCTCTGCAGCCTCGAAGCAAGAAGTTCGTTAATTGCCTCGCTTTGCGTGAAATACGGATCAGTCTTCTTATCCTGAAGAAAGTATTCTGACGCTGCTATCTGCCATTAAAGTCGTTACTGACCGTCAGTAAATACATCTTTTCGGTGCCAGTAACAGCTTCTCTCGAACATAAGTTTCTTCCAGGGAGAGATTGGGGGGTATTTTCCCGTCTAATGTTGTGTGGGGTGGTCTGCAAGCATGGGCGCCCATACCTTAGTTTTCATAAGGGGGCAAACAAAAATTATAATTACGAATAACATACACAAGCACCATGTGCCCATTTCCGCTGTGCATTCTTTTTATTCAACTGTTTTTACCATGTTCACCACACATTAATTTAATTGAAAATCAGAAGACCTAAAACCTACATATAAATGAAATTGAACGGCGTGTTGGGACAATAATGAACGTTCTTTCTTGTTCTTTCTATCCTTTAGGCTCCTTACGTCACATGCATCATGAAACTCTAAGAGATCACTTAATTGGTAGCCAAAAATGAAAGAGCACCTCAAGAAAAATTTCTGGGAAAAATTGTGAGAAATCTTTGCCCAGCAGTCTGCTGAATAGGATGATATAATTTTCATTTCTTCGTCTTTTATACTTTTCCATTCTGCACGTTTGTAGGCTGTTCTCCAACATGTAATAAGAAATTTATCACTTTCAACTGTAAATTCACACTTGTTCTACTGAAAATTTCCTACGTTTTTCCTGTTTTTACTAGATACACATTCACCCAGAAGTTTTACAGAAAAAAACTAGATATATGAATTAGGGTTATCGAAAAATCCCTGTAGTACCTTCCAAGAACAGAAAAGCCATTTTCCGATTTCCAGAGGAAGGCAAATGCCTCATCTGGCTCCTATATGGGCGCTCATATCTGCAAGGCGAATGTGCTTCCCCGATAAGAAAGTCTTCTCTGGCGACAGAACGCTCCAGTCTGAGTTCTGTAATTCAAGTCATTGTTTCATGATGTTAAATAATATTCAAATATATCCATATATCAAAGGTCGTGAAGGTGTGTGGCATCAGGTTCGAAAACGAACCCTCATTGAACTACAGAAGGAATGCAGTGATTGCCGCTTTGCAATTCCTACTTAAAGAAGGGGAAACTATATTTTTTTATGCTTTGCAATTCCTACTTAAAGAAGGGGAAACTATATTTTTTTATGCTTTGCAATTCCTACTTAAAGAAGGGGAAACTATATTTTTTATGCTTTGCAATTCCTACTTAAAGAAGGGGAAACTATATTTTTTTATGCTTTGCAATTCCTACTTAAAGAAGGGGAAACTATATTTTTTTATGCTTTGCAATTCCTACTTAAAGAAGGGGAAACTATATTTTTTTATGCTTTGCAATTCCTACTTAAAGAAGGGGAAACTATATTTTTTTATGCTTTGCAATTCCTACTTAAAGAAGGGGAAACTATATTTTTTTATGCTTTGCAATTCCTACTTAAAGAAGGGGAAACTATATTTTTTTAGGCTTTGCAATTCCTACTTAAAGAAGGGTAAACTATATTTTTTTAGGCTTTGCAAAAGGTCAGCACAAAACGCAGACAGAGCCTTCTTGTGTTACAGCGTCAGACTATCAGGAACAAATTTCTGACACACAATTTCCATTGTTTCCGGCCACCGTAAGCAATCTGAAGGGCTATTATCAGTCTCCGGTCATTAACTTGGGGTGACTTGTGCCATAGAAGGGTGAAATTCAGATCCGTAAAACAAATACAGCACCAATACCTTAATTCGGAATTAGATTCCGGGTCCTTCTCTGATGACTATCCAGAAATCTACGCATCCGACCACTCAGGCATTGAAGCGGCCAGTTTCCTTTTTCTCAAATTGGTTGAATTAAAATACGTTGTGTTTTTACACGGGTCCAACTTCGCTCCTAGCTTTCGAACAATACGATCATATTAATAACATTGCACTCAGGGCCGGATTAAGGCTTTAGTGGACCCCTAGGCCAGGACATCTGAGTGGGCTAGCAGATATCTTAGCCTTGGTAGCCCACATCAGAGTGGGCTACCAAGGCTACAACATCTGACTAGGCTGCCAAAGAACTTATGACGGAAAATCCTTTTGAAGTCTTTTAAAACACGAAACTGTAGCAATATGTTTGTGATAATTAATACGTAGTCCATTCTACAAATTATTAAATTACCTACAGAGTTTTCATGAAAAGTCACCGTATTTTCCACTGTTCTCTGAAGAACATGGGTTAAAAAAAGCTTAAGATTCCCAGATTTTGTCTTGGAATTTTTATTAATTTAGCATTGTATACTTGGTGAATCTTTTATGTTATGCAACGTGAAGTCACAATGGATTTTGCTCATGAACGGTTCCGAGTGCAAGATGGGAGGTGTGGGTGGATGGTAGTTAAATATTTAATCCGGTCCACCCACTCCTCTGTACATAGCGACATGAAACGTTTACCCTTATTGATTAACTGTCCTTTTTTTTTTTTTAATTGGAGGTTTAACGACCACCGTGAGCAACTCAATGGGCTATAAGCAGTCTTCCGTCCCTAATTTAAGGCAGAGCCAATCACAACATCCATGCCTCACAGGATTCGAACCCGGACCCTTCTTGGACGAATTTCCACTAGCCAGCGCTTAGACCACTGTGCCACCCGGTAGGCTCACTGCCTTGAAATCTGTTCGTCTTGTACCTCTGTTTATGATATAGTAGAAACCACACGAGACAAAACTAAAACTATTTTACATTTCTTTCTGTATAAATATATAAGTTGTGTATTATTTCCCGTGTATGCCTCCTGGGCCCTTGGTAGTGGTGGGCCCCTAGGCTATAGCTCCGTTAGACCTCCCCTTAATTCGACCCGGATAGCACTAAGTTGCTTCTTGCGTTCACCCAAAACGCAAGTGAAGGGCACTCTACTCTATCCCTTTCGTAGCGAAAACGTTGGTGCTTATCAGAAATGCGATCACATGATAAAGCACTATCACCATAAGCTTCCTGCAGCATGTTAAATGAAAATGTGTGTAGGGCCGTGGGTAGGCTAGTGGTCAGCGTTCGTGACTGCCATGGAGATAACCTCAGGTTCGATCTTGGGCAGGTACGAACGTTCGAACCACTAAATACCCGTCGTGCGTCGGATGGGCACGTTAGATCGTCGGACCCCGGGTACTGGCCCCCGGTAATAAATAAGGGTGTCTTCCTCCCCCTTTCTACCTCGCTTTCGTGTCACTTTCCTATCGGGCACTGTAGCCCAAATCTCCTAGCTTCCTATTTCTAAGGGTTGTTTAAGACCTGAGGTCAGACACTTCCTTCCTAAAATCCTCTCATATGATCTATCTGATCTAAATGAAAATGTGGCATCTTTTCTCCACTTTACACAGTATATGCACGTACAGCTTTTCGATCTTTAGATAACACAACCGATCGTGACCAACTAAAACGAAACGGCATGTACCAACCACTTCAGTGTAGAATTGCTGACTTGTCAGATAAGTTTACTGAGTAAAGCAAATGCATTTTTTCAGGGAACACAACTTGTGGACTATGCATGTTTCCAAAATAGTACCGTTTTGTTTACGTTCACATGTCCAAAATCATTTTTCGAACTAATGCCTATCACAATGAGGGACTCAAACTGTGACTGTACTAGAAATAAATCTGGTAATTTAGCATCCCATAGAGTCGCACGGCGACATATGAGACATATTTTGTGAACTTTTGTGCTATGTGCAATACGGATTTGATTTTCGAAGTTTAATGATCCCACGAGTATCAAAAACTTTAAGGGGAAGTGAGGGGATTATCCATTGCCATTTTAAGGTCACTAGTTTCAGGAAAAGATATAGGATGCCAGTAAAGAGAACATTACTGTCTTACGTGGAGATTCGAACCTAAACTCAGTTGTAGGAGAAGTCGGGAAGACGCCTGCGCCTTAGACAAATCGATAACAACACGACAACGTGAATTCATACAAAGACAAGTAAGGAAACTACAGATTTTAAAGTACAGACTCCGAATTGCCAGGGTGAGTCAAAAGTTTGACCCGTTTGTAGGTAAAAAGTTTAATGATGCAAGAAAGCGGTACACGTTCACCTCATTCTGGGAAATACAGGCTGTTGTTTTCTACAGTCCTTTGACAACGTTCCACCGGAGCCACGATTCCACGGCTGTACCACTTTGCGGATTTCGAGGACAGAAATTCTCTTATGCCAGATTTCACATCTACCACTGCTGTCCTTATAGGAAATGATCCATGGAGTGAATCAAGTGTTTAATGGATGGGTCAAGGTCCGGACTATACGGAGGATGGGGTAAGGTCCGGACTATATGGAGGATGGGACAGGATCTCAATCCCTTCCGAAATTTATGTAATTTTCGGTGAATAACTCTGGAGGTGTGACTTGGGACATTATCTGTTGCAGCAAATACCACCTCCTATTAATGAGCACTAGGTGGCGTTAGTGCCGAGCATGGATCCGCTGTAGTTGTTCGGCAAAGAGGTCCCCGTCCAAAGGTTGGCAAATTGCCACAAGTACACAGCACACAGAACACTCAAATTCCACCAAACGAGCAGCGTGTCTTTCCTTTTGAACCGCCCTATTTGCACCACAGGCTGGACTTCTGGCGTGGATTTCTGGCGTGGCCTGGTTCCCAGTGGAATGATCTATTTTTCATAGCCTGTGGCAATATGACGCGAAAGCCACCCCGGTGGCGCAGTGGTCTAAGCGATGGCCTCTGATCATTCGTCCGAAAGGGGTCTGGGTTCGAATCCCGGTGAGACATGGATGTTGTTTGTCTTACAGCACTGGCTCTCTCCCTTCCCTGGAACCAGTGAACCTAAATTATTGACGGGCGACTGCTTATAGCCCATTGAGTTGCTCACGGTGGTCGTTAAACCTCCAATCAAAAAAAAAAAAAAAAAAAAAAAAGGATGATGCAAAAACTTACTGTTTTGTGGATTTATCAGCAATCTGCGACAGAGAGCGACAAGTTGTTTCGCCTGGTGGGATCTCAATGCATGGGGAACCATTCGATCGAACCTGGAAGAGAAACTAAACTCGTGCAGGTTACGACCGATACCGGATTGGGAAGATTCCACCTCAGCTGCCGATTGTCCTTGCAGTAGTACCGGGGTTGAAAATCTGTGAGGAGTTCTATACCACCATTTTTAGAGCTATACAAACTCATGATTCGGAAGAACACCTGGAAGAAAATTTAGAAGATATTCCAAAAACTAAAAATAGATGAAATAGAAAAAGCTATTTCAGAACCAAATAAAAATAAAAATCCAGGACAAGATGGAATAACAGCAGAACACTTAAAAGAAGGAGGGAAAATTTTATGGAAATCTCTAACAACTTTATTTAATGAAGTGATTGAAAAAAAAGATATCCCAGAACAATGGAATAATGCAATTATACTCTTATTCATAAAAAAAGAAAACAAAGACGATATTAACAATTATAGATCTTATCAGTATTTTGTCACAAATGTATAATCGTTTCACAAAAATAATATTGAAAAGATTAACTTCAAAATTAGAAAATGCACAATCTGTATAACAGGTGGGTTTCAGGTCTGATTACTCTACAATAGATCGTCTACATACAAATAACCAATTAATAGAAAAAAAACTAATGAATATCAGGAAGAAGTTCACTTAGTTTTTGCAGACTATACCATAGCTTTTGATTGTATATATCAAAGGAAATGAGTTCTTCAATAAAGAGACAAACATTGGAAGGAAAATATGTCAGTTTAATAAGTAAAATATATAGCAAGACTACAACAACAATAAAGTTAAAGAACCTAGGCTCAGTTTTCGGGATGCAGACAAGAGTTAGAAGAGAGATCCACTATCTCCAGAATTATTTAGCTCTTTATTAGAAGATATTTTTAGAAATTTAAACTGGGAAGAAAAGGGATTAAACATAAATGGAAGGTACTTAAATCCCTTAAGATTTGTTGAAAACATACTCATCATTGCAAGTAGTAGCACACAAATGCAGAATATGTTAAAGGACTTACGGATGAAAAGTCTTAAAAAAGGTCTGACAATGAACACAGCAAAAACTAAATATATGAACAATACAGGAAAGATTTTGATAGAAGGAAAAGAATTTGAAAAAAGGATACGAATATATCTATTTAGGTCAAGTAATCATATTTAAAGAAAGAGAAATCAATACAAGAATTATCCAAGGTAATAGAGCCTTTTGAATACTTAAAGACCATTTAACTGCGAATTTTCCATTGTGTTTAAAAAGAAAAATCTGCTATGCATGTATTATTCCCTTGTTAACTTATGGAAGTGAAACATCGAGTATCACAGAGCGACAATGTAAAAAAAGAAGAGTATCGGTAAGAAAGTTAAAGAGAAGAATGTTAGGAATAACAAGAAGAGACAGAGTTAGAAATGAAATTACGGGAGAAAGAACAGAAGTAACAGATATTATAAAAATTCTAAAAGAATCGAAGTGGAGATAGGCTGGACATGTTGGAAGACCGAAAGATGGACAAAATTTAAAACAGAATGGCAACCGAGAGATGGAAGAGAACGAAGAGTGACCCAGATAATCAGATGGAGAGATGATCTTCAAACATTTAAAGGTGCTAAGGTGGACTGAGGCTAAGGATCGAGGAAGTTGGAAAAGACTGGGGGATGCCTATACCCTGCAGTGGGTGTCAGCAGGCTAAGAAAAATAAGTATCAGATTCGCTGCCACAGCTTTGACTGGGATGCCAGTGTTTGTGGTCTTTAGGACCTCTGCTTGTGTTCGAGTCTGCTGTCCTGATCATTGAAATGGCGGAACCATTTTCGTACAGGGCTGTTGTTCGCTGTTTCCTCGCTTTCAACTGTATAAATTTCAATAGCTGCCTTTTCTGCTGCGTGTTAAGACCTTTTCCGCAATAATGATATAGGAGCACCGGCAAACAGTATAAGTATTGACTCTCCATCCTATATTCCCCTGATAACACAGTATGGTTGCCTGCCAAATGTACTTGTACGTCATCAGCTTCGTGTGTTTCACGTCATCGCTGTCCCCGTTATACACAGATGCGAGTTTTGGACAGGAATGAAGGCCCAATATTATGTGTAGCCCAACACAAGACGCAATCTTTATTCACCCTAATACTTAAGTCAGACAAAACCCCACTCGTAGATTGTATTGTACCTGCCGGAACTCTTAACCATTCTTTCACTGCTTTCTAGTGTAACAGTAATTTTGGTTATACAATTCTTTGGCTTGATCATTCCAGTGAAACTACCCTCATTTGAGCTACGTAGTTAAGAATTTCATATTAAAAGTTCATATATCAGTTTTTCTGACCATAGAATCCCTAGTAAAGACGCACTTTATTGATGTAAACACAGTGCACAGCTCTGTGTGAAAGTCTTGGAATCATATTCACTATTCCAGTTATATCTTTATTGCGGTCTCAGTGCTATCAAACAAACTTTGTCAACAACCGAAATCAGCCATTTGTTTTTAATATATATCTTTCATGCACCCCACAGAGAAGACTACCAGAATGACCAAACATCTTTCTCCTTTGCTGTAAGAGCCCTTAAACTTTATCTGTAGCTTACCTATTGACGAGACCAAGAAACAGATTAACACAGTCGCGTTGATGCCATCTACGGACTTTTTTTGTAGCTGGCATAATTAGAAATCACATGACAGAGCCGGTGAAATTAGAAATGGAGCACTTTCAAATTTCAGTGTCTAACAATTCAGCAGTTCCGATGTAATTTTTGCTCTGATAAGCAGTAGAATCCACCTATGTAGAAAAATGACAGCTCCTGGATTAACCTATTTAGTTCAGTTTTCCCTTGAAAACAGAAGCTAAAAAACATTATCTTGTCAAAATTGTGTCAATGCAGTGGCTTTTCATTGATTCTAGGAATGTAATAGGATCAATGAAGAAAACAGCAAATTCTCTTGACAGAAATGGCACTCGTGTTAAACGCAGTAATTTGTAAAAATATGCTGTCATCGTTCATTACAGATTGCCCATTTTTTTTCAGGTGTAGATCTTTTCCACTTTCTTGATTCCCATGTTTTTATCACTGGTGGTTTTACCCTCCTGCAATATTTCATTTTTACTGCATAGTGAATCCAGTATGTGTTGTGTAAAGAGTGTTTCAACTGATGCCGTCATTCTCGCCAAGAATGGTAACTCTATTCCATATTGAACAACTTGAGATATATCTATTGCCTTACACTTTACATTACGTGTCTGTATTCGTGTATGATTTTCGGGATTAAAAATGTTACTCCATTTTTACAACTGCTGTTCCGACGCACAGTGTTTTTATATGCAGCTATTATCCGATTTACATGTAAAAAAAAGTAAAACCAGTTTTCCAGAAAACCAGCATTTTATAAGTTGTTCCCTAAGTTGTAAGGCAGTAATAATAAAGACTAACGTGTTGTCAAGGAAAAATAGAGCATGTCAACAACCCAAGAAAGGTTGTGATTATTAAAAAGATCGATAATTTTCATAACCACGAGTCTCTTAAAAGTCGATGATTTAGATCACGAAGAAAGATATTATCTGTTACTACGAAAGGGTGTTTCTAATCATTTTCGAAGAAGCAAACCACAGATAAAGTTGTGGTTCGCTTTTCCCGAGAATGTGTTTGCTCTAAACCGACTAAAGTATTTGAAGGAAACGGAAGCTGTTATCGCTTGTTTAAGCATTTGGAAACAGGAAGAATGATGACATGTGTGTGTCATGAGAAAAATGCTCCTGTTTGTTCGAAAATACGTGTACATGTGCGGACACTCGTTCCGCTGTATGAAAGAAAGAATATTCTGGTTATGCTTTGGCAGTTTTTCACCAATGACTGGTAACCGCCTTGATCGGTGTGCGAGTAAAATGTATTTTTATAAAAGCAAGAAAAACAAAGGTAAAATCAGTCCTTTGCATTGTAGGCAGATCGATTGTCCTTCATTTTCTTCCTTTTATTAATTTTTCTGAAAGTTCGGCAGTGTAACTCTAAGTAGATCCTGTTACATTTGCGTCAAAACTACACATCTCCCTATTTTTTTGAAAGATCAACAGGTATTACCAAGTGGACCGTTTTATATATAAACTTTAAACTACCCACCTCCCTTTCCTTTGAAAGATTAACAAATGTAACTCTGAGAGGACCGGTATTTGCATCAAAACCACCACTCCTTTTTTTTTTTTTTTTTTAAATATCATCAGATCAGCAGGTGTGGCTCTGAGTGAATCCGGTCACACTTGCCTGCAAACTTCCACCCTCCCGTTTTTTTTTAAAGATCAACATTTTTTTAAAGATCTGAGTGCATCGTGTAAGGTTTACCTACAAACTACTCCTCTTCTTGTTCTTTCGAAAGATGAGCAGGTGTAACTCTGAGCGGACCCTGTCACGTTTACGTATAAACTAACACGCTTGTTTTAAAAGATCAGAATGTGTAACTCTGATAGACATTGTGAGATTTGCTTGCAAACCACCATTCTTCCTCTTTTTTTTTTTTTAAAGATCAATTGGGGTAACTCTGAGTAGACCCTATCACATTTACCAGCGAATTGCACCTCCCCTTTCTTGAAAGATCAACAAGTAAAACTCTGATTGGGCTCTCAAATTTAACCGCAAGCTATCACATTCCCATTTTTTTCTGAAAGATCAAAAGGTGTAACTCTGAATAGACCCTATCGCATTTGCTTGCAAACTACCCCTCCCCTCTTCTTGAAAGATCAACTAGTGTAACTCTGAATGGACTCTCGAATTTACCTGCAAGTTATCACATTCCCACTTTTTCAGAAAGATCAAAAGGTGTAACTCTGAATATATCCTATCACATGTGCTTGCAAACTACCCCCTCCCTCTTCTTGAAAGATCAACAAGTGTAACTCTGATTGGACTGTCAAATTTACCTGCAAGCTATCACATTCCCATTTTTTTCTGAAAGATCAAAAGGTGAAACTCTGAGTAGACTCAATCACATTTTTCTGCAAACTAATCCCCCCCCTTCTTGAAATATCCACAAGTATAACTCTGATTCGGCTTTCAAATTTACTTGCAATATATCACATTCTGAGTTTTCTGAGTAGACCCTATCACATTTACCAGCGAATTGCACCTCCCCCTTCTTGAAAGATCAACAAGTAGAACTCTGATTGGGCTCTCAAATTTACCGACAAGCTATCACATTCCCATTTTTTTTTCTGAAAGATCAAAAGGTGTAACTATGAATTGACCTTATCGCATTTTCCCGAAAACAACCCCTCCCCTCTTCTTGAAAGATCAACAAGTGTATCTATGAATGAACTCTCAAATTCTCCTGCAATCAATCACATTCCCACTTTTTCTGAAAGATCAAAAGGTGTAACTCTGAATAGATCCTATAACATTTGCCTGCAAGCTTCTCTCCCCCCCCCTCTTCTTGAAAGATCAACAAGTATAACTCTGAATGGACTCTTAAATTTCCCTGCAAGCTATCACATTCCCATTTTTTTCTGAAAGATCAAAAAGTGTAACTCTGAATAGATCCTATCATATTTGCCTGCGAACAACCCCACTCCCCATTCAACTTTTTTTAACCAAAGTGAATGTCTGCAGAGGAAGTTGCCAGATTTTTATTGCTTCGTTGTGGCTGAGTAAAGATAGTTTTGATATTAGGAAAAGAAATTAGAAAAGGAAACTAAACTTAGACTAAGGTAGGTATTTTAAGGTTATAGAGTTAATAATTTTGAACAGTTAAGTACAGATGACGTAATTTTTTTAATCCATAGACTCTTCAGTCAAACAGTTTTTTTTTAAAGATGGTGCGATTTGGTCAAAGGGTTAAGGCTCCTGACACCTTGTACTGCAAGACACGGGTTCGAAACCTGGGGCAACGCATTGATGTTCTGTTTGTTCTTCCGGCTATGGTTGATTACCCTCCCTGGAACCAGTGGCCTTATATTAGGGACGGTCACTTCTTTCTAGCCTTTGATGCTCCTAAAAGGTAAAACTAACTAACAAAAACGCGTTGAGGTGCTCAGTATTGAAATTTTCCTTAAAAAGCTGTTCTGTTTTGTTTGTGTGGTTCGTTGATAATTCGGGTTCCATTTCCATTAAGACCATATTTTTCACAATAATGGCGAGCTTGGAAATGGAGCACGCGCAGTCGGGTTGGTCAATTCCCAACTGATCACCGCGGTTATTTACGACAACCATTATGAGAGAAATGTGTTGCATTTTATTAAACCTTACAACTTTTCTTTTATGATAGTCAACGTTCGCAAGACACATCTGCTCCTTATGCGGGAGAGATGATGGAAAGGCTTAGTATTTAGATACGTTGGTCTAAATTTCCGCAAGATGCAGTTTATCTTTCGTATTAAACAAAAAATTTCTAAACTGCTCAAATACGCAATTCAGTTTTCTACCGTTTCATGTACTAGTTATTTCAGATTATCTCCAATTTCTGCCCTTATTCACAAAAGCTAATCTTTTGAACTTTTTTTTTGTTTTTTTCGTTTTGTGGTTTAACGCCTTATACGAGCCCCTGAGGCTGCACTTCAGGGCCACCAGTTGCTGCAAATATGCAGAAATTGAGAATTATATGCTAAAATGCATCAGCGGGGACATTTGTTTCGGCCCTACTGGGATTATTAGCCAGAAGTTCGCGCCTCTGACAGCTCAGAAATGCAGAGGAAAATCGCAGAGCAATTTAGCTTCAGAAAATACACCTAACGATTTCCCTTCGGGAAATAAATCTTATCGTTGACCAGCCCATACATCATTAGAGGGAGGATAACATCCCCCTAAAGTCTACCCATTTAGAAGGGACAAGCTTGCATGCAGAAGCTACTGCCAACGCAGCGAACGAGATTTATCGGCTAACAGATGCTTGCGACTTTTAATGGCAGATGTACACGTGAAAGAAATTTGTCCACGGTGTGAAATCTGACTCCTAACCTCCCCCCCCCCCGCAACTAGTTAACGAACTCCTTGCATCAAGGATCATATAATACAGCCATTTTTCTACAAAGTGAAAAGAATAGGAATGACGATTCGAAATCAATAATTGAAGTTAAGAATTCAGGGCCGGACTAAGGGGGTCTATAGGTGCTATAGCTTTAGGGCCCACCATGACCAAGAGCCCAGGAGGCATGTCTGGTCAAATAATAAATAGATAGATAGATAGAGAGAGAGAGAGTTATAAAATAGTTTTACTTTTATGTCTTATGATTTTCACTAGGTCAGAAACAAAAGCTGGAAGATGAACAGATTTCAAGGAATGTATGAAAGAATGCCCACAGAAAAAACGACCACGGAAAAAATGCCAACTTTTCGAAAATAGGAAAAAATGCCCACGAGAAAAATATGTCAACTGTCGACTGATAAGCTTTTATGTCTGTTATAAACGGAGTTCGGACAACTGGTCACAGACAACTGGCCACAAAAGCGTTAGGAGTCGTATAAATATTGCGGTTTCTTGGCCACTTCTATTACTTAACGAAAATGGTAAACGGTAAGAAATACCCCGGAAAAAATACCCCCGGAAGAAATACCTCCAGAACAAACGGTTCACTGTAAACTGCCACACAGGAACACTAATGTGTGGCAGTGTTCCGGTATGGCAATTTACCTGCAACCCTGCCACACATCTTTCAGCAACTTAGCCACAAAAGTTCAAAGGGGAGGGGGGGGGGATCTATAAAAATTGCCGTTTCTGGGCCTATATTAAGAGAACTGAGTTGGGAACTCCAAACGAATTTCGTGAAAACGTTCCGTGTAAGCCAAGCGACAATTGTACTTTAATTTGAAGAAATAAATTGGTGAGGATCCGAGGTACACTTGGTGAGGAAGGCTCAACCCCCAACTTCCGTAATATTAGATTCTGGGCCGCTGGAGTCTGTCAGTGTATCCAGGCTGTTCCCCTTGAAGCGCCCGCGAGGTCCGTGAGCTCGGGGGGGGATTCCCCCAAAATGTTAAAATAGACGTAGAGCTATAAACATGATTTACATAATGATTCTGTACACGACCACGAATTTTCAGGAGGGTGGGGTGAATTCACTCTCCCCAAGTTTTGAAGAGCGCAGACAAGTGTTCAAGGTAAGGGATTTGCTCCCAATTTCTATGCTTCATGTGTGTTTAGTGGCAGACTATATATGCCCCTCCCCCTCCCCCAGAAATTTGGTGAAGTCTGTAAAAGGGATACGAGGTGCTTGGTTTGGAGAGGGCTCTACCCCCAACTTCCGTAATTTTATCTTCTGGGCCTCTAGAGTCGGTCAGTGTATCCTCGATGTTACTCCTGAATAGCTCTTAGAAACTGGGGAGGGGGGTTACACCACCCTCCTGAAAATTCGTGGTCGTGTACAGAATCATTATATAAAGCATGGTACTAAAGTTTACAGCTCTACGTCCATTTTAACATTTTTGGGGGAAACCCTACCAAAACTCATGGACCTCGCGGACACTTCAAGGGGAACTTTCTGAATACACTGACAGACACAAGCGGCCCAGAATATAATATTACGAGGAAGTTCGGGGTAGTGCTACCCCCCCTCCAACCAAGTATACCTCGGATCCTCGGCAATTTATTTCTTCAAATTAAAGTACAATTCTCGTTTGGCTTACATGGAACGTTTTTGCGAAATTCGTTCGGGGTACCCAATTCAGTTCTCAATATAGGCCCAGAAACGGCAATCTTTATAGATCCCCCCCCCCCCTTGAACTTTTGTGGCTAAGTTGCTGAAAGGTGTGTGGCCTGGTTGCCGGTAAATTTCCATATCGGAACACTGCCACACATCAGTGTTCCTGTGTGGCAGTTCACAGTGAACCGTTTGTTCTGGAGGTATTTCTTCCGGGGGCATTTTTTCCGCTTTTCAGTTTTCAGGGGTATTTTCTCCGGGGGTATTTTTACCTACATCCAACGAAAATGGGTGTAGGAGAAGTGGCCACCGGAGAACTGGCCACAAAAATTTTAAGGGGCCGTATAGAAATTGCGTTTTTGAACGCTTCGTGGCCACGTCTACATTGGTTGGTTATCTAAGTCATATAAAGTTGCCGTAATTTCACATTTTCTGAATTATGATATTTAATGTAATTTTTTGTAAAAAATGTTTATGATCTACAACTCAACAAAAAGATTTCAGAGTTTATAAACTACAGGTCAACAAATTATTTGAGGGCATTTGAAACCTTCTGTGGAAGAGGGGGGTTAATGCTAGAAATATTAAATATGAAAAATTTGTAGCCCAACCAAGAGCAGATTTTCAGTATTTTCGAGGTACACCTCAACAAATTCTGTGAGGGCACGTGCAAACGCAGGAAACCTGTAGGGGGAGGGGAAGGAGGCTTAATACCGAAAATATAAAATACAGAAGATTTGTAGAGTTGTCGTTTGTAAACGGTAAAAATCTCCAGATCGTGTCAGAAATGCTTTATATTTTATATTTTTGGTGTTAAGCCGCCCCCCACCCCCTCCGACAGGTTTCCTCAGTTTGCACATGCCTGCAGATTATTTGTTGAGCTGTATTTATAAACCCTGAAATTTTTTGTTGAGTTGCAGATTATAAACATTTTTTATAAATATTTGCATTAAATATCGCAATTAAAGAAATACGAAATTACGGATTCTCTACGTGACTCAGATAACCAACCTCTGACAACGTCGCTACGAAGCGGTCAAAAACGGAATTTTTATATGACCTCTTAAAATTTTTGTGGCCAGTTCTTCTACACCCCTCTGGTGCACCCTGACACCATTACTTAGCCAATGCGATGCCTTGTTTGTGAGTTCATTTTATTTTATCGTGTGTTTGAGCCTCATACAGTCCAAGGACTTCGTTAAAGTTGCTTTCCCTGTTATGCGTCACTCCCTAATCTTGCGTGAAAAGAATGCTGGAGATTCTTTGCCTTATGTGTAGTTACTCTTCTTGAAAAAGCCAAGCACACACCACACTCACAAATGTTCATTTGAACAAAGGACGCCTTCCGCCATTTTGAAAACAAACTACGATGGCCTTATAATGCTAGATAACGTTATATACTTGAGCGGAGGAAGCATTCCGATTACTTTCCTCTATTGCTTAATTGAAATTAAGAAAGGCCTCACTTTTTGTGTGGGCATTTTTTTCCTATTTTCGAGAAGTGGGCAATTTTTCCGTGGGCATTTTTTCCGTGGGCGTTTTTTTCGTGGGCATTCTTTCCGTGGGCATTCTTTCCTCATACCATTTCAAGGAAGTTATTCACCAAGGCTAAAGACTACATGTTGCTATGCATAGCGGGGTCGGCGAGAGAGTTTCAGCTTTTTCATTAGCATCCACCCACATCTCCCAATTTGCTGTTGGAACCGTTAATAGTCGAAGTTCCCTGTGGCTTCACATTACATTACAAAAACAGATGCACTAAGAAAAGTATACATTGCTAAATCATTTGGAAACCCAAGAAAAAAATTTAGGAATCTTAAGCGTTTACCTCATCTTCTCATGAGAACAATGGAGAACACAGTAACTTATTATGAAAACTCTGCAGATAATTTATTAGTTTGAAGAATGCACGTCGTATTAATTATCACAAGCACATTGCTACAGTTTCGTGTTTTAATGGATTTCATAATGATTCCCGTCATAATTCTTTTAAGGCCCATTCGGATGTCTTAGCTTTGAGGCCCACTCAAATGGCTTAGCCTATGGGTCCACTAAGCCTTAATCCGGCCTGTAAGAGCTCGATCGGAACAGAACAGTCTTTCTCCGGGATGTAGCTAGAAGGAGGAAATCGCGCGCGGGAATTAAACAGATAAAATAAATCCTAAACACCCCACTGGAAGTAAAAAAATATGAGTGTTTTATCATATCAACATTTCCCCCATTCAGAGAAATGGAGATTTTATGTCCAACTTTAATTCATTGGTTTATTCTTCCCTCCTCCAAAGACTTCTGATCGTTTAAACCTCCAATAAAAAAAGTCTTCTGATATCTCCAAACGGCTAAGCAATCTTTATTCGATCTTTTATCGTTGTCTATCCCGACAATAAATATGGCATCCGCCCCAGCAGAGTTAACAGCCACGGCAACATGCGTCACGAGAAGTAAAATAATTTTCTATATTTAGGTATCGTTATTGCAGCAGTGATCACAGTCTGGTAGCAAAGAATGTACCTGCCTCAGTGCTTCACAACTGGCATCAAAGTGGGTAAATTATTTTGTCCACAGTTCGTAAAGGATTATGCACGGGAAGTGCGCATCGAATCCAGAAATTTCTGGAAAGGTGGGGGATTGTGGCAAGTTTATTTGCAAGTGCGGCCACAGAGAGGGTCCGGACATTCCTCCCGTCATTTTCATACATGTTTTAATTTTGCGTCGAAACAACTATGCGAAAACCCTATTTTGCCAGTGGCGGAACTCGAAACCACATCCTTCCGCTCCGGGGCCGAGTGCTTTCCCAATTAAGGTGCTACACAAAGGCTTATCAGAGTTACAGATGCTGAGCTACAATCCTTGACTATCGTGGGTAGTATTTGTCGTCTTCACATAGGCGTAACCTCTGTGATTCGTCACATACACACACACCCCTCCCCTTCCCTCCTCCCTGAGAAACAAGGTGGCACGAAATCGCAGAGGTTCAGGGTCCGCCGCAAATCCTGCTTGAAGAAACTTTTTGTAGAAGAAGGAATGGAATTCTCACTAATTCCAGACGATGTGTGAAAGAAGCATCACACATTTTTGAAGCTTTGAAGAAGGAATTCCTAATTCTAGACGATGTGTGGAAGAAATATCACACATATTTCGAAGAACCTAACGGCCAATAGATTCATTTTTAGGTTCGGGCACCAAGGTGAAACACAAATTTGCCGGTGACGGAGATAGAAATCACATCTTTTTGCTCCGGAGCCGAATGTTTTACCAATTAAGCTACCCCGGCCAGAGCTGAGACGGGATGAGCCCGCGCCCGAAAACCCGAAGCAGAGCCCGGGCCCGAATCGGGCTCGGGCTGTAGAATATTTACTGCAGTTCTGGCTCGGGCTGTTAGAAAGACGGAATTTTTTTTTTTTTTTTTAGATATAAATGTGATTTTATATGATTTAGCAAATGAAACACTTTATAGTTGGTAAAGGGAATTCTTCGGCAACTGGTTCTGGTTGGGGAACGGGCATTCGAGACGGCTGCTTATTACAGGCTTGGGTAGAAAATGCCATAGGCCGCGCATTAGTGTGTTTCTGCAGAGAAGAAAAGGCTTTTTCAAGAACTATAGATAGTGGATAGTTGATAGCATGCCGACGATAATTTACCTCCTATCTCCACGCAGTAGCTCCCTGCTAATTCTATTTAGCAATGTACACATTACAGCGCATTATGGCGCGATAATATTAGCATTATTTGAGCAACATACAAATGCAGCACCGCCCGATCGTTTTGGATGCACGGTCGCCCGAAGCGTTTCAGGTGGAAACGAACGGTCAAAGAATATCGTACAGTTACACTAATAAAATAGATAAAAGTCCCTTCCCCCACTCCCCATTTCAGAAATACGTTGGTTAATTGCAGGAGGAGAAAAGAGTGGAAGTGTGGAAAAGGAGATGTTTCTTATTAATGGTTAAACAGGTTATCCAGTTTTCGGGCCCGGGCTCTTATCTTGCAATATAAAACTCGGGCTCGGATGGGCTCGGGCTGATATACCATCGGTTCGGACGGGCGCCGGATCCGAAAATTGAACCCCGAACTCAGCTCTAACCACGGCAACGGCTCATCACTGCTACACGCAGTCTTGACCTCTGTAATAGCCACAGCTTTTCTGAGTAAAGAAAAAAAAATGCTAATTCCCCCAACAGCAAATTAAAAAAAAAAAAAAAAGGTGAATGATTTTCTGGTATACATTATGTACTATTTATTCGGCTACAAAGTTGGTCTGTACTGTTCCTTCTACCTTCTAGCCGACTATCCCAAAAAGTTGTACAGATACGTCCACATACAACAAATACAAGGTTGAAACTATCCCAAAGGTTGTACAGATACGTCCACATACAACAAATACAAGGTTGAAACTATCCCAAAGGTTGTACAGATACGTCCACATACAACAAATACAAGGTTGAAACTATCCCAAAGGTTGTACAGATACGTCCACAGACAACAAATACAAGGTTGAAACTATCCCAAAGGTTGTACAGATACGTCCACAGACAACAAATACAAGGTTGAAACTATCCCAAAGATTGTACAGATATGTCCACATACAACAAATACAAGGTTGAAACTATCCCAAAGGTTGTACAGATACGTCCACATACAACAAATACAAGGTTGAAACTATCCCAAAGATTGTACAGATATGTCCACATACAACAAATACAAGGTTGAAAGCAGTTATGCAAGTGTTTCACAAGCGATTCTGATGGGCTGCTGCTGCTATGTTCAGCACCGTCTTGGGTTTACATATGTGACAGAATACGAAAAAAAAGAGCAGTGAGACTTACGAAGATCAAAGAAATATTGGCCCCCCTCCATACATTTTCTTAATCGAATCATTGTTATCACACGAATAAAAGTATTTTCGATTATTTTATATTTTGATTAAAGTGAAACAAAATATTGCAAACATATTCCATTTGTTAAGTAAGCTCTGGGATTTATAAGAAACGCTCTTTAATCGAGCTCTAGGTTTTGAAAATATCGCCGTCCCCATGTTTTTGCCTTTATGATTGATAAGATAACCTGCATGATTTTTAGTCTTATTTTCATTTTTTATTTTTATTTCGCTATTATAAAATGGCTATCATACGTAGAGCAGAAACCCCGTCTAACAGAGACAGCAAGGCAGAAGCTGAGCTTGCTTAACCTTCGAGTGTTGCACAATTTACGACAAATGTAGTTGTTTCCGTGTAAGACAATTTCTGCGAATCCCAGCTTTCCCATAGGCTGAAAGATGTCCTAGAACTACATTTATGGAAGACACCGTGGGGGACAAGTTAGTTCCGGGATCTTTTATTTAGTCTGTGAGAAGACTTAGATGTGATAAGAGCGTTTGATGTAAAGTCTACGATGCGCTCTCGTCCACGTAAATATCGCATATTTTCATTCATCGTGCATTATATCTCTTAATACATTCCCAGGTGTTATATTCCTTTGCCAAACCGACAAGTTGTCCGAAATATCGCAGAATATTTCTCAAAGAATTATCTCTCAGTCTTATAAAGTAGCACCTTACTGCTAGAGCAAAGCTTCCACACATACCGTCCGATGTCAGTGCATTTCTCAAAGTAAATTATGGACAACCGGTAAACCAACTAAATGAAGAGCAACCTATGTTACTACGCAGAGTATGTCGTTTGTATGTCATGGACAGGAAAAGAACGTCAGCGTCAATGAAATGTCACAGTTGTAATGCATTTACTTGTAAACGCCACTCCGAAACCGACATTTTATGTGCTTTATGTCACGCACATGACAATTTGCAATCAGAGTAAAAAAAATACTTCTGTTACCTTAGGAATATTTTATTTTTCTGCTATTTGTTTTCCAGGGTTTTCATTTATGGGTTTCTTTGGTTATTTCAGCAAATACAGAGACTTATTTCAATAGTTCTCATAAAGTTTCAATTGTTATACAATAAAATTCAGTAACTGTTCGATATCATATATTGATCGCGTATCACATAGTAGGTCAGCAATCGTTTGTCGTAAAAAATACTATGTGCGCCCGCTCGTGGTAGAAAATGGTACGCGCCCGCTCAAAGGTTAAAGTCGAAATAACTTTTCCTGGGTGGCTGTTTTATGTGTGCATATCTGTACAACCTTTTGAAAGTGGGCTAGAGGGCATAGTACAGATTAAACTTTATAATTGAATAAATATTGCACACACTGTATACAGAGGGGTGTTTAAACAACACAGCGCCATGCGCTTAGAAAAATGAGAATTGCTTAAGTATTTGAATGTAAAAAAATACTTCTAGTTTGAATTTCATATTTATTTTATATCTCTGTAGATTTCTTTTCTGTCACTAAAAAGAATCAATATATTCTCAAGAGCAACTCTGAGGAATTTCTAGCACATGTGTTATTCAAAACTGAGCATTGAAATGGAAAAAAATAAATTTCGTTTTCTCGCAAGTTTAATTTTCACAGTTTTAAAACTTCATTTAAGTTTTTATATGTACAAATGAAATTGCTGGATTTTTACATGCTTATGAAACATTTGCCTACAAATTTTGCTTTTAAATTTTCAATGTGATCAATAGTATTTGGGGGACGTTTGGTAAAAACACGAGTATAGTGCTGCTACCTATGTTCATTGTAAATCGATTGAATGACTGAAAGAAAGAGAAAATGAATAAGCATTAATTAGTAAAATTTATTATAGCTAAAAGATTTTTTTCTTCATTTCTTTGTGTTAAAATCTTCTATCGTATCTCTATCGCTAATGAACTCACCTTTTCCCATGATTCTTGTCAATTTCTCGGTCATCCTGGTTTCAAAATTAATTGAATTTTTAATACTTAAATCAATTGAAAAAATACTAATACAATATAAAGTATTAATTATACTACTCAGTTTTATTTGTACAAATGCTATTTCATTGGCAATCGTTTTTGTTTGTTTCTGTAATGAAGTAAAACGAATTTTGTCACATGTTTTTACCAAACCATAGGCGTCCCATCAATGTTCAGCGCCCTGGAACATGGTCCAGGTCGGACCTGTGATAAACTCGTCTCTGACTGTATACCAAAAAAAAAAAAAAAAAAACATTCAACACTTTTTTTTTAATTTTATGTTGGGACGGTATTTTTTCAGTTTCTGTTAAAGGCGTCTTTGACGTGTACGTCGATGACGCCCTTAACAGGAACTGAGAAAAAGCGCACCCTCCGCAGAAAAATATATCAGTTCTTTTGCTTTCTTTTTGCAAAAAGTATTTCCAATTAAAATTCAAAAGCAATAGAAAAAATAATAAAAAACAATACCTTCTCCATATATATTAAAGCTAGAGGAGTCTCGAAAGTTTCACTTTATAAAAGCTCGGACGCCATTCTAATAAGTCGAGAGAGTACTCATTAGCAGAGATGGAAACGGTTCACAGGTAAACGGGTATACAATTTTTGCGGGTCCAACGAGTCGGGCCAAGGAATTCCTGACCCGATTTTGACTCGGCTTTATTCCCGTTTTATGTTTGAAAAGAAGATTTTCACCGACCGACGTCGTAAAAAGATACTTCCTTTGCGTTCTTTTACAGTGCGATTGTCCAGGGCAAGGTACAGGAAAACGCCTTTCGCCTGCTTCTCAGCTGATTCACTCTCTCCGTGTGAAGTTCACTGTATGACTAAGATTTACTTTTCACATCGCATCTCTTACATTGAGCATTAAGAGGTTTTCGATTGATGTATTAACATCCCGTTCCCACGACGTGTCATGTCGAAATTAACTTCATATTTGTCAATATGGATGGATTTAATATTAAGGAGGTTGATAAAGGCATCGAAGTCAACAAATACGTACTTGTTGAAAACCACAAGGGGAAGAGTGAATGCTGGAAATTGTTTCGTCTCATTAAGGAACCGGTGAATAATTCTGTGTTGTTTGGTCTTGCTTGTTGTTCAAAATGTGGAAAGTGTAAAATTACAAAGAAAGATGTCCACGGTGTAATAAGAGATTATGTAACCAAAAATCTAACGGACCATATGAAAGTATGCGCATCTCTACCAAAGCGTAGAAAAAATGAACAATCTAAATACATTTGTGTAATCGTAAACAATGATTCCCATTTGTAATATACTCACGGTCATGGTCAGCCATTACTTCTCGATTACACAAAATAGTGGCACTTTTATGGCACTAAAATTTAGGAAGTAACCAAATTTTATTTTTTAAAAAGGATTTCAGTTAATAAATATCAAGCAGTTATTGGGATGAATATACACTGCCGGAAAGTGAAAAAAGAACACCAAGAAGGAATTGGCTGACGATCATGAAATTTACATATGTTAATGGGGTGGAGTTTACGTAGGTGTGATGTTAATTTCGGGACCAACCGGTGTGCGCTTACGCCACAGCGCGGCATAATATGCAAATTATCGTCGGTAGTATTTAAGGAGTACGGCGAAGTGAATGTATTCAGTCCTCGGCGTACGGAAACGTGCCAAGACCCTGAAGAAGCTGCAATGCCTGGACATGGAAGACGTGTACGATTTCAGCAGTTATCGGACTTTGAGCGAGGTCGTCTAGTCGGACTACGCGAGGCCGGGTGGTCGTATCGTCGTATTGCGGAGTGAATTCGACGAGAAGTATCGGTGGTGGTACGATGGTGGCGTAGATGGTCCGAGGAACATTCCCACACGAGAAGACATGGAACCGGGAGTCACAGACGGACTGATGAGCGGATCAATCGACGCATAAGAAGAGCGACGTTGTCAAGCAGAACATCCACTGCGACGCAAATCCGAGCTGCCGTTGCACATGAGGTGACTGTGCGAACAATCGGCAACCGTCTACTGGATGCAGGACTACGTGCACGTGTGCCTCTGGCATGTGTACCTCTGACTCCAGTCCACCGTCAGGAACGGCTGCAGTGGTGTCGCCAACATCTGCACTGGAGAACGCAATGGCGATCTGTCGTATTCAGCGATGAAAGCAGATTCTGCTTGGGAGCCTCCGATGGCCGTATGCGTGTTCGCAGACGCACGGGGGAGCGTCTCCACCCTTCTTGCATCAGCCAGAGACACACAGGGCCTACACCTGGTCTCCTGGTGTGGGGAGCGATCAGCTATCACTCCCGTACACAACTAGTGTTTGTACCGGGTACGTTAAACAGCACTTCCTTCATCAACAACATCATTCAGCCCGTTGTTGTGCCATTTGTAAGGTCGGTCCATCGTGGTGTTTTCCAGCAAGATAACGCACGCCCACACACGGCACGTGCAACGCAACATGCACTTCAGAGTGGGAGACAACTTCCATGGCCTGCGTATTCACCGAATTTGTCCCCCATTGAGCACGCGTGGGATTTTATGGGACAACGACTTATCCGGTCTCCACGGCCAGCCAGACCATCCCCGATTTACGCGTCCAGGTTGAGGATGCTTGGAACTCAATACCTCAAACTTACATCCAACATTTGTACGACAGACTCCATGCCAGAATTGCACAGTGTGACGCAGTTCATGGCGGTTCAACCTCGTACTAACCATGTTACATGGAAATGTTATTTTTCAGTTTACCAGAAAATACAGCTGTATTTTGCCATAATGTTTTGATCACGTTATCCTCTGTATTCCGTTATTATGCTGTATAAATTTCGTTGGTATCAGACGTCTCCTTCTTGGTGTTCTTTTTTCACTTTCCGGCAGTGTATATATATATAGATAAATTGAGTTTCGAATTTATAATTCAAAGAAGATTTGTCTGGGTCAGTTACGGGTCCGCATCGGGTTGGGTCCAGTTATAGGATGTCCGGGTCCGAAATTTTTGACCGGTTTCCAACTTTGGTCATTTGTAGATAATTTAGGCTATGCATCTTTCGCATATCAGTATCTTTGTGGGTGTGAAATGAAACGAGTAATTTGAGAGTACACATTTATTTACGAACAGCACATTGCATTTTTCGCATCACCGGCAACCACACAGAGCCACAGTCCGGTACATATCAAAAGGAATTAAATCATAACAATAAACAATAACGTTTACTAAATCCCGACATTGAACGGCACTTAGGTAAGTGGATTAATGAATACTGTTGTCGTAAAACCAATGAAAGAAGATATGTGAGTTATAAAAGGAAACACAAGCTTCGCTAAAAACAAAAAAAACGAAGCACTCCGGCAAATTCGTTCTATACTGATGAAACTCCGCATGCTGGTATCTGAGGGTCGAATATGCAAATGATTAAAAAGTAATGACCAGTGACTAAATAGTGACCCACCACAGCGCACGAGAACAGCGCATCGAGGATGGTTTATTAAGAGCAAATCCCGCATGCAAGGACACTTGTAATAGCGGATTGCGGTTGCATTAACCTCCACGGACTGTGAGGATGCCTCGACGTCGGATTCGTGCACAATACAAATGATCGAATTTAAGAGAGGACATACACGATATTAACAAAAGTCACCGGGGATCTAGAAGAGAAACACAACATAGCATTTGTTGATATATATTAGTACGATGTCGGTCCACCTTAGGCCTTAATGCATGCACTGACCTTTCGAGACATTCTTTCGACAAGGTTTTGAACACAGTGATAGGTATGTATTTCCATTCAGTATATAATGCTGTCGCTAACCTTGGTTCCAAACTTCTTATGTGGCGCTCTAATTCATCCCGTAGGTGCTCTATGGAATTAAGATCATTCTGTGCTGGCCACTCCACACACGATACCGAATTATCGTCAGACCACGCCGTAACAGTCCTTGCTTTATATATCGGTGCATTATCCTGCTGGTACCAACAAGACTCAGTTCCACAGTGTTGCCACAGACACGCAGTTTTCTTGCTCCGTGCATTTCGTCTTGCTTGTGCTCTCTTCGGTGTTCCGAGTATCTATTTTTGTGTGTGTGATTTCTGTGAAGGTTCCACGATTCTGCTCGTATCCCTGTTCAGTCGGTGAGTGATCATTTAGTTAAGTTATTTTTGTTTTATTGTCTTGGCCAAGTCGGCCGAGACGAGAATTCTGCTTCGCCATTGCGGATGGCTACATCGGGCGAGGTCCCAGATCTTGCTTCTGATAACGATTTTACTCCTCTTCCACTATCCACCAATGGTGGGCCTGCTCCGACAAGCCCCTCCTCTCCTAAGCGTAGTTCAGCTACCCTATCCGCTAATCCTACTGTACGTCACTCGGTGGTGATCAGCAACCTTCCCAGAAGGGGTGACAGAAGAGGCGATGGACGTTTCACTTTCGTCAGTGGTCTCTACGCCATCACACTGCCCATCCGCTCCATATGCAGCCGTCGTTTCGAAGAAATCTTCTCCACCTTCTGCGTCGGCTTCTATCAAAGGCCCTTATCAGATGAAGTGTGATGCTAACTCCAACTTCTTCGTCGATCTTCCAGCAACTTCGCCAGCTGGTCAACACTTCCTTAGTAAAGTTGACCACGGCGTTGCCTTCCCTGATCTTGCTAAGCTCACTGCGTACAGCGCAGCACTTCGATTACTCTTCCCGAAGTCAGCCGTCACACACGTAGGCCGAAAAGATGGCAAAGTAACCGCACATTTCTCTGATCCCAAATTTGCACCTCAAGCCATAAATGATGGACTTTCTATTGGTGACTGCCATATTAATGCTTATCCTATCTCCCACATGCCTACTGTTCTGAGTTTTTCCCCAGTCCCGACCAGAAATTTCTGACGAACTTTTACTGTCCATTGCGCAAAACTTTGGACGTATAGTTGGCACAATCACCACCTTCTCCTCTTTCCCAACCCAGCTGGAAGATTGTTATCTTCTTGGCCTACGGCGAAATGTAAGAGTGGGTTTTCCGTCTGATGAAGCGAAACTACGAGTTCCACCCAAGTTCAGTATTCGTTGTGATACTCACATCCGTGATATCTACATTACTGTCGGCACTATGTGTTCTATCTGTAAAGGTTATGGAGACCCTCGTGCCTTATGTTCACATTGCACTTTTACTATAACTTCGACAGCTCAAACACCGTCTACTTCAGCGGTACCCTCAACGACTTCAGTACAAGCCAAAAGCAAGAGTAGCCCTGCAGCCGTTGGTCAATGCGCTACTTCAGACAAAAGTAAAAGTAGCACTACAGCCGTTGGTCAACGCGCTACTTCAGACAAAAGTAGCACTACAGCAGTTGGTCAACGCGCTACTTCAGACAAAAGTAGCACTACAGCAGTTGGTCAACGCGTGACTTCGCAACGACCTGCAGAATCCGGACCTGTGTATCCTTCTCCGTCAAATCTTTCATCAGACACACCTTCGCTTGTTAGTTCACTCCCCCTCACCCCTTACTTGGGGGATGCTCAAGTACAATCGTCTGTTTCTCCTGGTTGGTCCACTGCATCTAGCCATTTCAAAATGCCTGACGACCTTGATGCTCCCCTCCCCCTTGGGGTAGAGGAAAGCGTCGAAGGACTCACAATGCTCGTGCCAAGAAAACCCGAACAACGACTGACCGTAGCGATCACTCAGTCGACTACACTGCATCAGATGCTTCTGTTGAACTTGATACTGATACCAATACTGGTTTTGCAGACCCAGTTCTTTCACATGAATTTCTTCAATTTCTAAAAAAATTTTCTCTTCCTCAAATTCCAGTCACTGGAGATGTTCCATATAATTTCTTTTCAGGTCCCCGTCAAAACAAACAGTCGAAAAACTTTTTTATCCTCTTATACTGCAATTCTACCTGATGCTCTTCTACAATTGCAAATCATCCGCTCCCATCTTCAAGCGGTGCCTCGTGAGACCTTTGGTGATCCGCGCTGGATAACGAAATTCGTTCGTCGTTTAGACCTCCTTTGCATAGCAGCCGATGACACAATCCAGCCACCATCTGACATATCCGTTCAAGATAGTGAACTTGAATTGTAGGACGCCATGTGTTGTATCTTTTTTTTTTTTTTTTGATTGGAGGTTTAACGACCACCGTGAGCAACTCAAATGGGCTATAAGTAGTCGCCCGTCCCTAATTTAGGGTCACTGGTTCCAGGGAAGGGAGAGAGCCAGTGCCGTAAGACAAACACAACATCCATGCCTGACCGGGATTCGAACCCGGACCCCTTACGGACGAATGATCAGAGGCCAACGCCTTAGACCACTGCGCCACCGGGGCGGCGTGTTGTATCTTTCGCAACAGGCTTCTGTCGCGATTGCGCCTCGCATATGCGTCGGCCTCAGCTGACTCTCAGAAACGTCGCTTTTTCAGGGGTTTGGTCACCAAATCGAACCTGGTTTACTGATCCCTCAGTACATGTACAACTCTTTCTTTGAAAACTGTTCTCCATTACTTTGCCATTTGTAATTTTACTTGTATCACTTGCACCTTGTAAAGTTCTTACCTGTGACATTCGCCGCAAAGTTTTTACCATTGTACTCTACTTATTCATGTTATCACATTGTCTTTTACACTTTCTATTTGACATCAACCATTCTATTACCGCACATATTTTGCTCATCTGATATTAGCCTCTCATAGGCACCTGTACAGTGCATCACTATATTGAACATAGTATTATAACTATACCTTTATCTTTGTTACACATTTCAACTGGAATTGCTCATATTGATTCTTCACTGTGTATCTCTCGTGCATTACTCATGCACCATTGTTGTCGGTCACTTCTGTGGCTCAATTTATATCTGTGAAGATACTCATCTACTATGTTTTTATTGCAATTGTATATAGCACATCAGCATCTGTACATTTGTCATCTTCACTGTACATATGTCCTCAATTATGTTTCTGTTGGCACTGTAAATACAGGCCCTCTGTACTCTCCTCTAAGGTTTTCTCAACAAACAATTTTGAAAGCCACAAAGTTGGTAGGGCATAATTGTCCAGAATATCAAAGTAGACTTGCTGGTTAACAGGCTTGTCCACGATAACCAATGGGTAGGAACCATACCACGAAAAACACATCCACACGATTACACTGGCAGCTCCAAACTTGACCATAGGAACAGTACACTGTGGTAAATAGCGTTACCCCAGCTCCCGCCACACCCACACACGGCCATCAGACTGATTGATCGTGTAACTGGATTCATCAGTTCATAGGATCCGTTTCCATTGATCTAAGGTCCACGATAAATGTTCTTTACACCATACTAAACGACGAATAGCATTCAGAGTGGAGATGAAAAGTTTATGAGCCGCCGCACGACCACGTGTCTTCCACTTATTCAGTACATCCAAAACAGTTGACTTGGGTATGTTTAAACGCCTCCCGGTTTCTCTTATGGATAACCCAGTAATACTGGGTGTCCGAGAATTATTGGGCACATTACAAAATTATATAAAACAAAACATTAAACCGATAGAAAGAAACTGACTGTACTAACTTACAGTGTAACTACGCAAGTTGATAAATTTCGATGTGAGATCCCTTGGTTGGTCGTAGTACGTCCAAGCGATACTCGATTTCATACCATGTAGTGGCAAGCATCTGAGGAGTTATGGAATTAATAACAACTGGGATACACTGCTTCAGTTCCTGAAAATCAGTACAAGGGGTCTGATAGACACGATCCTTCACATAATCCCACATGAAATAATCCAATGGAGTTAGATCTGGAGAGCGAGGAGGCCACGGAATGGGACCACTACGCCCAATCCATCTGTTGGGGAAATGCTCATTTAGGCACTTACGTACACACGTTGACCAATGCGGAGGCGCGCCGTCTTGTTGAAAACCGACGTTGTCATATTTTTTATCTGGGGTATAGCGAATTTTTCTAGCGTATCCAAGTAAATGTCACCATTTATGGTTTTTTCGCAGAAGAAAGGGCCAATCACTTCTCTTTTTGATAGGGCGCTTCCACACATTAACTTTTGGAGAATCACGTTCTAGTTCAATAGCAGCATAAGCCGGTTCACTGCCCCATATCCTAGTTGTGACAATTCACGATACCTGATACATGAAATGTGGATTCATCACAAAAAATTACAGTACTGAGAAAGTTTTCGTCGTTTTCCACTCGATTCAGCATATCCACAGCGAAATCGTATTGCACAGTGTGATAATTTACATGTATATTTTGCACTATTTGAATTTTATAGGCATGAAACTTTAATTTCTTGTGCAACATATCGTGAACTGTCGATTTCGGAATGCACAGTTCTCTGCTTGCTTTACGAACGGATTTCCTGGGGCTTCGTCGGAAACTTTCATTAACTTGGTCAACCGTCTCACCGCTGACACTAGGCCTACTGGCTCCTCCATGATGTTCCACATTGCCAGTTTCTTTTAAATGTTTCATCCACCGCTTAATTGAATTCGTTGACGGATGATTACAACCATACTCTAAACGGTACCGTCTTTTAACTTTAATGACAGACTTTAATTCCGCAAGCCATAACACACACATCGCCTTCTGCTGTATGGATGACATGACTACTGATTGCGCATTTCTCATACATTCCTCATCAGGCCACACCTAGCGTCACCTATGGGATTCTGGGAATAACAATTCTGCAAAACAAAAATATTGAAACCGTGTTAGTAATACGTGACATAGAAAAACAGACAATGCTCATAGTTTTCTGTTTTCTTTTTGTACATAATTTTGTAACATGTCCAATAATTCTCGGAGACCCTGTATAACTAACACAGACACTTAACGTGGACCAGAAACATCAAACAAAGATCTTCGCTCTTTCCACGTTTATAAGTGAGTCACGGAAAATTCTCATTGGCCGCCACCGGGGGTCGAACCCAGGGTCTTCCAGTTACGCCCCGGATCTGCTTCCGCTACACCACAGCGGCCTCGAATTCCTCCAGACTCACACATGCTAAGTGCCAAGCCAATTTGGCATGTTGCTTCTTGGAGCCCCGCAGAATGCTGGGGATTTACCAAAGATGGTAAGCAGCAACTGAAGAAATAATTAGAAGGCGAATGAATAATTAATACAGACACTTAACGTGGACCAGGAACATCAAACAAAGATTTTCGCTCTTTCCACGTTTATAAGTGAGTCACATGACTCACTTATAAACGTGGAAAGAGTGATGATCTTTGTTTGATGACCCTGTATAACACCTAACAATCTTTCCTTTCTCAAAGTCAGTTCTATCCCGCCGCGACGTTTCCACTCAACCTCACAGTGCGATATGATCGCGGTCAGCTGCAGGCTTGTTTTTATACCGTCTGCAGATGTACCGCGCATCTTAACAACACAGCGGATCCGTTCATTTGCTTTTGAAGAGGTGTCCGGTGACTTTTGACAATATAGTGTATAATTGGACAGCGAGGTCGGTTGGTCAAGTCGTCGTATAGACAGCTATTTGGATCGGAGCGACGCGGCAATCGAACGATGTTGGTGCCCATGGGAGGAGGGTGGCACAATCCAACTGCACACGGGCAGTGGACGACCGAGCACAACGACAGAATGCGAAGACCGAGCGGTTGTGAGAGCCGCATGACCAGAACCGAATTCGTCGCTCTCAACCATCCTTGGCCATGCAGCGTCGTCTACAGGTACGAAAGTGGACATCCGGACAGCGGCCAAAGGACATGCGGCACGGGGACTACATGCGAAGAGTCCATACCGCCGCCTACCACTGACAAGCTAGCATCATCGATACCGGTCGCAGTGGTGTCAGTTCCGATCAGCGTGGGATAGTGTCCAGTGACGTCGTGTTGTCTTCAGTGATGAGTCACGGTTTGTACTTGGTGCCGATGACCAGCGCATGCGTGTCTAGAGGCGAGCTGGGCAGCAAATGGATCCTACCTTTACCGTGGAACGGAACACAGCTCGCATACCGAGAGTGACTGTTTGGAGAGCCATTTCCTACGATAGCCGGACACCCTTGGTAGTCCTCCATATCATCGTCACTACTCGACGATACGTCGACGACATTCTACGTCCTATCGTGTTGCCATTCCTGTCGCAGCATCACCGAGCCATTTTTCAACACAGGATAATGCCCGGACACACACGGCGCGGCTCTCCCAGTCCTTCCTGCGAAATTTCGACACCTTTCCATGGCCAGCCCGAAGTCTCTCCGATCGAACGGGTTTGGGACATGATGGGACGCCTACCAACGCTCATCCCGGAATGTCGGCGAACTGGTCCGTAATTGGGACACCATTCTGTCGTACTATATACGTCAGGACAGTATCCGTTAACTGTATGCGTCCAGACAACGCCGGGTAATCGCCTGTATCCCAGCCAGAGGAGGCGCTACAAATGCACTGACTTGTTCCACTCATGTAGCCGTTTTATCCGAATAAATGGTTCAACTGCTTTGGAATTGCAAACATAAGGTGCGTCGCATAAATATAGAGACAGTCTACTTTGCGCCGTGAACGCAATGCGAGTATAGGTAGGAAGCTGAAGTGTTACCTAATTCGACATAACCCTACAACAAACGTTTCGATCTGTCGAGATGACCGGATTGTGTGAAAAGAACATCAATAGGGTAATTTTAGGTGTCTCATAAATATAAAGACAACTATGTAAAGTAGCCACATGCAAATGAGATGTACAAATTACCATGTTGTACGCACGCGCATGGGCCGTAATTCGGTCCAGCCTACAAAAGACAGCAGACCTGCCGTCAGACATTCATTTGCTGAAATGCCACTCAACAGTCAACTTTCTGGTGAGGAGGTGCAGTAGATTTGGAGACTGAGAGCAAATGGATTGCCTGTAGCGAAAATTTGTAAAGCCATGGGGAGGGGTAGGGAAGTCATTTATAAGACTTTATCGAAACACGGTGCGTTTACTGCCAGAAAACGGCCTGGGAGGCCTCGAATAACAACCAAACGAGAAGATCGTGCCATCATGCGTTTAGTTTCATCCCAAAGGTTATCACTACGTCAAGTTTCTCGGACTGTTGGTGTCACCGTCTCAAAGGACACAGTTCATCGACGAATCAAGGAAAGTTGCAACATTGTGCTCCGTAAAATGCGCCGTCTGCCACACCTCACGCGGCGCCACAAGGAAGCTAGATTGTTATGGGCAAGCAGCCACATACACTGAACGGACGAGTGGATCACAACTATTTTCTCCGATGCGAAAAAGTTCAAAATGGACGGCCCTGACGGTTGGAACTGCTATTGGCATGATTTACGACGCAAGCCACGCGCCTTCTTCAGCAGACAGAAAGGAGGAGGATCTGTGATGGTCTGGGGAGCTTTTGCTTTCAATGGGGCAACGGATATCGCTTTCCTGCAAGGCAGGCAGAACTCCGAAACGTATCAGGACATACTCAGCAGCCACCTTCTGCCATTTTCCGAAACTCCAGCGGGTGTTGATTATCTGTTCCAGCAAGACAATGCCTCTATCCATCGGTCTGCATTAACGAAAAGCTGTTTTAACACTCATCATGCGACCGTAATGGATTGGCCAGCACTCAGTCCAGTTCAGAACCCTATCGAGAACCTCTGGGGTATCCTCGCTCGTGGTGTGTGTGCGAATGGACGGCAGTTCTCAAGTGTGGTGGCATTGAAAGAGCAGATTGAACGAAGCTGGTACACACTCCGTCCAGAACACTTACATCACTTGGTGGACAGCTTGCCCAACCGGGTTTTCAGTGTTATTGGGAACAACGGCTCCACTGTTCGTACCGGAAGTGCTCATAACTAGTAAGTCTTTATATTTTTGAGACAGCGTATTTCTGTTGTTTTTTTTTCTTGTACTTGGCGTTGGAATTGTTATGTTTTCGTCAAACTATTGTGCAGCTGCGTGTCCTATGCTATTTTTGCCATAAATATGAGGTATACATTTCAGCTCGTTTTTGTTTCTTTTTTATTCGAGAATTTGTTCTGTCTCTATATTTATGCGACGCACTATGTCCTTTGCTATACATGTGCATTGCACATACCAATTTTCATCTTCATTGGATGATTCTTCTGGGGCCAGCCCGGTGGCGCAGTGGTCTAAGAAATGCCCTCTGATCATTCGTCCGGAAGGGATCCGGTTTTGAATCCCGTGAGGCATGGATATTGTGTTTGTCTTACGGCACTTGCCCTCTTCCTTCCCTGGAACCAGTGGCCCTAAATTACGGACGGACGACTGCTTATACCTCATTGAGTTGCTCACGGTGGTCGTTAAACATCCAATTGAAAAAAAAAAAAAGATTCTTCTGGGTGCTTCGTTTTTCTTTTCTTTTTTTTTCTTTTTCAAAGACTGTATTTGCTAAACTATGACTGCTGCAATAGTATTTCGAATGTACAGGTTCCAAAAACAATATTTAATAGTAGTATTGTTATTCGGATTTAGACAAACGTAAGAAACGACCCCCTGACACCGATGAATATGAATATTATACGCAAGCTAAAATCGGACTTCAAAACATTAGGAAATGCTGAACCGAAAGTGTGTTTGTGAGGAGATCGGAAACTTTTGATCTAGGATACCTACAGGATACAACCCAATGATGTCACGCATCGTTTTAGAGCTCTTCTCAGTAGCAGGTAGTCCCTGGTGGTGGTGGTGGTGGTGGTGGTGTTGGATGGGGGGGGGGGGGGGGTTGTCAAGAGAAATCCAAATTCGCTACGACGCGCCGTCTTCTTAGCATCAAAAATGCATTTTTGTGATGACTTTTATAACATTTAACATGAGGTTCTTGTAATTTATGCAGATCGCAATGAGATATTGTTACGTTTATGTAAAACGTGATGAAATAATGTTCCGGAATAGTTTAGTAAAATACATTGTTGAGTAATGAAATTCACTATTGTTGCAGCACTTCATGTTACCACATTCAACAAGAAAGATGACAACGAATTTTCGGGTGTAATAAGCACGTCTTTTGAATCCGTTCTGACGCAAATTAAATTTATCAAAGCTATTCAAAGTCAGTGGAACCGGTATGGAAAACAATAGATCTGACGAAAGAAAGAAGTTTTTCAGTCGGGTTTTTTGTCCCTCAGGTATTCCTGTAAACGGAATCGTGAGCTTACGAACTCTTAAAAACAGAGATATCAACAGAAATAAGATGTGACTTTACGTCCCCTGGTGGGAAAACCATGCATTATTTTATAATGAAAGTATTCTCAAAAGTTTTATCCATATGAGCGGTATCGGTCCAAGAAAAAAAAATTTAGTCGAGTTTTCAGGAGCTACAAATACAGATTTTGCTACAAATACATCAGAAACAGAAATTAACACTTATAACCCCTGGTGGCCAAACCATTCTTTACCAAACATTAGAAATTATGTGAAAGACATTTTCCATCAGGTCTTGTATGCGATACAGGAAGAATTCTTCAAATCGGAGTTTTAGGAGCAGAAATAACGCAAAAAACGCAATTTACCTTTGTGCCCCCTAGCGAAAAGTCTATGATTTACTTGAAAATTTTGAATTTATAGGCAAAACATTTCGCATCGGAAACACTATCCCACGAAGAAGAAATTTTTCAAATCAGACTCCTAAAAGTAGAAATTTTGACAAAAATAAGATATACATCTATGCCCCCTGGCGAAGAAACTGTGGAATATTTTAGGAATAAAATATTCCGAAAAGGTTTATCGATGTGAGTGGCATCAGTCCATGAAAGAATTGTTTCAATTGATATTTTAGAAGATCAGATTTTATGGCAAATACATCAGAACCAAAAATTTACACTTACGCCCCCTGGGGGCCAAAGTATTCCTTACCAAAAATTCGATCAGGAGATGTATCCGCTAAAGAAAAAAATTTTCAAATCGGAGTTTTAGAAGAAGAGTTATCGGGGAAAATGTAATTTACTTTTACGCCCCCTAGCGGAAAATCTGTTTATAATTTGAAAAAGTAACTATATCTAAAATACTCTTCGACATAAATGAAATCGAAAGATAAAAGCATTTTTTCAATCGGATGTTTGGAAGCAAATATGTGGAATAAAACGTACTTTGGAATTCGACATCATCTGCATTTACGCCCTCTAGCGGCGAAATTGTACATCGTAAAAATAAACGAAATAAAGGATCATCATTCGCATATTTCAAGCTTCCCAGTGCAAAAAGAATTATTTTTCAAATCGGACTGTAGTTGCAGAGATATCGTGTCTACAGGGGAAGGACGGACAAACCGATAACATAAGCACGATCTCTTTTTACAAAAGACGTGCTAAAATTCAGATTTCAAAAATGCTTTTGACTACTTCCGTTAGCCATTTTCGTTACATCGATTTTTTTTTATTTTTTTTTTCATGGTATTTACTTTGCCGCTGTCGGGAAAGATACATAGCACCAAAAGTTTAGGGAACACTGCTTTAAACCTTTATTAAAACACTTTGAATTATTGTTTACAGGAAATAATATAAGGAAATAAGGGAGCTGCTGTTTAAAGAGGAAGATAGTAAGTCCTGTGGAAATTGCCGAGAAATGAATTACAAATTTTAGAAAGTTTAAAAGATAGTCCATCATGTTTCCAGCCACTGACTTTCATGCTTCTAAACCATTTGAAAGAGTTTTACTTCTTCACTGGTTTCGGTGGAAATAATGCCTTTAAACACCCAGTCTGAATAACACCAGTTCTACAAAATGTCTTAAACTTAATTCTCGTCTTGATTTCACGGAGCAATCATAACAGTGGCCCACGACTTAACACAACGAAAGCAATTTTTCACTCCACATAAATTTTAAGCTGCATTTTGAGAAGGGTGACACTGCTATATTTCGCATTCTTTGTTAAATTCAATGTTTCAGAATATTCCATGATTCAGACGAAAGGATGTTATATTAAGGATTAATTTTGTGGAGCCGGTGTTACATCTTGTCATACGTGAATATATTTAAGTTTCACACACGCCGCTTCCATTCGCTGTGCGCTTGTTTGGAAACGTGACTTAACAAAGAAGTCGAGGCTTTCAACAATGGCGAAGTATTATATTCAGCTATGAATCCATATTGTATAATGATATTACCTGAGTTTTAATAACAAGTGATGTTTTAATCAAAATGTGAGCTCGGCTTTTCGAAAATTCGTGGAATCCCAGAGGAATTTTACGAGGTTGTATGATATCACAATCTTTAACGTACGAATACACACGGAGAATTACGCCTTTGCAATCATATCGTGTGTTTTATCAAGCGCGATGGAAAATTTGGCGAGACATTGCTCATTCAGCATTCGCGAGATGGATGGCGCCGACAATCAGTGTTAGATTCTCATTTGTTGTATTACAAAGCATTCATTTATATCAGCTTTTATCTAACTTACGTGATGATTCTCAGAAATAATTTAACTTGACTTTAATCAGTTAATGAAAGTTAAGAGAAACATTCAAAACAGGATAATGAAAATGATCCATATAGGACAAAATATTCCGCTGACGTAATTAATACATTTTAAGGAATCGTTTGCTAATCCCTCGCCCTGCGTTCTATATCATCTATCACAGAAAGCGTGAGATTTAATTCGTTCAGCATCTAATTTTCATTTTTTGTCTCATGCAGTAAGTTTTTTTTCCAGTTGAGGCTCATACGAAGTTTCTGTGTTTAGTGTATTAACCACTTTTTTCAAGCGATTTAAATCTTCTTCACCAAGCAGTGTTGAAATCATGCGCTCAGCAAATCCTTTAAAGGAAGAATTTTTTTTTTGTTTAGCCTTAATTTTCATGTTGGATTTACCATATCCTCCATAATTTTTCCACCCTGGGTTTAACGACCACCATAGGCAACTCTAAGTCACCTGTCTCTGATTTAGGGTAACTGGTTTCTCCAGCAGCGTACCGGAAAAACTCTAGTCCCACCCCCAAAAAAAATATTTTCCAGGCCCTTTTGCGCAAATCTGTTAGCTTTCAATTACTGAAAATTCTAACTTCCATATTAGTAATTAAGCTTTAAAGTGCGTTTGAGTAAATCAAATTCTTTGAATTTTTCGTAAAACAAAAATTATTACACTTGATTACGTGAAACACAGTGATGAAAGTAGGTTGGAACGGTGGGGAACGGCGTTCCCTTACATAGTGGTGAACTAAAGTACACAATATTTGAAAAAAAAAATGTGCTGCAGAACCATACCGAAGAAATTTTGGCTTGCAGTTTATTTATATCTATGAATTCTATTCGTAATTTGTGTGAGAGTTTTACATTTGAAAATTATATCTCTGGATATGAATTTTCAGAGCTTTGACCCGAGGCAATAAATTTTGTTCTTCGGACACTTAACTAAAAGCCCCTAGCCGAAGGGGATGCTAACATTCGACTGTTTTGCTTTCGTAGCATTTATTAAGTTATCCAGCAGGGCGAAATGTTGAACTACATAGTTACAATGTTGTAGGCTTGATTTAGAACAAGGTTAATAGTCTACTAACCTTGGATTTACAATACCAAACTCAAATTCATTCATAGTAACAATTCGGTACATAGCAGCTGACCAAGACTGCACTGGCTTCAGGAAGAAAGAGCATCCTGCAATTGTTTAAAGTGGTGTATAACAACAGCGGTTTCTTTGGTAACTTAAACCTAGAAATGAACACTCTCTGAAGTGTTCTTCTCTAAGTTTAAATAACCGGGGGATGTAGTTTTTGTCCTCTTTGATACTACATAACGTCCATGAACTGAATATGCTCGTTTATTACGATAATTGCTATGTTGCAATTAGGTAAGAAAACAATTAGCGAATTCCAAATGTTCTCACTATTTTTAGCTGCGCAATTAAGAAAAACGGAACTTCTTCAGCTGACGCTAAACCTGCTCTTTGTGATATAGACATTTTTAGTTGAATTATAAATTTATTAAGGTTTAGTTTTTATTCATTGTAATATTTTTTATTTATGTGCTTATAAAAGCACACAGATGTATAAAGTATGTGTGCGTGAGAAGGAGAGAGAGAGAGAAAGAGAGAGAAAATCCGCCCAAACTTTAAACACTAAACATTGTGTTTCCCCAAAAACAAACCGTCTATATAGAAGATAGTTACTATACTAGTGATCCAATTTTTTGGCGTAGGAATACATACATGAGCGTTTCCAAGCTTTCGCACATCTTTTTCAAGGAAGTTAGACAGAAACTGCAAACTGAATAATAGAAAGCTTTAACAATTTGAACGCGGGAACTTGACTTTACAATAAATAGACATGACGTTATATTCCTTTAAAGATACGAGGTATCACGTTTGTTGTGCACGCGGTATCCTGGTAGGGAGAAGGCGTTACTTGAAGAAATGGTTCCAAATTCGTTGTAATTCTAGTGGGACGCTATCATTGCAAGTATCACTGTTGGTGATGATCTACAAGGTTTCCTGAATGGCTGTACATTTAGGGGTAGAGTAGGCAGCTAACTTCTTTATATCATCCCACATAGGAGCAGTGGACTTGAATTTGACTTCTCTGGATAAGTCCGGGGCTACTTTACGGCATTTTGTGTCCCTTTTATGCTCGTTGACTCTGATTCCAAACGAACGCTTGGTCATTCCAATGTAGTAACGTTTAGAGCCGTCCGGAAATTGTAGGGGGATTGCATAACACCTGCTTCGCTAGCAAGAGGTGGTTTTTCAGTATATCTCTTTGGCATAGTATATAAAGATGCAGGAGACCTTATGCCGACACCGTAGTTCATCTTCTTGAGGGCGTTCTTGAGTTTGTTAGTCACATTTGGTATGTGGGGAATTGAGCCTAAATAACGAAGCTGCGGCATAGGCAGATTAAAATACTTGACCCTTGCTTTTTGGATAAAGTTACGTATCTGATTCAATGAATATCCTACATCAATGGCCAACTTCATGACGCTTTCAATTTCGTGTAGTCTGGAATGGGTAGCGGATGAGATGGAGAAGGCTCTTCTAATTCGAGAACGGAAGATAGCTATTTTGTATTCTGTGGGACAGAAAAAGCTGCGGAGCATCAGTTTGGGGACGGACGTGGGTTTATATTAGACTTGTGTACCGAGGCAGTTTATAATGAATTCAACTTCTTCTAAGCTTCTTCTAATGCTTGTTGTTTGTTAATTATATCATGAATAAACTTTCCTGCTAGTAGTGTTGTAATAATAATAATGAACAAGCTTTTAACTGCTAGTAATGTTGTAGTAGTAATTAAGATGAATAAAGTCTTATGCTGGATGTTAATAATAACAACTAATGAAATAAACCTAACAGCCAGACAGAGGTCTGACAGTACTATGAACTGAGAAAAACGTACTTACTTAAAAAGCCTTTATTAGGAAAACTTCTGTAATCATCCAACACACACACACTAGTCACATTAATCGTATCACAATAATGAAGAAAAAACCTAATCACATAGAACGAAGCTCTTGGCACAAAATAACGTAGCTCTACTCACATAAACGAAGCTCTCCCTACGCACATCAACAAAAAGCTCTCCTCCACATAAACAAACGCTCTCTCGCACATAAACAACAGCTCTCCTAGGTATCGTTGAACGCGCCTATTTATACTGGCTACCACCACGTCATGACTAACACTCATTGCCAGATCTCATTCAGCGGGAGAAATAACATCTCGTTCAGTAAGAAGATAATTTACACAGTAAAATAAAATAACCAGAGATAGTAAAAATGAAAAGGAAAGTGAATCTAGAGTATACGTTACAAGTTGTCAGGCAATTTGCTCAATAAAACATTCAGATAAGGTAAAACATTGTAGTGTTCAAGCTCCATTGTGATATTGATCGTAGGATGCATATCACTGATTTTATCAAGGAAAATTGGACGAGTCTCTTTTCCGTGAGACCATACGAAGAACACGTCGTCAGCATAACGCAGCCAGGTGGTATGCCATGGGGTGATGCTGGAGAATATATTCTGCTAAATTGGGTGAAGTACTCCTTCTGCAAGGCAGGGTGAAAGTGAGGATCCCATCGGAGCGCCATTATTCTGTTTATATACTTGTCCTTGAAAACTGTAGAAGCTAGTATTAGAGACCAAGTCTAATACTAGCGTCTACAGTTTTTTGACCATCCTTGCAGACCATCTGCATCTGTGTATGGTCATCATGCACCCACATAGCAAAGGGCTCCTGCAGTAGGACAATGTGCCTCCCGACAGAGCCATCGGGATAGCATCCCGCAGAAGTTCCCATCCTGGAAAGGCTTCCCCGTTCACCGTACATGAACCCTGTGGAATATGTACAGTTACGGAAAAATTAATAGCAACTCTGGAAATTTCTGACGTTTTTGGGTTTTCAGTGTTGCTACAAAAGTAAATATGCAGATAATACTCACAATATATATCATTTTATAGCACATTTCATGCAGAAGCCAAATCAGTTTACAGAATGGGAACATCTTTAACAGAACTCAAGTTTTGAACAGAAATGTTCTGTGAAACAGAAACCATTGCAAAGCAATATATTCAAATACATATACGTACCTAATATTTCGTTGGGTGACCTTTTGATTTAACAACGGCTGCACACCTGTTAGGCATGGAGTCAACCAACTTACGCAACATATCGGATGAAATACAGTTGTGCCAAACGTCAGTAATTGTGTTAAACAGTTCCCCTTTACTTGTGGGGTGACGTTCGTGCACTTTTCTTTTCAGGATGCGCCACAAATTCTCAATTGGGTTCAAGTCTGGCAAATTACCAGGCCAAGGAAGAGACACAACATTGCCTAAAGACGTCACATAAGCTTTAATGAGTTTTGCACGGTGGCCTCAGGGCAAATTACCAGGCCAAGGAAGAGACACAACATTGCCTAAAGACGTTACATAAGCTTTAATGATTTTTGAACGGTGGCCTCAGGGCAAATTACCAGGCCAAGGAAGAGACACAACATTGCCTAAAGACGTTACATAAGCTTTAATGATTTTTGAACGGTGGCCTCAGGGCAAATTACCAGGCCAAGGAAGAGACACAACATTGCCTAAAGACGTTACATAAGCTTTAATGATTTTTGCACGGTGGCCTCAGGGCAAATTACCTGGCCAAGGAAGAGACACAACATTGCCTAAAGACGTCACATAAGCTTTAATGATTTTTGCACGGTGGCCTCAGGGCAAACTACCGGGCCAAGGAAGAGACACAACATTGCCTAAAGACGTTACATAAGCGTTAATGATTTTTGCACGGTGGCCTCAGGGCAAATTACCAGGCCAAGGAAGAGACACAACATTGCCTAAAGACGTCACATAAGCGTTAATGATTTTTGCACGGTGGCCTCAGGGCAAATTACCAGGCCAAGGAAGAGACACAACATTGCCTAAAGACGTCACATAAGCGTTAATGATTTTTGCACGGTGGCCTCAGGGCAAATTACCGGGCCAAGGAAGAGACACAACATTGCCTAAAAACGTTACATAAGCGTTAATGATTTTTGCACGGTGGCCTCAGGGCAAATTACCAGGCCAAGGAAGAGACACAACATTGCCTAAAGACGTCACATAAGCTTTAATGATTTTTGCACGGTGGCCTCAGGGCAAATTACCGGGCCAAGGAAGAGACACAACATTGCCTAAAGACGTTACATAAGCGTTAATGATTTTTGCACGGTGGCCTCAGGGCAAATTACCAGGCCAAGGAAGAGACACAACATTGCCTAAAGACGTCACATAAGCGTTAATGATTTTTGCACGGTGGCCTCAGGGCAAATTACCAGGCCAAGGAAGAGACACAACATTGCCTAAAGACGTCACATAAGCTTTAATGATTTTTGCACGGTGGCCTCAGGGCAAATTACCGGGCCAAGGAAGAGACACAACATTGCCTAAAGACGTTACATAAGCGTTAATGATTTTTGCACGGTGGCCTCAGGGCAAATTACCAGGCCAAGGAAGAGACACAACATTGCCTAAAGACGTCACATAAGCGTTAATGATTTTTGCACGGTGGCCTCGGCAAATTACCAGGCCAAGGAAGAGACACAACATTGCCTAAAGACGTCACATAAGCGTTAATGATTTTTGCACGGTGGCCTCAGGGCAAATTACCGGGCCAAGGAAGAGACACAACATTGCCTAAAGACGTTACATAAGCGTTAATGATTTTTGCACGGTGGCCTCAGGGCAAATTACCAGGCCAAGGAAGAGACACAACATTGCCTAAAGACGTCACATAAGCGTTAATGATTTTTGCACGGTGGCCTCAGGGCAAATTACCAGGCCAAGGAAGAGACACAACATTGCCTAAAGACGTCACATAAGCTTTAATGATTTTTGCACGGTGGCCTCAGGGCAAACTACCGGGCCAAGGAAGAGACACAACATTGCCTAAAGACGTTACATAAGCGTTAATGATTTTTGCACGGTGGCCTCAGGGCAAATTACCAGGCCAAGGAAGAGACACAACATTGCCTAAAGACGTCACATAAGCGTTAATGATTTTTGCACGGTGGCCTCGGCAAATTACCAGGCCAAGGAAGAGACACAACATTGCCTAAAGACGTCACATAAGCGTTAATGATTTTTGCACGGTGGCCTCAGGGCAAATTACCGGGCCAAGGAAGAGACACAACATTGCCTAAAGACGTTACATAAGCGTTAATGATTTTTGCACGGTGGCCTCAGGGCAAATTACCAGGCCAAGGAAGAGACACAACATTGCCTAAAGACGTCACATAAGCTTTAATGATTTTTGCACGGTGGCCTCAGGGCAAATTACCGGGCCAAGGAAGAGACACAACATTGCCTAAAGACGTTACATAAGCGTTAATGATTTTTGCACGGTGGCCTCAGGGCAAATTACCAGGCCAAGGAAGAGACACAACATTGCCTAAAGACGTCACATAAGCGTTAATGATTTTTGCACGGTGGCCTCAGGGCAAATTACCAGGCCAAGGAAGAGACACAACATTGCCTAAAGACGTCACATAAGCTTTAATGATTTTTGCACGGTGGCCTCAGGGCAAATTACCGGGCCAAGGAAGAGACACAACATTGCCTAAAGACGTTACATAAGCGTTAATGATTTTTGCACGGTGGCCTCAGGGCAAATTACCAGGCCAAGGAAGAGACACAACATTGCCTAAAGACGTCACATAAGCGTTAATGATTTTTGCACGGTGGCCTCGGCAAATTACCAGGCCAAGGAAGAGACACAACATTGCCTAAAGACGTCACATAAGCGTTAATGATTTTTGCACGGTGGCCTCAGGGCAAATTACCGGGCCAAGGAAGAGACACAACATTGCCTAAAGACGTTACATAAGCGTTAATGATTTTTGCACGGTGGCCTCAGGGCAAATTACCAGGCCAAGGAAGAGACACAACATTGCCTAAAGACGTCACATAAGCGTTAATGATTTTTGCACGGTGGCCTCAGGGCAAATTACCAGGCCAAGGAAGAGACACAACATTGCCTAAAGACGTCACATAAGCTTTAATGAGTTTTGCACGGTGGCCTCAGGGCAAATTACCAGGCCAAGGAAGAGACACAACATTGCCTAAAGACGTTACATAAGCTTTAATGATTTTTGCACGGTGGCCTCAGGGCAAATTACCGTGCCAAGGAAGAGACACAACATTGCCTAAAGACGTTACATAAGCTTTAATGATTTTTACACGGTGGCCTCAGGGCAAATTACCAGGCCAAGGAAGAGACACAACATTGCCTAAAGACGTTACATAAGCTTTAATGATTTTTGAACGGTGGCCTCAGGGCAAATTACCAGGCCAAGGAAGAGACACAACATTGCCTAAAGACGTTACATAAGCTTTAATGATTTTTGCACGGTGGTCTCAGGGCAAATTACCTGGCCAAGGAAGAGACACAACATTGCCTAAAGACGTCACATAAGCTTTAATGATTTTTGCACGGTGGCCTCAGGGCAAATTACCGGGCCAAGGAAGAGACACAACATTGCCTAAAGACGTCACATAAGCGTTAATGATTTTTGCACGGTGGCCTCAGGGCAAATTACCGGGCCAAGGAAGAGACACAACATTGCCTAAAGACGTTACATAAGCGTTAATGATTTTTGCACGGTGGCCTCAGGGCAAATTACCAGGCCAAGGAAGAGACACAACATTGCCTAAAGACGTCACATAAGCGTTAATGATTTTTGCACGGTGGCTTCAGGGCAAATTACCAGGCCAAGGAAAAGACACAACATTGCCTAAAGACGTCACATAAGCTTTAATGATTTTTGCACGGTGGCCTCAGGGCAAACTACCGGGCCAAGGAAGAGACACAACATTGCCTAAAGACGTTACATAAGCGTTAATGATTTTTGCACGGTGGCCTCAGGGCAAATTACCAGGCCAAGGAAGAGACACAACATTGCCTAAAGACGTCACATAAGCGTTAATGATTTTTGCACGGTGGCCTCGGCAAAGTACCAGGCCAAGGAAGAGACACAACATTGCCTAAAGACGTCACATAAGCGTTAATGATTTTTGCACGGTGGCCTCAGGGCAAATTACCGGGCCAAGGAAGAGACACAACATTGCCTAAAGACGTTACATAAGCGTTAATGATTTTTGCACGGTGGCCTCAGGGCAAATTACCAGGCCAAGGAAGAGACACAACATTGCCTAAAGACGTCACATAAGCGTTAATGATTTTTGCACGGTGGCCTCAGGGCAAATTACCGGGCCAAGGAAGAGACACAACATTGCCTAAAGACGTTACATAAGCGTTAATGATTTTTGCACGGTGGCCTCAGGGCAAATTACCAGGCCAAGGAAGAGACACAACATTGCCTAAAGACGTCACATAAGCGTTAATGATTTTTGCACGGTGGCCTCAGGGCAAATTACCAGGCCAAGGAAGAGACACAACATTGCCTAAAGACGTCACATAAGCTTTAATGATTTTTGCACGGTGGCCTCAGGGCAAATTACCGGGCCAAGGAAGAGACACAACATTGCCTAAAGACGTTACATAAGCGTTAATGATTTTTGCACGGTGGCCTCAGGGCAAATTACCAGGCCAAGGAAGAGACACAACATTGCCTAAAGACGTCACATAAGCGTTAATGATTTTTGCACGGTGGCCTCGGCAAATTACCAGGCCAAGGAAGAGACACAACATTGCCTAAAGACGTCACATAAGCGTTAATGATTTTTGCACGGTGGCCTCAGGGCAAATTACCGGGCCAAGGAAGAGACACAACATTGCCTAAAGACGTTACATAAGCGTTAATGATTTTTGCACGGTGGCCTCAGGGCAAATTACCAGGCCAAGGAAGAGACACAACATTGCCTAAAGACGTCACATAAGCGTTAATGATTTTTGCACGGTGGCCTCAGGGCAAATTACCAGGCCAAGGAAGAGACACAACATTGCCTAAAGACGTCACATAAGCTTTAATGAGTTTTGCACGGTGGCCTCAGGGCAAATTACCAGGCCAAGGAAGAGACACAACATTGCCTAAAGACGTTACATAAGCTTTAATGATTTTGCACGGTGGCCTCAGGGCAAATTACCGTGCCAAGGAAGAGACACAACATTGCCTAAAGACGTTACATAAGCTTTAATGATTTTTGCACGGTGGCCTCAGGGCAAATTACCAGGCCAAGGAAGAGACACAACATTGCCTAAAGACGTTACATAAGCTTTAATGATTTTTGAACGGTGGCCTCAGGGCAAATTACCAGGCCAAGGAAGAGACACAACATTGCCTAAAGACGTTACATAAGCTTTAATGATTTTTGCACGGTGGCCTCAGGGCAAATTACCTGGCCAAGGAAGAGACACAACATTGCCTAAAGACGTCACATAAGCTTTAATGATTTTTGCACGGTGGCCTCAGGGCAAATTACCGGGCCAAGGAAGAGACACAACATTGCCTAAAGACGTCACATAAGCGTTAATGATTTTTGCACGGTGGCCTCAGGGCAAATTACCGGGCCAAGGAAGAGACACAACATTGCCTAAAGACGTCACATAAGCGTTAATGATTTTTGCACGGTGGCCTCAGGGCAAATTACCAGGCCAAGGAAGAGACACAACATTGCCTAAAGACGTCACATAAGCGTTAATGATTTTTGCACGGTGGCTTCAGGGCAAATTACCAGGCCAAGGAAAAGACACAACATTGCCTAAAGACGTCACATAAGCTTTAATGATTTTTGCACGGTGGCCTCAGGGCAAACTACCGGGCCAAGGAAGAGACACAACATTGCCTAAAGACGTTACATAAGCGTTAATGATTTTTGCACGGTGGCCTCAGGGCAAATTACCAGGCCAAGGAAGAGACACAACATTGCCTAAAGACGTCACATAAGCGTTAATGATTTTTGCACGGTGGCCTCGGCAAATTACCAGGCCAAGGAAGAGACGCAACATTGCCTAAAGACGTCACATAAGCGTTAATGATTTATGCACGGTGGCCTCAGGGCAAATTACCGGGCCAAGGAAGAGACACAACATTGCCTAAAGACGTTACATAAGCGTTAATGATTTTTGCACGGTGGCCTCAGGGCAAATTACCAGGCCAAGGAAGAGACACAACATTGCCTAAAGACGTCACATAAGCTTTAATGATTTTTGCACGGTGGCCTCAGGGCAAATTACCGGGCCAAGGAAGAGACACAACATTGCCTAAAGACGTTACATAAGCGTTAATGATTTTTGCACGGTGGCCTCAGGGCAAATTACCAGGCCAAGGAAGAGACACAACATTGCCTAAAGACGTCACATAAGCGTTAATGATTTTTGCACGGTGGCCTCAGGGCAAATTACCAGGCCAAGGAAGAGACACAACATTGCCTAAAGACGTCACATAAGCTTTAATGATTTTTGCACGGTGGCCTCAGGGCAAATTACCGGGCCAAGGAAGAGACACAACATTGCCTAAAGACGTTACATAAGCGTTAATGATTTTTGCACGGTGGCCTCAGGGCAAATTACCAGGCCAAGGAAGAGACACAACATTGCCTAAAGACGTCACATAAGCGTTAATGATTTTTGCACGGTGGCCTCGGCAAATTACCAGGCCAAGGAAGAGACACAACATTGCCTAAAGACGTCACATAAGCGTTAATGATTTTTGCACGGTGGCCTCAGGGCAAATTACCGGGCCAAGGAAGAGACACAACATTGCCTAAAGACGTTACATAAGCGTTAATGATTTTTGCACGGTGGCCTCAGGGCAAATTACCAGGCCAAGGAAGAGACACAACATTGCCTAAAGACGTCACATAAGCGTTAATGATTTTTGCACGGTGGCCTCAGGGCAAATTACCAGGCCAAGGAAGAGACACAACATTGCCTAAAGACGTCACATAAGCTTTAATGATTTTTGCACGGTGGCCTCAGGGCAAACTACCGGGCCAAGGAAGAGACACAACATTGCCTAAAGACGTTACATAAGCGTTAATGATTTTTGCACGGTGGCCTCAGGGCAAATTACCAGGCCAAGGAAGAGACACAACATTGCCTAAAGACGTCACATAAGCGTTAATGATTTTTGCACGGTGGCCTCGGCAAATTACCAGGCCAAGGAAGAGACACAACATTGCCTAAAGACGTCACATAAGCGTTAATGATTTTTGCACGGTGGCCTCAGGGCAAATTACCGGGCCAAGGAAGAGACACAACATTGCCTAAAGACGTTACATAAGCGTTAATGATTTTTGCACGGTGGCCTCAGGGCAAATTACCAGGCCAAGGAAGAGACACAACATTGCCTAAAGACGTCACATAAGCGTTAATGATTTTTGCACGGTGGCCTCAGGGCAAATTACCAGGCCAAGGAAGAGACACAACATTGCCTAAAGACGTCACATAAGCTTTAATGAGTTTTGCACGGTGGCCTCAGGGCAAATTACCAGGCCAAGGAAGAGACACAACATTGCCTAAAGACGTTACATAAGCTTTAATGATTTTGCACGGTGGCCTCAGGGCAAATTACCGTGCCAAGGAAGAGACACAACATTGCCTAAAGACGTTACATAAGCTTTAATGATTTTTGCACGGTGGCCTCAGGGCAAATTACCAGGCCAAGGAAGAGACACAACATTGCCTAAAGACGTTACATAAGCTTTAATGATTTTTGAACGGTGGCCTCAGGGCAAATTACCAGGCCAAGGAAGAGACACAACATTGCCTAAAGACGTTACATAAGCTTTAATGATTTTTGCACGGTGGCCTCAGGGCAAATTACCTGGCCAAGGAAGAGACACAACATTGCCTAAAGACGTCACATAAGCTTTAATGATTTTTGCACGGTGGCCTCAGGGCAAATTACCGGGCCAAGGAAGAGACACAACATTGCCTAAAGACGTCACATAAGCGTTAATGATTTTTGCACGGTGGCCTCAGGGCAAATTACCGGGCCAAGGAAGAGACACAACATTGCCTAAAGACGTCACATAAGCGTTAATGATTTTTGCACGGTGGCCTCAGGGCAAATTACCAGGCCAAGGAAGAGACACAACATTGCCTAAAGACGTCACATAAGCGTTAATGATTTTTGCACGGTGGCTTCAGGGCAAATTACCAGGCCAAGGAAAAGACACAACATTGCCTAAAGACGTCACATAAGCTTTAATGATTTTTGCACGGTGGCCTCAGGGCAAACTACCGGGCCAAGGAAGAGACACAACATTGCCTAAAGACGTTACATAAGCGTTAATGATTTTTGCACGGTGGCCTCAGGGCAAATTACCAGGCCAAGGAAGAGACACAACATTGCCTAAAGACGTCACATAAGCGTTAATGATTTTTGCACGGTGGCCTCGGCAAATTACCAGGCCAAGGAAGAGACGCAACATTGCCTAAAGACGTCACATAAGCGTTAATGATTTATGCACGGTGGCCTCAGGGCAAATTACCGGGCCAAGGAAGAGACACAACATTGCCTAAAGACGTTACATAAGCGTTAATGATTTTTGCACGGTGGCCTCAGGGCAAATTACCAGGCCAAGGAAGAGACACAACATTGCCTAAAGACGTCACATAAGCTTTAATGATTTTTGCACGGTGGCCTCAGGGCAAATTACCGGGCCAAGGAAGAGACACAACATTGCCTAAAGACGTTACATAAGCGTTAATGATTTTTGCACGGTGGCCTCAGGGCAAATTACCAGGCCAAGGAAGAGACACAACATTGCCTAAAGACGTCACATAAGCGTTAATGATTTTTGCACGGTGGCCTCAGGGCAAATTACCAGGCCAAGGAAGAGACACAACATTGCCTAAAGACGTCACATAAGCTTTAATGATTTTTGCACGGTGGCCTCAGGGCAAATTACCGGGCCAAGGAAGAGACACAACATTGCCTAAAGACGTTACATAAGCGTTAATGATTTTTGCACGGTGGCCTCAGGGCAAATTACCAGGCCAAGGAAGAGACACAACATTGCCTAAAGACGTCACATAAGCGTTAATGATTTTTGCACGGTGGCCTCGGCAAATTACCAGGCCAAGGAAGAGACACAACATTGCCTAAAGACGTCACATAAGCGTTAATGATTTTTGCACGGTGGCCTCAGGGCAAATTACCGGGCCAAGGAAGAGACACAACATTGCCTAAAGACGTTACATAAGCGTTAATGATTTTTGCACGGTGGCCTCAGGGCAAATTACCAGGCCAAGGAAGAGACACAACATTGCCTAAAGACGTCACATAAGCGTTAATGATTTTTGCACGGTGGCCTCAGGGCAAATTACCAGGCCAAGGAAGAGACACAACATTGCCTAAAGACGTCACATAAGCTTTAATGATTTTTGCACGGTGGCCTCAGGGCAAATTACCGGGCCAAGGAAGAGACACAACATTGCCTAAAGACGTTACATAAGCGTTAATGATTTTTGCACGGTGGCCTCAGGGCAAATTACCAGGCCAAGGAAGAGACACAACATTGCCTAAAGACGTCACATAAGCGTTAATGATTTTTGCACGGTGGCCTCAGGGCAAATTACCAGGCCAAGGAAGAGACACAACATTGCCTAAAGACGTCACATAAGCGTTAATGATTTTTGCACGGTGGCCTCAGGGCAAATTACCGGGCCAAGGAAGAGACACAACATTGCCTAAAGACGTTACATAAGCGTTAATGATTTTTGCACGGTGGCCTCAGGGCAAATTACCAGGCCAAGGAAGAGACACAACATTGCCTAAAGACGTCACATAAGCTTTAATGATTTTTGCACGGTGGCCTCAGGGCAAATTACCGGGCCAAGGAAGAGACACAACATTGCCTAAAGACGTTACATAAGCGTTAATGATTTTTGCACGGTGGCCTCAGGGCAAATTACCAGGCCAAGGAAGAGACACAACATTGCCTAAAGACGTCACATAAGCTTTAATGATTTTTGCACGGTGGCCTCAGGGCAAATTACCGGGCCAAGGAAGAGACACAACATTGCCTAAAGACGTTACATAAGCGTTAATGATTTTTGCACGGTGGCCTCAGGGCAAATTACCAGGCCAAGGAAGAGACACAACATTGCCTAAAGACGTCACATAAGCGTTAATGATTTTTGCACGGTGGCCTCAGGGCAAATTACCAGGCCAAGGAAGAGACACAACATTGCCTAAAGACGTCACATAAGCGTTAATGATTTTTGCACGGTGGCCTCAGGGCAAATTACCGGGCCAAGGAAGAGACACAACATTGCCTAAAGACGTTACATAAGCGTTAATGATTTTTGCACGGTGGCCTCAGGGCAAATTACCAGGCCAAGGAAGAGACACAACATTGCCTAAAGACGTCACATAAGCGTTAATGATTTTTGCACGGTGGCCTCAGGGCAAATTACCAGGCCAAGGAAGAGACACAACATTGCCTAAAGACGTCACATAAGCTTTAATGATTTTTGCACGGTGGCCTCAGGGCAAATTACCGGGCCAAGGAAGAGACACAACATTGCCTAAAGACGTCACATAAGCGTTAATGATTTTTGCACGGTGGCCTCAGGGAAAATTACCAGGCCAAGGAAGAGACACAACATTGCCTAAAGACGTCACATAAGCGTTAATGATTTTTGCACGGTGGCCTCAGGGCAAATTACCAGGCCAAGGAAGAGACACAACATTGCCTAAAGACGTCACATAAGCGTTAATGATTTTTGCACGGTGGCCTCAGGGCAAATTACCAGGCCAAGGAAGAGACACAACATTGCCTAAAGACGTCACATAAGCGTTAATGATTTTTGCACGGTGGCCTCAGGGCAAATTACCAGGCCAAGGAAGAGACACAACATTGCCTAAAGACGTCACATAAGCGTTAATGATTTTTGCACGGTGGCCTCAGGGCAAATTACCAGGCCAAGGAAGAGACACAACATTGCCTAAAGACGTCACATAAGCTTTAATGATTTTTGCACGGTGGCCTCAGGGCAAATTACCGGGCCAAGGAAGAGACACAACATTGCCTAAAGACGTTACATAAGCGTTAATGATTTTTGCACGGTGGCCTCAGGGCAAATTACCAGGCCAAGGAAGAGACACAACATTGCCTAAAGACGTCACATAAGCGTTAATGATTTTTGCACGGTGGCCTCAGGACAAATTACCAGGCCAAGGAAGAGACACAACATTGCCTAAAGACGTCACATAAGCTTTAATGATTTTTGCACGGTGGCCTCAGGGCAAATTACCGGGCCAAGGAAGAGACACAACATTGCCTAAAGACGTTACATAAGCGTTAATGATTTTTGCACGGTGGCCTCAGGGCAAATTACCAGGCCAAGGAAGAGACACAACATTGCCTAAAGACGTCACATAAGCGTTAATGATTTTTGCACGGTGGCCTCAGGGCAAATTACCAGGCCAAGGAAGAGACACAACATTGCCTAAAGACGTCACATAAGCGTTAATGATTTTTGCACGGTGGCCTCAGGGCAAATTACCGGGCCAAGGAAGAGACACAACATTGCCTAAAGACGTCACATAAGCGTTAATGATTTTTGCACGGTGGCCTCAGGGCAAATTACCAGGCCAAGGAAGAGACACAACATTGCCTAAAGACGTCACATAAGCGTTAATGATTTTTGCACGGTGGCCTCAGGGCAAATTACCAGGCCAAGGAAGAGACACAACATTGCCTAAAGACGTCACATAAGCTTTAATGATTTTTGCACGGTGGCCTCAGGGCAAATTACCGGGCCAAGGAAGAGACACAACATTGCCTAAAGACGTTACATAAGCGTTAATGATTTTTGCACGGTGGCCTCAGGGCAAATTACCAGGCCAAGGAAGAGACACAACATTGCCTAAAGACGTCACATAAGCTTTAATGATTTTTGCACGGTGGCCTCAGGGCAAATTACCGCGCCAAGGAAGAGACACAACATTGCCTAAAGACGTTACATAAGCGTTAATGATTTTTGCACAGTGGCCTCAGGGCAAATTACGAGGCCAAGGAAGAGACACAACATTGCCTAAAGACGTCACATAAGCGTTAATGATTTTTGCACGGTGGCCTCAGGGCAAATTACCAGGCCAAGGAAGAGACACAACATTGCCTAAAGACGTCACATAAGCTTTAATGATTTTTGCACGGTGGCCTCAGGGCAAATTACCGGGCCAAGGAAGAGACACAACATTGCCTAAAGACGTTACATAAGCGTTAATGATTTTTGCACGGTGGCCTCAGGGCAAATTACCAGGCCAAGGAAGAGACACAACATTGCCTAAAGACGTCACATAAGCGTTAATGATTTTTGCACGGTGGCCTCAGGGCAAATTACCAGGCCAAGGAAGACACACAACATTGCCTAAAGACGTCACATAAGCTTTAATGATTTTTGCACGGTGGCCTCAGGGCAAATTACCTGGCCAAGGAAGAGACACAACATTGCCTAAAGACGTCACATAAGCTTTAATGATTTTTGCACGGTGGCCTCAGGGCAAATTACCAGGCCAAGGAAGAGACACAACATTGCCTAAAGACGTCACATAAGCGTTAATGATTTTTGCACGGTGGCCTCAGGGCAAATTACCGGGCCAAGGAAGAGACACAACATTGCCTAAAGACGTCACATAAGCGTTAATGATTTTTGCACGGTGGCCTCAGGGCAAATTACCAGGCCAAGGAAGAGACACAACATTGCCTAAAGACGTCACATAAGCGTTAATGATTTTTGCACGGTGGCCTCAGGGCAAATTACCAGGCCAAGGAAGAGAGACACAACATTGCCTAAAGACGTCACATAAGCTTTAATGATTTTTGCACGGTGGCCTCAGGGCAAACTACCGGGCCAAGGAAGAGACACAACATTGCCTAAAGACGTTACATAAGCGTTAATGATTTTTGCACGGTGGCCTCAGGGCAAATTACCAGGCCAAGGAAGAGACACAACATTGCCTAAAGACGTCACATAAGCGTTAATGATTTTTGCACGGTGGCCTCGGCAAATTACCAGGCCAAGGAAGAGACACAACATTGCCTAAAGACGTCACATAAGCGTTAATGATTTTTGCACGGTGGCCTCAGGGCAAATTACCGGGCCAAGGAAGAGACACAACATTGCCTAAAGACGTTACATAAGCGTTAATGATTTTTGCACGGTGGCCTCAGGGCAAATTACCAGGCCAAGGAAGAGACACAACATTGCCTAAAGACGTCACATAAGCTTTAATGATTTTTGCACGGTGGCCTCAGGGCAAATTACCGGGCCAAGGAAGAGACACAACATTGCCTAAAGACGTTACATAAGCGTTAATGATTTTTGCACGGTGGCCTCAGGGCAAATTACCAGGCCAAGGAAGAGACACAACATTGCCTAAAGACGTCACATAAGCGTTAATGATTTTTGCACGGTGGCCTCAGGGCAAATTACCAGGCCAAGGAAGAGACACAACATTGCCTAAAGACGTCACATAAGCTTTAATGATTTTTGCACGGTGGCCTCAGGGCAAATTACCGGGCCAAGGAAGAGACACAACATTGCCTAAAGACGTTACATAAGCGTTAATGATTTTTGCACGGTGGCCTCAGGGCAAATTACCAGGCCAAGGAAGAGACACAACATTGCCTAAAGACGTCACATAAGCGTTAATGATTTTTGCACGGTGGCCTCAGGGCAAATTACCAGGCCAAGGAAGAGACACAACATTGCCTAAAGACGTCACATAAGCGTTAATGATTTTTGCACGGTGGCCTCAGGGCAAATTACCAGGCCAAGGAAGAGACACAACATTGCCTAAAGACGTCACATAAGCGTTAATGATTTTTGCACGGTGGCCTCAGGGCAAATTACCAGGCCAAGGAAGAGACACAACATTGCCTAAAGACGTCACATAAGCGTTAATGATTTTTGCACGGTGGCCTCAGGGCAAATTACCAGGCCAAGGAAGAGACACAACATTGCCTAAAGACGTCACATAAGCTTTAATGATTTTTGCACGGTGGCCTCAGGGCAAATTACCGGGCCAAGGAAGAGACACAACATTGCCTAAAGACGTTACATAAGCGTTAATGATTTTTGCACGGTGGCCTCAGGGCAAATTACCAGGCCAAGGAAGAGACACAACATTGCCTAAAGACGTCACATAAGCGTTAATGATTTTTGCACGGTGGCCTCAGGGCAAATTACCAGGCCAAGGAAGAGACACAACATTGCCTAAAGACGTCACATAAGCGTTAATGATTTTTGCACGGTGGCCTCAGGGCAAATTACCAGGCCAAGGAAGAGACACAACATTGCCTAAAGACGTCACATAAGCGTTAATGATTTTTGCACGGTGGCCTCAGGGCAAATTACCAGGCCAAGGAAGAGACACAACATTGCCTAAAGACGTCACATAAGCGTTAATGATTTTTGCACGGTGGCCTCAGGGCAAATTACCAGGCCAAGGAAGAGACACAACATTGCCTAAAGACGTCACATAAGCGTTAATGATTTTTGCACGGTGGCCTCAGGGCAAATTACCAGGCCAAGGAAGAGACACAACATTGCCTAAAGACGTCACATAAGCGTTAATGATTTTTGCACGGTGGCCTCAGGGCAAATTACCAGGCCAAGGAAGAGACACAACATTGCCTAAAGACGTCACATAAGCGTTAATGATTTTTGCACGGTGGCCTCAGGGCAAATTACCAGGCCAAGGAAGAGACACAACATTGCCTAAAGACGTCACATAAGCGTTAATGATTTTTGCACGGTGGCCTCAGGGCAAATTACCAGGCCAAGGAAGAGACACAACATTGCCTAAAGACGTCACATAAGCGTTAATGATTTTTGCACGGTGGCCTCAGGGCAAATTACCGGGCCAAGGAAGAGACACAACATTGCCTAAAGACGTTACATAAGCGTTAATGATTTTTGCACGGTGGCCTCAGGGCAAATTACCAGGCCAAGGAAGAGACACAACATTGCCTAAAGACGTCACATAAGCGTTAATGATTTTTGCACGGTGGCCTCAGGGCAAATTACCAGGCCAAGGAAGAGACACAACATTGCCTAAAGACGTCACATAAGCGTTAATGATTTTTGCACGGTGGCCTCAGGGCAAATTACCAGGCCAAGGAAGAGACACAACATTGCCTAAAGACGTCACATAAGCGTTAATGATTTTTGCACGGTGGCCTCAGGGCAAATTACCAGGCCAAGGAAGAGACACAACATTGCCTAAAGACGTCACATAAGCGTTAATGATTTTTGCACGGTGGCCTCAGGGCAAATTACCAGGCCAAGGAAGAGACACAACATTGCCTAAAGACGTCACATAAGCGTTAATGATTTTTGCACGGTGGCCTCAGGGCAAATTACCAGGCCAAGGAAGAGACACAACATTGCCTAAAGACGTCACATAAGCGTTAATGATTTTTGCACGGTGGCCTCAGGGCAAATTACCAGGCCAAGGAAGAGACACAACATTGCCTAAAGACGTTACATAAGCGTTAATGATTTTTGCACGGTGGCCTCAGGGCAAATTACCAGGCCAAGGAAGAGACACAACATTGCCTAAAGACGTCACATAAGCGTTAATGATTTTTGCACGGTGGCCTCAGGGCAAATTACCAGGCCAAGGAAGAGACACAACATTGCCTAAAGACGTCACATAAGCGTTAATGATTTTTGCACGGTGGCCTCAGGGCAAATTACCAGGCCAAGGAAGAGACACAACATTGCCTAAAGACGTCACATAAGCGTTAATGATTTTTGCACGGTGGCCTCAGGGCAAATTACCAGGCCAAGGAAGAGACACAACATTGCCTAAAGACGTCACATAAGCTTTAATGATTTTTGCACGGTGGCCTCAGGGCAAATTACCAGGCCAAGGAAGAGACACAACATTGCCTAAAGACGTTACATAAGCGTTAATGATTTTTGCACGGTGGCCTCAGGGCAAATTACCAGGCCAAGGAAGAGACACAACATTGCCTAAAGACGTCACATAAGCTTTAATGATTTTTGCACGGTGGCCTCAGGGCAAATTACCGGGCCAAGGAAGAGACACAACATTGCCTAAAGACGTCACATAAGCGTTAATGATTTTTGCACGGTGGCCTCAGGGCAAATTACCAGGCCAAGGAAGAGACACAACATTGCCTAAAGACGTTACATAAGCGTTAATGATTTTTGCACGGTGGCCTCAGGGCAAATTACCAGGCCAAGGAAGAGACACAACATTGCCTAAAGACGTTACATAAGCTTTAATGATTTTTGCACGGTGGCCTCAGGGCTAATTACCAGGCCAAGGAAGAGACACAACATTGCCTAAAGACGTCACATAAGCTTTAATGATTTTTGCACGGTGGCCTTAGGCTGAATCGTCCTGGAAGATGTATGACTGACCCTGGAACAAATCACGTCCTGAAGGCACCATCTTTTTCTGGAGGATACTTTTGTACACCTGTGCATTAACACATGGATTCTGTCCACTCCAGCAGCATCAAAACATCCCCAAATCACAACACTACATGGATACTTTCTTGTCTTAAGTGTACAAGAGAAATGCAACGCTCGTTATTTCCTCGAAACACTCGGTACCCCGCGTCGTTTCCATCGATGTTCAATTTTGCGTCATCACTAAATAGCACTTGACGCCACCTATCAGTGTTGCACTCCTTATGTTCCTTTGCCCATTCTACACGTTTCTGTTCATTGTACATTGGTTAGCAATGGCTTCTTTACCGCGCTATGAAACGTCAGACCCATAGAACGTAATTTCTTCCTCACTGTTCGAGGACAAACAACAGTACCACAGCTCTCCCGCAATTCTCTGGTAAGAACTGTTGACCAGACGAACCTGTTTCGCAGGAATTGTTTTCATTTTTCGGCCACATTTCCCCAGCCTGCCATTCTTGATTCCACCGATATAACGAATCTTCGCCAGCTGCCGTCCAACTGTATTTTTGTGCACCCCAGTTATCCAGGCAATTTCTGCATTGCTTTTGCCGAATTCGCTTAAGTCACCATTCGCGAAGCTTTTCGTGGTGAAATATCACCTAATCTTCCCATAACTGCAATACTGTTTGCACAGAACAAACGAAATGCACTCTCAACTTCAGATTTGCACTGCAGTCCACAGGAGTAACGACTACACACTCACCAATGCAAACGAAATACCGACGCGCACTGCGAAAACGTCTGAAACCCCAGTGAGGATGCAGGATTTGTCATTTTTATGTAGGACTTCCGTCCACAGGGAGTAGAGTTTAGGTCCCAGCCACCTACAGCGAGATCGCCTTTTGGGCAGGACACAGAAACGGAAGGAATGAGAGCAAGTCTAGCGACTTTGACAGAACAGTTTGTAGTGAGATTAGAGTACAGTAGATGGCGCCACCGTACAAGTACGATATTGCACATAGATGGGTGAGAGAATTTCAGGGGGGACATAGGAAAGGATACCCATTTTACCAGTGGGTCCAGCCTGGGGGCCGTCACTTTACGTGCTCGTCCGATGCACGGCGGATATTCAGCGATTGTTAGTAAATCACACCATCTCTGAAAGATCAGCCCAGGCTTGAACCTGGGGACCCAGCATCGATAGTCTGAAACACTAACCACTAAGCCATCCGCGGCTCTGTCTGAAACCCCACGCACATCGCCTGACCTTTATATCGCCTGTACGCGGACGTACAAGAAAACTCTGTCGGTTTGTAGCAACGACGATGGCATTTCACATAACGAAATGTGCTTCCTTCGCAGCACCTTTCTGCTCATAATTGAGTTCCGTTAAAGATATTCCCATTCTGTAAACTGAGTTGGCTTCTGCATGAAACGTGCTTTAAAATTATATATACAGGGTGCATAGGAAAGTCCCTTTAGCCTGGAATAACTTGCGAACGGAGAGAGGTACAGTTATGCAAGAGAGATAACGCTATAGTAAGGTGACTACGCCCGATCGAATTCAACCAATAGCAGCGGCCCTAGTGGCGAAGTGCGGAGGTTAGCCATTGCAAATTGAAAACGAAAAGAGATAGAGCAAAATTTCCAACTACAAAGTTGTAGAACATCAATTAATTAGTACAAAACGGCACCTGTTTCACACGGATAAGATAAATTGTTGTCTGAATACCCTAAAATGTCCGACATCGAAGCGCGACCCTTTGTGTGAACGTTCGAAGGCAACAGGCATAGGTATCAACAAATAAAACACACAATTTATTGCATAAATGCGTACTTATGTCAATACAGTTTGATGACGTCAGACAAAACGAAAACAAAAAAGGCAAACTGGCGCACAGTGATAAGAGGTTAATGTTCAGTATGTTCGAAGAGTTCCCCATTGCCCACGATACACATTTGTATTCGTGAAAGTAACTCTGCATGCACATTCCTCAGCATTGAAGGTGTCACATTATTGCAAGCATCTGTAACACGACGACGTAGATCCAGCAGACTGGTAGGAAATCCAAGCTTACCATTCTCACGCAGCGAACGTAGACCTAAGCTTCTGATCAGGATACATCCTAATACTGATTTTTATATCGTAGGTACGGTACAACGTCACAATTTGCATTTGCATACGGCTACATTTGCGAAATGTGAATACGCAGATTCGAATCGTCGCGCCTCGATTTCGGACATTGAAGGGTATTCAGGCGACAATTTATCTTATCCGTGTAAAACAAATGTCGTTTTGTACTAATGAATTCATAGTCTACAACTTTGTATTTAGAAATTTTGCTCTATCTCTTTTCGTTTTCGATTTGCAATGGCTAACTTCCGCATTTCGCCACTAGGGGCGCTGCTATCGGTTGCATTCGATCGGGCGTAGTCGCTTTACTATACCGTTACTCACTTGCATAACTGTACCTCTCTCCGTACGCAAATTATTCAACGCTAAACGGACTTTCCTATGCACCCTGTATATATTGTGAATATTATCTGCATATTTAGTTTTGTAGCAACACTGAAAATCCAAAAAAGTCAGAAATTTCCAGAGTTGCTATTAATTTTTCTGTAACTGTATATAACACACTCCGTGGACAAAACATTAGAGACGCTTACCTAGTAGCGTGTTGGTCTTCCTCTAATGTCAATAACAGCATGTAGACGCCAAGGCATCGAATACACCAGATGCCAGAGAGTTTCCGGTCGTGAAGGCAGCCATCCCTGTTGCAGTACTGCCCACAACTCTGCCCGAGGCATCGGTTCAAGATTCCCTTTAACAGCATCCCAGACAGCTTCCTCAGGTTCTAAGTCGGAGGCCACTGGATGGTTCCAAATTCAGATGAGTATTCCTCAAGATATGCCTGAATGGTTGCGGCCCGACGGGGCTGCGGATTGTCCTGCTGTAACAGACCATCAGCCGCAGGATGTGCGAAGGCCGTGAAAGCGTGTACGTGATCAACCAGCACATGCTGGTAGCAAGTAGCGGTTAAAAACCTCTCCGGACACATCAAGCGACCTAATGTGCTTCATGCGAAGGCTCCCCAAGCCATGACAGAGCCACCACCGCCGTGAACAGAGCCGACCAGGCACGAATGGTCATGGCTTCATGCCGTTGACGGCTCGGTACAGCTTAAAACATAATTCATCTGACTTCACCACTCGGTGACACTCTGCAAAGTCTAGTTTTGATGTTACCGGCACCAGGCGATGCGTAATGTCCGATGACGAGCAGTCAACAGCAGCACACGAGTAAGGCGACGTCTTCCGTATCCCAGGGTGTTCACCATGAGCGGTACCCGTCGCTCCCTGACGCTGCTTGGCCCTCTGACATTTAATCTGAATGTGATTTGTGCCGTCGTTGCCAAGCGATCAGTCTGTACGAGCCTGCATATCCTACGTTCACCCCGGTCATCAATAGCGTGTGGTCGACCACCGTTTGCTCTCTGGGCTCTGATATTTCCGTCGATGGTATACTGGTCATCAATGGCGTGTGGTCGGCCACCGCTTGCTCTCTGGGCGCTGGTACGTCTGCCGATGATATACTCGCGGTACACCCTTGATTCGGTTGCCCTCGGGAACCCTAGGGTTCTTACCACTTGGGTGATAGAATGTTCCATCTGTCTTGGGCAGACAATGCATTCATAACCAAAGTCGCTCAGATCACTACGTGTACCCATGTTATCGATGTTCGTCGATTGCAATATACTGTTGAGAAGCCCTGCTGTCCACTTATTTATTGCCCGCTTTGAGAACTTTTCCAAATCGGAGTTTTAGAAGTACAGATATCGGGAAAAAAGCAATTTACACTTTTACTCCCTAGCGGAAAATCTATGAATTACTTGAAAACCTTGAAATTATATGAGGAACATTTCGCACAGGAAACGCTTTCCAAGAAAGGTAGAATTTTTCAAATCAGTCACTTAGAAGCAGAGATATCGCCAAAAATACGCCATACTTCTACACCCCCTATCGGGAAAACTATGCATTATTTCAGCAGGAGGTATTCTCAGAGGTTTTCCGAGGTGAGTGGTATCGGTCCACGAATGATTTTTTTCTATCGAGTTTTCGGAAGCTTAGATTCTGCAAATAGATCAGAAGCAGAAATAGACGCTTACGCCCTCTGGTTGGCAAACCATTCTTTGTCAAAAATTATATTATGTGCAAAACATTAAGGAGCTGTTTCCGATCTAGGATGACAATTTTAAAATCGGATATCAGGGGAAATGCAATTTTCCTTTACTCCCTCTAGCGGAAAATCTATGCATTATACTTGAAAAAGAAACTGTATCTAAATTCGTTTTTCTTATAAATGGCATCGAAAGAAAGAAGGAGTTTTAGCAATCTGATATTTAAAAGCAAATGTATGCAATAAAATACATTTTAAATTCTATATCTTCTGCGTGTGCTTTTGGACATAAAGAAAAGAGTTAACTCCAGTTCCTGTGCCTTCCACGTGAACTTGATAGCGATACTTTCTGCAGTTCTCTGCGATGCTTAAAACTCTTTAAGCGGCCCATGTACCTGAACCAAGGGGTGTCCAAAATTTTCTGGGATACCCAAGGCCTGGTTATACGAAAACTACGGCAAAACAATTCCTTTTCCGCTCTCATCTCAGTTGTACCGATTATAAATCTTTCGCGGGAGATAACTGCTCCTTCATAAACCTGAGTCTTGAAAACTACAGAAGGATTCCCTTATAATCTTTAGTCTGCAGCATATAGTCTGATTCCCTAACATTTCGTGATTCTCTGCTCCATTACCCAAGGAATGATTCGGAAGAACTAGTTTCTCGGACACGGACATCATGACAATGCGTGGAAGCAAGTGACCCACACATCTTTTCTCTTCTCTGTTGCGATGCTTTCACGCGCACTTGCACAACACCGCCACCCTTTGACACACGCACGTACACCTCTTGGTTGCGCGAGCTTCTCTTTTCTCCGTAAGATGAGCTACCCTTCAGAGTTGCTTACGGGGGAGGGGAGGGGTACTGATGGTTTCGTACCGATGTCATTGGAGTTCCAAACCTGGGTTTCGTTCTCGGATCCGCTTCTCCTTAGTGCTAGAGGACTTAAAAATATTAGCTCGCCGACTTCTTAATTTCTCCGCTGCTTTGTACTCCTTTACTGAGCCAACGAGGTGTAAATTTCCATTCGGCTCACAGCTGCTTTCTCACGCAGATACAAACATTTTGCTTTCTTCACGGCATTCTTTGCCTATTCCTGATCCCTTGAGTTTCTAACCTTCATTTTTAAAATGCGGGAGATTCGCTGCTTCTTTTGCCAAAAATATAGCAGCCCAAAGACACCAGGTCTTTCAAATCGGCGATCATACCAAGCAACTACCGCTTTGTTCTCTTGTCGCAAACGCCGAGCAAGCACACACAAAGAGAACAATGGTCTTTTTAAACATTCACCTAAACAATAGACAAATTTACAAATTTTCACTGATCTATTTCCGCTTTATGCCTTGACCTCTTTTAACGCCGATCTACCTCACAATGAAACTTCTAAAATTCTTTAGTTTCCGAAAAGCTTCCTCCCCTTTATGATCGAAATGCAATAATTTAATGGTCAACACACGCACGTGCAAAGACAGTCATTTTTTTTTTATGACACGACTAACGCCTGCCCCACACTTCTATTCGTTTTTTTTTTTTTTTTGAGAGCTCCTAATTAAGCCTCTGTAAAACGCAAAATTAATTAATTACTAATCCATTTACTACTTCCACCACGCCCATTAATTTCAGAATTAATGGGAGGGGGTCGTAACAATGCTATCGTTTATCAATCACAATCACCGCTGTTACCGGTTACTTCAGGGGTTCCTCACGGCTCAGTTCTGGGTCCCTAATTATTTATTTATATATCAATGATATTTTTAATATAACATCTAACAACGATATAATTCTTTATGCAGATGATATGATACAACAATATTATTAACTGGGAAAAATCTCAGCGAAATGGTTATTCAAGCAAATCTTCAATTACAAATTTACTCAGAATGGTTAACATATAATGAACTTATAATTAATGTTAGTAAAACCTAATTGCTTTGTTTTTACCAGACAGAAAATATTACAAACAAAAGTTCCATATTTACTTTTCTATAATACACCCATTGATATAGTACAAAGTTTTGAGTATCTGGGAATTATTTTAAATCCTGACCGAAGATGGAATAACATATAGATTCAATTGCAAATCGAATCTTTAAAAATATTGGGATTGTAAGCAAAATTATATCAAGTCTAACTACTAAGCCACTTAAACTTTTATACTATACACTCATACAGTCACATACTAATTATTTCATTTCCTCATGGAGACAAACCACTGAAACCAATATCAATAAACTACAAATATTACAGAATAAATGCATAAGGTTATTAGACTTAAAAACAAATTCTGCTTCTCATGCCAAATTCCCACTTTTCGCTTCTCACCATACCCATGTCAACCCCAACAATTATGGAATTTTATCTGTTAAACAATTATTTGATTTCGAAATCGGTAAACTAATGTTCCAAAGAATAAAACAAAATTTATGCACAGATTTCATTGAATTGAATTTTCGTATTTATAACTATGAAACAGGACATAGGTAATTGTTAAGACCCATATGTTCAAATATAAGGAGTGATGCGACGGGAATCAGTAAGAGTCGGACGCAGTATGGGTAAGACGAAGAGTCTAAGCGCATATGATCGTGGGCAAATTTCCGGGGCCCGACGAATGGGTTACTCCATCTCGGAAGTCCTGCAGGTACTGGGATTTTCACGAGCCACTGTGTCACGATGCACCGTTAGTATATCGAATCCGGTAAAACCATCCCTGCAAGGGCCAACTGCCGTGGACAACAGCGTGTGCATGAGCGGGGTCATCGTCGGCTAGCTCGCATTGTAACAGCGGATAGACGGGCCACAGTGCAAGAAATCCCTCGGCAATTTAACGCTGGTGCACAAAACCGCGTAAGCAGCCACACCATCCAGAACCATCTCCTCGCTATGGGGTACAGAAGCCATCTTCCCACGAGGGTACCGCTGCTGACCGTACATCACAGGGTGCAAAGATTAGCATGGGCGCGGGAACATCACCACTGGACCCTAGACATGTGGGAAAATGTTGCCTGGACTGATGAGTCGAGATTCACGTTGGTACATGCGGATGGAAGGATACGAGTACCGCGCAAACTACATGAAGCGATGGATCCTTCTTGCCAGCAGGGTACTCTTCCAGCTGGTAGGGGTGGCATTCTCGTCTGGGGACTGTTTACAAGAACTGAAATGAAACCCCTGGTACGTGTGACATCGTCCCTCACAGGTCAACGTTACCGGGATATCCTGGACGACCATTGGTTCCCGTTTGTGCGTCTTCAACACCCCACTGGGGACCTCATCCTGCAACAAGACAATGCACCGTGCCATCGCTCCCGAATTGTATCCGAATGGTTGAATGAACACTCCACCGACGTGACCTCGCTTCCTTGGCCAGCTAGGTCACCTGACCTCAATCCCATCGAGCGCATCTGGGATGCCATCGAGAGAGATGTTCGAGGCTCTGACCCCCCCCCCCGGCCTCCATCAAATCTTCGTCAACTGTGGGAGCTTGTTCAGGGGTCGTAGATCCGTCGAGTCCATGCCGAGACAAATCGCCGCCGTCATCAGGACGAAAGGTGGTGCGACACGTTACTAGACAGATATCTCTAATTCAATTGCTCTTCAGTGTATATTTGGGAAATCAGGACTTTTGTTAGGACTATCTGAGGCATTTTCCCTGATTCTTCCTTGCTGTTCTCTATAATACAAAAATATTGATGTATATTCATAAATCCTACATGTAACAGCAAGAATAAAATTTATTATTATTATTATTATTATTATTATTATTATTATTATATTACACGAATGGCAATACCAGAATCGGAAATATTACTTTCTCAAAAACAGCCATCCTGTTCTTCTTTTTTTTTTTTTTTAAATCCTCCTAAAGAAGATTTTCCTAATTCGACTGAACGTGGAGCTACTCTGTGCGCAGACGGACGGACAAAGAGATATCAGAACAACATTTGTATACAGTGCGTCAAAGAATTTTTAAGACTGGGTCTGTAAAATGAAATAGAAACAAGAAATTATAATTTGTTTTGGTTTGGTTATATTTAAAATAAGTCCCTCTGGCCTCAATACACTTGTTACAGCAATTTAATAATGATTCGAATGCCATTTCGAGTTCACTTTGCGGAATTGCCTCCAAAGCACGCGTCGAAGCTGTTTGTATGGTTGAAATATCATAAAAAAAAAACACCCTTTCAATGTCATTTTAAGTTTTGGGAACAAATAAAGTTGCAGGGTGCTAAATCAGGCAAATACGGTGGATGATTCAACACACAGACGTTATTTTTCGCCAAAAATCTACGAACAAGGAGTGAGGTGTGACTGGGTGCATTATCGTGCAACAAACACCAACTGTTATCATCTCGATATTCTGGACGAATGAAACGAATTCTGCCCATCAAACGCCTCAAAACATTTAAATAAAACTCACCAGTAATTGTTTGTCCACTTGGAACAAATTCTTTGTGGATAATACCCTTACTATCGAAGAATGTAATGAGTATTGTTTTGATTTTCGATGGAACTTTTCTTGTTTTTTTTGGCTTGTGGCGAGTTTTTTGACTTCCATTCCGCACTTTGTCGCTTTGTTTTAGGATCACATTGAAAGCACCATGTTTCATCACCTGTAACAATCGATTTTAAGAAGTTTGGATCATTTTCAGCGGCTGAAATGATATCTCCTTATGTGCACTTCTCTTTGATTTTTGTTCATTGGTTAACGTGTGTGGAACAAATTTAGCACAGACTTTTGTTTTGCCCAAATCTTCATGCAGGATGGTTCGAATCGTTTCTTTGTGGATGTTTAAAGACTCTTCCATCATTCTTAGTGATGCACATCGATTGCTTGCCACGAAATCACACACTTTTTCAATAATCTTAGGTGTCCTAGATGAACTTGGTCTTCCGGTATGCTTATCATCTTCTAGCGTCTCTCTTCCGTCCAAAAAACGCTTGTGCTACAGGAAAACATTTGATCTACTTAAACGAAACTCACCGTAAACTTGTTTCATCATTTGGTACGTTTCCGAGGCACTTTTACCAAGTTTTGCTTTAAATTTAATAACAACCCTTTGTTTCATCTTAATAATTCAACATGAAAAAAATTTTACTTCTCTAATGAACGCCCGTTTCGTTTGAGTTACTTTGACAACTGCGCAGTACTTTTGGTAGAAAGCAAGCAGATGGTCACGGTTTATAACGCAATCGCGATTACACTGGTGGCGCCACCGTAGGCTGAAATCTATCGCCAGTCTTAAAAATTCTTTGACGCACTGTGTATATGCAGTGGCATCGAAACCATGAGGATTAGGGGGGCAACTGGAGTTTAGGAAAACTGGGCACCGGACATTTGGGCACATTCACTTTTAGAGCCATGAAATTGCTCTGCGTAAAAAATTATAGTGTTCGTATATTTCTCCCTCCCTACTTGAGTAAGGGGTGTGCACAACCCCCCCCTCCTCCATATCTCATTATCATTAAGAAAGTAAGAAATACTTATGATTTTCTGTCTGAAAGACGGGGCGGACATCTGGGCACCCGGACATTTCGGCACAAAATGTTTTTATTCCAATCACGTCACATTAATGTTTAAGTTGCCATATAAAATTTGCCGGCTCTTGGCCCCCTATGATGAGAATTTGATCGAGAAAACGTTCACCGTAAGACAGGTGCATTTATATTTAAATTTGAGGAAACAAAAGTACATTGGTAAATACAAAAAAGTTAAATAGCGCTATTCTTAAACCTACAGGTTTCAACGAAACAAAGCAGTTACTGCAAAACTCGTACTATGTTCGGAAAAGGATGACAAGGTGGTTAACAACGCTGCGCTTAGGATCTAAATATTTACATAACGTTTCATGTTATTAATATTTCTCTTTTACTGACTTAAGCACTAAATATTAATTACGATACCTTATCCGTACGGTGCACCATTTTGACAGTTTTTATTCAATCGATGTCCAAACTTTTACGTATCAACTCAAAGTAATGATATTGGGCTTTTTCTGGGGCACGAAATATTAATTCATAATCCCTAGGCTTTCAACCGTTTTTTTTTTTTTTTTTGATTGGAGGTTTAACGACCACCGTGAGCAACTCAATGGGCTATAAGCAGTCTCTCGTCCCTAATTTAGGGTCACTGGTTCCAGGGAAGGGAGAGAGCCAGTGCCGTAAGACAAACACAACATCCATGCCTCACCGGGATTCGAACCCGGACCCCGTTCGGACGAATGATCAGAGGCCATCGCTTAGACCACTGCGCCACCGGGGCGACTCAACCGTTTTTAGCACGTCTTTTGTAAAAAAAAAAATCGTGCTTATGTTATCGGTTTGTCCGTCCTTCCCCCTGTAGACACGATATCTCTGCAACTATTAGTCCGATTTGAAAAATTCCTTTTGCATTGAAAAGCTTGAAATATGCTAATGATGATCCTTCATTTCGTTTTTTTTTTACGATATACAATTTCGCCGCTAGAGGGCGTAAATGCCGATGATGTCGAATTCAAAAATACGTTTTATTCCACATATTTGCTTCTAAACATCCGATTGAAAAAATTATTTTATCTTTCGATTTCATTTATGTCGAAGAGTATTTTAGGTATAGTTACTTTTTTCAAATTGCGCATAGATTTTCCGCTAGGGGGCGCAAAAAAATTACATTTCCCCCGATAACTCTTCTTCTAAAACTCCGTTTTGAAATATTTTTTTCTTCAGCAGATACAGCTCCTGATGGAAACTCTTTTGCATATCATTTCCAGTTTTTAGTAAAGAATACATCGTAAGAGTTAATTTTTGCTTCTGATGTATTTGCCATAAAATCTGAGCTTCTAAATTATTGATTGAAAAAATTATTTCGTGGACTGATGCCACTCACGTCGACAAACGTTTTCGGAATATTTTCTTCTTAAAATATTCCATGGTTTCTTCACCAGGGGGCGTAGATGTATATCTTAATTTTGTCAATATCTCTACTTCTAGGAGTCCGATTTGAAAAATTCTTTCTTTGTTGGATAGTGTTTTCAGTGTTAGATGTTTTTCATATAATTTCACAAATTTTAAGTAATTCATAGACTTTCCGCTAGGGGGCGTAGCAGTAAATTGCGTTTCCCCCTATATCTCTGCTTTTAAATCTCCGATTTGAAAAATGCTTCCTGCATCGGATACAGCTCCTGATGGGAAATCGTTTGAACATAATTTCGGATTTTTGTAAAAAAAAAAAAAAAAATGGTTTGGCCACCAGGCGGCGTAAATTTTAATTTCCGCTTCTGATGTATTTGCAGTAAAATATGAGCTTCTAAATTCTCGATTGAAAGAAATGTCGTTTGTAGACCAATACTACTCATGTCGAGAAACCTTTTAGGAACATTTTCTTCTTAAAATAAAGCATGGTTTCTACTCCAGGGGGCGTAGAAGTATATCTTATTTTTGTCAATATTTCTACTTCTAGGGCTCCGAATTGAAAGATTCCTTCTTTGTTGGCTAGTGTTTTCGATGTGAAATGTTTTTCCTATAAATTCAAAATTTTCAAGTAAATAATAGACTTTCCGCTAGGGTGCACAAAGGTAAAGTGCGTTTTCTGCGTTATTTCTGCTTCTAAAACTCCGATTTGAAAATCTCTTCCTGGATCGCATTCAACACCTGATGAAAATATTTTTCATATAATTTTTAATGTTTGATGAAGAACGGTTTGGCCACCAGGGGGGCATGATTTTGCTAGGAATATATCAGAAGCAGTGTTAATTTCTGCTTCTGATATATTTGTAGCAAAATCTGGGCTCCTGAAAATTCGACTAAACATTATTTTTTCTTGGACCGATACCGGTCATATTGAAAATTGAGAATACTTTCTTCCTAAAATAATGCATGGTTTTCCCACCAGGGGACATAAAGTCACATCTTATTTTTGTCGATATCTTTGTTTCTAAGAGTCCGATTGGAAAAACTATTTCTGTTTTGGAGAGCGTTTCCGGTGCGAAATGTTTCTCATATAAATTAATGTTTTTCTTAACGCACAAGTCTGCAACCAGAGGGGGTAAGCTCACGATTCCGTTTACAGTAATATCTGAAGAATTAAAAACCCGATTGAAAAACTTCTTTCTTCTGTCAGATACTATTGTTTTCCATACCGGTTCCATTGACTTTGAATAGCTTTGATAAATTTAATTTGCGTCAGAACGGATTCAAAAGACGTGCTTATTACACCCGAAAATTCGGTGTCATCTTTCTTTTTATTCTGATCATGTCATATTTACAACGTTTATGTATCAACTCAAGTTAATAATATTGCGCTTTTACTTAAGCACTAAATATTATTTCACAGGCTTAGAGCTAGGGCTTGTGAAATAATATTTAGTGCTTAAGTTAAAAGCGCGTATAACGTAAGCCTTTTTCGTGAGCAAGATTGGTGTTGCGCTATGTCTAAAACCATGTCTAAGGAAATGTTAAACTAAAAGAGAATACGATGCAATGGTTCCTGATTAAGCTTTTAACGGCCACACGAAACATAAAAAGAAGTCAGACTTACGATAACCCTTTATTGGTCCAGCAAATTGAAGACATCCACAATATGGCACTACAAATGTAAATTTCACATTTATCTTAACAGCGACCGAACATCTCCACACACACATAGACTAAGCAACTGTTGTATCGTCCTTTTTATCTATCGTTCTTGTATTATCACATTCATACGTTACTCACTCTGATCTCAATTGCGTTGCCCACCTCATTCCTGTGAGAGAGAAGATATCAACGTTAAGTTAGAAAAGTGTAAAGGAGAACAAACCCAAATTTACATAGGAAAAGGAACTAAAAATGAACGTTATTTTGGAATATACGTCACACGCAATATTACTGACTTGGGTTGATATGTAATCGTTATGAATATGGCATGGTTGTAATAAAAACTGTTACAAAAGGCCTAGGGCCTATGAAATAATATTTATTGCCTGAGCAAAAGCACAATATTATTATCTTGACTTGATACGTAAACGTTGTGAATATGATATTGTTAGCGTATTTAAAAAATCCCACTTTGTCATCTTTTTCCGAACATAGTATGGGTTCTGCTGTAATTGCTGTCAAAATGGCTTACCGTACGGATGAGGTATCTTATTTAATATTTGGTGCTTACGTAAATAAAAGAGAAATATTAATAACTCGAAACGTTATGTAAATATTTAGAGCCTAAATGCAGTGTTGTTAAACACCTTGTCATCCTTTTCCGAACATAGTAGGAGTTCGGCAGTAACTGCTTTGTTTCGTTGAAACCCGTAGCTTTAAGAAATTTGTTATGCAAGCTTTTTTATTATTCATGAATGTACTTTTTACCCCCCAAATTCAATTATAATTGGCATATTCGGCCCCTAAACTTTTGTGCCCAAATATCCGGGTGCCTAGTTGTCTTGTGCCCAGTTGTCCGAGCCAAGGCAACTGCCCCCACACTCATTTGAGTGCAAGGGAGAAACATCACATTTTCCCCTTCACTTTTTCTTCCTTTTGAATTATGACTGTAATCAAAAAATCGAATTAATATTTCTTTCTTTTTCATTTCCTTTCATTTAAAATTCCTTTTGATAAAATAAAGCATTGTTTTCGAGTTTGATTATTAACTATTCAGAACTCTAAATTCCTAAGACTTTAGACGCGGGTTAAGCTCTCTACGCTTTCCCATTAAGGCTCCTGAGATGCTAATATTATTTACAGGCCCTAGGTCTTATCGCTTGTCCAATATGCGAAGAAAAATGTTTCACGAAGTACCAGTCTTATTAAAAAACAGTTATCCTGAAATTCCTGAAAATTATTGTGTTTTTATAAAAAAAACAGGAGCGTCTTCTATTTCATTTAAATGTAATAAAACAAGTCTTTCTTTGAGAAGAAAATGAAACGAGGAGAGGGAAAAAGGAATGAGATATGTTTTTATCTTTATATTGTTTGATGTATAACATAAGAGTTCGTGTGGGATTTATATACCAATGTGGAGGTGTTAAAGTTAATGTAATTTAACATCGCTTATAATATTAATAAAGCGCTTTATTTTAAAAAACCATATAATTTCGATATAAATTTTAAGGTTTATGTTAATTTATATTTTATCGCTACAATCGTTTTATCTGTAGCATGTTCAAAATGACGTCATCGTCTTGTTTTACAAAATCGCAATAAGTTTCATGATCTGACCAAAAATGCATATCCTGATATCTTGCCTCCGTTGCGAAAAAATAGTTCTGATGCCACTGTACGGGTATACAGTCAAACCTCGATTTAACGAATTTCAAGGGACCAACAGTCTCGTACACAAAATCGCGGAATTCGCTAAATCGAGGAAGCCTTTCGAATGAAACATTTAAATTAAGCTAGTTTTCATAACATAATACGTAAGCAGCTAAGTTCTCTTTCAGTGAACTTTAAATTACCTATAGTACTTTTAACTACGAAATGCATTATCAAAACTGATAGAATACGTACACATTTACTGTGAATATTAAATACATAATTCGTAGATATTAGACCAATATGTAACATCAAAATTTAAGCGTACTTTAAAACTGCGAGAAAAATATGATAGTGGATTTTTTTTCTGAGCATTTATCTTAACGATCTCAGTGTTATGAACTGCATGAAACAGAACATTAATTGGTATTAATTAACTTCTAAAAACAGAATATGTGTTGATTACCTTTTTACACTTTAGAAAACAAATAGATTGCTTATTTTTTCATGAACGTTTAGCTTTATGAATTGCAGCTTCAGTTTCATGAAGTGCATGAAAAACGTCATCATTAATATCGAAGCGCATCAAGTAGTTTTTAGCACATCCTTATACCGTTAGCAGCATCACCAAAGCAGCTATCTTTCAGTTCGGCTTCATCTTCTTCATCAGAATGTCACGTATTTATTTCGATCTGTTCATCCAAAACATCATCAAGGAATTGCATTTGCGTCATAATCAACATAATCGGAAAGCACAATACCTGATGACGCAATTTCACCTCATTCTGTAAGACCGTCATCAGCAAAATTATCAGCAGTATTTTCGGTATTGGGCCCACTTTTTTGTTGTTCACAACCTGAAGATTGCTTTGTTAAAGTAGTTTTTAATGGTATCTGTCGTAACTGCATTCCACGACTGTCGCACGAAATGCATTGCACCGAGAATGTTAACTTTAACTTTAGATGCATCATCCTTTGCCCCGATAACAGAAAGTATTTTTCGTATGAGAAACTTTCGACAATGACCTTTTAAAAGGCCTAATGACATCCAGAGGTTGTAATTCACTAGTACAATTTGCTGGGGAAAAATGACTTGAACACTTTTCAGTTTATGTGAATATGCGCGGCACACTGATCAACGAATAAGAGGACTTTTCTCTTTTTGCCTACATCTGAGTATCCAAGGTTTCTACATAATTTTTGAATAAAACTGTGGTAACACATGACTTTTTATTTGCTTCATGTTTCGTGGGCAAAGATTTTACATTTTTGAAGCAACATGGTTTAGCAGATTCGCCTATGATTAATGACTGCAATTTTTCTGACTCGGCTGCATTGGCAGCTAGAAGAACGGTGATTCTGTCTTTTGATTTCTTTCCTCCATGGCAGGTGTCATTTCGAGAACACGGTGTTTTATCCGCGTAGCCTCACTCCCCCTAATTCATTTCTCCTAATTCCCGTTTGCCCTAATCCCGTTCCCCCCAATGGCGTTTCCCCGAAATCGCTTTTACCCGAATTCCCATTTCCCCTAATTTCGTTTCCCCTAATCTCGTTTCCCCTAAATCTCGTTTCCCCTAATTCACTTTTGCCCTAAACACGTTTACCCCAATGGTGTTTCCCCGAAATCGCTCCTACCCGAATTCCCATTTCCCCTAATTTCGTTTCCCCTAATCTCGTTTCCCCTAAATCTCGTTTCCCCGAAATCGCTTTCACCCGAATTCCCATTTCCCCTAATTTCGTTTCCCCTAATCTCGTTTCCCCTAAATCTCGTGTCCCCCAATTCCCGTTTGCCCTAAACGCGTTTACTCCAATGGCGTTTCCCCGAAATCGCTTTTACCCGAATTCCCATTTCCCCTAATTTCGTTTGCCCTAACTCGTTACCCCTAAATCTCATTTCCCCTAATTCACTTTTGCCCTAAACACGTTTACCCCAATGGTGTTTCCCCGAAATCGCTTTTACCCGAATTCCCATTTCCCCTAATTTCGTTTGCCCTAATCTCGTTTACCCTAAATCTCATTTCCCCTAATTCACTTTTGCCCTAAACACGTTTACCCCAATGGTGTTTCCCCGAAATCGCTTTTACCCGAATTCCCATTTCCCCTAATTTCGTTTGCCCTAATCTCGTTTCCCCTAAATCTCATTTCCCCTAATTCACTTTTGCCCTAAACACGTTTACCCCAATGGTGTTTCCCCGAAATCGCTTTTACCCGAATTCCCATTTGCCCTGATTTTGTTTGCCCTAATCTCGTTTTCCCTAAATCGCGTTTCCCCTATTTCACGTTTGCCCGTATCAAGTTTTTCCTAATTCGCGTTTGCCTTATTTCGCGTTTGCTCTAATTTATATTTGTCCTAATTTTTATTAACCGAATTAAAACGGTGGGTCTTGATATCGCAAGAGAATTATTCTTTCCTTTCTTGTTGATGACTTCGATAATCATGCCAACAAAAGTGTAAAGAAGTGCACATGGTGAAGACCATTATACGGTTAGTCCTTAACGCAGCCATTGTATCCGTCACGCCCCCGCAGATAAAGTACTACATCGCACTAAACTTTTATTAAAGCAAGAAATAGAATTGTGAACGCAGAAGGCCCACTTTTTAAGAGTTCTTAGAGTACTAGACTCCTCCCCTCTCCCCATCCTTCGTCCCCTGGTGGCCAAACCGTTTTTACCAACAAATTAGAAACTATAATCCATACGATTTCACATCAGGAGCTGTATTTTACGCCCTTTAGCCAAAAATCTATGCGAAACATGAAAAAGTGACTATGCCTAAAATATAGTCTTCGACATAAACGGAATCGAAAGTTAAAAGTATTTTTTTTCAATTGGATGTTTAGAAGCAAATATATGGAATAAAATGTATTTCTAATTCAACATTACCTGCATTTACGCCCTCTAGCAGCGAAATTCTGCATCGTATAAAAAAAAACGACTAGTAGGATCATCATTTGCACATTTCAAGCTTTCCAACGCAAAAAGAATATTTAAAATCGGACTAATAGTTGCAGAGATATTGTGTCCACAGACGGACGGACGGACAAACAGAAAACATAAACACGATTTGTCTTACAAACTACGTGCTACAAATATCCTCTTACACGGCGCGGCAAATGTCCTTCGCTCGCCCTTGTTTGGATGGATGGATGGAGGGCTTTTGGAAGAAACAATACAATTTTAAAGAGCAATACGCCATTATGTCTCAAAACGTCAAAATGAAAAGTGTTTAATTAATGTACCCTTCGAGTTCTTACATATGGATGGGAGACATGGGTCTTAACTAAAAAAGACATAGAAAGGCTGCAGACAACTGAAAGAAGCATGGAGAGATACATGCTTGGTGCAACCAGGAGAGATGAGAAAAGAACTCATGAATAAGGCAAATGACAAGAGTGGAAGACATGTTCAGAGTAAAATCTTTGAAAAGGCAATCGGCTGGACATGTTGCCAGAAGAACGGACATCCGACGGACAACCGAAATTCTGGACTGGATTCCAAGGGACAGGAAAAGACCCAGAAGAAGACCTTGTTGGAGATGGGTGGATGAAATTGGAAAGCATACGTGAGTGAGATGGTGGAGACTGGGGCAAGACAGACCGTAGTGGAAGAAACTTGGTGAGATCTCCATTCATCCAGCAGTAGATTGATAATGGTTTATGATGATGATTAAATATACATATATTTTTCTAAATTTGACGATAAAAAATTACAAACAACGATTTTTCTCCTAAATTTGACGATAAATCCGATTTTCTTTCCAGAATTTTGGCGATAAAAGAAACGTTTTATTTCGCTCAACGAAAATCAGGACAAACATGAATTAGGGAAAACATGAATTTGGGAAAACGCGAATCAAGGCAAAGGAGAATTAGAACAAACTTGATACACTAAATGTTTTTAGGGGAAACTTTGGCACAGACAAACGTGTTAAGGGCAAACGTGAATTAGGAGAAACGAGATTAGGGCAAACGAAATTAGGGAAAATGGGAATTCAGGTAAAAGCGATTTAGGGGAAACGCCATTGGGGTAAACGTGTTTAGGGCAAACGTGAATTAGGGGAAACGAGATTTAGGGGAAACGCCATTGGGGTAAACGTGTTTAGGGCAAATGTGAATTAGGGGAAACGAGATTTAGAGGAAACGAGATTTAGGGGAAACGAAATTAGGGGAAACGAAATTAGGGGAAATGGGAATTCGGGTAAAAGCTATTTCGGGGAAACGCCATTGGGGTAAACGTGTTTAGGGCAAATGTGAATTAGGGGAAATGAGATTTAGGGGAAACAAGATTAGGGGAAACTAAATTAGGGGAAATGAGAATTCGGGTAAAAGCGATTTCGGGGAAACGCCATTGGGGTAAACGCGTTTAGGGCAAACGTGAATTAGGGGAAACGAGATTTAGGGGAAACGAAATTAGGGGAAACGAAGTTAGGGGAAATGGGAATTCGGGTGAAAGCTATTTCGGGGAAACGCCATTGGGGTAAACGTGTTTAGGGCAAATGTGAATTAGGGGAAACGAAATTAAGGGAAATGGGAATTCGGGTAAAAGCGATTTCGGGGAAACACCTTTGGGGTAAACGTGATTAGGGCAAACGGGAATTAGGGGAAACGGATTAGGGGAAACGGGTGTTCACCGTTTTATCTGACTGCAGGTTATAAAACAGTCCAGTTTCATCAGCATTACAGATGTCACACAGCATGTACCCTTCAATAATTTGAGGCACCTGTTCATTTTTTCACGTTTGTGCCGTCACGGGATCAACACATGCTTTCGCCCGATGGAGTTCTATATACTATGTTATGTGTAAGCTTAAAACGCTCAATCCATCCATTTGATGCGGTGAATTCCTTTATTTGAAGTTTCTGGGCAAGATGAACTTCTTTTTCCTTCAAAAGTGTTCCACTAATAGGCAAATTACTCCTACTAGCTCGTGTTTTTAGAATCACGTGACAAGAGCGTTTTCCAACTCAATCAGGGGCAATGCTTTCGTAGATTTCCTCTTACTCGAAAATTTCTCACACTTTGATGCACAGCTTTCAATTTCTTTTCTTTTTTTCATTATGGCACACAACGTTGACTTTGGAATTCAGAGTTTCTCTGCTACAGCAGTCTGTGATTCTGAATTCGCATCAAGTTGCGACAAAATGTCCATTTTTCCACATCGAAAATTTTTCACTTTTTTTTTAAATGATCTCACGAAATGCACTTATGCAGACTACAGTGATCAGTGAATTTCACTTTTAACTTTTCTATAGTGTTATCTATGTTCATCAAAACCTTATTCGTAAACGAGCTGTGTTGTTTAATTTGACCTGTAGATTTAACACTGAGAAGAAAAGAAGCGCAATTTGGGGAAGAATTCCAGAGGTTCAGGAATGGGTACGCACAATGTGTGTCCCCTGACTTCACAGAAAGCTATTGTTATGTCTGTAGCACAAAATACCCATGGTACTTTAGATTTTATCTCCTACACCGCCTTTCTTTTTCCTGTTTCCCACCCATGCAAGAAAACATTGCGCTCAGTAGTAGAAAATGACGGATCCGAGCTTAAAGTGGAGCCCATAGACTTAACATTAGGCTCCTTCTGGAGCAGGTGGAGCAAGCTGCAGCCGAGCGAACGGAGGGGGGCGTGGTCAGTAGCAGCCTCCAATTCCCCGCTGCAATTTTCCCCCTCGACTGAAGGGTGTGCTTATCTCCGAAGATAGTAGTATTTATTGGACTTTGTCGAATTTTGGGGAAATCAATGAAGGTTTATTCCTTTTTTTTTTTTAATTTAATGAAGGTTGTTTCTTTATTTATTTTCCCCTCTCTCGACCCCATCCCCTTAGATTATTGCTATGTAAAACGTTTTTTCCCTCGTAATTTGTTGATGTATTTTTTTTCAATTAATTTTCATGAATTCCTCATGTGTCTTCCCTAATGAAAATTATGTAGGGTAAGTATTATTTCTCTTTTTTTTCTCGAATAATACGGTCATGTCCTCATCTCAAGAAATGTTATTATGATATCTTATTTTTGTTCATAAATGTTTGATTTTGACGGATGGCAACGCCCGAGTGGGAAAGGGGTTGGATATAGGGGGATGGCAACTCGATGTGTTGCCCCCTAGCGGCGCTTCTTGGAACTTTCGATTGATCTTTGATTTTGAGGGATGGCAACGCCCGAGTGGGAAAGGGGTTGGATATAGGGGGATGGCAACTCGATGTGTTGCCCCCTAGCGGTGCTTCTTGGAACTTTCGATTGATCTTTGATTTTGAGGGATGGCAACGCCCGAGTGGGAAAGGGATTGGATATAGGGGGATGGCAACTCGATGTGTTGCCCCCTAGCGGTGCTTCTTGGAACTTTCGATTGATCTTTGATTTTGAGGGATGGCAACGCCCGAGTGGGAAAGGGGTTGGATATAGGGGGATGTCAACTCGATGTGCTGCCCCCTAGCGGTGCTTCTTGGAACTTTTGATTGATCTTTGATTTTGAGGGATGGCAACGGCCGAGTGGGAAAGGGGTTGGATATAGGGGGATGTCAACTCGATGTGCTGCCCCCTAGCGGTGCTTCTTGGAACTTTCGATTGATCTTTGATTTTGAGGGATGGCAACGGCCGAGTGGGAAAGGTGTTGGATATAGGGGGATACCAACTCGATGTACTACCCCTAGCGATGCTTCTTGGAACTTTCGATGGATCTTTGATTTTGGGGGATGGCAACGACCGAGTGGGGAAAGAGCACTGCGTAGGTGTTAGATATGATGATGCTTCTTGGAACTTTATTATTTCGATGGATCTTTTATTTTGGGAGATGGCAACGACTGAGTGGGGTCCGTTGGGAATTTCTGCATTTATTCCTGTGTTTTGCAAGCAAGATTTCTCCCCCTCTTCAATACTATTTTTCCCCCGGAGGAAATTTTTACGTAACGATGCTGGGGAATTTTCTTTCCAAGGGAATAAAAATGCTCCTAAGGTCTTATCGAGGTTCTAACTCACGATGATTTGGTTTCCAAAAATAGTCAGGGGGTCAAATGGTTTTCGTGTACTACGTATTCCCTATATATATTTTTTTAAATTACTTTTACGTTATTTCTTCATGTGTTTTTACATATTTTTTGCATGTTTTGAGGGAGTTTTTTCGTGTAGATGTAATGAATTTTCTGGGGAACTTTTCTTTTTCCTCCATTCAATTTTATTTCAGACCATGAGACGAGGAAATGCTTCTTTAGAAATGATTTCGTTCTTGTTCGCAGTAATTACTGGACATAGACTTCATGTTAATTATGAGTCTTTCACCCCTGCAATAATATTTTCTCGTAATTTTTTCGTATGTTCAAGAACTCTACAGATCTTTCCCAGTTAAAATTCTGCTCAAACAATATTTTCGGTCTTTATTTCCTTATAGCTTCCCAATTTCCGATATTTTTCTTCCTCTATCTTTGAAATTTCATTAAACTTCTGAATAGGTCAGGATTCTTTTTTTTTCTTGGACAAACTTATGAGTCCTTTTATTCACACTATCTTTTTTTTTTTTTTCATTTCATTTCAGCAAACGATTATTTTAGATGCAACAAATCGTCAGATTTTGGTTTCCTTATATAGCATATTTTCCAACCTGCTTAAAAATATTCCTCAAAGCTTGCATGTATGTCAAATATACATTTTTTTTATTCTTTCGTAGTTAGCCATACTTTTCGTGGACTGCCTCGACAGGAAAGCATTCAATGTCAAGACATACAATCTAAAACCTTTTTCTTTCGATGAAATTTGTATTCTTTGGGCTGAATAATTTTCTGTCTCGTCCAAAAAAACATTCATTCTAGAGGCAAAGCGACTAATTCCGTTCTTCCCATAAACATTATTTTTTTATTTATTTGATATTCAGAGTTGTATACATTTACTATCCAAAAAAGAGATATATTTAATGTAAAGGTATATTCTTCCAAGCTGGGGAAATATATGTATATATTAGTTCATTTCCAGTTAAAGGAAATGCATCTTTATATTTCAATATGAAAAAAGAAGCCCTATAAGTGAAAGCTCAACCTAAAGACGGATAGATTGTTCACACTCTCTCTACTCTATGACATTTCTTTACTGAATGAACCATGACCTTTTTTTTTCATGAACTGCTTTAAAATCTTCGTTCTCACTTTACTATTGTCAGATTCCATGTCCCTCCAGTTCTTTACTTATTCAATTTTAATTTATTAAGAGAGTAGAACTCTTTTAGGCTTTCGAAGTACTTTCAAGTCTTTCATTACGAAAATGTTCATTGTCATGAAAGAAGCCATAATCGAGATGATTTACTATCGTTTCAATGAAAGTGTTTACGCATTCATTGCTATGATGTCAGATTTCATTTTCTTATACTTCGAACAGAAATGAGTTTGAATCATTCGTCGAGAAAACATTTCTTTCATATATATATATATTTTTGCCTCCGAATCAAACGAACTCAAAAAATAAGAGACGCACTTTAATATTTTTTTCCTCTTATGAGAGGAATACGGGAATATGATACCAAAATTAAAGAATAAAGAATATCGACTTTCTTCTCAACACCTTACATCTACGTTTTTTTTTCATTTTTTTTTTATTTTCAATAAGCTATTTCTATATTTTTACAACTGAATAGAATTATTTATTGAAAAATTCTAAGTAAGACGAAAAATGGTTTTGTTGATTTCCTAAGAGGATGATTTTGGAAATTTTCGTTTTCTGGTAATTGTAAAAATCTCATAGAATAACATGGGAAAACTAGCATGTATAAAAGACTGTTTTGGATCGAGTAAATTGAAAGAATTTTACAAAATTCATTTCAGAAAAGTACATCCCTTCCTAGTGTCAAAAACGAATCACTTCGTTTTTTCTAAGATACACTTTGGAATCTTATAAAAGTGCATAGGGTCAAAAACGATTTTGATGATTTTACTAAGATGACAGATTTCGGATTTCTTATGATAGAAAATACAGTGAATTTCCCATTGAATAACATGGGAAACTGCGAAATTTAAGAAGCACGTTTTCGTTCAAGTAAAATATTTTAAAAGTCTTTTTTCGAATCAGTTGAAAACAGACAGGGTGTGTTTCTGAACAGTTCATTATTTCCTAAAATCAAAACGAATCACTTCGTTTTTTTTTTGTTCTTTTTTTTTTTCCTAATGTGCGTTTCTGAAAGAAGTAAAAATAGTTTAGGTAGAAAATTGGAAAGATATTTTTATGAATCCTAGACTGTTTATTTACGTATAGCTAGAGGGGTCTTCAGTGAGAGCACTTATTCTCTTTACAAACTAAGAGAATGAAGTGTAGTCAGTTTGAAAAAAATTCAAACTCCCCTAAATTTAGCCTTTTGTCCTGGTTTCGACTCAATACTGTAAAGCATTGCTCTCAGACCAGTTGAATTCCTGGTCCTTAATGAAATACATTAAGCCTTTCCCTTAAAAATAAGCAATCTCTTCTTCAATACCAGATCCCCAATAAATTTCTTTAAGAGTTATTCATTCACTCTTTTACTTTTAAAAACTTGAAATTCATTATTATTTAACTCATTACAAAAAATGAAACTCATTCATACAGAAAAAATATAAATGAATAAAAATAAATAAAGTAGTCCTAAAAAAGGACTGTTTTTCTGGGTCCCCTTCATACAGCTGCTCCATGATCGGTATAAGGAATTTTTTTTTTTACCTGCTAATATCTCAGCACATTAACTTCACAGTCTCTAGCAAGTTCTTTACAATTATGCTTTCCAAGAACGCTTTGGACGGGACATGGTCTCCAGTGACTGCAACAAAAGATTCTGCTAGAATCTTGGGGTTAAGCAATGCAACGGCATCATCGAAATACTTTTGCCACTTGGATTCGGGGGTGGCATATGCACAGCTGTGGGCCGTGATGTTTGCGAATATGCGATTTGGGGGTTGGTGGCACTCCATACAATAATATAAGTTATTGACATGTTCCTGAAGGCGATCCCTTACCATGTCAGCAAGCATGATGAAAAACTCTTCATCTGAGATGGAAGCAACAGGGGAAGAAGTCCTTGGATGGTGCAAAACAGCCTTTCTAAAGACAGGTCCAAATAGTAGTTGAGTAATGCTGTCCCATATTTTTCCACATTGATCAATAAGAGTTCCAAATTGTTGACAAGTCAGCTTTATCGGAACAGGATTCAATCGACGAAAACCATGAATTCTGGGAAAGCACTTCTAACGTGTAACTGCCAGAAGCATCTAAGAGGGAAGGACAGCAGGAAACAATAAGTTCACGATTAATCAAGATGTCACAATTCATGCCTTGAATCCAGTGTGATTTTCCCATGAATTTTCGGAACGTTGAAGCTGACATTGTTATTCCATTCTTAGAAGGGTAGAAAGATTCCCCATCTTTCCTATAACTTCGAATATGAACTCGGACCGTGTTGTTAAAATCGCATACTTTTGCAAACGTGTTTTCACCTAAATGAAAATGATGAGGTGCAAGATTTTTCATAGAAATTCTTGGGAGGATAACTTCTCCACACGATTTGGGCTTTAAAGGAACGGACTCACATACCTTCTTAGCGAGAGTAGCAGAAATTTCAGCACTTTGCTTCATCGTGGAAATGGAATCGCTAGCACTCAAAGCAACAGACAAAAATGAAGTGACTCGTTTGAAGACTAAAGACAAACTGAAGGAACAGCTCTTATTCTAAGTCAAAACTGAGAAGAGGTTGGAGTTCGTCACTTGTTTACTGTCATGGGTAAAGAACACTCGGTTATCTTCTTTCTAAAAGTCAAATTCAATCTAATGTTTGGAGCATTCTTTTGTCGAGGCAGACCATGACTCCAATACGAATTAGTTGGTGGCAGGATCTGTAGTAAAGTTCCAGATCTCAAAGATAAGGAAACTGGTTTAAACCCGTTTCGCTTGAAAACAAGAGTCTCTTTCCTGTCCGAGAGATACTGATGTAATACAAGACAAAGGATCTAATTCAGCTTCGTCATCATGGTGATCACCGATTTGGTTATCACCATTTCTTATAAAAGTGCATGGGGATCAAAAAACGATTTTGATGATTTTACTAAGATGACAGATTTCGGATTTCTTATGATAGAAAATACAGTGAATTTCCCATTGAATAACATGGGAAACTACGAAATTTAAGAAGCACGTTTTCGTTCAAGTAAAATATTTTAAAAGGTAATCAGTTGAAAACAGACAGGGTGTGTTTCTGAACAGATCATTATTTCCTAAAATCAAAACGAGTCACTTCGTTTTTTCCTAACGTACGTTTCTGAAAGAAGTAAAAATAGTTTAGCTAGAAAATTGGAAAGAATTTTTTATGAATCCTAGACTGTTTATTTTTTTATAACTAGAGGGGTCGTCAGTGAGAGCACTTATTCTCTTTACAAACTAAGAGAATGAAGTGTAGTCAGTTTGAAAAAAAATTCAAACTCCCTAAATTTAGTCTTTTGTCCTGGTTTCGACTCAATACTGTAAAGCATTGCTCTCAGACCAGTTGAATTCCTGGCCCTTAATGAAATACATTAAGCCTTTCCCTTAAAAATAAGCAATCTCTTCTTCAATACCAGATCCCCAATAAATTTCTTTAAGAGTTATTCATTCATCCTTTTACTTTTAAAACTTGAAATTCGTTATTATTTAACTCCTTATAAAAATGAAACACATTCACACTTTTACTTTAAAAAACTTGAAATAACTTCATACAAAAATGAAACCCATTCCCTTTTTTACTTTTAAAATTATAGAAAAAATAGATGATACAGAACATAGGTTCACTTTCTCATTCACACTCATGCATACAGAAAACAAAATTAAATAGTGCTATTTGAGCTGCATGGAGGTGTCAAGATGGGTGGGAAAAACCTCCATCTATCATTCAATTGGACTAAAACTGTTGAAGGATGTGAGCTATTCTCACTAGCTCCTCCAAAAAAAAAAAATAAAACCCTACATCCTAGATAAAGCAAAGAGAAAAATTAAAAATATTCTTACCGAGTCGAAGTCCAGGGGAGGTGTAGGGGAATTATTTCCTTTCAACATCTGTGATTCTAATAGCATGCGTTACTTCAAAGAAAACTTCGAGAAGCTGTGAGAATCTGATATCTCTCTTGCTACTATTATACTAGCAGAAGGATTGATAAGGAGGGATCATGTGATAACATACACGGAATAGAATGGTCTTTGAGGTCAACTTAAATCGACAGATCGCTCTATTTTATAAACTTTCCATTGTACAGGAAATAACATCTTTCTCAATCACCATAGTTCATGGGACCTTCTAAGGAGGTAAAAATATTCTAACGCGTATCTAATCAATGTTCTGTATACTTAAGACCAAGCGTAAATGGAATCGATAGCACTCTTCCTCCCTGAAGGAAATGACGTCTGCATACATCTCAAAATCCTTTGTTCCCTAAGTCAAACGCATGGAGGGAAAATCAAGTAATCTTATCTGTATTCCTTCGTTGAAAGTGTAATGCTGATTCGAATTTAACTTGAGAAAGGAAATGTTTTGTATCTTTTCTAAACAAACATACACTTTCAACGAAGGAATACAGATAAGATTACTTGATTTTCCCTCCATGCGTTTGACTTAGGGAACAAAGGATTTTGAGATGTATGCAGACGTCATTTCCTTCAGGGAGGAAGAGTGCTATCGATTCCATTTACGCTTGGTCTTAAGTATACAGAACATTGATTCGATACGCGTTAGAATATTTTTACCTCCTTAGAAGGTCCCATGAACTATGGTGATTGAGAAAGATGTTATTTCCTGTACAATGGAAAGTTTATAAAATAGAGCGATCTGTCGATTTAAGTTGACCTCAAAGACCATTCTATTCCGTGTATGTTATCACATGATCCCTCCTTATCAATCCTTCTGCTAGTATAATAGTAGCAAGAGAGATATCAGATTCTCACAGCTTCTCGAAGTTTTCTTTGAAGTAACGCATGCTATTAGAATCACAGATGTTGAAAGGAAATAATTCCCCTACACCTCCCCTGGACTTCGACTCGGTAAGAATATTTTTAATTTTTCTCTTTGCTTTATCTAGGATGTAGGGTTTTATTTTTTTTTATTTCTTATTATATATATATATATATATATTTTTTTCTCTCCTCCAGGAATCTAGAGACGATTTCTACGTTAATCAGTGGATTAGGTCTCTTCCTCCCCCCTCACAGTGGGAAAACTTCTGGGTTGTGGAAGACTCTACCCAAGAACCGGAGGTTGTTGACTTAACTTCTGAAGATCCGGAAATTATTGATCTTACTTGGGATTCAGATTCCGAAGTTGAAATTATTGATCTTACTTGGGATTCAGATTCCGAAGTGGAAATGATTGAAATAAAATCATCGACTGGGATGGCCAACCTCGAGACAGACAGCTTGCATGGAGGAGCTAGTGAGAATAGCTCACATCCTTCAACAGTTTTAGTCCAATTGAATGATAGATGGAGGTTTTTCCCACCCATCTTGACACCTCCATGCAGCTCAAATAGCACTATTTAATTTTGTTTTCTGTATGCATGAGTGTGAATGAGAAAGTGAACCTATGTTCTGTATCATCTATTTTTTCTATAATTTTAAAAGTAAAAAAGGGAATGGGTTTCATTTTTGTATGAAGTTATTTCAAGTTTTTTAAAGTAAAAGTGTGAATGTGTTTCATTTTTATAAGGAGTTAAATAATAACGAATTTCAAGTTTTAAAAGTAAAAGGATGAATGAATAACTCTTAAAGAAATTTATTGGGGATCTGGTATTGAAGAAGAGATTGCTTATTTTTAAGGGAAAGGCTTAATGTATTTCATTAAGGGCCAGGAATTCAACTGGTCTGAGAGCAATGCTTTACAGTATTGAGTCGAAACCAGGACAAAAGACTAAATTTAGGGAGTTTGAATTTTTTTTCAAACTGACTACACTTCATTCTCTTAGTTTGTAAAGAGAATAAGTGCTCTCACTGAAGACCCCTCTAGTTATAAAAAAATAAACAGTCTAGGATTCATAAAAAATTCTTTCCAATTTTCTAGCTAAACTATTTTTACTTCTTTCAGAAACGTACGTTAGGAAAAAACGAAGTGACTCGTTTTGATTTTAGGAAATAATGATCTGTTCAGAAACACACCCTGTCTGTTTTCAACTGATTACCTTTTAAAATATTTTACTTGAACGAAAACGTGCTTCTTAAATTTCGTAGTTTCCCATGTTATTCAATGGGAAATTCACTGTATTTTCTATCATAAGAAATCCGAAATCTGTCATCTTAGTAAAATCATCAAAATCGTTTTTTGATCCCCATGCACTTTTATAAGAAATGGTGATAACCAAATCGGTGATCACCATGATGACGAAGCTGAATTAGATCCTTTGTCTTGTATTACATCAGTATCTCTCGGACAGGAAAGAGACTCTTGTTTTCAAGCGAAACGGGTTTAAACCAGTTTCCTTATCTTTGAGATCTGGAACTTTACTACAGATCCTGCCACCAACTAATTCGTATTGGAGTCATGGTCTGCCTCGACAAAAGAATGCTCCAAACATTAGATTGAATTTGACTTTTAGAAAGAAGATAACCGAGTGTTCTTTACCCATGACAGTAAACAAGTGACGAACTCCAACCTCTTCTCAGTTTTGACTTAGAATAAGAGCTGTTCCTTCAGTTTGTCTTTAGTCTTCAAACGAGTCACTTCATTTTTGTCTGTTGCTTTGAGTGCTAGCGATTCCATTTCCACGATGAAGCAAAGTGCTGAAATTTCTGCTACTCTCGCTAAGAAGGTATGTGAGTCCGTTCCTTTAAAGCCCAAATCGTGTGGAGAAGTTATCCTCCCAAGAATTTCTATGAAAAATCTTGCACCTCATCATTTTCATTTAGGTGAAAACACGTTTGCAAAAGTATGCGATTTTAACAACACGGTCCGAGTTCATATTCGAAGTTATAGGAAAGATGGGGAATCTTTCTACCCTTCTAAGAATGGAATAACAATGTCAGCTTCAACGTTCCGAAAATTCATGGGAAAATCACACTGGATTCAAGGCATGAATTGTGACATCTTGATTAATCGTGAACTTATTGTTTCCTGCTGTCCTTCCCTCTTAGATGCTTCTGGCAGTTACACGTTAGAAGTGCTTTCCCCCAGAATTCATGGTTTTCGTCGATTGAATCCTGTTCCGATAAAGCTGACTTGTCAACAATTTGGAACTCTTATTGATCAATGTGGAAAAATATGGGACAGCATTACTCAACTACTATTTGGACCTGTCTTTAGAAAGGCTGTTTTGCACCATCCAAGGACTTCTTCCCCTGTTGCTTCCATCTCAGATGAAGAGTTTTTCATCATGCTTGCTGACATGGTAAGGGATCGCCTTCAGGAACATGTCAATAACTTATATTATTGTATGGAGTGCCACCAACCCCCAAATCGCATATTCGCAAACATCACGGCCCACAGCTGTGCATATGCCACCCCCGAATCCAAGTGGCAAAAGTATTTCGATGATGCCGTTGCATTGCTTAACCCCAAGATTCTAGCAGAATCTTTTGTTGCAGTCACTGGAGACCATGTCCCGTCCAAAGCGTTCTTGGAAAGCATAATTGTAAAGAACTTGCTAGAGACTGTGAAGTCAATGTGCTGAGATATTAGCAGGTAAAAAAAAAATTCCTTATACCGATCACGGAGCAGCTGTATGAAGGGGACCCAGAAAAACAGTCCTTTTTTAGGACTACTTTATTTATTTTTATTCATTTATATTTTTTCTGTATGAATGAGTTTCATTTTTTGTAATGAGTTAAATAATAATGAATTTCAAGTTTTTAAAAGTAAAAGAGTGAATGAATAACTCTTAAAGAAATTTATTGGGGATCTGGTATTGAAGAAGAGATTGCTTATTTTTAAGGGAAAGGCTTAATGTATTTCATTAAGGACCAGGAATTCAACTGGTCTGAGAGCAATGCTTTACAGTATTGAGTCGAAACCAGGACAAAAGGCTAAATTTAGGGGAGTTTGAATTTTTTTTTTCAAACTGACTACACTTCATTCTCTTAGTTTGTAAAGAGAATAAGTGCTCTCACTGAAGACCCCTCTAGCTATACGTAAATAAACAGTCTAGGATTCATAAAAATATCTTTCCAATTTTCTACCTAAACTATTTTTACTTCTTTCAGAAACGCACATTAGGAAAAAAAGAACAAAAAAAAAAAAACGAAGTGATTCGTTTTGATTTTAGGAAATAATGAACTGTTCAGAAACACACCCTGTCTGTTTTCAACTGATTCGAAAAAGACTTTTAAAATATTTTACTTGAACGAAAACGTGCTTCTTAAATTTCGCAGTTTCCCATGTTATTCAATGGGAAATTCACTGTATTTTCTATCATAAGAAATCCGAAATCTGTCATCTTAGTAAAATCATCAAAATCGTTTTTGACCCTATGCACTTTTATAAGATTCCAAAGTGTATCTTAGAAAAAACGAAGTGATTCGTTTTTGACACTAGGAAGGAATGTACTTTTCTGAAATGAATTTTGTAAAATTCTTTCAATTTACTCGATCCAAAACAGTCTTTTATACATGCTAGTTTTCCCATGTTATTCTATGAGATTTTTACAATTACCAGAAAACGAAAATTTCCAAAATCATCCTCTTAGGAAATCAACAAAACCATTTTTCGTCTTACTTAGAATTTTTCAATAAATAATTCTATTCAGTTGTAAAAATATAGAAATAGCTTATTGAAAATAAAAAAAAAAATAAAAAAAAAACGTAGATGTAAGGTGTTGAGAAGAAAGTCGATATTCTTTATTCTTTAATTTTGGTATCATATTCCCGTATTCCTCTCATAAGAGGAAAAAAATATTAAAGTGCGTCTCTTATTTTTTGAGTTCGTTTGATTCGGAGGCAAAAATATATATATATATGAAAGAAATGTTTTCTCGACGAATGATTCAAACTCATTTCTGTTCGAAGTATAAGAAAATGAAATCTGACATCATAGCAATGAATGCGTAAACACTTTCATTGAAACGATAGTAAATCATCTCGATTATGGCTTCTTTCATGACAATGAACATTTTCGTAATGAAAGACTTGAAAGTACTTCGAAAGCCTAAAAGAGTTCTACTCTCTTAATAAATTAAAATTGAATAAGTAAAGAACTGGAGGGACATGGAATCTGACAATAGTAAAGTGAGAACGAAGATTTTAAAGCAGTTCATGAAAAAAAAAAGGTCATGGTTCATTCAGTAAAGAAATGTCATAGAGTAGAGAGAGTGTGAACAATCTATCCGTCTTTAGGTTGAGCTTTCACTTATAGGGCTTCTTTTTTCATATTGAAATATAAAGATGCATTTCCTTTAACTGGAAATGAACTAATATATACATATATTTCCCCAGCTTGGAAGAATATACCTTTACATTAAATATATCTCTTTTTTGGATAGTAAATGTATACAACTCTGAATATCAAATAAATAAAAAAATAATGTTTATGGGAAGAACGGAATTAGTCGCTTTGCCTCTAGAATGAATGTTTTTTTGGACGAGACAGAAAATTATTCAGCCCAAAGAATACAAATTTCATCGAAAGAAAAAGGTTTTAGATTGTATGTCTTGACATTGAATGCTTTCCTGTCGAGGCAGTCCACGAAAAGTATGGCTAACTACGAAAGAATAAAAAAAATGTATATTTGACATACATGCAAGCTTTGAGGAATATTTTTAAGCAGGTTGGAAAATATGCTATATAAGGAAACCAAAATCTGACGATTTGTTGCATCTAAAATAATCGTTTGCTGAAATGAAATGAAAAAAAAAAGATAGTGTGAATAAAAGGACTCATAAGTTTGTCCAAGAAAAAAAAAAGAATCCTGACCTATTCAGAAGTTTAATGAAATTTCAAAGATAGAGGAAGAAAAATATCGGAAATTGGGAAGCTATAAGGAAATAAAGACCGAAAATATTGTTTGAGCAGAATTTTAACTGGGAAAGATCTGTAGAGTTCTTGAACATACGAAAAAATTACGAGAAAATATTATTGCAGGGGTGAAAGACTCATAATGAACATGAAGTCTATGTCCAGTAATTACTGCGAACAAGAACGAAATCATTTCTAAAGAAGCATTTCCTCGTCTCATGGTCTGAAATAAAATTGAATGGAGGAAAAAGAAAAGTTCCCCAGAAAATTCATTACATCTACACGAAAAATCTCCCTCAAAACATGCAAAAAATATGTAAAAACACATGAAGAAATAACGTAAAAGTAATTTAAAAAAATATATATAGGGAATACGTAGTACACGAAAACCATTTGACCCCCTGACTATTTTTGGAAACCAAATCATCGTGAGTTAGAACCTCGATAAGACCTTAGGAGCATTTTTATTCCCTTGGAAAGAAAATTCCCCAGCATCGTTACGTAAAAATTTCCTCCGGGGGAAAAATAGTATTGAAGAGGGGGAGAAATCTTGCTTGCAAAACACAGGAATAAATGCAGAAATTCCCAACGGACCCCACTCAGTCGTTGCCATCTCCCAAAATAAAAGATCCATCGAAATAATAAAGTTCCAAGAAGCATCATCATATCTAACACCTACGCAGTGCTCTTTCCCCACTCGGTCGTTGCCATCCCCCAAAATCAAAGATCCATCGAAAGTTCCAAGAAGCATCGCTAGGGGTAGTACATCGAGTTGGTATCCCCCTATATCCAACACCTTTCCCACTCGGCCGTTGCCATCCCTCAAAATCAAAGATCAATCGAAAGTTCCAAGAAGCACCGCTAGGGGGCAGCACATCGAGTTGACATCCCCCTATATCCAACCCCTTTCCCACTCGGCCGTTGCCATCCCTCAAAATCAAAGATCAATCAAAAGTTCCAAGAAGCACCGCTAGGGAGCAGCACATCGAGTTGACATCCCCCTATATCCAACCCCTTTCCCACTCGGGCGTTGCCATCCCTCAAAATCAAAGATCAATCGAAAGTTCCAAGAAGCACCGCTAGGGGCAACACATCGAGTTGCCATCCCCCTATATCCAACCCCTTTCCCACTCGGGCGTTGCCATCCCTCAAAATCAAAGATCAATCGAAAGTTCCAAGAAGCGCCGCTAGGGGGCAACACATCGAGTTGCCATCCCCCTATATCCAACCCCTTTCCCACTCGGGCGTTGCCATCCGTCAAAATCAAACATTTATGAACAAAAATAAGATATCATAATAACATTTCTTGAGATGAGGACATGACCGTATTATTCGAGAAAAAAAGAGAAATAATACTTACCCTACATAATTTTCATTAGGGAAGACACATGAGGAATTCATGAAAATTAATTGAAAAAAAATACATCAACAAATTACGAGGGAAAAAACGTTTTACATAGCAATAATCTAAGGGGATGGGGTCGAGAGAGGGGAAAATAAATAAAGAAACAACCTTCATTAAATTAAAAAAAAAAGGAATAAACCTTCATTGATTTCCCCCCAAAATTCGACAAAGTCCAATAAATACTACTATCTTCGGAGATAAGCACACCCTTCAGTCGAGGGGGGAAAATTGCAGCGGGGAATTGGAGGCTGCTACTGACCACGCCCCCCTCCGTTCGCTCGGCTGCAGCTTGCTCCAGCTGGCTCCACCTGCTCCAGAAGGAGCCTAATGTTAAGTCTATGGGCTCCACTTTAAGCTCGGATCCGTCATTTTCTACTACTGCGCTCCTTTGAAACTTGTTGGTCATCTGCCTGTAAGAAGCTTACGAAGCCTAAGTTACGCTTTATAGTCGGAGGAAAGGTGAACTGCTTTAGGATTCCATCAAACTATGTCGCAGGTGCTGTGTTTTGAAGCGCTGGTCAATTACATGCGTAAAAGTTTCATGTTACGCAAGGCTTTCTTTCTAGCTAACTTTTAACGTGAAAATGCTGGTTAGCATAGTTTGGTGGCTTAAAAAAATTTTTAAATGCTCGCTAAATTGAGGAAATGTGTTCGTTAAATCGGGGAACGCCAAGCATTAATTTCAATGTGGTTCCGTCCGGACCATAAAAAATATATGTAAAATCGCGGAATTCGTTAAATCGCAATCCGTTAAATAGGGTTTTGACTGTATATGTTTCACGAATTGTGTTAATAATCTGATACAAAAGATGGAACAAATTACTCGTGCATATTTAAACGCAGTGCCCAATTAAATTCATCTGATATCAGTTTAATAATCCAGAAAGCGGTTTTCAGTAAGATCTCCAAAATTAATGAAGCTTTTATTCGCATTTCGTAAATTTTCCACTGGAGAGTGTTATTGCTTAGAAATTCCAACTCCGCAGCGCGTATTGAGAGCAGGACCTTTCCTACTCGAAATCTAATCCTCCACGCTTCGGCACAAAGCAGTCACTTAATCTTTGGAGAGATTAGAAATTTTGATTCATAATAAGACAGCGATCTCTTTTGAATAGCTTTAAAAAGTCGGAAGGCCACTAAAATTAGATGGACTGCCGTAATACTTCGGAATTGAAACCTTTCCTATTCTCTCTCCAGAAATCATCGTACAAGATCATGGTGGGTCCTTTTCGAGGTCACAATAGAAATAAAATTAATATGTAGACGTAAGTTGGGTTTATTTACGTGGATTAAACAAACTCGCATATTTGTACAAAGCACAGGATACCACTGCCGGGTATTAATAACTCCCCTTTCATCAAAACAAGTCGAGCAGGAGAACTTCAGCCGACTACAACAATTCATTCTCTCAGAACAACACAAGCACCGTAATGTTCGACATCGTTCATGATTGTTCGAAACTCGGCATATTTGCTCAAGCGAAACTTTGAGGAACGCGAACACGACTTTTGCGTAAAGGAAACCGCCTATCCGCCAACGAATCCCTCCCCGCCACCCATTGGTCTCCAACCGGAGATACATTTCCATTCTGTGATCAGCTAGAAAACTCATTACAGGTCGAACAAACTAAGTTCATCTCCCAACAAACGTTCATCGAAAAGAGAGTGGAGCCGAGAAAGACATAGAGAAATGGCGAAAGAGAACTCAGTTCGGTTTGGAGGGGGGAGACGCCAGTAGGAAGGGAGGGAGTTACGCAAGAGATTTGGGCAGCTATTTCCGGGGTAAATACGACCTATGTGTACCAACAGGGACTCTTATTGTGTACCTTGGCGACGATGTATACCTTTCCAGAGCCACCCCTTCCTGTCCCTCCCCCGAATCTCTCCACCCTCCAGCTAGAATGACACGTAGCGAGTGCAAACAATGGACACTCTACACACACACACACACATCACAACGCAGTAGGGAGTTGGGTCAATACCGACTTCAAACTCTGGACTTCAGGCCATTTGTCCTGGACAAACAAAAGGAGAAGGGCCCTTTCTGCTTCCGAGCTGAGGCATACATACTCTTTGCTTCTTTGCCAGAGAGACGTCGTCCACGTAGTAGCAGAAAGCGGCATAACGCCGATGTTTAAATCACTAGCGTTCCCTAAAAGTATCCCGTTATTCCATGGGGACGGTGAACAAATAACGCCCTCTGGTGGTAGTCGATTTAATCCTGCTGGGTGCCCGTGTTTGTGCCCGCCTGTGCGCACGTGTTTGTGTGTGTGTGTGTGTGTATGTGTGTGTGTGCTCAGTACGAGCTGATGTTTGTGCTTCAGCCTTGCTGACCCTCCGTGTACTTATAATATCCGAGCAAATATTGTGTTTGGAACCCAATTCGTCTAAAGCAAATGCGATAACATTTTGTTGACAAAGTAATTATTGGCGGAGGTGATATGGGTAGGAGGTATGCTCAAGGATTGGTGTCCCGACTTCAGTGCTTTTTTTTTATGCTTTCTCTTTCGCCCACCCTTTTTTATCATCTTCTCACTTTTCTCCTATTTAATTCGCCCCATTGAGTGCTAGGCAAATCATTTTTTTTATCGTTTGTTTAATAGAATTAAAAACCATGACATATTTGCGAAAAATCGGAATATGATGTAAAATTTTGTTTCTAGCCATATATATGTATATATACTTTTTCATTGTATATATATACTGTAGTTTTAAATATGGCTTGATGCTTAACAGTTGCTTTAGATTTCTAGTTGTAGCGGCAATGTAACTGTTATTCATAATGTAATATTTGTCCTAAGGAAATTGTGTTATTAATTTTATTTTAATGCCCACGAAAAAAAATGGTACTTTTTGAATTTCTCTGGTATTTTCATACACCTTACGATCACAGTAGTGCTAAATACAGAAATCAATACACAAAATAAAAAATTCATTCAAGATCGGCCTTTTCCTGAATGAGTACATAAGGTCATATAGGAACTAATGCACCTAGAAGTAAATTTTGATTCACTACGTTGAAAGCATTTTGGAGTTATTTTTCCACCTAAGGTTGCGCTGCTATAAAACACAAAATTTCCCTTCTTGTTTGTCATGCAGAAACAAGAACGTTAGACGTAATATTTAACTGCAATATTTTTTATTTTTTTGATATTTTGTTAAAAATTATTTGTCGTTGAAATGTTCAAAAATTACTGTAATTTGACAGTCAAAGTAAAAGGTTTGCGTTAAATATTTTTACATAGCTTTATGACTTCGCTTTACGAATACAGAATATTTTACTTCGTAGTGCTTGGTTGAAACACCGAGGAACGTGATCTCTCGCTCTCTCTCTCTCTCTCTCTGTCTCTCTTTCTCTCTCTCTCTCTCTCTCTCTCTCTCTCTCTCTCTCTCTGTCTCTGTCTCTGTCTCTCTCTCTCTCTCGCTCTGCCTCTCTCTCTCTCTCTCTCTCTCTCTCTCTCTCTTTCTCTCTCTCTCTCTCTCATTCATTTGCACACGTTGCATTGCAAAATGTCAATTGTTGGCGAAATCGTTCTTCATCCAGTACACGGGAACAAAAGGTAATTGGCAAAATATCACCAAAAAGTTTAAGAGACATGGCACGTTTGGGGCATCCTCCTTTTGTCAAACTAAATTTAGCTGCATCTCACTGAAAATTCAACGTTCCAGTAAGCACATTTTCCAACGGCTGTAGAATTACTGGCATGTTACATTACTGAGAACTTTTAATCATGAAATTTTCGCTCCGGTTTAAGGCAAAAAGTTCTTCCAAATTGATGTTCGTTGTAGTTGTATCCAAAAGTTATAATTGCCCCTCCATCCGAGTGTTCAGAGAATATGGCTTCTGACCATTTGTCTGAGATGGGCTAGGGTTCAAGTCTTGGATGAGGCGTAACAGGTGGTTTTGTCTGATGGTGCTGACTCTGTCTCTTACTTGGAATCAGTGGCCCTAAATTTGGGATAAGCGGCAGCATATAGCCATTAGAGTTCCTCAGGGTGGTCGTTAAACCCCGAAAAGAAAAAGAAAAAGCATAATAAGAAAGAGTACTAACAAAACAAAAACAAGGCATAGAATCTAAGTAAAGGTAATGGAGATTTCTTTATAAGAAGTTGAAAAACTGCAATCTGAATAATAACGCAAGGAACTGTACACCAACTATACATAAGATAGAACAACTATGCTAGTTATCCGAATTTATTGGCGTAGATAAAATCAAGGTTTTCAAGCTTTCGCACAACAACCAGATGGCTTTTTCAAGGAAGATAGACAGTTTGCTGTATCCGTTATCCTTTGCTTTTGGACAAGTCTTGAGTAAACGAAAAAATTACCGACTCTAGTCATTATAAAATATGAGTAACTCGAGTTAAGTGGATTCATCTGATAAAATGAGTGACCCGAGTTAAGTGAATTAATTGAATAAAATGAGTGACTCCAGTTAAGGTGATTCATCGAATAAATGAGTGACTCCAGTTAAGTGGATTCATGGAATAAAATGAGTGACTCGGTTGAGTGGATTCATCGAATAAAATAAGTAACTCGTGTTAAGTAAATTAATCAAATAAAATGGAGTGACTCCAGTTAAGTGGATTCATCAAACAAAATAAGTGACTCGAGTTAAGTGGATTCATCGAATAAAATGAGTGATCCGCGTCAAGTAATCCGATATATCGAAATAAGTGGAATACTCGATTCAAGGGAGGTAAGCAAACAAACTCAAACAGTGCTTCCAGTCAGGTGATACAAGACATTCCAAGTGTGGTTCTGAGTCATCCAAATGAATGAGTGATTAGAATTAAGTGATTCGAATCACCGAAGTGAGTGAATTACTCAAGTCAGACGATCCCAGTCACTGAAAGTGACCTGTGTCTGGGATCTCTGTCATTAAAATGCGTAGTTGACATGACTCGAGTCTAATTATCTAAATCACCGAATGGGCGGTGACTCAAGTCAGGTCTCTGAGGCAGCCCACGAAAGTTGCTGAAGTTATGGAAATGGGAAAGTGAAGCTAGTAATCGAAGTTCAGATAGGTCGAGCCATCAGATGTGTCAAACTCTGTTTATAATATGACTGAATCAGTGGCATATAAGTCAGAGCGTGTAAATTGAAGCGTAAAATAGGTGATGTGAAAAATTCAACCCCTCTCTCTGCCGGTGGCTGATTCGAATCCACATCCTTCTGCTCCGAAGCCGAATGCTTTTCCAATTTAGATACGCCCAAAAGAGCATATCACTGTTATTTGCCGTACTGATATGTACGTCACCAGTGATGTAGGTACATTACATACACTATCTACCAACAAGTAATTGGACACTGTGACAGCAAAGGAAAACGAAGTTTATTCACCTTCAACAGTTGGTGAAGCCTCCAAGAGCGGCGATTACAGCTGCGACCCTCCGGGGCATACTCTCAACCAGGCGTTGTACGACGGCTAGCGGTATTTTCTTCCACTCGGGTTGGAGAAGACAGGTCAGTTCCTTCACCGATTTCGGACGGTGGGGGCACCCCTCAAGCCGACGCTCCAACTCGTCCCAGAGGTGCTCGATAGGGTTAAGGTCCGGGCTCTGCGCAGGCCAGTCCATTCAATTAACCCCATTGTCACCATACCAAGCCATGGTGGACCTCGCAACATGACAGGTGGCATTGTCATCCTGAAAGTAACATGGGTCCACCCCGTAAAACTGCCACAACGTAGGAAGCGCATGGTCATTCAAAATGGTGCAGTAGGTCTCGGCGTTGAGTCTACCAGGAATTGCGACCAAGGGTCCCGTGCCATACCAGGAGAAACACCCGCATAGCATAATTCCACCGCTGCCGAACTTCACAGTTAGCACAATACATTCCAGCAGGAGGCGTTCTCCAGGCAGACGCCAAGCCCAGACCCTGCCATCCAAACGGTAGAGGGTGAACCTTGATTCGTCGCTCCAGAGAACCTGTTTCCACTGTTCAACGGTCCACTGTCGACGTTCTTTGCACCACGTTAGCCGAGCAGCGATATTGGACTTGGTGATCAAAGGCCTGTGGGCGGCAGCACGTTCATGATAACCGAACTGATGGGCTTCCTTACGGATGGTATTCATCGAAAGAACACTCCCGGATGCCTGTTGAAACTCCTCGCAGATGTGGCCCATCGATTTGGTGCGGTTCTTTCGAATTTCTCTGGCCAGCACCCGTCGGTCTCTAACTCATAGTTTTGTGGGTCTGCCGGGTCGGGGTACTTTCCGACAGTCACCTCTCATCTTCCACTTGCCAATCACGTAGGCCACTGTCGATTTTGAGTACTTCAACTCGCTGGATATGTCACGTATGGATCGGCCATTTCGCCGCCCTGGTGGCGCAGTGGTCTAAGGCGTTGGCCTCTGATCATTTGTCCATAAGGGGTCCGGGTTCGAATCCCGGTCAGGCATGGATGTTGTGTTTGTCTTGCGGCACTGGCTCTTTCCCTTCCCTGGAACCAGTGACCCTAAATTAGGGACGGGCGACTGCTTATAGCCCATTGAGTTGCTCACGGTGGTCGTTAAACCTCCAATCAAAAAAAAAAAAAAATCGGCCATTTCTGTGATAGCCGACGATTACACCTTTCTCGAAACCAGAGAGCTCCGAACTGAGTGGTACCTTGGATGCGACTGGTTGCGTTGTTGTTTGCCACACGATATTTAACGGCGGCGGCCGTGACGTGTATCAGGACCGCAGAATCGTCGATTGCAGGGGTGTCCAATTACTTGTTGGTAGATAGTGTATTTGATAAGGGTTAAGAAAAGTTGCTCCACGTAAGTCCTTGTTGCACCAGACACGTTATAAGCAGATTCACTATTAGAAACCTAAAGACAGAAAAAGAGCAAGATTACGAGTTTATTGTACTTTGTGTGGTTGTATATGCATTGCATAGCGCTCTCTCAAATGCTTGTCAATAACTGGAACCATACCGCGCTTGGAAATAGAATCACGCCGTCCCTTGTGACCAAGTGTTCAGAGGCGCTGGTTCCTGTCTAGTCGTCTGGGTTGGTCATGGGTAGCTCTGGCTCTCTCCGTACGACCCTGACTGACTCCATTCCCTAGAAACATTGACCTCAAATTAGAGACGGGCAACTGCTTACAGCCCTTAGAGTTCCTCACGGTGGCCCTCAGACCCCGGTACACACGAAGAGGAAAGAATGACAAAAACAGAGTTAGAATCGAGTATTGTAACAAATATATTGTGACGGGAGACGTACAGAAAAGAATTTTTTTTTTAGTTAAGCCTTTCAGTTGCATCACCATCTTCTGGCAACAGAGAAAACATCTTGTTTTACTAAGTGAATCTTGCCTAAACGTTTTCCGCAAAACCACAAGCAAATAATCACCATCTGTCTTTCATTGCAGAGAGTCATATTTGGCAGAAACTCTGAATGTGAACGGATATTAAGTTATTTTTCCAACAATCCACACCTTTTTTTTTTTTTACAGACTGCGAGCCCCTTCCTTTTTCAAAAGAGTTGAAAGAGTGCCAAAGCTCACTTTTGTGAGCTTATAGCTTTTTTTTTCTCTCTTTATCTTTTTCGTTCACTCTAGTGACAATAAAACTGTAATCAGAAAGAAGATTTATTAATTCATTAATGATTTATGCTATTCTGATTACGTGAAGAATATATTCACAAATCTCACATTACTTTGGGTCGCCCCAGTGAACGTGTTTTCTGAGGCGCTGTTTTCTGATGATTCGCCTGAGATGGGCTCTGATGAGACATAAGCGATGCACCTGTCTGATGGTGCTGAATCCCCTCCTTCCACGAAACTAGTGGCTGAAAATTATTATTGTTATAAATTTCGGGGTTTAACGAATACCGAGAGCACCGTTCCGAATATTGCTCTTCCCGAATTTGGAGCCAGTGTTTGCATGGAGGGAGAAAGCTAGTGCCGTATGAAAAACATACACCACTCATGCCTCACACAGGACTGAAACCCGGTTCCTTCTCGATGGAATTGTTAGAAGACATCAACTGCGCCACCGGAGTATCACCTAAAATTAGGAACGGAGGACTGCCCATAGCCCTACGAATTACTTACTCATAGTAGTCATCAAAACTCCAAACAACAACAACATGTTAGTGAAATCCTGCATGCATTGATTATGATACGCTTTCCAACATACCAGAAATCCTTACTCAAGTTATTACTCAAGTTATGACGATATAATGGGGGTGGAATAAATCTCGCTCCTGTGTCCGGACCTTTTAATCCATTTCAATTATATTCAACGGAATTGGTTCAGTATACCTCCGGAACAACATACTAAAGTTTTGTCGCAATAAAAGAATTTTTACGTAAGTTGTGATGCATAAGGGCAATGTAATGGATTCCACTCCTGTGTCCTGACCTTTAACCCCATTTCGTCCATTTTCAATAGGGTTCATCTCCAGGTGCTCACCTACCACATACTAAAATTTCATCGACATCGAACCATTCTATTGCGAGTTATCGTGCGGGCGAACAAAGCTGGAGCATATACGCTTCTTCAACCAAAAGCGTAAAAACAGAACTCGTTATGATTCACCTATTTATCTTTATGTATGTTGTGCAGAAATAACACATTAAGACTAATATATTTTCCCCTGGCGTAGCTTATTCGACTCCTTAAGCGTCAGATCAAAGTTCTCCACTTGGTTTCAGACGCTGTCATTTTTAAAAGCAAACTTCGGAAAGAGCTGATGTTTTTAGGAAATGGCTAATGGTATTTTGTACTTTGTGAAATTATGACTTTTTGATATGATCAAAATATATGAGAAATTTTGAAACTAATTGCACTTTTTATTCAGCAAATAAAAGCCAGTTAGAATTATTCTGTGGTAATCGACTCAGGTCAAACCAATCCAGAGGTTTGGTATTATCTACTGATGTATTTATAATATTAGCTAACAAATGTCAAATCAAGGGTTATGGTGAGAAATGTAATGTTCATTAATTAGTAAAGTCTTACTATTTGGCGAGAAAGGTTTCTAAGGTTTCTGTTTCTTTAGATCTCATACAACATCGAGTACTACTACTTTGGAATTAAGCATAGAAAGCAGATGATTGATGGACGATTCTCATACGTATCTAATTTAGAAGTAAGCGAAGTACAAGTTAAGTATTTTGGAGATGCATGAGGAAATATTCGATTTGAATTGTTGCCACTGAAGGAACCCTTGAGCAGAGGCTAATATTCATTTGACCAGATTCAGTACACTCAAAGTATAACCATTAAGTTGTTGCTTCGAAAGGAATCCTGTAGCAGAGAGTTACATTCATTTGATTAGATTCAGTACACATATAGTGTACTCCTTGAGTTGTTGCTCCCAAAGAAATCCTGTAGCAGAAGGTTATATTCACTTGATCAAATTTAATACACTCAAAGTGTAATCCTTGATTTGTTGCTTTCAAAGGAATCCTGTAGCAGAAAGTTATATTCATTTAATTAGATTCAGTACACACAAACTGTAGTCCTTCAATTGTTCTTCCAAAGGAATCCCGTAGCAGAGGGTTGTATTCATTTGATCAAATTCAATACAATCAAAGTATTACCCTTGAGTTGTTGCTTCAAAAGGAATCCTGTAGGAGATGGTTATATTCACTTGACCAATTTCAATACACTCAAAGTGTAATGCTTGAGTTGTTGCTCCCAAAGAAATCCTGTAGCAGAAGGTTATATTCACTTGATCAAATTTAATACACTCAAAGTGTGATCCTTGATTTGTTGCTTTCAAAGGAATCCTGTAGCAGAAAGTTATATTCATTTAATTAGATTCAGTACACACAAACTGTAGTCCTTCAATTGTTCTTCCAAAGGAATCCCGTAGCAGAGGGTTGTATTCATTTGATCAAATCAATACAATTAAAGTATTATCCTTGGGTTGTTGCTTCAAAAGGAATCCTGTAGGAGATGGTTATATTCACTTGACCAATTTCAATACACTCAAAGTGTAATGCTTGATTTGTTGCTTCCAAAGGAATCCTGTAGTAGAGGGTTATATTTATTTGATCAGATTCAGTATACTCAAAGTGTAATCCTTGGTTGGTTGCTACCAAAGAAATACATGAGCAGAGGTTGAAATTCGTTTGATTAGATTCAATACACTCAAGCCAGTTCCTTGGATGGTTAATGAAAAGTGCTTTTGATTCACAGTAACTGATTGTTTCGTATAGTAAATATGTACTTCTAAAAAAATAGGATTTCATTTTTTAATTAAATTTTGCAGAGACAGGGTCAAAGCATTTTCAGTAAGACGGTAAATGCTACTAAAACGCAATAAAAAATTATTGGGGAAGCAATGCAAGTTATTTCAGCAGGATTAAAAAAGCTATGCATAAAACTGGCATGAAAGTTGTTGAAGTATAGAATTTAAAAGCTGTCGCTAAAGTTGGCAAACAACTTATCAAAATAAGGTAAAAGTTGTTGATCACTTGGCAGAGTTATCTGAATGGCAGTCAAAGTTCAAAGGTTTTGACGAAACCTTGCTGAGGTGCGACTGGAAAGTTATTAGTAAAGATAATGAGATACTATCGAAAAGAGATTTGAAAAATCATTAATAAGATAACGAACGTAATTTAGTGGAAAATGAAAAGTTCTGATAGGTGACAAAAGTTAAAGATGTAGAATTAAACGGTGATCGAAGCTATTGAAAAGAATGGCAAAATGCTACTTTAATGGAATTACAAAATTGTTGACGTCGTGGTAAAATTTTCGAAATGGAACTAAAATGTTGTTAATAATGTGCCACCACCTTTATTAAAATGGCAAGGACAATTCTTTTTGAAAGAATTATTCAACTCATATTCAAAAGCTGCTAGTAAAATTGCAAAATTTTATTGAGATAGGATTATAACAATACCTGGTAAGATAGCAATACTTTGTCGAAATGGGACTGGATAGTTTTGATAAAGATAGCGCGACGTTATCGAAATAGAAATAAAAAACATTCACATGATAGCAGATTTATGAAAAAGAAACTGGGAATTTATCGATACGATTGAGAAAAAATATCATCGACATAGAGGTGAAAATCCATTGATACTGTTACAAAATGTTATGTACAATTAGCACGGAAAAGCTGTTAATTGTGTGGTAATATGTAAGCAAACTAGTATAATGTCGATCTGATGACAAGAACTGTAATGCATTGAAACTTACTTGGGACTTTCTTATTTACCTCTCCTTACACCGAAATGCACAGTTTTGAGACGGCTGATAAAAGGAATGCTCAGTATGGAGCTATCATCCGTTTTTATCATTCGTGGTGACAGCAAAAAGAAGCAGAGAGGACTTTCATTGGTAGATAGACACGGATGCATGGGCTGTAGTGTTAACATCTGTTGATCATGAAAGTTGGGCACTTTGCTCCTGTAGTAATAACAAGATTAGAAAAGGAGAGAAGAGAAGAGAAAAAAAAAACATGCTTATACTATTCTCTAAATACTCCGAAAGAGCGCAATTTGTCCTCATATCTAATGAGAAGGACACCTCAAAGTGCTAGCTCAGATTTTCAAAACGCAAGATAAATCAAAACAGCCTTTTCTCTATCCACATTTTTGTCCCATTGAGTCATGATTATAGGAAAGGCGAGGGACGAACCACAGCTGAATTCCCCAAGGATAGGAGCCAATTAAACTGGAATGGATGAGCATCATCCCTTCTCTTAAACTTCCGAACCCCCTCAGATCACCCATCCCCATAATTCCCAGTGTCAAGTTCAGTGCCGGAACTCACATGGTTAACGCCACTACTAGCAATCTCTGTTCTAACATTTGGGATCCAGTATAACTCTTACCCAAGACCACAAGCGTATAAGCTGATTAGAGTGAGCCCGACAAAACTATCTCCTTTCCCCCTACGCTTGTCTCCCTCCCTTCTTCTCTCCCTGCTCGCATCCCTTCGGTTGCTTCTCTGGTCTTCCCTAATCCTTGGAAAAGGGGGCCTAATTTATTTAGCTGCATTATACCTCGGTAGACTTGGACGTATTTGCTTTAGTAGGCTTGGAATTGACTGTTACGGGCAGAACAAGAGGAGGAGATTGGGAGGATAGCTGTTGTCTGTGGAGGCAGAGACTGGGGAGAGGGGTGGGCCGCTAGGGAAGAGAAAGAAGATTACCTCTTCCTCTAATACATCTTCACTACATAGGTTGTTGCGAAGCAGTAATCCTGTAAGTAGGGAAAAAGGAACAAAGTAGGTTTTGCGATCGAAAGACGGAATAGAGCGCGAAAAACTGTCTTTCCCGCCAACACAATTCATTTCCGCCCCTCGAGGTTCCATTTCTCCCCTCTTCCTGGTACGAACGAGAGACGCTTCTCCCCCTCCTTCCGCTGGCGTGGAGAAGATCCCTTATCTGTCTTCTTCTCGTTTCTCCATCTTTACCTGAATTGGTCTTTTCTCGCCTTTTCTTTTCTTTTTCTTTATTTCTCTTCCTCCGTGCGACTTCATCCCCTTTGCTTCGAGGAGATCCCAGAAACAATTTCTTTTACTCTTAAGTGATGCTGCTGCATTTCATCTTCTCTATTCCCTCGCTCCTAGCGTTCTTCCTCCATTTGTTCCTTGCGAAAAATGTCATTTTTAGATTAATCCCAGTTATATTTTTACGATCTGTGTTTGATTCATTTCTTTTTAAGACTCCTGTTTCAACTAAAAGCTTCTACGAAAATTGTTCCGTTGCGAACTTTAATTTCGCTTTGTTTCTGCAAACTATGGTGTCAACATTTATCTGTTTTACGGCGTGAAAAAAGCAAAGCTTGTCCACTGTTCCTTCTTTGCTTAAGGACTGTCAATGCGCCTTATCTTCTTAAATGTTAGATTCCCCCGTTTGAGTGGAAAACGAAAAAAAGAAAAACCTTGTCGTACCGTTTAGGAGGATCTCGACTGGGGGTGGAATTATTTCTAATCTTCCGAATTCTTTGGAATTTTTACAAGAAAAAGAAAATTTGGCATTTTAAGTGAAAATAGGTTTCCTGGTCAACTTCCAAAATATTGAGGATTTTCTACGGTATAAAGGAAAGTATTAGGTACTGAAGAAAACGAAGTATGAACCATTGTTTAATTTTTATGCTATGGAACGTGTTCACAGGGGAGTATCAAGAATTTAAAAAAAAATTACTTTCTCATCATTATAAAGTCTGAATAAAATGTATCCAAGACATCGAATATAATTTCATTTCATTTCCGATTATGTATAAAAATTTGGCAAGAAAAGAAGAGAGTATTCAAACATACAAATTCGGTTAATTCATCAGGAGCTTCCGATTTTCGATGAAGCCGTTAACAGAAAGGATGATATTGAAATTTCGGATGTAAATACTTTCTTTTCACAGGTGTGTTAAACATACGAGGAATGCTCAAAAAAGTACCGATACTGTATTTCTAATTCAAAATACAAAAGACTTGGAAGTTAATCGAATACATCTCCTTCAAAATACTCTCCTTGTGAACTAATGTGAGGCAAGCACAACTTGCCGCGCATTAGTTCACAAGGAGAGTATTTGAAGGAGATGTATTCAATTTTCCAAAAGACTTTGAGTTGTGTTTCAAGCACAACTCAAAGTCTTTTGGAATAATGTTCCCCACCTGAGTTGTCTACACTCTCAAAGTTTTGTCCCTTGAGAAAATGTTTTCAATTTGAGAAACGAAACGAAGTCTCAGGGGGTAACATCAGGTGAATGAGGTGGGCGTGGTACCACTAAGATTTGGTGCTTTGTTAGTAGCTATCGGTACTACACTACTGAATGTGCTAGTGTATAATGATGCAACAACCAAGACAGAGAATTTGACTGTTGTGGCCTATTGCCCCGAATTTTTTTTTTTTTTTTTCTTAATCTTTTCAAAACCTGTTTGTATTGAGTTTGGGTCGCAGTCAGCGTTGTAAGAGAAAATTCAAAATGCACCACAACCGTAACATAAACGAAAACAATCAGCATCATCTTCCCATATATTTTCACTGGTCCGGCCTTACTGGATCAGGGAGAGGTTTCTGTCTTCTATTCAGATGATTGCAATTCTGTGTCTGAGTCGTTCCATAGACCTAGGACTCGTCACCTCTGAAAATATTATACAGGAAATGAGGCTCCACTGCACCTCGACTTTTAAAGTCCTGGCAAACTGCAACACTGAGGTCCTTTTCATCATGTGTAAGAAGCATAGGCACCAGCTTATCTGTCAGTCTTCTCATCTCCAGGCCCTGTATCAAAATCGTATGACATGTTGCAGTTGAGATGACAGTTTCCTAGACACCTCCCTAACAGTCTATTTTCTGTCGCCTCTAATTACTTCATTCACAAGACCGATGAAATCGTGTGCTCTTGAAGTTGATATACATACAAATTGTGAGGTCATCTTCAATCTTCTATTACTCTCTTAAACCTTTCGAAACTCTTCGTAAGGCTTATAACTTCTCCTCTAAGCGCTGTTTGCATCTTTCAATTTAAGTTTTAGACAAAACTGTATTCATACTCGCTGCTCTTTCACATAAGACACTGCAAAATCTTTGGAACGAATGAGAATGGAATTCCATCGGAAGGGACAGAGTTGTTTGAAAGTATGTACTAATGGAAGTAACAGTAGAGTGTTATCACAAGAAACTGTCTGAACGGTTTTATTTTAACACTAATTTAAAATAGGGAGATGGGATGTCTCTTATTGTTTTTAACCTTGCATTAGAGAAATTCATGAGGGAAACAGTAAAAACCAAAATTCCTAAACCCGGGCTGTTGTGATCATTCTGGCATCATTGAACCAAAAGACATTGTAAGATATTTTAGAAATCCCTAAAATAGGGACTTCATGTTAATCAAGCAAAAGCAGAATATTAGAAAGTTGCAACAGATGTTAATTATCATATTGCAGGACAGCTCTAGATTGAGAAGCAAAATTATATTCTATTCTGCTGGAGAAAGAAGGGGCCCCACGAAGTATTAAATGGATGGTGGTAATTTGGTGAGGTTTCAGTATCTACAGAAGTTGGACAAAATAATTTGAACACCATGATTATAGGGTTTAATGTTTTTCGCCTAGGCTACCCTGAAAAAAAAAACGCTGTGATTATCTTTTGTGTATCTTTTCTTTGTATACTGTATATTCTCTAGGTTGTATGCCACTGTAGTACAAGCTGTGTTCAGAAGCGGTTTGTTACGAGCAGACGGTGAAATGAGTGACCTGTACTACTTCCAAAGAGGACAAACCGTGGGAGCCCATTTAACAGGAGCGCCAGTGAACATAACAGCCAAATCATTTTTGGTGTTTCGACAGCAACCGTCTCCACAGTTATGACTGCTTACACAAAGCATGTCAGGCTTCCTCGGTGAAGAAGAGTGAGAGAAAACCGAGACTGAATGAGGGAGACCATCGAACATTAACGACAAACAGAACAGTACTACTGCTTCAAAAGGGACAGCCGAATTCAGTATCCACCTAGAAGACCCCGTTATCACAAAACTAGTACGTAGAGAACTTCACATCGACGGAAAAGTTGCAATTGCTAAACATTTAATCAGAGAGACTAACCCTAGAATGCGAAACAGATGGTGTCAGGAAAATGAAACCTAGACAGCTGATGACTAGTAACGTGTCATATGATCGGATGAGTTCTCATTTACATTATTACCAACAGTATGTCGGGTTTATATATGGAGAACCCCAAGGAAGGGTACAATTCGGAATGTTTAGTTCCAACTGTCAAACATGCGGGGATGGGGTGAATCTGTAATGGTTTTAGTAACCATATCTTGGAAAAAACTAAAAAATGTGTGATTGGCAGGGGTGTAACACAAGGATGCTGTCTGCCACCAACGCTCTTCAATATTTTTGCAGAAGAAATGATAAAAGAAGCATTTGATGAAGAGATGATAGGAATCACTGTTGGAGGAAGAACACTATAAAGTATTTGATCTGCAGATGACCAAGCAGCATTAGCTAACACTGAAGATGAACTACAGCATCTAACGCAAAAATTTGAAAGTGTATGCATAAAATATGGTATGAAAATCAACACAAAGAAAACAAAAACGATGGGAGTCTCTAGGAGACCAGGAAACGTTGAGGTGATGATGAATGGAGATAATGTAGAACAAGTGAGGCTACACAACTACCTTGGCAGCATAATCCAAGAATATGGAAAATGTGACATGGAAATAAAAAAGAAAATTAATAAAGGCAAATATGCATTTTACAACAAGAGTAATTTTTTTGTAATAAAATGAATAAACATTTAAATAAAATGCTTATTAAGTGCTATATTTGGAGTATAACTTTATATGGGGCAGAAACGTGGACAATCAGGAAGAAAGAAGCTAAAATGTTGGAGGCATTTGAATGTGGTTATGGAGAAGAATGGAAAAAATAAAGTGGATTAAAAAAATTGCCAATAATGAAGTGTTGCAAAGAGTTGAGGAAAAAAGGAATATTCTAAAGACCATAAGAAAAAGAAAATATAACTGGATAGGACATGTGTTCAGAGGAGACAGCTTCTTGAAAAGAATAATAGAAGGGAAAACTGAAGGAAAGTGACCAAGAGGAAGGAGACGACTAATGATGCTTGATGATATCATGTGCACAGGAAGCTATCAAGTATTGAAAGAGGAAACAAGGTACAGAGAAATCTGGAGAAAGAGAACTTGTTGAGTTACTGTTGGACCTGTCAAAAGACAGAACACTAATGCTGATGATCCTGGTAATCGGTCAGCCCCATCATTATCCTACATGGTCGAGTTACTGCCAGAGAGTACTTGAATATTAAAAGTGATCAGGGTGCTTCCTATGGTCGAAATATTGTTTCCCAACAATGTTGCCACTTTTTTCAAGGTGATAATGTGCCCATATACACGCTAGAGAAATTCAGTCTTGCTTTAAGGAAACACCAAGACGAACTTCAAAATCTGCAATGGCCAGCTGAATCACCTGGCTTGAATATCATAGAACTGCTGTTGGAAATTTTGACTAGCAGAATGAGAAGCAGATTCCTTCCTCCAACATGTCTGAAGTAATTGGCTGATGTTCTGATTGACGAAAGGTATGACATTTCTCTGGAAACTATACAAAAGTTGTAATAATCTATTCCAAGAAGTTTGGAAGCCGCATTAATGGCAGTCCAACATCGTATTAATAAAGCCATATCACCTATTTCGCAGGTGTTCACATTATTTTGTCCAGCCCCTCTATATGCACACAGATATATTTATTTTTGCTGACAATAGAAAAGAATCGGGATTAAAAATGTCCTTATAGAAAACAAAATTGCTGTACAATGCTTTTACGTGTATAACAACTGAAGATTTGGAAGTTATTTTATAAGTAACTGATGCCATCTACTTTGGACAATTCATATCAAGCAAGGACCACATCAAAGAAGAAACTGCTATGCGTATAAACTTGGATGGAGAGGATCTGGGGAAGCAATACTGTTTTCTATAGCAATTCACCACAATGTCTTGAAAGAAAAATATTTAATCAGTGCATCCTTCCAGTTTTTACTGATGCATCAGAGAATTAGACCTTAACTAAAAAGACACACAGAAGCTGTGAGCAACTCCAAGAATCTTGGTGTAATCAGGAAATACAGAAAACAAAAAACTCACGAAGAAGAAAAAGTTGATGAGATCACCATCAAATTAAAAGCCCTGAAGTGGCCGTGCGCTGGACATATTACTAAAAAAAGCTGCCCACGATTGGAACATTGAAATGTTAGACTGGATATCAGCAAAATAATTCAGAAGACTACGTGGGAGATGGGTGGATAAATTTTAAAGGAAGGTCGGAGTAGCACGAAAGAAACTGACTCAAGACAGAAAGTTGTGGAAAAGACTCGAAAAAAACCTTCATCCAGCACTGGAAGTGTAATGGTTGTTGATGGCGATGTAATTTAAAGAGTAATAAACTTCAAGTATTGGTTCTAATTTGTCGCTAGTGGAGTCCGTGGTACGAAGTTAAAAGTTTCTTATCTCGTGCATTTTTTTTTATTTTCATTTATGAGGACACATTTCCACTTAAAACGTTTCATGATCTACAAAGTAGAAGGAAAGAAGATGTGAGAGGTTATTAGGAAAGTTCTCAGACTAATAACACTTTAAAAACTGAAATATTTTGTTCTTACACGTAGTAGTTTAATTTGTTCTCATGCGTGGTGTTTATTTCCATGCACATTAGTTCCTGTTAAAACATTACGAATTGAAAACTTTTTCATGGGTTGTTTTTCTTCAAGTGATATTTCGTCAATTGATAGACAAAATGTGACGTTCATATATTTTCACATATACTTGAAATTAACGGATGGTGATATCGCTGTGGATATAACAGGAAAAACCAAAATGTTGATGCAAAAAGAAGAGAGATGAGGACAACTAAAGAAGATGTGACTTCCAAAGTGGAATATATACAGCTATGCACGACAGTACGAAAAAGTATCACTGAAGACGTAAGGAAATTCAACTGTGAACTAGTAAGGAAAGCAATTGAAAACAACCAAAGCCTAAAGATAGCAAAGGGACATCTCAGTAAGGGAAAAAAACAGATTATGGCACTGAGAAAAGAAGATGGTTCTGTAACAAGAAATAGAGGCGAAATTTTGACAAGAGTGAAAGATTTCTACTCCAAATTATATGAAAGGGATGATACATGTACTCCAGACATCATGAAAGGTACCAGAGTTCTTCCAGTCCTTCCAACAGAAGTTGCACATGCAATCAAGAACATGAAGCGTTAAAAGCTCCAGGAGAAGATGGAATTACTGTAGACATCATACAAGAAGCAAGTGGAGAAATCGAAACAGTACTCGCCCAAATTTTCACTCGATGCCTTAATGAAGGGAAAATTCCTGAGGATTGGAACAACGCTACAATGATCTTGCTACATAAAAAAGGTGACATTGAGGATCTCAGGAACTACAGACCTATCAGCCTCTTATCAGTGGTTTATAAAATCTTCACTAACGTTCTTTCACACCGCTTGAAGGTGACACTGGACATGGCTCAACCGAGAGAACAAGCTGGATTCAGGAGTGGCTACAGCACAATAGATCATATCCACGTACTGAGAGAACTAATTGAAAGAGTGAGGGAATATGAACTTCCATTGTGCATGGCTTTTATCGATTATGAAAAAGCCTTTGTTCGGTGAAACCATCAGCAGTTGCAATGGCTCTGAAATCCTGCGGTATTGAAGATGCATACATTAATATTATTAATAACATCTATGAAAACGCAAGTGCAAAGATTCGGCTGTTTGAAAATACAACACACATAAAAATTGGAAAAGGAGTGAGACAAGGTGACACCATATCTCCGAAGCTCTTTAATGCCATATTGGAAAATGTCTTTCAATCACTGAACTGGGAAAACAAAGGGATAAAGATTAATGGAGATTATCTAACCCACCTTCGTTTTGCTGATGACATAGTCATTTTTGCAACTACCCCATCAGAGCTACAGAGTATTATGATCCAGGAACTTGCTGACAAGAGTAAAGAAGTGGGATTAAAAATGAACTTTCAGAAGACAAAAGTGATGTTCAATGCTTTTACAAGAAATGAAGATTTATCGATTGATGGAGAAAAGCTGGAGATAACAGACACATACGTTTATCTTGGACAGCAGATATCAAGTGAGGGTCACATTGGTGAAGAAATTAATCGGCGTACAAAACTTGCCTGGAGAGCTTTTGGAAGAAACAGCATAATTTTCAAGAGCAATATGCCATTATGTCTTAAAAGAAAAGTGTTTGATCAATGCATCCTTCCAGTGCTTACGTATGGTGCAGAGACGTGGACCTTAGCTAAAAGAGACATACAAAGGCTGCAGACAACTCAAAGTAGCATGGAGAGGTGCATGCTTGGTGTAACCAGGAGAGATAAGAAGAGGAACACGTGGATCCGAAAAATGACAAGAGTGGAAGACATCATGATCAGAGTTAAATCCCTGAAATGGCAATGGGCTGGACATACTGCCAGAAGAACAGACCATCGATGGGCAGCCGAAATTTTAGATTGGATTCCAAGGGACAGGAAAAGACCCAGAAGAAGACCACATGGAAGATGGGTGGATGAAATTCGAAAGTATGCGGGAGTGACATGGAGGAGACTGGCACAAGACAGACCGTTGTGGAGGAAACTTGGGGAGACTTTCGTCCAGCAGTGGATTGATAATGGTTGACAATGATGATGATGATAAGAGGTGATGACGAAATAAAAAAATAACAATTTGAGTGTTGACAACATATTAGTAGGTATTTGTGAAGGCCAATTCCAGGGTCAATTTTTTGCTTCAGTTTGACGACCATTATTAGCATCGAAGGCAAGTATGTGCCTTTCACCTTCAGTTTTGACAACTGGTTCCAGTGATGGGACAAAACCAGAAACAGCAGAACAAACGCAACGCACATATCTAACCTGGAAATCAGTTCAATATATTCTGCGTATGAAATTAATTTCTATTTCCTAATCACCCAGCCCCAAGGATCTATTTTCATTCACATTTTTTATGTATATGAGACACGAATACAGATTGAGAATACGATCTTCATATGCCGCGACATAAAAATCCGCTTAGTTTTTCTTTTCATTTTGGCATTACTCTTATTTTTGAAAAACTGCCAAAATTTGCAGATGATCCTGTTATAGTATTAATTAGAATTATTTTCCTCAGGAAATCCTCTTTTCTTTCCTTGAAGAAAAAAATGGAGAAACGTATTTGGGAGATAATACTGATTGCAGTACCATAAAATAAAATTTCTATTACAATCTACTTTTTTCTTTGAGGTACGAGAAGTTAGAGAGATCACCATGCGAAGTCTGAAAAATAGTAACAACTTCTTATTGAGGGTTTCTGTTCAATACTACGCATGTAAACCCTCTTTTGACATTTTCTATGAATCAGAGAGACGCGTTCCATAAATTCTCAAAAGATGGCGCTAGAATTCCATGGTGACCCGAGTTACGTGAGAAAGGTTTGGGACAAATTTCTTCCTTAAATAATATCTAATAGCAAGGTGAAGACGAGACAATAAAAATTGCTAATGATTCTAAACTACTGTTGCTAAACATGAGTGAAATCGGAGCGTTCTGATTGTACAACATCACAGAAAGAGCGCAACCTTTAAAAAGGGCAACATTTTTGGGAGGAAATGTCATTAGGAAAGAGTTTCATTGTTTATCAGTATATTAATGAAGTCCAAAAATACTGATGCAAGCCCAGAAAACTGAGCCGCCAGCATTATGTTTCATTCTGTTGACATGTTTTTATTATTAAACATGCCAGCATTATATTTAATTGAGTAGTGTAAACTCAATTCTTTTTTACTAGGAAATCTGTAAATAAAATAAGATTTAGCAAACTGGTGAATTCCTCTGATCGAAATTCGGAAGCAACAGTGAAATATTATGCCTCCAAAATAACAGAGCGTTTTTAAGGGAAAGGTAAAATGCACCCACACACACGCACACACAGAAGACAGAAGAATTGCGCTCAAATGAAATTATTTCTCCTAAACTGAAGGCTTCGAGTTTAGGACATTTGGGCACCGGACTTTCGGGCACCCGGACATTTTGGCACAAATCTTTAGGGGCCGTACAAAAAATACCGTTTCTTGGCACTCTGAGGGGAATTGAATGGAGAAAACGTTCCCAGTAAGACAAACGACAATTACAATTGAATTAAAAAAATATTACAATACACAAATTTTGGAGATGACAATCCGTTTTTTTTTTTTGTGTAAATATGACAAGGATAATATCCGAAAACTTCAAAAATTCGTCTTCTTGGATTACATAGCACATAATCATGAATATGGATTACATCATACTTATGGTGCTATGTAACCATGAATATATTACATCATATTCATGATTACATAGCACCAAGGGCGCCCATGGAGGGGGGTCTCGACCCCCTGTCGTTGGTATAGCCACATTTTTGATAAATTTAAAACACTAAAACAGACGAAACCTTTTTTTTTTAAGCATTTTTAAAAATAATAAGATATTAATAATTGATTGTATCCATTATTTTTGTTGTATTTTAGTATCTCGCACATTTAGTAAAATGTTTGACAGCCTTGAAGGAGGTAAGGATTTTTCTTAGAACCCCCCCCGGAAAAGTACTCATATGGGCGCACTGCATAGCACATTTCTTAGGTTTCAACGAAACAAAACAATTACACCAGAACTCATACTATGTTCAAAAAAGGACAATAAGGAACGATTTTTTTATAACGCCTCACTTTTACTTAGGCACTAAATATTTACATAACATGTCAAGTTATTAATATTTTTCTTTTACTTAATTAGGCACTAAATTTCTATGCCTCATTCGTAGGACCTTTTGACAGCCTTTATTTCTACCGATGCCATATTCATAACGTTTACGTATCAACTCAAGATAATAATATTGCGATTTCACCTAAGCACTAGGTATTGTTTCACAGGTCCTAGGCCTAGGCCTTTTTAACAGTTTTTGTTCTATCGATGTCACATTCATAACAATTACGTATCAACTCAAGTTAATAATATTGCGCTTTTACTTAAGCACTAAATATTATTTCACAGACCCTAGGCCTAGGTCTTTTTAACAGTTTTTATTCTAACGATGTTATATTCATAACGTTTATGTATGAACTAAAGTTAATCATATTGTGCTTTTAATCATACACTAATTATTAATTCATTGGCACTAGGCTTAAAGTCTAGTAATTAATATTGAATGCCAAAGTAAAAGCCCAATTCAGTTAACTTGAGTTTATAAGTAAACGTTATGAATATGGAGTCGACAAATTTAAAAACCGTGAAAAAGGCCTAGGCCTAGGCCTATGAATTAATATTTTGTGCCTAAGTAAAAGCGGAATATTATTAACTTGATTTGATAGGTAATTGTCATGAATGTGTATTAGATAGAACAAAAGCTGTTGAAAAGGCCTAGGCCTAGGACTAGGCCCTGTGAAATAATATTTAGTGCTTAAGTAAAAGAGAAATATTATAAACTTGAGTTGGTACGTAATTGTTATGAATGTGACATCGATAGAACAAAAACTGTTAAAAAGACCTAAGTCCTGTGAAATAATATTTAGTGCTTAAGTAAAAGCACAATGCTATTAACTTGATTCGATACGTAAACGTTATGAATATGACATCGGTAGAAAAAAGACTGTCAAAAGGACTACGAATGAGGCATAGTAATTTAATGCCTAACTAAGTAAAAGAGAAATATTAATAACTTGACATGTTATGTAAATATTTAGTGCGTAAGTAAAAGTGTAGCATTATTAAAAAATCCTTCCTTGTCGTCCTTTTCCAAACATAGTATGAATTCTACTGTAATTGCTTTGTTTCGTCGAAGGTTTAAGAAATGTGCAATGCCCTTTTTTTTAATTCACGAATGTACTTTTGTTTCCCCATATTCAAGAGTAATTGTCACTTGCCTTACGGTGAACATTTTCTCAGTCAAACTCTTACTATTAGGCCAAGACACGGCAATTGTTATACGGCCCCTTAAGCATTTGTGCCCAAAAGTCCGGGTGCCCAAATGTCCGGGCGCCCAAATGTCCGAACCCCGAAGGCTTCATTGAAAAACATGAAAACCAAACATGACAGAAAATCGCTTCATTAATTGGGTATTATTTAAATAAAATGAAGAAGTGGTAGTTTACCAGACAAATGTTAAATTTAGAGTTCATATTATAATGATTTTATTAGAACCCACCATAAAATAAATTTTAAAACATCCTCTTAAGGCTGTCTTTGAATGAGTGTTAGGATTCACCTCCTATCCAATATCTGCAATGTAAATTCTTTTGTACATATTTTAACGAAGACTATTATTTTGTAGTGTCTGAAATTTTGAGCACAAATAAAAACGACCCATAGCTAACATATGCCGCAGTTATTATTCCGAAAAACTTGTTAGAATTTTTGTTTTTAATTCAATTTATCTTACTTAAGAGTATTCCAATTTGGCGCTAGATGGCGCGATAAGTTAGCTTAGAAGTGTGGAAGAAACAAAATCTCTCATTTCTGTCTGATTTTTCTAATTATCTCAGCCAAATAGAAATAAATGAATGAGAGCAAAAGTGAGATTGGAATCTTTTCTTCCATAAATGATCTTAAATCCTATTGTACGTTCATTTTTTGAAGAAAAAATGTGTACATTAGCAGAGAACCCCGTGAATTTGAGCTACTCGACCTACTATCTGGGCTCCACTCCCAAATAGCGTCATTGGTTAAAACGTAACAGCACATATCTTGTCTTTTCATTCTGGAACCAACGAGAGACCGCTTCGATTCTGAATATGGTGAGATCTGCAGTGATTCGCTGACCTCAACTTCTGGGACAGTCACTCAATACGTAAAGTATGCTGAAAAACGTTAGCTTAAAGTACCTTTTTTCCAGCACACATCTTTCTATTTATCGGAAGTGGCATATAGGAAATCTTTCCGCAAGGGTGCCAGACATAATACATCATTAATCAAAAGTGTTACTAGATTTTCAACTGAATATGGCACAACAATTTCTAGAGTTGCAGTTCTTTTTAAATCTAACTCTTATTACTGGACTAAAGCATTGGGACAAAACGTCATCTGCTTATCTTTAGCGGAATCGCCAGATCTGAATCATATTGAAATTCCAGGTTGTGTGCTCTCAGCATTTGCCCATGTTAGAGAAGGTAATCTTTTGGCAATCTAATTATTCATGTAAGATCGCCAAATACAGACAAACGCACATACAACGAGCTCACCTAATACGAAGTTTCTCAATTAAACTTTTAATAGATCCCTTGAATTTCGTAATATTCTCCCTTTTTATTTTAACCGCATATTACAAACAATGTTTTGGTGAAACCGCATTTACCGAAGTTCAGAATGGTTATCAGCAAATAAAATAAGTAGCGTTCACCCAGATTTTAACCCATCCACTTCCACTGTAAAACTAAGAATTACCTGCTGCTGACAAAAGAGATGAGAACGGGCTGTTTTATAAAGGCCAGGGTCCAGACCGGCCAGGACATTTAACGCACGGGTCCGTCCCGGGTTATTATATAATTATATATGACTGGCCCGGGCCTTTGAACATTTGTGCAAATTTTCTCTATGTGAATAAGGAAAACGTACTGTAAAGCATATTGTTTTACTCTTATTTATTTTTTTCATCATCCGATAAGAATTTTAGGGCCTCCCGTCAATCAATGTCGAACCTTCTTCCCCCTAAAAAATGAGAGAGATAAAGAATTATTATTATGTGCATCGTATTCAGGTAACAAAATGTTCATTTTATTTCTTAAATGTATTAAGTTAATTCGTTTACCTCGGCTCACCTTCATGTTTTCACGGAATGACCGAAAATTCCCATTTTTTTATGTTACCGATTTGTCCGTCTGTCTGCCTTTGGACACCATATGTCTGCAACTATTAGTCCAATTAAAAAAAATATTTTACATTGGGAAGCTTGAAATATGCGAATGATGATCCATTATTTCGTTGTTGTTTTTTTATGACGCACCATCTTGCCGCAAGAGGGCGTAAATGCAAATGATATCGAATTCAAAATGCATTTTATTCCTTATATTTGCTTCTAAACATTCGATTCAAAAAATTCGTTTACCTTTCGATGACATTTATATCGAAGACTACTTTGGTATAGTCACTTTCTCAAGTTACGCATAAATTTTCCGCTAGGGCGCGTAAAATTAAATTGCTTTTCCCCCGATATCTCTGCTTCTAAAACTCCGATTTGAAAAATTCTTTACGCAGTGGATACAGCTCCTGATTGGAAATATTTTGCATATATCATTTCTAATTTTTGTATAAAATGGTTCGGCCACCAGGGGGCGTAAGTGTTAATTTCTGCTTCTGATGTATTTACAGCAAAATCTGATCTTCTAAAATCTCGACTGAAAAAATACGTTGTAGACCGATACCACTCACGTCGATAAAGCTTTTCGGAATATTTTCTTCTTAAAATAATGCATAGTTTCTCCGCCAGGGGTGTACATGTATATCTTATTTTTGTCAATGTCTCTGCTTCTAATGGTCCGATTTGAAAAATTTCTTCTTCGTTGGATAGAGTTTCTGGTGCTACATGGTTTTCACATAATTTCAAAATTTTCAAGTAATTCATAGACTTTCCGCTATGGGGCGTAATGGTAAATTGCGTTTTCATCTATATGCCTGCTTCTAAATCTCCGATTTGAAAAATTCCTTCTGCACCGGGTATAGCTCCTAATAGGAAATGCTTTGTATAAAATTTATAATATTTGGGAAATAATAGTTTGGCCACCAGGGGCGTAAGGGTTAGTTTTTGCTTCTGATGTATTTCCAGCAAAATCTGAGCTCCTAAAATCTCAATTGAAAAATCCTTCAGTGGATCGAAGCTACTCTCGTCGAAAAACTTTTTGAAAGTACCTTCTTCTTAAAATAATGCATGGCTTTCCATCCAGGGGGCCTAATTCCATATCTTATAATTGTTGATATCTCTGCTACTAAGAGTCCGATTTGAAAAATTATAATGAGCGTTTCTGCTGCGAAATGTTGCTCATATACAGTACACTCACGGACAATGAAATTTGCGCACCTAGAAGAAAACATGCTACAACAGCTAAACTTTGCAAACAGCTAGAGTGCGTGCTCGTATGCAAATGATCCACGTTTGGTGCGATTGCGCATTACCGTACATCCTGTGGTGGCGCTGCAAACACGAACTAGCAGCTTTATAAAGCCGACGTATAGTCGATGCCCCACGAAAGCGAAAAGCACCGGCCGACGCAAGCAAGAGTACAGAGTGACAAGAATACCGGGTAGACGCCAGAGACGTCAATTTACGCAACTTATGGACTTTGAGAGAGGCCTGATCATCGGCCTGAAAACCGCCGGGTGGTCGGCGCGCCGTATAGCCCGCCACGTTGATCGTTCTGACCATACCGTCCGACTGTGTTGGGAGCAGTGGAGACGTGACAGCACTGCCACACGGCGGAACAGCTACAGACGGACCAGGAGGACCACCGGTAGAGTGTTTCGACGGATCGTGCGCCACGCACGAACGGATCCCACGGGGACCCGGTCCACTGTACACGCAGATGTATCGGCTCCTGTGTGCCCACGAAACATTCCCTACGAGTCGCAGAAGCGAATCTGCGATCCAGCGCCCCTTACGTGTGCTGCCATTAACACCGTAACAGCGCCGGCTCCGTTTGTAGTGGTGCCAGGCTAGAGTGACGCGGAACGCCCCAGACTGGCGACGTGTGGTGTTTAGCGATGAGTGCCGCTTCGTTTGGGGGACAGATGGTCATCGTATCCTGGTGTGGAGGCACTCGGGTTAACGGCACAATCCCAACCTCGCAATCGAGCGCCACACCTCCTCCACTGCAGGCATCATGGTCTGGGGAACCATTCTACGATAGCCGATCAGCTCTAGTAGTCGGATGTGGATCATTGACAGGCCAGCGGTATGTGGAGGAAATCCTACTGCCCTATGTGCTCCCATTTCTGGCCGGAATTCCATGTGCGCTATGCCAGCAGGATAATACCCGCCCGCACATGGCTCGGGTTGCCCAGGACTACGTACGTCATGTCCAGACACTTCCATGGCCTTCCTACTCCCCAGACATGTCCCCTATCGAGTATGTGTGGGACCAATTGAAACGCCAGCTGCCGCCCTGCCGTACTATCCTGGTTTTGGAGCACACCGTCCAACACGTGTGGGCCAATCTGCCGCAGGAAAACATCAGGCGTCTGTTCGCCTCCATGCCGGACCGTATTGCAGCATGTATCGCCGCACGAGGCGGTGTGACGCGCTATTGAAGATGACCAGACTGTGTGCCATAGATCCCTCTGTAACTGTCCTGCACCTCTGTTTTTGCCATCAAGTGTATCATTCATCTGTATCATTACGCCCGTAAAATTTCAGTTCAATCTGATGCTTCCTTCTTGGTGCGCGAATTTCATTTTCCGTGAGTGTATTTTTGCCATGTCACATTACGTCAGGTTAAAGCTAGTCATGACTATGTCGCCCTTTTGGCCGACCATGTGCATTCAATGGCGCAGACATTGTTTCCGTCAGGGGTTGCACCTTTCAAGATGATAATCCCCCGATTAACAGAAGTCGAACTGTTCAATCATGATTTGAGGAACATGTGGATGAAGTCGTACACCTTCCCTGGCCTCCTGCACAATCACTGGACTTAAACATCATTGAGCCTCTGTGGTCTGTGTTGGAAAACAGAGTGCGATCCCGTTATCCTCCTCCGGCGGGCGTCTCTCAAGGAATTGGAGCAGTTTCTTCAGGAAGAATGGTACAACATACCACTTATCACCATCCAGGACTTGTATGCGTCCATTCCAAGGAGGATTCAAGCAGTTTTAAATGCCAAGCGTGCTCCCACAGCATATTAGGTGCGTAACACCTATTGTTTCAAGGTGTTTCCATTATTTTGGACAACCCCTGTATATCAGAAGTCTTCGCAACTTGTTGATGACATGTCATCCACCCCATTTTTATGAAGCGCGTGGAAGCAACTAACCAAAGCCCGTGACTGTAAACGCCATTTATGATATCCTATACAATTTGAAAATTTGGATATGTACGTGCCATTCGTCCTGATGAAGTTAGGTCAATACCCAGCGAAACCATGGTCGACTTGAAAAATAAATGTTTGTGACAAATTATGTTGTATTATCTTAATATAAGTAATGGCCTGTTGCAGTACGCCCCACATATAATGCACGAGATAGTGGAAAATTATACAAGTTGAAGAAAGCCTTGGAGCATGACTGTAAGTGAATATGAAAATCTTATCGATCTGACATCTAGCACTTCTGAAAAGGCAGCGTTAGATAAACTACCATTGGGCAAACTTTGGTGCAGCATCAAGAAGCAGTGCCCAAGTTTATCACAGAAAGCGGTTAGAATACTCTTTCCCTTTGTCAGAGCACGTATCTGTGCGAGAATGGCTTCTCAACTTTATGTTTCCACAAATTTCAACTATGGTAACAGAGTCGATGCAGAGCTAGACATGCGACTGCAACTCTCCTCGAAAGAACGGGAGGTGAAAGAACTTTATAAGGAGAAGGAACAACTGTACTCGTCGCATTGAGGTCAGTATTCCAGTCATTTTTTCTTACGAATACTTGCCATACACTTGTAATTGCCTTTTCTTTCTTCTTTAATCTTTATTGGTTTTATTATGAAATAATACTAGAATATCAGAAACATTAAAAGTGTTTCGTATGTTTTTAACTAAATAATACCAATGCTTCTCAGAAATGGAACCGATACTTCTCAGAAATGAAACCAGTACTTCTCAGATTTCTCAGAAATGAAACCAATACTTCTCAGATTTCTCAGAAATGAAACCAATACTTCTCAGATTTCTCAGAAATAAAACCAATACTTCTCAGATTTCTCAGAAATGAAACTAATACTTCTCAGATTTCTCAAAAATGAAACCAATACTTCTCAGATTTCTCAGAAATGAAACCAATACTTCTCAGATTTCTCAGAAATGAAACCAATACTTTTCAGATTTCTCAGAAATGAAACCAATACTTCTCAGATTTCTCAGAAATGAAACCAATACTTCTCAGATTTCTCAGAAATGAAACTAATACTTCTCAGATTTCTCAAAAATGAAACCAACACTTCTCAGATTTCTCAAAAATGAAACCAATACTTCTCAGATTTCTCAGAAATGAAACCAATACTTTTCAGATTTCTCAGAAATGAAACCAATACTTTTCAGATTTCTCAAAAATCAAACCAATACTTCTCAGATTTCTCACAAATGAAGTACTTATATCCTCATTGCCTATATAAACACAATTTTGCGATTAATATAAATAAACACGGGTATAGAAAAAAAAATGTTGCTGCTCCGCTGTTTCGTCCTTGGGTGGTAAGGGCTCCGTGGTATCAGAAGTTTAAGAACCGCTACTTTAATGCTTTTTACCTTGAAAAAGAAGCTTCCCCGCAGTATTCTCTTGCTTGCAGTAAGATTCATTTACAGAGAAAATTCCCAAACGTGGAAGTAAAACAAGAATAAACACAAGAGCGGGGGATTTCTTATTTGTTTTTAAATTATGTATTTTATCTCTGAAGTAGGGCGAGTTTATTAAGTTGTACGTTTGATGGCTAATGTTTTGTTTACATCTTACCGTTTTCTCCCTTTAGAGTAGGAAATCGGTAGTTAAAAATGACCGAATACCACGAACATTTTCTCATTATATTGTATGAATACATTTTCACTCACTGTTAATGTCGAACACCACTGTATAACACCGCACGTGATTCCCAACGGCAATGTTGATGCGACTCATTGAACAGTTATCGCTATCATTTGTTTCACACAGTACCTGAGCTTAATGTAAATAGCGGGTGATCATTTTGTCACGTAACCCGGCATTCAGAATGTGTTCAATATGTAGGAAACCAGTGAAATACGGACATATCATGGGTTTAACAGGAAAACGAGACACCGACAACAAATGACACCAAATGACATACGTACTTGTTTACAGGAGGTGTTCAAAATGTCCAGCCGCAGCTGCAAGGCAGGTTGAAGCCCTCTTAAACATGTTGGATGCCACCTTGCGTAGGAGAGTGCAGTTGATATACATAATCTCGCTGGTAATGTGCCGCTTCAGTTCATCTACAGTACGTGGTTTCTGTCGGTATACAAAGCCTTTGATATACCCCCAGAGGAAAAAATCCGGTGGAGATAAATCAGGTGATCTGGGGGGGGGAGGGGGAGGTGATAAACCTTTTGAAATCAGGCGGTCATCAGATATGTCCTCAAGAAACTGCAGGGTGTCACGAGACGTATGACACGTTGCCCGTCCTGTTGCAGGTAACAATAACGTTCTTCTGCTTCCAGAAGTGAAACAAATTGCATAATGATGTCCTGGTACGATTGGCTGCTGAGGGTTGTGTCAAAAAATATGGGCCCCACTATTGGTCGTCGTGAAATTGTACACCACACCCCGACTTTCAATGCATGTAACGGCATTTTGTGCAACACGTGTGGGTTTTCTGTCGACCAATATCTGTTGTTCTGACTGTTGACGTATCCACTAAGGTGAAAATACGCCTCGTCACTGAAAAACACTTTATCCAACAGGCCTATTCCGTGACATCTCACCAATGTCGTTAGCCACCTACAGTACGCAATTCGTTGGTGACTGTCCGGTTCTTTGAGTTCTTGCACACAGTGTACACTGTACGCAAGGAGACATAATTTCTTTGGGGCCTTGTGTGCACTCCCATACGACATCTGTTGTTGTGCAGCCAGTTTACGCAAACTCTTCTTTGGCGAATGTTGTAATGCTGCCCTTATCTCCTCGAGTTTGGCGTCCGTTAAGACATGGGACCTCCTCACTTTCTTCTTGTCACCAACACTTCCAGTCTTTCGAAACCGACTGATGACTCGCATGTTTGTTGATACTTTCGATGACTGATGACTCACATGTTTGTTGATACTTTCGATGACTGATGACTCGCATGTTTGTTGATACTTTCGATGACTGATGACTCGCATGCTTGTTGGTACTTTCGATGACTGATGACTCGCATGTTTGTTGATACTTTCGATGACTGATGATTCGCATGTTTGTTGCTACTTTCGATGACTGATGATTCGCATGTTTGTTGGTACTTTCGATGACTGATGGCTCGCATGTTTGTTGATACTTTCGATGACTGATGACTCACATGTTTGTTGATTTGTTGGGTACAGGCACCTCAGGATACTTTCGATGAAATTGCTTCTGTACGTGTGCGTATAATTGCTATTGAAAATACACTTCCACAATAAGTACCCGTTGTGCCGATGAAAATGGCATCTTGCAATGTCCGTCAGCAACTTTCGCAAACACAGCGTTCTTCTCGTTGGTCTGGAACGCAACTAACCACGCACCTGCGCTTCATATCTCGGAAGCATTGTACTGCCATCTACCGGCATGTCACACACTTTCTCCCTTTACGACAACCAAATGCCCTGTTCTGTTCCATTGAATACCGGGTTGCGTGATAAAATGATCACCCCGTATTAACAGCTCTCAAATAATGTTACATATAGTGAACGTAAACGTATTTTAGGAGCTGGAAGTCTGACTGTGAGACCCCTTTTGGCTAAAATTAGTAATAACTGGGAAGATTTGAGGATACATACACTACACAAGGGATGTAAGGTCAGGTGATGCGTAACATCACAGCCTCTCCTTGACAAATGTCAACCCCGCCTTCTCGTGGTGCATCCTGTTCCCACTAAAGGGGCTCTGACGACCGCCCATAGCGGTATAACTATACCATCGGGATCAGAGGAAATGCTATCCCACACTCACCAACCCGCTTGGCCAGCGTGGTGAGTTATGGCCAAACCCTCCAAAATGATTCCACAACTTAAATCTTGGCCCTCAGTCTCCGGCAGCTGGAATGTACCTGGCCAAGGCAGCGGCCAGTGCGACATGAAGGCAGAGGGTGCTAAGAATCCCCGGAGGACCGGACTAGGCTGCCATCTGATGCTGACCTTGGCTACTTACAATGGACGCTCCCTATCTTCTGATTCAAGGCTTCTTGAATTGGAAGAGGAACTACAAAGGATCAAGTGGGACATCGTGGGGCTAAGTGAGGTAAGGAGAAAAGGAGAAGATCTCATCGAACTGAAAAGTGGACATCTCTTCTACTATCGTGGGACAGATACTGGCAGAACTAGTGGTGTTGGATTTATAATAAACAAGAAACTGAAGGACAAAGTTGTAGAAGTTGAAAGTTCCTCTGACAGAGCTGCACGACTTGTTATCCAACTCTCGAAAAGATACCAGGCTCAGATTATTCAAACTTATGCACCCACCACAAGTCATCCTGAAGAAGAAATTGAAGAATTTTATGAGGAAATTTGTCATTTAAATAATAAAGGTAAGCAGCATTTGAAGATAATTATGGGAGATTTCAATGCAAAAATAGGGCAACGGCAACAGAATGAAACTTCAGTAGGTAAATTCGGTCATGGCAACAGAAACCAGCGTGGAAATACTCTCGTTGAGTTTGCAGAGGCAGAAGGGTTTTTCATCTTGAACTCCTTTTTCAAGAAAAAGCCACACAGGAAATGGACATGGAGACATCCAAATGGGACGACAAGTGAAATTGATTTTATTATGTGTAACAAAAAATTCGTCATAGAAGACTGCAGTGTGCTAAACAAGTTCAACACAGGTAGTGACCATAGATTGGTGAGATGTAAGATGCACCTCAACACTAAACTTGAACGTGGCAAGCTCATAGGACAAACAAAATCTATTGACATAACCAACCTTAAAAAACACCATAATACCTTCAAGTTAGAACTGAATAACAGGTTCTCTGCTTTAGAAGGCCTAACATCGGAAGAAGTGGACATCTCTGAAGTTAACAGAAAAGTAACCAAAGCTCTTATGGAAACAGCAACAAAATTAGCTGGGTCTAAGAACAAGTTGCATGTGAACAAATTATCAGGAAAACCAAAATGTTGATACAAAAAAGAAGAGAGATGAGGACAACTAAAGAAGATGTGACTTCCAAAGTGGAATATATAGAGCTATGCAAGACAGTAAGAAAAAGTATCACTGAAGACGTAAGGAAATTCAACTGTGAACTAGTGAGGAAAGCAATTGAAAACAACCAAAGCCTAAAGATAGCAAAGGGACATCTCAGTAAGGGAAGAAAACAGATTATGGCACTGAGAAAAGAAGATGGTTCTGTAACAAGAAATAGAGGCGAAATTTTGACAAGAGTGAAAGATTTCTACTCCAAATTATATGAAAGGGATGATATATGCACTCCAGACATCATGAAAGATACCAGTACCAGAGTTCCTCCAGTCCTTCCAGCAGAAGTTGCACATGCAATCAAGAACATGAAGCGAGGAAAAGCTCCAGGAGAAGATGGAATTACTGTAGACATCATACAAGAAGCAAGTGGAGAAATCGAAACAGTACTCGCCCAAATTTTCACTCGATGCCTTAATGAAGGAAAGATTCCTGAGGATTGGAACACCGCTACAATGATCCTGCTACATAAGAAAGGTGACATTAAGGATCTCGAAAACTACAGACCTATCAGCCTCCTATCAGTAGTTTATAAAATCTTCACTAAAGTTCTTTCACACCGCTTGAAGGTAACACTGGACATGGCTCAACCGAGAGAACAAGCTGGATTCAGGAGTGGCTACAGCACAATAGATCATATCCACGTGTTGAGAGAACTAATTGAAAGAGCGAGGGAATATGAACTTCCATTGTGCATGGCTTTTATCGATTATGAAAAAGCCTTTGATTCGGTGAAACCATCAGCAGTTACAATGGCTCTGAAAACCTGCGGTATTGAAGATGCATACATTAATATCATTAATAACATCTATGAAAATGCAAGTGCAAAGATTAGGCTGTTTGAAAATACAACACACGTAAAAATTGGGAAGGGAGTGAGACAAGGTGACACCATATCTCCGAAGCTCTTTAATGCCACATTGGAGGGTGTTTTTCAGTCACTGAGCTGGGAAAACAAGGGGATAAAGATTAATGGAGATTATCTAACCCACCTTCGTTTTGCTGATGACGTAGTCATTTTTGCAACTACCCCATCAGAGCTGCAGAGTATGATCCAGGAACTTGCTGACAAGAGTAAAGAAGTGGGATTAAAAATGAACTTTCAGAAGACAAAAGTGATGTTCAATGCTTTTACAAGAAATGAAGATTTATCGATTGATGGAGAAAAGCTGGAGATAACAGACACGTACGTTTATCTTGGACAGCAGATATCAAGTGAGGGTCACATTGATGAAGAAATTAATCGGCGTACAAAACTTGCCTGGAGAGCTTTTGGAAGAAACAGCATAATTTTCAAGAGCAATATGCCATTATGTCTTAAAAGAAAAGTGTTTGATCAATGCATCCTTCCAGTGCTTACGTATGGTGCGGAGACGTGGACCTTAACTAAAAGAGACATACAAAGGCTGCAGACAACTCAAAGAAGCATGGAGAGGTGCATGCTTGGTGTAACCAGGAGAGATAAGAAGAGGAACTCGTGGATCCGAAAAATGACAAGAGTGGAAGACATCATGATCAGAGTTAAATCCCTGAAATGGCAATGGGCTGGACATACTGCCAGAAGGACAGATCATCGATGGACAGCCGAAATTTTAGATTGGATTCCAAGGGACAGGAAAAGACCCAGAAGAAGACCACATGGGAGATGGGTGGATGAAATTCGAAAGTATGCAGGGGTGACATGGAGGAGACTGGCACAAGACAGACCGTTGTGGAGGAAACTTGGGGAGACCTTCGTCCAGCAGTGGATTGATAATGGTTGACAATGATGATGATGATGACACTACACAAAAGGGGGTGGGGCGGAAATATGCAGAAATCTAAAGACAAAATTTCCCTAGCACTTTAAAAAAAAAAAAAAAAGGGGGTGTGAATTCCCGGAAAATTTCTGCAAATATCGTGCAGCAAAGTTGCTGGTTGGTGTCCGTCTTTTAACGAAAATTCCTCTTTTAAAAGTTCTCGTTTTTTTTTTTTTTTTTTTGTTTTTTTTCACTTCCGTATTTTCATAGATTCTATGGAGTCAGTAATTTCTTTTATTTCATAAAATACATTTTCAGATTTTTCCGTATTTATACAGAAATTTCGCAAACGCTGAATTTTTCAGCCATTACGCCAGAGAATCCTTTCGCGCCTGTGGGACTCGAATAGACGTCGTTTCGGTTGGCTCAACGGAAATCGCGCGCCTTAACTACTGAGCCAGAAAGACCCAGAATCCACACTCACGTTCAAGACAAAACTCCAACTGCGCGATGATGAAATGTTTTTGTCATTAATATGAGTCATTTAGTCATTTTATTATTTGTTGGAGCTTATCATTTTTGTAAGGGTAGCCCGCGATCAAGCAATCGATTGTTAATTTATTTAATTTTAATGTTGTAATGAACACGTTAGGACGGACGTTTCATTCCGCCATTTTGTTGTTTCAACAAGGAACTGAACATTCTTCACCACGCGGAACAATTTTAATCCTACGTTTGAGCAAGGAGTGCTGCATGAACGCCTGGGGCACCTGACCTTGAAGAGTCGGCTGCTCCAGTTTTTCTGTTAGAGAAGTTGTCTTACCGCTTTTGTGTACGCGCAAGGTTGTAATTGCCTGAGGGTATCTATCCTACGGTATTCCTGTGCTCAAGTATTTCACGTGCTGGCCGGGGTAACTAGTTGTTGTTTTTTTCTTGCGCATGCATAGTAGAGTACCGGAATGGCCAAGGCAGTCTAGTAGAGGGCAGTCAAGCTTCGGTCGTCAAGGAGAGAAGGTCCAAGTTCGGACACCGGCTTGACGTAAGGGCTGCGGGTATCGCAGAGGTACAGCGTGGTGGACGAGAAGGAGGATTCCTTTGTTCACCGAGTCTCGTGGAAAGCATCGTTGGAAAGCAGCACGTGGTCAGCGCGAGGACCCTGAACAGGAAACTATAGGGAATCCGCGAAGCAAATGCTGTAGTTAACGGAATAATAAAGTTTTGCTGTTTCAATTTTTAATTCCGTGTACTGCACTGTGTGTGGTCGATGTAATAGTTCTAAGCAAGAACGCCTTCAGCCGCCTTGATAGCCAGATATCATATAGTAAAGGCGATGTGGTAGTTTGCTATACGCCGGGAATCAATCAAAAGTTATAATCCAAGGTATTATCTAAGATATAATCAAAGATTTAACAATTGATAATATGTCTGGCCCTGCAATTTTTTTAATACGGTTGTAATAATGTTATTTTTTCTGTAGGAGGACTAATTACAAATTAAGTATTTTTTTCATCGTGATTTTATGAAGCAACAGAATTCTTTGGAACGAAATACCTTTTCGACCAGACAGTGATTCTCAGTTATCTTTAAGAAAAGGTGAAATGTACTGTTTTATAGTATTATTTCACAAAACTCCTGAATATGAAATTTACTCTTGATGACCATAATAGCTTTTGTCTTAAGGACTCCACAGACTGATACATAGACATCGTAAAGTCACCTGTAAAATAATTTAAGTACCCGGTTTATTATGGTAACATGATATACCGGGTGTCCGAGAATTATTGCACACATTACAAAATTATATAAAACAAAACATTAAACAGATAGAAAGAAACTGACTGTACTAACTTACAATTTAACTACACAAGTCAATAAATTCCTATGTGAGATCCCTTGGTTGCTCGTAGTACGTCCAAGCGATACTTGATTTAATGCCATGCATTGGCAAGCATCTGAGGAGTTATGGCATTAATAGCAGCTGGAATACGCTGCTTCAGTTCCTGCAAATCAGTACAAAGAGTCTGATATACACGATCCTTCACATAACCCCACATGAAGTAATCCAATGGAGTTAGATCTGGATAGCGAAGAGGCCACGGAATGGGGCACCACGTCCAATCCATCTGTTGGGGAAATGCTCATTTTGGCAGTTACTTACACATGTTGACCAATGCGGAGGCTTTGTTGGAAAACGGCGTTGTCATATCTTTTGACAACGTCATTTTCAAACAAGATGGCGTGCCTCCTATAACTTTCATTAACTTGGTCAACCGTCTCACCGCTGACGCTAGGCCTACCGGCTCCTCCACGATGTTCCACATTGCCAGTTTCTTTAAACTGTTTCATCTACTGCTTAATTGAATTCGCTGACGGAGGATTACAACCATAATCTAAACGGTACCGTCTTTAAACTTTAATGACAGACTTTAATTCCACAAGCTATAACACACACATCGCCTTCTGCTGTACGGATGACATGACTACTTATTGCGCATTCCTCATCAGGCCACACCTAGTGCCATCTATTGGATTCTGGGAACAACAATTCTGCAAAACAAAAATATAGAAACCGTGTTAGTAATATGTGACATAGAAAACCAGACAATGCTCATAGTTTTTTTTTTTTGTACATAATTTTGTAATGTTTCCAATAATTCTCGGACACCCTGTACAATAGCTGGTGGACAGAATGGGATAGAGGAGAAGAAATATGCTGTGCCAGAGTAACCAAAATTAATGCTGTATACTATCCACAATACTCGATCTCCCTGCAGAACTTCAAAATCAGTTCCTTCGACAGACGATTGAAATTTAACAGTTAATCCAACCTCAAGTACTCCCCCGAATCGCTCCTATTACCGGAAATGTTTTGTCATATGGATACAGAAAAACGACTACAAGTATTGTAAGTCTTCAAACTCTCTTCAGCGCAAGTATGCCACTTCGGTACCGCAACGGAGATTGTAGCACACGTTTTGTTTTTACACTTTCTTCTTGGCAAACCGTCGTTAAATTTTATGCTTTGTCTCTCCAGCGCCGAATGTTGAATGCAGTGCACCAGGTATCACAACTAGTTCTTCCTATCGGATTTTCAAAGGAAGAATGCTACATGTAAATTCTTGCTTATCCTCCTCCACCTAAGAGACAGTAGATCAGTATGAACACAACACTCTGATGTTTCTGTTGTGAAAGCACAGCTCCAAAGAAAGACCGTTACAGATTTCCAGCAACACCACTTGCAACAAACTGTGAATGAATTCATAACTAAATAGGTTTCTCACTAAAAATTATCTGCTATAACAGATGTGCGATGATAAGCTTTCGATTTCCAAAACGGATTCACTTATCTTTCTAATCTCACAGATCTTGCTTCGAAAACGCAGTGACGGCTCACAAAACTTTACGAAGTGCTGTCATCTTCCTGTTGTGCTGCTCATGAACTTTTCGAGTGAAGTGAGTCTTTTGTGTTAAAAAACACTGTTCCCTGTCCATCATCATTTTTCTCCATATTTAGATCCCTCACAGATGTTAAAAATGACTGATATTTGCATTTGATTTTGTCTTAAAAACTTCTCGAATACACAGAAAATAATTGAATTATTGGCGTTTGCCATGTACCGTAACTGAAAGATTTACATATTACCATTTCTGACACAGCTTGTACTCATTTTTAATAAATATCCACTTTCTGAAAAAAATTCTGTATATTTATCTGCACGCCTTCTACTTTTCTCTATACACTGCCGTGCCTCTTTATCCCGGCTTGTGCATGACTACAAGTAATCTTTATTTAAAGAAAAAGTAGTATTGTGTTCTGAAAACTTTGCGCTTCATGACGGTTTCTAGTGTTCGTGGAATAGTATCCAGCAGATCTTTGAAGATGTCCAACCATATACTTCTCTACTCCATCTTTAAATGAATGAGCTGTTTGGCTTTCTTTGTTGAGTGATCTCTCTTTTTCACCTACCTGCCGATGCAATTCGTTTCAGCAATTCTACACACGCTTAAGGTCAGAACTTTGGTCTTGCTAGTCGAACTTTTTAACACCCATATCTTCGAACCAATTTACAACAAAGAGCCATTACATTTACAACAAAGAGCCATTACCACCCCCAGCTTACAGAAATGAGTACACCTGGAGACGAACGGTGGCGCAGGTGAAATTCACAGAGCAGTATACATACAACCTGAGGCCCGGCTTTCGGTTATTAGAGTGTTCAGAGTCGGAATAGGAAAAGCTGCCGATTTATCGGAGTTTGATAAAGAACAAATTGTGATGGCACGGCGGCGCCTCTGAACAACGATCTCGAAAACGGGTTGGCATGTGGGTCCTTCCCGTGCCGCTGTAGTGAGTATACGTATCAAAAGTGGTGCACAGATGGCCAAACGACGAACTGTCGTTCATGCGTGTGTAGTTACGCAGTTCATTGATGCCAGAGGGAAGCGGAGACTGTCGCGCACTGTTCACAGCGACCGCAGGGCCACAGTGCGACAAATCACCCGCAGCTACAACATTGGTGGTAAGGGAATGTGTCGCGTCACAGAGTTCGTCGCAGCCTTCTGCGCATGGGCCTGCGTAGCCGAAGACCCAGCCGAGTCCCCATGCTCACTGAACGTCATCGCCAACAACACATGAAATGGGCCCAAGATCATCGAGATTGGACCGTGGATGATTGGAAGAAAGTGGCCTAGTCTGACGAATCAAGATTCCTGGTGCATCACGTAGACGGCCGAGCGTGGATACGCCGATTACCAACGGAGGCTATAAGCACCTGGATGCAGTCTTCGGGCTGAAACAGGCTGTCAGCGGCGGTGTTATGTTGCTGGCGATGTTTTATTTTCTTGGGACAATTTAGGCCCCGTTATCCCAATAGCACAATCCCTGATTGATGTCAGGTATCTGAACATCGTTGCGGACCAAGTTCACCCATTCACGGCAACTGTGTTCTCTGCTGTTGATGGCCATTACCAACAGGATAATGCGCCATGTCACACTGCCAGAATCGTCAAAGACTGGTTCAAGGAACATGCTGGTGACTTTCTGTTAATGCCCTGGCTTCCAAATTTATCTAACATGAACCCAATCGAACATTTGTGGTTCGACTTGGAAAAGTGGGTTCGCGCTAAATCACCACCATCCCGAAATGTACGGAAATTGGTGGACATGCTGTTGGCATTATAATACCAGATACTCCAGGATGCCTATTGTCACCTCATCAAATCGATGCCTCGCCAAGTGTCCGCGGTTTTGCGGGCTAAAGGGAGTTCTACAGCTTATTAGGTAGCTGTTCATGATCTAATGGATCATCGGTGTATACCAACGCTTGCAGTATGTTACAGTGCATTGTCCTGCAGATAGAGGTATAGGCCTTCCTTGAGGTAGTGTCATAACATTGGTAGTGCATAGTTGTCCAGGGCGTCTAGGTAGAGCAAGCATTAATAGGTTCGTCTAAGTAGAGCAAGCATTAATAGGTTCGTCTAAAACGACTGTGCCCAAGCAGAATTTCAAAAACAGCTCCACACTTTCACGCTGCATCCACGAAATTTCATTGCCAGGATGATACAGTCCCAAAAGTATACCTTTCTTTCACAACACCCATGAACGAACATCAGACAGTTTAGGCTATTAACCATAATTCAGCTGTCTTTTCATTGGTATATAGTCTAAGACAGACGTTAATTGCACCACGCTAATGGACATAGGGATTAGTCGAAGTGAGTAGTGGATTGTAAATGACCGATTGGCAGTGTTAGCCCGTGACGCCAAGCTTCCCGAGCACTGTACTGGTGCTAAAACAAACCCCACTAATCTCATATACGAGCGCATTTTGCGTCATTTGAGACAATGTTGATTTGCTCTCTGAGTTCGTTGCAGAACTCTGTTAGCTTCAGATGTTTATCTGATCATTTCTTGGGAAAATTAGCCCCATTCCACCTTCATTTGCATATCACATCCTCAGCCGTCGACAGAGAGATCCTAAATGACGCTAAAATGCCAGGTACGGAGAGGTTGCTTATGTGGCGCCGTATTATCAATCGGCGCTGGAAATCATTTAAAGTAGTTCCACCTAAAATATCTGCCTTATGCTTCCAATGGTAAAACCTTCTGTAGACATTTTCTTCGCAGTTAATATATTTCCAAGGATTACAATTTGCACATCGATAAAAAAAGCTTTATATTATAAAATGGCATACTTAATATTTGCTAAAACTTAACCATATTTAGATTAAAATTCAATAATTTTTCCTTGAGTAATGTTGAGACCTGCTAATAGATGGCGTGACTTGTATGTTTGTGATATCAGTTGACAAACAATTGTTTGATGGCTTATTTCGGAATTAGAAATCAGTAATATCTAGAGTACTGCTGAGTTTTTTCAATGTTATTAATTTTCAGAATGGAATCAAAATTTGAGTATCAATGCGATTGTGTAGAATGTTTTAAATGATTTGAGCCACTTAGATCAAATGTTCTGACAATAATTTAGCTGTAAATATTAACAGAACTGTAAGTACTGCTGATTTGTAACTGCAAAATAAGCCTTCAAACGTTTGTTTGTTCACTGACGTCATCAACGCACGGGTCGCGCCGTCTCTTAACAGGTTTTAACATTACCCAAGAAAAATGCTTGATTTTTAATATAAATATGGTAAATTTTTAGCATATATTAAGTATGCCATGCTATAATTTAAAGTTATTTTCATTCTTGGGAATACATTAGTCGCGAAGCAAATGTGTAGAGAAGTTTTTACCACTGGAAACATAGGGCACATTTTTAGGTGGAACCACCTGAGCTCAGTGGAGTCATCTTGCATTCGGAGTTCTGTTATTGTCCAATAATAGTCGTTTGATTTGGGAGTTTTAACGACCACCGTAAGTAACTCGATAGGTTACAAGCAGTCGCCCGTCCCTAATTTATGGTCACTGGTTCCAGGGAAGGAAAGAGCGAGGGACGTAACACAAACAAAAAATACCTCACTGGAATTCAAAAACGTGCCCCAGCTTGAACGAATGGTCAGAAGCTAGCGCTTAGACAACTGCTCTCATAATAGTCGTGCGAGCATATTTATATTTGGATATGTGACTTGGTACCTAATTAACTATCAATAGAGGGGTGTCGGAATGTTAATGGTAGAGCAGTGTATGTGCTTTCTGAATTCAATTAGTCCTGGTTACCAAATTTGGGCTTTCATCCGTACCTAAAGAAAAAAATATTTTTTGAATTCTTAAGTTCAAAAAATTCTTTTAAGAGTACGACACGAGTTCAAACAGATGCCACTTGAAACGAAAATTGTAGACTTTGTAAGGGTTTTCCGCAGCCTAATGAGATCACCTTACGACGTTCATTAATGAACTGTAAAACCAGCCAGTGCATATGTCATTTTGTTAGAAACGATTTCAAAAATTAGCTCTAGTAACGATCGACGGCGAATGGACGGATAAAAATCGTCAGCAACAAAATGCATCATATAGCTTGGGATGGGAAAGAGATAGGGAGACGGACTGTGAAAAAGAGAGTCATTGTACCTTAACTTTGATGATGGCTTCATCTCATCTGGCACAGATGGGCACTGATTAAATGCTAAAGATTCTCTTCTACTGATGGCCGTCGAGATGCCTTCTGATCGTTTCCGCTCGTTGATGAGCGAGATCAGCTCTCTGGAAGAAAAGATATGAGACTACAGGGAGAGTGAAGGAAGGGGGAAGAAGAAAAAGAGATTCAAAACTGTGTTACCTCCAGGAGAAGGAAGATAAGGAAGTTCAGAAGATATATTAGGGATAATGACTGAAGGGGCTTCCACATCTGCATCAGAACTTAATGTGCAATCCTTTAGAAGAAATATTTTTTGACATCTGGTGTCGATTGTGAAGCACGAGTCTCCGCCATTTGCTTACGTGATCAGCACCTTTAGATATCTATGAAACGTTTGTCTCCCTTATATCTGAAACGATGATACATATACATATATAAAACGCTGCAATAACGTTACGCCATTTACTCAACTTGCTGATGGATAAATAAATTAAACTTACATCCTCTGTCTCCAGAAAACAGCTCTTCCCAAAGTGAGAACGCGCTCAATAAATGGACGACACATTTTCATTTTATTGCCAGATTTTTACAGTTGAGATGACTGTACACACTCCTACAATAAAAATCAGGATAGCCTCAGTCTCTCGGGATTCCTAAACTGAAGATGACATATAATTCCGAACATAATATGAGTTCTTATTATGCCAGAAACAAATGCTACTCCCATCTTTACTTATTGGGGAAATTTATGTATTGGGTTGGTGCGAATGAAATGTCTGGCACGAACGAGCAGTGGAGACAGTCCCCCACCACAGCGGAATGGAATCACCCACAAGTGTTGCGGGTATTACGTCACAGAGTTACAATAAATAGCTAGCACGTGTGCGAAGAACAAGGATCAGCCATGATTTGTTTGGACGTAACGTGGCTTGCAAAGGAAACATGCAGACGCCGGATTTGAGAGTCACCTTCCTGTATGAATTTAAACTGTGCCATTCTGCAGGAACTGCGGCTCGAAACGTTAGCAAAGCGTCTGGGGAGAATACAGCTAACGAACAAACCATTCGTCGATGGTTTGTAAAGTTTCCAAGCAGAGATACGGACCTGCAAAACGAAGCACGTAGTCACCAACCTGTTGCTGATTCTGACGATGTTCTGCTTCCTTGTGGTTGAAGCTGATCAGGACACGTTTTTCGGGGGTTCAACTGTCGTGTGTCCATCATACGACAGTTGTTCGGCGCCTTGGCTGCACTGGGTAAGGTAAAAATGCTGGACATATGGTTACCGCATGAGTTGACAACTGCCAACCAAACTAGGCGTTTGGAAGTCTGCACGTTGCTGCTTGCCAGGAATAAACAGGAAACTCTACTGCATCGAATCGTCACCTACGACGAGAAGTGGGTCCTTTATGAATATCGGAAACGATCTGCACGATGGTTAAGCAAGGCAAAGCCTGCTGGACGGCATCCTAAGCCACCCCTACACACTAAGAAGATGATGCTCCTTGTCTGGTGGTCCACAGCCGGGATAATTCATCGGAGTTTCTTGGCAAGAGGCCAAACCATCACTGCAGAACGTTTTTGTACTGAATTACACCAGATGCATCGGAAATTGCTGCAGAAACAGCCGACTTTGGTCAACAGACATGGTGTTCTTCTGCTCCAGGACAACGCCAGTCCTCATGTCGCACAACGAACGATGTGGACACTAAGTGCCTTGGGCTATGACGTACTGCCTGATCCTGCCTATTTCCGGATTTATCTCCGACAGACTATCGTCTTTTTCTTAGCCGGGATCACTTCCTGTCCAGGAAACAGTTCACGACAGAAAACGAGGTTCAACGTGCAGTTGATGACTTCTTGGGGTCCCAGCCACAAGACTATTTTCGTTCCGGAATAGTTGCCATCTGCCTTACCGGACAGATGGCAACTATGTGTCGATGCTGCTGAGGATTATTTTGCCTAGATAAGTTGCCCTACTTTTTCGTTCTCGCCGTCCACGTGTGCTGGTCCTTTGCCGGACATTTCATTCAAATGTCGTATATTTGAACTTTAAAGGGATAATTTGCAATCTATTCCTTTGTTAGTTAGGTAAAATTATTGACGGATGCGCAAATTCCAGGGAAAAAGAAATATGAAAAAACAATACTTCTATGCTTATGGGCGTTTACACTAAAACTCCACGAGAGACATGATTCGCTTGCAGTTATCTGGAAAAAGGCAGGAATCCAGGAAGGGTCCTGGAAGTTCGCCCCCCCCCGCCCCGAAATATTTAAATGTGCATCTTATACTGTATCTCTTTGCAGTAACACAAACATTGCTCTTGAAAAATCGCAAAACAAGTGCATTTAAACGTGAGCTTTTGCAAATTTATTAAACTGATGTAGAGGTCGGAATTGATCGGGCTGGGGTTCGGTTACAAAGAAAGTGAAGCATAATTAACTGGAGTGAAAGATGAAAAGTAGTTTAAGGGATGTATTTCAGGAGTTTAACGGATATAGTTTAGAGATGAAAGGTAGTTTAATGGATGAAGCTTAGTAGTTTAAAGATGAAACGTAGTTTAATGGATAAAGATGAAAAGTACACTGCTGGACAATTGCTAAGGACGGATCATAAACGGCTATATAGCACATTAAAAAAGTAAGTGTGGTTGGATGCCAAGTGAAATAAAATAATGTCAGAATGCCAGGACATTACAAGAAAGACAATTTATTGTGCTCTGAAATCCAGGAGGCTATGGAACGTGTTCAAGGGACAAACAGGCCATTTTGTACAGAATACGTAAACGTGAAAAAAATGCAATTACCGTCCGCAGGCCTTCCGGCGTAAGATGTCAATACGGGATATGGCCACCATGGAGGGCGATGCAAGATTCCACATGTCGTGTCATGCTTTGCACAACATTATCAAGCAGCTGTTGGGGTAATTTATCCCATTCCTCTGTCAGTGCACGGATGAGGGTGTCCTTGTTTATTGGAGGGCATTGGCGACCAGCAAGACTCCTCCCCAAAGCATCCCACACATTTTCATTCGGATTCAGATCTGGAGAACGTGCTGGCCATACGATGCGTTGAATATCCTCGCTCTCAAGACACTCCTGGACAGCGACTGTTCGATGACATGTTGCGTTGTCGTCCATGAAAATGAATCTATCACCGACAGCACCACGGAACATGCAAACATGAGGTAGCAGAACATCATTAATGTATCGTTGACCAGTCATAGTCCCAGTTGGAAGCACATAGAGGGACGTACGGCCATTGATGATGATGCCAGCCCATATCATGACACTACATGTCGGATAGTGGTCCCTTTCCTGTATGTTTGCTGCACAATATGCAGTACCACTATCACGCCAGATCAGTTGTCGTCGACAATCAGACGATAGACTGTATCTACTCTCATCTGAGAAGAGGACAACAGACCAGTCGTTATCAGTCCAATTGCGATGTTGATGGCACCATTGCAAACGGGCGGTACGGTGACGTCTGGACAACGGGATGCACACAACAGGACGGCGGGCGTATAGTCCTCCTTTCATGCAAACGTCTGGCGATAGTTTTTCGGGAGATCCGCTTTGCCAGTAGCAGCCATAAACTGATTTGCTACCTCACCAGCTGTGCTGCGCCGGTGTCTTTTTGTTGATAGCACTATGTACCAATCTTCTGCAGGTGTCGTACTGCGAATACGACCTCCCCGTGACGTTTGCTACACTCTCCATTTGTTTGATATGATTTCCAAAGCCTTGAAACAACACTGTGGCTGACGTCGAACTCCCTGGCAACATCTGTAATTTTTCGCCCTTCTTCAATCTTGCCAATAATACGGCCACGCGTAAAATCATCTAGGTGATGTCGGGAAGACATACTGAAAATTGCATGTTCGTCAATTGATTCTTTCCCTTTCAACTTTGCGTTTGAACAACAACAGTCAATACGCGTCAAATCCTTTATATCTCTTATCAGCGCTATGACGTCAAGAACAAGTTCGGCAATCCAAAATTTGCATACGCACAACACGTCTTACTGTATCCCGCACTTATGCTAATTTCCACATTTTTCTGCCTTCCATTTCATGGTTGCTATCGTTGCTATTGTCATCCGTCCTTAGCAATTGTCCGGCAGTGTAGTTTCGTGGATGAAGTTTAGTAGTTTAAAGATGAAAGGTAGTTTAACGAATGCAGTTTAGTAGTTTAAAAACGAAAAGCAGGTTAATGGATGTAGTTTATTAAAATGAAAGGTCTTTAACGGATGTAGTTTAGTAGTTTAAAGATGAAAAGTAGTTTCATGGATGAAGTTTAGTAGTTTAAAGATGAAAGGTAGTTTAACTAATGCAGTTTAGTAGTTTAAAAATGAAAAGTAGGTTAATGGATGTTGTTTAGTAGTCTAAAAATGAAAGGTAGTTTGACGGATGTAGTTTAGTAGTTTAACGAATGCAATTTAGTAGTTTATAAAAATAGTTTAACGGATGAAGTTCAGTAGTTTAAAGATGAAATGTAGTTTAACGAATGCAGTTTAGTAGTTTAAAATGAAAAGTAGGTTAATGGATGTATAGTAGTTTAAAAATGAAAAATAGGTTAATGGATGTACGTAGTTTAGTAGTTTAAAAATGAAAGGTAGTTTAACTGATGTAGTTTAGTAGTTTAAAAATGAAAGGTAGTTTAACTGATGTAGTTTAGTAGTTTAAAGATGAAAAGTAGTTTAACGGATGCAATTTAGTAGTTTGGAAAAGTTGTTTAATAGATGTACAGTAGTTTAGTAGTTTAGAAAAGTTGTTTAATGGATGTACAGTAGTTTAGTAGTTTGAAGATGAAAAGTAGTTTAATGGATGAAGTTTAGTAGTTTAAAGATGAAACGTAGTTTTAATGGATGAAGTTCAGTAGTTTAATGGATGTAGTTTAGTAGTTTAAAGGATGCAGTTTAGTAGTTTAGAAAAGTAGTTTAACGGATGTAGTTTAGTAGTTTAAAGATAAAAAGTGGTTTAACGGATGTAATTTAGCAATTTAAAGATAAAGTAGTTTAACGAATGCAGTTCAGTAATTTAAAGAGGAAAAGTAGTGTAACGGATTTAATTTAATAGTTTAAAAATCAAAAGTAGTTTAACGATTCAGTTTAATAGTTTAAAAATGAAAAGTAGTTTAACGATGTAGTTTAAGAGTTTAACCTATGTATTTCAGTAGTTTAACGGATGTAGTTTAGTAGTTTAAAGACGAAAAGGAGTTTAACTGATGTAGTTTAGTAGTTTAACGGATGCAGTTTAGTAGTTTAAAGATGAAAATTGGTTTAATGGATGTAATTTAGCAATTTAAAGATAAAGTAGTGTAACGGATGTAGTTTAATAGTTTAAAAATGAAAAGTAGTTTAACGATGTAGTTTAGTAGTTTAACCTATGTAGTTCAGTAGTTTAACGGATGTAGTTTAGTAGTTTAAAGATGAAAAGTAGTTTAACGGATGCAGTTTAGTAGTTTAAAGATGAAAAGTAGTTTAACGGATGCAGTTTAGTAGTTTAAAGATGAAAAGTAGTTTAAAGGATGTAGTTTAGTAGTTCAAAGATGAAAAGTAGCTCAAAATGGTCTTGTACAAAATTATGAACATATCCGTAAGTAGATAAGCGGTGCACAAAATTCATATGTAAAGACTGGTTATTATTAAAAGCAAGATGTTTTGTAAAATTTTAACAACTCTTAAACAGCGTGAAGAGAGCGTTCTTTTTCACTGTGTTCATAGAATTGGAAAAACAATATATTGCACGCACACGTAAATATGTGACACACACACACACACGAACGCGCTCGCGCGCTGGAAAGCTCTGCAAATCCTGAAGAATGTATTCCTAAAATGTTTTGTTCTGAATATTATTAAGGTTCATTGAATAACTGAATCCATATATTTTTTGACGTGGATGCCAATTTGTTCATTTTTTGTTTTGTTTTTTGCTTCAAAATTGTTTTATAAAATGTTCAATGATCGCCAGAGATCTTATTCATAGTCATAATATGAGAGTAGTCTTAACAAAGTGGACAAGAAACATATTTCCGAATTTTCCAGAGGACAAATTTCTCCCATGTAGTCACATATGCATATATGCCTTAGGCAAAATATTGCACCTGGAAGACAAATAAAAGCAAAAGGTCTACGTGATTACACGTTTGTTTTTTTCTGCTGATCATTGAATGTCTTTGAATAGATTATTACATTGAATTCTCTGTTTCAGAGAACCTGCTTATTTGATTCAAGAATTTGGATGCTTCCATTTCGTCTTTCATTTCCTATGAAACAGCATGTTTTAACGTTGGTGCTCTGAAAATTCAAAATAGCATTTAGAGTGCAGTATTTGGCTCTTGGCTACGTGCTCGATATGTATGCTACGAATATTTGCACTGCGAGTGTATTTATCGACAATTCATCGTAGATGGTCCGAGGAATGCATTAATTTGCCCCTTCCTCTTCTTTTTTTTTTTTTTTTTTTTGTATGTGTGTGTCAGCTGCTTTCGTGCTTTCTTTCCTTTTCTCCCCCTTCTGCCCATCCTTCAGCTCCTGCATCTGTTATTCACTCTCAATGTTTTATTCTTCTCCTCCTTGGGATGTAATCTCGCCATTTCTAACCGTACCACAGACGTCTTAAGGGAAGGAGATGGGATTCTATACTGCGAATCAATATTAGTCTCCCTAGCGGTGATCTGCCCGTATCAGGAAGATAGACTTCGTTCCTCCGAGTGCGTGTGGTTCCAAATCTATGCCCTCTGTCTCCGGACTTGTTTTTATCTGTGGCCATTCCCTGCGGAGTTAAGGACGGATAAAAGCTTCGCCGAATCCTAGTTCTATTCTTTTCGATCAATGCTCAGTATCCTAAGCTTACCTGGAAAGATGATTGGCACGCGGGAAAGGGAAATACGAAGAACTATCCATGGATTCAACACAGTGGAAAACAAACTTTCTTATCTAATAATTTAGGATAGAGTCTTAGAAAAAGATAAATGTGCTAAGATGGATGCAACAGTTCTAACACTTTTTGGCATATTCATTATTATGGTAGGTGACATATATATATATACACTGCTGGCCACCCAAAATGCAACACCCAGAAGGAAACATCCGATTGGCCTGAAATTCGCAGCATGCGTCGCCCGCGAGAGGATATGCAAACGATTAGCATTGCAGGGCATTTGCAAATCATTGTGCTCCCGGACCTGTGCGTGGGAAGCTTCCTGATGCCTCGTCGCAGAATACGGCAGTCATTCCAGCACGTTTCGGAGTTCGACAGAGGACGAATAGTGGCTTATCGCGACAGAGGTTCATCGTACCGAGACATCGGCGCCCGTGTGGGACGACATCCAGCCACAGTGAGGCGAGTATGGATTCGGTGGGTGCAGGAGGGACGGACGGACCGACGTGAGCGATTGCCGCAGCCACGGCACACCACCGAACGAGAGAACCGGCATGTTGTGCGGCAGGCATTGACGGCTCGCACCGCCACATCACGGACGTTAGCGCAGGAATTAGGGTGTGTTGCGCAACAACCTGTGTCAGCACGTACCGTTCGACGTCGTCTGCAGGAGCGGGGACTTATCGTACGGTGCCCATTGTTTCGATTACCATTGACGTTACACCACTGGCGACTGCGGCGGCAGTGGGCCGTTGAACGCCGCACCTGGACTACGGAATGGCAAGGCATTGTCTTCTCCGACGAATCCCGCTTCTGCCTACAACACCACGATGGTCAGATCCGCGTGTGGCGGCACCGCGGCGAGAGACTGTATGACGCCTGCATTATGCATCGCCATACCGGTCCGTCGCCTGGCGTTATGGTTTGGGGCGCAGTTGGATATGACACCCGCACCCCTCTGGTACGCATCGCGGTTCAACAGCCACCGCTACATCTCCGACGTTTTGGAGCCTGTAGTCCTCCCTTACCTGCAGGACCTGCCAGCGGCCACGTTTCAACAGGACAATGCGCGCCCGCAAGTGGCACGCATCATGCAACAATTCTTCACGGCCCACCAGGTGGCACTGCTGTCGCCCATCGAACACGTGTGGTCGCTGATCGGCAACCGAGTGGCCCGACAAGCACCACCCGCGGCTACGCCTGATGAATTGTGGAAACGTGTGGAAGCAGCCTGGATCGACATACCCCAAGCCCACATCCAAAGCCTCTTTCGTTCGATGCCGCGGCGTGTAGCGACCGTTATTGCCAGCCATGGGCACCACACGAACTATTGATGTCTGCGTGTTCCGCAAGTCGCACGGGCCTGTAAGCTCAATCGTTTCATCTTTGTATCTGTTGTTATGTGTTCAGTAAATCTGGCTTGCTATCTCGTGTCCTTCTTGGTGTTGCATTTTGGATGGCCAGCAGTGTAGTTCAGGAAAGGTTTTTGGGAAAAAACACCGATTGTGCAATCTAAGTTAAGATTTGGAAGCTGTGAATCCGTTTATTGGTGTAAATATGACATGGATGTTAAGTCAGATAATATCCGAAAATTTCATCGTCCTGGAGCGGGAATCGAAACCGCGTCTCCCGGATAGCGCCCGAATATCCTAAGTACACCACCACCCAGAACGACCAAATTTCAAGTTTCCGATTAATTTGAATATAACCATCACAGGATTCGCTAACCGGCTTTCTGGAGGATTAGAATTAATTCCCGTGATTGCCCGGAGGCACAGAATATCAATGAATGAAATACGGGATTACACCATTAGATGTACGAATTCTAATCCTCCATATTAGCTATATATCAATGTCGGTTGCTTCGACTAGGGAATCCTGTGATGGTTATATTCAATTAATCGGAAACTTGATCGTTCTGGGTGGTGTAGTGGTAGCATATTCGGGAGACGCGGTTCCGATTCCCGCGATTCCCGCTCTAGGACGACGGAATTTTCAAGTTTTCGGATATTATCTGACTTAACATCTATGTCATTTTTGCACCAACAAACGGATTTTTTTTTTAAACCCAGCGGAGAAAGGAGACCCTATTCTTCTTCAACATTTGTTTTGTTTTTTCGGACACCCAGAAGTATATATTTTAATTTTGCCTGGGTTTGGTATGATGTCTCATATTATTAGCTCTTCTGTGGGAAAGCGGGAGCCTTTTGGAACTTTAGGGATAATCTATGCTATAGCAGGGATTGGGGGCAGTGGGGGGTGTAGGGTTCGTGGTTTCAGCTCATCATATTTTTTCCGTAGGGATGGATGTGGATACTCGGGCGTATTTTACTGCGGCTACGATAGTGATTGCTGTCCATACAGGAATTAGGGACTTTAGATGAATAGCCACGTTGTGTGGCTCTTATTTTAAGTTGGATGTCTTTAATGTGGTTGATGGAGTTTTTTTTTTTTTTTCTTTACTGCGGTTAACGGGAGTACTTTTATCCAATTCTTCCTTGGATATTGTTCTTCATGACACTTATCATGTTGTGGCGCATTTTCATTTTGTTCTTAGAATAGGTGTAGTTCTTAGCACGTCTTTTGAAAAAAGACCGTGCTTATGTTATCGGTTTGTCCGTCCGTCTGTACATACGATATCTCTGCAACTATTAGTCCGATATGAAAAATTCTCTTTGCTTTGGAAAGCTTGAAATATGCGAATGATGATCCTTCATTTCGTTTCTTTTTTTTTCTACGATGTACAATTTTGCCGCTAGAGGGCGTAAATGCAGATGATGTTGGATTCAAAAATACGTTTTATTCCACATATTTGCTTCTAAATATCCGATTGAAAAAATTCTTTTGTCTTTGGATTCCATTTATGTCGAAGAGTATTTTAGGTATAGTTTCATTTTCAAACTACGCACAGATTTTCCGCTAGGGGCGTAAAAGTAAATAACGTTTTCGCCGATATCTCTTCTTCTAAAACCCCGATTTGAAAAATGTTTTCTTTAGCGGATACCTGATCAAAATTATTTTGCATATAATTTCTAATTTTTGGTAAAGAATGCTTTGGCCACAAGGGGGCGTAAGCGTTAATTTTTGCTTCTGAAGCATTTGCCCTAAAATCTGAGCTTCTAAAATCTCTATTGAAAAAATTCTTTCGTGGACCGATGCCCCTCACGTCCATAAACCTTTTCGGAAAATTGTCTTCTTAAAATATTCCATGGTTTCTCCGCCAGGGGGCGTAGATGTATATCTTATTTTTGTCAATATCTCTACTTCTAGGAGTCCGATTTGAAAAATTCGTTCTTTGTTGTATAGGGTTTCCAGTGTGACATGTTTCTCATATAATTTCAAAATTTTCAAGTAATTCATAGACTTTCCGCTAGGGGACGTAAAATTTTATTACGTTTCTTCCTATATCTCTTCTACTATAGCTCTGATTTGAAAAAAATTCTGTCTGCACTGGTTACAGCTCCCTGATGGGAAATCCTTTGCACACAATTTCTAATTTTTCTAAAAAATGGTTTGGCCACCAGGAGGTGTAAGCCTTAATTTCCGCTTCTGATGTATTTACAGCAAAATATAAGCTTCTAAAATCTCGATTTAAAAAAACGTCGTTTGTTGACCGATACTACTCATGTCGACAAACCTTTTAGGAACATTTTATTATTATATATTATTCTTAAAATAATGCATGGTTTCAACGCCAGGGGGCGTAATGTATATCTCATTTTTGTCAATATCTCTACTTCTAGGAGTCCGATTTGAAAAATTCTTTCTTTGTTGAATAGTGTTTCCGATGCGAAATGTTTTTCATATAAATTCGAAATTTTCAAGTAAATCGTAGGCTTTCCGCTAGGGGGCGCAAAGGTAAACTGCGTTTTGTGCGTTATTTCTGCATCTAAATCTCTGATTTGAAAAATTCTTCCTGTATCGCATACACCTGATGGAAAGTATTTTTCATATATTTCTAATGTTTGGAAAATAATGGTTTGGCCACCTGGGGGCATAAGTGTTAATATCTGCTTCTGATGTATTTGTAGCAAAATCTGGGTTCCTGAAAACTCGACTAAACATTTTTTTTTCTTGGACCGATACCGCTGATATTGAAAAATCTTTTGAGAATGCGTTCTTCCTAAAATAATGCATGGTTTCCCCAACAGGAGGTGTAAAGTCACATCTTATTTTTGTCGATATCTCTGTTTCTAAGAGTTCGATTTGAAAAATTCTTTCTGTGTTGGAGACAGTTTCCGGTGCGAAATGTTTCTCATATGAATTCATATTTTTCTTAACGCACAAGTCTGCAACCAGAGGGCGTCAGCTCACGATTCCGTTTACCGCAATATCTGAAGGATTAAAAACCCGATTGAAAAACTTCTTTCTTCTGTCAGATACAATTGCTTTCCATACAGGTTCCATTGACTTTGAATAGATTTGATAAATTTAATTTGCTTCAGAACGGATACAAAAGACGTGCTTATTACACCCGAAAATTCGGTGTGATCTTTCTTGTTGCTATTTTGACTGGATTGCAGTGGCGGCTCGTGGCAACTGAAACAGGTGGGGCCAGTAGCCGAAGTCAAACAATGAAATAAAAAAAACTGTTATTATTAGGCCAACAATTCCCCCCACCCCCAAGATTCCTTTACTCTGCCTCTGTTTATCCCCTTGACTCACAATAATGCCCAAATCAGGTAGGAATGTGTCAACTATTGTATTGCACACGAAAGAAATTTCCTCAGAATAGAATGCCTAACTATTAACAGAAAAATGTTAAAACTCCTTAAATAAAATTTTTAACTTAAAACATATGTGCATTAATTTATGTTATAGTTGTGCTTTGTGTTTCTTCAGATTTCTCAACTGAGGAATAATCACAGGATTCACGTGCACAAAAATGTGGGAAAAAATAATAACTCCAAATATATGCAGGGAGGGAATGTTTCATTAATTTTGTCCCATATAGAATGAGTACCATACTACCATTTGCATTATGTGAAAGGTTTAACCTTTTTTTAAAAGAACTTGTGAAACCTGAAAACAAATATGTACTCATGTGCAAATTATACTTACAGGTTTTCTCATTTATTTATTTATTTTTAACATAGAAAATCATCTCAGTTAAAACTGAAATTAGTTCTGCAAAGCACTTTGTAAACTTCATACTCTTGGAAACTCAAATTCTTGGGCTGATAAGCACCGAGTTTTTTAAGTGAAGCTTTTCGACTCAAATTCTTGGGCTGATGAGCACTGTGTTTTTTTAAGTGAAGCTCAACTAAAACTTCGTGGGGTGATAAGCACTGAGTTTTTTTAAGTGAAGCTTTTCTTCCAGATTTAAAGCAAAGAACGGAGATATTAACAAAATATCCACTCCATTCATTGTACTCGACAAGCAAAAAAGTCACGACACAAAGGAACAACACATCACCTAGAAACACACAGAAAAAACAACTAACTGAACTTTGCTACGGCATTTGAAACCCTCCCGCCACGCTTGAGTTTGGTCGGGGTAAGCTTCTCTGTCAACCCACGGCGTTAAGGAAATGGATACTCTCCCGGTCAATCAAAGTAGCGCGGAGCCAGATAGATCTGGCCCCACAGCTTTTTTTGCACACGCGGTTAAGACAGTGTTATATATATTCAAGAGACGCAAATAGCGTATTAAATCCGTTTATTTTTGCGGCGTAGTAAGTATAAAGATTCGCCAAGCTTTCGCACTCCACTGGGAGACTTTCTCAAGGCAATGGTAGACATAAAAATGCAGGGAATTGGAACACGTAAGGAACAAAGACGATTTTTGAAATAACGCGGGTGGCATCACGAGCGTATTATACGAATTTTCATCACGCAATTATACGGTGTGTCGCGATGTGTTTCCATCTTTTAATAATGCATGCCAAGCTCTTGGTAGTTCAGTAGAAACTATATCATTCCACGTTAGTATGCTGCATAGGATTTCGACTGTTTCCCTGATGGCAGTCTCTTTAAAATTCGTGTATGGGGCAATTCTTCTATTATTATTCCATTGTGAAACAGCCGAGGAATGCATGACTTCTCTGGCGAGGGCTGTATTCTGCATGTCCTGGTTGACACTTCGCACGTGCTCTTTACACCTAGTGTCCAAGGATCGTTTTGCCATTCCGATATATACCTTTTCCGTATTGTCAGGGTATACTAACGGTATAGCGTATAACCTGCCTTTTCTTTCTCACACGGTATATCCTTGCAACTTGATATCATATATGATAACGAAGTTGGGGACTTCAGTGCTATCAGTACGGTGTATTTACGTAATAAATTCTTTAACCAATATGTAAAACCTGGAACATATCTTCAGTCCTTGCCGAAGCAGTACTTAGGCCGCTAGAAGATTTGATCTTTCTAAACTGTATCAAGAACCCCGAGTGTGGATCCGTCATGCTGAGGACATATTCTTCATATGGGAACACGGAGCAGATGAATTAAATGATTTCGTGCACAAGATAAACAAACTACACAATACGATAAAGTTCACCATGGAGCTTGAAGTAGATGGAGCGTTGAATTATCTAGCCGTCACGCCCAGAAGAAACAGAACATCCAGCTTCGATTTTGACGTTTATTATAAACCGACCGCAGTACCGAACCTTGTTCCTCCTGATTCGCACAACCCAAAAGAGTATAAACTTTCTGCGTTTAGAGCATATAAAGTATGCAAACCCGACTACCTAAATAATAAGGAAATTGGTAATATTTATAGCAAAGGTCTAAAGGCTGGATATAAGAAAGATGACATAGACAGAGTACATAGAACTGTAAGAAATCGTGTAATGTCAGCAATAACAAAATCCCCTAGTAAGACGGTGAGATTCACAGGATCCATCACATATGTTCCAGGTTTTACATATTGGTTAAAGAATTTATTACGTAAATACAACGTACTGATAGCACTGAAGTCCTCGACTCCGTTATCACATATGATATCAAGTTGCAAGGATATACAGTGTGAGAAAGAAAAGGCAGGTTATACGCTATACCGTTAGTATACCCTGACAATACGGAAAAGGTATATATTGGAATGACAAAACGATCCTTGGACACTAGGTGTAAAGTGCACGTGCGAAGTGTCAACCAGAACATGCAGAATACAGCCCTCGCCAGAGAAGTCATGCATTCCTCGGCTGCTCCTCAATGGAATAATAATAGAAGAATTGCCCCATACACGAATTTTAAAGAGACTGCCATCAGGGAAACAGTCGAAATCCTATGCAGCAAACTGGCGTGCAATGATGTAGTTTCTACGGAGCAACCAAGAGCTTGGCATGCGTTATTAAAAGATGGAAACACATCGCGACACACCGTATAATTGCGTGATGAAAATTCGTGTAAAACGCTCGTGATGTCACCCGCGCTATTCTAAAAAATCGTCTTTGTTTCTTACGTGTTCCAATTCCCTGCATTTTTATGTCTACCATTGCCTTGAGAAAGCCTCCCAGTGGAGTGCGAAAGCTTGGCGAATCTTTGTACTTACTACGCCGCAAAAATAAACGGATTTAATACGCTATTTGCGTCTCTTGAGTATTCATAGTGTGGTGTATTTATAATTACGTTGTGTTATATATAGTTCATCATACTGAATGAGACGGGGAGGAAATCGTCTCCTCTTCGCTCGCGTAGTGATGTTACTGGGGCCTGTTGGAGCTGCCCCAATAACCTCACACTCCGAACGTGATCTCTTTCCTCAGGGAATAGTTTCTCGTTTTTGAAGGAAACTTTTCCCTTAGGTAATGGTTTTTGAAGGGAAAGGTTTATCACCATGTAGTTAAGAGCGAGAATAAGAATCAGGACAAAAAAAAAAAAAAAATTCTAGAAATAGAAATTTTTGGGTGGGGACCGGCCCCTCTGGCCCCTAATGACGAACCGCCCTGCTGGATTGACTTCTTGATTTCCTCTATTTTTTGGGACGATAATAAACCCAAAGCGAATGAAACTTCATTTTTTTGGGATGTATTTAGGAGTGGATATGACTTTTTGGCCTTAACATTTTTTAGAATTAAATGCTATACCTCGCCGATATTCTGATTATCCGAATAGTTTTTTGGCCTGAAATGTGGTGTCTTCTTTAGGGTCAATTATGTCTTCATTAGTTGTATTACATTTAGTGATATTAGTGTAGGAGTCTTTGGTAGTTAGGCTCGGAATAAGTAGAGGTTACTATGTAAGAGGATCAATAGAGTTGTATTGTAGAATGGTGTAATCCCGTATGTCATTTATTGACTAAGTTAAGATTTTTTTTCTTGTATGGGAAATCTACAATTGTAAAACTGACAACTGAGAAAATAAGTCGTGTGCTAATTTTTAGTGCATAACTCTTCCATTTTACTATTGTATTATTAGGTGTACAAATAAGTTTTAAAGCCTTTTTTTGAGGGATGCATACCGCTAATTTACATATCCGATATTCCCCAGCGTTGTTTTAATTTGACCGCAACTGGTCCAGTGTATGGAATGAGCTACAGAAGCTTGCCAAACAGTCAAACGCACTTGCACATCGGCAGGTAAAACATAACAAGCGATACTGCATTTATTCGACACTGCGTTCGTTACGAATTTCATCAAGGAAAAAGGGCTGCAAAAGCATGTGCACGATCTGTTCTATTCTGGGGGAGAATATTGTGTTGAAAACCACGTGTGAGTTTTGGTGTAGACGGTTTAAAGTAGATGATTTTGATGTTAAGTATTGAGAACATAGCGGCGCCTCGCAGAAAGTTGCACATGAGGAACTGCAAGCATTGCTAGATGAAGATTCGTCTCAAACGCAAAAACAAAAACTTGCTGAACAACTGGTGGTAACTCAACAAACAATTTCCAATCGTTTACGCGCAGTGGGAAAGATTCAGAAGGAAGGATGATGAACTGTGGCAACGTGTGGAAGCAGCCTGGACCGACGTACCCCAAGCCCACATCCAAAGCCTCTTTCGTTCGATGCCGCGGCGTGTAGCGGCCGTTATTGCCAGCCATGGGGTCCACACGAACTATTGATGTCTGCGTGTTCCGCAAGTCGCACGGGCCTGTAAGCTCAATCGTTTCATCTTTGTATCTGTTGTTACGTGTCCAGTAAATCTGGCTTTGCTATCTCGTGTCCTTTTTAGTGTTGCATTTTGGGTGGCCAGTAGTGTAAGTTAAGATTTTTTATCTCCACCAAGACAGGTCTCAAGAGAGTTCAATCTAAGTCTCCACAAGACAGTTCAATCTAAGTCTCCACAAGCCATTTCAATGTAAGTCTCCACAATACAGTTTTCTTCTCCGCAAGACAGTTTTTTGTGACTCCACAAGACAGTTTTCTCTCACAAGACAGTTTTTTCTCCACAAGACAGCTTTTTTGTCTCCACAAGACAGTGTTTGTCTCCACAAGACAGTTTTTTTTTCAATCTGTTTTTTTTTCTTCACCAAGAGAGTTCAATCTAAGTCTCCACCAAGACAGTTCAATCTAAGCTAAAAAAAAATTGGTTGAAGACAGTTAAACAGTTTTTCTGGTTTTGTTTGGTTGAAGACAATTCAACAGTTTTTTTTTTTGGTTGAAGACAGTTCGACAGTTCATAAAGTTAAAGACAGTTCAACAGATTAATTTGGTCTCCACCAAGACGGTTCAATCAATCTAAGTCTGCACAAGACAGTTCAAAGAGTTCAATTTGGTCTGCACCAAGACAGTTCAATCTAAGCTATAATTTCTTTTTTTTTTTTTTTTTTTTTTTTTTTTGATTTTTTTCAAGATTTTTTTTTTAAATCTTGATGTATGGGAAATCTTTCTCCGCCAAGGAAATAGGGGGAACATTTTTTCCATTGGAAGTATAGGGAGCAAAATCATTAGATGTCGACCTTAAAAAAATCTGTGTGTATGGATTCATGTGTAGCTTGAAAAACAATATCGATTCTTCGTGGAATATTTTCTATCAATTCATGAGAACAGACACGCGGTATTTGTTTCCATATTTATATCAAAACAGTTTCCATCGAAATAGAAATGTGCAGGTTTCACTTCAGATAAAGAGATTTCTCAATGAAGTTATTACGAAATACGTTGACACCAAAATAAGTAAACGTGAAAATGAGAGACCCGCAGAAAGTTTTCGTATTGAAACGAAGGGAGTGTTTGTACTTTCCATAGAAGTAACCGTCAATGTACGTCGACCAAAAAAGTCCGATTCAGAAGTTTTCAGCTCTTGAATTAAATTCTATTTTTATTCTACTTATGCTATTTTTAGAACTATTCACAACTCAATTCCAACAATAAGTTATAATTCCAATAATAAACAAATTTCATTTTTTAATTTCAGTTTTTCTGGACCAAAGATTCTATCCCAAAAATACATATGCTATATATAAATATATGTATGTGAATTTCGCCATCTGTCACAAAGATTTCAGACAAATAAAATAAAATAATAAAAAAGTCATCTGTGATTTGTTTTTCTGTAGGTATTTGTTTGACCAGCAAAGTCATAAACAGGGCCTTTACTTTATAAACTCATTACAAAATGGTATTATTTTCAAGTGCCCCACATTATATTTTTAACTCATGAAGGTCCTTCAGAATGATTATGGAAATACAACCACGACTTCAGAAAAGGTAAATGTGGAATTTCTTTTATGAAGACCGTCAGAGAATGCTATTCCACTCTTTGCTCTGAGAAAAATGAAGTTTACCACAAAATATATCAAAGATAATTAAATATTCCATGCAATTTATTTTTATCTTTTGCAAAAATGTTTCTAGTGAAACCTGTTTTCATAAAAAAAAAAAAATAAATAAAAAAAAAAAAAATACCAGGTTGTTCAAGAAATAATGGCCGATTTGGAGGATAATAATGGGCACACGAACTTGTTCTGTTTGAAATCGGCGTCATCAGCAGCTGCCCCGACTCTGCTAGCGAGCGACTAGTGTTTCAACGCCAGTCCGGAAGAAATCTAGCTATACCGGAAGGCAATTTCGCCCTCCTCTCTGTTTCTGAAGGTCCTGTTCTTAAGGTAATTGCTAAAATACGTGAGCAGGTGAAAATCGGTAGGTGCCAACTCAGGCGAGTAGGCTGGATGTGGGAGGATATCGAACCCCAGTTCGTGTAGTTTCTGTTTCGTCATTGGTGACACATGTGGTCTTGCGTTATCGTGGAGAAGGATGGGACCCTTCCTGCTCAGTAAAGATGGCAATTTGGAACACAAATTCTGGTGCATTCCGTCAATACCTGCACAGTATGAGACTAAGGTAATGATTTCACCAACATTCAAGAACCTGTAGAGTATGACACCGCGAACAGTCCACCACACTGTCAACAAAACCTTCTTTGGTGTCAACTTTGGTTTAAGATGTTGTTTCGGTGGTTCACCGTGGTTCAGCCACTGTGCAGATCGCCTACGATTTTCATATAGCACTCACGTTTCATCACAGGTTACAGTGCAATCAAGTAGGGGCTCCTTTTTCGTTGCGAAGCAGAAGGTTACTGCACATCTCAAACCGTTGTTGTTTCAAACGTTCCGTCATTTCCTGTGGGACCCATGTATTGAGCTTCTGGACTTTACCAATTTGGTGGAGATGTTCGGAAATGGTTTATACCGATACACTGCACTGTTTTGCGAGTTCTGTGACTGTGTCACGAGGATTTGCTTGCACATTTGCCTTCAGAGAGTCGTTATCGATGATCGAATGTCATTGTCGGCCCTCCTCATCTTGTGGATTCGCGACACCGGAACTTTCCAAACGACCGACGAACAATACGTTCAGATGTTGCCTCCCGGCCCCATGCTTCGACCACATTACGGTAGGTCCAATTTCAACTCATGAAGCACAATCAACAGCAACTCACTTCCTCCTAACATGTTGCATAGACCACTCTCACCCAATCAGCAACAACTGCAGCTCAATCGATTATGGCGTGTAAGTAGAGTCTGAATCGCCCTCGAATGGCTCTGCAAGCATTGTATCGACCTCGAATGGCTCTGCAAGAATTGTATCGCCTTCGAATGGCTCTGCAAGATATATATATATATATATATATATATATACTTAAGAGCAAAACTGAAGACTAAGGAAAAAACTTTAGAATTTAAAACGAAGGTTGCAAAATAACCTGAAGATCAAAACGCGCAACGCAGCAGTTTTGAAAATTCAGAATTCACATTCTATAAAGAAGATACCTAAGCAAAAAAATATATATACAATTTTGACTCACGCCTAGTAGATACATAACCTTTTCTATGTTGTACTAGGCGTGAGTCAAAATTATATATGTATTTTTTTGCTTAGGTATCTTCTTTATAGAATATATATATATATATATATATACAGTCTAGTCACATTATAATGACCACCTCCTACTTTTGACGTCAACAACGCATAGCCAATAAATGAAGACACGTGTCGTGAGCTGGCATGGAGGGTATATCAGGTGTACTGTAGGCATTCTGAAAACATATCACTCGTTGGTGTCATAGATAAAAGGAGCGATTTATCAGATTTGCAAAAAGGGCCGATTATCGGCTTTCAGGCCAAGGGTGGCAGTATTTCTGAAACAGCGCGGTTTATGAACTGTTCGCGTGGTGCTGTGGTTTAAGTGTATCGTGATTCGAGAAATCGTACAATTGCGAATAAGCGAAGTGGAAACTGTGGAGCACCACGTGCCATTGATGTGAGAAGTAAACGTCGGCTGCGCAGGTGTGTGAGGGCCGATAGACACGCTACAGTGGAGCAACTCACGGGCTGAATAGACCAGGGAACTACCGGAAGTGTGTCTAAAACGACAGTTCAGCGAACCTTGCTGTGTATGAGGCTCCGATGCAGACAGATGGTCACTGCACCTATGCTAACGAAGGTGCATCGGCAGAAAAGGTTAACATTTGCACGGCAGTATCGGATTTGGACCTGAGAAGGCAAAGGATTGCTTTCTCCGATGAGTCCCGTTTTCTGCTTCATCGAGCGGATGGATGTTGGCGCATAAGGCGAGAAACATCGGAGAACAAACACTCTTCAACCATTACTGGAAGAACACAAGCTGGTGGGGTAGCATAATGGTCTGGGAAAAGTTGTTGTGGCATTCCTTGGGTCCACTTATACCTGTGGAAGGCACTATGGGCCGAATTCGTTATGAATCAATACATACTGATTGTCTTCCCTGGGGTGGATGGGATCTTCCAGCACGACAATGCGATGGGTGACACAGCTGGAAATGTCCGAGAGTGGTTGGAAGAGCACGATGGTGACTTCAAAGTACTTCTCTGGCCCCCCTAATTCCCCAGACTTAAACCCAATTGAGCATCTGTGGGATCACTTCGATCGTGTTGTTCGCTCTATAGATCCTCCACCACGCACCCTTGAGTAACTATCACTGCAGTCAGCCTGGCTTCACATACCTGTGAACACCTTCCAGTACCTTACTGAGTCACTCCCAGCCCGTCTAGCTTCTGTCCGCGCTGCACACGGTGGTTACTCTGGATATTAGCTGATGGTCACAATAATGTGACTCGACCGTGTACATATATATATATATATATATATATGACTATGTTTATGTCATGAAGGGTTTGGCGGCCTTGATTTATGTTACTGCTACTATCTTTTAATCTTGTAAAGAGATTTATGACTCAGTTTTCGTTTTGATGATTTTCGTTTATACAACAGTTCATGTAACATTATTGGTTTGGTAAGGTAATTTATAGTTCATATTTTAGTTCATTTTTAATCCTAGTGACTCTTTTGTATTTTCTAAAGTTCAGGTAGGGAAGACAGAATGCATCAAAATTTACAACACAAAATTTTTAATTGGATATTCATTATTGCTTATTTGAGATTTTTGCATTCTCATGAAACCTGAACTGAACTTGTGTGCTCAGGGTCTCTGAATGTCTTTCCATGAAAACTGATCCGCGGGTTCTGAGTAAGTGTTTCTATAAATATTTGCTTAACATTGTTTTGTCATTTGGTTAATCAATTTATAGTTTGCTTGTTTTTTTTATCTGGAGGCTTTTGGCCCTATTTGTTTGTTTATGAGGGTAGATTGCTTCTATGTTAATATTCTTTTACATACACTAACTACATCTAACAGTTGCAGCATTGCGCAGTTTTGCTGTGGTTTATATCATATTACATGAGTGAAAACTTAACTTTCCTATGATATATATACAAATATATACACTGAAGTGCCAGAAAAACTGGTACAGACGAGCTTATGCAAAATACATAGCAATGTACCTATGCGCGTACTCGGTTGCGTCTGCCAGTGCGTATATAAAACCATAGACATCCTTGCCAGCTGTCAGAGCTGTTTTCGGCATGAGAATGACAAGTAATAACGATTTAAACGATTTTCAACGCGGTGTCATAGTTGGCGCTCGTGAGATGGGCCATAGTATTTCGGAGGTAGAAACGAAGTTCGGATTTTCACGGACGACCGTTGCAAGGCTGTACCGTGACTACAAGAATTCCGGCAAAACCTCCAATCTACGATACCAGTGTGGCCGTAAAAAGACATTGGGTGAACGTGATCATCGTCGGCTGTCAAGAATCGTTTCACGCGATAGACGTGCAACACTCTCGCAGGTATATTCGGAATTCAATGCTGGAGCCTCAACAAGCATCAGCGTCCGGACTGTGCAACGTACTCTGCCCGATATGGGCTTTGGGAGCCGACGCCCAACTCCAGTCCCTTTGGTATGTGCACGACACAGAGCTATGCGCCTCGCTTGGGCATGGCAACACCGCCACTGGACACTTGATGATTGGAAGCAAGTAGCCTAGTCTGACGAGTCGCGTTTCCAACTGTATCGGCAGATGGAAAGATTCGTGTGTGGCGCAAAACCCCATGAAGCCAATGATCCCGCCTGTCAACAGGGAACTGTACCGGCTAGTGGGGGCCCGTAATGGTATGGGGTGTGTTTAACTGGACTTCACTGGGACCCCTGGTACGTCTACAAATGTCTGTGACCGGCCAACGCTATGTGCGCATCCTTTCAGACAAGGTACACCTGTTCATGTCCTGCATTTATGCTGATGGGTTGGGCCTGTTCCAACAGGACAATGCACCTCCACACAAGTGTCGGGACGCCACATTATGGTTAGCGGAGCATTCATCAGAGTATGGGGTGTTGCCATTCCCACCCAAGTCCCCAGATCTGAACGTGATAGAACACATTTCAGATGCCATGCAACGCGCTATCAAACACAGGAATCCGAGACCTCGGAATGCATCCGAATTGTGGAACGCTCTGTAGGAAGTATGCTGTGCATTGCTTACAGCATATTTCCAGAAGCTAGTGGAGTCCATGCCCCGTCGTATTCCTGCAGTCCTGTGCTCCCGTGGGGACCTACCAAGTATTAGAATGGTATACCAGTTTTTCTGGAACTTCAGTGTATATATACATATATATATCAACCCCGCCTTCTCGTGGTGCATCCTGTTTCCACTAAAGGGGCTCTGACGACCGGCCAATAGCGGTATAACTATACCATCGGGATCAGAAGAAATGCTATCCCACACTCGCCAACCCGCTTGGCCAGCGTGGTCAGTTATGGCCAAACCCCTCCAAAATGACTCTACAACTTAAATCTTGGCCCTCAGTCTCCGGCAGCTGGAATGTACCTGGCCAAGGCAGCGGCCAGTGCGACATGAAGGCAGAGGGTGCTAAGAATCCCCTGTGGACCGGACTAGGCTGCCATCTGATGCTGACCTTGGCTACGTATAATGGACGCTCCCTATCTTCTGATTCAAGGCTTCTTGAATTGGAAGAGGAACTACAAAGGATCAAGTGGGACATCGTCGGGCTAAGTCAGGTAAGGAGAAAAGGAGAAGATCTCATTTAACTGAAAAGTGGACATCTCTTCTACTATCGTGGGACAGATACTGGCAGAACTAGTGGTGTTGGATTTATAATAAACAAGAAACTGAAGGATAAAGTTGTAGAAGTTGAAAGTTCCTCTGACAGAACTGCACGACTTGTTATCCAACTCTCGAGAAGATACCAGGCTCAGATTATTCAAACTTATGCACCCACCACAAGTCATCCTGAAGAAGAAATTGAAGAATTTTATGAGGAAATTCGTCATCTAAATAATAAAGGCAAGCAGCACTTAAAGATAATTATGGGAGATTTCAATGCAAAAATAGGGCAACGGCAACAGAATGAAACTTCAGTAGGTAAATTCGGTCACGGCAACAGAAACCAGCGTGGAAATACTCTCGTTGAGTTTTCAGAGGCAGAAGGATTTTTCATCTTGAACTCCTTTTTCAAGAAAAAGCCACACAGGATATGGACATGGAGACATCCAATTGGGACTACAAGTGAAATTGATTTTATTATGTGTAACAAAAGATTCGTCATCGAAGACTGCAGTGTGCTGAACAAGTTCAACACAGGTAGTGACCATAGATTGGTCAGATGTAAGATGCACCTCAACACTAAACTCGAATGTGGCAAGCTCATAAGACAAATACAATGTATTGACATAACCAACCTTAAAAAACACTATAATACTTTCAAGTTGGAACTGAAGAACAGATTCTCTGCTTTAGAAGACCTAACATCGGAAGAAGTGGATATTTCTGAAGTTAACAGAAAAGTAACCAAAGCTCTTATGGAAACAGCAACAAAATTAGCTGGGTCTAAGGACAAGTTGCATGTGAACAAATTATCAGGAAAAACCAAAATGTTGATGCAAAAAAGAAGAGAGATGAGGACAACTAAAGAAGATGTGAGTTCCAAAGTGAAATATATAGAGCTATGCAAGACAGTACGAAAACGTATCACTGAAGATGTAAGGAAATTCAACTGTGAGCTAGTAAGGAAAGCAATTGAAAACAAGCAAAGCCTAAAGATAGCAAAGGGACATCTCAGTAAGGGAAGAAAACAGATTATGGCACTGATAAAAGAAGATGGTTCTGTAACAAGAAATAGAGGCGAAATTTTGACAAGAGTGAAAGATTTCTACTGCAAATTATATGAAAGGGATGATACATGTACTCCAGACATCATGAAAGGTACCAGTATCAGAGTTCTTCCAGTCCTCCCAGCAGAAGTTGCACATGCAATCAAGAACATGAAGCGGGGGAAAGCTCCAGGAGAAGATGGAATGACTGTAGATATCATACAAGAAGCAAGTGGAGAAATCGAAACAGTACTCGCCCAAGTTTTCACTCGATGCCTTAATGAAGGGAAGATTCCCGAGGATTGGAACAACGCTACAATGATCCTGCTACATAAAAAAGGTGACATTGAGGATCTCAGGAACTACAGACCTATCAGCCTCCTCTGAGTGGTTTATAAAATCTTCACTAAAGTTCTTTCACACCGCTTGAAGGTAACACAGGACATGGCTCAACCGAGAGAACAAGCTGGATTCAGGAGTGGCTACAGCACAATAGATCATATCCACGTACTGAGAGAACTAATTGAAAGAGCGAGGGAATATGAACTTCCATTGTGCATGGCTTTTATCGATTATGAAAAAGCCTTTGATTCGGTGAAACCATCAGCAGTTACAATGGCTCTGAAATCCTGCGGTATTGAAGATGCATACATTAAAATTATTAATAACATCTATGAAAATGCAAAGATTCGGCTGTTTGAAAATACAACGCACATAAAAATTGGAAAGGGAGTGAGACAAGGTGACACCCTATCTCCGAAGCTCTTTAATGCTACATTGGAAAATGTCTTTCAATCACTGAACTGGGAAAACAAAGGAATAAAGATTAATGGAGATTATCTAACCCACCTTCGTTTTGCTGATGACGTAGTCATTTTTGCAGCTACCCCATCATAGCTGCAGAGTATGATCTAGAAACTTGCTGACAAGAGTAAAGAAGTGGGATTAAAAATGAACTTTCAGAAGACAAAAGTGATGTTCAATGCTTTTACAAGAAATGAAGATTTATCGATTGATGGAGAAAAACTGGAGATAACATGCACGTACGTTTATCTTGGACAGCAGACATCAAGTGAGGGTCACATTGATGAAGAATTTAATCGGCGTACAAAACTTGCCTGGAGAGCTTTTGGAAGAAACAGCATAATTTTCAAGAGCAATATGCCATTATGTCTTAAAAGAAAAGTGTTTGATCAATGCATCCTTCCAGTGCTTACGTATGGTGCAGAGACGTGGACCTTAACTAAAAGAGACATACAAAGGTTGCAGACAACTCAAAGCAGCATGGAGAGGTGCATGCTTGGTGTAACCAGGAGAGATAAGAAGAGGAACTCGTTGATCCGAAAAATGACGAGAGTAGAAGACATCATGATCAGAGTTAAATCCCTGAAATGGTAATGGGCTGGACATACTGCCAGAAGGACAGACCATCGATGGACAGCCGAAATTTTAGATTAAATTCCAAGGGACAGGAAAAGATATCCAGAAGAAGACCACATGGGAGATGGGTGGATGAAATTCGAAAATATGCGAGAGTGACATGGAGGAGACTGGCACAAGACAGTCCGTTGTGGAGGAAACTTGGGGAGACCTTCGTCCAGCAGTGGATTGATAATGGTTGACAATGATGATGATGATGATGATGATGATTATACGTATATATATGTGTGTGTGTGCGCGCGCTAAAGTTCTGCCCGTTTTGGTAATAGATGCAAATTGCGATCTGAGTAGTTCCGTCGCAGATGACGCTGCGATGCCGAATTTTCGGCCAATAAAGTGTGGAGTAGTAGAGCATATAGAGGCACTAGGTTTGTCCGAGTAAGTCATCCGTAACGGAAATCGCGGACAGTGTAACATGGCATGCGCTAAGCAGCACGTTAAACATTGTTGACTGTACGAGTTCAATAAAGGCAGTATCGCAACCGCAGCTTGCCGCAACATCTGACTAGCATATGGTGAGGACGCAGTTGATGATAGCACATGTCGCTGTATGTTTCGGATATTCCGTGAAGGAGACAGCAGCTGTAAAGATCAACCACGTCCCTGGACGTCCATCTGTGGTTTCTGACGAGGATGTGGACCAAGCCATAACAAATGCCCCCACATCCAACCGTTCAGGAATTAGCGGAAATGTTGTCGGTACACAGAACAACAGTCGAAAGACGGATGCATGAGCTTGGGTTCATCACCAAGTTCGATAACTGGGTTCTGCACCAGCTTTCTGCAGACCAACGAGAGCAGAGTACCTATATCTGTGTTTTTTTGCTTTCTCGTCACAGAAATGAACCTTTTTTGGGACGTATTGTAACGGGTGATGAGAAATGGGTTCTGTACCGTAATATAAAGCGTCGACGGACTGATGCGGAGCCTGATCCATCGACCTCAAAAGGAGAACTGCATCCCAAAAACGTTGTGTTGAGTGTTTGGCGAGACGTCCAGGGAATACTAATTCACTGGGAGGTGTTGGCACCTAACCTAACGATAAATGCTGACCTCTACTGCCAACAGCTGGACAGATTGCGAGAACAACTGACATCCAAGCGACCAGCATTCGTCAATCGCAAAAGCGTGATCCTTCATCATGATAACGCCGGACCTCATGCTGCTTTAATCACTCGGCAAAAAATTACTGGAATTTTGTTATGAAGTGTTACTTCACTCGGCGCATTCCCCTGACCTGGGAACTACGAACTACCACCATTTTCGAACATTACAGAACGTTTTCGCTCTCCATGATGTGGACGATGTGAAAACGGCATTACATGACTTTTTTTGCACAGGAGTTTTTCCGGCGTGGGATTCGCCTACTCTTAGATAGATGGCAAGAGGTCATACAGAATGATGGCAATTAAATGAAATCCCAGATAAGTTATTTTTTGTGTTCTCCTCATTTCTTTGTAGCCTACAAAAACGGGTAGAACTTATGCACACACTCATTGCACAGGGTGATTGTGAACTCCTTCAACAAAACAAAAGGGGGATAGTACACATCAAGACGAACAATATTTGCAATGGAAACTGAGGGCCGCATTCCACTCCTGGTGCCAGAAAAGAGTAAAGTTACATATCCACGTTGAGCCTTCAACAGTGAAAGCAAAGAGACATACCTAATTTATGAGTTGCACAATTCCAATCGCATCAGAAAAAGACTCAAAGGCGCTGCTCAAACTGGTGTCCAAGGGCGTCGTTGCACATCCCACACCGGCGAATGAAGGACTGTCGCACCCTCTGGTAGACTCCAGGTGTGGTGTTGATCTTGTCCTCAGCAACAGCGATTCGCACAACGAGATCTTCCAGGGAGTCCGCAGGTGGTGTCTCGTACAGCAATGCTTTCATGTGCCTCCAGAAAAAGAAGTCCAGTGGATTAAGGTCCGGAGAGCATGGAGGCTAAGCCAAAGATCCACCGCGTCCAATCCACCAACCGGGATATGTAGCATTTAAGAAATACCGGACCTCGGTGCCAAAGTGTGCTGGGGCCCCATCATGCATCAACCACATGCCCCTCGGTGTGGTGAGCGGAACATCCTGCAACAGACCGGGAAGCACTTGCTCCAGGAACACACGGTACGCTGGGCCTGTCAGACGTATTCGTCAATTCTCATCTCATGTTAGCACGGTAATATCGCTGAATATATTCGGCTGCGTTTTAAAACGTTTGCTCCTCATCGTCTACGCACGAGTTCAGCGCACCTGATTTGTATCTTGTGCTTCTCATGCACTGGTTGGAACACTTCGTGTGCCTGTTGGACGTTTTTCAAAAGTGATCTTTTTTGGCACTAGGAGTGGAATGCGACTCTAGATTCCATTGCAAATACTGTTCATCTTGATTTGTACTATCACCCCTCTTGTTTTATTGAAGGAATTTACAGTCACCCTGTATATACCGGGTGATCCAAAAGTCTTGCGCATTTTGAAAACGTAATAACTCGTGGTGTTTTGAGAGTTGGGCAACGCGGTTTGCGTAGAAATGATCAGAATCACATCGGGTTTTTAATGAAATCACATAAATTTTAACTCATTTTACTTACATTTTTCATCGCCAGATGGCGCCATAGGCGAACAGGTCTGGAATAATGGGTATAACAGCAGCAGCTGGGAAGCAACCACAAGTCACGGGCCGCGGGTGGCCTAGTGGGCAACGTTCGTAACTGCCACGGAAAGGACCTCAGGTTCGATCCCAGCAGGTACGGACGCTCGACCCACTAAATATCCGCCGTGCGTCGGATGGGTACGTTAAGCCGTCGGACTCCGGGTACTGGCCCCCGGTAATAAATAAGGGCGCCTTCCTCCCCTTTCTACTTCGCTTTCGTGTCACTTTCCTATCGGGCACTCTAGCCCAAATCTCCTAGCTTCATATTTCTAAGGGTTGTTTAAGAACTGGGGTCAGATACTCCCTTCCTAAAATCCTCTACATATGATAAGATGATCAACCACAAGTCACAGCGGTCCGTGACAGTATGCTGTCATTACCGGACAAAGCGCTCTTGGTGAAATTGTTCTATTGCAACGCTGAATGTGTGAGTGCTGCGTTGAGAGCCTACCAGTCACTAAAAGGTGAACGCAGTGGGGAAAGGACCGATGGAAAGTGCTACGCTGCGGCGAATGGTGAAAAACAATTCGAGGAAACGGGATCTTTGACTGAACGCCCACGAAGCGGTAGACCACGAACACGTGCTGCTGCAGCAGAGACGATTACGCAGGAAATGGATGTGATTGCAATGTCATCCGCACATGGCGACTCCAGTGCTCGCCATGTTTCTCGTCAAACAGGCATTCCACACGGGCCTATATGGCGAACACTACGACGGAATTCTTCACAGATACCCGTACAAACTACCAACGGCGTCACGAACTGCAAGCTGGCGATTACGCGCAACGTCAGGAGTTTGCAGCATGGTTTTTTCGACAAATGGATATCGACGAGAACTGGCTGATGAACATTTTATGGACTGATGAGGCACACTTTTCCTTAAACGGAGCGGTAAACACGCACAACTGCCGGATTTGGGCCACGAACCATCCCCGAGCAGTCGTTGATGCGCCATTTCATCAGCCGAAAGTTACAGTGTACTGTGGATTCACGGCTTCCTTCATTATCGGTCTTTCTTTTTTTTTTTTTTTTTTTTTTTGAAGAGGTCTGCGGCACATCCTTCGAAACCGTTTCAGTGACAGGTGCACGTTGGGCGAACATGTTACGAACGTACGTTATCCCCAGCTTGCAAGAGCGGGATGCAGTGAATCTGTGTACATTTATGCAGGATGGAGCACCACCCCACATCGCATGTCCCGTTAAGAAACTGCTGCAAAAGACGTTTGGCGCAAATCGTGTGTTGAGCCGACACTTTCCGAAGGACTGGCCTCCTCGGTCACCAGACCTGACACCCTGCGATCTCTGGCTCTCGGGTTACCTAAAATCACAAGTGTACAGATGTCGCCCCACTTCATTGGCCATACTGAAAGATGCCATTCGACACCATGTGACAGTTATACCACCGGACATGCTTTTCAATGCCGTCCATGGTGTTTTCTGTCGTCTGCAGGCAGTGCTGGAACAGGACGGCCATCACATTGAACACCTGGTATAATGAGGTGTCTAACCTAGTACAATGAGAGGTCTATTTTTCTCGACATTTTTAACCTGTAGTTGCTGCGCCATCTGGCGATGAAAAATATTAGTAAAATGCGTAACAATTTATGTGATTTCGTAAAAAACCCGATGCTATTCTGATCATTTCTACGCAAACCGCGTTGCCCTACTTTCAAAACTCCGCGAGTTATTACGTTTTCAAAATGTGCAAGACTTTTGGATCACCCAGTATAAGCATATTTGGGCGGGGGAGGGGGGGCACAATTCACAACTCTGGCCAAGCGGGTTAATAAGTGTGGGATAGCATTTCCTCTAATCCCGGTTATACAGCTATTCGTCGGTCGTCAGAGCTCCTTTAGTAAGACAGCATGTACCATTGACATTCGTCAAGGAGAGGCTAGGATATGTTTCGCATCACCTGACTTGGTGACACCATATCTCCCAAGCTCTTTAATGCCACATTGCAAAATGTCTTTCAATCATTGAAATGGGGAAACAAAGGGATAAAGATTTATGAAGGTTATTTAACTCACTTTCGTTTTGCTGCTGACGCAGTCATTTTTGCAACTACCCCTTCCTAGCTGCAAACTATGATCCAAGGGCTTGCTGACAAGAGTAAAGAAGTGCGATTAAAATGAACTTTCAAAAGACAAAAGTGATGTACAGTGCTTTTACAAGAAACGAAGATTTACCGATTGATGGAGAAAAGCATGAGACAACCGATACCTACATTTATCTTGGGCAGCAGATACCAAGTGAGGATCACATTGATGAAGAAATTAATCGGCGTATAAAACTTGGATGGAAAGCTTTGGGAAGAAACAATACAATTTTTAAGAGCATGTTGCCATTATGTCTTAAAAGAAAAGTGTTTAATCAATGCATCCTGCCAGTGCTTACGTATGGAGCAGAGACATGGACCTTAACTAAAAAAGACATACAAAGACTGCAGACAACTCAAAGAGGCATGGAGATATGCATGCTTGGTGTAACCTGGAAAAATAAGATGATTAACTTGTGTACAAGGAAAATGACAGGAGTGGACAACATCATGAACAGAGTGGAGTCACTGAAATGGCAATGGGCTGGACATGTTGTCAGAAGAACGGACCACCGATGGACAACCGAAATTTTAGAATGGATTCCAAGGGACAAGAAAAAACCAAGAAGATGACCCCCATGGGAAATGGAAGGATGAAATTCGAAAGTATGCTGGAGTGATATGGAGGATGCAATCCCAAGACAGACAATTGTGAAAAAATTTGGGGAGACCTTCATCCAGCAGTGGATTGATAATGGTTGATCATGATGATGAGAGAGAGAGAGAGAGAGAGAGAGAGAGAGAGAGAGAGACCAAGGTATCGTATACACTAATATAGCGTAAGCCTAAACAACGAAAGAAAAACCCAACACTATGCAAATTCTGACCACTAAAAGAAAAGTTCAAACAAAACGCAATAATATTAAGAAACCCATTCAATACCAAGCACACCTACTCAAAAACCAGATAAAAATCAAGCATTTTGTGAACGTTGATCTTTGTTTCACATCTTTTTTCTCATCTTCATTGGTTAACTACTTATATATGGAACTATTCTTTATAAGTACACTGCTGGCCACCAAAATGCAACACCAAGAAGGAAGCATCCGATTGGCCTGAAATTCGCAACATGCGTCCCCCGCGAGAGGACATGCAAACGATTAGCATTGAATGACATATGCAAATCATGTGCATTCGGCACGCCAGCGAGAAGCACTGTAAGAAGGGTGCACAGAAGGCTGGGTGTAAGTAGTGGAAGTGTGTTGTGCTGCCGGACCTGTGCGCGGGAAGCTGCCTGACGCCTCGTCGTAGAATACGGAAGTCATTCCAGCACGTTTCGGTGTTCGATATAGGAAGAATAGTGGCTTATCGCGACAGCGGTTTAACGTACGGAGACATCGGCGCCCGTGTGGGACGACATCCAGCCACAGTTAGGCGAGTATGGATTCGGTGGGTGCAGGAAGGACGGAGGGACCGACGTGAGCGATTGCCGTAGCCGCGGCACACCACCGAACGAGAGGACCGGCATGTTGTGCGGCGGGTATTGACTGCTCGCACCGCCACATCACGAACGTTAGCGTAGGAATTAGGGTGTGTTGCGCTAAAAGCTGTGTCAGCACGTACCCTTCGACGTCGTCTGCAGGAGCGGGGACTTATCGCACGGCGCCCATTGCTCCGATTGCCATTAACGTTACACCACCGGCGAGTGCGGCGTCAGCGGGCTGTTGAACGCCGCACCTGAACTACGAAATGGCACGACATCTTCTTCTCCGACGGATCCCGCTTCTGCCTGCAACACCACGATGGTCGGATCTACGTGTAGCGGCACCGCGGCGGGAGACTGTATGACGCCTGCATTATGCATCGCCATACCGGTCCGTCGCCTGGCGTTATGGTTTGGGGTGCAATTGGATATGACACCCGCACCCCTCTGGTAAGCATCGCTGGTACACTCAACAGCCACCGCTACATCTCCGACGTTTTGGAGCCTGTAGTCCTCCCTTACCTGTAGGACCTTCCAGCGGCCACGTTTCAACAGGACAATGCGCGCCCGCACGTGGCACGCATCGTGCAACAATTCTTCAACGCGCAAAAGGTGTCACTGCTGCCGTGGCACGCCTGATCTCCCGATATGTCGGCCATCGAACACGTCAGGTCGCTGATCGGCAACCGAGTGGCCCGGCAAGCACCACCCGCGGCTACGCCTGATGAACTGTATCTACATGTGGAAGCAGCCTGGACCGATGTACCCCAAGCTTACATCCAAAGCCTCTTTCGTTCGATGTCGCGGCGTGTAGCGGCCGTTATTGCCACACATGTAGGCCACACGAACTATTGATGTCTGCGTGTTCCGCAAGTCGCACGGGCCTGTAAGCTCAATCGTTTTATCTTTGTATCTGTTGTTATGTGTCCAGTAAATCTGGCTTTGCTATATCGTGTCTTTCTTGGTGTTGCATTTTGGGTGGCCAGCAGTGTATATATTCAGGGTGCATAGGAAAGTCCCTTTATCCTGAAATAACTTGCGAACGGGGAGAGATACAGTTATGCAAGTTAGGTAACGGTATAGTAAAGCAACTACGTCCGATCGAATGCAACCAATAGCCGCGTCCCTATTGGCGAAATGCGGAAGTTGGCCATTCAAATCGAAAACGAAAAGAGATAGAGCAAAATTTCCAACTACAAAGTTGTAGAGCATCAATTAATTAGTACAAAACGACATTTCTTTCACACGGATGAGATAAATTGTTGCCCTGAATACCCTAAAATGTCCGAAATCGATGCGCGGCCTTTTGTGTGAACGTTTGAAGAGAACAGGCATAGGTATGAGCAAATACACACAATTTATTCCATAAATGCGTACTTATGTCAATACAGTTTGATGACGTCAGACAAAACAAAAACAAAAAAGGGAACCTGGCGCACATTGATAAAAAGTTAGCTTCGAGTATGGTTGAAGAGTTCGCCATTGCCCACGATACACATTTGTATTCGTGAAAGTAACTCTCAACGCACATTCCTCAGCATGGAAGGTGTCACACTATTGCAAGCATCTGTAACAAGACGACGTAGATCCAGCAGACTTGCAGGCGCTGTTACATATACCTGATTTTTACGTTACCCCGGAGGAAGAAATCCAACGGAGTGAGGTCCGGCGATCGTGGAGGCCATTCAGCAGCACCACCATACCCGATGATTCGTTGCCCAAAACAATCTATGAGAAAGCGTCGTTCTGCTTCCGGCTGGTGTGCAGGGGCACCGTCATGTTGGAACCACACGGAACGTAATGCGGACAGGGAAATGTCATCAAAAAGTCAGGCACCATCTCGCAATATTGTGAGTGAGTGAAGCTTGCCATTCTCACACAGCGTACGTAGACCTAAACTTCTGATCAGGGTACATCCTGCTACTGGTTTTAATATCGTAGGTACGGTACAACGTCACAATCTGCATTTGCATACGGCTACATTTGCGAAATGTGAATATGCAGATTCGAATCGTCTCGCATCGATTTCGGACATTTTAGGGTATTCAGGCGACAATTTATGTTATCCGTGTGAAACAAATGTTGTTTTGTACTAATTAATTGATGCTCTACAACTTTGTACTTGGAAATTTTGCTCTATCTCTTTTCATTTTCAATTTGCAATGTCTAACTTCCGCATTTCGCCACTAGGGGCGCTGATATTGATTGCATTCGATCGGGCGTAGTCGCTTTACTATACTGTTATCTCACTTACATAAGTATACCTCTCTTCTTTCGCAAGTTATTACAGGCTAAAGGGACTTTCCTATGCAACCTGTATATATACACTATCTACCAACAAGTAATTCGACACCTCTGCAATCGACGATATCTGCGGTCCTGATACACGTCACGGCCGCCGCCGTTAAATATCGTGTGGGAAACAACAACGCAACCAGTCGCATGCAAGATGCCACGCAGTTCGGATCTCTCTGATTTCGAGAAAGGTGTAATCGTCGGGTATCACAAAAATGGCCGATCCATACGTGACATATCCAGCGTGTTCAAGTACCCAAAATTGACAGTGGCCTTTGTGATTGGCAAGTGGAAGATGAGAGGTGACTGTCGGAATGTGCCCCGACTCGGCAGACCCACAAAACTGGGAGTTAGAGACCGACGGGTGTTGGTCAGAGAAATTCGGAAGAACCGCACCAAATCGATGGGCCACATTCGCGAGGAATTTCAACAGGCATCCGGGAGTGTTCTTTCGATGAATACCATCCGTAAGGAAGCCCATCTGCTCGGTTATCATGGTCGTGTTGCCGCCCACAAGCCTTTGATCACAAAGTCCAATAGCACTGCTCGGCTAACGTGGTGCAAAGAACGTCGACAGTATACCGTTGAACAGTGGAAACAGGTTCTCTGGAGTGACGAATCAAGGTTCACCCTTTACCGTTTGGATGACAGGGTCTGGGTTTGGCGTCTGCCTGGAGAACGCTTCCTGCCGGAATCTATTGTGCCAACTGTGAAGTTCGGCGACGGTGGAATTATGCTATGGGGATGTTTCTCCTGGTATGGCACGGGACCCTTGGTCGCAATTCCTGGTAGACTCAACACCGAGACCTACTGCACCATTTTGGATGACCATGCGCTTCCTACGTTGTGGCAGTTTTACGGGGTCCGGGACCCATGTTACTTTCAGGATGACAATGCCACCTGTCATATTGCGAGGTCCACCATGGCTTGGTATGGTGACAATGGGGTTAATCGAATGGATTGGCCTGCGCAGAGCCCGGACTTTAACCCTATCGAGCACCTCTGGGACGAGTTGGAGCGTCGACTTAAGGGGTGCCCGCACCGTCCGAAATCGGTGAAGGAACTGACCTGTCTTCTCCAAGCCGATTGGAAGAAAATACCGCTAGCCGTCGTACAACGCCTGGTTGAGAGTATGCTCCGGAGGGTCACAGCTGTAATCGCCGCTCGTGGAGTCTCCACCAACTTTTGAAGGTGAATAAACTTCGTTTCCCTTTGCTATCACAAGTGTCCAATTACTTGTTAGTAGATAGTGTATATACTGTATATAATGGAAATTAAAGGTTACACATAAATTTACAAAACACCATTTGAAATTCCATAGTGCCAGAAGCTGCTTAAACAAAAAATAAAAAAAACACAATGCAAAAACCAAAACAAATTCTGAAAATTTCAGAAAACTGTTTCGGAAACCTGAAATAAGAGACAAAATAATCGACCAGGAGAAAAAGGAAGGATTATAGAATAATGACAACTGTTATCTATGGCTTCATCAAGGGCTCGGCACAGATAACACCTCTCATACTTCCATAAAGACCAAAAGTGTATGTTTCTGAACTATCCAGTTTGCAATATAAACCGAAACAGATATTTTTTTTAATACAAGCCCGTCCCAATAACAATAAAGACACCACTGCTACTAAAAAACTTAAAAAAATGAATAGGAGACAAAAAAGTAAAACTGAAAAATTATTTAAAAAATAAAAGAATAAAATTTTTAAAATAGAAAAAAATGCAACTAGTTAAAAAGCGAAAAAAATCCCCTATTGCAATCTGGATGGTCGTAAGCGGGCCTCACATAACTTCTATTATACACTGGCGTGCAAAAATTAAGGACGAAGAGGAGAAATTAGCATAACAGCGGAACGAGCAGGCAGAACGGACCGATAGACCACTCAGGAGATAGCCTAGAGTCCAGTAAGGTAGGGCATGTACATATATGCAGTATTACGTAGGGGGGAAGGGGGAGAAGAGTAGGAAGGGTATAAAGCACACAGGCGGTGTACGCTCAGCAATTCGGTGAAAGTTATTGCACGGTGTACATCGGTTTGAACGACGTCGAGTTGCCGCCACCGTGTGATATGGCCAACAGGCAATGCAGTACACGACATCTGGATTACTTTACCCGAGGTCGCGTCATTGGGAAGTTGGAAGGTGGTCGAAGTGTGACTAGTGTGGCCGAGGAGTTCAGGATCGCTCACAGCATCGTTTCACGAGCTTGGAGAGCATTTCAAACGACAGGAACGGCTGTCCGAGAGTTTAGCAGTGGTCGTCCACGAGCAACCACGGTGGCGGACGACCGGTATATTGTCCTACAGGCGAGAAGAGACAGACGGCAGACAGCGGGAGAAATCGCAAGGCACATGCAACAGACAACTGGACGTCCGTTATCCGATTTGCCGTGGCCAGGAGGCTGCACAAAGGTGGTCTATTTGCACGACGACCAGTACGGCGTGTGCCATTAACGCCTGCTCATCGGAGACGGCGGTTTCTGTGGTACCAGGAACACAAGAACTGGACACATCAGCAATGGCATCGAGTTCTCTTTACGGATGAGAGCCGATTTAGTCTGACGAGCGATTCTGGACGTATACACATCTGGAGAGAGCAGGGAACACGCAATCACACCTCCATCATCATCGAAAGGGACCGGTTTGGAGGTAGCGGAATACTCGTTTGGGGGGTATCATGCTTGGTAGCCGTACTGACCTCCACATCTTCCAAAGGGGCTCAGTCACTGGTGTCCGCTATTGTACCGAGGTTCTCCTGCCTCACGTGCGTCTGTTTAGAGGTGCTGTGCGTCCTGAGTTCGTCTTCATGGGCGAGAAGGCTACACCTCATCGTACAGTGGCTGTCACAGAGCTGTTGGAGAGTGAAGATATTTAAAGCATGGATTGGCTCGCACGGTCCCCGGACCTGTATCCAATCGAACACGTGTGGGACCTTCTCGGGAAACACTTGGCAGCACGTCACCAGCCGCCAGCAACGATTCCGCAGCTGTGATTGGCGCTACAAGAAGAATGAGCCGCGATGCCTCAACAGCTCCTTGGCAACCTTGTCCTCAGCATGGACAAACGTTGTAAATCCTGCAATGCAGTCAGGGGTGATCATATTCCCTACTAAAGACTGGATTTTTCTTGGCAGCCGCCTGTCACATGGATGTTTCTGTCTTCTGTCCAGTTGTGCTCGAAGCTACCTTTTCAATAAAGTGCCTTTGTATCCTTTCGATTCCTTGTTTGGACTGTTTTGCTCACTTGTCCCATATTCTTACATCTTTGGGATCTTATGGTATAATTTGAGTCGATGTGGAGCACTTCTGCACGACGTTACATTCAAAAAACCGTCTCGTCCTTAATTTTTTCACGCCAGTGTAGTATAACTACTCGAACCAAAAGAAGTATAAAAAGCCTGAGCACCTAGGGGGAAAAATGCAGCCTTACACACATCGAAATAATTATCTACAGGCACGTAACTTTTTAACATCTAAAATTGGAAAAAGTAGCTTGAATTAGTTAACCTATTTACAAGTTACTGTCGTAAAATGAGTTCAATAATGCAGAAATAAGCTCTAGCCATTTCTGTACGTGTCGGAAATTCAAACTAAAAACGAGGTCTGAACAATGCGGTACGCTCGAACACAGCCTGCAAATCCCGAAAAAATGGCAAACTTACTAAAAAATTCCAAACAAGTGTAGGAGAAAGGGAAAGCCAAACCTAAAACGTTTTTCAAAGGTAAAAAATAAAGCAAAGTAAGATACTTATCAAAAGGAAATGATTGTACCAGGATCTCCTGTACTTACGACCTCAAACTACGACATAACTCTAAGAAGTGACGCCAACTGCGTCATCTGGTGGCCAGGAAGTCAAGCAAAGGAATCCTATGCCTCGTGCCTTCTTGCCATAACTTTGGAGATAATTTAACTTACCTTCGTTTCGGAAATGACTTATTCATTTTTGCAACTTCCCCTTAAAAGCTGTTTAGCAAGAAGCATTGAAAGATGCATGCTTGGCGTAACCAAGAAGGATATGAAGAGGAATATATGGATCAGGAAAACAACAAGAATGGAAGGCATCATGATCAGAGTAAAATCTCTGAAATGGCAATGGCTTGGACATACTGCCAGAAGAACGGACCACCGATGGACAACCGAAATTTTAGACTGGTTACCAAGGGGCAGGAAAAGAAAGACCCAGAAGAAAACCACGTGGGGGATAGGTGGATGAAATCCGAAAGCACGCCGGAGTAGCATCGATGTGAGTGGCTCAAGGCACACACTTTTAGAAGAAACTAGGGGATAACTTCATCCAGTAGTGAGTTTAAAATGGTTGTCAATGATATTGATATACATTGAGTTAGCTTTACACTAGAAACACCCCGCATTTTACATATTCGAAGCGATAACGAAGTACCACGTGATATCAACGTCACGTGTTGTTAGTCTAAGTTATGCACACCTGTCATTTGTTCGTAATCAGTAATCACGTAACGTGGCGACATAAGCCAATGTGACCGCAGCCAGATTGTTGGGGCTTTGAGGGCAGCTGTTAGTACACTGGCGTGCAAAAATTAAGGACGAGACGGTTTTTCGAATGTAACGTCGTGCAGAAGTGCTCCACATCGACTCAAATCATACCATAAGATCCCCATGAAGTAAGAATATGGGACAAGTGAGCAAAACCGTCCAAACAAATAATACACAGGATACAAAAACACTTTATTGAAAAGGTAGCTTCGAGCACAACTGAACAGAAGACAGAAACGTCCATGTGACAGGCGGCTGCCAAGAAAAATCCAGTCTTTAGTAGGGTATATCATCACCCCTGACTGCGTTGCAGGATTTACAACGTCTGTCCATGCTGAGGACGAGGTTGTCAAGGAGCTGTTGAGGCATCGCGGCCCATTCCTCTTGTAGCGCAATTCGCAGCTGCGGAATCGTTGTTCCAAGCGTCACCCGAGAAGGTCCCACACGTGTTCGATTGGATTTATGTCCCGGGACCTTGAGGTCCAATCCATGCGTTGAATATCTTCACTCTCTAACAGCTCTGCGACAGCCACTGTATGATGAGGTGTAGTGTTGTCGTCCATGAAGAGGAACTCAGGACCCACAGCACCTCTAAATAGACGCACGTGAGGCAGGAGAACCTCGGTACAATAGCGGACACCAGTGACTGAACCTCTTTGGAAGATGTGGAGGTCAGTACGACTACCAAGCATGATACCGCCCCAAACGAGAACTCCGCCTCCTCCAAACCGGTCCCTTTCGATGATGTTGGAGGTGTGATTGCGTGTTCCCTGCTCTCTCCAGATCTGTATACGTCCAGAATCGCTCTTCAGACTAAATTGGCTCTCATCTGTAAAGAGAACTCGACGCCATTGCTGATGTGTCCAGTTCTTGTGTTCCTGGCACCACAGAAACCGCCGACACCGATGAGCAGGCGTTAATGGCACACACCGTACTGGTCGTCGTGCAAATAGACGACCTTTGTGCAGCCTCCTGGCCACGGTAAAACGCGATAGCGGACGTCCTGTTGTCATTTGCATGTTCCTTGAAATTTCTCCCGCTGTCTGCCGTATGTCTCTTCTCGCCTTTAGGATAATATACCGGTCGTCCGCCGCCGTGGTTGCTCGTGGACGACCACTGCTAAACTCTCGGACAGTCGTTCTAGTCGTTTGAAATGCTCTCCAAGCTCGTGAAACGATGCTGTGAGCGATCCTGAACTCCTCGGCCACACTAGTCACACTTCGACCATCTTCCAACTTCCCAATGACGCGACCTCGGGTAAAGTAATCCAGATGCCGTCTACTGCATTGCCTGTTGGCCATATCACACGGTGGCGGCAACTTGACGTCGTTCAAAGCGATGTACACCGTGCAATCCATAACTTTCACCGAATTGCTAAGCGTACACCACCCGTGTGCTTTATACCCTTCCGACACTCCCCTCCCCCTACGTCATGCTATATATATGCGCCTGCCGTACTGTACCGGACCCTAGTCCATCTCCTGAGTGGTCTTTCGGTCAGTTCTGCCTGCTCGTTCCGCTGTTATGCTTATTTATCCTCTTCGTCGTTAATTTTTGCACACCAGTGTATTTCAGTAACAGCCGCACTTGTTGGATGCTCCCGTAGTACTGTATCGAGGGTGTACAGGGACTGGGTTAACCATGCGCAGACATCCAGCAGAAGGCCACACATTAGTCAGCCACGCGCGGTTGGTCCTATAGGTGAGCGTCGGGTGTCACGACTGATATCTCAGCTGCGACGTGTAACACTCACCCAGCTCACCCACTAGTACAACAGTGGTGCAGTTCGACATATTTCTTCATGCACCATACACCGCATCTTGCTTCGCCTGAGGTTCTACAGCCGGAGACCACCGAGGGTACTCAGTGTACATCATGTGACGCCCAGTCATCGCAAACAACACGTCATATGGGCAAATGAACGTCGGCAATTGACCCCCGAGAGATGGAAGAAGTTCCACTGGAATGATGAGTTCTATTTCCTGCTGCCGCATGCTAATGTCCGGGTTAGCAACATAAAAAAAACTATCCCCCTGGTTGCACAGTTGAGATTCAACCGCCCTGTGAGTGTAGTATTCTGGTATGGGGAGTTTTGTCCTGGCAAGCCCTTGGTCCATTGGGAATCATCTCACAAATGCTGAGGGATGGACGCTACAGAGACCTGTTAGTCGACAGTCTCCATCCATATATGCAGGAGATTTACCAGGACGACTGTGCCATCTTTCAACAGGAAAAGGCATTCTGTCATTGGGCTTATAATGAATAAGCTTTAACTGCTAGTAGTTATGTTGTAGTAGTAATTGTAATTATGATGAATAAAGTTTTACTGGTGGTACTTAATGAAAGACACTTAATGACAGAGACCCAACGGCCAGACAGAGGTCTGGCAGTACTATGAACTGAGAAAAACGTACTTACTTAAAAACCTTTTATTAGGAAACTCCTGGTATCATCCAACACACACACTGCTAGTCACACTAATCGTATCACAATAATGAAGAAGAACCTAATCACATAGAACGAAGCTCTCGGCACAAAATAACGTAGCTCTTTTCACGTCGAACAAAACCTCTCCACATATAAACAAAAAGCTCTCCCCGCACATAAACAACAAGCTCTCTCCATATAAACAAAAGCTCTCCTCGGTATCGTTGAACGCGCCTATTTATACTGCCTACCACCACGTCATGACTACACTCGTTGCAACATATCATTCAGCGGGAGAAATAACATCTCGTTAAGTAAGAAAATAATTTACATAGTAATATAAAATAACGAGAGATAGCAAAATCAAAAGGAAACTGAATCTAGAGTATACGTTACATCATCTCCCCCTTAATTTTTTTTTTTTTTTTTTTTTTTTTGTTGTCGAAAAACCTATCAAATTTTGGAGTGTAGTCTTACACTTGCTGACTGACGTTTATCGTCCTCTTTTTTGTTTGTTTTTCAGACTGAAGCAGTATGTACAATATCAAACTTGGCATGACAAAATCAGGAAATCTGTATTCGTCTGTGAAACACTTTTTATACTTGAACAAAACAAACCTGCATCGGCATACCTTTTTTTTTTTTATTCTGCCTAGAAGGAATCCCTTTTTTGATTTTAAATTACGTCTTCCTATTAGCGTTGATTACAAACCAACTGTATCAGCAGCGAAGATTGCCTGTAGCTGCCTAACAGTAACAATTTTCATTATTTTATCCCTACGCACATATATATAAATTTCAAATGACGTCCACATATTATCGTTGAGTACAAACCAACTGTATCAGCAGCGAAGATTGCCTGTAGCTGCCTAACAGTAACAATTTTCATTATTTTATCCCTACGCACATATATATATATATAAAAATTGGATTAGTAGACGGACATAGAAAATATATACAAAAAAAAAAAAAAAACACAGATACGCAAAAAGAATGCATAGGCCCACACGAAAAAAAAAATTCTGACACACCAACTGGTCGTGCAGAAAAAACAACAGAACGAGAAAAGAACCTGTCCACGAGAACCTACTTATCTCGAGGACGCATAAAAAACTCTAGTACGATAACGTTTTCCAGGCCTAATCGGACTGGTAAATTCAGGTGGCGTCGGTCTTTTCAGAGACTTGAATGTATCTGGAACATCTGTAGTCTGTTGGTCAAGAAATCCCTGCGGCTGACAGGAACGGCTGAAGTCTGTCGGTCAGGAAATCCCTGCGTCTGACAGGAACGGTCAGGAACGGCTGAAGTCCGTCAGTCAGGAAATCCCTGCGGCTGACAGGAACAGTCAGGAACGGCTGAAGTCCGTCGGTCAGGAACGGCTGAAGTCTGTCGGTCAGGAACGGCTGAAGTCTGTCGGTCAGGAACGGCTGAAGTCTGTCGGTCAGGAAATCCCTGGGGCTGACAGGAACGGTCTCCCCCAGACGTTTGATATGTAGTCCCTTTGTGCTGGGGCCCGTGTTGTCCGTCCAACATTCTTTTGAAGGGACGTGGCTCCGGCCACATCGCTTGTTTTCGCTTTCTACCTCTGGGCATGAGAGTAGAAGCAGGCATCGGCCCTGTTTGCCCTGAGCGTTGTTTCCAGGGGCGAAACCCGAGCGGATGCAAGGATCTCTGCCTTCGGCGCTGTTGCGGCGAAGCAGATTGGGGAGACAAGTTACGTTTTCGACCAGCTTTTGGTGTTGCTGGACGGTTTGTAATTTGTGTCTGACGTTTAGGAATCGTCACCCTATTGTCTATATCTGATAAATCAGAAATATTTGATGACTCTGAGTCGCTACTGTAAGTTAGTGGTCGTGCAGGGCGATGTTTATTTCTGCCTATAGGAATACTTTCTGACGAGGTATTCAAGGAAGTAGGAGCTTGTGTCGGTGTAGAGTTATTAGGGAATGGTGCAGCAATAGTCTTGGCAATGGTTGGAGGGAAAGGAACGATACTAGCATTTGAAGAACTTGATTCGAGCCTTCGTCTTATGGTGGAATCAGGTTGCGTTTTTGGAAGCCCGTCTTGTGGAGGGGATTGTGAAGAAAAAATCACTGGAGATTCTTCAAAAATGTTTGTCGGTTCGTCCAAAATTTCTGGAGGTTGATCGTGAGATATAGACTCTTGAGTCTGTGGAACAGAAGGTTGAGTAGGGTTGATGATAAAATCTATATTTCGTCCATGATACTTACGACACTGAGCAACGTGTACGTATTGCAATTGATTGTCAGATTTTTCAAGAATAATGTTATTTTCAAACACATTTGCCACCCGGTATGGACCTTCGTAGCTGGGTGCAAATTTATTTACTAAAGTATGAGAAACAGAAGACTGGAAGTGCGTTTCCACGAGAGTGAGATCTCCAACGACAAGATCTGGTTCCCTACGCCTAGTATTATAATATCTTGCTTGAGCCGCTTGTGCTCCTATCATTGAAACACGAGCTTTTTCAGCCATGATTCGTACTGATTGCGAAGTTGGTCGCTGGTTTAGTTCGTCGATAATCCCCGTTAAATTTTCAAAAGGGGTCTTAATTTTTCGACCCAAAAAAAGTTCTGCAGGAGTAATTTTAGTTGATTCATGAACAGACGAGCGGAGGGCGAACGAAAAAAGCTCAAGATGTTCATCCCACCGCTCGTGATGATCCATGACAAATGTAGCAATCATTTTAACTAGCGTGCGGTTTACTCGTTCCACGGGATTACTCTGGGGATGATATGGGGAAATGAATTTATGCTTAATGTGTAGTCTCGCACACATTCTTTCAAAAATGTCAGAAATAAATTGGGGACCATTATCCGAAACTACTTTATTAGGTGCACCATATCTAGAGAATACTTCATTAATTAATACATTACAAATAAGTTCCGCCGTAGCGGCTTTAATGGGAAAAACTTCAACCCATTTAGAAAAATTATCAGTTAATACTAAAACGTAACGAGCTTTGTTTTTAACAGATAAAGGATAAGGTCCCAATAAATCTATTGAAATAATATCAAAAACATGAGAACTTGAACTAGATTTCAAGTGACCGACCGGTCTTACATTACGGTAATTATGAATCTGACACAAGTGACATGATTGAATGTATGCGAGCACACTTTGGTACATGCCAGGCCAATAGGCAACATCCCGCAATTTACAACGGGTCTTGCGAATACCTAAATGGCCTGCAATAGGTTTGTCATGAAATTCGTTTAAAAGGGCCATTCTAAGGGTTCGTGGAATACATGGGCGAAACTCTGCCCTAGTAGTCCTAGATTTCGTATAGTAAAGAAGACCCTCTATGACTTCAAAATGCTGTGACCTCCCAGCCAGAGAAGGATCACTTTGCTGTGGTGAACACGCAAGCAAAAAATTATAGATATCCCCAAAATCTGGATCATTTATTAATGCTGCCATTATCTGCTCTCTGGATATTATATCAGCTATTAGAAGTAAAGGCTGACATCCAGGAGTAGTTTCTGTGGGAACCCCACTAATCGGGACGCGACACAATGCGTCCGGTAATTGATTCTTATGACCTGGTTGGTACGAAATTTTGATATTGCTCTCTTGTAACTTAAGAGCACACTTCATAAGTCTTTGAGAGAGGTGCTTAGCAGAATTCAAATACTGAAGGGCAGAATGATCCGTAATTATGTTAACTGTCAATTCGTTAAGATAACATTGAAATTTGTCAAGAGCATACACTACAGCAAGACATTCACTTTCCGTAGCTGAATAATTGCGTTCAGCTTTGGCTAAAGTACGAGACGCAAAAGCTATTGGATGCCCAGCTTATGACAAAACGCAACCAAGACCAACTCTGGATGCGTCAGTGTAAATATCAAATTCCTTAGTATGATCCTGGAAAGCCAACACAGGAGGCTGAGTCAACGCAGACTTTAGTGCTTCAAATACAGCGTTAGCCTCAGGTGTCCAAACAAACTTCTTGTATTTACGTTTCAAAGCATACAATGGCTCACAGATTGTAGCATAAGCGGAGACGAACTGCTGATACCATCCGGTCATTCCCAGAAAGCGTGATAGTTCTTTTGCTGTTTTAGGCCGAGGAAAGTCAACAATATGCCTAACTTTTTCATTATCCGTAAATAAGCCGTGGGGAGTGATTTTCAACCCCAGATATGCAATCTCGTCCCTCGCTATCTGGCATTTACTAGGTTTTAACGTCAAGCCAGCATTGTATATGAGTTGGAACACCTGTTTGAGCAGAGAAAGGTGCTCATCAAAAGTCTCGGATGTAATAATAATGTCATCCAAATATACATGCACACCTAGAACAGGTCTGAGAACCGTATCCATAAGCTTTTGGAAAGTAGCAGGTGCAGAAGCTAGTCCAAAGGGCATACGCAGGTATTCATAAGCCCCAAAAGGAGTCACAAAGCCTGTTTTATCGACGGAGTCTGGATGTACCGCCACCTGTCCATATCCACTCGCCAAATCCAAGGTTGACATCCATTTAGTTTACGATAGATCATGCAAAATATGCAACATGACAGGTAGTGGATAATTTATCGCTTTCGTGACTTGGTTGAGCTTGCGGAAATCTGTCACGAAACGAAATTCATTGGGTTGTTTCTTTGGAACCAGAAAAGCAGGTGCGGCCCAGGCGCTTGTTGATTCCCTTATTATGCCCTGTTTAATCATCTCGGAAATTTGACGTTGCATTTCCTGTTTTTTATGGGGAGCACAAGGGTAAGGTTTCGTCGCTATCGGTTTCGAACCATCAGTGTCAATGACGTGATAAACCATCTGTGTGAAACCAGGTTGATCAGAAAATAAACCAGGGCTTTCCTGCAAAAGTAGAGAAAGCTGGTTTCGTTGCCTCTCATTCAATTGGTTACTCAGTAACAAACTCGTTATGTCTATAGGATCCGTAGGAATCACTTCGACAGGTTCCGGAAAGGAAATAACATGTTGTACGAAATTCAGGGTAACTTGAAAAGTATTGATAAAGTCCATGCCCATTAGACATTTAACAGGTAGTTCGTCTATTAGCAGGAAAGAATGCGTAAAACGAGCCTTTCCCAGCCCTAGAGATAATGTGACAGTTCCTGTGATACTGAATATTTCGTTATTTGCACCTCGCAAATACTACGTCGCAGGCTGAACGTGTATTGCAGGAAAATTTTCAGTGCAAAACTTCGTATTTAGGGCTGATATTTCAGAACCAGTGTCGAACTTTGTCTCGACAATAATATCTTCAATTGTCAAGAACACATCAGGCAACTGAGGAGTTTGGACAGTCACTAATACTGTTTTAGGGTCAGAATGCTTGGTATCAGGAAGCAGTACCGACCCTTGGTCTACTTCCTTTGGAAGTTTAAAGGATTCCTGGTTGTATTATCATGCGGTCTGAAACCTCGGCCCTGTCGGGTATCGGGAAAGTTTTCACGATGAGGAAAACTGCGTGAAAACTGTTGCGGGAACTCCGCATGTCTGTTGAAATTTTCATTTCTATTACTTCTTCCCTCAGCACGGGCAGAAAAATCATCATTGCCCTGAGCATGAAAACGTTCCGAATGCTGCGGATTGGAACGGGGTCGAGCATACTGTGCATTTGTACGGTACCCAGAAAATTCATTAGAAACTCGCGGTTGGTGTACCACTCTTCTATGCGGTGGAACGTATGATGCTTGGACTTGCACCTGTGTAAGCTCGCGTTGAAAGTCATTAGGCCTATTATGCCGCTGAGGATTTTCGTAATAAGCCTCGCGGGGTGCCCGAGCATGGTGAGTTGGACCATGTTTGCTGTGTCGCTCTTCATACGTTCGTATGAGGCGAAGGCATTCATGAATTGTAGCAGGGTGTCGGACCTCAAGAAAATCCTGTAGAAATGGATCGAGCTGTTGCAATAGGGTGTCCAACATGTCGACATGACTGGCATGTGGATCCCATAAGTTATACAAGCGTGTTGTTTCTAAAGCAAATGCATCAGGGCTATCGTTGGGTCCTTGCTGACGAGAAAAAAGTTGTTGTGCAAGGCTAGCTCGACTGAGGCCAAAAGGAAAGACTTCCAAAAATTCTGCTCGGAAATTCTCATAATGAGAATCCGGGTTCGACACTCTCCACTGCCGATACCAGGTCTTAGCGGTATCCTTCAAGCAAGTGCCTGCTATTTGCACTTTGCAGTCTTGAGGAATATTGTATAGATCAAAATGATCCTCCAAATCCTCAAGAAATTTTAAGGTCCCCTCCAAACCATTGAAATTAATTGTTCCTGCATGCGGCACGAAATGGGCAAGCATTTTGCTTCTGTGAGAGGATTGAAATCTCTCAGGTACGACCCGCGACTCAGAGTGATAGGAAGCTGGTGAATTACGAAATTGTGAAGAATGCCTGGGTACTTGGAAATCATTATCAGTAAAGTGAGCCCCACAGGCTTCTTGCAGATGGTCGAAATTAATCCCATCACCACCGAAACTTGCCTTAATGTAAAATATTGAAGTTGTCTCAGGTAATGAAGACATGGGTAATAATTGTCAAGACCTCGTATTCAGAAAAAGTTCCGGCGCCAATTATAATGAATAAGCTTTAACTGCTAGTAGTTATGTTGTAGTAGTAATTGTAATTATGATGAATAAAGTTTTACTGGTGGTACTTAATGAAGACACTTAATGACAGAGACCCAACGGCCAGACAGAGGTCTGACAGTACTATGAACTGAGAAAAACGTACTTACTTAAAAACCTTTTATTAGGAAACTCCTGGTATCATCCAACACACACACTGCTAGTCACACTAATCGTATCACAATAATGAAGAAGAACCTAATCACATAGAACGAAGCTCTCGGCACAAAATAACATAGCTCTTTTCACATCGAACAAAACCTCTCCACATAAAAACAAAAAGCTCTCCTCGCACATAAACAACAAGCTCTCTCCATATAAACAAAAGCTCTCCTCGGTATCATTGAACGCGCCTATTTATACTGCCTACCACCACGTCATGACTACACTCGTTGCCACATATCATTCAGCGGGAGAAATAACATCTCGTTAAGTAAGAAAATAATTTACATAGGAAAATAAAATAACGAGAGATAGTAAAATCAAAAGGAAACTGAATCTAGAGTATACGTTACAGGCTCGTAGAATGGTTGGAGGAACACGACAACGAATTCGCCACATATATTGGTCCCCAAATCCTCTGACTGCAACCCAACTGAACATTTGTGGATGTGATGACCAGGCAGGAAAATGCCGATCTTTCGCTGCTTGCTGCCGATTTATGATTTTTACTTGTTCTTTATTTTACGTATTCTATCCTTACATTATCCTCCACATTTCGTGTAAATAAGATGCATTTATTATTTAATGGCAAGATTTTTATTAAGCAATCCCATCAACATATACACTATATTGACAAAAGTCACCGGATATCCCTTCAAAAGCAAATGAACGGATCCTCTGCGTTGTTAAGATGCTCGGTATAGCTGCAAACGGTATAAAACAAGTCTGCAGCTGACCGCGATCGTATCGCACTGTGAGGTTGAGTGAAAATGTCGCGGCGGCACAGAACTGACTTTGAGAAAGGAAAGATTGTTAGGTGTTATATTAGTGGGTTGTCCGTAAGAGAAACCGAGAGGCGTTTGACATACCCAAGTCAACTGCTTTGGATGTATTGAATAAGTGAAAGACACATAGCGTGCCTGAAGCAGCAAAACGTACCGGCAGACAAAAGAAAATCAGTGATAGATGACGTCAAAGCCTCAGGAGAGTCGTTACAGCTAATCGACGGAGTACTACTGCAGAAAACCTCAGTGTACATGTGAGTAAAAACATTGGAACCTCGGTATGTACACGTACCATTCGCAGAGAACTCATTTCATGGGTTACCGTTGTCGTGCGGCTGCTCATAAGCCTTTCATCTCCACTCGAAATGCTACTCGTCGTTTAGCATGGTGTAAAGAACATTTATCGTAGACCGTAGATCAATGGAAATAAGTTCTATGGACTGATGAACTCAGATACACGATCCATCAGTCTGATGGCCATGTGTGGGTAAGGAGACAGCCGTGGGAACGGTATTTACCACAGTGTACTATTCCTACGGTCAAGTTTGGAGCTGGCAGTGTACTCGTGTGGGGGTGTTTTTCGTGGTATGATCCCGGCCTATTGGTTATCGTGGACAAACCTGTTAACCAGGGTCTACCTCGATATTCTGGACAATTATGCCCTGCCAACTCTGTAGCAATGCTATGGAACCGAGCCTTGTTGGTACCAGCAGGATAATGCACCGAACCATAAAGCAAAGACTGTTACGGCGTGGTTTAACGATAATTCTGTATCTTGTGTGGACTGGCCAGACCATAGCCTTGATCTTAATCCCATAGAGCACCTATGTAATGAATTAGAGCGCCGTTTGAGAAGTTTGGAACCAAGGCCTACTACTAAGCAATAGTTAGCGGCAGCATTATGTACTGAATGGAAGCGCGTACCTATCGCTGTGTTCCAAAACCTTGTCGAAAGCATGTCTCGAAGGCTTAGTGCATACATTAAGGTCAAAGGTGGACAGACACCGTACTAATGTATGTCAATAGATGCTATGTTGTGTTTCTCTTCTAGGTGTCCGGTGACTTTTGTCAATATAGTGTACATGTCATAACCATTATTAATCAATGCTGGATGAAGGATTTCCCAAGTTTCTTCCATAACTTTCTATATTGTCTGTTTTTTGCGAGTCTCCATTTCCTACGTAGTCTTCTTCTGGGTATTTTGATGCCACTCGGAATCCAGTCAAGTATTTTAACTATCCATCGGTGTTCAGTTCTGCCAGCAACATGTTCAACTCATTGCCATTTCTGGGATTTTACCTTGATCATGATATCATTAATTCTTCTCATTCCCCAAATTCATGTACTTTTTTTCCTATCTTTCCTGGTTATACCAAGCATACACATCTGTTTACATCTCTCCATGTTGCTTTCAGTTGTCTGCATCCTCTGAATGTCCTTTTAGTGGATGATCGTGTTTTTGATCCATAAGTAAGAACGGAAAGGATGTGTTTATTAAAATCGTTTCTTTTGAAATTAGTTCAAGTAGGTTAGTTCAGCGGACGTCATGAACAGAAAAAAATCAGCCAACGTCAAAAACAGGTTAATTCAACTCACAGAAATGAATTAAATCTGTCAGTTTTTGTCACGGGGTGCCGATGTGATAATTTTGTGATGATATGAGTTTGCCCCACGAGAATTGAGTGAAAACTAAAAAAGATTGAAGGTGCTTTATCTCTTAAAGCAGGAAATTGTTCGCACATATATAAAATAATATATTTTTATATAAAAATATTCCAAATATATACAGAGTAACTTGTCTAATTCTAACGTTTTTTATTCGAATTCTTGGGTAATTCGAATTTTTCATTTAGTCCCTTGAATTTTCTATATAAATAATGTTAAAAGAAACCCTTTAATTCGAACTTTTTTTTGTTTAATTTGAAGAAAACCCCATTTTCGAATTCCGTATTTTCAGCATTTACCTTTTAAAACGGGTACGTACTGTTCTAGACGAAGCAACAAGTTAAACCTGAAACTATAGCCAACGGCTTCGGAAAAGCAGGCTCCCAGCACTCGGATGATGAGTCTCAACTACAACAAGGTATTAGTGGGGAGACGATCATACCATACATACTGTGGAGTACTGGGAAGACGTAGTTCGTGATGTACCGTATGAGGCTTTCGTTAGAGTTGATGACAATTTAGCTGTTTGTTATGAGCTCACAGATGATGAGATCTTGGCTGATGTTATGAATAAGAAGACCAGCTGTGTATCTTCAATGGAACGGCCAGAATTTCCTGAAGAGCGCCTTCCAAATTCAGTAGAAGCCTTCCAACACTTCCAACAGTTAAGAAAGTTTGTTGATGGACAGCAGAATCTAAGTGACTGTCTATTTCATTCACTCGATAAACTTGAGGAATTTATACTTACCCATAACATAAATTCTAAGAAGCAGGCCAAAATTTCATGTTTTCTTACAATTTTTTTTTTAATTTACTGTACTGTACTTCTTTTTGTATGTTATGCATAAATATGTTGTTTTTTACAGTACTTGAATGTGCCCATATTCAAACTTGCCTAATTCGAATTATTTTTGTGGCCCCTTCAGCTTCGAATTATCCAAGTTACACTGTATATATTTTTTAATATCGCAGATATATAAAATAAGTACTTTGTATCGCACGCATATAAAATATTAATATTTTTTAAATTAAGGGTAATATATTTTAATATCAGTGGGAAGTGGGATATCTAAGACTTTGTTTGCATCAACGTATCTTTTCGCACCCTTATTCGTGTTCGTAATAAATCCCGGGAAATTTTTGCTGCATTCCGGACCAATTTCTAACTTCGACCGACCCATTGTACTCTATGCTCCTTTTCCAGGGAGGCGTACTATTAACATGAAGTTCGATGTGATTCATCTTTCAGTTGGCTATTTTTCCTTTGATAATGGGTAATCGTTTTTTTCACGTTGTTTTCTCCCATTAAAATCGCAATCGACTACCTCTATGATTTAGTCTCCTCTACTGGGATCGTAGTGATGTCTTCTCCGTGCTGTAGAACTGAAGCCTGCCTCTACCGTTGGTGCGTAAGGACATGTAGATGCGTCTTTTCTCGGTAAGGATGTGAGCGACTGTGTGTGTGTGGAGGGGGGGGATCTGTGGGAACTTTTTCCTTTCTAGAGTCTGCTTCGACAATGTTTAAGTTACTTAATTAATGGCGTGGTTTTGTGATTTTAAATTATCAGAAGATATATTTAAATAAGTATATCCTCATGACAGTGTTAAGAATGGAACAATTCAGACAATATGGGTCAAATCAGGTGATGTCAAAAACAGATTAATTCAGTCGAAGTCACTCTGAGATAATTCGTCCAGTGTTGCCCATGGTAAATTAATAGACTTCACGAACGAATGAGATAACTCAGGCCAACAACCAACAACGCGAACAGAACAATTCGACGAACTTTACAAATTGAACAAATTGTCTAATGCAAATTTTAAAGATGTGAATCCGTTTTTTGGTGTAAATATGACATGGATGGTAAGTCAGATAATATCCGAAAACTTGAAAATTTTGTCGTCCTGGAGCGGGAATCGAACCCGCGTTGCCCGGATAACACCTGATTATGTTAACCACTACACCACGACCAAGTCTCAAGTTTCTGATTAATTTGAATATAACCATCACCTTAACCACTACACCACCCAGAACGAACAAGTCTCAAGTTTCCTATTAATTTTAATATAACCATCACAGGTGATGGTTATGTTTAAATTAAACGGAAATTTGAGACTTGGTCGTTCTGGGTGCCATAGTGGTTAGCATACTCGAGCGCTATCCGGGAGACGCGGGTTTGCTTCCCGCTCTAGGACGACGAATTTTTCAAGTTTTCGGATATTATCTGACTTACCATCCATGTCATATTTACACCAAAAAACTGACTCACATCTTCAAAATTTTTATTGTACGGTGTAATCCCGTATTCCATTCATTGTCTAATGTTTCGAATGGGTTACTTTAGCCTACGACGTCAGTTTAGCTGACGTCATATATGAGATGCATATGCAAATTTATTTCCTAAGAAAGAGGAAACTGCTGAATCAGTGCACTGATAAATCACATAGGAATTCAGTTTACAACTAAGTACTCCCGTCATGTTAATAGCATTTGTACAATCATAATTACAGATGATTTAATTTAAATCAAAGTGTGTGCAATTTATTACGGAAACTCTGAGTGTACTGCATTTCATTTTTGCAAAAGATATTTGCAAATTAGTACGGTGAGAAATTGTTTTTGTTGATTCCTGGTTTAGTAACGTTGTATAAAGAAAATAAGAACGAATGCGTGAAATAAAATATATTCCAGGGATGTTGTGTCTTTTTCATTTCTTTCCTCACATAATCTGAGAAGGAAATGTTCGTGGTTCCATACCACCTGTGTGATAGAGAACTTCGCGATATCTTGGGAAATAAGAAATTGTTGAGGAAAATGAAAAAGAAGGCAATAATCCCTCAGAGCTGCTGAGATGCGAATTATTAATGTTTCTCTCTTTGGAACAGGTATTTTTGGAATTCGTTATTATTGTTCAGGAGGAATAGATTATGATTAGAATAAGTTGCACATGTATTAAGCAACACCGTCAGGCTAAAATTAAATAGAATGCGATATAACTACTATTATGTTGCACGACTCGGGAATATTTCTAAAAGAACATTCATTAACAAATTATTAAAAACAAATCAACATTCATTAACAAAGTGCTAAAAAACAAAAAAGAAAACAAAAGAGAAACGAATACTTGAACTTGCTTTAAAATCTCAGGAGTATTCGACCAGCTTTCGCGAAGATAATCTTTTAAGAGAATGCGAAGAACTCTTCATCTTATATAAGATAAGGCGTATTAAATTCTCAAAAATGTTTTGTCAATTAAGCATTACAGAGATTCACCATCGTATGTTTAATAGAAGTGGTTTTTTTTTCGTTGAATTTTGCTTCCTGAAGCCAAGTAAATATATTGAATTTTTTTCAAGAATTTTGTTGCTATTTCTGCTATTCCGGAGAGACTTCTTTCTTTTATATAATTTTTGAGGAGAAGGGAAGGAATTTATATTAGATATTGATTTGACAGGAACTCTTCTCGTTGTCGTCGTACCATATCGCCAAATTTCATGTCTTTTTTTTTTTTTTTTTTTTTTTTTGTTGCTGTTGGCGGTGTCATTTCAATTCCACGTGAAAAAAACTTGGCTGACCCGATGGTGCAGTGCTGTGTAAAACATTTTCTGAAATTCCCGAACCATTTTCCGTGATTTCTATCGTAAATTAACGAGGTATATTCCTGATACAACTTTTCTGTGAAATGATGGAAAAAACCCGAACTTCGGAGATTTTTCGTTAGCCAGGTAACTTCTGAATTTTCAGAAACCTTGCAGCAAGTCTTTTCTTACTCGTATACTGAGCGTAAATTGCTGTTCTTAAGAGGCGTTAATGGAAAATTCTGCAATTTCAGAAACCGTTCCACAATTCTTTTTCCTTATTAACCGAAAATTGCCGACAAAAGCGATTCGCGGGAATATACTGAAAGTTTGATTAACTATTAAATTTCAGTCGCTTGTCGGAAGATATGATTTTGAAGATATGTAGGGAGATCGGATATTGTTAATAGAAGATGGATATTGTTAATAGAAGATGGATATTGTTAATGAAGATATGTATTGTTAATAATAGATGGATATTTCATGTCTTTTTGCATGAAATTTTGGTTACTGTGGCAACGGGCATACTTTTCCCTCTCCACCCATTTGGTGCACCAGCTATTGCATATTTTGTTACCTTAAGAAACTTGGTACTTTAAATTATTGTACAGATGATTGTATGATGTCTATGAATCAGTCTTATATCTACATAAAGAATAAATTTGATATTTAGGCGTTTTGTGAAATAGTAACATAGAGTAATACATTTCACCTTTTCTTAAAGATAATTTAAAGTCGTTGTCAGTTTAATAAGAACTTAACGCGTTCTGTTGCTTTGAAAAATTGCGATCGGAAAAATGCATAATTTGTAATAAACCCTACAGAAAATAAATAAAATTATTATAAATTTAAAAAAATAATAAGCTCCAACAGAAAATAAAATTATTAATTCACCTACATTATTAACAAAAACATTTCATCGTTACGCGATAAGAGTTCTACCTTATACGTCACTGTTCGTTACGTGTCTTCCTGGCTGAACGGCAGCACACGCGGTTCTCGTAGGAAAGGAACTTGGTTCGAAACCCTCCAGGGGAAAAGATTCGTGAAAGGGCTGAAAAAGGCAATGCCAAACATTTTGCGAAATCTCTGTGTAAATGCCGGAAACGCGGAAACGGTCCTTTCTGAAATAAATGAAATTACTGACTGCAGTAATTCTGTCAAATTACTTAAGTTAGAAGAAACGGAAACTTTTAAAAACGGAAACTTCGTTAAAATACTGACACCTATCGGCAACTTTTTCGAACATTATTTTCAGGAATTTTCCGTGAATGCGCGCCACTTATGTTTTACAGTGTGGCCTAAGTCCATTAGACTGAGATGAATCCGGGTTCGAATCCCAATGATGCTGATGAATCCGGGTTCCAATCTCAATGATGATGAATCCGGGTTCGAATCCCAATGATGTTGTATTTGTCTTACGGCACAGATTTTCTCCCTTGCCTGGTGTCAGTGGCCCTAAATTACGAACTGGTAACTGCTTACACCCCGTCGAGGTGATCAAACCCCTAAATAAACAACACGTTAAAAACCTAAAATTCTCTTTCAGATAAGGTTTTTGCTAAATTACGATCTTCAGGCATTTTAAAAAGCACGGAAAAACTTTGTATCGTAGCGGTTGATCAAATATTAATAAGACTGATTTTTCGTGCGCATAAAAAGTTGAGTAATGGTTACGAGCGGAACGTTAAATATAATTCAGATACATCGAAAAGCCAAAACATTATGGCCAGCTGTCTTTTATTCAAATCGAAGCAGCTGCAGATAAACGACGGCGAGTGTGAAGGACATGAAATGGTATAAATAACACGTGACATTGAGCTCTGTTAATCAGTGTAAGCCGACCCGCTGGCGCTGTGGTCTAAACACTGGCTTACGACCATTCGTCCGAGATGGGTCCGGGTTTGAATCCCGGTGAAGCATGGACGTTTGTATTTGTCTTTCGGCAATAGCTCTCAATGTGTTACTTGATCAACACTGGCTCTCTGTGCACATTGGTCATTTAGCATACTGTAAAACCATGTTTGATGTGTACTTGTTCAAAATGTGTTATTTCATCAACACTGGATCTCTGTGCACATTGGTCATTTAGCATACCGTAAAACCATGCTTCATGTGTGCTTGTTCATAATGTGTTACTTGATCAACACTGGCTCTCTGTGCACATTGGTCATTTAGCATACTGTAAAACCATGTTTCATGTGTACTTGTTCATAATGTGTTATTTCATCAACACTGGCTCTCTGTGCACATTGGTCATTTAGCATACCGTAAAACCATGTTTCATGTGTGCTTGTTCATAATGTGTTACTTGATCAACACTGGCTCTCTGTGCACATTGGTCATTTAGCTTACTGCAAAACCATGTTTGATTTGTACTTGTTCATAATGTGTTACTTGATCAACACTGGCTCTCTGTGCACATTGGTCATTTAGCATACTGTAAAACCATGTTTGATGTGTACTTGTTCATAATGTGTCACTTGATCAACACTGGCTCTCTATGAACATTGGTCATTTAACATCTGTAAAACCATGTTTGTTGTGTACTTGTTCATAATGTGTTACTTGATCAACACTGGCTCTCTGTGTACATTGGACATTTAACATACAGTAAAACCATGTTTGTTGTGTACTTGTTAAACACTGGCTCTCTGTGTACATTGGACATTTAACATACTGTAAAACCATGTTTGTTGTGTACTTGTAACACTTTATGAAAGTGTTACTTGATCAACACTGGCTCTCTGTGCACATTGGTCATTTAGCATACTGTAAAACCATGTTTGATGTCTACTTGTTCATAATGTGTTACTTGATCAACACTGGATAGCCTTAAAAAACGTAAAAATGTGAAAACGTATAAACGAAATTCCAAAATTTTAAATACTATTGTAAAGTTTATGCTTTAAGGGAGTGTAAGATGTCCCTTAACAATGATTTATTTAAAGTCGAATCGGCGGCGAAATACAAAAACGTATTACAAATTATAATATATTTTACCTTATTGCGAAATTCATAAAACCTATGAAAATCAAACTTCTCTTTTGACAACTCTATCTGCCTATAAAAATCTTGATTCTGAATTAAAAGTGAAGTTTTCACAACTAAGAATCTGAGATCAGTATGGAACTCATGAATTGACAGCTCTTTTTCTCTGCAGATCCTGAGTGCATCCATTTGAAACCAGAATGTTGAATATTAATTATACATTTAGGATTCTATTCTACAACTCCATGAAATAGGGATGCCACAAAGTTACGTCCCAGAGATTTATCAATTTTTAAATAGCGCTTATGTGAATCATGAAATGCGAAACCAATTTTTCATGCAAACCGAAAGTAAACAACACACCCAACAACGCACACACAACAACGCTGTCTCAATTCTCTCAAAGTAAACAACATACCCTTCTCTGATGGGATCAAGGTTCAACTTTGGCTTCACCAAGAAGGAATACAGTAACGCTGTCTCAATTCTCTCAAAGTAAACAATATACACTTCTCTGATGGAATCAAGGTTCAACTTTGGCTACATCAAGAAGGAACACAGTAATACTGTCTCAGTTCTCTCAATGTTGTAACACACCAAATTGCGTACAAAAGTGTGTATTTTTGATAATCTAAAATTGAAATTTTTAACGTATAATCGCAAAAAACGTGTAAAGGAATTACGTATGACCGAGTTAAAAAAAGCGTTAGAGACTACAGTAAAATATTGGGCCTAACGCGCAATTCCGTATAAAGAGAAAAACGTATACCCGAGGTTCTGCTGTATATATTATCATCATCAACTACAGTAAAATATCGCGACCAACGCAGAATTACGTGTAAAAGTCAAAAACGTATAACTGAGAAACGTATAACCGCATAAAAGTGAAAAATGTATAACTGAGAAACGTATAACCGAGGTTCCTCTGTATATATTATCATCATCAACTACAGTAAAATATCGGGACTAACTCAGAATTACGTATGAAAGTAAAAAAAGTATCCCCGCATAAAAATGTGTAACTGAGAAACGTATAACCGAGGTTCTACTGTATATATTATCATCATCAACTACAGTAAAATATCGGGTCTAACGCAGAATTATGTATAAAAGTGAAAAACGTATAACTGAGAAATGTATAACCGAGGTTCCATTGTATGTATTATCATCATCAACTACAGTAAAATATCGGGACTAACACAGAATTACTTATAAAAGTGAAAAACGTATAACTGAGAAACGCATAACCGAGGTGCCACTGTATATATTATCATCATCAACTACAGTAAAATATCGGGAATAGCGCAGAATTACCTATAAAAGTGAAAAACTTATAACTGAGAAACGTATAACGGAGGTTCCACTGTATTGCGTAAAGATTAATTAGGTGCTTAGTCGAGGAAGTGAAAACTTAGCAATGTAACAAAAGTGAGTTTCTCAGCGCTCGTGAAGATCGGCTGACTTTTTCGTTTCGATTTAATTTTATTCTTCAAAATAAAATTAAAAAAAAATCTTATACATTCATGTGCAACAAAGGTAGCTGAATATCAATACCGATGCTCAATAAAACCTGAATTAAATGAATTATATTATCTGGCCACATATTAGCGGAGCAAAAGAAAAACGGTATTCACGATGGAGGAAATCCTGCATTAATCCAAGTATTATGCAAAGCTTGATTTAAAGTGCTCAGTCGATGAGGTGAAAACTTCTTTTCCATTGCACCTGATTTTGTCGTTTAGTCAAAAATATTGACTGCTTTGTGATTGGAGTAAAAGCACATTTAAAACATAAGGAAATTTCCGCCGCCATTTCCTTCTCCTTTGAGGAGTTTATTGGTGGATTTTTTTTTCCGCTATATTCTCCCTACTCTCGTATCCGTATTAGACTAATTACAGTGCTGCGGTTTTGCATATTAAATGGTGATTAATGCACTCTTATCTAACACGTGTTGTAATTAAGCGCATTACGACCGTATAGGATCCTAATTAAACCCTCGTTAACGTCGTCAGGCTCTTTGTCTTCGCAATTTATCTATTTTTCCTCCGGAACGCGTTTCATTAATGGAATGCACAAGACTGTTAGAGAGAGTGAGAAAGAGAAGGAGAGGATGCAGAAGAAGAGGATGAGGAGGAGGATGAGGCGAGCTGGGAGAGATGCCGCAGATGCTGATGTTTCAACTGGATGTTTCTAGACCCCCGCGTGCGTCGTCGTTGCAGTGGTTGTTGTTGTTGTTGTTGTTTCCGGGAGAAGGGGAAAGGGGGGACTGGAGTTGGAGTCGGACGCTCTTTATTGATGCGGCGAATGTTGCGCAGTGGTTCCCGCTGTGGAAAGTAATTACTGCGCTTTAATGACGGGAAAGGAGATGATACAATGCTAGATCCAAACATAGCTCTAAATTGTAAGGTGATTGAATCCGATGTAACATTGTTGCGTTTTTAATCTGCTCTGCTTGACATTTGTTATAATGCCGTGCTAACATGAAATGTGGAGATCCTTACCGAGAAGAATCAATAAGCACTAAGTACTCAATTAAAACTGAGGCCGGGAACAGAATGGCCGCTCTTTTTATTGAAAACCAGACCTTTATCATTTCATCTTTGTGATTGAAAGCAGCGGCGGCGCAGTGTTAGTGAAATTGTTGGAGGATTTTCCGCTAGTAAAATCAAAAATAGGTTTCCAGATGAATCAGAAGAAAGAACTCTACAAGTAAACAAAAACAATTCACGCTCACTGAAATCGCTGGAGGGAATTTTGTTGGGGAAAATTGAAATTCATACTGAATTGCAGCTGAAAATTTCATTGGCCAATCGAGGATACATATGCAAATTTAAAACAATAGCTACAGGGAATTGAATCGTTCTGGAAAATAATATGCACATAATCACTCAAATTGATGAGAGTAATTTGTCAGGAAAAATATTTAAAATGAAAAAACATACAGGCAATATGATAATTTTTCTCACAGATGAATTCAAGTTAAGTATGCCCAAGGATCTCTTTTCTGTAGCAAATAAAAAAGGAAGACCGCAAACGGTTGAATAGCTTTGATGTGTTTGTTTGTAATATTGCCATGACACTACATCCTGCCTCTGGTATAGAAACATTTTAAAGGTTCATTTTTTTTTATAGAAGTGCTTGTAGGCTCAATTATTTGAGTGAAGTTTCTACACAGTGTTTGGACTAGAAAATATTTTTTTTATAGAAGTGCTTGTAGGCTCAATAATTTGAGTGAAGTTTCTATACAGTGTTTGGACTAGAAAATATAATATTTTAAGGGTTTACTTTTTTTTATAGAAGTGCTTGTAGGCTCAATTATTTGAGTGAAGTTTCTACACAGTGTTTGGACTAGAAAATATTTTTTTTATAGAAGTGCTTGTAGGCTCAATAATTTGAGTGAAGTTTCTATACAGTGTTTGGACTAGAAAATATAATATTTTAAGGGTTTACTTTTTTATAGAAGTGCATGTAGGCTCAATTATTTGAGTGAAGTTTCTATACAGTTTTTGGACTAGAAAATATTTTCTTAAAAAAAGTAAAAAGAGTATTCGTAAGTTAAACTAACACAACTGCTGTTCGCACCAGGGCAGATTTGCGTGGGGGAGGGGTCTATAGGGGCTATAGCCTTGGGGCCCACCATGATCAAAGGCCCAGGAGGAATGCCTGCACAAATAATAGAGATATCCAGGTTTATAAATTAACTTTACTTTTGTCTCGTATGATCTCCACTGGGTCAGAAGCTAAAATATGAACAGATTTCAAGACAGTGACTCACCAAGGGTAAAGGTTTCATATCGTAGTGTATAGCGGGGTCAGCGAGACAATTTCAGCTTTTTCACCGCCATCCACCCACACATCGCATTTGCACTTGGAACCGTTAATGGTCGAAGTACCCTGTGGCTTCACATTGCATAACAAACAGATGCACCAAGAAAAGTATACAACGCTAAATCATTAGAACATCCAAGACAAAATCTAGGAATCTTAATCTTTTAACTCATGGTATACAAATAAATACATAATAAATACAGTGACTTATTATGAAAACTCTGTAGACAATTTAGTAGTTAGAGTTTTGTGTTTAAACACACTTAATAATAATTACCCGTCATAAGTTCTTTGGGGGCCCCACTCTGATGTCTTAGCCTTGGGGCCCACTCTAATCTCTTAGCCTAGGGGCACACTAAGGCCTTAATTCGGTCATGGTCCGGACTTGTCACTACCGAGAAAGTCCGTGAAAATTTTATGCCGCCCCGGTGGCGCAGTGGTCTAAGCGGTGGCTTATGACCATTCGCCCGAGAAGGGTCCAGGTTCGAATCCCGGTGAGGCATGGATGCTGTGTTTATCTTACGGCACGTACTCTTTCCCTTCCCTGGTCCCAGTGACCCTAAAATAGGGACGGGCGAATGCTTATAGCCCAGTGAGTTGCTCACGGTGGTCGTTAAGCATCTAATAGAAAAAAAAAATGTTCTGTCCTCAGATTCCGCTTCCCCAACCTTTACTATTTCTTTTAATCTAGTATGTGAGACAGGGGCTTCGACTTCACTAAATTATTGGAGGGGAGGCAGGCGTGAAGAGATCAGACGTACGAGGGACACGTCTCTTTCACTATCAGGAGAAATATGAAACAAGTTAGTAAAATCATGCAATGCATTGATTATGATAGGCTTTCCAACATACCAGAAATCATTACTCAAGTTATTACTCAAATTATGAGCATAATGGCTGTGGAATAAATCTCGCTCCTGTGTCCTGACTTTTAACCCCATTTCGATGATATTAAAAAGAATTGGTTCAGTATATCTCCGGAACAACATACTAAAGTTCTGTCGCAATAGAAGTATTTTTAGTCAAGTTATAAGGATAATGACTGTGCGTTAAATCTCGCTCCTGTGCCCTGGCCTTTGACACCATTTCGATGATATTCAGCAGAACCGGTTCAGTATAACTCCGGAACAACTTGTTAAAGTTTTGTCGCAATCGAAGCATTTTTACATAAGTTATGACGCGTACGGGCGATGGAATGGATCCCGGTCCTATGTCTTAATATTTGACCCCATTTCACCGATTTTCAATAGGGTTCGTTCCCAAGTGGTCCCCTACCACATTCTAAAATTTCATCGAAATCGAACCATTTTTACGTGAAATATTGTGCGGAGGGACGGTCGGACGGATAGACAGACAGACCGACGGACAAAGCTGGAGCATATACGCTTCTTCAACCTACGGTTGGAAAGCGTAAAAAAAGAACAAAATCATAAAGTACGAGACTGAAAGTATATTTTAAAACGCAACTGTAATTGCTCATTAGCAAATAAACAAAGAAAAAATATACTCTTGCTGAATATTAATGTTTTTAAAAATAAAATTCAGCCTGTGATTTTATGAAAATGTCCGGAGAGATTTTTCTTCCAAGAGTTTATAAAAAATGTGAGAAATTAGCGGGGTTGCTCAATCAAAGAACAAGAAGTGCAACTAATAAAAAATAAAAAAAAACTAGATAAAGGCCCTAGAGATTATACGCTTCCGTATTTTTATTTATTTTATTTTTGATAATTGTTTTAAACATTTACCACACATCACGAGAATATGTCAAACACAATACGAGGCCTGCAATCCAGTTTCTTATCAAATGAGCAATGCTGAGTATGGGGAAAAAAACTTTACTTGCTTTGTTTTTTATTAATTTTCTTGGAAATTAATCGCTTTGGATGATGGAGCTTGATCTACCTTACGAGGCCGAAACGATTATCTAATTAAACAGGACGAAAAATATTGGGTGTGAGCTGCCCCACAGTAAAATTACTGGAGGGGCAAGTTCACCTTACGCTCCCACAGTCGGCGCCTATGATGTGAGAAGGTAGTGACCACGACGATTTAGTGTATTTTGGAATTAAATGAAGAGATATAACAGTTTTTAAACAAACTTAGCAAAATTTATTGTTCGTGGACCGCAGGGAGGCTTTTGTCCCGTTCAGACTTATTCCGCAGCTACCTTTTTTGTATTCTTAAAACTTGGTCATGATGCACCTCAGCTAAGTGTTACTCCGTGGTACCTTGCCGATACCTGGTTGGAGCAAAGACACGATCCTGAGATTTGAGTAGAGGATTTTATGAAGGGAATGCCTGACTCATGTCTTTAACTTTGTCACGATGCACTTCAGCTAAGTGTTACTCCGTGGTACCACGTCGACACCTGGTTGGAGCAAAGACAACGACACGATCCTGAGATTTGAGTAGAGGATTTTATGGACGGAATGCCTGACTCATGTCTTTAACTTGGTCACGATGCACTTCAGCTAAGTGTTACTCCGTGGTACCTTGCCGATACCTGGTTGGAGCAAAGACACGATCCTGAGATTTGAGTAGAGGATTTTATGAACGGAATGCCTGACTCATGTCTTTAACAACCCTTAGACGCAGAAAGCCAGAAGATATGGGCGAGAGTGCCCCACCCTAAAGTTGCACGGAAGCGGTAGAAAGGTGCAGGAAGACGCCCTTATTTATAACATTTATAACCGAGGGGCCAAAAACCATCCGACTCACGCCGTATATTTACACTGAAGTGCAAAAAGTCACGCGATAAGAGTATGCAAATTTTAACTGGCGCTGCCATCGTATAAAGGCTTTGACGCATGCCACGATTTCGATCAGTTGGGAAGTCTAATCTCGTGAGCCAGATTTTTTTTTTTTGATTGGAGGTTTAACGACCACCGTGAGCAACTCAATGGGCTATAAGCAGTCGCCCGTGCCTAATTTAGGGTCACTGGTTCCAGGGAAGGGAGAGAGCCAGTGCCGTAAGACAAACACAGCATCCATGCCTCACCGGGATTCGAACCCGGACCCCAGACGGATGAATGATCAGAGGCCAGCGCCTTAGACCACTGCGCCACCGGGGCGGCTGAGCCAGACTGAACAACCTCAAGTAAGATTATGGCAAGCTGACCTGAATTATCGGAGTTTTTCATTCAATTTCCGAAGTCTTGCGAACATTCGACATTCCTTGATCCACGGTGTCACATATGTACCGAGAATACCTCATGGAAGGCATTATCACCCACGGTGGACAGCGCAGTTGCCGAACACGGGTGCTGAATAACCGTGACCAGCGGCGTCTGACCAGGATTGTCCATGCTAACAGACACTGGCTCAAATAACATCCACATTCAATGCTGGAGGTACCAGAGACATATCCATCAGGTCAGTGCAGCGTAATTTAGAGTCCATAGGGTATGGGAGCAGAAGACCCACCAGAATGCCTTTGTTAACACCACGACATTGGACACAGTTGCTCACCTGAGCTCGTGAACACAGTAATTGGACCCTGGAAGACTGGCAACATGTGGCGCGGTCCGATGAGTCACGCTACCAGTTGTTACGAGATGATGGTAATGTTCTCGTGTGCTGTTTTAATCAATATTTATACTTTTAATATCAAGTCATAGTTAAATTAAAGTGCCTTTCATTGTTCACTTGATTCATTAATGTGCTTCGCATCGTGCAGAGACGGCATTATTTATATACCTAGCTTCATTAATGTCTCAGAAAGATATCGTACTGTAATATTTCGCTTAGATTTTTTCAAATATACGTGAGCCCATTTTGATTTAATTCCTGAATAATGACTAAATCAGTTTAAATCAGTTTCTGGAACACCATTTCGTAATAAGGGGTTTGTTAATTTGGATTCATTAGCTTCAGCGAAACTTAATATTAATAACCTTACATAATATCATCTAAAATAATGTTTTTGGAGAGGCTTTGAGATGGTTTCTTCAATAATTTTCAGCCGGCTGTTAATGAGCGAGAGGGTATGAACGCTCTCTGCAATGCTTCCTGTGTCAAAAGAAAACACTTTTTCTAAAAACGTTTCCTGCGTCGCTTGTTCATGAACCACAAAGCTGGATTAAATGTCTTAACGACCGTGAATGGCGGTCGTTTTATCCAGTTAGTGTATGCCTGCTAGATCCAGGGATTTCAGGTTTCTTAGCATGTGGAAACAGAGTTAGGATGCCTTTATGGACTTACATAAAGTTCGCAGTAACGTTATTACTACGTTCAATCATTTACATCATCAAACTATTGATACACATTTAGATATACAAATTTGCATTGCATTTGTTTACGGGGTACCAATTACCGCTAGAACGCTAACCTATCTCCTCCAAGTTCCTCGCGCCGCCCCGGTGGCGCAGTGGTCTAAGCGATGGTCTCTGATCATTCGTCCGAAAGGGGTCCGGGTTCGAATCCCGGTGAGGCATGGATGTTGTGTTTGTCTTACGGCACTGGCTCTCTCCCTTCCCTGGAACCCGTGACCTTAAATTAGGGACAGGCGACTGCTTATAGCCCATTGAGTTGCTCACGGTGGTCGTTAAACCTCCAATCAAAAAAAAAAAAAAAAAAAGTTCCTCGCTTTCTCTAGGAATCGATCTCTCTTTCCTTTATTTCCTTATTTCGTTTCCCCTCCCCTCCCTTGTGGGGTTAGTAGGTTCCTTCTCGGTATACACACTGTACTGACAAAAGTCACCGGACATCTAGAAGAGAAACACAACAGAGCATTTATTGACATGAATTAGTACGGTGTCGGTCCACCTTTGGCCTTAGTGCATACACTGACCCTTCGAGACATGCTTTCGACAAGGTTTTGGGACACAGCGATAGGTATGCGGTACATAATGCTGCCGCCAACTGTTGCTTAGTAGTAGACCTTGGTTCCAAACTTCTTATGCGGCGCTCTAATTCATCCCATAGGGGCTCTATGGGATTAAGATCAAAGCTCTGTTCTGGCCAGTCCACATGCGATACGAAATGATCGTCAAACCACGTTGTAACATTCCTTGCTTTATGGCTCGGTGCATTATTATGCTGGTACCTACAAGGCTCGGTTCCATAGTATATTGCCACACAGTTGGTAGGGCATAATTGTCCAGAATATCGAGGTAGCCGTGCTGGTTAACAGGTTTGTCCACGATAAACAAAGAGGCCGGGACCATACCACGAAAAGCACCCCCACACGAGTATATGCCAGCTCCAAACTTGACGGTAGGAACAGTACACTGGGGTAAATAGCGTTCCCCTGCTGCCGCCATACCCACACACGGCCATCAGACTGATGGATCGTGTATCTGGATTCATTAGTCCATAGGACCCGTTTCCATTGATCTACGGTCCACGATAAATGTTCTTTACTCCATGCTAAAAGACGAGTTGCATTCCGAGTGGAGATGAAAGGCTTATAAGCAGCCGCACGACCACGGTAACCCATGGAATGAAGTTCTCTGCGAATGGTACGTGTACATACCGAGGTTGAAGCATTTTTACTCACCTGTACACTGAGGTCTTGTGCAGTAAGTATTCCGTTGATGAGCTGTAACGGCTCTCCTGAGGTTTCGACGTCCTCTATAGCTGATTTTCTTTTTCTGCCGGTACGTTTTTTGGCTTCGGGAACGCCATGTGTCTTCCACTTATACAGTACATCCAAAACAGTTGACTTGGATATTTTTAAACGTCTCTCGGTTTCTCTTATGGACAACCCACTAATATAACACCCAATAATCTTTCCTTTCTCAAAGTGAGTTCTTTCCCGCCGCGAAATTTTCACTCAGCCTCACAGTGCGATATGATCGTGGTTAGCTGCAGGTGTGGTGTTTCTGTAACGTTTGCAACTGTACCGCGCATCTTAAAAACAGAGCGGATCCGTTCATTTGATTTTGAAGGGGTTTCCGGTATATATATATATGTGTGTGTGTGTGTGTGTGTGTGTGTGTGTGTGTGTGTGTGTGAAGCAGCACCCAGGAGGAATCATTCAATCGAGATTAAAATTCGTATGTGCAATGTACATGTATAGGAGAGGAAATGATTGCAATTCCAGGGCAGTTGGAACATTTTTCGTATAAAGCAGCTACTTGATTAGAACAAGTCCAATTTGTAGGCCAGTTCCCCGACATTCGGTGATGGGCGTCGGTGGTGTCCCATCATATCCCAAACATGTCCCATCGGTGAGAGGTCGGATGATCGGGATGCCCATGGAATGGTGTCGACATTACAGAGACAGGCCGGGGAAAGTCGTACCGTGTATAGCCGGGCATGATCGTGTTGAAAAATTGCTCGGTGATGCTACGACAGGAATGGTGATCCAAAAGGTCGTAGAATGTCCTCTACGTACAGTTTAGCCGTGAGGGTAGTGCGGAGGATTATACCATGGGTGTCCGGATGTCGTAGGAAATGGCTCCCCAGACAGTCACTCCCGGTGTGTGAGCTGTATGCCGTTCCACGGTAAATGTAGGATCCATTCGCTGGCCGGATCGTCTCCAGACACGTATGCGTTGATCATCGGTGCCAAGTGCACACCATGATTCATGAGACAACACGACTCGAAGCCACTGTACCTCACGTTGATCGGTCCCGGCAATGCTCGCTGCTAAGTGGTAGGCGGCGGAGTGGCCTCGAATGTACAGTTCCCCATGCCGCAAGTCATCTAGCAATGGGGTTCGGATGGTCATTTCCATACCTGTAGACGATGCACCATGGTCACGGATAGTCGAGAGAGACGAATCCGATTATCGCGTTCTGTTGTTGCCCTCGGTCGTCCACTGCCGGCGTGCTGCTGGTTTGTGCCCTCCTCGTCTCATTTCCGCCAACAAAGTCCGATTACCGCAAAGCTGCTATCCAAATGCCTGGCGATACGGAGACTTGACCAAACGGCCTCTCTAAGCCGAATTATACGCCTTTTCTCAAACTCGCTCAACTGCTGGTGTTGTGCACATATCCGACGTCGAGCCATCCTCACAGTCCATGGAGGTTAATTCAACCGCAATCTTCTGTCATAGTTGCCCCTACGTTCGAGCTTTGCTCTTGATTTACCCTCCTCCATGCGCGGCTCCCATGCGCTGTAGAAGGCCGCTATTTATTCATTGGTCGTTATCTTTTGCTAATTTGTATATTCGTCCCTAAGGTACTTGCATGCGGAGTTTCATCAGGATCGAACGACTTTCTCGGGAGGTTTCGTTTTTTATTTTTTTTTTTTTTTTTTTAGCGAAGAGTATATACAGGATGTCTCACGATTCATTGGACGGAATATCTCGTGATCGGACGAAGCTATTGAGGTGAAACAAAAAGCAATGTAAATTAGTGAAGATGAGCTACCACGGAATGCAAAAGTTGACAACCTTCCCCGGGGTTTGAGGGAATGGGAGGAAAATGAAAACGAAAATCTGCGATAAAAAAAAATGTCGTCAATGTACAACGTATGTCCAAAGACTGCTCATTTGAAAGCCATGCTTATGAACAGATCATTAGCGAAAACTCTATTGAATTTCACCGAAAGCGCGCGAAATGGCGGGGGTGCGAAATGTGATGTTCCATGTCTCCAAAACCCCAGAAATAACCCAGAAAGGAAACTGTTCGTGGAGGCATGAAACAACCTTCTACCAGACCCTTGTAGTCGTACACATCCACGTAATATGTGTGCCGTGACAAGCCAGTACTGTTTGTTGTTTGGATGCACCGATGACATTACGCATACTAACTAAACAACGAAATGGATACAACACCGAAGAGTCACTGTTTCGAGACAGAAAAACCAATTTTTATTTCCATATTGGAAAGCGCAAGTCTTATGACTTATGACCTAAAATAAAGTACCCAAATGTGTTCGTGCCTGCATGCCCAAGTTCGGGTCAGCGTTAATTCCAGAGTATGGAACTTGTTGGATGTCAGAGCAGTCCTCAGCCCAGACAACATATCATGTGTGCAGATTTGCTGTTCAACTGGATAACAAAACATAAAAGGAAGCAAACTACGACCACATCGCATTACGTGTTCAAAGTGACCACCATTGTTCTGGAGACACATTTCGAATCTGGTCATAAGTGCTTTCTGTGTTGCTGATTGAACAGTTCTGGGCGATATTCTTCCACATTCTGAACGTATTCTTTGTTGCAGTTCGTCCAGTGTATGTACTTTATTTGAATAAACAACTGTTTTCAAATGACCCCATAGGAAATAATCTAGTGGTGTCAAATCAGGAGATCTCGGAGGCCACTTGATTGGTTCATGGGTACCAATCCATCTGTTAGGAAAGTGAACATTCAAATATTCTGTCACAGGGCGAAAAGTATGTGGTGGTGCACCATCGTGCTGAAACCACATGTCCTGCCTTTCACTTAGTGGTATGTCCTGCAGCAACCCAGGTAAAATATTCCTCAAGAAATGAAGGTGGCGATTGCCTGTCAAAATGCCTTCGTAAAAGTAAGGACTTACGACATGGTTATTCAGCATGCCACACCATACGTTTATACCCCAATCACGTTGAAACCGTGTTTGTCTCATCCAGTGAGGATTTTTGTCATTCCAATAATGGCAATTGTGCCGATTTACAACTCCATTGTTGTGGAACCGTGCTTCGTCGCTCTATAGAATTTTTGCCTTAACGTTGACATTGTTCATGAGGACAGAGAAACAGGCCAGTAATTCTAACCTTCTTTCCGGATCATTGGCGTCCAATCCTTGTGTTAAGTGCAGCTTGCAAGGGTGATATTTGTTATTGCGTAAAATACGGTGCACAGATGTTTTCGAAATGCCTACTTCACCGGATACTTGTCGCACTGAGGTACATGGATTCAAATGAAATGTACACAGTACTGCATTAGCATGTTCCTCATCAGTTGCAGTTTTCGGATGGTACGCCTTTTTCCCGGATGGCAATGTGCCACTACTGCGCAGTTTGTGTTTCACATGTCGAAATACGTTTTTACTAGGCGGATGACGGTCTGGATATTTCTCTCTGTACATTTGGGCTGCTGAACGACAATTTCGTTTACACTCTCCGTAAATCAGTAGCATATCTACATATTCATCATTGGAGAACACCATCGTACCTTATGGTCTCCGCAGGTTAAAGAAATTAAAGAAAACAAACTGACCTGAAAAACTTGGTCAACAACGCTGTGCAATAATTACGGAATACCACTGAACGACACTACTGTCTACAACACGATTACAGCAGGAAATGCCAGCATTCAGTAAGAGTACTGGAACACCGTTCATACGTCGTCTGACATCTCACTTCAGGAAACGTAGTCGCATACGATATTTGCATAGTCCCTCGCACTGCGACATGTATTCAGTTGGTTTAGGTGTTCCCGAACAAGGAACATATGACCTCACACCTCTTGGTACGTAGCTTCGTACAAAATCTGTATAATCCCGTGAACGCTAGCATGACGATATTCCCTATGACGACATCGTAAGCAGCTCTCTTTTGGTAGATATCTTTTACACCGCAAACTCATTTTCGCGATTTTTTTCGTCCACTTCTACCTTACACCCCCTCCCCCTCCAACACGGAAGAACAGTTAGTTGCACAAGATGTTGTGTCTACTGTTCGGTATTTCATGTGGTTTTCTTACATCGCATAATACAGAACAATGGAATCGGCCAACGGCACAATTGCATTTATTCGCGGAATGTCGTACATTCACCCTCGATGAGCCGTAATATGTTCCAATGAGTATGGGGATTACACTTATGGGGCAGCATGCGTTACCACCACAATGGTATTTTACGATATTCTGCGTTGTTTGCTGGAGGACCTACACTAAGTGAATCGGAAAACCCATGGTTTCAGCCAGACGGTGCGCCGCCTCGTCCTTATGACCCGATATGAGGATCGGGAAGGTGACAATATCCTATAGCACGTTTGTTTCACGTATCCATTCATCTACATTTGCAACTAACAGTTTCCTTTCTGGGTTATTTCTGGGGATTTGGAGACATGGAACATCACATTTCGCACCCCCCGCCATTTCGCGCGCTTTCAGTGAAATTCAGTTGTGTTTTCGCTAATGATCTGTTCATAAGCATGGCTTTCAAATGAGCAGTCTTTGGACATACGTTGTACATTGACGAAATTTTTTTATCGCAGATTTTCGTTTTCATTTTCCTCCCATTCCCCCAAACCCCGAGGAAGGGGGTCAACTTTTGCAATCCGTGGTAGCTCATCTTCACTAATTTACATTGCTTTTTGTTTCACCTCAATAGCTTCGTCCGATCACGAGATATTCCACTGTCCAGTGAATCGCGGGACACCCTGTATATATATATATATATATATATATATATATATATACAACACACATAAAAATTGGAAAAGGAGTGAGACAAGGTGACACCATATCTCCGAAGCTCTTTAATGCCACATTGGAAAATGTCTTTCAATCACTGAACTGGGAAAACATAGCGATAAAGATTAATGGAGATTACCTAACTCACCTTCGTTTTGCTGATGACATAATCATTTTTGCAACTACCCCATCAGAGCTGCAGAGTATGATCCAGGAACATGCTGACAAGAGTAAAGAAGTGGGATTAAAAAATGAACTTTCAGAAGACAAAAGTGATGTTCAATGCTTTTACAAGAATGGAAGATTTATCGATTGATGGAGAAAAGCTGGAGATAACAGACACGTACGTTTATATTGGACAGCAGATATCAAGTGAGGGTCACATTGATGAAGAAATTAATCGGCGTACAAAACTTGCCTGGAGAGCTTTTGGAAGAAACAGCATAATTTTCAAGAGCAATATGCCATTATGTCTTAAAAGAAAAGTGTTTGATCAATGCATCCTTCTAGTGCTTGCGTATGGTGCAGAGACGTGGACCTTAACTAAAAGAGACATACAAAGGCTGCATACAACTCAAAGCAGCATGGAGAGGTGCATGCTTGGTGTAACCAGGAGAGATAAGAAGAGGAACTCGTGGATCCGAAAAATGACAAGAGTGGAAGACATCATGATTAGAGTTAAATCCCTGAAATGGCAATGGGCTGGACATACTGCCAGAAGAACAGACCATCGATGGACAGCCGAAATTTTAGATTGGATTCCAAGGGACAAGAAAAGACCCAGAAGAAGACCACATGGAAGATAGGTGGATGAAACTCGAAAGTATGCGGGAGTGACGTGGAAGAGACTGGCACAAGACAGACCGTTGTGGAGGAAAGTTGGGGAGACCTTCGTCCAGCAGTGGATTGATAATGGTTGACAATGATGGTGATGCTATATATATATATACACTGACGGAAAAAAAATCCCAACACCAAGAAGGGGTTGTGTCACATAAACGACAGTTGGTAGGCGGTGAGAGTACATCTGTAAGATGACGTCTATGGAAATTTCGCGCTCGGCGCATACGTGTGGCGCTAGTAGCGCTCCTCGGAACATGCAAAGCAGGTTTGCTGTAAATACGCGCTGTAACGTTCGTGAGCGTTAGTTATCGTTGAGATTCGACGTAGTGTGTTGATGTTAGTCAAGAATGCCTTTAAAAAGACGAAGAAGCCATTATCAACAGCTCACGGAGTTTGAACGAGGTCGTGTAATATTGCTACGAGAAGGTGGATTTTCGTTCCGCAATATTTCAGAACGACTTGGCAGGAATGTAGCCACTGTGCATGATTGTTGGCAGCGGTGGTCAAGGGAAGGTACTGCCTCAAGAAGACCGGGTTCCGGCCGGCCACGTGGCACTACTGAGAGGGAAGACCGAGGTGCGCGGCGTATGGCCGTGGTGCATCGTACCGCGTCTGCGGCAGCAATTCGAGCTGCAGTTGCCACCAAAGTGACACAACGAACTGTTACAAATCGGTTACTTGAAGGACAGCTCCGAGCCAGACGCCCTGTAGCGTGCATTCTTCTTACTCCAAACCACTGCCGTTTGCGATGTCGTGATGTCAAGCTAAAGCTCATTGGAGGACGGAGTGGAGATCTGTTGTTTTCTGATGAAAGCCGGTTCTGCCTGAGTGCCAGTGATGGCCGTGTGTTGGTTAGAAGGAGGCCAGGTGAGCGCCTGCAACCAACCTGTCTGCGGCCGAGACACACTGGACCTACACCTGGAGTTATGGTCTGGGGAGCAATTTCCTATGACAGCAGGAGCACTCTCGTGGTTATCCCACGCACCCTGACGGCACAGTTGTACGTCGGTCTGGTGATTCAACCTGTTGTGCTGCCATTCATGAACAGCATTTCAGGGGGTGCTTTCCAACAGGGTTACGCTCGCCCGCATACCGCTGCTGTATCCCAACATGCTCTACAGACTGTCGACATGTTGCCGTGGCCTGCTAGATCACCAGATCTTTCACCAATCGAGCACGTATGGGACATCATTGGACGACAACTCCAGGGTCACTCCCAACCAGCATTAACCGTCCCTGTATTGACCGACCAAGTGCAACAGGCATGGAACTCCATCCCACAAACTGACATCCAGCACCTGTACGACACAATGCATGAACGTTTGCGTGCTTGTATTCAACATTCTGGCGATTACACCGGTTATTAATGTACCAGCAATTCAAACTTAAAATGGCTCTTCTCGCGCTTACATTAAGCTGTGATCTTGAAACCTTAATCGATTAAATATGTTACCTATACAAATGTAGTGCCGCCATTTTATTCCTCTACAACTATTTTTTCCTGGTGTTGAGATTTTTTTTCCGTCAGTGTTTATATATATACAAAATCACAAAAAAGCTTAAAAATCTGTTTATAAAAGAAAATAAAAACAAATAAAAAAGAAAACTAGTTATTCATCACTAGGAGAGCTATACTAAAAATAGTAAAACCAACATTAAAATTAATAAGATTCTGATTAATCTATAGAAGCTCACTAAGGTGATTTAATACATGCAAAGATTATTAAATAAACTGCTCGTGTATTTTATAATATTTCTCATGTATTCTGGAGAGTTAATTCTGCTCTTTCTGATCATACAGATCCACAGTCTTAAGTTTATATATTTTTTTCTCTGGTTAAAATCTCCGCGCGTTGGTTTCTTGCTGTATGAGGAGGCCATCAGCCCCACCCTCACTGCCCCCCAGCGTCTAGGGAGTGGCGGAAGAGGTCAGCCATGTTCTTTTCATGTTCTTCTCTTGTGAGGAGAAAAGTTTCTGTCACACAAGAGGTAAGCTCTCTTCCTTGTTTTTGGGTTCTAGGTTTTATAAGTTCAATGTTTGTACTTCATGTACTTTTTCTCTGTCGTTTTTTAGCTTTTCAGCTTTTAGGCATTGGTTTGTCTGTTAACATTTTTGCGGGTTTTAACTCTTTCTTTTCTTTGTAACTTTGAGCGTCTTTTGGGGTACCTAGGAACAGAAGATGGCTAAGCTTGTTCCTTTGCTATGCGCTGTCTATGCGCTGTTTTTTCAAAGTAGTTAAGTTCTTAATAACTAATTAATTATGCACTTAAAGCACTGCTGAAATACTTTGTACATATTGCAACTAACTGTTTAAGGTATATAACTTTCACAAAGTTTTCTTTAGTTAATTATTATCTTTAACTTATTCTCGTTTTCGTGCTGTCATAAGTTGTAGAGTAGGGGGTTTTAGACTCAAGTTTTCTTTCAAAAATCTGTTCGTTAAAAATTAACATTTCCTTTTTTAATTGCAATCATTTCTAATTATTATGTAACTCTCACAGCTTGAGTTCTCTTTAATCTTCTTCTCTCTGTTTAATAGTAACAGATGAAGAGCATGGGTCGGGCCAGGAAGGTTTATTGGATGCAAGCGAAATTGTTAACTAGTGCTACGTCATGCAACTCTACGGAGGACATGACTTATATATATTTTTTAAACTATTTTAGGTGGGAATGTTACTTGCATCTATGGCCTTGCAGAAACCCATTTCCAACTAGGTCTTTGTGGAAGTGAGAAAATGCAGAGTTTTTGCTGGTCCTTGATAAAGCCAAGGCTCAGTACTTTCGACACCTTCTACATTCAGTTGTTTTATTTTTTTTATCCTTTCTCCTTTTACTCACACAGGTAGATACATAACCTTTTCTATGTTGTACTGGGTGTGAGTCAAAATTATATATGTATTTTTTTGCTTAGGTATCTTCTTTATAGAATGTGAATTCTGAATTTTCAAAACTGCTGCGTTGCGCGTTTTGATTTTCAGGTTATTTTGCAACCTTCGTTTTAAATTCTAAAGTTTTTCCTTAGTCTTCAGTTTTGCTCTTAAGTATATATATATATATATATATATATATATATATGAGAATAGTCGATCACAAACCACAACACACAAAACCAAAAAACCACCAACAAACCCCAACCCCACCCATCTTTTTCTCACCCCTTTCTCCCCTAATCTTCTTATCCATAGCACTAAGGTTCCTTTTTGTAGTTCATATTCATCCTCTAGCCAACTTCCAAAAGGCTTTCATTGGTCAGAATCATATTATTAACAGTGTAGAAAATTAAAGCAGATCTGCCAACCTTACTCTATTATTCAGAATAATTTTTCTTAAAGTTCTTTTGATGAAAGAAGTAGGAATTTTGTTCTCTAGAAAACTGTCTAATAGTATATTAATGTGGTAATTGAAGTCCAAATTGTTGCTGCAAATTAATATACTATTAGACAGTTTTCTAGAGAACAAAATTCCTACTTCTTTCATCAAAAGAACTTTAAAAAAATTATTCTGAATAATAGAGTAAGGTTGGCAGATATGCTTTAATTTTCTACACAGTTAATAATATGATTCTGACCAATGAAAGCCTTTTGGAAGTTGGCTAGAGGATGAATATTAACTACAAAAAGGAACCTTAGTGCTATGGATAAGAAGGTTCTATTAAAAATAAAAAATTAAATAATATAGACAAAATCACAAAAAAACCCCTTAAAAATCTGTTTATAAAATAAAATAAAAATAAATATAAAAGAAAACTAGTTATTCACTCACTAGAATAGCTATGCTAAAAATAGTAAAACTAACATTAAAATTAATAGGATTCTGAATAGTCTACAGAAGCTCACTAAGGTGATTAAATACATGCAAAGATTATTAAATACACTACTTGTGTATTTCATAATATTTCTCATGTATTCTGGAGAGTTAATTCTGCTCTTTCTGATCATACAGGTCCACAATCTTAATTATATTTGTTTCTCTAGTTAAAATCTCCGCGAGTAGGATTTTTTCAGTGTGTGGATTCCTACAGTCCCACCCACACTGCCCCCCAGCGACTAGGGAGCGACAGGGGTGTTTGGAAGTTTGGGTTAAAAGGTTGGCCATGTTTCCTCAAGAGTGGAGGAAGTTAAGTTGCATAAGAAGTAAGCTCTCTTCATTGTCTTTGGGTTTTAGGTTTTCCAAGTTCAATGTCTGAACTTCTTGAACATTTTTTCTTTTTGCTTTAAGCATTTAGGCACTAGCAAGTCTATTAACTTTTTTGCGGATTTTAACTCTTTCTTTTCTTGGTAACTTTGCACGTATTTTAGGGAACTAAGGCTAAGCAGCCGGCCGTTTCATTGTTCTTGTAGTCTGCGCTGTGTTTTCAATGTAGTTAAGGTCTTAATAACTACTTAATTATGCACTTAAAGCACTTCTTAAATACTTTGTACATATTGCAACTAATTGTTTATGTCACATAACCTTCACAAAGCATTTCTTTAGTTTATTATTGTCTTTATTTTATTCTCGTTTTTGTGTTGTCAGAAGTTGTGGAGTAGGGGGCCTTTATAATCCAGTTTTCTTTCAAGAATCTGCGCTTTAGAAAAAAATTAATATTTCCTTTTTTATTGCAATGTTAAGAATTTGTAATACTTTTGTATTGCTATTCAGGTTTAATTCTCTCTCAGGCGAACTTGGCAATTTGTTATTGCTGAACATTATTTCTGATTCATTATGTCACTCTTAAAACTTGAGTTTTCTATAATCATCTTCTTTCTGTTTAATAGTAACAGATAAAGAGCATGGGTCGGGCCAGGAAAATTATGGATGCAAGCTAAATTGTTAACTAAAGCTTGGTCATACAACTCTGCGGAGGTCATGACATATATATATATATTTTAAAATTTTTTTGGTGGGCTTATTTCTTGCATCTATGACTTTGCAGAAACCCATTTCCAAATAGGTCTTTATGGAAGTGAGAAAATGCAGAGTTTTTGCTGGTCCTTGATAAAGCCAAGGCTCAGTATTCTCGACACTTTCTACATTCAGTTGTTCTATTTTTTTCTCTTTTTACTCACACCGGTCAATACATAACCTTTTCTATGTTGTACTTGGTATGAGTCAAAAAAATGTTTTGCTTCAGTTTCTTCTTAATAGAATGTGAATTATATATCATCATCATCATCATTGTCAACCATTATCAATCCACTGCTGGACGAAGGTCTCCCCAAGTTTCCTCCACAACGGTCTGTCTTGTGCCAGTCTCCTCCATGTCACCCCTGCATACTTTCGAATTTCATCCACCCATCTCCCATGTGGTCTTCTTCTGGGTCTTTTCCTGTCCCTTGGAATCCAATCTAAAATTTCGGCTGTCCATCGATGATCTGTCCTTCTGGCAGTATGTCCAGCCCATTGCCATTTCAGGGATTTAACTCTGATCATGATGTCTTCCACTCTTGTCATTTTTCGGATCCACGAGTTCCTCTTCTTATCTCTCCTGGTTACACCAAGCATGCACCTCTCCATGCTTCTTTGAGTTGTCTGCAGCCTTTGTATGTCTCTTTTAGTTAAGGTCCACGTCTCCGCACCATACGTAAGCACTGGAAGGATGCATTGATCAAACACTTTTCTTTTAAGACATAATGGCATATTGCTCTTGAAAATTATGCTGTTTCTTCCAAAAGCTCTCCAGGCAAGTTTTGTACGCCGATTAATTTCTTCATCAATGCGACCCTCACTTGATATCTGCTGTCCAAGATAAACGTACGTGTCTGTTATCTCCAGCTTTTCTCCATCAATCGATAAATCTTCATTTCTTGTAAAAGCATTGAACATCACTTTTGTCTTCTGAAAGTTCATTTTTAATCCCACTTCTTTACTCTTGTCAGCAAGTTCCTGGATCATACTCTGCAGCTCTGATGGGGTAGTTGCAAAAATGACTACGTCATCAGCAAAACGAAGGTGGGTTAGATAATCTCCATTAATCTTTATCCCCTTGTTTTCCCAGCTCAGTGACTGAAAAACACCCTCCAATGTGGCATTAAAGAGCTTCGGAGATATGGTGTCACCTTGTCTCACTCCCTTCCCAATTTTTACGTGTGTTGTATTTTCAAACAGCCTAATCTTTGCACTTGCATTTTCATAGATGTTATTAATAATATTAATGTATGCATCTTCAATACCGCAGGTTTTCAGAGCCATTGTAACTGCTGATGGTTTCACCGAATCAAATGCTTTTTCATAATCGATAAAAGCCATGCACAATGGAAGTTCATATTCCCTCGCTCTTTCAATTAGTTCTCTCAGCACGTGGATATGATCTATTGTGCTGTAGCCACTCCTGAATCCAGCTTGTTCTCTCGGTTGAGCCATGTCCAGTGTTACCTTCAAGCGGTGTGAAAGAACTTTAGTGAAGATTTTATAAACTACTGATAGGAGGCTGATAGGTCTGTAGTTTCCGAGATCCTCAATGTCACCTTTCTTATGTAGCAGGATCATTGTAGCGGTGTTCCAATCCTCAGGAATCTTTCCTTCATTAAGGCATCGAGTGAAAATTTGGGCGAGTACTGTTTCGATTTCTCCACTTGCTTCTTGTATGATGTCTACAGTAATTCCATCTTCTCCTGGAGCTTTTCCTCGCTTCATGTTCTTGATTGCATGTGCAACTTCTGCTGGAAGGACTGGAGGAACTCTGGTACTGGTATCTTTCATGATGTCTGGAGTGCATATATCATCCCTTTCATATAATTTGGAGTAGAAATCTTTCACTCTTGTCAAAATTTCGCCTCTATTTCTTGTTACAGAACCATCTTCTTTTCTCAGTGCCATAATCTGTTTTCTTCCCTTACTGAGATGTCCCTTTGCTATCTTTAGGCTTTGGTTGTTTTCAATTGCTTTCCTCACTAGTTCACAGTTGAAAATATATATATATATATATATATATACTGTATAATGAAATACACTCACGAATATTATTTAAATATCACATTAGGAATCCATTCCATAGAAATCTTCATAGTGTTTATATGGCTTCAGTGTCCGCGTAGAAATAGATCCGAACGCTTGGCTTTCCCTTACAATGTTACGTTTTAGTGAGGCACGATGAGGGAGAGAGTGGCGATAATGAGCATCCGGCAACTGCCCAGATCGTCCGAGAGGCCGCCCCCATGGCGCAGTGGTCTAAGCGATGGCCTCTGACCATTCATCCGAAAGGGGTCCGGGTTCGAATCCCGTGATGCATGGATGTTGTATTTGTCTTACGGCACTGGGTCTCTCCCTTCCCTGGAACCAGTGACCCTAAATTAAAGACGGGCAACTGCTTATAGCCCATTAAGTTGCTCACGGCGGTCGTTAAACCTCCAATAAAAAAAAAAAAAAAAAAAAAAAAAAGATCGTCTGAGAGTGGGTGTTGGCTATTGAAAGTAGCTTGCGTTTTGTTTTTTTTTAGAGGTAGGGAAAAAAAGGGATGGGTGGGTTTGATCTCGCACTCAAAGGAGGAGGAGGTAGGTTTCGGGATTCTCCCCGCAACGTAGTGAGTTTTAGTCTTCAAGGAACACAGATCACAGGAGGGAAGTCAAGGCAAAAGTAGAAATTTAGAAAGCCCGATACCGAGATGGGGGGATCGGAGGAAAAAGTGAAGTTGGTAGCGGGAGAACTTGCCAGTGAGGCAACGGAGAAAAACGCGTGATTGAATAAGCAGGAACCGATCAAACAATAAAAAAATAAGAAATCAAAGTAAACAGTAAAAAAATAGTAACATAGAAATCACGACATGCAAATTCGTGCCCCCCCCCCCCCTCCCTACACTGCATTGAATGAAGAGCTCTGCTGGAGAAGAGTTTAACTAGAAATTCATTCTTTTCATCTTCGGACAAAAACACCTAAAATTTCGGAACTGCTTAATTTCCTTACGAGCGAAGGCTTGACGAATCCATGCGACAGGAAACTGAAAGAAATCCAGAGAGCAACCTTGCAACAATTTCGACGATTAAAGCTGCAAAAATTTGTCGTAAAAATGCTTTCACAAACGTCATTTCGGCATAAGAATTCCTGTGAGTTAAGAGATGTAAAATTTCTAAATTATACGAACTACATACCAAGCTATAGAGGTTACTTCAAGCCAATGAAAAGGGGAATAGTTGTTTCCAGAAATGCAGGTAGATGATTCGAAAACAGCAACCCTGAGATCGGCGCAAAAATATTATGAAAGCGCAGACACGACCCTTAGCGACATAACAAATTCTGTGTATTCCTCTTTTCTTAATTTCTTAATTCTCCCTCTAGAAAACTCTCCTTTACATTAAAAAAAAAAAAAAAAGTTTGCTAAAGCGAATTTTTCAGTAAATCTCTTCCCAGCCCAGCTCTCCCGACGTAGAAATTGAAATAAGTTGTCATGGCAACAGACTAAGATGCAAACTTGTGTTTGCAAATCTTCCTCCTTGTCCCTGCCGAATGAAAAATTCGTTTTGTGCCAGATATCATTCACTATGAAAGGTATGTTTTGTACTTTTGCATCAATTGCAGCTCTGCCTCTAGAGGATGTAAGGGTATATTTCTTCTGGCAACTGTATTTCCGAATTTTCTTTTCTTTCTTTCATTTCTAGATCGTCTTTTATAAAAGCGCACGTGGTTACAGTATCGTTTCGTCCGTCTGTGGACACCATATCTCAGAAATTATTAGCCCGATTTGAACAATTCTTTTTGCATTGGAAAGCCTGAAATGTGAGAACGATGATCCTTGCTTTCTGGTTCTTTTCTGCTGCATAAATTTGCCGCTAGAGGGCGTAAATGTAAATGCCATGGAATTCAAAACACATTGTGTTTCATATCTTTGCTTCTAAATATCTGATTGAAAAGATTATTACTTTCCTTCGCTATTATTTATTACCGAGACTCTTTTGGGAAGGCTTCCTTTTTCAAGCAATACACATTTTTTCTGCTAGGAGACGTAAAGGTGAATTGCGATTTCGCAGATATCTCTGCTTCTAAAAGTCGGATTTGAAAAACCTTTTTTTTTTTTCATCCGTCGAATAGTTTCTGGTGTCAAACGTTCCGCATATGATTTGTAGTTTTTGCGAAGAATCATTTTGCCGCTAGTAAGTGTTTTTTTTTTTTTGTGTTGTTGTTTCCGAGTATTTTCAGCAATATGTCAGCTTCTGCAAATTCGATTGAAAAAGTTTTATGCTGTCGGATACAGCTCATCACGAGAAACCTTTTGCGCATAATTTCTGCTTAAAACAATGCACTGATTTTTTTTACCAGGAGGTGTAGATGTATTCCTCATTTCTAGTACGCCTTTTGTAAAAAAAAGATCGTGCTTATGTTATTGGTTTGTCCGTCCGTCTGTCCGTCTGTCGGGAACACCCTATGTCTGCAGCTATTAATCCGATTCTAAAAATCCTTTTTGCATTGGGAAGCTTGAAACATGCGAATGATGCTCCTTCATCTCGTTTTTTTTTTGTTTTGTTTTTTTACGATGTACAATTTCGCCGCTAGAGGGCGTAGATGCAGATGATATCGAATTCAAAATACATTTTATTCCATGTATTTGCTTCTAAGCATCCGATTGAAAAAATGCTTTTACCTTTCGATTCCATTTATGTGGAAGAGTATTTTAGGTATAGTCACTTTTTCAAGTAACCCATAGATTTTCCGCTAGCGGGCGTAAAATTAAATTGCGTTTCCCCCGATATCTCTACTTCTAAAACTCCGATTTGATTTTTTTTTTCTTCAGCGAATACAGCAGCTGATGGGAAATCTTTAGCATATAATTTCTAATTTTTGGTTAAAAACGGTTTGAGCACCAGGGAGCGCAAGTGTTAATTTCTGCTTCTGATGTATTTGGAGCAAAATCTGAGCTCCTAAAATCTCGATTGAAAAAAATATTTTGTGGCCTGATACTACTCACGTCGATAAACCTTTTCGGATTATTTTCTTTAAATAATGCATGGTTTCTCCGCCAGGGCGCGTAGAGGTGTATCTTATTTTTGTCAATACCTCTACTTCTAAGAGTCCGATTTGAAAACTTCCTTCTTTGTTGGATAGCATTTCCGGTGCGAAATGTTTTTCACATAGTTTCAAAATTTTCAAGTAATGCATAGACTTTCCGCTAGGAAGCGTAAAGGTAAAAGACATTTTTCCCGATATTTCTGCATCTGAAACTCCGTTTTGAAAAGTTCTTCCTGTATCGCATTCAACTCCTGATAGGAAATGTTTTTCATATAATTTCTAATATTTGGTAATGAACGGTTTGGCCACCAGGGAGTGTAAGGTTAAAGTTTCGGCTCTTCGGTTTATATTTTATATTTAGAATAATGCAGAATTTTTCATCTAGGTAAAGCAAATGTAATTCTTTTTTTTTTTCAGTATTTCTGCTTCTAAAAATTTGATATGAGAAATTCGATCAAGCGTTTGATAGGAAAAAATGTGTTCAAGCTGGTATGAAAAATTCGTTTAAGCGTCTGATTGTCAGTTTTGCACTTGGGGGGGGGGGGGGGGGAATTCATTTCATGATTTTATTTAAAGCCGCAATATCTCTTAGAAGTTACTTGTTGAAGAAAGTCAGCAACAAATAAAAAATAAAGTGCAGGTTAAACCTACCACTACGGCCACCACGGCAAACTTTTTCAAAATACAGTTGTCTGCTGGGGATATAAATACATGTTAATGTTTGCTGCCATACCCCCCGCCCCCGTCCCCTAGGGGCAGCAGAAAAAAATCTCTTTGCATAGGATACGAACATTCTTCACAAAAAATATTTTGTTGATTTCCTTTTTACATACAGTTTAGGTTAGGTTTACCATGTTAGGCGAATTTTATCTCTCACTAACATACCTCCGCTTCTTAATAACCTAGTGGGAGAAACCTGCATAGCATCGGGCTGTATTATCTATGACGAACATTTCTGCATATGTTTTCTAGTTCTAACAATGCAGTCTTTTTGCTAAGGAACATAAATGTATATTTTATTTGTCTCGCAGTCACTGCTCCTAAAAGTCCGAATGGCAAAACTTTTGTGTTTTTAGAATCCTACTAATTACCAAGTTTAAAAAAAAAAAAAAAGTGCGTCTTAAAATTGGCTTAGCAGATTTAACACCTTTTCCAAATATCGGGCTCAATGGCGACGCCTGACGCTCGGAACTGGATGAGGCGAGCTAAGCATGGTGGGGGGCACAAATTTTGAAGTGTTTGGAAGAAATTTGGCAAAAATTCCGTTCATCTGCATTTTACTCGACGCTGATGATGTTATCCGTAGTAAGAAAGTATTCAAGTAAATACTGTGCGTAGTCCACTGCATGTAGTATGGGAACCATGGATAGGAATCTCTATTGCAAGTTATTATTTTTTCGCAATCTTAGCTTACTAAGGTCACTTTTTCTTATTCATTTTTATTAAGGCTGTTTATGTATCTTAGGTTGTGTAACCTGCTGACAAGGAATGTCGATTTCTCTCTCTTTCCCTCTCTCTTTCTTCCATCTCTCTCCCTCTCTTCACCCTCCCTCCCTCTCTCTCCCCTTATCTCTCTCCCTATCCTTCTCTCTTCGTCTCTTCCTCTCTCTCCCTATCTCTGTTACTCTGTCTCGCATTCTCTCTCTTCCCTCGCTCTGTTCCTCTGTATCCCATTCCCTGTCTCTGTTCCTCTGTCTCCCATTCCCTCTCCTTCCTCTCCCTCTTTCCGCTCCCTCCATCTCTCTCCCTCTCTCTATCTCCCCCTCTCTCTCTCCCTTTATCAGTTTTCCCGTCTCCCCCTCTCTCTCCCTTTACCCTTCTTTCTCCGTCTCTTCCTCTCTCCCCCTCTCTCTCTGTTTCTCTGTCTCCCATTCTCACTCTCTCTCGCTCCCTATCCTTCTCTCTCCGTCTCTTCCTCTCTACCCCCTCTCTATGTTCCTGTCTTCCATTCTCTCTCTCTCTCTCTCTCTCTCTCTCTCTCTCTTCGCTTTTTAAACTATAATTACAAAAATGGTGTGTTTCTACTACTGTTGTAGAATTAATACAGACATTTAACGTGGACCAGGAACATCAAACAAAGATGCTCGCTCTTTCCACGTTTCATAAGTGAGTCACGGAAAAATAGCGGAAGCATATCCGGCGCGTAACTGGAAGACCGAAAGGGTAGCGGAAGCATATCCGGCGCGTAACTGGAAGACCCTGGGTTCGACTCCCGGTGGCGGCCAATGAGAATTTTTCCGTGACTCACTTATGAAACGTGGAAAGAGCGAGGATCTTTGTTTGACTGTTGTAGAAATTCGTTCAGAGGACTCCCTCCATTTCCCAGAAGTACAAGCATTAAATTTAACAAAATTTCAATGAATTTGAGAAATTCACGTACGTTTATCGAAAAATTTCCTAAAATCGTAGATGGCTGCACCCTCCATATGTTTCAACTGGTTAAATAGTTTTTTTGGGGGGTGGAGCTCAAAGAAAAGTTCGGTGGGCTAAAACCCACCCCAGCCCACCCCTAGCGTCGTGACTCATCGGGATCGCTACACCGGAGAATAGCGAGTCTGCCATTCTTATTTCCTTGTTTTAACCAGGGACGTAGTGATAGCCCCCGAATTGCGAGGGGTCTCAAGGCTAAGAGGGCCTCGAACCTAAAAAATATTTTTCACATTTTTTTCTATTTTCGGAAATTGCATTCGAAGCGGGTTAAAGAAATAGCCAGTAATTTTTTTACGGTAGCATTGAATGAAGTATTAAAAAGAAAATAAATGTTTGGTATTTTTTTAATTAAATAAGTAAAACATTTGAAAATCACTTCGGGGTTTTAATTTATAAAAACTTGATGACGGGAAAGCAGCTATTCCGAACAGCTGGAGGCCCTTTTTCCCAGTCATAGCAATAGTCATAGTCCCTATCCATGTATATTAACAGGAAAATATGAAATAAATATCATTTCAATGTAATGGCGTACCCGAAGGGTGTGTGCGTGTGTGTGTGTGTGTGTGGGCAAAGGGTGATATGCACCCCCAAAATAATTTCGCCTAGTATTAAAAATTGATAAAAAATTGTCGGTGACGTTGTTTTGCTAGTTTCGCCATTCTGGTCTTCCTTAAATTTCCGTTAGTTACTTCTTTATTTGGAATGGTGAGACGAGATCACATATGCCTACTGTTAATGCCTGCCCCCCCCCCCCGGGCGCATTTCCCACTTGTATGCCACCAAAGAAAGAAGAGAGCGAACTGGTGTTTTGTGTTGTGGTCAGGGCCGTCAGTCTAATGAATATTAGGGACTGGGGAAGGGAGGGGGTAAGCATTTTGTCTTGAGTACATATCATAGCAGGAAAACAAAAACGTAGAATGAACATTACTTTGTAATTAATAGTATTTGAGACAAATAAAAATAAAGATGCGTGTTTTCATGCACATTTTTTTCATCACTTTAGGAAGGAATGATATCGTAGCTGCAGTGATAAAACAAAGAATGCGATAATTTTTCGATTGTTGACTTTACAACATATAAAAATTTATTCACTGATGCATAATAAAGATGCAACTTGATGGAAATGTTATGTATAGTGCTTGAACAGTACGATGTAATTGCAAAAGTGATTCTTTGATCAAATTTAATTTTTAAATAGCGATAATTCAAACTACAACATTTTGCAATCGTGGTTTTGACATTGCGGCGACGATATGCCCCCCCCCCCCTCAATTAATTTCTGGGTACGCCACTGGACTTCAATGAATTTAATTTGTATACCAATGAGGATCAGATGTCATGTATTACAGTTTTCTCGCACATAACTGCGCATCGTTCAGAATATAATGAATTGAAAGGTGTTCTTGGGGGGGGGGGGGGGGCGAAGAAAGGGACACCTGTGTTTTTTTGTTTTTTTTATAAAAGTCAAGAAAAAAAATCACTATGTGCAAAACTTTGTGGAATTACGTTAAGTGTGTTATTTATACATTTTGCATTCAAAAGTAAATAATTTGATGTATTTTTTAAATATTCAAGAGTACATAATTCTTAATTATCACTTATTTGCTTACCGTATTTTCGTATAAATCGGAAAATGTCATTAAACACTGTCACACCGCAGTTAAGTGTTTTCTGTGTGTGATCGTGAGACATTTCAAGAGTTCTTAGTTCGCTAAAAGAATAAAATTTACATGATTCGATTAACTTTGGTCTAGTCTTGTACCTATTACAAATCCTTTTTATGTAGCACTTTGTAATGGTATAAAACTAGGGCAATAATTTGAATTACAACGTGCACGTTTGTGTTTTATGCAATAAAGTGCAGTAATTTTGGTATTACAAAAAATACCTGTAAGTTCCACAGAATTTGAATTATAATAACAACCATAAAACCTAGTTAATAATATGGAATTTAAAATTTTCAGTAATTGAAAGCTAAAAGATTTTTGCAAAAGGGCCTCAAAGACATTTTTGTGGGGGGGGGGGGCAAGTTTTTTCCAGTACGCCACCTATTTTAAGTATCAGTTTAACGACCTTTAACCATCTCCGTACCTGTCAAAGGTTAGGGAAATTAATTAGGAACGAATGAGGCCATAAATTCTACAGCGCTGGTAGGGTAAGGTGAAAAACTAAATACATATTTGTAAAGGTAAAAAAACGAAATAAATGCTCTCAGGCGCACTTTTTATATTTCTGTTTACTATCATGTCACCTCCGCTTCTAAATAACAATATTTTTTTTCTACCACACTTTCAATCACGCAAATCAAGCTGAGAAAATGTAGAAATTCGGCGATTTTATAGAAATTAATTGATTGAGATAAACGTAGTTTTTCACTATAAGGGAAAATCCCCTGTCATTTCAGGAACTGGAGTACGGCATAGCAAATTTTCTGATTTTCTACCCTATTTTTTTTTTTTTTTTACGGGTGACATTCATTACATTTCTCGTTCGGAGAAACAGATCATCCGGCTCTTAAAAACAAATAATCCGTTTCATTTTTTCTGTTGGTAGATGGCGCTGCGTGGCCACCGATTCATCTCTTTTTGCCCGTCCTAACCCTATTTGGCTAGAATAAAGAAACCATGTCATGCCCTGGTCACAATCACCACCGGCTACCGAGAATTAAATTATTGATCGCGGCGAATGGCAACACGTCCCACCTCCATGCCACTAATAGCCTCATGTAAGATGGATCAGGGAGGCAGACATCGGCCCTTCCCCCATCGTCCTGCGCCCTCCCGCCCACCCACCCCCTCCTTGCCCTCGCTCTCCCACCCGCCTTCCATCTCCCACAAACATCACATGTGATGCATTTTCTGTGTCCACCTTTGAAATATTTATCGCCATGCATCTCGAATGCCACGTGTGTTGCTGGGAAACGTGAACGTATGTTCCATCCCAACCACGGACGCAGAAGCAAGAACCCACAGGGGAAAAAATTACTTTCCTGCTGTTTTTATTTGTTTTACCCTTTTGGACGTCCTTTCAGCCTGATTTTTATTCTGTGCTGCTGCACTTCAGTCAATCTCGGGAGCCTCTGACGTTTGGGAGCCAGATGTTATCATCCACAAAGAGTTCCTCCACGAAGTAACGCTATATCTGGTGTATTTATACCATGAAGTTCCGTTTTCTTCTTTCCTCTTTCTCTCTTTTTTTTCCTGTCTCTGAACATGCGAATATTTTTCTGATCAGGGATGCTGTAGACATTTTATGGAGTGTTACTTTTCAATAGCATTTTCTTTTTATTATGCACTTCATCGCTAGTAAAGAAACTCTTGCTCGCTATTATAAGGCAAAATGAATCCCAGCCTTTTATTATGTCTTTTGGAAACGTGCAGTCAATTTGTCTGAGCAAACAGCTAAATGCGCCGGCATCCTACAACAGTCCTTAACCTTTTAACTGGTTGGAACGAAATAACTCGGGGTTCACAAAATAGGCTGAAATCAGCTCCAACGAATATATTCGCTGTCTGAGAAGTAGGTCGAACGCGACAGAAACGAGTGAACCTACGCATCCAGAAGCGTTGCTTTTACCTTAGGTTTATCATTCTAAGTGGTCATCTGGGGGTATGATTGTCATTAATAGTTGCTGTCTGATTATCTTTTCCGTTAAGAATGCTATAAAAAGAGCAAAGAACCTAAAACAGAAGAGCAAAAATAGTTTGAGTAACTTTTTTCTATTCTGTGGCATGATTTCCATGTCTGGGAGACTACTCTTTCCGAATCATTTCTTGGGTACTGTAACATAGAATAAAGGACTATAAGGAAATCAGACTACATATTGTAAGACTAAGGACTGCAAGGGAGCACTTACAACCAGTGACAGTTTCACAGTCGATACTCTTGACATGAAAGAGGGAAAGGAATTGTTTTGCCGTAGCGTTCGTATAATCCGGTCACCATAAGAACACTTCTGTTTGAGGAGCGCAGGAATATTTGGGCAACTCTTAGTTCAGGTACATTGGCCGCTTAAAGGGTTAAGTACAGTACAGAATATGGTGAAATGTGCCAGCCGACCAAATACCTTAGCGATCTGAGGCACTGGATGATACGGAACTCCATAACAGTACACGTTGCACCGTACATTTTACAACAGCAGTATGAGAGAGATTTATTTCACGCGAAAGCAAGGTAGTTAAAGCGGAGGAAGACGTCTTATTTATAACGCCCAGTACCTGGCGTCCGACATCTTAACGTGCTCATCCGATGCAAGGCGAATATTTAGGTGTTCGAGAGATCGTATTTGCCTGGGATCGAACTTAAGACTCTTTCGTGGCAGTCATGAACATTTACCACCAGGCCACCTGCTGCCCGTGGTGTGAGCGTGCTGTTGAAAACGGGATTTATGCTTTCCGTTTGGGTTCGATACTTAAGCCTAATTGCAGCTCGTTTTAGGAAATATGTAACGAAGTGATAGCTGAGCAAAGTTTCAGTTTCAATGAATTTATTATCAGCTAAAGCGTATTATGCTAGTTGTCCCACAGATGTCTGAGTTATTTATTTCTTAAAGCTTTCGATCCTCTTCCGTATTTACCCGCTCTTTCGTACTAACTATAATTTTACCTTCAATGTTTCGCACTAGCCTTTCGGTGTCCCGTACGCTTCTCACTCCGATGCCTTTTATCCTTGCCCTCAAAATTTCTGACCTCCTTGTCAACCACTTCCAGTTGTTCTCCCTCGTGAGCCCTTCTTTTCGGAACTCTCACCATCCCTCCTCGCGTTCCTCTGTCGCCGTGGAGGGCAATAAACTCATTACGTAATCTGACTTCGTCTCCTTGATCACAAAGCACGAACTGCGGCTAAAGGCAGCAAAGAAAAAAATACTTAGCCAATGTACTAAGCTCGAATGCCTGGGAAACACTGTTTTACAACTCTAACAATGACCGTCGCCGAAAAGCATCTTCTTGAAAATGCCGTCGATTCCTTTTGTGGACTGCTAAAATTTTCCTATTGCTGAGTATCCCTCCTTTCTATTCCTGAAAACAAATGAATTCTAAAATCTCCGTAACAATAGCAAATCTGTCTATACAATATTGCTGTTTGCAGTAAACAAGTCGAAACCTCTTCGGTTGACTCGGGAGAACCAGATACGAACCCTAGAGGATTAGAAAAGAGTCATACCTTCTGAAAAATCCCATTTGTACTGTGAAGATGGTACAGTGAGAATTTAGATAAATGATAGGGTTGTTCATTGGATTATTTTCAGTGCCCTGTCGCGTGGGTACGTTAGGCCTTCCCTTGTAAGGAAATTAAACAGCTTCTTGCTTTTACCTTTTAATAATATCTCGCTGTTCTACAGTGGTCCTCTTTATTCAATGCTGTGTGTGGGGAGGGTCACGTGTGAGCTTTGTCTGGATTTCCTTATTGTTCTTTATATTATTAACGCATTGATCTGTTCCAGCTTATTCTAGAAGGCTTCATCCTCGATTATCTCGCTACCCAGTTTCTAACTTAATCTCCACTTCGATTTTGCATCTCGGCATCGGGCATTCTAAAAATCCTTATTTTCCCTTTTCTTCTTCATACCTTCTCAAATCATAGATCAAGATTTTCCAAACCTTCTCAAATCATAGATCAAGATTTCCCCTTCTTTTTCTCAGCAAAGCACGGGGTACTCCTCCCTAGTCCGCTTTCTTTGTCCCTAAACTTCAGACCATCTGCCCAGTTGTTGAATGCTTATTAAGGCTACTCTTACCCTTCGTGAGAAATACCTCATTAAAACCTAAAGTTGTAAGAAAAAGCAATGTGCGCGAATGTTTTCATGCGTGAACGTTATTTCGTAAAATACTTTCTAGAACAATAAAGTAATATGGACTGAACCTCACGAGCCTGTATGGGACGACTGTATTTTCTCTCTGAACACGGAAGGGTAGAAGAGGTGACACTCTCCCTTCACTCATTAACACGACTTTCAGACTAGTGGTGAAAGGGGACCAGTTCAGTATCTCCTCAAGAACTGACGATAAGAGGAAATTATTTTAATTTATAAGATGATATTAAAGAAAGTTATGAATGTTAACTTTGGATGAAATTAATTAACCCAGGTTTACAATAGCATAGATCCATTTTGCATTGTCACAACTCTCAGGCTTCTGGAAGCATTCTTGTAAGGCCGGACCCCGGAATCTCTGGCTTCCCTGCCGACAGCTTACAACAGTTCCAACTCTACTTGTTCAATGTATCTTACACAACTTAAAATGAGTAATCTAATCAGCAACAAGCAAACCGCTCTTCATCTTTACTACGGAATCTGATTACGAAGGCACTGAAAGGCGTTCCATCAAGTGTAAGTCACAAGTATGAAGTGTTCATCAAAACTGTTCTTTTATGGCGATTAATTATTCACATTATGTACATCTTCGCCGTTCGAATAAATTGAAAACTTATTAAATTTTCCGCTACCTTTCCGATTGTAATGGTGTTGGGCAAATTTTCATCGGCGTTTTAATTCGAGTGGAGCTATGTCAGAATTCTCAATTAAATACCTTCACTGAAGAAGTTCATCCAACCACTGTCACTCTCTAGCACATGGGCGTACTGATAGCCCCGCAACCCCCGCAGTGCAGGGGGACCTCATGGATAAGAGGGCCACAAGTATTTTTCAAAAATTTTGCGGAAACTTCATGTGAAACTGGTTAAAGAAATAGCCAGGAATCTTTGACGGCAGTTTTGAATAGTGTTTTAAAGAGAAAAGCAATCTTTTTTTTTTTTCAGTAAAAAAATAAGATCTTCGAGAAATCATTTTCGCTTAAGTTTATAAAAACCGGGTGGCGAAAATGCAGCTATTCCAGAGGACTTGAGACCCCTTTTCACAGCCATAGTAATAGTTCCATATACGGTACATGTATGTTAATTAACAAGAGAATGTGAGTAAATATCAATTATGGAATGTGAATAACTATCAGAATATATCAAATTTTTATAAGCGTATCAATGAGCATAAGGCGTATTATATGTATATTACACTTGTTTACGCTTTCCAACCGTAGGTTGAAAAAGCGTATATGATCCAACTTCGTCCGTCTGTCTGTCAGTCCTCACGATAACTCGCGTACAAATGGTTAGATTGCATTGAAATTTTAGTATGCGGTAGGACCCGAACCCTATTGAAAATGGGCGAAATGGGGTCAAAGGTCAGGACATAGAAGCGGGATCCATTCCATCGCCTTTATGTGTCATAACTTATGTAAAAAAAAGCTTCGATTGCAACAAAACTTTATCGCGTTGTTCCGGAAATATACTGAACCGGTTCATTTGAATATCATCGAATTGAGGTCAAAGGTCAGGGCACAGGAGCAAGATTTATACCACAGCCATTATATATTTTTTGCGGGGAGGGGGTTAAGGTATGACACTGCCCTAATCCCGGGGTTATGCATATTTTCCGTAGAACAATGCACCATGGCACAATGTTCACATAGTCTCACAGCCGTCTCAGAAATATGATGGAGATTACTTTCTTGATAATCACATTCCTGAGACAAGCGCCCCCTGGGATCAAAATTTTAGGGGCTGCTTGTGAGACGAAGTCCAACTAGACATCAGACGTCTAGATAAATTACTGTCCGATCTACACTATATTGACAAAAAGTCACCAGACAACTAGAAAAGAAACACAACATAGCATTTATTGACATACATTACTACAGTGTTGGTCCACCTTTGGCCTTAATGCATGCACTGACCCGTCAAGACATGCTTTCGACAAGGTTTTGGAACACAGCGATTGGTATGCGCTTCCATTCAGTACATAATGCTGCCACTAACTGTTGCTTAGTAGTAGGCCTTGGTTGCAAACTTCTTATGCGGCGCTGTAATTCATCCCACAGGTGCTCTATGGGATTAAGATCAGGGCTCTGTGCTGGCCAGTCCACACACGATACGGAATTATTGTCAAACCACGCCGTAACAGTGCTTGCTATATGGCTCGGTGCATTATCCTGCTAGTATCAACAAGCCTCGGTTCCAAAGTATTGCCACAGAGTTGGTAGGGCATAATTGTCCAGAATATCTAGGTAGACGTGCTGGTTAACAGGTTTGTCTACGATAACCAATAGGCAGGGACCATGCCACGAAAAACACTCCTACACGAGTACACTGTCAGCTCCAAACTTGACCGTAGGAACAGTACACTGTGGTAAATAGCGTTACCCGGTCTATCGCCATACCCACACACGGCCATTATGGACTGATGGATCGTATATCTGGATTCATAAGTCCATAGGACCCGTTTCCGTTGATCTACGGTCCACGATAAATGTTCTTTACACCATGCTAAACGACGAGTAGCATTCCGAGTGGAGATGAAAGGCTTACAAGCAACCGCACGACCACGTTAACCCATGGAATGAAGTTCTCTGCGAGTGGTACATGTACATACCGAGGTTCCAGCATTTTTACTCATCTGTACACTGAAGTTTTGGGCATTACTCCGTCGATTAGCTGTAACGACTCTTCTGAGGCTTCGACGTCCTCTATCACTGATTTTCTTCGGTCTACCGGTACGTTTTACTGCTTCAGGCACACGATGTGTCTTCCACTCATTCAGTACATCCAAAACAGTTGACTTCGGTATGTTTATACGCCTCTCAGTTTCTTTTATGGAATTAAAATATAACACCCAACAGTCTTTCCTTTCTTAAAGTCAGTTCTCTCCCGCCGCGACATTTAACGCAGCGGATCAGTTCATTTGCTTTTGAAGGGGTTTCCGGTGACTTTTGTCAATATAGTGTATATTCCTGATTGTGCATGTATTGGAAGATGCTTCTCGATATACGTGAGTTAGTATTTCTCTTACCGAAGCTTAGTGGAATCGATGCACAGGCGAACTGCTGTACTTTTGATATCCCCGAACCGCCCTTAGGGGTGTGGGACAGGTGCCGTCGCACAGGGCCCCACGCATAGGGAAAAGGAGCGCTCACAATCTAAGAAAAGAAGAAAGAAAATGAGAGAGGGAGAGATAAAGTGCGAGGGGACGAATTTATTGTTTTCAATTATTCTAATTTTATTTTTTAAGATCCGTCTCGTTTAATTATTCTTTTTTTTTTAATATTGATTGCTGAATTTATATTTACCCAAATATCGGCAGCAAACTACAATATTATGTCTAGCGAAACATTAGTATTGAAGACGTATCTTTCAACCTGCACTGTGCATCGATAGTTATCGAAGCATTTCTGCTATGTGAGTTACTTCGATCTGATGTCAAAACTGTAGCCGGTGCTAAAAAGATACATGAATAAAATTCAGATCCTGCCCCTAAAGCTTTCATCGCATACGGGATATTACTTACTGTCCCAGTAACGGTGGCAAGCGTAGAAAGAAGCTTTTCGCGCTTGAAGCTGATTAAATCTTATTTAAGATCGTTCATGTCTCAAGAAAGAGTGATGTCTTTAGCAACTTTTTCAATCGAACAATATAAAGCAAGCAAAATAAAGTTTGATGATTTCGTAGCTGACTTTGTGGGATAAAAGCAAGAAAAGTCTAGTTCTTATAAGGTGAGTTCAATAATGTAAATACTGTCCCATAATAGGTAGAGACGGAACCTTTGTGAGGGAAGGAGTTATGCTGGTGTGCTTGTTTTATCTGCATCATTTAAGACGTTTTCAAAATATCAGTAGTGTTCAAAAAATTTAAATGCTGTCTTTCGTGATTGGTTAATATTCAGACGCCTTGACGTTTCATTAAACTGTAAAGATAACTGTAATAAACTATGTTTTAAGTGTAGTGTGGAGGACTAAAGCAAGGGCCTCGGGTCTAGGTTCGCACCAGGACCCCCGACTGCTAAGGACGGCTCTGGATGGCCCAACACATTACTGATTTTGACATTGAGTAAAAGTAAATGCTCTGCTCGACGTTGAGAATGCCACAACAGGAAATATTTGTCAGAGCGCCATGTAAATTGGTGGGTATGTTTCGACAGCTTGGTTATGTAAATTGTCGCAGTTGTGAACCAATCATGTGATAGGTGAGGGAGATAAAAAGTCAAAACTGCTCGGCGTAGCTTAATTTGGTCGTCCTCACATGGGCGTGTAGACCATTGTATCAGAGTGATCTCGGTGGTGAAAGCTCGTGTAAAAAGAGAGAATGTCTCGTAGACGTCATCGGGAATCCTACCATCACATGAACACCTTTACGAGAAACTTTGTCACTAGGCGATTTACGGTTGGATGGTCACTGCTTCTCATGGCGACGGAAACGCATCGGGATGCCACAACTGTCGATCGAATGTTGCGTTAGTGGTTGGAGAAAGAAAACGTTCGTCACCGTAGTGAGACTGGTGCGCACGTAGGTGAGCGTCCGGAAGCCTCCATCACCGCAATCGAAAGCAAGCCGTAGTTATTCCCTAATTCACAACAGACGACACTTGACGAGGTGTACAGGCAGCAACGGACATTCTCGTATCGACACGAAGTATGAATCGCAGACTAGCTGAGGCGGGTATTCTCTATCACCAGCCGTTGTTACGACTGCCACTCTCACCGCAGCACATCGTCCTGCAAGGTTGCAGTTGTGCCGCACCAAACATGCGTAGCGGGAGGAATGGGACAATGTCGTATTTAGCGACGAGTCTCACTTCTGTGTCAGCACCGATGGTCTCCGATTGAGGGTCTGGACACAGCGTCGACTCTGGGATGATCTTGCTCCCGGCCTGATGTCATGGTATGGGGACGCTATAACTTTCAACAGACGTTCATCGTTCGTTCGCACAGTGGGTACCATGACAGCACGACGATACGTCGATGAGGTGCTGCAGCCCGTTTTGTTTGCCGTATCTACATGGTATCGTAGATGCCGAGTTTCAGCAAAGTAACGCCCGTCAGCACACTGCCGACGTCAGCAGACAGTGCGTAAAGAAGTATCCTGGTGTTGCCCTGGGGGCGCAATTCCGAGACTTCTCCCCAATACAGAACGCGTGGAACGTCATTGGGAGACGAGTTAACACCTCTGCACGATCCCTTCGCATTCTCAGTGAATTGTAGACTCAGATCATTCGCGATCGATGACCTGTGGACACAGGTCATCCGCGATTGATGAATTGTAGACACAGGTCATCTGCGATCAATGAATTGTGGACGAAGGTCATCTGCGATCGCTACGTCAGCACACCATTCGGGGAATTTTTCACTCGATACCATGCCGTTTGTTTAATGCATATCATAGCATGACAGTCATACGAACTTCTGGCTCAGGCCTTATACTGTCTCCTCGCCCATTGCATTCATATAATCCCTCAGAACAGAAGCGCACTCAGTGGGGGTGGCCTATGGGCACGAGCTCTCCCCGTGAGGTAACACTTAGTCCTTAGTTCTTTGTTATTGGCTGCTTACGTTTTTAAATATATATTTTACGAATAATTGGAAAAGCATTTTAACCCTTTAAGCTACCCATGTACTGGTTCTTTCAAAAAGTTACGAGACACGTCATAGCGTCAAAAAAAAAAATAAAAAAATTACGCAGAAAAATATTGCTGTTTGCGACGGAACTCTTGCGAGGTCAGTCACGTGACGACGTGTCGTTACATCGCTCCGCTAGTTCATTCTTGTTGTGGACGGCGTAGAGTTATGACGTGCTTCTGTAATCCAGCATGGATTTAAAGCTGGAGCAAAAAGCAGCTATAAAAATTTGCGTGCGTTTGAATAAAACCGCAGCAGAAACGCACAAAATGATTCTAAGAGCTTATAAGGAAGATGCTTTGTCCCGTACAAGAGTTTTTATGTGGCACAAGAAATTTGTGAATGATGAAGTGTGTTTGCGAGATGCGCCATGCTCCTGTAGGCCATCGACATCGACTACGGAGGTTAATGTCAATACCGTCGAGACACTCCTGCGCGAAACCGCAGAATGACCACTGAGGATGTTCTCAAATATCTTCTAAAGAGAAAAAAAATCCCCAAAACGCCCAGAATATGCACAAACTAGTTGGATTTTGTATCAAGATAATGCCCCTGCTCATCGTTCCATGCTTACCCAGCAGGTTATCCAAGATCTACGCATCGAAATGATGGCGCACTTTTTGCATTCACCAGACCTGACGCCGTGCGACTTCCACCTATTCCCTGAAGTGAAAAAAACAACTTAGTGGCGTCGGTTTGAATCAAATACTGAACTGAACAATGCTGTGATGGATATTCTGAACCACATGTTGAGGAAGGCCTTCGAACACACCTGCCGGAAGTGAATAGAAAGGTGAAACCGGTGCATTCAGGTACAGGAAGAACACTTCGAAAGTATATAAGTGTAAGTATGTTTACACTTTTGCCCCATGTAAAATCAGTCTCGTTACTTTTCGAACGACCCTCGTACATGAACCAAATGGTACCCAACATTTTCTGCTCTTCCAAAACAAAAATGTTCACATAGCGGCCAAGTTTTAAGAAAGCCAATTCATTTCCCGTTCTTATCTCAGAGGTACCACCAACCTTCGTTGGTGTGGTTATTAACGCTCGCACACTTGGATCTTTATTTTTCTGAATGTGAGGGAAAGGGAAAATATTGGTTAGTCAAAATAAATAGTATACGCTTTCAGCGGGTGAAGGTATTTTGGGGTGGCTTTCTCTTTGTATACTCGGCCAAATCTGTTCTCATTCATGCTTGTTTAAAGACGGGAGGAATCCCTGCCTAATCCTGGGCAAAATACCTTCTAACTGTCTGATCTCGTACCAGGCTCCCAGTTTATGACCATTCAGTATCATTCCCTTCCACTCTCTGTCCCCAAAGGAAGATGCCCCTGACGTAAGAAGTTGACTGTTGTTAATTGCTAATCTCGAATTGTCCCTGGCAGGTACTCTCTAGCAACAGTGTCCTCCGACGATGGGGAATACGAAGGACGGGTGTCCATTTGTTCGTGGGTGGTCCCACTGTCCGTGAAAGAATGGCTTTTCCCAGCTGATCTGTTGAGTGCCATTTTAACTGAAGGCGAATTTTTAGCTGCTGTTCGCACACAGAATAATTAAAGTCACTATTTAATTATATTTAACTATTCCATATAACACCTGTCACTGGTGATAAGATCTCGCTTCTACTCTTTTATTCTCTGCTCCATTACTCAAGGCATGACAGAAAAAGGGTGATACTCCTGACTTGGACACCATGCTACTGGGTAGAGACATGGAACTCATATATCTTCGCTCTCCTTTCTCAGTTCGTCGCCATTTGCTGTAGCCCTTTGAGCAGATAATCAGTCAGGAAATACTAGTTTCAATCTTTCTCGTAAATGAGCACATTCAATAACAAAACTACGTGGAGATCACCACATTATGATGCTCGGTTTCATTCGTTCCATTCGCGTACTTCTACTTCTTAAACGGCGAATATATTTGTTCGAGCTGATTTCAAGCCATTTTGCTAACTCCGAGTTATTCGTTTCAGTCGATTAAATGGTTAATAGGCAAAGATATTATTATCGTTACCCAACATTTTGAAAGATGTTTTTTCAGGGGTATTTTTGTTTGCGTCTTCAATATTTTGGGCCATCCCATGAAACATTTTGGGTGCGCTACTGCCTTAGAAATTAAGACACTTCTTTCCCATCTACTTGTCTACATTAGAGATGAGCTCGGGCCCGGGCTCGGACGGGCTCAGAATTCATTAACTATCGAAAAACCCGGGCCCGGACTGAGAATTACACGTCTTGAATTTCATTACTGTAATTAATTCATCACGTGCAATTCCGAGCCTGGTTGAATTACACGTGTTGAATTTCATTGTGGATTTGTGACCATGGTGGAAGGGTTTTCAATTTCCTAAGCTAGCTGCCATTGCAAGACAAATTTTGCAATTGTGCAGTTAGAAGTATTGTTATTTATTTTTCAAAATTTCCTCACTCCCACGTTTTTTGGGGTGACGTTGGTTTTTAGTGCAGCAAGTCGAGTTTTAGAGAAAAGATGATCAAGTTGAAGCGCTGAGGCATTAGATGCAATTCTCTCTCTCTCTCTCTCTCTCTCTTTCATGATGAACTTGATCTGGAAGCTGCACACACACATGGTAATATTGTGATTATTATACTATTAAGCGCAAAGCTTTGTTAATGTTACAAAATGCAGAATAATCTGGTCTGGAATGCTTTTACGTTCTTTTTTTTTTTTTTTTTTTTTGGAAATTTCCCTACATGCTTATTTTATATTCTACTACATCACTCTAAACTACCTTTACAAATTAGCATATATGTAAATTATATTGCAAAGATTAGTTTTCTGGAGTCAATATTTCAAACACTTGCAACTGTCTGTACGGCGTTGTACGTTTTATAATGCAATTTATTCAAAATAAAAGTAAATTTAGAAATCAAAAAGAAATAACGAATGGAATTTTTTGTTTCTAAACGATTTTCTTTTCTTCGGCTTTTACCAAAATAACTGATTCCCCTGATACGATCGAAGGGCACGTTGATCATTTATTTATTTTCAAACCCACATTTGAGAACATTTGGCTTTATGCGTAGTATTTCTAAAAACATATTAATATTGTGAAGTGGATTAACTGAACTAAACTTTTTAAACTAATCCTTGCTTGGGCCATAACTTTGGCCAGTGTATAATGCATAAAAAGAAGCCTTGATAAGCAAAATTTTCCAAGAGTCCGGGATCGGGCGGGCCTGGGCTCAGCAAACACATGTAATCAAAGAAAGCGGGCTGTGCCCGAGGCTCCTAAAATGAGCCCGAACTCATCTCTAGTCTACATGTCTGGTTAAGTTTCGTGCATTCCTTCCTGTTGTAGCATTTTTTTTTTTGCCGAGAAGTGTAGTTTGCTACTTCAATGTATGCTATTCGATTAAGTTGAACGTTTGGCGATTTCGCTCGATGGACAAAATTCCAACCTTATTTCCTCAGCGAAGAAAGATTTCCCATACATCAAAATTGGCCCACTGATTAAAAAAACCATCCTAACTTAGATTGTACAGTCGGTGCTTTTTGCGAAAAACTTTCCTGAACTATAATAAAAATCAATAACTTTACTTCGATGTAGTGGTAAAGAACAGTGGCACCACCTGCAAGCAAATATGATAACTACATCGAATTAAAGTTATTGATTTTCAATATAGTTCAGGAAAGGTTTTTGCAAATAACGCCGATTGTACTATCTAAGTTAAAATGTTTTTTTTTTTATCACTGGGCCAATCTTGATGTATGGGAAATCTTTCTTCGCTGAGGAAATAGGGTTGAAATTTTGTCCATTGGAATTATAGCGAGCAATGGACGTCTACCTTAACGTTTTCAGTTTGTTTTCTACTCGCAGATAAGAATGCATTTCTCACCGTTCGTCCTTATCGTACACGAGACTGCGGTGACATCCCACATGTTTTTTTTTTTTTTTTTTCTATCCTCCACTGAAGTATCTTCTTTTTTAAAAGTGGAATCACGCCGACCGAAAGCAAAAAAAAAAAATCGAATCACTTTATGAACGGCAATAGAATTTGAATTTAATAAATTGCATTCGATAAGAATTCACTTGCCCGCCCTTCTTTTTAAATCCGAAAAGGAAAGGAATGGTATAACATTGTCATGGTTTTTGCACTTTCAGGCTTCAATGAGCCGTGATGGGAGGAGGACACAGATCTACTGCATTTTGTCGATGTTTGTTTTGCGTCGTGCAGACCTTGGTCACACGCTGTTTACCTGTGAAATATTCCGCATCGCCGGCGATGCGTCAAGTCGCACAGTGCTGCAGGATGGTTAAAACAAGTGGCGGAAATTAACTCAGGCTTAATTCACTCAAGACAGATGTTCTGAGCTACATTCCAATTCATCGAGATGAGATCTTCACGCTGCGCTGACAGAGCGAGATCGAAATTTGGAAAGAATGTTAAAATCGAGGGAAAACATACGAAAGCAAAAAATGGAGAGAAAAAAATCTTCGTGTCAATAGCTTGAACCCAATGTACCGATGTTTAGGAAATTATTATGAACTTCTTATTGTATGAACGAATGCAATGCAGACTGACACAGGAAGTAGTGAGGCAAAGCATTTAACATATCTATCCTTTAACAGACAGCCCGTTTTTCGATTCATGCTATCAAAAGCTATCTATAACTCCCAATTAAAGAAGAAATATAAGTGCGTTTATTTCACGTCAAAGAAATTCCTTAAAGAAAAAACTAAGATAATCATTCCCTCAAATTTTTGTTTTCTTAGTGTATAGTACGAGTACATTACTGCCATAATTTAGCATCTCAGCAGGTATGCCATCTACTCCCAAACTTTACCATTCTGAAGAGAATTTAGAGCTTTACACACCTCTTCTCTTGAGATACCATCAGTGCTTCCATCACTCACTATGACATCATATGTTTCTATCTCAGAATCGCCTTTGCTTTCTTGATCTAATAAATCACAGTACTCACCCCTATCTTTGGTTAACTGAAATTTGCAAGTTATGTTGGGAGTTAGGAATGGTCCCTCGGGATTGGAGGGATTCTATCATTGTTCCCTTGTACAAGGGAAAAGGTGATCAGGTTAAATGTGCAAGAACTATTGTGGTATCAGTAGTCTGAGTGTCCTAGGGAATGTGTTTGGGAAGGTCGTTATTGATAAGATACGGGGTGTTACAACAGAGAAAGTGTGGAATGCACAGAGATTAGTGCATTACGCATGATCAATGAAAAATATCTGTCTGTTGGTAAGAAAGGGTTTGTTGCCTTCATAGAATCTCTCAAGACAGAAGTTCTGAGAATTTGTTCTTTGTCTCTTTTCCTGGTCCCCTAGGCTTGTTATTGTAAATATTTTGTTTTCTGTTTCCTCATAAGGTTTATTTACAGACACTGCAATGAGAATATTTCATTATAATGCAAATATCATAACAAACTTTTATATATCCGTTGCAGTGCTGATATGAGAAATGAACAAAATAAAGAGTGCACGTGTCAGAATAGAAACGGAAACAACAACACATCAGGTATGGTTTATTCAAGTTCTGCAAGATATCAACCCTTTACTGTGCCGAAAAGGAAACTAGAGAAATGTTATGATAAATATGATTTCTCGAATGTTTTTATGGTTATTTACATTTTCTTGTTCGTAATTTCTCTTCTATCGGGTTATACGAGGGAATAATGCATTTCGCAGTTCATTAGGAAAAAAGTACGTGTTACGTCACCGCACTTTAATTGTGAATAGTCCCAACAATTCCCCTGCAAAGTAATCTTCGTCGTGTGTTTGCGTTCCCATGGTTTTCCATTAATTCCAGAAAATAGATCCGATATTTCTTCATGTACTGAAAAAATTCCATTTGTGTCAGATACAATTAGCAGCAACGAAGTATTTGCTCACATTTTTCGCTTTGGTGGAAAACCTTTTTAATAACAAAAAATGTAAAGATATATCATATACCCTTTACTTTAAGATTTTACATACCAATAAAGGATCGGATATTGCTATAATTATGTTATTACACTTTCTTTGGTTCAAACTTTCGTGCTCATTCTACTCGAAAATTACATTTTGTCATTCCTATTTATGTGCACTTTTGCCGTAGTCTTGAAATATTTGTTTATTCCATGGAACACACATTTTAAAAGTGAATTAGTGAGATAAACCAAAGGAGAAAAAAGCAACAACAAAAACACTGCTTAATATTTGCTTAAAGTGCATAAATTCGTTCGTAGCTTTTACGTTTTAAACTCATTTTCCCATCATGTACGAGGTATAATCTTCACAATTTCGAAATATTATTAGACAAAATTGCAACCTAGCAACAAAAAACACTTCGGACTACAATAATTCAACCCACTTTTTTTTTATTTTTTTTTTTATTTGGTGGTCTAACAATCAGCGTGAGCTACTCAATGGGCTGTAAGCAGTCGCCTATACCTAATTTGGGGAAGCTGGTTCCATGGAAGGGAGCGATCCAGTCCTGTAGGACAAACGCAACATCCACGCCTCACCGGGATTCGGACACTGACCCACTTCGAACGAATGGTCACCAGCCTGCGCCACCAGAGGCGGCCCCTGTCTTCCTCACCTCCCCATATTTATCTTTAATACTTGATGAGAAAGGCCTGATACCGACTTAAAGGGTAACTGATTGAAACGAATGAAAAACATAGTTATAAAGAAGTAGATGAAATTAACGACTATTAGCAAGAACCAGAAAAGCTCTTATTGGCCGTGAAAAAAAATATTATGAAACACACACGCACACACACACACACACACGGTCGAGTCACATTATTGTGACCATCAGAGTAACCAGAGTAACCGCTGTATCAGAGTAACCAGAGTAATCAGAGTATTCAGAATAACCGTCGTGTCCAGCGCAGACAGCAACTAGGTGAGCTGGGAGTGATTCAATAAGATGCTGGAAGGTGTTCACAAGTATGTGCAGCCATGCTGACTGCGGTGCATCTGACACCTGCTGGAGGGTGCGTGGTGGAGGATCCATAGAGCGAACAACACGATTGAGGTTGTCCCACAGATGCTAAATTGGACTTACGTCTGGGGAATTAGGAGGCCAGGGAAGTACTTTGAAGACTTCATCGTGCTCTTCCAACCACTCTCGGACATTTATAGCTGTATGACAACATTGTCGTGCTGGAAGATCCCATCCGCCCCTGGGAAGACAATCAGCATGTAAGGGTATACGTGGTCTGAAAGGATGGATTCACAAAGAATTCGGTCCATAGTGCCTTCCACAAGTATGAGTGGACCCAGAGAATGCCACGGAATTATTCCCCAGACCATAACGCTTCCCCCACCAGCTTGTGTTCTTCCAGCAATGGTTGAAGACTTTTTGTTCACCGAGGCTTTCTCGCCTTATACGCCAATGTCCAACAGAAAACGTGACTCATCGGAGAAGGCAATCCTTTGCCATTCAACGGAGGTCCAATTCCGATACTGCCGTGCAAATGTAAGCCTTTTCTGCCGATGCACTTTCGTTAGCATACGTGCAGTGACCATCCGTTTGCGTAGGAGTCCCCCCATACGCAGCAGGGTTCGCTGAACTGTCGTTTTAGACACACTTCCGGTAGCCCTCTGGTTCATTCGGTCAGTGAGTTGTTCCACTGTCGCGTGTCGATCGGCCCTCACGCACCTTCGCAGCCAATGTTCACCTCTCACATCAATGGCACGTGGTGCTCCGCAGTTTCCACGTCGCTTATTCGCAATGGTGCCATTTTTCCAATCACGATACACTTGCAATGATGCCATTTTCCCAATCAGTTCCCAAACTGCGCTGTGTCAGAAATACTACTAACCTTAGCCTGAAAGCCGATAATCATACCTTTTTGGAAATCTGAATAATCGCTCTTTTATCCGTGACAGCAACGAGTGATATGTTTTTAGATTGCCTACAACACACCTTATAAACCTCTATGCCAGCTCACGACACCTGCCATCTTTCATTGACTACGCGCTGTTGACATCAAAAGTAGAAGGTGGTCACAATAATGTGACTCGACTGTGTATATGCATATACATAATTATACTCAAATTATATTATACAAAACAATAAGAGTATCTCAAATGGAAAAATTATGGTTATTTTTATATACTTTCGTATTTAGTAAACTTTTTTAACATTTTACGAAATTTGTATTTTTCAAAAATCGATGAACTTCGACTGTTTGATTATTGAATTAATTACAATGTGATAGACATCAAATCTTGAATATTTGCTATATTATATACGGTAAACTGTAAAATCTGGTTAAAACATAAATTCTGGGGATAGAAATAATTTCGAGAAACTCTATGAAGAGAAAAGTAACATGAATTTCTTGATAATTAAAAAAAATGGCCGTTGGGCTGTTGATACCTTTAAACGTATCTGAACTGGACTAATGGTTTCTTTGTGTTTTATATGAGTAACTAACTCAGCAGGCTATAAACAGTCGTCCGTCCCTAATTTAGGGCCACTGGTTCCAGGGAAAGAAGGGAGCTGGATTAGCGTGGGATATCTATGTCTCACCGGGATTCGAATCTGGCCCCATCTCAGACGAATGGTCAGAAGCCAGAGCTTAGACCACTGCCCATAGCGAAGACGTGGAACCGTTGTACCATTGGACGAATCCGCTTTGAACCAATCGTGCCATTGGGCAAATCGGCTTTGTGCCAATCGTACCACTGGGTAAATAGTCTGTTGGACAAAACGGTATTGGACCAATTTTCCCCTTTAGACAAACTAGCATTGGACTGATCGTTATTGAACGACTGGTTGGGAACCGGAATTTACCACAGACAATTATTCAGCGACAATTATTTCAAGCTGTGTCACAATAACGGAAAGAGAAATAAATAAGGCTGTTTATTTCTCATCCGCTATTGTGACACAGCTTGAATTACTGTGTTTCCCTAACAGCATAGGGATGAAATGTATCCTTGCGGTATTTAATTTCCTCATTAGTGTTTACACTCGATTTTTGTCCGTAGCACAGATGCTTAAATAATTCGATTAAATATTTTGGAAATATTTTTGCTGTTGTTTCCCAAATCATGAAATACGACATTTTAAGAAAAATCTTCACATGTGCGGCAATATTTTTTGCCACTGAACTAAAAATAAGTAAACAACTGAGTGTTATCGAAAAGTTGAGCTCTTTCTTCTCAGTAAGAACATTATTATTATTATTAATATTTGTATAAAAGAAGTTGATATTTCTGGTTCCTTACTAAAAATTACGACTAAATACAATTTTAAAATCGAAGAAAATACCAGATCTGTATACAGGGGGTGAACAGAATAATGTGAATACCACTCTCAGAGACGTGACTTTTAATGCAGTTGCATACGTCGCAACTCTTCGGTTGCAATAGCTTCGTTTAAAACCTCAAGGTCCTGTTTAAGTGTATTTAAAGTGTCTTGTTGCAAAATTTCTTTCAGGGTGGCGACGAAATGAGCGCCCTAACGGACTTCGAAAGACGGCTAATTGTTGGCTGCCGGCTAGTTGGTGCCTCCGTGACAGCAGTTGCCGGGGTAGTGGGGTATTGAGAGCTTCTGTGTCTAACGTCATGACACCATACCATGTTCGTGGCAAACCCACGTCTACGAAACACAAGAGCTGCCGGAAAACGTCCCTGAGGCTGACTAATAGAGGCAGGAGAGCATTTAAGAGCATTGTTACCAGTAATAAGAAAACCACGGCGCCGAAAATTAGTGCGAAGCTCAATCTGCAACTCCAGATTCCAGTATCAAAGAAAACAGTGCGCAGAGAACTGCATAAACAAGATATTCATGGCAGAGCTGCTATTGCGAAACCTCTGGTGACCCGGGTGATTGCACAACGGCGACGGCATTGGTTCTAGGTGCATACAACGTGAACTGCCGATGCATGGAAGCGTGTAATGTGGTCGGATGAATCCACATTCATTACTTTCCCCACCGAAGGACACGTTTGCGTGTGGAGAAGACCGTCAGAAACGTACAACCCAGACTATGTGCTCCCAACAGTGCAGCATGGTGGTGGTTCTGTTATGCTCTGGGCGGTCATATCGTGGTTTGCAGAAGGTTCCCTGATCACCTTGAAAAGATGGATGACTGGCAGGGCGTATAACTCTCCACTTGACAGAGCTTGGAATGTCCACTCACGGTTTGAGGAACATGAGGACGAAATTTCTCACCTTCCTCGGCCTCCCTAATCAACAGACTTATATATAATTTATGACTACAGAACTTGTGGTGTTGAGCTAAAATAAAAATACCAACGTTTACCACAATCAAAGGTTTGTTATACATCGACTATAGTTTCGCAGAGCGTTTGGCTCGACAAAACGCTCTGCGAAACTTTAGTCGGTGTATAATAAACCTTTGATTGTGGTAAACGTTGGTATTTTTATTTCACCAGACTTATACAATATCGAGCCACTGTGGTCTGTGCTGGGAAACAGAGTAAGATCCCGTATAACGAAGTAAATTTCTCCGTCATTTCTGTCCACGCCAGGATTCGAACCCGGATCCCCTCATTCCGGAATAAGTCACTCTACCAATTGAGCTACGCGGACGTTTTATTCTGATTCCTATCTGTCTTTATGTCGTGTGCGTCCTTCTGGCAGGTACGTCACATCTCCTGGTACGTTACACCCGTTACCTTTCTTCTGCATCTCTCCAGGACCTGGAGCAATTTCTGCAAGAATGGTGTAACATCCCATTAACCACCATCCAGGATTTGTGTGTGTCCATTCCAAGGAGCAGTGCTTCTTTCAGGTATACAACCAGGGAGGGGGAGCCCTCCCGGAAATGCCCCCCCCCTTCCCCGCCGAGACATTTTATGTTACCGAGCCAAATGTGAATAAATTCAGGCTATAATGAAAAAGGAAGTTTCGTTTCTTTTGATGCTACAAATTTTTCTACAATTATAATTTTTTTTAATATTTGCTCAAGTATCATAGTTCATTTTGCAAAAAAGTGTATTAAGACGCATGCCATTCTACAAAATACAATAAGTAGACTAACCATACGTCATGGTCAGGGAATCGCGATTCAGGATCAGAAGTGTGTTAAATGTGTTTTTATAGATAAAATTTTCAAACCTGCAGAAACAAGCGCCCACATCGTGACCCCCCCCCCCCTAGTTTAGCTCAAGAATGTTTGTTCTTGAAATGCTTGAAGAACAAACATTACTGTACTATACTATATCTATGTCTATTACTATATCCGGAGGGAAGGGAGCGGCGACGAAAAATGGACGTTTTTGAAATCCACCAGAACAAAATTAAAGTTAACGAAAAGTAGAAGAAAAATTACAGCATTTTTCTAATGTAAGTTGATGTATTTTTATTAAATTAAAGCATTTTTTTCTAATATAAGTCGCATTTTAACCAGAAACTAAAAAATGAAACATAATCGGGGGCAAGGCCCCCCACTAAATGCTCCCCTGTAGTACATATATATAGTAATTACTTCTAGATATGTAGATATAGTAGTTAAAAATTATATATATGTATATATATATTTACATATACATGTATTGGAAAATGTCTTTCAATCACTGAACTAGGAAAACAGAGGGATAAAGATTAATAGAGATTATCTAACCCACCTTCGTTTTGCTGATGACGTAGTCATTTTTGCAACTACCCCATCAGAGCTGCAGAGTATGATCCAGGAACTTGCTGACAAGAGTAAAGAAGTGGGATTAAAAATGAACTTTCAGAAGACAAAAGTGATTTTCAATGCTTTTACAAGAAATGAAGATTTATCGATTGATGGAGAAAAGCTGGAGATAACAGACACGTACGTTTATCTTGGACAGCAGATATCAAGTGAGGGTCACATTGATGAAGAAATTAATCGGCGTACAAAACTTACCTGTAGAGCTTTTGGAAGAAATAGGATAATTTTCAAGAGCAATATGCCATTATGTCTTAAAATGCTTGCGTATGGTGCAGAGACGTGGACCTTAACTAAAAGAGACATACAAAGGCTGCAGACAACTCAAAGTAGCATGGAGAGGTGCATGCTTGGTGTAACCAGGAGAGATAAGAAGAGGTACTCGTGGATCCGAAAATTGACAAGAGTGGAAGACATCATGATCAGAGTTAAATCCCTGAAATGGCAATGGGCTGGACATACTGCCAGAAGGACAGACCATCGATGGACAGCCGAAATTTTAGATTAGATTCCAAGGGACAGGAAAAGACCCAGAAGAAGACCACATGGGAGATGGGTGGATGAAATTCGAAAGTATGTGGGAGTGACGTGGAGGAGACTGGCACAAGACAGACCGTTGTGGAGGAAACTTGGGGAGACTTTCGTCCAGCAGTGGATTGATAATGGTTGACAATGATGATGATATAGCAATTAGAAAACTTGCCCCACTAACGTTCCATCCCCCCCCCCCCCAGCGAAAATTCCTGAAAGAAACACTGCCGAGGAGGGTTCAGGCAGTTTTGAATGCCAAAGGTGGTCCCACACCGTATTAGGTACGTAAAACCTTTTTTCCCTAGATGTTCACATTATTCTGTCCAACTCCTGTACGTGCTACTGATAAATGGGTAGTTCTACTTTAAACAAATTGAGGTTATCGATCAGAAGGGCTATTCTACCCTCAGTAGAAAATATTTTTTTTTTTTTTATAAAGATGTTTGATTTACAAGTTTGCTTACTAAAGTTATCGAGTAAATAAAATTCAAATTTTTTACATCTTTCATTTCCTCAATCCTTAGCGTTTTTTAGCACATAAAACAATCAGTTCTAAAAGGCGAGTAATTTATGTGTGAAAAAAAAAAATATATCACGGAAATGTCGCAGCCCCTGAATGGTCGAATGAAGAAGGTTTTCCGTGGGAAGATGGTATTCCTGCAGAGCAAATAAATGTCTCACGCGAACCGAAAATCAGGAATCGATTGTTTTCACGCTCTCGTGCTCCGCCAAATGGCAGAATGCATTCATCTTGCACTTCCTTTTGTTTCATTTTGTCAACAAATCATAAAACATTTCGATTGCATCGACCAGCTTATCATGCAACTATTACTAAAACATATCTGTGCATTTAGAGGGTAATTTTAGGAGAGTAAGGAGTGTTTCCCATTATCTCTACGGCGTAGTCAAAGCAATACGGAAGCTTCATTTGGTGCAATCACTTACTACATCGATTGTTGACCCGCACTTTAAATCAACAGCTTCCGGTCAGAATTAAAAGTAAAGCTATATTTGAAAGATTTAGATCATAAGTGCTAATTACGTTGCTGCGTATTACTTTCCGCAACGGCAGGGTGCTGAAGGCGCCGCCCAGGTGGCGCAGTGGTCTAAGCGCTGGCTTCTGACTATTCGTCCGAGATAGGTCTGGGTTCGAATCTCGGTGAGGCGTGGATATTGTAAAGAATAATATGTTTTTCGTGTGGTAATGTATATCGAATAGAACACACACCGTCTTTACACGATTCAAAAACTTGATAAACTCGTAAAGCTTACACAAGTTTAAAAATTAGTTTAATACTAAAAAGTTTAAAATACACGAAACCTTTAAAACCAACAGTGGGTTCATCCTCAGATGTTTACTATATTACAGACGGAGAGTAACGAGATTATATTTACTTGATGAAAGTCGTTGTGATGACGTAGGAGACAAGACACGTCATCATATGACGTCAGTCCATAACTTCTGTTGAGAGTCATTATTGGATGGAGAGTTCTTCATGTGATCTTGAGTAAACTTGCAAAGTAGGGATTTTTAGAGAGTTGGAATGTATAAAGGAATATTGCCATTGCAAGATAATGAACCATCATCATCATCATCATTGTCAACCATTATCAATCCACTGCTGGACGAAGGTCTCCCCAAGTTTCCTCCACAACGGTCTGTCTTGTGCCAGTCTCCTCCATGTCACCCCTGCATACTTTCGAATTTCATCCACCTATCTCCCATGTGGTCTTCTTCTGGGTCTTTTCCTGTCCCTTGGAATCCAATCTAAAATTTCGGCTGTCCATCGATGATCTGTCCTTCTGGCAGTATGTCCAGCCCATTGCCATTTCAGGGATTTAACTCTGATCATGATGTCTTCCACTCTTGTCATTTTTCGGATCCACGAGTTCCTCTTCTTATCTCTCCTGGTTACACCAAGTATGCACCTCTCCATGCTACTTTGAGTTGTCTGCAGCCTAGTGATATATATATAAAGGCTTTCGGTAAATTGTAAGAGAGCTTTATTTTGAGGTGAATTTTTTTTTTTTTTTAGTTGAATTTTTTCATAGGTGTAGGTATGATCCATCAATAGCGGGTCTTGAAAGAGCAGTAGACATGGAGGCTGTCTTTACATATTATACTTATTTTCACTAATTCTCGTCGTTAAGTTCCGTTTTGTAGATCCTATGTACACTTTAGGAGGTTCTTCGGTGTCCATAGCTGGTAAAGGAATAATGTAGACACCACACTTATGGTCAGATTTTATTGGATCGCGGTTTTCTTAAATTAAAGCTGAAATATTTCTTGTTTTAACTCCAAAGTCTAGATTATGCCGCTGACAAACATGTTTTAATATCGGAGTAGATCTCTGATCAAAGTTTATGGCTCCGATGAATTTACAGGGTTTACAGTTTCGGGTTAAACTTGTGTAAGCTTTAGGAGTTCATAAAGTTTTTGAATCGTGTAAAGACGGCGTGTGTTCTATTCGATGGATATTGTATTTGTCGTGTGGTACTGGATTTTTCTCTTCCCTGGAACCAGTGACCCTAAGTTAGAGACGAGCGACTGCTTACAGCCAATCAAGTTGCTCACGGTGGTTGTTAAATCTCTCACAAGAAAAAAATGCTAAAGGCATTTATAGTGGGTTGATGTAGAAAAGACCGAACGATGCCACTCAAAATTCAGGTGTTTTTTTGTTTTTGTTTTTGTTGTTGTTGTATTTGTAGGATTTTAACAATCACGGTGAGCTATAAGTAGTCTTCTGTTACTAATGTAGGGTCACTGTTTCCAGGGAGGAGAGGGAGACAGTGCCGTTAGACAAACAGGTCATCCTTGCCTCACTCGGGATTCGAACCCTGACGAATGATTAACAGCCAGCGCCTCGTACTACGCGGCCACTGGGGCGGCCCAAACCGTGTAAAAAAAACAAGTTATTTTTGGAAAACAAAAACAGGAGACTTTTGTATCATATTTGTAGACTAATCCTACCTAATATTTCACACTAGCTTGTGACATATCAACGGAAAAAAATTAAGCTGCCCCCGTGCCCGAGTAGTCAGAGGGGCAGGTTTCCAGCTAGTTGTATCAGATGGGTAGCAGACGTCGCAGCAAATAGAAATGTGCATTTGATTCACGATGAGCGGAAATAACGTAACAAGAAGACGAGAACTATGTATAGAAAGCCTCTATATGATCCGAAAAAGGATTTTTCTAAGATCTTTTACAAAAATATAATGAAAGAAATATCTAAACTTCCGGCACTTAACGGAAAAAATATTATAAAGAAAGAGCAGAAATTCTGTGGAAAATCAAAGTTATTTCCGGTTATAAAAGATTTCTAAAAACGAATAAGTAATGCTCACATGTGGACCAATGGACTTACCGGAAGTGAGTTGGAAGACAGAATGACACATTTTGTGTGATGCGAGCTGTCGATTAAAAAGAAGAAGCTACAAAATTTCCAGACCAAATGCAAACAGCGAACCGAACGTGGAAGAAACTAATTATTTTGTGGAGAAAGTGATCTTGAAAGGTAAAACTTATAACGCACAGAATTGAAATGCTGAGAAAAAAATGTATGTTCCTTGATTTAAATTGCTAAGTGTTGTAGTTTTCAGAGAAAGTATAACAAGGCAAAGAGCACGGGCGTACTGATAGCCCCCATAACCGAAGCGGGGGGAGGGGTCACGGCTAAGAGAGCCTCTAACCTCAAAATTTTTTAAAAAATGAAGTTTTGGCAAAAGACTTTATAAAATCTTTTGGGGAAAGCTCATAGAAACTGGTTGAAGAAATAGCCATGAATTTTCCTTGGCGTCTTTGAAAGAAGAAAAAGGAAAGCAATTTTTTGGTGGGGTTTTTAAATTTTTCGCTCTCTCAGTTTATAAAAACTGGATGACGGGAAGTAGTTATTCCAGAGGACTTGAGACCCCTTTCCACTGTCATAGCAATTATCCCTATACATACATAGTGTGAAAGAAATACCAGTTGAATGAAATTTTATACCAATGAAGATAAGGAGTTACGTATTCAAGTTTTTTGCATGTAACTATGCATCTTCAAAATATAATGAACTCAAAGGTGTTCTTCTCGGGGACGAAGAAGGAGAGACCTGTGTCATTTTTAAAACAGTCAAGGGAAAAATTTTTTAGTATGTGGAAAGCATTGCGGCATATATGTTTTTTATATTCAAGAGTATATAATTTAAGTAGTTTTACTTTTTTTGTGCCATGATTCTTAATTGTTACTTATTTATTTTTTACCGATGCTCTGTATTTTTTTATAAATCGAAAAAAAAATCTTTAGACTTATCCACACGGCAGTTATGTGTTTTGTGTGTATAGTATAATGCTAAGGTACTTCAAAGATGATGACTTTTTCTTTTTTTAGTTCTCTAAAAGAATAAAATTTGCATATATGTTAAACTTTAGAATAACTGCTTTGTAACAGTTTCTATTGTCATAAAATTGGGGCAATTATTTTAATTACAAAGTGCACATTTGTGTTACACGGAATAAAGTGCAGTAACTTAAGTTTTACGAAAAGTACTTGTAGGTTACAAGGAATTTGAATAATTAAAATGCTCATAAAAGAGAGAAACCTAGTTAATAAATGTGGAATTTAAAAATTTTAATTAAGTGGAAGCTAATAGATTTTCGAAAAAGGGCCTCAAGGATATTTTGCGGGGTGGGGGGGGCTCCGAGTCTTCCCTCAACGTCATCGGTAAGTACTTGTAGGTTACAAGGAATTTGAATAATTAAAATGCTCATAAAAGAGAGAAACCTAGTTAATAAATGTGGAATTTAAAAATTTTAATTAAGTGGAAGCTAATAGATTTTCGAAAAAGGGCCTCAAAGATTTTTGTTTTGCGGGGGCTCCGAGTTTTCCCGGTACGCCATTGGTAAAGAGTTCAAATTTTCAGTGCAGAAGGAATGAATAGATCACAGATTAGTTGCAGTTTTCAGATATCAAACTTTTTGTGCAGCTGAAAAAGTTCTGAAATTAAAGGATAAATCACAAGGTTATGGCAGATTTCAACTAGCACATTTTCCCAAATATATGTTGCCTGGATCAAGCTGTGTGTGGCGCTTCAAAGAACACACACTATACGTAAACAGCACTTCCACAACGATTACTACGCGAATGAGACTTTAAAGATACGACTGCGCGAAACCCAGAATAATGTATGCCATACAAAAAAGCAGCTGTCATTAATCACTAGATCAAACACACTGAAAAAGCTAATTATTGTAGTGTAGAAAGCTTATTGTGTGGGAATGAGATAATAAATTCATAAAAAAATTTGAGCGCACAAAATTAGAAATGTTTTAATCAAGAACATCTGTAAGAAAAACGGTTGGAGAGTTTGTTTTTGGATACCTGAATTAATTTTATAGATATTCACATCTGTTTTGGAAAAGCCTGCATTATATTCAGGGATATCCACATTTCTTTTGTGATAATATTGGGAGGGGGGAGAAATGTAATGTAGTTTTTGGAAAAGAAGAGAAACACTGTTTGTAACAGAAGAAATTTATTTCTTGATCAATTATAAAATCGCCATTATTATCGATCACACCTACGCATCGTGAAACCAAACTTCCAATGCCGTCTTTTATAAAAAAACGTTGGCTGTGATGCAAAAATTCCAAGAGCCTTGTTTTGACATCATCAGTATTGTGGAATCTTTCCCCATTAAGAAAATGTTGCAGAGATCTGAACAAATGGTAATCAGATGGTGCAATAACAGGCAAATAAGGGGGATGGGGCAGAACTTCCCAGCCAAAACCTCTGATCGTCTGCTGGGTCCGTCTCGCCGTGTGAGGTCTCGCGTTGTCATGCTGGAGGATGACACCTTTTCTGTTGACCAGTGATGGATGTTTTACAGTAAGAGCTTGCTTCAAATGGCCCAGTTAATGACAATAGAGGTCTACCGTTACGGTCTGTCCGGGTTCCAAGAGCTTCAAACGGTTCAGTTAATGACAATAGAGGTCTACCGTTACGGTCTGTCTGGGTTCCAAGAGCTTCAAACGGTCCAGTTAATGACAACAGACGTCTACCGTTACGGTCTGTCCGGCTTCCAAGAGCTTCAAACGGTCCACTTAATGACAATAGAGGTCTACCGTTACGATCTGTCCGGCTTCCAAGAGCTTCAAACGGTCCAGTTAAAGACAATAGAGGTCTACCGTTACGGTCTGTCCGGGTTCCAAGAGCTTCAAACGGTCCAGTTAATGACAATAGATGTCTACTGTTACGGTCTGTCCGGGTTCCAAGAGCTTCAAACGGTCCAGTTAATGACCATAGATGTCTACCGTTACGGTCTGTCCGGGTTCCAAGAGCTTCAAACGGTCCAGTTAATGACAATAGAGGTCTACCGTTACGATCTGTCCGGGTTCCAAGAGCTTCAAACGGTCCAGTTAATGACAATAGAGGTCTACCGTGACGGTCTGCCCGGGTTCCAAGAGCTTCAAACGGTCCAGTTAATGACAATAGAGGTCTACCATTACGGTCTGTCCGGGTTCCAAGAGCTTCAAACGGTCCAGTTAATGACAAAAGAGGTCTACCGTTACGTTACGGTCTGTCCGGGTTCCAAGAGCTTCAAACGGTCCAGTTAATGACAAAAGAGGTCTACCGTTACGGTCTGTCCGGGTTCCAAGAGCTTCAAACGGTCCAGTTAATGACAATAGAGGTCTACCGTGACGGTCTGTCCGGGTTCCAAGAGCTTCAAACGGTCCAGTTAATGACAATAGATGTCTACTGTTACGGTCTGTCCGGGTTCCAAGAGCTTCAAACGGTCCAGTTAATGACCATAGATGTCTACCGTTACGGTCTGTCCGGGTTCCAAGAGCTTCAAACGGTCCAGTTAATGACAATAGAGGTCTACCGTTACGATCTGTCCGGCTTCCAAGAGCTTCAAACGGTCCAGTTAAAGACAATAGAGGTCTACCGTTACGGTCTGTCCGGGTTCCAAGAGCTTCAAACGGTCCAGTTAATGACAATAGAGGTCTACCGTTACGGTCTGTCCGGGTTCCAAGAGCTTCAAACGGTTCAGTTAATGACAATAGAGGTCTACCGTTACGGTCTGTCCGGGTTCCAAGAGCTTCAAACGGTCCAGTTAATGACAATAGACGTCTACCGTTACGGTCTGTCCGGCTTCCAAGAGCTTCAAACGGTCCACTTAATGACAATAGAGGTCTACCGTTACGGTCTGTCCGGGTTCCAAGAGCTTCAAACGGTCCAGTTAATGACAATAGAGGTCTACCGTTACGGTCTGTCCGGGTTCTAAGAGCTCAAAATGAGCTGTGCCAGCGGTAGTCCACCAAACACAGAACAAAACCTTTTTGGGGAGTAGGCCTGGTTTTGGCGTAGGAACTGCTGTCTGACCTGGAGAAAGCCACTGGTTTTTGCGTTTGTTGTTCACGTAAAGAATCCACGTTTCATCTCCAGTGACAATTTGATGAAGAAATGGGTCCTTTTCCTGTCGGCTGAGCAAAGAGTGGCAGATGGTGGAACGCTGGGCTTTGTTGGCAGGTAAAAGTTGGTGTGGGACCCAAACTCCTTGTCTATAGACCTTCCCTATCTGTTTGAGATGCTCTTGAGCAGTAGACCATGATGCATTAAGTTGCTGGGATAATTCATCAATGGTTGGACGAGCATCTGCCTCAACGGCTGCACGCAGTAGATCATTGTCCAGCTCCATGGGTTTTCCAGCAAGAGGGGCATCGTAGAGGTCAAAATTGCCCGATCGGAATTGGGCGTACAACGCTGGCACTTGCGGACGCATTTAACGCATTTGGATGAACAGCGCAAATGTTTTTAATCGGCACAGTTGCATTGTTCCCCTTGTAAAACTCTTACATACAATGACGAACATGGCTCTTCTCGGGTTTTATGTCACTCATTTTGTTCTGCATGGAAGACAAAAACACCTACATACGTTAAAGACGAATAGTGCATTTACTTGTACGTACTCTTACTTTAAGTTCAACGTTCACAACTGCTCCCCAAACTTACCCCCCCTCCTCCCAAAAACGACATTACTTTTCGGTTCCCCCAATAATTTTGATATATCTACATCACTGTCGAGGGGTATTCATATCACTTTTGAGAATACACACATTAGTTATGGGAGAATATGCAGATCATGGACAACTGCACACTTCATCCGCATACACTGTAAAAAATAAGTGGTGTGGATTCACGGAAAATTTCTGAAAATAGCGTGTATCAAAGTTACCGGTAGGAGTCCGCTCTTTAACGAAATTTCCGTTTTTAATAGTGTCTGTTTACTCTAACTTCAGTATTTCGACAGATTTTCTGTAATTAGTAATTTCATTTTCTTCGGAAAATTTCGTTTCGGGGTTTTCCGTATTTATTTACATAGAAATTTCGCAGAATCTTCGATTTTGACTTTTTCAAGACTGTTATTACCGATTCTTCTTCTTCCCTCTCTTACGAAGTTAATGAATCCTTTCCCCACGGGTGGGTTTCGAATCGGGTGCGTCTTCAACGGCAGCCGTGCGTGCTACCATTGAGCCAGAAAGACCCCGCTACGCACAATAAGGTAGAACTCGTATCTCGAGATGATGAAATGTTTTTTGCTATTAATGCGGGTGAATAAGTCATTATATTGGAGCTATTTTTTGTGGAATAGGTTTGTAATAATTGTATTTTTTCTATAGAAAGATGTATTACAAACTACGTATTTATTTTCATTGTGATTTTTCGAAGCATAGAGTGTTTTGGAACTTGAGATCTTTCTAAACTGACAATGACCTTCAATTATCTTTAAGAAAAGCTGAAATGTACTGATTTACAGTATTATTTTGCTAAACTCCTAAATACAAAATTTACTCTGGATACCTATAACTGCTTTTGTCTTAATGAGTCCACAGGCTGATACGACACTATACTGTACAATCACCTGTACAATAATTTAAGTACTAAGTTTATAACGATAACACTGTACAACAGCTGGTGCACAAAATGGAAGAGTGGGAAAGGAATATCCGATGCCATAATAACCAAAATTTATGCTGTATATTAGGGATATGCAAAAGTTTCAGCAGTCCCCACAAGTGGGCGCTGTATGGGTCTGACCGGCCGGCGACCCGTGCTGTCAGTTCGTATATGAAGCCAAGCATGGCGGCCGATAAAGTTCTTTTGCGGCGCTGTTTGCTATTTATGTTTAATTTAGGGAAAAGTGCGAGTGAAGGTTCAAAATGCCAGGCATATGGCGAAAGACAAGTCGAGAATGGTTTGCCAGGTTTAAGAAAGGTGATCTAAGCTTGGAAGACAAACAGGTAAACCGCAGGAACTCGCAAACGAGGAGCTGGAATCGCTGTTGCAAGAGGATGCCCCAAAATTGACCACGCAACTGGCAAAAAATTTGAAATTGGCTCAGTCGACGTTGGTACGACGTCTACAGGCTTTGGGGAATATCCAGAAGATTGGTAAGTGGCTTCTGCATACTTTAACGGAGCGTAATATTGGTCAACGATTGGGCATCTGCATGTTGTTGCTGAAGAGGTTTCAAGGGAAGAATTTCTTGTGGATGGTTGTCACCGAGGATGGAAAATGGGTGTATTGCGACTACCCCGTACGCAAGCAACCCAGGGTCGACCCAGACAAGCCATCAACATCCACTGCAAAACAGGATGGAAAAGGTGCTGTTGTGTGTTTGGTAGGATATGCATGGAGTGCTGTACTGCGAACGGCTGAAACCGGGCGAAACAATCACTGCACAACGATATAGCGATCAGTTGATGAAACTGAACGCCGCAATCAAGCAAAAACGCCCATGGACAGGTAAAGGACGCCGTCCAGTCATTTTGTTACACGATAATCCCAGACCACATGTCGGTGCAAACACGACATCAACTCTTGAACAGTTACTCTGGGAGGTTTTACCTCACCCGTCTTACTCCCCGGACATTCCGCCCTCAGACTTTCACCTGTTTTACTCTATGCAACATTCCCTAGCACACCAGCTGTTCACCACAGTTCCAGAGGTGGAAAATTCCGTCACTGCGTTCTTCAGCTCAAAACCCGAGTCCTTCTATCACAGGGGCATTCATTTGTTGCCTGAAAAATGGCAAAAGGTCATTGATGCTAACGGCCAATATTTCGTTGAATAAATGTGTACTTGTTTCTTGATTGTTCCTGTCTCCTTTCTCCTTAAAACGGCGGAAACTTTTGCATACCTTTAATACTATCCACAATATCCGATCTCGCTGCAGAACTTTAAAATCAGATCCTTTGACAGACGACTGAAATTTAATAGTTAACCAAACCTCAAGTATTCCAGCAAATTGCCCCTATTGCTAGAAATTTTCTGTCATGCGCATACGGAAAAAGCGAGAGCGGAGCTTTTCCGTTAATATGCGAAAGGAATACCACAAAAGTTTTCAGAAACCAAATTTTTCAAAGAAGCTTTTTCAAAGAATTTTTCATCTGGTACAGCAGCAACGTTTTGAGCGGAATTTGATGCTACATTCAATCACGAGTGGAAAGATTCCCGGCCCTGTCTGGTCGTCCTAGTCAGCGCTTGGTCCTGCTTGATGTATATTGATAAATAATGAAGACGTCCCATAACAATGAATGAATTAAACTCGATTTACCTACCAATCTTTCGATGTTTTTTCTATTATTTGTTTTATTAATTATGAAAAGCTTTTACAGGATTAATCAGAACCTTGAATTTCTTTTAAATAATTAAATAAAATTTAATTCATATCCAACATATAAATTAAAACAATTTATATGTTTTAAACGCCAAGTAAGAGGTTAGATTAAGAAATACAGAGCGCTAATAAGTTTTTTAAGAGCGAACACGGGCTTTGCAATTTTGAAAATCGAATACGTTATACGGATTGCTACAAATAATTAATAGTAAATATGGATTAAAGGAGTTCATAAAACATGTTTCGACAAAACTACTTCGTGAAATTTCTTTTAGAGACTTCCAAACCTTTTAAAAGTGAGTGGGGAAAATTCAAAAGAGTTTGTATCATTTCAAAATAATTTAAGAAAAGCTTTTTCAGCGTTAAAATATCCTTGTTTCAATAATAAAATTAGACCACCGATAAAAAAAAATATTATTAAACATTATACTAAAGAAAAATTATATTCTTTATCCCGATCTAGAATAGAGTTCATACAACTATTTGTCACAATGATCATGAATGTCTGTTAAACGATGTCTACCGTTGCTATTAAGAAAGATGATAATACTGCGTATCCAAATTGTTAAACGAATTCATCGAAAAAAAGTATTATTTCGATAAATATCACCTGTAACAGGTTTATGGTCGGCACTGCTGCGATGACACCCAGTACCTATCTGCACATTTCTATTTGGAGGAGCAGAAAACTTTGGGCACCACTCGGTTCATGTACATTGGTAGCTTAAAGGGTTAAGGCATTTGAGGAACGGAATATCATCAGGAAACTTAGCTGAATCTATGGCTTATAAGGATTGCAACTCTAGCTGCAGAAACACTAGACCTACGCTCGTTAAGATGTACGTTTATATTTTGGTAGTGCATTGTAACAGGGCTGTTCACTGAGTTCGTTTCAGTGTTCTGTCTCGAGGGTTCGTCATATCTTCGCTTGTAAAGAATCTCGAAGTTCCAGGGTTTTACCTGTATTTCACTCCAATGATAAAACAATTAAATAAAATACCAGCTGAAATTAAGAGTCGTTCTTTTGCAGTAAAGAACAGGTTTATTCAGTAAATTTCGGGATGGGGTCTGCAAAGCTTTGTCCTTCTTTCTTTATCATACTTTGCATTATTAACTGAGGATCAGTTTTTGCTAATTATTCTATTGGGATCCTTTCTCAGTAATCAACTCGTTGCTAAGTTTTCGTCTCCAAATTTGATTTCTGCTCGGTCTCATTTCTCGGCATCAGACATTCTAAATCCCTATTTTCCCTCGTTTCCCTTCTTTGTTCTTAGAGAGCAAATTAAGACACTCTACCTGGCACGGAGATATCTTACCACCATCCTCTCTCTTTTCAAACGCCAGATAAAGCCCCCCCCCCTGTTTTTTGTCCTTCCCAAAAAATGCGCGAGATACTTTTATTGCTTTCTCTCTCGGACACTTGGTCAGTCTGATGCCAGCCCTACATTCTCACTCACCTCGTTAACGCCGAACGTCGCGTGCATTTTCTGAAGCTGACCCTGAAAATGCAAATGAACTAACTGTCCATCGACTCACAGTAAAAACTGCATCCATTAAACTGAAGATGTGAGAATTACTTGATACCCTCCTACAAAGATCATTGTCCACTTACCCCTTCGCAGAGAAATAAAGTCATAAATCGAGCTCTGCGATTCCCTCGGATCGGACAGTAATAGCGTTAAGAATGCGCCTTATTAGCGTAGCTGGCATATATCTGGTGAGAAAGAGAACCGTCTCCAAGTACGCAATAATGAAAAAGGGAGATGATTTTAACTTAAAACATTCAAAATGCTCTTTAGATTTTACCGTTGTTATAAGCTTATAAATCTATGATTCCCTCATTACGGCATTGCACACATGCTTTGTGAGGGTTACAATGCCAGTCTATTTGTGGTCGGTAGATTTGCAATAAATCAGGTACAGGGAGTTGCAAGGAACAGTGGCCAATGGGCGAATATGGATATTTTTTATTGATCGTTGCACCAATCAAAACGCTCAAAGGATTAGAGCATTCATTCATTCAAGCTTTCCAGATGGTCCAGGACTTGGTCTGATATCATAACTCCCGTGGTGTTAACCAATCAAAACGCTCAAAGGATTAGAGCATTCATAATTGCACCAATCAAAACGCTCAAAGGACTAGAGCATTCATAATTGCACCAATCAAGACGCTCAAAGGATTAGAGCATTCATACATTCGAGCTTTTGGGCCGCGGGTGGCCTAGTGGGTAACTTTCGTGACTGCCACGGAAAGAACCCCAGGTTCGATCCCAGGCAGGTAAGAACGTTCGATCCACTAAATATCCGCCGTGCGTCGGATGGGCACGTTAAGCTGTCGGACCCCGGGTACTGGCCCCCGGTAATAAATAAGAGCGTCTTCCTCCCCCTTTCTACTTCGCTTCCATGTCACTTTCCTATCGGGCACTCTAGCCCAAATCTCCTAGCTTCCTATTTCTAAGGGTTGTTTAAGACCTGGGGTCAGACACTCCCTTCCTAAAATCCTCTACATATGATCATCATCATTCAAGCTTTCCAGATGGTCCAGGACTTGATCTGATATCATAACTCCTGTGGTGTTAACCAATCAAAACTCAAAGGACTAGTGCATTCATAATTGCACCAATGAAAACGCTCAAAGGATTAGAGCATTCATTCGTTCAAGCTTTCCAGATGGTCCCGGTCCAGGACTTAGTCTGATATAACTCCTGTGGTGTTAATTCCAGATCAGATCATATGAAAACAGTTTTAGGAAGGGAGTGTTTGACCCCAATTCTTAAATCACACTTAGAAGTAGGAAAGTTGGGCTACAGTGGCCGACAGAAAACACGGAAGCGAGGTAGAAAGGGGGAGGAAGACACCCTTATTTATAACCGGCAGGCCAGTACCCGGGGTGCGATAGCTTAACGTACCCATCCGACGCACGGCGGATAATTCGTGGTTCGAACGTTCGTACCTGCGTGGAATCGAACCTGAGATCTCTCCATAACAGTCACGAATGTTGACCACTAGGCCTTCCGCGGCCCCTGGTGTTAATTTCAAATATTGTGTACTATGACGTAGTAAATTTCTCCATCATTTTTATGCCAGGGGCGGGATTCAAACCTACAACTCTCGGCTCTGGAGCTCCGAGTGCTACCCCCCCCCCCCCGAAAGAGGGGGCTGGACCATGTGTCGCTGTAGGCTGTCATCCCATGAAGAACGTGCATTTGAGAAATGTCAGACAATTTGGTGTGTGGAACGTAACATCACACACATTTATTTTTTCGAAGCACTGAAGAAGGGATTCTCATTTTGTCCTGTTTCGGGGTATGGAAAGAGCATCACACCATTGCGAGAAACTTAACGGCCAGATCATCCTTGAAGTTCGGGCACTAATATGACAAAGTAAATTTCTCCATCATTTTTATGCCAGGTTGCGGATTCCAATCCGCAACTCTCGGCTCCGGAGCTCCGAGTGCTGTCCACTATACTACACTGGCATGTGCTCTCACTGCTATCCGCCTTTATCTCATGTGCGTCCTGCGGGGTAGGCACGTCACAGTACGTTACATAAAGCTTTCAGATATGTACATTGTTGCATATACTTACAGTATATAACTGATTGTTAAAGTTTTCCTTAATGTGAAAGGTAATTAAGCTCTATTTTCCCTTGCGTTGGTTAGGTTAGAAGACAAGGCATCTAGGCTGTCCTTTTCATTAGGTTTGCAGGGTGTACAGGGTACTGATAAATTCTTCCTTGACCCAACAAAATGGTTGACATGTTGACCAAAGAGCAAATTGCTGTCCTAAACGCAGCTTTCCTGGTCTTCGACACAAACGGAGATGGAAAAATCACTCGAGATGAATTGGGAAATGTATTGAAAGCTCTTGGAATGAATCCCACTGATGAGGATTTACAGACCGTGATTGACGAAATCGATTGTGACGGAAATGGGACCATTGAATTCCCCGAATTCATGCAGATGATGACCAGCAAAATGAAATATGCAGCCAACGAAGATGATGTACGGGATGCATTTAAACTGTTTGACAGAAATGGCGACGGTTTCATCACTGCGTCGGATCTGTATCTTGTGATGAACGCCATTGGAGAGAGGATGACCCCGGAAGAATTGGAGGCGATGATTAAGGAGGCTGACAAGGACGGTGACGGAAGAGTCAGCTTCGAAGAATTTGTGGAACTCATGAAATCAACTGACACATTTTAGTAAATAGACGAAACGAAACCGGATCTTTGCTTTCTTTCAAAATTCAATACGAAGAACTGGTTCCAACACTCGTTTATAATTTCAGGAGAGAAATACTGACGAGAACTGGGGCAAAATTTTTGCAGCTCGATTCTTCATTCGCGAATAACAGTATTCGTAAAGTTGAATTACATTCTTCAAGGAAACGCAAAAGTGTATCAGTTTTTCAAGCACCTCACTGATATAGAGTTTAGGGAACCGAATTTCTATTGCCAAACAATAAAAAATCCTTGGAAATAAGTAAAACCATAGCATGTTCACATCTTTCGAAAAAAAAAGGAATGAAAGAAGTGGTTGATAAATAATTGTTGTTTTTGTTCGTGGGTTTAACGACCGCCGTGAGGAACTCAATGGGCTGTTTGCCGTCCCTAATTTAGGGCCCCCGCTTGCAGGAAAGGGAGAGACCCAGTGCCGAAGAAGACGAGCACACAATTCATGCCTTACTCTGAATTCGAAACCGGGCACATCTCGAAAGAAAGGTTAGAGGCCGGCACATTGTCGATGATAGCTCCCTCAGTTTCAGAACGACGTTGGCTTCCAGAATTAAATGATTTAAAGCTCCGATATTTCTGTTTTAAAGATGTTAAAAGATTTCATGTTTTTTAAGTGTTGAAGATGGGGTGACGGAAAATGTAGTTTCTTGTTGTATTCCAATTGATGTACTTAAAATTAGTTGAGTGTTCGTTTATTTTACATCTTAAGACGATTTCAGATGTCACTGCCAGATGATATTCTTTTGTGCGAATGGCTAAATTTCAGCGCGTTTGAATAGTACAAGTTTTAAAGACTCGCGCAAAAACAAATATGTACAGCATTTCTCTCTCACTCTCTCTCTCTCTCTCTTTCTGTCTTTTTTTTATTTTTTTTGAAATATGGTATTGGAGATGTTAGCAAAAGGAAGAACACTATGGGTTTCGGACGGACTTTCAAAAATAATTTTGCCTTTCGTAAATATTAGAATGTTTATTACGGAAAATTTTGAATTCTGACATTCCCTGTTTATTTGTCGATATGATTTCTTTTGTTTCGATGTCTGTCGTTATCATAATGCACGACTCATATGAATTTAAAGTCTCCTTTAACGGTGTAAATACCTACAAACACTCAATAATTACCAAGAGTTTGCGTTCCTCTAAGAGGTTTCGTCTGGGCAAGATTATCAGATAGAAGTGCAAAAACTGGGCAAATATTGAGTGCTTGTATTTTTCTTCTAGAAAATCCAAGGCCATGACATTAGAGAAATGAGTTCCTCCGTTTATGCCCCGTACGGGGACAACTGGTTTTCCAGTTATTTCGGGAGTAGCGCCCCCAAGGCCCGAGCTGACCTTGTGACGGCTCATCTTGTCATTTCTTCTTGGTACGATAATATCACCGCAGGGACAGTTGCTCATCCAGCTGATGGGGAGTGGCGATCCCACGGCCTGAGCCAACATATAATGTATGATGTTTTCCCAATTTTAAGCCTTTCGTTGTTACCATGACACGCGCCAGCCCAAATTGTTGGTTGCTAAGGTTGTGACTATGCGCCAACGTCGGAGTTTGGTTTCTCGTTCCTTTTCCTTTATTCCCCATTTTACGTTTCTCTCTTTATTTTCCGCGCTGGTTAGCTACACCTACCTGCACGTTTGCCGTGTGCGATGATCCGTACGGTAGAAAAGGGGTTGCTGGAGGCTGAGGTTGGTGGAGGCCGGGTGTTGTTGTCGCTAGCTACCGACACTCCTCTTTCCCCCTGCTTCACCCTAAACGGGCGGCTGGGAACTAACCCACTCCTAGTCAATGAAGTCAGTGGCCGAGTGGAGTCCTGTCTTCTAACCGCTTGTCGTTGCGTTCGTCAAGGTGAGTCTGCGGATAGTGTGAACATGCCAAAGGGGTGTTACCAAAACACGGGAAAGTTGCGGTTCTCGCTGAGCGCATGGCCGCCCTGTCAACTTCTATATCCGCTACTTAACCCTAAAGCCGTGTCTTGCGTCTATCTGGGCTTGCGGACCTGAGGCTCTCCTTCGTTGGGCTCGGTGGTGGGCAGGGAATTCGGCGGATAGAACTTCTCTATTTCTTTATGGCTTCTAAGGATGTTTCCCATGGTGCGACAACGAAGCGTTCAATGTAGGACGGGACCATTTCTTCCACTATGAAACTTGTGTCTGACACTTATAATGCTCTGTTTCTCTTGATACATTCTATCGATCCTTCACAACCTTTGAGTGCCAAGAGCCCCTTCTGGATCAATAAAACTCTTCAGGCAGTTGATGGTTCTCCGAGAAATGTCAACAAGCTCCCTTCAGGGGATCTTCTTGTCGAAATATCTCATTCCAGACATAGTGCCACCCTGCTTACCATGACCGCTGTGTTGGGTATCCCGGTTGAAGTGACACCGCACGGGTACTTGAATTCCTCTCGCGGCGTGGTCACCTCCCACGACTTCACTGAATGCAGCGATGAGGAGCTGCTTGAGGAACTAGGAAGCCAACATGTCACTGGGGTTCGACGGATTCATTTTAGGCGAGATGGGAAACTTGTTCCCTCTCGCAATATCATCTTGACTATAGGCACCACAACCCTACCGACTTCCATCAAGGCAGGGTACTTACGTCTTGACGTTCACCCCTATATACCCAATCCTCTGAGGTGTTTCGAATGCCGGCGTTACGGACACTCCCAGCAGTTGTGTCGTGACGTGGCTGGGTGTGGTCGTTGGAATTCTGAGGATCATCCTTTGCTGCAATGCGCGGTGGCTTCTGACAGCTGCATCAATAGTGAAGGTTCCCACTCTACTGCTTCTAAGCAATGTCCAAAGTGGATGGAGGAGCAGGCTATTCGACGCCTGAAGACCGTTAAACATCTCTCTTATCAAAAGGCCAGGCGGTGGATCACCCCTGGCACACCAGGTCGGCGATCTTGTGCTTCAGTTGTGGTCCAGACTGAGGTTCACATACCAGCGCGGTGTCCCTACGATTTAGAGGACATCGTTGCTGCTGGACTAGAGGCTCTCCAGTTTCGCCGTAAAGCTCCCAGAGCGACACCCACCTCGTCGCCGAGAATATCAACAACCTATCACGGGCACTCAGGCTGCGGGCACTGCAAAGCAGACGCCAGAGATGCAAAAACAAAGCTAATCCTCTCCGAAATCTGTAACTAAAAATCAGTGTCGGGAGATTCCTCCCAAGAATCCAGGGACCAAACACCGTCCCATATACCCACCAGGCAAATCACCTCCACGTCTCGTCACTGATGATATTCCAGAGGAATTCGTGGACTCTGAAACCTATTAGGCTAGGCGTCCCAGTCTTTGCCACTTTTCCTCATCTTTTCTCCTTTCCTTTTTTCATTATTGCTTCCATCATCCAGTGGAATTGCCGAGGCCTCCGACCAAGAATTAATTATTTGAACGGCTTGCTGTCTTCGCACGCACCAGTGTGCGTGTGTCTCCAAGAGACAGAACTCTGCACAACGGGCATTCTTTCGCTGCGCAGGCATTCTCTTTTTGGCAAAGACCAGGAGGAAGAGGTTATCGCGTGCGGCGGTGAGTCCGTTCTTGTTCCTCATGGTGTTCCTGTCATTGCAGTCCTTGTGCGTACGCCTCTGCAGGCGGTGGCAGCGAGACTTTCTGTGAACATTCGGATCACAGTCTGTTCCATCTACTTACCACCAGATGAAGCTGTAAGCCTTTCCAACTTGGAGGATTTAGCTGACCAGCTGCCGTCTCCTTTTTCCTGTTAGGTGATTTTAATGCACACAATCCGTTGTGGGGTGACAACAGTCGAGACTCAAAGGCCGTGTTGTCGAGGCCCTCCTGTCCAACACGTCACTCTGTCTCCATAACATGGGGATAACAACCTACTTCCATGAACCAACCCGTTCGTATTCAGCCATTGATCTGTCGCTGAGTTCACCATCCTTATGGCCTGACTGGTCCTGGAGCGTGTCTGGTGATCTCCTTGGCAGTGATCTATTTCCAGTCTTCCTTCGACTAGCAGGTGCCGGATACGGCCATCCCACCCGTCCCGCTAGATGGGATATAGATCGAGCCAAGTGGGACGTATTCACTGCTTCGGAGACCATTACTCCTACAATGGTTAGCTAGGGTACGATCAATGGTGCTGTTGCAGCGGCAACGGATTGTATTGTGCAAGCGGTAGAACTCTCCATTCCGCAGACGTCGACTAATCTCCCACGTTGTCCGAAGCCTTGGTGGAATTTCGACCGCAAGGCAGCACGTCAGGTTCAGCATAAGGCTTGGGGTTGGTTTCGTCGCTTTCCCACCGACGCTAACCTCGTTGCTTTCAAGAAAGCCAAGAATTATGCGCGCCTGGTCCGTCGTCTTCATAAACGGGAGTCCTGAATCCAGTATGTTTTCGCGATCAACACCTCTACCAGCTCTAAGATCCTTTGGGACAGGATTCACAAGGTTCGGGGAAAGTACCCATTTGGGGAGATTTCTATTCTCGAGAGTAATTGACGAACGGTTACTGACGCTCAGAGAATTGCTGGCACTGCATTTTCTTCAGTGTCCAGCAGCAGCAATTATCCTTCTTCGTTCCAGCAGCTTCAGATGCAGCTTGAGAGGAAAAGAATATCCCGACAACTATTGTCATACCTGTTCTCAAACCTGGTAAAGATCCCACAAACCCGTTGAACTACCGTCCCATCGCTATGACGAGCTGCCTTTGCAAAGTGCTAGAACGCAACATCAATTTTCGTTTGGTGTTTTACTTGAAAACTCATCACATTTTATCACCTCATCAGAGCGGTTTCCGTCGATTTCGCTCCACCACTGATCATTATCTTCGCCTTGAAACATCTGTCAGGGTGACATTTGTCCGGCGTCAGCACAGGGTCTCCGTGTTCTTCGACATGGAAAAAGCTTACGATCGGACGGGGAGATACGACATTCTCCGTGATCTGCTCGACTGCGGATTGCGGTTAAACTTACCTACTTTCATTGCCGCTTTTCTCCAGAACCGGATATTCCATGTGCGCGTTAAACCAACCCCTCTGCGTGCGTTCACAGGAGCAGGGTGTCTCTCAAGGCTCCATTTTATCAGTCACTCTTTTCATTCTTCGTGTTAATCACATTTTCACATTACTTCTTCCGATATTTCGTGGATCGATGTATGTGGATGATCTTCAGATTCCGTGTGATTCCGTCAACATACGTACAATTAAGAGGTAATTGCAGTCGGCCAATACTAAAATACAGGGGTTGTCCAAAATATGGAAACACCTTGAAGCAATAGGTGTTACGCACCTAATATGGTGTGGGAGCACCTTTGGCATTTAAAACTGCTTGGAATGGACACATACAAGTCCTGGATGGTGGTAAGTAATATGTTGTATCATTCTTCCCGAAGAAACTGCTTCAATTCCTTGAGAGACGCCGGAGGAAGAAAACGGGATCGCTCTCTGTTCTCCAACACAGACCACAGGGGCTCAATGACGTTTAAGTCCGGTGATTGTGCAGACCAGGCAAGGTGTGTAACTTCATTCTCATGTTCCTCAAACCATGATTGAATAGTTCGACTTCTGTGAATCGGCGCATCATCATCTTGAAAAGTGCAATCCCCTGACGGAAACAATGTCTGCGTCATTGAATGCACATTCTCGGCCAAAAGCGTGACATAGTCACCGCTAGTGATCCGTCCGTGTAAGGGGATAATGGGACTTGCTGCAAATCACGAGATCATGGCCCAAACCATTACGGAACCGTCCCCATGTTTCACTGTAGGAAGCTGACAGTCTGGGATGTAGGCTTCTGCAGGGGTTCTCCACACGTAAACCAGTTCTGTGGTGCGGAATAGTGACAAACTTGATTCATCGGTAAACAAGACATGTTTCCATTGATCCGCAGTCCACGTTTTATGTTCCTGGCGCCACTGTAGTCTCCGTTTCATATTCATCTGTGATACCAGGGATTTTTCAATCGCAGCTCTGCCGTAAATATTGTGCTTATGCAATTCCCTTCGCACTGTATGGGTCGACACTGGGTTTTAGAGATGTGCATTAAGCTCATTAGTCACTTTCATCGCCGTGATCTTCCTTCTTGAGGTCACAATCCTTTTTAATGTCCTCCTTGTCTCGCAGTGAGTTTGGTTTTCCTTCCACAGTTGTGTCTCGCAGATGATGTTGTGCCCTGAACATTGTATGCTGTCATGACCTTCGACACGGTACCTCTCGATACCCCCAATACTTGTACCACTGTGGTTACCGACGCACCAACCAGACGGGCTCCTACAAGCTGCCCTCTTTGAAACTCCGACAGGTCACTCATTGTGACTTCACCTGGAACGAAATTATGCAAACACCGATTTACAATGCAATCACACAGACCCTTGAGACTGTAAGCAACACTTTTCTACAAACAAATTGTAGCTACATGTTCGTTTTACTTAAAAAGCAACACATACCAAAATCACTGTTTTCAGCGAGGTGTTTCCATTATTTCGGACAACCCCTGTATCTTCCTGGGCTTTACGTAATGGTTTGACCTTCTCGACACAAAAAACCGTTTGGGTGCATTTTTGTAGCAAACGGGGTCTTCACGCAGACCCTCATCTCCGTCTGAGGTCCTCTACCATCCCTGTGGTGTCAGAAGTCAAGTTCCTACGATTGGCCTTTGACCGCGCACTCACCTTCCGTCCTCACATTCAGTCCTTGAAGGTGAAGTGCACGAATTCCTTAGGTATCTTTAAGGTCCTCTCGCGAACATTTTGGGGAGCTGAAAGGTGCTCAATGCTTCGCATTTATCAATCTCTTGTCCGACCAAGGTTGGGCTACGGATGTGCAACGTACGATTCTGCACGGGCTTCTGTATCAAGACTCCTTGATCCGGTTCATAACCACGTCTGTGCACGGGCGCTTTTCGTACTTCTCCCGTGTATGGCCTGTATACCGAGTCGCATGAACCGCCGTTGTGCTTCCGTCGTCAGTAACTGTCTCTCCAGTTTTATACCAAGCTGAAATCTCTACCTGATCATTCACTGCATGATTCCGTCTTCAACCCGTAATAAGTCCGCTTGTTTTCCAACCGCCCTTCTTGTATTCCAACTTTCGGGATTCTGGTGTTGGACATGGTGCGCGATGCTGGCCTCTACTTATTGACGATTGGTGTGATCATAGCTTTTCATGATCCTCTATGGCGGTCGCCTCAGGTTATGGCCGAGATCTATCTATTTCTGTGTGGCGTAAGTCCTTCACGCATGCGCTCGTTTACCAACAGCTCTTTGCCGAGCTCCTCTTGCTCCACCCCGATTTCGTGCCTGTCTTCACCGATGGCTCGAAATGCGGTGATGTTGTGGGATCTGTCTTTGCTTGTATTGATGAAACGTATGCTGAGAGGATTCCACCGGCAGCGATCACCGGTGGTCGCTCTCATCGTCGATCCATGCTTTGCAGTGACTCCTAGTCTGTCATCCGAGTTTTATCTTCTCCTGAGGGCATTGATTCTCCAGTCACCAGAGATGTTCGTCGTCTCCTGCGGACTTTGACTGGTGCTGGATTCCTGGTCAGATTCTGTTGGGTTCCTGACCATGTTGGAATACGGGATAACGAGCTGCCTGATGCCTCTGCCAGGTTCGTCGCCTCCATGCCTATCACTCGATTGCCGCTGTTTTTTCGAGATTTTCGTCATTGCATCCGTGCATTCGTCTTGGCTGAATGGCAGACCCTCTGGTCTCAGCAAAGCAGGAACAAACCTCTCTCCATCATACCACAGATAGACCTAGGGCAATCTAGTTTGCGGAGGAATCGTCGTGAGTAAGTAGTCTTTGCGCGTCTCCGCATTGGGCACTGTCGTTTTACCCACCGCTTTTTGCTGTATGGTGACACTTCCCCAATGTGCGAGACGTGCAACTATCGTCTCACTGCGGTTCATGTTCTGTGTACTTGTGTTCGTTCCTGTGATAATCGCTTTCTTCATTTTCATTCGCATTTGTTGGGCAACGGCGCGGTTTCGCTTCAGGCGTTATTGGTGACCAATGCGATAAAAACGCTGTCTTTTCGTTTTTTAAATATATTGACTTTTTTAACCTTGTCTAGATTTACTGTTTTTTTCCTCATTCTCATTTTTCTGATTTACCACATCAGCCTGCGTTTTAAGCTATTTAATTCAACGATCTTTTGCTCGGCACTCTTTAGCCAAATATGGCTCTTGCGCCGTACAAATCTACCAGCCAACCAACCTCCGTTTATGATATCACTCTCATGTTACGCCGACTGATACGTCGGTGTCGTGCTTGACGTCAGACACGATACCATTCGAAACAAATTGGAAGCTTTGGTTTCTGTGTGACGCTGCTTAAAGAGGGAACTCATTTCTCTAATGTCATGGCCTTGTATTTTCTAGACAGCTTTTAGTTACCCCATTGAAGTTGTGACGTATATTCTAAATTAACTTTCCTTTTTAGTTTCTTTCCCAATGTAAATCTTGAGTTTGTTTTCAGTTATACTTCACACTTAACGTGATGTCTTCTCTCTCAAACGAATACTGTTGGCAGCACAATTGAGGTTGAATGAACGTGACGTATGCCTGTTATGAGATAAGAACCAGAGATATAAACTACTAGACAACAGTTGCTCGTGTGGAGTGTGGAGTCTTAAATGTGGTTGATACTGATTTGTTATGTAAATTGTGAAGTGCTATGATGTATTAGTTAAAGCATCTGGAATTAAGCCGATTTCCGTAAGTTTGACTTTGTTTTAAATTTTTCGTCTGGCCGTTAAGGTTTAATTTAGGAACTATTTCATCGTACGGTTATGTTTTTAAAATAACGTAACGACTAGCTGATGACCATTATCCTGTACCGTCCAAATGCGGACTCCACAGGGTTAGGAGAACTCTCTCAATAGATTTTTGGTGACGGCGTTGCGAGTAATCCTGCCTGGATCCGACATTCCTCCATCCGGACAGGATCGGTCCGTGGACCTGCAGTGCGCTGCTGCCCCCGGTTGCCGGCACTTCCCACCTCTCCTTCATGACCCGGGTGTGCGTGCCATTTGGGCAGGGGCTAGAAATTTTTTCTCTACCCCTGACTGGGAGAATAATTGCTGGCGCTAACTGTTTGGGGCATCTGCCCTTTATTCAGAAACACAGGTTACATGCATGATTATTTACACTAAAATAACGTAAGAAGAGCTACTAAGAATCAGTACGAAAAGGCTTTACGTTATAATGGCGCCCGAACATCCCGGATGACCAAGCCGTTAAAGATCTCGCAATGGTGTAATGTTCTTTCCACACCGCGAGATAGGAAAAATAAGAGAATCCCTTCTTCAGAGCTTCGAAAAATAAATGTGTGTGATGTTGCATTCCACACACCAGATTGACTGGGAGTTCTCAAGTGCACGTTCTTCAGCGGATGGCTGCCTGCAACGATACATGGTTACGGCTGACCCGTGGGCCATGCCCCGGCACTCTTTCGGGGAAGGGGGCGGGGAGTGAGATGTGACGTGCCTGCCCCGCAGGACGCACACGACATAAAGGCAGATAGCAGCAAGAACGAACGTCCGCGTAGCTCAGTTGGTAGAGTGACTTGTTCCAGAATAAGTGGACTCGGGTTCGATCCCCGATGTGGATCAAAAATGACGGAGAAATTTACTTCGTTATAAAGTACATTTCAAACTGATATGAGTTGTGCCATATGAGAAGTGACAAAAGTCATGGATTACATACCTAATATCGTGTATGATCTCTTCTAGCCAACTCGACGTGGCATCGATTCCACAAGTGGCCGGAAGCCTTCTGGAGAAATGTTGAGCTATGCCATCTGAACAGCCGCCCACAGTTCCCCGGTATTTGTAGGTGCAGGATCTTGGGTGCGAATGGACCTTTCCACCACGTCCCATAAGTTCTCTCTATGTGGTTCACGTCGGGCGAACGTGGTGGCCACAGCATCAGTCGGAACTGTCCAGAATGCTCCTCGAACCAATGCTTGGATAACTTGGGTACGATGACATGGTGCTTTGTCTGCCTGGAAAATCCAATCGTTGTTGGAGTACATAAGTACATGAAGGACTGCAAATGGTCACTCAGCAGAGCAACAAAGCGATTTCTGGTACCGCGCCACGTAAAGATACCCCACACCCGTATGAAACCACTACCAGCATGTATAGTACTTTTTTAACAGCTTGGGTCCATGGCCTCATGGGGTCTGCGCCCCACTCGAACCCTACCATCAGCTCCTAACAACTAGTAGATTGAATCATCGGACCGCGTCACATGTTGCCAATCCTCAGGGTCCATTACCGTGTTCACGAGCCCAGGTGAGGCGCTGTGTTCAATGTCTTGGTGTTAAGAAAGGCACTATGGTGGGTCTTCTGCTTCCATACTCCATGGATGCTAAATTACCCTGCACTGACCAGATGGATATGTCTTTGGTACCTCCTGCATTTAATGTGGATGTTATTTGAGCCAGTGTCGTTTGTCTGGTAGCATGGACAATCCTGGTCAGACCCCGCTGTTCACGGTCCCTCAGCATCTGTGGTCGGCCACTGTGATGTCCACGATGGGTGGTAATGCCTTCCATGAGGTATTCTCGGTACACACGTGACACCACCGTGGATCGAGCAATGTTGAATGTTCACAGGACTTCGGAAATTGGACGTCCCATCCGTCTGGCTTTCACTACCATGCCTCATTCAAACTCCGCTAATTCCCGTCTGCTTGTCATAATCCTACTGGCGGTAGTTCAACCTGACACACGAGATTACGCCTCGCAGCTGACAAAAATTGTGTCGTTCGTCGAAGCCTTTATATGACGGTTAAAAATTTGCATGCTGCTATCCCATAACTTTACTCTTGGCACTTCAGTGTATGTAAATAGTGTAGTTTATTCGGGAAGTCTGTCGTTATTTTAGAATATCAGTAAGATATTTTTACTCCCCATTTGATACAAAGAATGTAATGAGTAAGTTATTTATTTAAAATATTCTTGTTATATTGGGTTAGAAAGAAACCGATCTCCGATCATGAGGTACCCGAAGTCGAAACCCTGTCCACGACGCAGATTGGTCACAGATGTTGTGCAGCACACCGGCATGACATCAGTAGGTAGGTGGCTTAAGTCAGTGGCAGTTAGACGTTAGAAGGCGAAGACGGTAAGCGCCAGCCAACGTGGAAGTGGACAAAGAGGACAGTAGTTGCATTGCTGTTTGAGTTTCGTCGCGGTAGCACCACCGCAAGTGCTGTGAGGAATATTATCAGTGTGTACCCGAATGCCAAATCACACCATCAGTGCTGTCTATGGTTCGAACGGTTTGTAAATGGAAATTTTCACCAGTCAAACCGTCCCAAAGCCGAAAGACCCGCAAAAATGAATGTGGACATGCTGAAGACCTTAGTGGAGACCGACCCACGTGTGACCACGCGGGAGTTGGCCGAACAGCTGGAGACTACACACTCGACGCACCTGCCTCAGATTTGGGAGGTTCACAAGAAGTGAGTTTGGGTACCCCATCAACTCACAGTTCAGCAGAAAGAAAATTGCACGAGTGCATGCATTTCCCTGCTTGCACGTGACCAAGTTGAACCGTTCTTCGACCGCATTGTAAACAAGTTAGTAAAATCATGCAATGCATTGATTATGATACGCTTTCCAACTACCAGAAATCATTACTCAAGTTATGAGGATAATGGCTGTGGAATAAATCTCGCTCCTGTGCCCTGACCTTTCACCCCATTTTGATGATATTCCACAAAACCGGTTCAGTATACCTCCGGAACAACATACTAAAGTTTTGTTGAAATAGATGCATTTTTAGCCAAGCTATGAGGATAATGGCTGTGGAATAAATCTCGCTCCTGTGCCCTGACCTTTAACCCCATTTCGATGATATTCAGCAGAGCCGGTTCAGTATAGCTCTGGAACTACATACTAAAGTTTTGTCACACTAGAAGCATTTTTAGTCAAATTATGAGGATAATGGCTGTGGAATAAATCTCGATCCTGTGCCCTGACCTTTCACCCCATTTCGATGATATTCAACAGAACCGGTTCAGTATAGCTCCGGAACAACATACTAAAGTTTTGTCGCAACAGAAGCATTTTTAGTCAAGTTTTGAGGATAATGCTGTGGAATAAATCTCGCTCCTGTGTCCTGGCATTTGACTCCATTTTGATGATATTCAACAGAACTGGTTCAGAACGTATACCTACGGAACAACATGTTAAAGTTTTGTCGCAACAGAAGCATTTTTACCTAAGTTATGACGCATAAGAGCGATGGAATGGATGCCTCTCCTATGTCCCGACCATTGCCCCATGTCGCCTATTTTCAATAGGGTTCGTCTCCAGGTTGTCCTATACTAAAATTTCATTGATATCGAATCATTTTTACGCAAGTTTTGACGTATAAGGGCAATGCAATGCACCCAGCTCCTGTGTCCTGACCTTTGACCCCACTTGGGCCATTTTCAATAGGGTTGTCCCCAGGTGGGCCCCTACCACATACTAAATTTTAATCGAAATCGAACCATTTTTACGCGAGTTATCGTGCGGATAAACTGGAGTATATACGCTTCTTCAACCTACGGTTGGAAAGCGTAAAAAATGGGTCCTGCATGACAATGTCAGTGCCCATAAACAGTGGTTGGACCCGAAACAGAAGCCTATGCCGACCCCCAAAACCAGCTTACACCCACGTAAGGTCCTTCTATCTATTTTTTGGTGGGATATACGGGATGTCATGTGTTATGAGCTTTTGAGTTGCTGCCAGAAAACACCACTACCACCGCTGATGTGTACTGCCGTCTGCTCGATGATCTGTACGCATCGCTCACATCGAAACGTTCACATCTTCAACAGCAGAATGGAGCAACACCTCACACAGCACGGTTGCCCTGTCACAATATCAGGAATCTGGGCTGGGAGCTGCTGTGTCACCCAGCGTATTTCCCTGGCATTGCCCAAAACGACTCACCTTTTCCAATCGTTACAGCATTTCGTGGACAGAGATGGAAATGGGTCACCGATCGACAATTTCTTGCTGGTCAAACGGGCCAGGTAAAGGTGTCCCTGGTCCGATTTTGACCCGGTTTTATTTCTGTTTTAGTTTTGAATAGAAAAAGAAATATTTCAAAGAACCCTTCACAGGTCTTTGAAATAATACTTCAGAGCTGCAGATTATGATCCAGGAACTTGCTGAAAAGGGCAAAGAAATGAGGAATAGAAATAAACTTTCGGAAGACAAAACTGACGTACAATGCTTTTACGAGAAATGAAGATTTATCAGTTGATGGGGGAAAAGCTGGAGATAACCTATTCCTACATTTACCGTGGGCAGCAGATATCAAGCGAATGTCATATTGATGAAAAAATTAGTTGGCCTATAAAACTTCGTTGGAGAGTATTGGGAAGAAACAGTACAATTTTTAGGAGCAATATGCCATTATGTCTTAAAAGAAAATTGTTCAATCAATGCGTTTTTTAAAGTGCTTACGTACGTAGCAGATACTGGACCTTAACTAAACAAGTTATTAAAATCATGCAATACATTAATTATGATACGCTTTCCAACATACCAGAAATCATTACTCAAGTTATTACTCAAATTATGAGGATAATGGCTGTAGATTAAATCTCGCTCCTAAAACCTGACCTTTGACCCCATTTCGATGATGTTCAACAGAACCAGTAAAGTATACTTCCGGAACAACATGATAAAGTTTTGTCTCAATCGAAGCATTTTTAGGTAAGTTATAACGTAATATCAGGAACACAGAGCATCGCTCGGTTAAAAGGGGGATGAGGGCACAATTTTCTTTATTTTGATATGTTATTTCCAAGTATTGTAATGCTAAGTCGTTCAGTTGCACGTTGTCCCAAGTGTTCCGTGCACTGAACACGTTCATCCGCGGTTTCGGTTGCGATTCACTGTGATGAACGGCTTCGTAGTTCTTACAAGCGGTGGTTACGTTCTTCGGATGATTCAGCTGCGATTCGCTGGCTATTTATTCGCCGCAATTGTTCCAGGTTTTCTTCCGAGTTATTTAGATTCATTGAGGCTTATAATAACGTCGGACATTAATTCCATGCTCCTCGCCTTAGCTGCTCGGAATGGTCTTTTTGTAGGATGATCTTCTTCCAATGGAAGGTCATAATATGTTTCAAGACTAGAATGTGATCGGAAACCATCGGCTCTTGAATGTCCAAGCTGTTCCATATTTACTTCTTCCGCTTGTTCTTGTTCCATCATTGCCGTATTCTATCTACTTATTCTTCTTATTGAAGCTGAAACGTCCACGTTTCATAGGGGGTCGACCAGCCAGATATTTTTATATTGTTTTACCATCCACGTGACACTCAGTTAATAGTAATTAATAAAAATGAACTAATCATATTTTAGCACAGCGGATACGCTCGTCATCGAGTGACTATTCAAAAACGTAAAAAAAAATGCTGTATTAACAGTTTCCCTTTTGAAGGGAAAAACACATCAACTTTCCGCTATTTATACTGTACTACGCATCAACTCCAAGCAGCTGGCACAACTCACTTTTTGTTCTAGAAGAAAATAGAAGTATTGCGTACCACGCACACAACGTGTGAAATAATGAGGCAGATGGGACTCGCGACCATCTGCTCGCGAGAGTGTGACGTCATAAAACTTTAATAGGATCCACACACAACGCGTGACGTAATGAGACAGATGGCGTGACCGCGCGCCAACATCTCAATCGCGAGAGTTTGACGTCATAAGATTTCTAAGCATGGGTAGCATTAATGGGACGACGCCATGACACTAAAAACGTGGTAATTCGGGGTGGTTATTTAACCCACTAAACGAATTTTCCCAAAGTCGAGATCAAGCTTAATCGATTTCTAGTACCAGAAAACGGTAGGTTAACGACTTTCATAAAAATCCTTAGAGCCGTTTTCAAAATAAAATTTACATACATACAAGAGTTGCTCCTTTAATAGTATAGGATAAGGGCGATGGAATGGATCCGGATCGTATGTCCTGAACTTTGAGCCCATTTCGCCCATTTTGAATAGGGTTCGTACCCAGGTGGTCCCCTACCTCATGCTAAAATTTCATCGTAATCGAACCATTTTTACGCGAGTTATCGTGCGGACAGACAGACAGACGGACGGACAGACAAAGCTGGAGTATATACGCTTCTTCAACCTACGGTTGGAAAGCGTAAAAAAGACATACAAAGACCGCAGGCAAATGAAGTCATAATACTGTATTATGCTAATGAGCTAAAATATATATAAAGCATTGGCAGCTTAAAAAATTAAATAAATGGTAGTACATGAAGACACAAAAAGATAAAATCTATTTTATAAAAGCTGACGAATTAGGCCCGTTAAAACATTAATCTGCCACTTAAAATAAAGATAAACATTTTGCGCCGCTATGAACGAACGGTTTTCTTAACACGTGTTAAGAGCACGAAAGTAGGTCAAGCACTCAAGCCACTTAAACAAAAAGAAGAAACTATCGAGTGCTCAAAAATCATCCATACACACGCGCAAACCTGTGATAGCAGTAGAGCACAAGAAAATCTCATTGCACGACTGTTGTGATGAGAATCTGGCAGTTCTGACATTTTTACAAGCAGTAACTTATTTCCATTGTACAATAGCAATATAATACGGAGTGATTCATAAAGAAGTATACAGTTTCCAGATGCTGTAAAACAGTAACAGCTGAAGACACGGACCACAACTGCGAACCGTTAGGTAGATGTACTCATGAAGTTTGTGTCCCGCTACTGAGGGAAGTGACGTAGGCGATAGCGTGTCACGTGACTAGTCAGTCAAAATGGCAGCATCTGCAGCGGAGAAGGCGTTTTGTGTTCTTGAATTGAACAAAACGGAATCTGTAACTGTTGTGCAACGGCATTTTCGATCACGATTAGGAAAAGAACCTCCAACCAGAAAATCTATCAACGATTGGTATACAAAATTTGAAACTACGGGCTGTTTGTGCCAATTTAAAAGTCCTGGACAACCACGTCTATCGAAAGAAGTCGTCGATAGTGTTTGCGCCGACATCCAACGAAGCTCGGGAAAATAAAGGCGGAGGGTGAGTCGGGAAGTGCAGATTTCACAGCCCACTGTCTGGAGAATTTTGAGAAAGAAGATGAAAATGATTCCATACAAAGTGCATCACTGCACTTGATTCAGATATCTTACCTCGCGTTTGGGCGGAAATGGATTACCGGCTCGATGTGTGTCGTGTGACTAAGGGTGCACACATAGAACATCTGTGACTGTCTCTAAAAAAAATTTAAACATTCCCCTACAATTCTGTTACAGATAACATAAAATATCTAACATTGTTCTTGTTTTATAGTGCGTTGAAACTGTATACTTCTTTATGAATCACCCTGTATATGTGAATAAGCTAACTGAAATAAAAGAAAACAGATATTAAAACACAAGTGCTGAGTATAAACGTCGCAAAAATAAGTCAGTTGATTTAAAAGAAAGTGAAAGAGGCCTGGAGAGATTCATTCTTTGTGTAATCAAGAAAGATTAAAAGAGAAACTCGTGGATAAGGAAAATTGCAAGAGTGGAAGACATCACGATCAGAGTAAAATCTTTGACACGGAAATACATTCCCAGAACGACGGATCGCCAATGGACAACCGAAATTTTAGACTGGATTCCAAGAGACAGGAAAAGACCGAGAAGAAGACCACGTGGGAGATGGGTGGATGGAGGAGACTGGCCCAAGACAATCCGTTGTGGAAGAAACTTCGGGAGATCTTCATCCAGCAGTGGATTGATAATGATTAACAATGATGATGATGATATGTTCGAGTTTATAGCTTAAAGCAGATTCGCCCGGGCCAAGCCCGGGTCGGGTTCGGGTCGGGTCCGATTATGTGAAGTTTGGGTTCGGTTCGGGTTCGGGCCCAAAATTTTGGACCCGTTTCCAACTCTTCCTGAATAGCCAGCTGTTCACCAACCGGGACGATGTCGACCGCGCACTTGGCCACTTCTTTATGTCCAAGCCGCCACAATTCTAGAGGGACGGTTTCAAACAGCTGCCTAGGTGATGGCAACAGGCCGTGGCAAACGATGGCGACTACATTTTTTGACTTATTTGTACTTGAATACACGGTTAAGGGAAAGCCAGCGGCGAACCTCAGCCAAGGAGTGGCGAATAGGCAGCCTTGACGATAGTATTTTTCTCGGCTTTCGAAACAGCTAGATCTGGAAGTAGAGTGATTTCCTAATAAAAATTTTGCTAAGTTTTACCACGAAATGTGAACTTATTTATACCTAACTTGTGAAAAAAGAAAGATCGCCTAACAGCGGCCTTCATTGCCAGATGTCGAAAGCAAAAACGACGCGGCGGGTTGCTTGTTATATACAATTAAATAACTTGACTAAGTTAAACAAGTTAGTAAAATTATGCAATGCATTGATTATGATACGCTTTCCAACATACCAGAAATCATTACTCAAGTTATGAGGATAATGGCTGTAGAATAAATCTCGCTCCTATGACCTGATCTTCGATCCCATTTTGATGATATTCAACAGAACCGGTAAAGTATACTTCCGGAAAAACATGATAAAGTTTTGTCTCAATCGAAGCATTTTTACGTAAGTTATAACGCATAAGGGTGATGGAATGGATATCGCTCCTATATCCTGATCTTTGACCCCATTTCGCTCATCTTCAATAGGGTTTGTCCCCAGGTGGTCCCCCACCATGTACTAAAATGTCATTGAAATCGAACCATATTTACGCACGTTATGACGCATAAGGTCAGTGGAATGCATCCCGCTCCTATGTCCTGACCTTTGACCGCATTTTCAGTAGGGTTCGTCCCCAGGTGGTCTCCTACCACATACTAAAATGTCATTGAAATCAAACCATATTTACGCAAGTTATGACGCATATGGACAATGGAATGGATCCCGCTCCTATGTCATGACCTTTGACCCCATTTTCCCCATTTTTAATAAGGTCCCCAGATGGTCCCCTACCACATACTAAAATGTCAGTGAAAACGAGTCATATTTACGCAAGTTGTGACGCATACGGGCAGTGGAATGCATCTCGCTCCTATGTTCTGACCTTTGACCCCATTTTGCTCATTTTCAATAGGGTCCTCAGATGGTTCCCTACTACATCTAACATTTCATTGAAATCGAACCATATTTACACAAATTAAGTCTCATAAGGGCAGTGGAATGCATCCCGCTCCTATGTCCTGACCTTTGACCCCATTTCACCCTTTTTCAATATGGTTCGTCCGCAAGTGGTCCTCTACCACATACTAACATGTCATTGAAATCGAACCATATTTACGCAAGTTATAACGCATAAGGGCAATGGAATGCATCCTGCTCCTATGCCCTGACCTTCGACCCCATTTCGCCCATTTTCAATAGGGTTCCCCCGAGTGATCCCCTATCATATACTAAATTTTCATCGAAATTGAACCAGCGAGTTATACTGCTGCCGGACAGACGGACAAAACTGGAGCTGCTTCAATCTACGGTTGGAAAGCGTAAAAAAGATACGTTCCAAACCAGTGTAGCGCGTAACTGCTGTAGGCTTCCGGCAGGAAAGCCAGACGTAACGGCGCCGGCCTTTCACCTTTAACCGGCTGCAACGAATTAATTCGGCGTTAGCAAAATGAGCTGAAATCAGCTCCAGCGAATATATATTCGCTGTTTAAGAAGTGAACCGAACGCGGCTGGAACCAGTGAAACTCAGCATCAGAAAGCATTGCTTTTCTCCTTTATCTTCGTTATTTAAAGTGATCATTTAGGGATATGATGGACACTAACTTTGTTTTTTTGACTGATTACCTGTACTAAAGGAGCTCTAACATGGAGAAGAACCTAAGAAACGAGAGATGTTTGAGTCACTTGTTTCTACCCACTGGCATGATGTTCGTGTCAGGGGGACTAACACTTTCCTATCATGTATTGGGTCCTGGAGGAGAAAATAAATAACTAAAAGGGGACGCTCATCATTGGTGACACGTTTAGGATCAGTACGGCTGAGATGACAGAGGGAATGGAATAGTTTTACAGTAGCTTTCTTAAAATCTGGTTGCCGTGTGAACAAATCAGTTTGGAATTTTGAGCACCATATGGTTCAGGTGCATGGGCCGGTAAAAGGGAAAAATCTCTATTTCTTCGGGTTTGTTTTTCTTATTCGTACTTTAGTATTTCGTTTTCATCTTTTGACGGGGAGGTGTAGTTTAATTCTTCCAAACATTTCACCGCGTGCTATTCCAGTTGTAAGTCCCGCTTTTAAATATTTGTAAAGTTTGCGCTCTCGCATGTTGCGGAATTGGGACATAAATCGAACAAAGGACTAAATGATCAGTACCTAGTTTATACTGCACAAAACATCTTCCTTACGTGTCAGGATAATACAAGGCAATCCCTTAAATCTGATACACATTTCAGGAAGATTACGACACTAATCATGAATTTCAGTTAGGAATAGCACTTCTGCGCTCCCACATGGCGTTCATTCGATCGTTGTTTCGGGAAGGGTGTACGTACCCTTAACCCCCCCTCGCAACCCCCCTCCCTGCAAACTCCCACCTTCACATATAGCTTTAGATGACTCTGCAGAGCAGTTAAATGTAAACTTGACAGATGATTGCTTATTCCCGAAGCATAATCCCAAAACCGCTAATGGGCGGGCATCTCCTCGTGACATAGTATGCCAACGGAACGGAACGCTGTTCAATTAGCATGCGCCGCTGGGAATCCCATTTGCAGTCCCCACGAGGCAAAGCGTTCGTGAGTCCACAGTTGAAGCAGCTTAAGGTCTACAAATTTATCTATGCAAAGCAAGTCACCTTTCATCATTTCAGGTCATAATTACCATCCACAGAAGCATCATTCCTGTAGTAGATTCAGTGGCGTGTATGCGCTGTGACTCCTAGTCAATATTTTATCGTGGCAAACATTAAAAATGTGAAATACCGATCGCAGTGGCAATATTTTCATAATTGAGGTGTTATATTCTAACTAACAGGTTAAAACCGCTTCGATCGTCGGTTAACTTGGCACGGAACCTCTCATCGGCGTCATTACAGAATAGGGATGGAAGTACAGCGGAAAAGTGATGAATAAATTTCTCAACCACATAAATATTGAAACAACTTCGTCTTATTTAATATTGCAAGTACGCACGTCGCAAGCAAAAACATCGTGACGAAACAGTTTGTTTTCTCTTAAACTTTTGTTTACTTTCTAAAACCGAATTGGTGAAAAGATGGCACCGTACATCATATCACTCCATGTAAATGAATTAGCAATACAGATTTATGTCGTGAGGGGAGAGACACGTTGCGCGTGAGTGTGTTGGACAGACAGAAGAGGAAGAGAGATATAGATAGAAGAAATGCAGTGAGAGAGATCTGAAAAGAGAAATAAGAGAGAGAAGGGGAAAGTGGAAGAGGAAGGAATAAGACAACAGCAGTGAAATGAAACGAGCCAGGAGAGAGAAAAATAGGAAAGAAACGGAAGAAAAAAAGGATATGAGCGAAACAGACAGAGATGGAGACATAAAGTAAAGAGACTGAGAGAAGCAGCTGACAAGGGAAGGAAAGAAAAGAAAACAAGTGACGAGAAAGAAATTACAGAGATACTGAGAGAGAAGGGAGAGACACAGAGAAAGGATGAGAGAAAAAGCAGACAGAAAGAGTTAGAAGAATGACCGAGAGAGAAAGTCATATCTTCACACACATTAAACCTTTCTTCACGACTAGTGTATGAACGAAGAAGCTAGGTACACTCATCGTCAAAAATAGTTGCACCCAGAGGGAAGCAACCGACAGGAATGAAACTTATTGGGTAGCTTTGACATCGTGAGACATGCAAATGATTCAAGTACCACGCTCGGTCGCGCATGTGACGCAAACAAGGCAGGGGTCGTAACGCTGTCCCTGACCGGCAATATTATATGAGGTCGTCCCGTCGCGCGTGCTTCCCATTCTGACTCGAGCTGTTGTGTTGGTTGCATTCTTTGCAGGTGAAGTATGCCTCGGAGAAAAGTTCGGAAGCAATTCAAGTAGCTGCAGGAATTCGAAAGTGGCCGCATCGTTGTGCTCCGGGAAGCAGGATGGTCTTATCGCAGTGTAGCGCGCCATACCGCTCCTGCGGATATCAACATTGCACGCTGTTGGCGGCAGTAGATAGAACACGACACGCAGCAGCGACGGGAAGGGTCTGGGAGAAAAACCGAACCACAGAGAGAGAAGGACCGACGGGTTGTCCGACATGCGCGGAGTGACCAACAGCCATGATTACGGATATTCAACGAGCAGTGGTGCCCTCCATGCATCGTCCGATTAGTGCCAGCACCATTGGCAGACGGCTGCACGACGTAGGACTACACGCACGCAGACACTTATCACAACTGCCCTTAACACCATTGCATCGTCACCAAAAATTGCAATGGTATCGTGCCAGACTGTCGTGGATCCACGCAGAATGGCAGCGGGTGATCTTCAGTGACGAGTCGCACTTTTGTCTTGGAGGAGACGACCACCGAATCCGTGCGTGGAGGCACCGTTGTGTTCAAGATTAACGGTTTGTTGTCGAGCGTCACACGTCCAGAAGTCATGGTGTGGGGTGCGATTGCCTACGATGCCAGATCACCTTTGGTGTTCGTTACAGGAACTTTGACAGCCCAACGTTACGTTAATGAAGTCCTGCAACCAGTGGCCCTACCTTTCCTGAACACTCACTCCGGTGCGATTTTCCAACAGGACAACGCTCGTCCGCATACTGCTGCTGTCTCGAGAGCATGCCTTCGAGGCACGGACACTCTGCCATGGCCAGCGGTATCGCCAGACCTATCGCCGATTGAAAATGTGTGGGATGCTATTGGACGCGCTATCCACACTCCATTCCTACCGCACAATCTACAGAAACTGTGTGAAAAGGTTCAAGCTCCATGGGATGGCTTATCACAGGACACCCTTAATAACCAGTAGGAATCCATGCCGAGATGTCAGGCAATCTGTGTGAGCAAACATGGCGGTCCGACGCCATGCTGAGAGACACTTTATTGACCTGTAGCTCAATAAATATTGCCATTATCAGTCTCAATTTTTAATCATTTATTGTTCCTGGTAACCTTTACCTTTCTCCCGAATAGCATTGCAGTCCGACACGTTCTTCTGGGTGCAACTATTTTTTTGACGATGAGTGTAATTTCATGTAAGTGTAAGACGTATCCCTAGTCTAGTCGAACGCTAAGACGTATCCCTATACCAGGGGGCAAACTTACCCTGACTATAGAGTGGAAGCTGAAATGACAGATTCACGGAAAAGTTGGCATGGTTTTTCAGTGTTTCTCCGCACTAATAAGGTGCAATATACCACTATGGAGGGAGGAAGTGCCACCATGACGGAAGTTAGAACAAAAGTAAACTTCGCGCTCATTGTGATATCAGCAATCCCCCCAGGAAGAAAGGAGTAACGCTGAGCCCGCAAAACACTTGACTGCTTGCTTACCTTCCACCAGCAGAAAATATCGTCTCCGTATAGTCTCTTTAACGCACATGGTAGACAGACAAAAGTGACAATGACGCCTCCAAAACAAGAATATCTGTATTTTTAGAAACGTGACCGAAATGTACGTAGGCACAACATTTAGAACAACTATGTAAATATACAGTTCAAGCTCGAATACAAGCTCATAGACTGGAACTATGCAATGCAGTGGAAGTACACACTCTGCACCTTCAACTCCATAATTAGGTTAACTTTGCCGCGAGTACAGTATGTTGATACAACCACATAGTCAACGAATACAGATAAATATGCTATCCGCATAGCTATACTCCAAGTCACCCGAAGAGTGGATTGTTGTTAAGGGCGGGAGAGCTTCATCACGACTCGTTATGGTACGTAAGAAGGATATCCCTCCGCTTTACAGTGCACTCCTGCTGTTTCTTTTCTGTCAAACAATGACTCTCGCACTGACTTCCCACCCATCCACACAAGCCGTGGGGATTGTGAATGGGGGTGTGGTGGAGTCCGAATTGCTTTCCTTACTGTCTGTTTAAGTAATATTTTCTTCGAGTTTTCCCGATTGTTAATTTATTGTCTCTGTGTTGTGAATGTTGGGGAAGTCTTCCACCTCTTTTCCCCTCTCCAAAATATATCCCAAATGGATAAAAGCAGCTGATAGTGCTCGCTCCAATTTTTGAATTTTTTTTTTAGATAGCAATTTTGTCCAATAAACTGTTGAGCAAACAAAAATAAATTCTCGGCAATAGTTCGACTGATTTTCTCTCTAAACGTTAGGGACTATTTTTCGTAACGGAGGTACCTGTTTTGTACCCTTCATAGTGGTACACTCTTAGAAATGTTTGTTCACATGCCTGTACTCAAAGTATAGGCATGTGAACAAACATTTGGACAAATGCCTCGTTGTGCGAAAGATATCGAAGCGACACTAGCCAATAATTTGGGCTATGGTCCTGAAAATGTCACTTTGTTCCTGTTGCCACAGTATTGTTTAACAAATTAATTAAAATGATATTCTGATCAAAGATTATAATTTTTATTTTTCAACAAAATAAAAAATCTGTACCTTTTGCATCAGGGTAAATTAATTAGGTTTTCTTTCTGAATTACTCCCGAAATAGAATGAACTTTTCAAAGATTTTGTGGATATTTTCTTTCAATTTCATTGAAGTATATGCTTTTGACATCCCATGGTATTATATCAGAAAGATGTGCAACCTAAATTTGTCACAGGGCAAGTTTTAATTACCTTATTCATACCACTTCTTCCTCTCAAGGATTAAAAGTGTAGCCAAATTTTTAAACCTCTTCATGATACACTCAGAGATTTGCGGTAGCCATTAACGATGAATTTATTGACGCCATGTTATTATCACGATTAAGACATGTTTCCTACATACTTGATGCAAACAGCCACGTGACGTAAGTGACCAATGCCAAATATAAATATTTCCCTTTCTCCCGCCAAAAATTTCGTCTTGGATGCTTCCCACCGCATACTTTTGCCCGTTATTTCTATTTACTTTGTTGCATTTGTAGTGATAATTTTGAATAATGTTCAGTTCTAATAATTTTCAAGATAATAGGCTGTTGCCAAATGATGTTAATTTTATCAATTTTCAATACCTTGTAAAAACTTTGAAATCTTTTATTTTAATAATGTTTTTTTTGGAAGCTGTAAATATATGAAAACCTTTCTCATAGTGCAGGTATTTCTCTGTGCCACAGTGTGTCTTCTCAAAATATTCTGATGTCGGTCGGTGTCTTTTGCAGTCTAATTTCAGGGAACGTTGCGTCGAATTTTATGATATAATTATTTTCTTATAGACAGAGTCTAGGCTCAAGGTAGGAAGAGTGTTCCGACCAAGGAGGTTATATTACTGGAGACACACCACTCCTATCCACGCAGCATTGGCCGCCATAAGCCACCGTCCGTGCTGCAAATGACGTCATGAGCAGGCACAACGCATGCGCAGAAAGGAAGCTGCTTTGAAACCAATAGAACAAACGCTTCCAAGCGTATAAACAGATAAAATGAGTAATTCAATAATCTTTATCAATGATACACAAGCTTACTGTTCTATCAACGGCAATGGCTGCGGAACCGCCCGGGCTACCAGGGCCCGGGCCAGATCAATGATTTCAGCTAAGATTTTTATTTTTATTTTATTTTTTGTTTGGCATATGTGTGATTGCTGTGAGGTGTCTAAGAAAGTTCCTCTAGGTAAGTTGTCTGGTGGTCTTAATCCCTAACAAAGCTCCTGAGGCATTGTTTTCTTCTGTTTGTTCCGGGAATCGAGAAGGGAGCGGGTGAACCGCGATTCCAAATTTTGGGCCCGGTCAACGAACTTCTCTTTCCGCCGCCCCTGATCAACGGTATAATTTAGTTCGTTTTTGCCTGCGTGTGACGTCACACCCCCGATTAGCTGTGACCTATGGCGGCAGAGCCAGTGGTGTCTCCAGTAATATAACCTCCTTGGTTCCGACGGAAAGGAAAAAGGTTTCAGTTTTATGATGGGAGGGCACAGTGTTTTAAGAACTTTGACTTTTGCATGGGACGGAATTTAACTCCTGCGGCTAGGCGAAAGGGTAGGTCGAATAGGAAATACTGTAGTTCGAACAATATTTTGTCACATGTTTTTTACTTGGTTGTTGAGTCACGTTCCCACGACCTTTTGACGTCTTCTAGTACTTTCTTAATTAAAAATTTGAGAACGCGCTAAAATGTCGAACGGAGACAGGACCGAGGTAAAAGGGAAGAAAATTATTGGATCCTGCAGATTGAGTGGGAAATGGATTGAGCTTGCATCCTGTCAACCCGCTTCACGGGATCCTTCGGATCGAGTGGGAATGGAGTGAGGCCAGCTGGAAATTAAGCTCGAATCCTGTCAACTCGCATTAAAGAGCTAAAAATGAAAAGTTCGATAATTTCAAGATTTAATGTTCCTAAATACCTTTGCACTTACCTTAAAGTTGCAATGCTTCTCGAACCTGCATGAAATTGACTGAAATAGCTTGCTACGTAAATGAAGATATTAAAGTGAGCCCGCAGCACTCTTACACAATTTCTAATCTGGTGCTCCCTCCAGCTTCTAAATTTTTTTGTCCAGACGTCAGAATCCCTTTGGGAAGATGATATATCTGTCAAAACTCTCTCTTTCCTCCAAATGAAAAATAAGAACTCATATTTATTTATACACACGATTTTATCACCGTAAATGATACAGAATTCTGTTGTTACTTCTGCACATTAGAAAGATATTTTTTTGCAAAAAGAGAAAATAGAAAAAACTCCAAATAAATTTATGATTTAATAGCCAGCGTTCTAATCCTGTAAACTTTATCTATATCTGGAATAATAGTGAACTTCAATTCATGTCATTGTTGAAGCACGGTTTTACGGTGTGAGGAATAAACGACTTGAGGTCACGGTGTTACTTTCTTATGCATCCGGCATCCTCGTGGAAGTTCTCTCCAATGCAGCAGAAAAAAGTGGACAACAGCATCAACGAAAGCCTGGGAGCAAAAGCATTCGTCTTGGACCTACAGCTCCAGTAATTGAATCGCCCCCTTCTTCAGCATACAGAGATGTGGCCGACTGATGAGTGGATTTTTGGAGAGCCATTACCCCCAACCTATCCCCCTCCCCCTTCATGCGGTGCTTCAATCCAATCAGCCCTGACAACGAACAAGTGTATTCCGCAGATCGAAGTAAGTCCAACCCCAAACCTGATTATCTGGTCACCAGAACGCCGGACCACGAGCTTTACACTCACCTTCTTATTGGCAACTTGGGCACGTCTGAGGGTAAGTGATGGCCAGATCCAAAATACAGAAGAAGAAAAAAAGAAGACAACTCTGATTTATACTCAGTACTCAAATCTTCTCCGCTCGTTTTCTTATTCTGGCGGCGTTCAACTTTTCCGTCTTGTCCCCTTTTTTTATTTATCTTTAGAACTTCTCTCGAGTTCATTTTATGGTTGTCAAATACATCTGCGGCATGCAAAAAAACAAAAGTAGATTACAGTGCTTATCTAAACTAAGTAATACAGATTTGTCAATCACGCCTTATCCGTAAAGTATTAATTACAGAGTAAATGTTTCTTTTTGGTTGAAAAAGAGGTATGTTATCTACAAGATTTATTACACGAGTTAACCGGTGTCCCGTATTTTTTTCTTGATTGTTGAGTCAAGTTCACACGAATTTGACGTCTTCCAGTATTTTCTTAATTAAGTGTCTGAACACGCGCTAAAATGTCAGTTCTTTCTCAATTACTTATCGAGAATCAGAAGACTCGCTTTTTCGTTTCTCGAGTATACTTGATAAACATTATTCAAAACACTATTGCGAATATGCGTTAAGAAGAAAAAGTATTTGCGCCTTCTGCGGTCTATGAGGAGATACTAGCACGTTTTCATTTGGTGATCAAAAGATGCTACCAGTTAGGGGTTGTCCCAGTAGTCGGGTGACCAGAAGCGTGGGTTTCTGGATAACCATCCTACCTGGACCCAGGTAAGAAGTGTGGCTGGTGGTTGTCCTACTTTGCAAGCTCTTTCCTGTCCCTGGAGCACATTGAGGGGTTTTCCTCTCCCGTTTAGCGTTTGATTAGCATTCCAACTTTTATCTAGCGAAATATGTCGCGAAGAAGACAAATGAGGGATAAGTGCATTTTTTTAGACTTAGCAACCACCGTGAGCAACTTGATGGACTAAAAGCAATTGCCCATCCCTAATTTAGGGCCACTGATTCCAGGGAACGAAGGGAGCCAGTGCAGCAAGACAAACACAACATCCATGTCTCGCAGAGATTCAAACGCGGACCCCATCTCGGATGAATAGTGAAAAGCCAGCGCCATCGAGGTTATATACACCGATGAGTGATTAGATTATGACCACCTCCAGACTAGAGAAATGAGGGCGCCTGAAGACCGAACGGTGGCGCTGGTGAAGTTCACTGAGTAGTATATATACAACCAGAGAACCGGCTTTCGGTTAGTAGAGCTTTCGGAGTCAGAATGGGAAAAGCTACCGATTTATTGGAGTTTGATAAAGAACAAATTGCGATGACACTGTGCCTCGGAATTACGATCTCGGAAATGGCGCAGCTTGTGGGTTCTTCACGTGCCGCTGTAGTGAGTACGTATCAAAAGTGGTGCACAGATGGCCAAACGACGAAACGTTCTCCAGCTGTGTGTCGTCCGCAGCTCATTGATGCCAGAGGGGAGCGAAAATAATCGTGCATTGTTCACAGCTACCGCAGGGCCACAGTGCGACAGATCACCCGAAGCTACAACAGTGGTGATCAGGGCGATGTCTCAAAGCACACAGTTCATCGTAGCCTTCTGCGCATGAACCTGCGTAGTCGAAGACCCAGCCGGGTCCCCATGCTCACTGCACGTCATCGCCGACATGCATGAAATGGGCCCAATATCATCGAGATTGTACCGTGAATGATTGGAAGAAAGGTGCCTGTTCTGACGAAACAAGGTTCCTGGTGCATCATGTAGACGGCCGAGTGCAGATACGCCGATTAACATCGTAGACTATGGCACCCGGATGCACTGTTGGGCGCGGAAACAGGACGACTGCGCCGGTGTTATGCTGTGGGAGATGGTTTCTTTGAACACTTTAGGCCCCCATTATCCCAATAGCACAATCTCTGACAGCTGTCAGGTATCTGAACATCGTTACGCACCAAGTCCACCCATTCATGGCAACTGTGGTCCCTACTGGGGATGGACATTACCAACAGGATAATGCGCCATGCCACACTGCAAGATTCGTCAAGGAATGGTTCCAGGAAAATGCTGGTGACTTTCTCTAAATGTCCTGGTCTCCAAATTCACCTGACATTAACCCAATCGAACATTTGTGGTTCGACTTGGAAAAACGAGTTCGCGCTAAATCACCACCACCCTGAAATGCACGGAAACTGGAGGACCTGCTGTTGACATTATGGTACCAGATACCTCAGGAACCCTATCTCCACCTCATCGAATCGATGCCTCGCCGAGTGGCCGCTGTTTTGAGGGCTAAAGGGGGTCCTACAGCTTATTAGGTATGTGGTCATAATTTAATGGTTCATTTGTGTAATTGTATTTTTCGGCTAGTTTATTATCAGTTAAGGTTACTATTATATAGATTGTTGTTTGTTCTGAAATTATCTTAGTTATTTATTTATATTTTAATTTATCCCGCAACTCATTCTATTGCCTAATAATCACTTTCGTGTTTCCCTAATATCCGTCCTTCATCTTATTCTCTTGCTCGATCCAAGTCACTCAGATTCGAAAACCTCACATCTTCCCTCTACTACCTGTCTTAGCCTTCTTCCCCGATCCCTGTATTCGGACTAGAGATGAGACGTGGTGTGCCCGAGCCCAAGCCCGGGCCCGAGACGGGCTCGGGAGGGCTACGAATAGCATCATCAGTTTGATCTCGGGCTCGGGCGGGCTCAGACGATCTACGAAGAGTATATTAGTTAGAACTCCGGCTCTGACAAGCTACGAATATCATATTAATTGCATCTCAGGCGGGCTTCTTTTTTATATTAAAATACTGAGAGTCTTTCTTTTCCGTTTTTATTTTTTTCTGAGTTTTAGGAAGAGGAATCAATTTTCTTCCTGCAGTGTATCCGTGAGTCCTGATTGCATAGGAAGGGAATTGATGTGTTATTGTGTAACAGTTTAAGTGCTTTTTAAGAAATTAATTAGCCTAGGAAAGTTGGGGGGTTCAGGCAGGGAAAATAGAAATTGGGGAACTCCATCTTCGCACACACGCAGTAGGACGGTCAGTTCAGTGGCCAGCTAAAATTTCCCTTGGACACATCTCAGAAGGCGACCTCAATTCTAAAAAGAACCATCCACAAAAAAACAGTTGGAAAGGGGAAAAGGAAAAGCCGCTAGTGTCACAAATTTGTCCTTGAAACGTAGTGCACAGGAGAGAAAAAATCTGTTATAAATTAGGACGTAGAGGTTGGATAAAGATCTGCAGTTTGACTATGTTGTGAAGAATAGCTCTGGGGTGTGATGGGAGTTGAAGTGCGAATGAAAGTAAATTCCCCAGAGGAAATTGTCCGCTTGAAAACCAGCTGTAGGACAGCCGGGAGATTTATTGCTTCGACGGATTTGTTCCGCCTGCGTGAAACCGGCTTTAGGATCTTAGCTCAGAGGGCTGAACTTCATCCCCAGCATTTCAGAAGACCTCGCTAAACCAAACATCGTGTGAAGGCGGCAAAGAAACAACAAATTAAACAAAGCTTTTCTAATAGCTGTTACTGTCGCCTACACTCAACATTCATCCCTTGAGTTACTCTTTTTACCCGTTTGCGTGTTACAATATCAATGATCCGTATCCTGAAGTTATACGAAAAAAGTAAAATTCTAGTGATTGTAAAACAGTTAAAAATGAAGTGGGAAAATCTATTGCGTAGAAACATTTTCCAAATTATTGATTGCACGACCAACGCCAAATTGTATTATTTTCAGTGCGAGAAATGCGAATGCATTTTGAAGTATAAAAGTTCTTTAGAATCTAAAAATGCGTCATGCTAAAACATGCGTGAAGACCATGTCCTCCCCACACACAAAAAATATACAGTTTCTTTTTCTTAAATAAAAAAAAAAAATATATCAGCTACTGCCAAATTTTCTGTGAAACTGTAAAATAAAAATTTTATTTCAAGGTTATATTCTTCGTAATGAGGCGCATAAATGGTGAGCATCACATTCAATGCTCCTTCCCATTTCATATAAAAATCGGATAAAAGGGAGAAAAGCACCAGCACTTGGAAAAATCGAGCTCGGGCCCCAGTGTTCAGACCTCATGAGGCTGAGTCGGGCTCTGACGGATTCGGGCTTCGAAAATCGAGCCCGAACTCATCTCTAATTCGCACACCCTGGGTACCCATTGCTTTGAAAGAAAAGTATAGTGACACCGATTGAGTTGTAAACTAATTACGTCGCCTACGGTCACTTTCGTTCACCGTATTACCGACTGCTGAGGTCATAGTTAAGATGACTGTAATAAAAACTCTGATTTGAAAGAGCTTCCCTAAGTTAACGTTCGATTATAGATTGCTCAGGAAAACGCTTTTTGAGCAGTCATTAATGATTATTACCGTTGCTTGTGTGCCCTTGAGGGCATTGCAAATTTCCCTTTCTTGACTCTAAGGTGGTGACAAAGAGACATACCATTGAATGTCATATCCTGGGTAACGAAAATTTCCTAGTATGAACGTGTTACAAACTAGCGGCCGTAAATTAGGGACCGACGACTGCTCATAGCCTTATAATGTTCAATGGTGTCGTTAATCCACGCAACAAAACATAATAAAACAGAAAGATGTTAAGACGTCATTCAGAACGTTGCTTTTGAGGTGGCACAAGTGCTTTAAGTGTTCTAAAGTGATCAAATTAAAAAATTTATTGAGATGTTGTATTTCAACACCGTTCAAGCATAGTCTACCAGAATTCATTCTTTTAACACCACTCAGAATGTGAGCTAAGCAAGCTTTGAGTACCAGTCCCATTGTAAGCTGCTCTGCACCAGCACGTCGCAAAGTTGTGGTCAATTCTCTTCGAAGGCTATCACAGAACTGATTTTACTGTGTCTTTACTTTTTATTCAATGCGGGATTATAGGGTATTAGAGCTAATTCTCGGCTGGCCTCATTCCATTACCGTTTCTAACATAAGTTTCCTCAATTCTCCCCTCGAAGGGGCCAGGTCATCCCCTACTTGCTAATCCTAACTCTCTTTGTTTCTCTTTCAGGGCCTCATCTCGCGTCAACAACTTAGGAATTCCTACACTGACACCCACTCATTTTCCAGGCGCAGGCGCTGACCGCCATCCGAATCAAAGTAAAAGTTCCTCTGGAAACGCGATGCTCTCCTAACAGTCAACATTTGCCCGTTGGAACTACTTCTATCAGACACTAGCCATAAAAAAATGCCAATAAACTTCGGCGCCTAGCGTACCCTAAGGTCTGGCTACAACGCGACTCTTGCACCCTTTCCGTCTCTTTGTGATTATATACTTGTAATTCCGCGAGAGCCATCACCTATTTTATTTTATTTTGGTGCAGACAGGATGCCGTCAGTTCCTGTTTATTCTGTTAACACCTCTGAGGGAACTTACATGATTTGACTCAGAATCATATGCACAAAATGAGAGTCCACACTTTCTTTACAACAGTAAAAAAAAAAAAAAAACGAGTTTAACACACATTGCTTTCTTTGGCTTGGGGATTATCACTCTAGATGTGCATGCATGAATTTTCGAAGACCTCAGTCTCCGTCCGATCGTACTTTACGGACCCAGACTCCGTTGCTCTTCAACGTGCATTTTTGTATTCATCCTTGTGGCTCCGTCAACTCCAAACACGAAACGCTAAAAGCTTCCCGTCCGCCTTCGACGCAAAGACGTCTCTCTCGCAAAAAGCATCTGTGTTCCTTCTAACTTATACACTCTCCTCAAGTCTCAGGAATATTTTAATCTCCTCTTTACTAACTGTGTTAAGGATATTCAAAAAGTTCCGGAACTTTTTGAACGTAGTTTCAAAAACAAATTTTCAAAGGAAAATAATTGATCGATAAAAATCCTGATTTGAGCGTGGTTTGATTCTACATTTCGCCATGAGCGGGTTTTTAAAATTTCTTCACCATTATATTCTTGTTAAATAATTTTCGACGTCTGAATTGGTTTTGCAATGCTAACCCAGGATCTACCGAAATTTACGTCATGAGGAAATTTATAATACGTTCTCTTCGGGATCGTAGCAAGCTTTTCTTATTTAGGAGGGCGAGACTTGAAATTACGCCCCTTCTAGTTCAAAATTACGCCCCTTTGGGTTCCACTCAAATAATACGTGGTTGTTATTTTCTCACACACCGCTGTTATAGGAAAGTATTATAATCGTTCAAAAATTTAAATGACTTGAAATGATCAAAGAGTGTAGCCTTTAAGAAGATTGATACGTAATGCGATTACAAATGTAGTCTATTAGATGGCATAAGTTAGTCTGCTATCGAGAAGGCACACTTCCCAACATACTGTAAATCAGAGTTGGGAAAGTCGCAATTGAATTAATCGGTAATGCATTGCAGCGTAATGGTAATGGGAACAAAAACTTAGCGTTACCATTACATGGTAATGGTGAACTGGTCATTAGAATTACATGGTAATTGTAATGACATGTAGAAGTTACCCATTGTAATCGTAATGGTTAACTATATGTTGGTAATTAACCGATAATTTATGGGTAACAATACAACGTGAATAAACCAGCAACCAGTACACCCTTACACGTTGTGTAGGTTATTTGACATTTGTTCCACCCTACATTAGTATTGGAGATTGTACGTGTATGACTTGAGTAGTTGCCCCGTCTTCGCGGCAAGTAAAGTGATTTGAACGAAATAACACCTATGAAGTAAGTACGAATGGGATATTTATTTCGGTTAGAGATACTGAATTTCGTCCATCGCCAGTACAGTATTCTCGTCCATTACATACGTTTCACTATCCAAAATAATTACCCCACTATAGCTACAAGCACATATTGGCACTACACTCACAGTTCAGCAACTCAGGGTGCACTGCCGAATATTACAGGAATTTGCGAACTGTGGACTAGCGAGCGACTGAGTCCTTTATATATACTTCACAACAGGACCTGAACTTTCTGGAATATTCTTGATTTACATATAGCTCTACTATTTCCCACTGCGCGATCATTCTGGAACATTCTACAAACGTCTAACCCATTCTTGTTTCTTCTAGAACATTCTACACGACACTTCGGTCTCTGTCTGCTATGTTACATGGCCGACTATTCTAGACATAGCTTTTGGCACACGTACATTTCTATAAACTATTAGTATGTAATTATTATTTGCAAATTCTGTAATTTCATTACCAAATAATGCCATTGCGTTTGAATGGCATTATTAAATAATTGAATTATATCCACTTCATCGTAATGCATTACAGATTAATTCCATTACCTTGTGTGAAACATACTTGAGATTACCTTGTAATGCATTACCTGTTACTGCATTACCTTGTAATACATTACACGTTAATTGTAATCTGTACTTCCATTACTTTGTAATGCATTCCTGCCCAACTTTGCTGTAAATGTAGCTACAACGAGGCGGGTTCTCTTTATATCTCAGGAGAAGACACACGTAGATGTTTTGAGAAAATGATGTATTCAGCGGAAAGCAAGAGAAGACATGTATTCGGTAAGGGATAAGGAAACACGCGTGTTCAACACCATTATGAATATAAACGACAGGAAATATTGATGTTTTACTACAGCGAAGATTAATGCACGCGTGTCTTCTCATAAAAACAATTCATCATAAGAAGGACTTGCTCCAAAGGAGTTTTAAAATTGGGAAAATTAATGCACCATTCGAATATAACATACGAGAAGATGTGCAGGATGCTCAAATAGATGCTACGGGCAGATAGATGCCGAATTAATCATGCAAGTAGACATGCCTCAGGAAACTTGAAAATGACATTGTCCTGGAACGGGAAATCGAAACGGCGTCTTAAGTTCGAGTATGTTACCGTTACACCTCCCAGGACAAGGAACCTCCAATCAACTGAGGATGTATTTTTGGGGTGATTAATTTGGCATTTATCTGCACGTAAAATCTATTTGACTAACATCAGGGCCGGATTGGGAGGGGAGGGGATCTAGCAGGGCTATAACCTAGGTGCCCACCATTACCAAGGGCCCAGAGGCACGCTACGACACCGTAAATAATACACAGCGTATATATTTATACATTGAGGAAGCAAAATAGTTTTAGTTTTATCTCGTGCAATTTCCACTCGATCACATACAGTGGAAGACCAAAGATTTCAAGGCATTGACTCACTAAGGGTAAACGTTCCATGTCGCTGTCTAGAGTAGGGCCGGCCAGACAGTTTTAGCTTTTTTACTACCAACTAGAGGTCTGAACGGGCCCAGGTCGGACCTTTGCTCATTTCTAAGTTGGGAAAACTGGCCAGGCCGGGCCTTCAATATTTAATGTAGAACAGACACGGGCCGGGCCGAGCAGGGTTTTTTTCATAAGCAAAACAATCGCTGTACGGTGCCTTTCTCGTTTGGAAATCTCACAACATACAGCAGCAGGATAAGATTGAATAATTTCCGCTGTTGGAAAAAATAGAAGTTTTACGATATCTTCCCGTCCTACAAAACAATTGGAGTGGGTCAGCTCCCTTGGTTTTTCAATCTGAATGTTGTCCCTTCTTTCTCTCTCTATCTCTCTAACTTCACCCACCTCTCATGCTTTAGGGCAGGCTATTAACTGCAGCATTTATAAACTCAGCCACCCGCTCGCAGACGATCTTTTTTATTGTTCTGGTTGGCGGCACTTTGCTCTCTAGATGTGTGAAAAGCTTTTAAGTTGTCTAAAATGGCACGGGAGAAATGAGCTGGGAGAAACTTACTTCTGTGCCGTATTTTCCTTATTTGTACTATCAGACAGCCGTTTTCAAAACTTCTGTGACACCGATCAGCTGGGCAGTCTTTCGTTGTTTCCCCTTAGCATATGCTCAGTTCCGTGTTGCTGATAAATACTCTTCCATACTTATTATGGAGTTTAAGAAAGCGAAAGACTTTCGCGAAAAAATCGCTTCCGGAGAATATGTGCTTGTAGACAATGTAAAAGGGAAAAAGCGATATTTGGAAATATTGTAAATTTCTCTCCCGTTCTGAAACTAGTCGACTGGAAAACGTTGTGCAGTGCACTAAATGCAAAAACTTTTTGAGTTACGATAGCACAAATTATGGAACATTGCATCTTAAGCGGCACAAATGTGCCCCCCCCCCCCCCACACACACACACGAGAGACATATTGGGTTCCAGCTATATGATATTCAAGTAGAGTTAGGTGTAGTTAATAAAGCCATAAAATCTTCTCTCAGTAGAACGATCGGACTTATAATTTTCGTACTTTTCGAAATACCCCCCCTCCTTATCCCCAAGGATATTTCCGGGTCCGGCGGTAGGGAGTGATAATTTGAAAACCCAGTAAAATTTGAAAGACATGGAAATTGTCCTTTCCATGCAATATTTTTTAGTATACAAGCCCACCCCCCTCCTCATAAGTCACGTGACTTATACAGTCTCTGAAATATTCTTAATTAACGTTTTTTGTAATAGAATACGTGTAGCAATTAAGAAAACGAAAACTCTTCAGGAGTCGAATGACCGAGTGCACCAGGTGTCAAATTCGTGTTTTGGTAAATTGTTGAAATTAACGTTCAGGAACTTAAAAAATGTTCATGTAAAACGCAGTGTGTCAAAAAAAAATGTATTTGTTTTAGAAATAATGCTGTATGCAATTCCAAATGCCATTTTAGTAAACCCTGTTGTAACAAATTATTTTATTGTGTCTTTATATAAATAACATTTTGAATGCTGTATAATTCAGTCAAACTGTTTATTTTACACTTTAACTGTCTATCATTAGTTAATATATAGAATACCTAGTTATTTCATAGAATAACTAGTTAAAGTGTGGAATTGTTAATTTATTACACGCTTTAACTAACTTGATCAGTTATTTCATGAAATAACTGAATTATACACTATAATGGTAACATATATACACTGAAGTGCCAGAAAAACTGGTACAGACGAGCTTATGCAAAATACATAGCAACGTCACCTATGCGCGTACTCGGTTGCGTCCGCCAGTGCGTATATAAAGTGATAGACATCCTTGCCAATTGTCAGAGCTGTTTTCGGCATGAGAATGACAAGTAATAACGATTTAAGCGATTTCAACGCGGTGTTTAAGCGATTTTAAATGGGGTGTATAACGATTTAAGCGATTTTCAACGCGGTGTATAACGATTTAAGCGTTTTTTAACGCGGTCTTTAAGCGATTTTCAACACGGTGTATAACGATTTAAGCGATTTTCAACGCGGTGCATAACGATTTAAGCGATTTTCAACGCGGTGTATAACGATTTAAGCGATTTTCAACCCGGGCCTTGAAAACAGGAGAAATATACGGGCGGGGCGGGCTTTAATTAAAAAATTTGAAACGGGCCGGGCCTTGGACGTGCGGGCTTGGGCAGGGCCGGGCTTTCCAAATTAAGGCCCGTGCAGACCTCTACTACCAACTACCATCCACCCACATCTCCCTGTTTGCACTTGGAACCGTTAGTGGGCGATTAAGAAAAGTATACAATGATAAATTAAAAAATTCCAAGGCAAAACCTAGGAGTCTTAAACTTTCAACTCGTGTTCATGTGAGAACAGTGGAAAACACAGTGAATTTTTGTGAAAGTTCTGCAGGAAATTTATTAATTTGAAGAACGCATTAGTTATTACAAACATATTGCTAAAGTTTTGTGTTTTAACAATAGATTTTGCCGGAGAAGTCCGTCATAGGATCTTTGGGGGTCCACTCAGATGTCTCAGCCATGTTAGCCCACTGAGATGTTTAAGCCTAGGGGCCCACTAAGGCCTTAATCCGGCCCTGACTATCATTTATATCTGAATAGTTATTTCTTCAGGGGATTCGCTTTCTTCTCGCGTGCCGCTAAGATGGAGGATCATATATGCTCACTGCGGAGCGTTTCATCTGAGTCCCGAAACATATTCTCAGTTGCTTGGAAGTTATTTATTTGTTCTGGGTGGTGACGTACTCGAACATAAATCGAGAGACGTGGGTTCGATTCCCGTTCCAGAATGATGTAATTTTCATGTTTTCTGAGGTATGTCCACTTGCATGATTTCCAGGATATTCAGAAGTTGGCATATTATTATTCAACTAAAATTGTTTTCTGACTTTTTTTTAATTAAGGGGTTATCTTTTTGAGATATGAACTGAATGGTAAAAAATATTATGCGCACCTACCTAATAACGTGTTACTCCTCCTTTTTATCTCATAACAGCATACAAATGTCTTGGTAAGGACTCAATGAGATCTTGAAAACACGAGCGTGGTATCATTACCCGTGAAGCGAAGATCGGCTATCGTAGAGCATCCACAGTTGCCCGTGAGAGATGGCTGGCTCTAACAGACTTTTTCAATTTGCCTCAGAACTTCTCAATAGGGTTGAGGTCGGGCGATTCAAGGGGACATTATAGAGTTGTTAACACCCTTTAATACTTCTGGAGCCAATTGGCCGCCACACGGGAAGCATGCGGTGTGGTGTTGTTTTGTTGAAAGATGGCGGCGGAAAGAGAATCGTTACGAACGGGAATATATGATCGGTGAGGATTTTCACATACCTTGCGCTGGTAATGGAGGTCTCGACGACCTGCTGATGAGTCTATCTTTTCCGTATTTATGCGGTGCTTCAATCCATGTTAAACGCATCCCAAATAAACTGTTACACCGCCTCCACTTGTCTGTACGATCTCAACTTGGTCAGCTGGGTCCATCACTTCATGTGGTTTACACTCCACACGTATCCTCCCATCGGCGTGATAGAGTTGAAATCGTGGTTCGTCAAACCAGATCATGCGTTTCCAATCTTTCGCACTCTAGTTGCGGTAGGCCTTTGAAAACTGCAGCCTAATATTTCGGTGCGTTGCTGGAAACAAGAAGACACGATGTGGTCATCGAGTGCCACAGCCTATGAATTCCATGGTACGGCGGATAGTCTTTGCGCATAGGCTTGTGGGGGCGCTTTCATTAAATGTCAACGTTTTCTGCTCCCCAGCACCGTACAATTCCTTTAAAGGTGAGAGACAGTTTGAGCTCAACTCGCCAGTCATTTGCACGCTTACGGCCGCATTCTCCCGTTGGTTGGACGTACACTGTTAAAAATTTTGTTGTAGGTTGCACCAAAAGGTAGTGCTACACCAGCTGCACTACTTTTTGAGAAAATGTACACCATTGTGTTGTGCAAACAAAACCCAACGACATGGTGTAACCTTACACAGTAATGTGGTGCAAAATGTTGTTTGGTTTTGTTTACACCACACAATGGTGTATCTTTTCTCAGAAAGTGGTGCATCTGGTGTAGCATCACTTTTTGGTGCAACCTATCACAAAATTTCTAACAGTGTAGTCTTGATGTATAGGGTGAGTCAAACGTCGCAGGACACCCTTGTATCTTAGAAACGGGACGGAAATTGAAATATCTGAATACCCCAGCAAAGAATCTGTGAGGAGGCCTATCTTTTAGGCTATTTCCGGAACATGGACGCCATCTTGAAATCCGCCATATTGAATCAAGGTCAAATTTTTCAAATGGTAAGGGGGTCATGTTACATATCAACAAGACCAGAAATTTCTCAGAAATTGATTGCCGTAATCAGATTTGACATATGTGTTTTGGTTCACAAGTTATCAACAAAAAAGTTGAAATAACCATTATTTGTTGCATGTAATTGAAGATGGCATTGACGAAGGAGGAGAGGATTGAGGTGATTTAATGTCTTGGGAACGCAGCTGTCGTATCATAGCCGTAGACTTCAACAACCGACACCAAGAAAGACCACCAATTTCACACAGCACTGTCGCATAGCTGATATCCAAATTCCGAGAAACTGGTACTGTGGACAACAAGCCACGTAGTGGTCGTCCGAAAACTGATACCGACGAGGAAACCTCAACAATGGTCTTGGCATCCTTTGCAAAGTCCACAATGTAGCACACGACGTCTCGTAGCAGAATGGGATATCAGCCAGTCAGCCATTGTGCGAAATCTTCACACAGCTTACTGGCATCCGTTCAAGATCCAGATGCAACAGCAACTGTAAGAGGTTGACCCTGATAGATGTGTCGAGTTCTGCACCTGGCTTTACGCGTGAAATTGGACCCATTTTCATCGACAATAACCTAAATGCTCAGCTCCACCTGGAAATGCTACAAGAAAAGGTGTTCCCTCCGCTTCTGAAAGAAGATGGCAGTTTCACCTGTTATTTCAACACGATGGGTTCCACCACACACTACGGAGTAATTCGTCAATGGCTAGATGTTCTTTTGCCTGGTCATTGGATTGGCCGGCGTGGTCCTGTGGAATGGCCACCCAGATTCGCCGACGTCACGTCACTCGACTTTTATCTGTGAGGTCATGTAAAACACATGGTTTGTGCTGCGAAAATCCGCGACATATTCTCGTGCGTGTGCATAACTACTGGATCAAGCGCTTTCAACTCTGTGTTCAGCAACAGGGACAATGACATAACTACTGGATCAAGCGCTTTCAGCTATGTGTTCAGCAACAGGGACAATGACATAACTACTGGATCAAGCGCTTTCAGCTCTGTGTTCAGTGACAGGAACAACACCCATTAAACACATCAAATGCCGCCCCGGTGACGCAGGGGTTTAAGCTATGGCTTCTGCTTATTCGTCCGAAAGAGGTTCGAGTTCGTATCCCGGTGAGGCATGGATGTTGTGTTTGCCTTACGGCACTGGCTCTCTCCCTCCCATGGAACCAGTGGCCCTAAATTAGGGACGGGCGACTGCTTATAGCCCATTGAGTTGCTCACGGTGGTCGTCAAACATCCAATGAAAAAAAAAATACATCAAATAGCTGCGCATCATATGTTATTTCAGAGGTTGTTATTTAAAATTTTTGTGTTGATAACGTGTGAACCACAACCCATATGTCAAATCTGGTTAAGGCAATCAATTTCTGAGAAATTACTGGTTTTGTCTGATATGCAACATGACCCCCTTACAATTTGAAAAATTTGATGTTGATACAATATGGCGGATTTCAAGACGGCGGCCATGTTCCGGAAATTGCCTAAAAGATAGGCCACCCTCACCAATTCTTTGCTGGGGTGTGCCGATACTTCCTTTTCCCACCCTTTTCTGTAATACAAGGGTGTCCTGAGACTTTTGACTCACCCTGTACACGTGAGATGATGTGACGTTGAAGAAATCCCAACAGTTCAGCTCTTGCTGTGACTGAATGACCGGCTTTCCTGGCCAACTACTATCTGGAAAAGGTCAAACTCAGTTGCGAACGGATTCAGGACTTGTATTCATCTGGAGAAGACTTGGTATGTATTACCATCCGTGAAATACCCGAGAGAGGGATACATATTGTGGCGGTGGTTGTATGATGTGGGTAGGCATAATGCATCACGGACGAACCAACCTGAACCTGTTTTCCAGAGGTTCCGTCAATGCAGTATTTTTAGGTGAATGAAATCACTCTTTACTCCCTGATAATTTGTGTTATTAAGCACTTATAAAATATCAAAACATCTTATCTCTAAATTTTTCGAAGTGGAATGGAGCAGAACTGCCAAATGCACGTGAGTATGTTAAATTCGAAAACATTATGTAAATTTTCCCCAACGAAAAGTTTACAAAGGGGCGCCGAAGTGGCACTTTGCATCGGGGCGCTGAATATTAGTGAGCTACGTTTAGATCACAGTCACTTTTGTTTATACTGGGGGTTTACTGACCACTGCGAGCAACTCAATGAGATATAAGCAGGCGCTTGCCCCTAATTTTGAGCCATTGGTTCCCGGGAAGGGAGAAAGCCAGTGCCGTAAGACAAACACAACATCCATACCTCACCAGGATTTGAACCTTGACATATCTCGGACGAACAGTCATATGCCAGCGCTTAGACCACTGCGTCACCGGGGCTGTCTCAGTAAGTTCAGCCTTTGCTCAAGACAGTTTGCCGGAAAATAAATATTATTTGCTCAATTTGTTTCATGGCAGTTTTGAGGAGAACTATAGCATATATATATAATGAAAACATTACAGAACAAAAATACAAATTTTTTTAAAAAAGGTACTTCAAAACAAGTGAAAACTAAAAACAGGTTGCCGTCATCAGGAGAGCATCAACCTGTAGAAGTGACCTTTCTAGTACCAACAAAACGACAAGGCAAGCCAAAATTGTCGGTCTGTTGGTACTAGAAAGGTCACTTCCACAGGTTGATGCTCTCCTGATGACGGCAACCTGTTTTTAGTTTTCACGTGTTTTGAAGTTCCTTTTTTAAAAAAAATTGTATTTTTGTTCTGTAATGTTTTCATTCTACATATGCTACTACATGAGGTTCAACTGCCTTCGGTGCTTCTCATGATATTAGCCTTTTTGTCTAATTTCTTTTGTGTTATAATAATTTTTTTATAAAACATTTTTTTGTTTCATTTATATACTATTTATTTTATATATATATATATATACAGGGTGGATATTAAAGTCCCTTTAGCCTCGAATAACTTGCGAACGGAGAGAGGTACAGTTATGCAAGTGAGATAACGGTGTTGTAAAGCGACTACGTCGGAACGAATGAAACCAATAGCAGCGCCCCTAGTAGCGAAATGCGGAAGTTAGCCACTGCAAATCAAAAACGAAAAGAGATAGAGCAAAATTTCCAATTACAAAGTTGTAGAGCATTAATTAATTAGTACAAAACGACATTTTTTTAAAAAATGTTGCCTGAATAGCTGAAAATGTCCGAAATCGATGTGCGACGATTCGAATCGGCATATTCACATTTCGCAAATGTAGCCGTACGCAAATGCAGATTGTGACGTTGTACCGTACCTACGTTATAAAAACCAGTAGCAGGATGTACCCTGATCAGAAGTTTAGCTCTACGCACGCTGTGTGAGAATAGCGAGCTTGAATTTCTAGGGTTACGTAAAAAATCAGGTGTATGCAACAGCGCCTACAAGTCTGCTGGATCTACGTCGTCGTGTTATAGATGCTTGCAATAGTGTGACACCTTCCATGCTGAGGAAAGTGCATGCAGAGTTACTTTCACGAATACAAATGTGTATCGTAGGCAATGGCGAACTCTTCGAACATACTCAACATTAACTTTTTATCACTGTGCGCCAGTTTGCCTTTTTTGTTTTTGTTTTGTCTAACGTCATCAAACTGTATTGACATAAGTAAGCATTTATGCAATAAATTGTGTATATTTTCTAATACCTATGCCTGCTCCCTTCAAACGTTCACACAAAAGGTCGCACATCGGTTTCGGACATTTTAGGCTATTTAGGCGACAATCTTATCCGTGTGAAACAAAGTTGTTTTGTACTAATTAATTGATGCTTGCGACTTTATAATTGGAAATTTTGCTCTATCTCTTTTCGTTTTCGATTTGCAAAGGCTAACTTCCGCATTTCGCCACTAGGGGCGCTGCTATTGGTTACATTCGATCGGGCATAGTCGCTTTACTATACCGTTATCTCACTTGCATAACTGTACCTCTCTCCGTTTGCAAGTTAGTCCAGGCTAAAGGGACTTTCCTTTGCACCCTGTATATACGTATATCAGGATATAAAAGTCTGTTTGATACTTGCGTTGCTCCAGAATGCATATATTCTTTATTTTGCATCTACTAGAAGATCACATTATCGAAATCCAAGTCTCATCTAAGTTTTATTCGGTTTTTCCGTACTGCTAACTCAAAATAAAAAGCGAGAAGTCAACCGTACAAATATGACAGTGCGGTGGAATGAACTCTCTTCTTCCTCCACTGTGATGGAGAATCTTCCGACAAAGTTAGGGTAACGCTCGCTACTTATCGTCTGTCCACATGGTGGACTGCAGCAATGCGGGAATTGCATCTTTTTTTGCTGACTATCGCTTTTAATGTCACGAAACTGCGCTTTGAATAATTCCCAATGGCTCATACAGGGAACAAACAACACGTGCATCCCTCCCGCACTATTACGATAATTCGTACTTATTTTGTCTCACAGAAGACAAAAATAAGTATGAATTATCGTAATAGTGCGTGAAATCCAGGCGTCGCTGTTTTGTAACGTTCTGTTGCAAGCTTTCGGTTTGTCGTCTGCCCGTCAGATGCCTACTCCACAATTTTCTCTCCAAGATAAGCGCTGCTTTCGAAGTTAAGTGTGATAGTCACGACACGTACACGTACACCTCTGCGCTCTACCCTAGCTTATTCTTCTACATGATATATATCGACCATTGAATGCAAGATATTTATGCCGAAAAGGCTGCGAGGCAACGTAAGTACTGTATGAACTAAATGTACTAAATTCAAGGTCACTCCAGCACGTGCCACCTTCTTCTTCTTCCTTTTTTTTTTCTTTCTTTTCTGTTATGCTATGTGGCGTGCATCTCTATCTAATATTACTTTTTTAGTTTCTTTCTCTTATGTAAATTACTTCCTCCTGAGCTACATTTTATTTTTGAATGACACCGAAGCTACAGAGCATGTTCACACATTTTTAAAATAATTTTTCGGCAATATGATAAACGTTTGAAATAATATTATTTCTTTCTTAAATGTTCTGTCTGATAGCCCTTTCTCTGGATACGATCTACACCTTGATTTCCAAGATAACAGGTCATTTCTCAAAATTAATAGTGGTACTTTTATTCCACTCCTCTTCCACTGTTTCTCATAGACCAATCTTCTGTATCCAGCCAACGTGCTCTTGGTCGTCCTCGTCTTTTTATTCCTTCCACCGTTCCAATCACCATTTCTTTCTCCAATGAATCCGATCGCATCACATGACCAAAGTAAGTGAGCTGCAGCTTGGTAATCTTTCCCCTGAGTGACATTTCTGGCTTGATGCGCTGTAGAACCTGCGCCGGTTACCCTTGTTGCCCATGGTATCCTCAACAATCTTCTCTAGAACTTCGTTGTTGGTAACTCTTGCTGTCCATGGTATCCTTAACAATGTTCTCTAGATCCTCTTTGTTGGTCACCTTTGCTGTCCACGATATCCTTGCAATCTTTTCTAGAATATCTTTGTTGGTAACCCTTGCTGTCTATTGTATCCTTAACAATCTTCTCTGGTACCTCTTTGTTGCTAGCCCTTACTGTCCATGATATCCTTAACAATCTTCCCTAGAAACTCCTTGTTGGTAATCCTTGCTGTCCATTGTATCCTTAACAGTCTTTTTTAGAACCTCTTCGTTGGCAACATTTGCTGTCCATGGGTGCCTCAACAATCTTCTCTAGAACCTCTTTGTTAGTAACTCTTTCTGTCCATGGTATCCTAAACAATCTTCCCTAGAACCTCTTTTTTTAACCCTTGCTGTCCATGGTATCCTTAGCAATCTTCTCTAGAACCTCTTTGTTGGTAACCCTCGTTGTCCATGGTACCTTAACAATTCTTCTCTAGAACCTCCCTGTTGGTAACCCTTGCTGTCCATGGTAGCCTTATCAATGTTCTCTAGAACCTCTTTTTTGGTAACCCTTGCTGTCCATGGTATCCTTAACAATCTTCTCTAGAACCACTTTGTTGGTAACCCTTGCTGTCCATGGTATACTCAACAATCTTCTCTAGAACCTCTTTTTTTAAACCTTGCTGTCCCTGGTATCCTTAACAATCTTCCCTAGAACATCTTTGTTGGTAACCCTTGCTGACCATGGTATCCTTAGCAATCTTCTTTAGAAACGCTTTGTTGGTAATCCTTACTGTCCATGATATCCTTAACAATCTTCTCTAGAACCTCTTCGTTGGTAACATTTGCTGTCCATGGGATCCTCAACAATCTTCTCCAGAACCTCTTTTTTTAACCCTTGCTGTCCATGGTATCCTTAACAATCTTCTCTAGAACCTAATTTGTTGGTAACATTCGTTGTCCATGGTACCTTAACAATTCTTCTCTAGAATCTCTTTGTTGGTAACCCTTGCTGTCCATGGTATCTTTAGAAATCTTCTCTAAAATCGCTTTTTTGGTAACCCTTGCTGTCCATGGTATCCTTAGCAGTCTTCTCCAGCACTAAAGCTCAAATTCATCAATCCTCCTTTGGTCAGCTTTTCTCAAGGTCCACTTTCACTCCCATATGTTTCTACGGAAAACAATAGATTGAACCAGTCTACATTTGGTGGCGAGATTGATGTCCCTGTTCTTCCAAATTTGGTGTAAGTTCATAACAACATACTACAATAATATAAGGTTCCTTCTTCTTTGCGAAACGTGTTCTTTTAAAACGACTGGAACTGAAATAGTAAAAGTGATAGAAAGGTGAAAATTACGCCATGTTGGGGATATCTCCACCACAGCATTTTGGCGTAACGGTCGTCGCCTCATTCCCAATAATTATGATGTACAGCAATGCAAATTTTTCTAACACCTCTTATATCTTAGTGGAACGCTAAATTTCGGTCGCATCAAATTTATTTATTCTAAACTCCGCCGCACATGTGGAGTTGGCACTAAATGTCTGGTGGAAGTATTATTTTTACTCCTCCCTCCCCCACGCAATTACAAAAACAAACAAACACCAAATATCAACTTTGGGACAAAGTACATACATTGTTCAAGACTTACGAAGCATATTGTTCAAGACTTACTAAGCGTGTTGTTTAAGATCCACGGAGAATATTGCGCAAGAGTTACAAAACGTATTATTTAAGATTCACGGAAGTTATTGTTCATAGCTTAATAAGAAGCATATTATTCAAGTCACTGAGTGTATTATTCAACTCACTGAACGTTTTGTTATATGCTTACGAAGCTGACCGTTCAAGACGTACGAAGCGTAATGTTGAAAGTGGCTCCTATTGTGTCCATGATAAGCTTTTATGATCCTGTGCCAAACTCCGCGACAACGAAGGTTACTTTAGCAGTACTGACTACTGCCATTGCAATCACATCCTTAAGTAATGAAGCTTCTTGATTTTAGATGTTCCCATACCAAGAATTCAAATGCTTCATGAGCAGTGTAGAAAATCACTGGGATCTCTGCTTCCAACGCATTCTCGGAAGAGTAATAATCTGACGAAAAATAATTGTGGATATATAAGAAAGTTTCCCATCCTGTAGCAAATACGACTAAGTTCTAGAATGAAAGCAGAATGGAAATCTTCGTGATAATGAGAAAGGATATTTTCCAAAATTTCCACTTAGGTAAATGGATTCATATTTACGTTCAGTCGAATCCCCGTGAACCTCATGATCTTGCTTTTGAAAATATCACATCACACTCTCACTCTCGGTTCTTGAAAATATTGTCCCCTGACTAATGGAGTTGCTTATCAGATCAATAAATACGAATTCTACGTTCAACAATGGCCATTATTTCCACTCCGATAATTATGATCTCAGTAAAGACTTTTGTGAATGGGTATTACTTTGTAGAAACAAGGCAGATGAAAGGTTCATCTTTCCAGAAAATCGTATCTTCTGAGAAGATAATCCTTTAATTAATGAGCCAGAACCCATTGACAGAACTACATCCTGAAATAATAATAGCTGGAGGCTGTTTTGACACTCCCGTACCGGCCGACGTGTTGATTTCTTGGAATTTACTATGATGACGGGCAAGTATGACGCACTAGTAGATTGATCTGTCGAAGAAACAGGACAGACATTTTTCTGGCAGTCAGTTACATTTCATGTCTCTTTAAATTTGTTTCCAATATTTTCCTCACAGTTTCGTTTTATAACATACTTTAACATCTGGTGTACAGACAAGATGTTTGATATATAGAAATATATCCAAATATCGTTTAAGAAGGTGCTAAGTTGTTTGAGAAGGCACTAGTCTTTAACTCAATGTTAGAGCAAATGTACGAGATTTTCAGCACTCTATTCAGCTTCGGGCGGCGGCTGGTTTTCATTAAATCGCTTCCGTTTCAAGGATATTAATTTGCATAACAACGACAGGCTGTGTTGTATTCTACAAAAGAGAAAAAAATACATATGCGTGTATTTCTCCTTAATTTTTGAACCGTTGCCAGACCCATGACACATATTCTATACGGACTTCGTTTTTCCGGAGGAAAAATGCATTTGAGTGTAGCATTTTAACAAAATTGATTTTAACTCAGCTCCAAAAAGCCCATAGGTGTTTTCAAAATATAATTATCTTTATCTCCGTCAAATATATTTCAGATCTGCTTTAAGAAGGAAAATTGAGTTTTCTTAATAGATTGACAAAAATAACCGAGGTTCTTTTATTCAAGGAAGGAACTGCAAATGCAATCAGCTCTTTTCAGCAAAAAATAAGCAAGTATTTCGATGTTAAGATTTATTAAAATAAAATGCGCTTGTGATAGCGTCGCAACTTAAAGGACAAACAAACACCGTTTCTTGTTGGTGAAAAGACTGATGGGGTCCCCCCCCCCCACCCTTTTGCGAATTGCAAAAGCGAGAAGTCCATTTAATCAGCTCTTACCAGATGATTTCGGAAGTTCTCGACAAAAAACGTTGAGAATTTAATTTGCATGAAAGAAATTGTCTTCTGAAACAAAATTATTACGCATTTATAAGGCCACTGGCAAAGAAAATGAAAAGGAATAACTTGTAAAATCAATGGGACTCACGCTTCGAAAAATACGAGTGACAAAAAAAATTATCAACTAACGCAGTCATCTAAAACATAAGAACAATAATAAAAGACAAAAAGGCTGAACGAATCTATATAAATATACAGACTTTTTTCTGATGAATTTATTTTGAGAAAATTTCGGCCCCGGGTGCAGAACTCCTTTTATATGAAAACATAAAGCTTGGCACGCGTAATTTTTGATTCGCTAGAGATATCCTTTATACTGTGGGAAGAATCAAAGCTGCTACAATTATTATTAGACAGAGTGTAGGAGGGTTGTCCCAAAAATGATGCCTTTTTTACGCTTTCCAACCGTAGGTTGAAGAAGCGTATGTGCTCCAGCTTTGTCCGTATGTCCGTCCGCACGATAACTCACGTAAAAATGGTTCGATTTCCATGAAATTTTAGTATGTGGTAGGGGACCACCTGGGGACGAACTCTATTGATAATGGGCTAAATGGGGTCCAAGGTCAAGACACAAGATCGGGAACCCTTCCATTGCCCTTATGCGTCATAACTTACCTAAAAATGCTTCGATTGCGACAAAATTTAATCATGTTTTTCCGGCGTTATACTGAACCAATTCTATTGAATATAATCGAAATTTGGTCAACGGTCAAGGCACAGGAGCAAGGTTTGATCCACAGCCATTATCCTCATAACTTGACTAAAAATGCTTCTATTGCGACAAAACTCTGGTATGTTGTTCCGGAGGTATACTGAACCAATTCTGTTTAATATAATCGAAATTGGATCAAAGTTCAGGGCACAGGAGCCAGATTTATTCCACAGCCATTATCCTCATAACTTGAGTAATGATTTCTGGCATGTTGGAAAGCGTATCACAATTAATGCATTGCATGATTTTACTAACTTGTTGTTAATAGCTCTAATGATTGTGGAAATATGCACAATAGAAAACCCCGTTCGTACGTTTCTGGCTTATGAATTACTCTCATTTATGCGTAAAATGTCGCCCACTCATAAATTCTGAATTGTTCTTGATGTTAAACTTTGGGACGTGCTACAAAGGTAATGAACATGTCAAGACGGCAAGTAGCCGTGATAAGCCATTACCGGCGTGACTTAATTGGAAAAATATTCGGCTCCGGAGCAGGAGGCCACGGCTTCGAGTATCTCCACCGTCAGAGAGAAGGCTGTGGATTTCATTTTGGCGCTCGAACGTAATAGTGGATCTAGTAGTCGTTAGGTTCTTCAAAAAATGTGTGCTGCTTCTTCTCACATAGCTGGAATTAATAAGAATTCCTTCTTCTACAGAGAGTTATTCAAACATGGTTTGAGGCGGATCCGAAACCTGCGATTTCGTGCCCCCGCATTTGTCGGAAGAAGGCTGGGTATATGTGTGACCTATTACAGAGGCGTGCAGATTTCAGGAATGCAAGCAGCAGTGAAGCCCTTGCCAGCGTAACTTAACTGAGAAAGAGTTCGACTCTGGAGAAGAAGGATGTGGTTTCGAATTCCACCACAGTCAGAGCGAGGGCTGTGAATTTCACAAAGTTAAACTATAGTATCGTGGATTAGAAATTAGAATTCCATTTGCCAAACTCTCTTCAAGACTTTCCCCTTCGCCGACAGTTCGGTTTTCCATTTTCCGATCACCCTTCCGTGTTTCGCTATCTTTATTTCCTGTCATCCACCTGCTTTATGACTCACTCTGCAGAAAACACGCACTCTTTCTGAGCTGCCATTGGTCAGTTGAGTTAGCACCTACAGAAGGCACTTGCTTTCACTTGACGTTGTCAAAATGGACTTTTTCTTTGAAACTTTCGTTATCATTAGCTTTCCGTACGAATCTGCACCGCCAAAAAGCTATCGTTTTGCGGTCTGACTGGGATGCTATAACTGAAACTGAAGAGGAAGATCAGTTTAGCATTCAAGGCCGCCCTGGTGGCGCAGTGGTCTTAAGAGCTGGCTTATGATCATTCGTCCAAGAAGGGTCCGGGTTCAAATCCCGTTAGGCATGGATGTTGTGTTTGTCTAATGGCACTAAATTAGAGACGGGCGACTGCTTTATAAGTCCATTGAGGTGCTCACGGTGGTCGTTAAATCTTCAATAAAAAAAAAAAGCAAAAAAAAGCTTTGAAGATCACATGAGCTGTAACGCGGATCTAAATTACTTCATCTAGCGTCATCACTTATGAGTTCATATGAAATGATTGAGAACAAGGAGTGCAATGAGAAAGCGTCCAGTGACATACATGAGTGATGATAATTCTCAGGTAAGTGCATCAACACCCAAAATTTCGCGATGCACTGCATTCGTTCTGGGAGTTGTTCAAGAACAAAAGTACGAAACATTCTAAAAAAGAAATGCCTTAAATTTATCATGAACACTTTCCTTCACGCCTTCACGTTGGTTGTGATCAGGTTGCATGCAAACAAAGCGGAAAGACAGGCTCAGATCGGGAACCACGTTTTTCAGTTTGTATCGCGGAAGACAGACACATACACACATACACGAAATTCCGTTTGTTATTATAGATTAAGCACGTGTTGAACTAACAGACGGAGTCTTTCCATTTCTTCGTTTTTCAATTCTAACGTTTTTTTTAAATTAATGTTAGTGAGCCGACTTTCGTGAAACTGTTCAAGTAAAATACCATCTAGTTTTTATTGAAATTGCTCAATGACACGGAATTTCGGAAATGGGAAGGCGTCAAAATCAGACTACGGACGATGTCCAATCGCGTGCCAAAAATCACGATGATCGGATGTGTCATGTCGTAGCTACGCCCGAACAACTAATTGTCCCGAGTCTCGTAATAGAGTGCGGATTTTTTCAATTATTATTAAAACTGGTCAGTTTTTTAATGGTCATTATTTTTTTACCACACGACCAATCACCATGATACACACTCCATGTCACTCACCATGTCTTTCCCTTTCTCTGTGGCAAGTGTCACTGCGATTGCCTGAAGATCTTTGGAGGAGATAGGTAACAAACGACCCCTTCTCAAAACCTGGAAACCCCCTAAAAATGCAAGTTTTTGGACGATTACTTCTCAATGACATGGAATTTCGGGAATTGAAAGGCGTCAAAACCTGACCATGGATGATGTCCAATGGCGTGCAAAAACATCACGGTGATCGGATGTGTCATCTCGTACCTATGCCCGAACAACTAATTGTCTTGAGTCTCGTAAAGACAGTTCCACTCGGCCTTCGGCCTCGCTTTGCTCAAATATTTTTTAGGTATAGTTTTCTGGGAGCAAGAAACTGAGCCTCATGATCCGTCGGACAGCAATATTGCTCTCCGGACACGTAGAGGGAATGGCGAATTCTGCATCCCCATTATCAAGTATCCCAGAGAGCTTGTGAAAAGGGGAGCATCTCAGTATCACCTAAAAAATGACAAAAAGGCAGATGATTTTAATTATGAAGCGATATTAGTGATGATTATCAATGTTAGCTGTCGCTGAAATTATTAGGCCCAATATTTCACTGTGCGCAACTCTATTTGCGAACGTCTTTTTTCTTGTTTATATCGGTGTTTTACGTTCGCCACGAAAAAGAGGATTTCTTGGTTTCGAAAAGAACAAGCACGGGAAGAGCAAATGCAGCCTCCATGTCCTGCTTGGTACGGGATTCGAATACAAATACAGCAGCCCGCGCTCTAAAGTACTCGACCACTAGGGCTGCGCGCGATAAAACCCGATGATTCAACTCACACATCAGCGGCGACACATTCCGAGGTGCTTGGGCAGTAAAAAATAACATCTGTGCTACTTGCTACAACGGCCGTTCCATAAAAACCGAGAGTAAAATCACACAAAATGAAGAAATACAGGTACGGCAAAATATATGACTACAAGACAGCTTTATTCCGTTCTCGTATCCAAAGAGCCTTTGCAGTCTCCTCAGATGTTCCTTCTAGGCAATGCGAATTGAGAACCGTCGACTAGTTGACCACTGAGGCAGGATACGCCCCGAACCTAATACATCGCTACATCGAGAAAACTCGAACCAGTCGTACTGATATTTCTATGCCGCAGCTACGCTACCTGGGTTCGATTCCCTATATACCAAATGTTTCCTATTAGCGCAAGAACGCGCTGAATAAGATGAACCTCGGCGTTGGCATCAGGTCGCCGACGTCTTTATGTACCATTCTTAAGGGAAACACTGACAAGATCCCACCTTCCAATGTAGCAGGTGTTTATGCCTTTCCTCTACTACACTATCTACCAACAAGTAATTGGACACTCCTGCAATCGACGATATCTGCGGTCCTGATACACGTCACGGCCGCCGCCGTTAAATATCGTGTGGGAAACAACAACGCAACCAGTCGCATGCAAGATGCCATGCAGTTCGGAGCCCTCTGATTTCGAGAAAGCTGTAATCGTCGGGTATCACAGAAATGGCAGATCCATACGTGACATATCCAGCGAGTTGAAGTACCCAAAATCGGCAGTGGCCTACGTCATTGGCAAGTAGAAGATGAGAGGTGACTGTCGGAATGTGCCCCGAACCGGCAGACCGACAAAACTGCGAGTTAGAGACCCACGGGTGCTGGCCCGAGAAATTCGGAAGAACCGCGCCAAATCGATGGGCCACATCTGCGAGGAGTTTTAACAGGCATCCGGGAGTGTTCTTTCGATGAATACCATCCGTAAGGAAGCCCATCTGCTCGGTTATCATGCACGTGCTGCCACCGACAAGCCTTCGATCACCAAGTCCAATAGCGCTGCTCGGCTAACGTGGTGCAAAGAACGTCGACAATGAACCCTTGAACAGTGGAAACAGGTTCTCTGGAACGACGAATCAAGGTTCACCCTCTACCGTTCGGATGGCAGGGTCTGGGTTTGGCGTCTGCTTGGAGAACGCTTCCTGCCGGAATGTATTGTACCAACTGTGAAGTTCGGCGGCTGTGGAATTCTGGTATGGGAGTGTTTCTCCTGGTATGGCATGGCACCCTTAGTCGCGATTCCTGGTAGACTCAACGCCGAGACCTACTGCACCTTTTTGGATGACCATGCACTTCCTACGTTGTGGCAATTTTACGGGGTGGACCCATGTTACTTTCAGGATGACAATGTCACCTGTCATGTTGCGAGGTTCACCATGGCTTTGTATGGTGACAATGGGATTAATCGAATGGACTGGCCTGCACAGAGCCCGGACCTTAACCCTATCGAGTACCTCTGGGACTAGTTGGAGCGTCGACTTAAATGGTGCCCCCACCGTCCAAAATCGGTGAAGGAACTGACCTGTCTTCTCCAAGCCGAGCGGAAGAAAATACCGCTAGCCGTCGTACAACGCCTGGTTGAGAGTATGCCCAGGAGAGTCGCAGCTGTAATCGCCGCTCGTGGAGGCTCCACCAACTATTGAAGATGAATAAACTTCGTTTTCCTTTGCTATCACAGGTGTCCAATTACTTGTTGGTAGATAGTGTATATCCGGAAGGCTGCGAGCTATGCTACATTGGAATGACTAAACGTTCATTTAGAATTAGAGTCAACGAACGTTAAAAGGAACATAAAGAACGGCAAAGAAACAACGGCCCTATCCAGAGAAGTCAAGTTCAAGTCCGCTGCTCCTATGTGGGCTCTTATAAAGGAACTAGCTTCCTACTCCACCCAAAAATCTGCTGCCATTCCCGAAACTTTGGAGATCATAACAAACAAAGAATCGTTCAATGATAGCTTCTGACTTGAGCTGCCGCGAATTTGGAACTATTTCTTCAAATAGTGATTACCTCTTTGTTTTCCTTCCATGATTTCGCGTGCTAAACGAGCATAACGCCCCGTGTCTTTGAATAACTGATTACGTTCGCATCTCTTCGTTATTGTCAAGTCACCGGCTTCAAATTGTTGAAGCGTTCTATTATTCAGTTAGGAGTTTGCTGGCTACCTTCCTTGAGAAAGCCATCTGGTTGATGTGCGAAAGCTAGGAAATTTTGAGTTCTATTCTACACCAAGAAATTTTGGATATCTAGTATAGTTATACTATTTAAGTATACGTTATTTTTTCTCAAAGTATCTTCCCTTGGATGATGTGCAACGGTCCCATCGTTCAGTCCACTTCTCAAAGCATGTGGCGAAGGCATTATGTGGAAGCTGCTTTAACAACCCCTGTACAACTTGAATAACGTCAGCATCTGTGTTGAATGTTGCGCCACGGAACTTCTGCTTCATTGTTGGAAACAACAAGAAATCGCACGAGGTGGGTTCAGGAATGTAGACAGGCTGTGACATGACTTCAGTACTGTATTTTGTAAAAAAAATTGTTGAACACAAGCAGCCACATATGGGCGGGCGTTATCATGGTGTAGGGTCCACTTGTCTACCAGTTCCGGTCGCTTAATCGATATGTGTCATTGCATACGCTTCAAGACTGAAACGTAATACTCAGCATTAACAGTAGTTTGCGGAGGAACGGCATGCTGGTAGACTACACCTTTATGATCAAAGAAAATTATCGGCATCACATGCCCAACTAATCTGGTTAGGCGGACTTTTCTCGGAGGAGGCGAGCCTGTGTTTTTTCCGACATTCGTTGCGCGCTTCGTAAGGGGTTCAAAACAGTGGACTCATGTTTCATCGGCAGTTATTACTGTGTTTAGAAAGTCTGGATCCTTTGCAGTCATTTGTTTACATTCATGACGTACCTGAACTCTTTGTAACAATTGATCTCTCGTCAGGTGATGAGTTACCAATCTGGAACACACATAATTGCAGAAGACATTTGACACATAAAATGCGAAATGCCGACGCTTTTGAAATATTAGTTGACGCCGCTATGTGTTCACACGTCATTCGTCGATCTTCTTGCAGGGTTGCCCAAACAGTGTTTAACAATACGCTCCGTAACAACACTTTCAGTCGACCAGGCCTATGAGCGAGTTCTGCCGACAAACTCCCCCTTTTTTTTTAAATCATGGTGCCACTTAAAACTTGTTAACTCACCCAAGCATTGCTTTATCTTTGTAAGCTTTTTTCATTAAATCAATTGTTTTTGGAGCCAATTTACCCAAACGATGGCAACATTTTATCGCACAGCGCATTTCATTTCTTAACTCTGAATCACTCACCTCCACAGCTACATGGCGAAATGCAGGCGTACTTTAAACAACTGCGCAATAACAAAAGCAGAATCGTCTGCCGCGGCTAATAACTGCTACCATAGATACTTTCTCAATTCAGTTAGTCGCGTGCGTGTTTATTTTTTCACTTCGCCCTGTTGCCAGCTCAAAAAAAATTACTCTCAGTTTTTATGGAACTGCCTTTGTATTTATTTAAAGTGAATGAGATTGATGTTACTTACTGTTTGAATGCTCTAACATAACAAAAGTTATTTCTTTCTTCACCAGCAGCTTCTCTGAAAATGAATAAAGTTAAGAATAACACTCCATAATTTTCAAGGAGGGGAAAAAAAAAAAAGAACGAGAGCGTTGAAATATTTATTAAATCCCCTTTAACAGATTCAAATACATCACTGAGATTTAGATCGAACACAAGATCAATTGGACATTAAATACGTCGCTTGACGAGAGCACATTTTTAGGAGGTCTCATCGTACTTCTTCTCCCACCCACCTCCCTCCGTCCTCCTTTGAGCTGCTGAGGTATTAAATTCCTGCGGTGGAAAAATAATCATCCTGTGCCGCGAGAGAGAGAGAAAAAAAAAGAAGAATATGTGTGCAGATAATAAGTTAGATCTAAACGCTGCAATGAATTGCTTTTCTAATGTAGATAATCTCTCCGCTTTTTAGCAGTTCGTCACGCGGCTCATTTTTCATCTTCACCGCCATAACGACGTTGAAAAAATCTATTGGAGCAAAAAAAAAAAAAGTAAAAGAAATGTCGGGGGAAAGCGGAAAAAAAGAGAGAGAGAGAGAGAAAGAAAAGATAAAAAGAGAAGCAATGGAGACAGCATCCCAGCAATGAGTGTCAGAAGCAAGAAACCGTTTCTTGGGCGTTGACAGCTTTGCGCGGGAGATGGGGACGATAGTTGGCGCAATTTGTTGGGAGCACTCATGCGATGACGCAATCCAGAGAGGGGCTCAGCGAGCCCTTGGGGAGTCTCGGATGGATCAGAGGGAAAGAACAAAAGAGACCGCATTTCAAAGAGTAAATTAATGGATGCTCCCTTGGGAAGGAAACCAAGCTATTCAGAGACCGTGAAGAAGAAGGCACAGAGAAGATAAAGAGTGGAGAGAGAGAGAGAGGGATATGGTGGAGGGAGGGAAGTCCTTTGGTTTCGTGGACATCAGCTGATGACACTTATCCCAAGAGACCATGAGATGTACATCAGAGCCAGGACTGAGGATGTTAATTGGCGAAGAGGGAAAACACTGCGTTCCGCTGTCCAGATTAAAAGATCAAGAGCTAATACCACACCAGTCGTAAAAATCATCATTACAGAGCGGATACCTTATGTAGCGGGGAAGAGCTAACATATGCACCTGTCTCCAACTTTAACACTCCTTCGGAAAATATGTGGCACAAAATGAAAATTTTGAACACCGCATTTAACGCCAATGAAAGTGGTTACACCGAGATTGTGGGATGTACACGTGCTGCCGAAAAGATGAACGCTGCAGCAACATTTTGTATGGCACTGTTACACGGATGTTCGCTGTGTTTCTTTCTATGGCCTTGGCTAGTAGGGAATTTAGAAGTTATGCGGATTTAACTACACTGAAGTGTCAAAAGTTATGGGGTAGCAGTATGCAAATCTTTAACTGGCGCTGCCGTCGTTTAAAGGCTTCGACGCACGCCACGATTTTTATCAGTTGTAAGGGGCAATCTTGTGAGTCTGATTGAACCCACCAGTAGAATTATGGCAAGCCGACGTGAATCATCGATATTTGAATGACGTATAGTAGTGGAAGTCATACGTAAGGGGCATTCAATTTCCGAAGTTGTAGAAACATTCAGCATTCCTCGATCCGTGGTGTCATGTGCGTACCGAGAATACCTCATGAAAGGCATTACCACCCACCGTGGACAGCGCAGTAGCCGACCACCGGTGCTGAATGACCAGCGGCGTTTGATCGGGATTGTTCATGCTAACAGACAAGCGACACTAGCTGAAATAACATATACATCCAATGCAGGAGGTACCACAGACATATCCATCAGGTCAGTGTAGCATAATTTAGCGTCCATGGGGTGTGGGAGCAGAAGACCCACCATAGTGCCTTTGTTAACACCACGACATCAGACACAGTGTCTCACCTGGGCTCATGAATACTGAAATTGTACCCTAGAAGACTGGCAACATGTGGTGTGGTCCGATGAGTCACGCTACCAGTTGTTACGAGCTGATGATAGGGTTCGTGTGCAGCGCAGACCCCATGAGGCCATGGACCCAAGCTGTCAACAAGGTACTGTCAAGCTAGTGGTGGTCCCATACATGTGTAAGGTGCCTTTGCGTGGCAAGGTTTGGGTCCTCTGGTCCTCATAAACATGTTATAAACAGGTAATCGCTTTGTTGTTCTGCTAGGGAACCATTTGCAGCCCTTCGTGGACTTTATGTACTCCAACAACGATGGGATTTTCCAGGCGTACAATGCGTCATGTCATCGGGCCCAAGGTGTTCAAAATTGGTTCGAGAAGCATTCTGGACAGTTTCGACGGATGGTGTGACCACCACGTTCGCCAGACATGAACCCAATAGAGCACTTATGGCATGTGGTGGAAAGGTCCATTGGCACCCAAATACCTGCGCCTAAAAATATCAGGGAGCTGTGGGTGGCTGTTCAGACAGCATGGCTAAACATCTCTCCATAAGTCTTCCGGTCAATTGTGGAATCGATGCCACGTCGAGTTGCTGCACTTCGCCGGGCTAGAGGAGGTCCTACACAATACTAGGTACGCATCCCATGACTTTCGGAACTTCAGTGTATACCATTTCCCCGATGATGAAACAAATAAATCATAAGCTAAGATGAAGACTCGCTCTTTTGCAGTGAAGAGTAGCTTTATTCAGTGATGTACCCTCAGTAGGCAAAATATTAGAGATACCTACCTAATAGCGTGTTGGTCCTTCTCAAGCGCGAATAACAGCCGAGGCATCGACACCACCAGTTTCCAGGGGCCGCGAGTGGTCGTGAATGCGAAGGAAAGGACCTCAGGTTCGATCCCAGGCAGGTACGAACGCTCGATCAACTAAGTATCCTCCATGCGTCGGATGAGCACGTTAAGCTGTCGGACCCCGGGTACTGCCCCCTCCCCCGGTAGTAAATAAGGGCGTCTTCCTCCCCTTTCTACTTCGCTTCCGTGTCACTTTCATATCGGGCACTCTAGCCCAAATCTCCTAGGTTCCTATTTCTAAGGAATGTTTAAGACCTGGGGTCAGACACTCCCTTCCTAAAATCCTCTACATATGATCATGACCATGACCACCAGTTTCCGGAGTGTTTCTGGAGGTAATGCCAGCCATGTTTTTTGCAGCATTGTCAACAACTCCTCCCGAGACGTCGGTGCAGGATCCATGGATCTGATGCTCCGTTTCACGGCTTCCCAGAGAGCTTCCACATGGTTTAAATCCAGAACCTTGGGAGCCACTGCATGGTTCTAAACTCAGATAATGTTCCTCGAGCCATGCTTTGGCAGTTGAGGCCCCGTAGGGTGGCTCATTGTTCTTCTAAAAGAGACCATCGCGAAGGAATGAAAGCGTGAAGGCCATGAAAACGTGTAGGTAATTAGCCAGTACGGTCTGATAGCGCGCAGCGGTTGAGGGCCACTCCAGACACACTAAGGAACCTAATTTCCCCCATGAGCAGGCTCCTTAAACCATCACAGAAACACCACTGTCTTGAGCAGAGCCGAACTGGGAGGACAGGGCCATTGCCTCATCACCGCCGACGCCATCCCCACATCCTTCCATTAGCTCGGTACAGCTGAAAACGGGATTCATCTGACCACATGACTCGGCGCTACTTTGCAGAGGTCCAGCTTTGATGTTCCCGGCACCTCGCGAGGGGTAATGTCCGGTGACGAGCAGGCAACAGTGGCACACGAGTAAGGCGTCGGCTCCCGTAGCCCTGGATATGTAGCCTTTGCCGTGTTGACGTTGTTTGGGCCTCCGGCATTTTACCTGGATGTGATATGCGCCGCCATTGCCAAGCGGACGGTCTGTACCAGCCTGAATAGTCTACTGTGATCGCACAGTCATCAGTGGCGTGTGGTTGGCCACCTCTTACTCCCAGGGCACTGGTACGTCCGTCGGTGGAATACTCGCGGTACACCCTTGATATGGTTGCCCTCTGATACCCTAGGTTCCTTATCACTTAGGCGATACAATGACCCGTCTGTCTTGCACTGACAATGCGCCCACGATCAAAGTTGCTCAGATCATCACGTTTACCCATGTTCGTCTATTGCAATACACTGTTGGGAAGCCCTGTTGTCCGCCTACTTATCGCCTGCGCTCGGTTTGGGTATGTTCCACTGTGCGCGGTGATGCCCATGTCAACTTCCCATTACTCCTATCTCTAATGTTTTGTCTACTGACATGCATATGGGGAAGGTCCACTTGTCCTTATTTTATATTACTTCATATTCACTGTCTTTACTATTCATACATTGATCTGTTCCTATTTTTCCAGAGTTAATGCTTTTCTCCTTATTCCATTTCGTCCGCAAAGAAACTTTCCCCGTCTTACAGAGAGCACCCTTATCGAGGTGACCCCCTGTCATCTCCATTGCCCCTTTCGATGCCCACCCTTTCGTTAGCAATTGATATTGCACTGCCACTTTGACCCATCGTGAGAATTTTCTCATTAAAACCTGAAGATGTAAAAAGCCGTCCCGGTGGCGTAGTGGTCTAGGCGCTGGCTTATGACCATTCGTCCGAGAAGGGTTCGGGTTCGAATCCGGTGAGGCGTGGATGTTGTGAAGCGAAATTCGGAAGTACCCCCACCCCACCCCTTCCCTCATTAACATGGCTAGTAGAGAACTTGTAAAATAAGGACCGTCCCCAAAGCTTTTCTGAAAGCACTAACGGAAAAAGGAAACGATTTTTAACTTATAAGATATAGCAAAAAGTTTAACATGAACTTTTCTACCATATTGCTCCTTTTCTGAAGCCAATAAGCCCAGGGTCACAGCACAACTAAATAAACAGCAGAATAGTATGGACGAAGAGAACTAAATCTGCGTATAAAAGTGAATTCTCCCGTCATTCCTCGTTGGAAGAGTTGTTCGCAAACCTCTGTAAGACGAAACAATACTGTCTACAAAAATAACAGCAAGTCATTAGCGTGCCTGACTATACGAGTCCTTCAAAAAAGTCAAAATGCTGAGCAGCAGACTTCCTGCAGGAAATCGTGGCCGACTTGTTCTGCTGTTTCTCATTCTCTGACATAGATCCGGCCTGCCAAAATTATGATTTCTGCATCAGTTTCATTAACAGGTCATTGCAAGGTCCTAAGGCCACTGGAGGAAGGGAAGACCTGGCACATCACTGTTCTGCACATAACCCCCATCACCTTGCTAAGCATTCTAACCGTGGTACTTTTTAGCAAAAACAGCTAATATGATTCTTTTTCAAAAACAAAACAAACAAAAAGAGAGAGAGAAAGACAGAAAAATATGCCTTCATCCTAGTACACCAAAGGTCGAATTTCGATTTGCTTAATTCATTCTGGTTGTTAGAAATAGAGCTTTTCGTGTGAAAGAATCGTAGACGAAGTATTAAAATGATTGCAATAAAGTTATCCTCTCAAGAATCATTATCTGATTGAAAGTTTGGGGACTAAACCTAAAGCTTTGTCACTGACAAACGGGTTTTCCCTTCCTGAAATAATAAGCCTGTAGGAACAATTGCTTCAGTACAAAGACCGTTTCTGTCCGTACATGACAATAAGTAAATTCACTCATAGGCCAGATAAATATGAACACCCTCTCTGTAAAAGTGGACGCGTTCCACAAAAAGTAGCAGTGACGTTACCGACGGGATAGGCACAGGTAGGTTTTGTCAGTTCGCCCCTACGCAGCACGTGCAATGTAGAAACGGAAAAACTTCTCAGGGTTAGAGCGTAAAATGATTACCGCGCTAGAAAAGCGGGGGTCAGCGTCTCAGCGATTGAATTTTTTGTTGGTTGTTAGAGTGTAGCCGTAGTAAAGGCGCTGCCAAAATGCTCCGAAGAAAACTACGACACTCACTTCACTCAAGGACACACATACATCCCACATGAAGGAAAGGAGAGACGACTTTTGGTTGACAGTCGTCGTAAAGGTCTGTTGATCAGTGCTGTCTGAGGCAAGAGACGTCTCATGATCCATCGATTTGCGACATTCTATAACCAAGGAGAACAGATAAACGTTTCCAAGCACACAATCCAACGGACTCTATTGCTGACAGGCGTAAGGAGTCTGTACCCGTTCATATGCCCATCTTGACCGTGTTATATGGAAATATTTAATATATAATTAAATAGTAACTTTGATTATTTTGTGCACGAACAGCAACTAGAAATTCACCCTCACTTAAAAAGGCATTTAACACAGATCCCTATGGGGACACCCATTCTTTCACGGGCCATGAGACTTCCCACGAACAAAAGGACAACCCCTTCTCAATTTCCCGGTCGTTGGAGGATATTCTCCCTCAGAAAGAGCCCGCCAGGAACAATTTCAGGTTAGCAATTAACAACAGTCAACTTCTTACGTCAGGAGCATCTTCCTCGGGGACAGACAGTGAAAAGGAATGAGACCGAGTAGTCATTAACGGAGTCTTGTTAGACACTTCAGGGAAGAACGATAACGGATTTTACTAGGACACAAGGAAAAGAGGAACGCTTTTGCACTGGATAAATGAGAGGACACTTCAGCGGGAATTACATCGAGAAAATTACCCGAAATATTCATCACCCGCTGGAAGTACATATATACCATTTATTTTGACTAGCCAATATCCCCCCTCCCCCCAATCTGAAGAATAAAAATATGAGCGGACGAAATCATCTGTCATCGCATTTAGTTTTTATTCTGATAAGTTGGCGTCCACTTCAACACTTAATAATAACCACGCAAACACCTTAAATGGCGACCGTTTTTAAATATTTCCATATAACAACCGACCGTCATCGAGAAGTCATTTTTCAGTGGGCACGGGAGCACCGTTATTGTATATTGGACTACAGGAAAGGATTCGGCTGGTCCGACGAGTCCAGGTTCCCTCTTCAACAACCCGATGGCATGATCCGTATCTGAGACCACGGAGTTTAATAGCTGCTACCAGACGGACGGTAGGACGGGGATCGGCTTGCGGTGGCGGCGGTATCAGGATATGTATGTGGATTGCTCTTAGTGACATCACTGGAACCTCTGCTCCGCTTCGAATTTATTCCCGCCACCAAACTCCGACACCCTATTAGGTAGATGGTCATAACACTATGGCTCATTAGTGCATAGTTTTCTTCTGAAAATCCACTAGTTCACTATTATCAGTGAATTCTTTTTTATAGGCAATATCTTCTTGGGAGTTTTATGACTGCAGTCCAGAATCTCACACTGTCACAATATGTGCACTTGGTGTAAAGAATTACTGTACAACCGTTCTTGCTGAGAAATCAAAATTTATGTTGAGGTATCTAACTTTCGGCCTGCTTCATCTGAACTTTGCTCAAAAAAAAGTTCAATACATGAGAAATGCCATATTTATCCTTATAATGAAATAAAGAAATTTTCTTAAATCATGAAAAATTAAATTTCGATCATTTATTCATTAGATGCATAAGCTCATGACATTTTTTTTCACCGCACTACAGCAATGTATTATTACATCAGAAGGGAAAACGGAATAAATCAACTATGTATTCCCTCCCCCATAGTTTATTTACGATGGTGTCTCAACGTCTGGATAGGTATGTAGTGCCATTCTTGAAAAAACGTGCAGGTTCTGCTGCGAGGAAATCATAAAGGAAATTCTGGAGATCAACGTCATTGTTGAACGTTCTGCCACGGAGTGCATGCGACAGAGATCAGAACAGGTGGTAGTCTAAAGAGGCGACATCTGGGAATAGGCCGGATGTGGAAGGATCTCTCATTTCATGTCCTGAAGGGCCATTTTGGTAATCTTTGCACTGTGAGGACGTGCTTTATCATGTTGGAGAAGGATGCCATTGCGCCGATGTGGTCGTTTCTGCTGAATTGCTCCCTCCACACGACGGAGTTGCTCGCGATAGAGTGCAGCGTTGATGGTTCGATTCCTCGGCAGCATTTCCTAGTGAATAATGCCTTCCATGTTCCACCAGACCCACAACATGATCTTCGCAGGATGAAGGTCATGTTTTGGACGTTGTGTGGGCGTCTTGTTTGGGCTTAACCATTCCCTCCGATGCCTGAAATTCACGTACAGGTACCACTTTTCATCTCCAGTAACAATACGTGACAGAAAGGCTTTTTGTTGCTGAGAACATTCGTGATAACGAGCGAGCAAGGAGATACATAAGCAACACGCTGATTCTTGTTGTCCTCGGTGAGAGTGTGAGGCACCCAAGACCCCAATTTCTGGACCTTTCCCATACGTTTCAGGTATCGCACCACTGTGGGCTGATCACAGTCCATCTCAGTAGCCAATTCGCGTGTGGTTTGACGCGGATCCAAGTGGATGAGATGGTTCATACGATCCTCATCAAAGTGAGATGGACGACCTGAGCGTGGAAAGGAGAGTCATTGAGGTCAAAATTGCCACCTCGGGACCGCTCAAACCGTTTGCGGACGGTCCTCGGAGCAACAGCATCCTCCCCATACACAGTAGAAATTTGTCGAGTAGCCTCGGCGGCTGAGGATCCCTTGTTAAACTCATAGAAGAGCAGATGTCGGATATGTTCATTCCTTTCTACTTGACACTGTATACTTCCGGACCTGAAAACGAAATATCCGTTAGCCACAACCACACAACACAATATGATTTAGATACACGATATTACTGGCTACATTTTGATATACAACTGGCCATCTTCACCGTCACTACTGACCTGGGAAACAATTGTGAAATAAAACGGCATCAACTTATGCATCAACCCAATACAACAGCATCCATATTTCAAGGGTAACTCTCGTGCCTTGCATGGGGCCATCGCACCAGGAACTTTCGTTCCCTCATCTACCAAAGGCTCTGGTTTCTGACCGTTAGCCACGCGAACAAAGCTGGAAAGTTGCAATGTTTAGATCAATGCCAGTCTTTTTGAGGAACAGAACCGCGTTATATGGGCCGCGACATTTCGGGCGAGATCGGTTCAAACAGGAGAAACAATAAAGATATAGATTTTCCTACAAAATGATGACTGTATGATTCCAGTTACTCTAAGTGCAGATAATGTTGAAACACACTATCACATAAATGATGAATGACTTTCAGTGGTATTCCTACGTGGATTCATCACTCGAAAAAGATATAAAGAACGCACTCTCTTCAGAAATGGCTATCGATTTATTCTATTTAACATTAAAAACTTAGAGAAATTGCTCATCTTGTGTACCCACTGCATGTACTTGCGACCGACAACGAGAGACGTTTTTTTTTATTGGAGGTTTAACGACCACCGTGAGCAACTCAATGGGCTATAAGCCGTCGCCCGTCCCTTATTTAGGGTCACTGGTTCCAGGGAAGGGAGAGAGCCAGTGCCGTAAGACAAACATAACACCCATGCCTCACCGGGATTCGAACCCGGACCCTTTTTGGACGAATGATCAGAGGCCATCGCTTAGACCACTGCGCCATCGGGGCGGCCGAGTGACGTTCATCGAGCTTTATCCTATGTGCATTTATGCGATTAAATGTACATAGGATAAAGAAAACTATTTCCAAACTTTGTTGTTATACCTTATAAATGTTCATATACGAAGTCATCGCTCAGTCCACGTAATTTTATAAACAACGAATAGCAACTGAAAAATTGTACATCGGACACCGCTGGGATCGAATCCCAGATCTCTCGATAACTAGCCGAGTGCGTTCGCTTTACGCTACGGTGCCAACAATTCACAGCGCTATTCGTGGTTTATCAGTCAGCATCTGACTACACAAATCCATATTGATGGGCTCTGCAACTGACGTGTCTTCTAGATGGCGACACATCAGTTGCAGAGCCCATCAATATGGATTTGTGTAGTCAGATGCTGACTGATAAACCACGAATAGCGCTGTGAATTGTTGGCACCGTAGCGTAAAGCGAACGCACTCGGCTAGTTATCGAGAGATCTGGGATTCGATCCCAGCGGTGTCCGATGTACAATTTTTCAGTTGCTATTCATTGTTTATAAAATAACGTGGACTGAGCGATGACATCGTATATTTACATTATCTCCCCGTATTTGAAATATATTCATTATAAATGTTCTATGTGACTTCCATTGGTCACGAGAACTACGTCGAGGCGATAATCAAATTCCTGCCATACATGATCAAGCATGTCTGTTGTCAACGACTGCAGAGCACTATGAATGAAAACTTTGAGTTCATCTAGTGTTGTAGGCAATGGTGGAACATACACATTATCCGTAAAATACTCCCATAAGAAAAGTCGCAACGGATAAGGTACGGAGACCTGGCGGTCCACCCGTAGAGCACCTTGTCGTCGTGTCGACATCGACCAATCCAGCGGTTAGAAAGCTGTTCGTTAAGATAGCGGCGAACATTCAGATGCCAATGTGACGGCGCTCCATCGAGCTGAAAGATATAGTCGAGTGAATCTTCATTTAATTGCGGAACTAGCCATATCTCCAACATATCTAAATGCAAGTGTCATGTCTGTTCCTGGAAAAAGAAAGGTCCGTAAACCTTTGCACGAGAAGCCGCACAGAACAATGACAGTATTTCGCCCAGGTGCAGATGCACGGGTTACATTGCGCCATCTAGCGGTTACATTCGTAAATTCGGTGCTTTTCTTTTCATTTTAATGCGCGGTACGCTATTATTACCTTGGCTTTTACGGAGTTATGATGGAATGAAATCAGATGAATCATTTTGAATTACTACTTGTACGATTGACTAGAAAAATGTTGACATCCTATTTCATCTGCCTTAGACGATGGGAGTCGTTCGACAGAAATTGAAGAATGGCGAAACAATTTACGTCATCGACTTAGAGATCCGTTCGCAGAAATAGTAGGAATTTCGCAGCATTGACTGCTTACAGAGAAATGTTATTCTACTTGTTCTTGCTTTCTGACCACAAACTCCGTTCCGGAAACTGAAGGATGGCGAAACCTATACTATCACAACAATAGTGACCGACTATTTCCTTCGCTTTAGAGAATAAAAATCGTTCTAGAAAATTGAATAATGATGCAACAGAGTACCCAGGGTATAATGACCAACTTATGCCAGCGTCACTGACATTTCGAGATCCCTTTGCAATGGTTGAAGAAATTGCTTAGCATAAATCACTTACCAAAATGATATCCTGTTCACTCCGGCTTTTCTTTACCATCACAAAAATGATGACCTGGTCACTATGATGTTTAAAAGTAGGAACGTATTTGAAGATCACATGATTTTGCGGATCACTGGTGTGCAAAATTTATGACCTAATCCTTCTGGGGTTATCAAAAGAGTTCCTGAAAGTTGTCAAAGTTAGATCTTGGCTGCATAAATTAAGTATAACTCTGTTCTGTACTCCTGATAACGTTATTACGTATATTCGTGCAAAAGATAAATGTGTGTCTTTTCTACTAAAGAGAAAAGTAACTAAGCAAAAAAACTTTTGGAGTAAATCCAAGAAAAATTAAATTTCTTAGTTAGTTCGAGAAAACAAGGAAAGCTTTTGCAGTTAATGCAAGGAAAATCAGAAATTATAATTCGATGCAAATATTTGCTACAAATTGTTGCGGAATTTGAGCAAAAAACTAGACAGATATATTGAAAACATTGCGCTTGAGAATGAACTGTATTTACTTATCTAGCAGTTCGGAAGTGTGAAAGATTTAGAAATTTTAAATCGGTAGAGAAAATATCATACCCGCACATTCCGTATATCTACGAACGCTGTTCCATAAAAATTGAGCCGCCCCGGTGGCGCAGTGGTCTAAGCGATGGCCTCTGATCATTCGTCCGAAAGGAGTCCCGGTGAGGCATGGATGTTGTGTTTGTCTTACGGCACTGGCTCTCTCCCTTCCCTGGAACCAATGACCCTAAATTAGGGACGGGGACTGCTAATATCCCATTTAGTTGCTCACGGTGGTCGTTAAACCTCCAATCAAAAAAGAAAAAAAAATTGAGAGTTATTTCTTTTTTTTTTGAGTTGGCAACAGTGCGAAAGGGGAAATAACCACGCAAACGACTAACTGAATTAAGGAGGTATCTATGGCAACAGTTATTAGCCGTGGCAGACAATTCTGGTTTTGTAATCTCGCAGTTGTTTAAGGTACGTCTGCATTTTGCCATACATCTATGTAGGTGAGTGATGCAGAGTTAAGAAGTGAAATGCGTTGTGCGATAAAATTTTGCTATCGTTTGGGTAAAACGGCTTCAGAAACAGTTGATTTAATGGAAAAAGCTTACAAAGATAAATGTTTGGGTGAGTCAACGATTTTTAGATGGCACCATGATTTTGTCGGTAGAACTCGGGAGTTTGTCGGTAGAACTCGCTCCTAGACCTGGTCGACCTGAAAGCATTGTTACATAGTGTATTGTTAACTCTCTTTGAACAACTCTGCAAGAAGATCGACGAATGACGTGTGAAGACATAGCGGGGTCAACTAATACTTCAAAAACGTCGGCATTCTGCATTTTACATGACAAATTACTGCCGCATTGTTTGTGTTCCAGATGGGTACTTCATCACCTGACGAGAGAGTAATTGTTAGCCAGAGTTCAGGTGTGTCATGAGTGGGAACAAATTATTGCAAAGGATCCAAACTTTCTAAACACAGTAATAACTGCCGATGAAACATGGGTCCACTATTTCGACCCCTCACAAAGCGCGCAATGAGTGTATGGAAAAACACGGGCTCCCCTTCTCCGAAAAAAGTCCGCCAAACCAAATCTGCTGGGAAGGTGACGATGGTAATTTTCTTTGATCATAAAAGGTGTAGTCTGCCAGCATGCCGTTCCTCCACAAATTACTGTCAATGTTGAGCATTGCATTTCAGTCTGGAAGCGTCTGCGACGACACATATCGATTTAGCGACCAGAACTGGTGGGTAAGTGGATCTTACACCATGATAACGCCCGCCCATATGTGGCCGCTTGTGTTCAACAGTTTTTTTACGAAGTGCTGTATAGAAATCATGCCACAGCTTACCTACAGTCCTGACCTGGCCCGTGCTATTTCTTGTTGTTTTGAACAATGAAGCAGAAGTTCTGTGGCGCAACATTCAACGCAAATGCTGACGTTTTTCAAGCTGTACAGGGCTCGCTAAAGCAACTTCCACAAAATGCCTTCGCCACATGCCTTGAAAAGTGGACTGAACGATGGAACCGTTGCATATCATCCGAGGGAAGATAAAAGAATAACATATGTACCTATATTTCTTCATTTTGTGTGATTTTACTCTCAGTTTTTATGGAACAGCCGCTGCATATTCATTCATTTATTTTTATGCTTAAAAAGATCCATTTAGTTTTTTCAGTCGTTTTTTGAATTTACAGGCTCTCCGGGTCACAAAAATTTTGCGTGTGGAGTACAATCTGTTTCACTCGATACAAAATTGTATTTAATTCGCATAGGTAGAACAAACTGCCGATTTTTGTGTTCAAATGTATTTATTTGATATAATCTGGATTTTTACCTTATATAGAGTAGATAATCGTTGGTTATTATTTTGTACATTTCCCCGCATCATGAATTAGATATGATCTGCTTTATTATTTTTTTTATTTTTTACAAATTGGATGTAATTCATTCAAAACATTTCATGGTCGACTTTTGTTCTGGACGCTTTAGTTACTATCTTTGTTTTTTTTAATAAATTGATTAAAATATCGTCACTTTCAATTTGCTCAGTTGACTCCTCCCTCCTCTTGGTTTTTTGGTCGTGACTATTTTTTTTATTGCATGTACTCGACATGTTTGACTTTTTAGAGTTGCGTCGAAATTTTTCTCTTTTCTTTAGCATCTGCTCGTTTTGTGCTTTGCATTGATTCAACATAAACAACATTTGACTCTTCAGTTGAGATCTTGGTTGTTTTCATTACTATCTTTTTTCTCTTTTTTCAAATTTTGGGCGTAAGCAACTTCGTATTAGAAGAGAAAAAGTGTTTCTGATATTGCTTTGACCTTCAGTCTTCCTTTTCCTCTTGCTTGTTACTAGCGCGTCTTTTTTTTGGGGGGGGGGGAGTGTTTATGACGTTACTTTAGCCATCTGTCTGTCACATTTCCTTGTTGTTAGCTTGTGTTTTAAGAAAAACAAAGTGTTTATGGTATTACTTTGACCTGTCTGTTCCTTTCCTTCTGCTTGTTACCAGCGTATCTTTTAGAAAAAGTATTTATGGTTTTGCTTTGACTTTTTGTCTGTCCCTTTTCTTTAGTAGGCCTTTTTTCCTCCTGATTGTTACTAACCTCCCTTTTGGGAAAAAAAAAGTGTTTATGGTATTACTGTGGCTTTCTGTTTGTTACTAGGGTGTCTTTTGAAAATAAAAAAAATGGTGTTTATAGTGTAACTCTGACATTCTGTCTGTCCCTTTCACTTGGTCTGATATTTTTCCTTCTGCTTTTTATTAATGTGTCTACTGAGTGAAAAAAAGCAAAAAAATCGTGCTTGTATTATACTTTGCTTGAGCTTTTGGCTCCTAGCTCTGCACAAGACATCACTGCATCTTTTCGTCAGATCCAAAAATTTCAGTGGCTAAGAAAACGAGAACAAAATCAATGGCAGCATTTCTACCGCTTTCAATTCGCACATTTCTTTCTGAAGTGGTGCATGCATTTCGTTTTTTAATTTTGCAAGCAATCTCCATTTCTGAAAGTCAAATTGAAGAAACTGTCTCGGAACCAGAGATGGAAACGGGTCACGGGTCAACGGGTCGACAATTCCTTGCGGGTCCAACTGGTCGGGACAAGGTATTCCTGACTCGATTTTGACCCGGTTTTACTTCCGTTTTATTTTTGAAAAGAGAAAAATATATTCCAAAGAAAGATGCATGTTGTTGAATTCTGTAGTCGATACTGGTGCCCACGGAATGAATAATGGTTTGTCATGCAAAATTATTGTCGTCTCTTTCTTAAAGCAACAAAGATTTCCACCGACCAACGTCAGACACACCAACACCATATCGTAAAAAGATACTTTTTCGCGTTCTTTTAGAGTGCGATTGTCCAGGGCAAGGCACAGGCAAACGCCATTCACCTGTTTCTCAGCTGATTCACTCTCTCCGTGCGAAGTTCACTTTATGACTAAGAGTTACGTTTCACATCACATCTTTTACATTGAGCAGTTTTTCGATTGATGTGGTAACACCCCGCTCCCATGACATGTCGTGTTGAAATTAACTCCTTAATTGTTAATGTGGATGTATTTAATATTAAGGAGGTTGAGAAAGGCGACGAGGCCAACAAATACGTGCTTGTTGAAAACCACAAGGGGAAGAGTGAATGCTGGAAGTTGTTTCGTCTCATTAAGGAACCGGTGAATAATTCTTCGTTGTTAGGTCTTGCTTGTTGTTCAAAATGTTGAAAGTGTATAATTAAAAAGAAAGATGTCGACGGTGTAATAACAGATTATGGAACCAAAAATCTAATGGACCATATGAAAGTATGCCCACCTCCACCAAAGCGTGGAAGAGTGAACAATCTAAATACATTTAAAAAAGTACATTTGTGTAATCGTAAATAATGATTCCCATTTGTAATATACTCCATGGCCACGGTCATAGTCAGCCATTATTTCTGGATTGAGCAAAATAGTGGCACTAAAAATGGCACTAAAATTTAGCAAGTAACCAAATTTTATTATTAAGCAAGGATTTCAGTTATTAAATATCAAGCAGTTATTGGGATGAATATATATTGTATATATTACGTTTATACGTACGTATATATATATATATATATATATATATATATGGGATGTAAGGTCAGGTGATGCGTAACATCACAGCCTCTCCTTGACAAATGTCAACCCCGCCTTCTCGTGGTGCATCCTGTTCCCACTAAAGGGGCTCTGACGACTGCAAATAGCGGTATAACTATACCATCGGGATCAGAGGAAATGCTATCCCACACTCACCAACCCGCTTGGCCAGCGTGGTGAGTTATGGCCAAACACCTCCAAAATGACTCTACAACTTAAATCTTGGCCCTCAGTCTCCGGCAGCTGGAATGTACCTGGCCAAGGCAGCGGCCAGTGCGACATGAAGGCAGAGGGTGCTAAGAATCCCGGAGGACCGGACTAGGCTGCCATTTGATGCTGACCTTGGCTACCTACAACGGACGCTCCCTATCTTCTGATTCAAGGCTTCTTGAATTGGAAGAGGAACTACAAAGGATCAAGTGGGACATCGTCGGGCTGAGTGAGGTAAGGAGAAAAGGAGAAGATCTCATTGAACTGAAAAGTGGACATCTCTTCTATTATCGTGGGACAGATACTGGCAGAACTAGTGGTGTTGGATTTATAATAAACAAGAAACTGAAGGATAAAGTGGTAGAAGTTGAAAGTTCCTCTGACAGAGCTGCACGACTCGTTATCCAACTATCGAGAAGATACCAGGCTCAGATTATTCAAACTTATGCACCCACCACAAGTCATCCTGAAGAAGAAATTGAAGAATTTTATGAGGAAATTCGTCATCTAAATAATAAAGGTAAGCAGCACTTGAAGATAATTATGGGAGATTTCAATGCAAAAATAGGGCACCGGCAACAGAATGAAACTTCAGTAGGTAAATTCGGTCACGGCAACAGAAACCAGCGTGGAAATACTCTCATTGAGTTTGCAGAGGCAGAAGGATTTTTCATCTTGAATTCCTTTTTCAAGAAAAAGCCACACAGGAAATGGACATGGAGACATCCAATTGGGACGACAAGTGAAATTGATTTTATTATGTGTAACAAAAAATTCGTCATCGAAGACTGCAGTGTGCTAAACAAGTTCAACACAGGTAGTGACCATAGATTGGTGAGATGTAAGATGCACCTCAACACTAAACTGGAACGTGGCAAGCTCATAAGACAAACAAAATGTATTGACATAACCAACCTTAAAAAACACCATAATACTTTCAAGTTGGAACTGAAGAACAGATTCTCTGCTTTAGAAGGCCTAACATCGGAAGAAGTGGATATTTCGGAAGTTAACAGAAAAGTAACCAAAGCTCTTATGGAAACAGCAACAAAATTAGCTGGGTCTAAGAACAAGTTGCATGTAAACAAATTATCAGGAAAAACCAAAATGTTGATGCAAAAAAGAAGAGAGATGAGGACAACTAAAGAAGATGTGACTTCCAAAGTGGAATATATAGAGCTATGCAAGACAGCACGAAAAAGTATCACTGAAGACGTAAGGAAATTCAACTGTGAGCTAGTGAGGAAAGCAATTGAAAACAACCAAAGCCTAAAGATAGCAAAGGGACATCTCAGTAAGGGAAAAAAACAGATTATGGCTCTGAGAAAAGAAGATGGTTCTATAACAAGAAATAGAGGCGAAATTTTGACAAGAGTGAAAGATTTCTACTCCAAATTATATGAAAGGGATTATACATGTACTCCAGACATCATGAAAGGTACCAGAGTTCTTCCAGTCCTCCCAGCAGAAGTTGCTCATGCAATCAAGAACATGAAGCGGGGGAAAGCTCCAGGAGAAGATGGAATTACTATAGACATCATACAAGAAGCAAGTGGAGAAATTGAAACAGTGCTCGCCCAAATTTTCACTCGATGCCTTAATGAAGGGAAGATTCCTGAGGATTGGAACAATGCTACAATGATCCTGCTACATAAAAAAGGTGACATTGAGGATCTCAGGAACTACAGACCTATCAGCCTCCTAGCAGTGGTTTATAAAATCTTCACTAAAGTTCTTTCACACCGCTTGAAGGTAACACTGGACATGGCTCAACCGAGAGAACAAGCTGGATTCAGGAGTGGCTACAGCACAATAGATCATATCCACGTACTGAGAGAACTAATTGAAAGAGCGAGGGAATATGAACTTCCATTGTGCATGGCTTTTATCGATTATGAAAAAGCCTTTGATTCGGTGAAACCATCAGCAGTTACCACGGCTCTGAAATCCTGCGGTATTGAAGATGCATACATTAATATTATTAATAACATCTATGAAAATGCAAGTGCAAAGATTCGGCTGTTTGAAAATACAACACACATAAAAATTGGAAAGGGAGTGAGACAAGGTGACACCATATCTCCGAAGCTCTTTAATGCCACATTGGAAAATGTCTTTCAATCACTGAACTGGGAAAACAAAGGGATAAAGATTAATGGAGATTATCTAACCCACCTTCGTTTTGCTGATGACGTAGTCATTTTTGCAACTACCCCATCAGAGCTGCAGAGTATGATCCAGGAACTTGCTGACAAGAGTAAAGAAGTGGGATTAAAAATGAACTTTCAGAAGACAAAAGTGATGTTCAATGCTTTTACAAGAAATGAAGATTTATCGATTGATGGAGAAAAACTGGAGATAACAGATACGTATGTTTATCTTGGACAGCAGATATCAAGTGAGGGTCACATTGATGAAGAAATTAATCGGCGTACAAAACTTGCCTGGAGAGCTTTTGGAAGAAACAGCATAATTTTCAAGAGCAATATGCCATTATGTCTTAAAAGAAAAGTGTTTGATCAATGCATCCTTCCAGTGCTTACGTATGGTGCAGAGACGTGGACCTTAACTAAAAGAGACATACAAAGGCTGCAGACAACTCAAAGGTGCATGGAGAGGTGCATGCTTGGTATAACCAGGAGAGATAAGAAGAGGAACTCGTGGATCCGAAAAATGACGAGAGTGGAAGACATCATGATCAGAGTTAAATCCCTGAAATGGCAATGGGCTGGACATACTGCCAGAAGGACAGACCATAGATGGACAGCCGAAATTTTAGATTGGATTCCAAGGGACAGGAAAAGACCCAGAAAAAGACCACATGGGAGATGGGTGGATGAAATTCGTAAATATGCGGGAGTGACATGGAGGAGACTGGCACAAGACAGACCGTTGTGGAGGAAACTTGGGAGACCTTCGTCCAGCAGTGGATTGATAATGGTTGACAATGATGATGATGATGATATATATATAATTGAGTTTCGAATTTATAGTTAAAAACAGATTTGTCCGGGTCAGTTACAGGTCCGGGTCGAGTCCAGTTATGGGACGTCCGGGTCCAAAAGTTTTGACCCGTTTCCAACTCTGGTCGTGACTGCACAGAGTCAACATATGACATCATATATTCCCAATTTAAAAAAAAATCTAAGCTGCATTGGATATCTGAAAACTATTACCAATACATTTTTTTCCTTCTTCGTACAATCCTTAGGAGTTAGATCTGTTGATTTGCTCATATTAATGCCTGAAATGGACCTCTTTATTAAAGGGTTCTTTAATTAATTAATGTCAGTTCCAAAAATCAATGCCTTACTGCTTAGTTGAAAAACATCGCATCTCCACGAACATATTTTTGATTGTTCCACGCAGTTTCCGAAAATTTCTGATTTTCAATAAAAAGGACATATTTTCAAACTAAAAATTTTGACGGACATTATTCTACATACATTAAACAGTTAGCCTGCATTTACGAAACTTAAACGATCCAGTACTATCAAATGTTTATCTGTAATAAGGAAAAGTGCTTGCGCAATAACCTCTTTGTTCTCAGGGGCTCAGTACCAGGAATCGTTCTCTGAAAGGACCAAACGTCTGGATGTCTTCATCGACTGCTTTCTTTCGAAATACTTTTTAAGATGCACACTTTCTTTTATGATGATAATAATAACAATGAAAGGAAACCCATCGCAAAATTTCTTTCTCCATTTTTCTGTCTCGGTCAACATAGCACTCAAGGTATGTGGTTGTTCGAGCACGTAAAAACTAGGAAGATCAGAGTATTTCGCCTTCGCTTTTCTTGTTTATTGTGATTGTGGCATCGAAGACGCAGAGAGAAAAAGAAAAGAAAAAGCGAATCCCTTCTTCGAAGCATGGGAAAGGGAGCGATAGGAATGAGATAGAAGAGTTTGAATGAGAAAAGGAGAAAGAGAACAAAGCAAATGCGACTCCGATTGGAGAAGTCATTTTGGTGAGTGGCACAGAGGTGGTCTATTAGATGGCGTGAGCCGAGAAGATCTGTCTTTTTGCTCATCTCTAATGTATCTGCTTTAGACTCTCTCTCTCACACACACAAACACACGCAGATCCACTAGAACCGCGTGTCTTTCTCTATACTCGTTACTTTTCCCTTCCTGTTTTCAACTTATAGAAACACAAACATTCTGCAAGAAGTACGGATAACTCAATATTGAAAAACCCGCACGTAAAAAGGGGCACTAAAAGTACGCCAAATTGTACACGCCCGCTGTGAGTCACATGACTCTGTCTGACAAAGTAGTCCATAATGCCAAGATTTCTCCATAGCATGCTCGACCTTAATCTGAGATTGTGAAAACTGAAACCTAAATTGCGTAAAGTGCATCTCAAAGCCATTCCATATGTAAGTTTGCGCTGTGATACAAAACAAGCAGGTTTTTAATCAATGGATCACAAGGGCAAGAAGCTCAACTATTGTCATAAATACAGAGGTACATGTCTCCACAAACTGAAATAAATCTATATTTCCGTGTGAACGGAAGAGTTGAAAATTTATCCATCCTTCTGCTAAATTCGGCTATCCTTTCATTTAGCTCCTCAAGAATATTATAACCACTCCTATCTCCATGAGTAGAGGCGTCGGACAGTGACGCCACTGAACGGCGTGAAAGACATATAGACGGTATTGGTAAGGCGTGTGACTTCACTGCCATGAGTGGCTTTGTGATTACAGCAAACATCTTCCGATTGAATCGATTCCAGGAAGGTTGAGTTTCGCTGAACCACTGAATACTTGCCGATCGTCGGGCGGCCACGTTTAATCTCCGGGATATTGGACCCCCATTTCAATTACGGCCATCTGTTTCTCCCTCCAGTGTACAGATCGCTGTAAGACATGGATTACCACTGTCAAACCTTAGGTAATACAATTGGGACAGATGTTAGCGCCATTATAGTGTGCAGGGCTCTGCACGACATGGGTTATCACTGTCGAGTAACCATCTGAAAGTCTTTAATGCCATACGCCTAGTAGCGTGGTGAAGGAACGTTGACCGTGAACTGTACATCAATGAGAAACTGTATTTTGAACAGACCAGTCACGCTGCACAGTCTACCAGTCCTTCTTGTTTATGGCCGATCCCGGGAGAAAAGTATCTTCCGGACTGTATGGTTCTGATTATTAAGCTTGTAGAGGCAGTATGACTGTATGGTATTAATTTATGATCTTTTGTTGGTCTGGCAGGTTTAACAACCACCGTGATCAACTTACTGAGCTATAAATAGTCGTCCATCCCTAATTTGGGGCCAGTGGTTTCAGAGATGGGATATTTTTTTTTTTTTGAGGTTTAACGACCACCATGAGCAACTCAATGGGCTATAAGCAGTCGCCCGTCCCTAATTTAGGGTCACTGGTTCCAGGGAAGGGAGAGAGCCAGTGCCGTAAGACAAGCACAACATCCATGCCTCACCGGGATTCGAACCCGGACACCGTTCGGACGAATGATCAGAGGCCATCGCTTAGACCACTGCGCCACCGGGGCGGCAGAGATGGGATATAGCCAGTGATTTTAGCCAAACATATCATCCATCTCTCACACAGGACTCGAACCCAGCCCCATCTCGGACGAATAGTTAGATGCCTGGGCCACGCACCACTTGGACCTCGAGGCGGCTGAGCGGGTCTTTACTTGGATCGCTGTGAAAAATTGGTTGCCAATGGAGAATTCATATAACTACTGAACAGATGTTAGACTGTCCCGGTGGGCGACTGGTCAAATGCGTAGGTTTCTGGCTGGTCATTCAAACTGTTTCCGGGTTTGAGTTTCGGATGAAGCTGGTTTCGTGTTGTCTTACAACGCTGGCTATCTTCCTTCCCTGCAAGTAGTGGCCCTAAATTAGGAATGAGCGAGTGCTTGTAGTTCTTATGGTTGCTTATAACCACCGTTAACCACCGAAATAAAAATAAAAAGGAAGTAAGCGCTTTTGGACTACAGGGGGTAGCTGGGAGAGTACGGAACGCAACGGTATGCAAATTTCGGACTGCTATTATCTAAGTGCAGGCGAAAGAGAAACGTACGAGGAATAAATCAACTTCGAAGCAGTCAAGGTGCTAAAGTATATCCCGACGGTGGATGTTTCTAAACGCTGTTGAAAAATTGTATGATTGCAATGCTTTTGATGTTGAGATAAATCAAATCAGCAACATTTGTTCACAACTGAATATTTTATTTTAAGATTTACTACAGTTTTGCTGAGCGTTTGACTAGACTTCATCCGAGAAAATGGAGTGTAAATATTTAAATTATTGTGACATCATCAGTTTTCTGACGGTCACGGATTTTGGTAAATTGGTGGATCCACGCGCTTGAAAGAAATGGAGTCGATGTCACATCTTTGACAAGTTGGGATGAATAGAGGTATATAATGCATCTAAAATATTAAGCCTGAATAAAGAATGGAATCAGGTTTATCAATTAAGTTTAACGTTTTCAAACCAAAATTTATGGCCATTTTCCTGACAATGTTGAACCATAGACGACTTCTTCAGTTCATAGTTCTGTACATGTTATACCTCACACGGAAACTTAAGACCTTATGTGTCTGTCCCATACATGAAAGTTCACATTCACGAGAGATGTGATAAATTCCAAGGAATTTATGCCATCGACATATATAGTCTTTTGATCTGTAAAAAGTTCATTTTGCTGATGGTTTTAAAAATGACTTTGAAATTAAAACTTCTGAGAATTTTCGAAATTTTGAAGCAAATGAAGTGACAGCCCAATTCTCTCGTACCGGGAGTATCATAGGCGTGAGCGCGCAGACAATCTTAAGTTTCCTAAATTTTGGACAGCTTTGTTTATAGCGTAAGGGATATACACTGAAGAGCAATTGAATTAGAGATACCTGTCTAGTAACGTGTAGCACCACCTTTCGCCCTGATGACGGCAGCGATTTGTCTCGGCATGGACTCGACAACACACCAGAAGCGCTGGGAAGCCATACGGATCCACGACCCCTGAACAAGCTCCCACAGTTCACGAAGATTTGGTGGAGGGGGTCAGAGCCTCGAACATTTCTGTCGATGGCATCGCAGATGTGCTCGATGGGATTGAGGTCAGGTGACCTAGCTGGCTAAGGAAGCGAGGTCATGTCGGTGGAGTGTTCATCCAACCATTCGGATACAATTCGGGAGCGATAGCACTGTGCATTATCTTGTTGCAGAATGAGGTCCCCAGTGGGATGTTGAAGACGCACAAACGGGAGCAAATGGTTGTCCAGGATATCCCGGTAACGTTGATCTGTGAGAGACGATGTCATACGTACCAGGGGTCCCTATTCAGTCCACGTAAACAGTCCCCAGACGAGAATGCCACCCCCACTAGTTTGAAGAGTACCATGCTGGCAAGAAGGATCCATCGCTTCACGTGGTTTGCGCCGTACTCGTATCCTGCCATCAGCATGTACCAACGTGAATCTCGACTCATCAGTCCAGGCAACATTTTTCCACATGTCTAGGGTCCAGTGGCGATGTTCCAGCGCCCATTCTAATCTTTGCACCCTGTGATGCGCGGTCAGCAGCGGTACCCTCGTGGGACGATGGCTTCTGTACCCCATAGCAAGGAGATGGTTCTGGATGGTGTGGCTGCTTACACGTTTTTGTGCACCAGCGTTAAATTGCCGAGTGATTTCTTGCACTGTGGCCCGTCTATTCGCTGTAACAATGCGAGCTAGCTGACGATGACCCCGCTCATCCACACGCTGTTGTCCACGTCAGTTGGCCCTTGCAGGGATGGTTTTACCGGATTCGATGCACTCACGGTGCACCCGTGACACAGTGGCTCGTGAAAATCCCAGTGCCTGCACGACTTCCAAGATGGAGTAACCCATTCGTCGGGCCCCGACAATTTACTCACAATCAAATGTGCTTAGATCCTTCGTCTTGCCCATACTGCGTCCGACTCTTACTGATTCCCGTCGCATCACTCCTTATATTGTCGGATCGCTGCATACGTCATGTCGTTTCCGTTTACAGGGCCGCCCACAGCGCCACATTTGCATAACGCCAGTTGTCTCTAATTCAATTGCTCTTCAGTGTATCTTCTGTATGCTGCCAATTTCTTTAAACGCTATTGTCAAACCGTGAACAGTGCAGAGGAGATATCTGACGGTCGCAGAACACAAACAATGCTCCAATATGGTGTCAGGCAGACAGATATTGCAAAAGCTCTTTATGAATCCCAAAGTCGACTACATGCGCGTTGCCGAAAGCTGGGAGATGTCGCCGAACGCCAGGTAAGAGGGCATCCGAGTGCAAGTACGGACCGGAAAGATTATTATCTCAGACAAAACACTCTCAGAAACCCCATAATGCCTAGCCTCCGTATCCGAGATATTCTGAAAAGTACCACCAACGTTACAGTAAGTGATCAATCGGTCTGTAATTGATTGCATCGCGAAGGATCCTGATTGAGGCGTCCATTGAGACGATTACAGCATCCAGGAATGAAAAATATGAGTGGTCTCTACATCTATTATGTCAGGAGAAGTGGGAAAATGTCCTAATCTACGGAAATTCGGCCTACATTTCCATGCAAAACCTCAGAAACACACCCGTCAACCATCATTTGTGCCAACACAGATACCCATTTCGTGGCGGCACCACCATGATGTGGGGGTGGGACCTTCTTCGACGGCCTCATAATAATTTTCATTTAAAGAGAGCTGTGAAGTAAGTCTTTAAATTTCCTTTTTTGAATCTCTATTCTTAGGTAAATTATGTTACTTCTCCGACAGATTTTCTTTCTGGTTGGCAGGTCTCTTTCGCGAACTACCCTATACTCTTTTTTTTTCTTTTTTTTTTTTTTTGCAATAACTGACAGTGAGTCAAGGGTAAATAAAATCCACGTTGAGAGTAGAACCGGAGGAGGAGGATGGTACGACGATTTATAACCCTAATTTGAAGCACGACATCTTGATTATTGATCTATACATTGAAATAATCTTACCTGCGGAAGTAATATTGTGGTAAAAACGAATCGTGAGCAATTAGCAGTCAGCTATAAAATGAAGATGAAATTTAAGAATGGGAATGATGCATGAATGTTATTCATTTCAGGGGTATATTCGAAATGTTCGCTATTTGCCTGCTCTTGAAAAATCGTTCATGGTGTACGGTGACGAGCTCGCGCTCTTTTGGGCACCTTGCCAAAAAGAGTTGTGGCCTTTTTTTTTTGTTGTTGTTGGAGATTTAACGACCACCGTGAGCAACTCAGTGGGTTATAAGAACTGGTTCCAGAGAAGGGAGAGATCCAGTGGCGTAAGACAAATACAACATTCATGCCTCGCCGAGATTTGAACCCGGATCCATCTCGGACAAATGATCAGAAGCTGTCGCTCTGACCACTGAACCACCGGAGCGGCGTTGTGGCCTTGAAAACGCTCTGGTAGTAAACACAGGATCTTTGACAGTGAATGATTTACTCAGTAAGCATAGTAAGAAATGGAAATTGAAAGATCAATCACGAATTACTCTTTTGCGTGAATGATGAATGAACTCCCAGAAAGAGAAGAATGATTTATGCTATCAGTATTGGAAGTGCCACACATTTTACACTAAATATGCCAGTTCGATTCTTCGCACTCGTGTGCAACGTTTTCAAGGTACATGTGCCCAAATTTTTCAGAAAATCGGGATGTTTCCTTCAAATCAGTCCGTTGTTAACTAAGGAAGAGTCACTTGAAATATCGTCCGCCTTCATGCTGTCATCATAAATAAACGATACAAAAAGGTGAACAGGATTTTTTCCATTCTGGGTAGAACGAACTCAGTGAGAATATAAGGATATTTTAAGTATTCACCCATCACATATTTGGTGTCTTTGTTCCGTGGAAGGGTGCTTCGGAACACTCACGCCACCCATGCTACATCGAGGACTCGTGCTTAGGCCCAGTTCAGTCGTTACATCGAGGTCTCGTGCCTAGGCCCAGTTCAGTCGTTACATCGAGGACTCGTGCCTAGGCCCAGTCCACCCATGTTACATCGAGGACTCGTGCTTAGGCCCAGTTCAGTCTTTACATCGAGGACTCGTGCCTAGGCCTAGTTCAGTCGTTACATCGAGGACTCGGGCCTAGGCCTAGTTCAGTCGTTACATCGAGGACTCGTGCCTAGGCCCAGTTCAGTCCATACATCGAGGACTCGTGCCTAAACCCAGTTAATCGTTACATCGAGGACACGTGCCTAGGCCCTTTTCAGTCGTTACATCGAGGACTCGTGCCCAGGCCCAGTTCAGTCGTTACATCGAGGACTCGTGCCTAGGCCCAGTCCACCCATGCTACATCGAGGACTCGTGCCTAGGCCCAGTTCACCCATGCTACATCGAAGACTCGTGCTTAAGCCCAGTTCAGCCTTTACATCGAGGACTCGTGCCTAGGCTTAGTTCAGTCGTTACATCGAGGACTCGTGTCTAGGCCCAGTCCACCCATGCTACATCGAGGACTCGTGCCTAGGCCTAGTTCAGTCGTTATATCGAGGACTCGTGCCTAGGCCTAGTTCAGTCGTTATATCGAGGACTCGTGCCTAGGCCCAGTCCAGTCATGTTACATCGAGGACTCGTGCCTAGGCCTAGTTCAGTCGTTACATCGAGGACTCGTGCCTAGGCCCAGTCCACCCATTGTTACATCGAGGACTCGTGCCTGGGCCTAGTTTAGTCGTTACATCGAGGACTCGTGTCTAGGCCCAGTCGACCCCTTGCTACATCGAGGACTCGTGCCTGGGCCTAGTTTAGTCGTTACATCGAGGACTCGTGCCTAGGCCAAGTCCACCCATGCTACGTCGAAGACTCGTGCCTTGGCCCAGTCCACCCGTGCTACGTCGAGGACTCGTGCCTAGGCCTAGTTCAGTCGTTACATCGTGGACTCGTGCCTAGGCCCAGTCCACCCATGCTTCATCGAGGACTCGTGCCTAGGCTTAGTTCAGTCGTTACATCGAGGACACGTGCCTAGGCCCAGTCCACTCATGGTACATCGAGGACTCGTGCTTAGGCCCAGTACAGTCGTTACATCGAGGACTCGTGACTAGGCCCAGTTCAGTCGTTACATCGAGGACTCATGCCTAGGCCCAGTCCACCCATGCTACATCGAGGACTCGGTCCTAGGCCCAGTTCAGTCGTTTGGCCAAAATCCCTACCTTCTCAACCTTCGGGCAACGGGATGGTAGGCTTTTGTTTTATGATCATATTTTAGTGAAGACTAACTAGACTAAACCAGTCGGAATCAACGGTCAGTTTTGTTTCGTTTTTTGTTTTTTTTTAAAGAATAAACACACATGAAACAACAAACGCAAACTTTATTTGATTGAGAAATTCATTCAACCACTTCAGTAAAGACAATCGTCCAGGTTCCTGATTTTTTTTGTTTTTGACTGAAGGTTTAACGACCACCGTGAGCAACTCAATTGGCTATAAGCAGTCGCCCGTTCCTAATTTAGGGTCACTGTTTCCAGGAAAGGGAGAGAGGTGGTACCGTGAGACAAACAAAACATCCATGCCTCAACGGGATTTGAACCCGGATCCTTAACGAACGAATGATCATAAGCCAGCGCTTAGACCACTGCGCCACCGGGGCGACCAGGTTGGTAGTGAGCATCACGACTGCACCCTTTTCAGTCGTAAAATGTGAGGCGGAAGTCCACTCATCTCGATCGTCTGAAAAATTCAACTGGATAGCGGATTCTTTCACTCTCGTCTTCAGTCACTAATGTGTTTGTAAATGTTGTTGGAATGAGATTCGCGTTGCGAATACTCTTCATTCTCTCTTGCCTGAGACATATAGTTGCGACCCATTGATCGCTCACGCCTTCCAGTACGGCTCTAACGTTTTCTTTTTTTTTTTTCTTCGAGAGAGACATTCTGTTAAGGGTAAGTATGCAATAAAGTATTTACTTACTTTAGGACTGATCGCAGAACACCATGCACACACGAAGTCTAACACTGAACTGAGCGCCTGATGTAGATAAGGGCCGCACACTTCTCCCATAGACTTTACATGGGAAATTTGCCGCCCCGCCACGCCCCGCCACGCCACGCCACGCCACGCCACGCCCCTCCCCGCCACGCCCGAACCGTTGCCCCAATCTCATTGATCTCTTCGACTGGCACATCTACATGGTAAGACCTTTATTTTGATACCTGAACCATATTTTTTACGTTCAGCCGTTCTCTCAAAACAGGTATCACAGTAAAAAACCTTATAGAATGAAGATATAGATGGCGCAACTCGATGTGCATTCTAAATATTTTCACTAACAATGGTCAACGGAATGCTTATTTACATCTTTACATAATGGAAAACGTCTTACCTACGTGAATAAACTGGATCGAATGAATATTAAATTGTATATGTACATCACACAGTCCAACGGCATAACGCAATCAGGTCGTCGAGAGTATTAACTGTTCCGATGAGAAGAACTTTGATGCGAATGCCTGTCAGCGTTGCTTTGCTCAATGGTACGCTCAGAAAAGAGAAGACTTCGGACTTTGGACTATCGCAGTTCCTCCATGCTTCCGCCTTCAACAGTGCGTGAGTCAACCGCACGCTTGTCTCATAAACTTTACATGAGAACTTTGCCGCCCGACAACGTCCGAACCGTTGCCCCAATCTCATTTTTCTCTTTAACTAGCACACCTACATGGTAAAACCTTTATTTTGATACCTCAATCATATCTTTACGTTCAGCCGTTCTATCAAAATAGGACTCACAGTTCAAAACCTTATAGAATTAATATATATTGAATAGATAGTAAAGCAGCGAATCCCTTTCGGTAAGTAAACGCATTGTATCTCTTTAAAAATCTCCATACTAGTCGGTTATATCGGGATTTACAGTTCTCAATATCCCACCTTTTAAACGTAATACTAGAAATGAATATTCAAGGGTGAAAGAAAGTATTTTGTAACAACAAATATCAGGTAACCCCAAAAGTATTTGCCGCTTTTCGAGAGAGCAAAAGAAGCACATTATCATGATTAAAAATGGAGAGAGATTGCGTTCCGTGCGCGGTATATCGTCAGCTGAAATCCCAAGATGCCCTGCGCATATGAATCAGATGAGTAAGCAGTTTGGTATTGGAAAGACATGCGATTACAATGGCGGGATCAGTGGAGATTATTCGTGATTATTTGTCCTACGAATTTACACTACGTTCATCTGCTGCAGAAACAACTCAACGCGTTTGCTTAGCATTCGAGGCAGATGCTGTGAAGGAACCCACAACTCGGAACTGGTTTCGAATTTCAGAAACGAAGATAAGAATCCCTTCAAGAACAGTCCCCGTAGTGCAGAAGTCCTGAAAGTTGGTATTCAGCAGGACAGTAGCCAAACATGTCAGGAACTCACCCAGTCATTTGGTGTTAGAGATGAAATCGTCCGAAGACATCTGCATGCAATAAGAAAGACATACAAATTGTCTAAGTGGGTCTCCCACGAATTGTCTGCAGTGAACAAACAGCAACGTGTCTCAGCTTGTCTTGCTTTGCTGTCTCGCTATGACAAGGAACCATTTTGGGGTAGGGTACTCACATGCGATGGGAAATAGGTCTAGTACAGCACCCCAAAACGTTCCAGACATTGATTGCCCACCAGTGACTCAATTCCTCACACATCGAAGACAGCACTGCGTTCACGTAGATTAATGCTTTGTGTATGGCGGACAGCATGCGGTGTTGCACATTATGAGCTCTTGGAAAGCGGCCAAAAGACCACCGCTGCAGTGTAGTGGGAACAACTGAATGTACCATGAACAACTGAAGCGGGTGCATGATGACCTGAAAAAGAAGGGAGCAGCAATGGTCAAGAGAAAGGGAGTTCTGCTCCTTTAAGATAACGCTCGACCCACTCCTCTTCATTGAACAGAAACACTACCAAGAACTTGGGTGGGAGCTTTTATGTCATCCAGCTTACTCATCAGATATCTCCTTCAGACTATCACTTGTTTCTTTCACTCGACAATCATTTACGTGAACACGATTTCAACTTTGATGAGTTACACGCTTCCCTCCAAAATTTTTCTCTACCCATGACCCGACATTTTATCGCAAGGGTATACACAGTCATTTGCAAAAGTTTAAGACCACCTGTTGGTATTAGGAGGTTTCTGCCGATTGCGTCAGCTACTGTATGTATTACACAACTTCCTGTCGGTGTTGCATCATCCTACAGCGGCAGCTGTTGATAGAGTTGAGGGAAGCGTGCGAGCGTCAGTTTGCTTCTGGTTTTCATGCTGAGAGGTTTTGTACGTATTTTCTATAAAGCGACAAATGGGCAAACAAAGCGTCATTAAGTGTTACTCAGAGGGCACAAATAGTGACTTTATATCGTGAAGGATACTCCGAACGTGAGATAAGCAGAAGGGTTAATGTGATCAACACTGCTATTCATAACACGGTCACAAAATATCGAGATACAGGTGAATTTAACAACCGAAAGAGAAGTGAAGGTCCAAGGAAAACAACCCCGCGTGATGACAATACCATAAGGCGAATAGTTATGTGTTCTCCCAGGAGTTCGTGCAAGAAACCCAAGGCCTTTCTACATTAAACAGGGTCTGATATTAGTATCAGCTCTGTTTCTTGACGTCTTAGCAAATATTTTGGATTAAAATCTTATAAACCTGAACATAAACCTAGATTAATGCCTGTCATTAAAAAGAAGAGACTACAGTTTGCGAAGTGTCATTAATCGTGGACTGATGAAAATTGGGGCCAAGTTCTTTTTTCCCGGTGAATCAACTGTGCGTCAATTTGAGTCACGTGAAGAACATGTTCAACGACCAAAAAGCCAAAGGTTTGATAAAAAATACATCGTTAGCACCGTGAGACATCCTCCTAGTCAGATGATATGGGGTGCTATATCACCATCCGGTACTGCTTCATTATCCTTCTTGCCGACAGGCATTACCATGACTGGTCCTTTTTATGTAGAAATGTTACGTGAGAAGCTGTTAACTCATATGCAAGTGCACAGATGCACAATCTTTATGCATGATGGTGCTCCATGGCACAGATCAAAGACAGTAAAGGAATACCTGCAAAGGAAAAGCATAACTGTGCTTGACTGGACCGGTAATAGTCCGGACCTTAGCGCCATCGAAAATTTGTGGACCATTTTAAAAGACAATGTAGTAGAAAAACAGCCATCAAATTCCCAAGCTTTGATTAAGGCGCTAAAGTACATGTGGTGCAAAGACACTTCAAGTGACTACTGCAAATCCCTCATTGAGAGTATATGCCACATCGTATTCTGTCCATAACAAAAAACAAAGGTGGCCACACAAAGTACTGATCTCGGTCTTTTTGTGTTCTAAAGAATGTAGGTATTCATCTGTGGCGTCATGTTTTCAAATATATCTGACTAGTAATTAGTTGTTTCTTTGGAAATCTTAATTTTGAATAAATTGACAGGTGGTCTTAAACATTTTAAAATGACTGTACAATTTGTTAACACGTTGACAGAACGTTGTTGAAGCCCATGGTAATTAATTTGATAAGTAAATTGCTTTTCTATTACGTGTGAGTTTTCCTTTTTCTCAGTCTCCGAAAATGGCCAATACTTTTGTGGTTCCAGATAATTCAGTGCAGCTGATCTCTCATAAGTGGGGAACACCTACATTTTCGGGTTTCATGGTGTGGATGCAGTTTCGAATAACAATAATACCAACTAATGATGTTATTTCTAGATATTTTTACATGCTGAATCAAGACTTGTATCACGGATAGTACTGCGATTTGTTTTTATCATGGTTCATAATTTCAATAAAAATCAAAATGAAAGTCGAATTGAATAAACTCAACGGTTTTTTAATAAAATGTGGGCCTTAGAATTTATACTTTCTACTTCTGTTTCTTTCGTTTATCAGATTTTTCCCACCGGATACCAAGAACTCTTTCTCGTTACACGCGCGGAAGGTTGCTTTTTATGATCTGTTTTATTTTATCATTTCCGAAGAAACCGAGGTATTTATAGCTATCTTTCTCGTTTAAAGCTGTCTTTATTCCTTTTTCTGAATGCAAGAAATCGCAGCTGCAATCGATTTCTTCTTGCATGACAAATAAAACAGAGCATTTGTCTATTCCGAATGACATGCAAATGTCACGAGAAGATGCCGATATGAATTCTCAAGACGTCTTCTGGCTGTCATTGTTCCTAAGAAACAGATTCTCGTCTTGCACATAGGTGGGATAATTCATCCTTGATGTAGAACTGTTACTATTCTTGCCTAGATATTCGAAATTGTATGAACTATTACAGAAAGTAAATTGTTATGAAAAACATATGAGAAGAATTTAAGGATTCCGAGTTAAAATCTATTTAATATCGATTAAAGATTGACATTATTAAGTGAGAGTCATCTGCCGTTCAATAGGCTTATAACGTTGATACCACTCTGCTTCATTGTTTACTTTTAGCTCGCATAATAAAAAGAAAGACGACACCGAATATTCGGGTGTAATGAGCACGTCTTTTGAATCCGTTCTGACGCGAATTAAATTTATCAAAGCTATTCAAAGACAATGCAACAGGTTTGGAAAATAGTAGTACCTAACCGAAGAAAGAAGTTTTTCAATGGGGTTTCTAATCCCGCAGATATTGCTGTAAACGGAATCGTGAACCTACGCCCTCTGGTTGCAGACTTGTGCATTAAGAAAAAATTGAAATTATATAAGAAACATTTCGCAGCGGAAACGCTCTCCAACAAAGAAAGATTTTTTTAAATTAGACTCTTAGAAGCAGAGATATCGACAAATATAAGATATGCATCTACGCCCCCTGGTGGATAAACCATACATTATTTTAAGAAGAAATTATTCTCTCAGAAGGTTTTCCGATGTGAGTGGTATGGGTCCAGGAAAGAAATGTTTTCCATCGAGTTTTCAGGATCTCAGATTTTGCTGCAAATACATCAGAAGCAGAAATTAACACTTACGCCGACTGGCGGCGAAACAATTTTTTTTACAAAAAAGTAAAAATTATGTGCAAAAGATTTAGCATCAAGAGCTGTTTCCGGTGCAGAAAGAATGTTTCAAATCGGAGTTTTAGAAGCAGAGGTATCGGGGGAAACGCAATTTACCTTTACGCACCTAGCGGAAAATCTATGAATTACTTGAAAAAATTGTTGAAATTATGTGAAAAAACATGTCGCACCGGAAGCTCTATCCAATAAAGAAAATAATTTTGAAATCGGACCATTAGAAGCACAGATATTGAAAAAAAAAATAAGATATATATCTACGCTCCCTGGCGGAGAAACCATACGATATATTAAGAAGAAAATATCCCGAAAAAGTTTATCGAAGTGAGTGGCATCGGTGCACGAAAGATTTTTTCAATCCAGATTTTAGAAGCTCAGATTATGTGGCAAATACTTCAGAAGTAGAAATTAACACTTACGCCTCCTTGTGGCCAAACCATTCTTTACCAAAAATTAGAAATACATGCCAGAGATTTCGCATGAGGAGTCGCATCCGCTGAAGAAAAACAATTTCAAATCGGAGTTTTAGAAGTAGAGATATCGCGGAAAACACAATTTAATATTACGCCCCCTAGCGAAAAGTCTATGCATAGTTTGAAAAAGTGACTATACCTAAAATACTCTTAGACACAAATGAAATCGAAAGGTAGAAGAATTTTTCAATCGCATGTTTTAGAAGCAAAATGTGGAATAAAATGTATTTTGAATTCAATATCATCCGCATTTACGCCCTCTAGTGGCGAGATGTGCATCGTAAAAAAAAAAAAAAAAAAACGAAATAAAGGATCAGCATTCGCATATTTCAAGCTTCTCAATGCAACTGGAACTTTACAAATCGGACAGATAATTGCAGAAATATTGAGTTCACACACGGACGAGTGGACAGAAGGACGGACGAGCGGACAAACCGATAACATAAGCACGATCTTTTTATGCAAAAGACGCGCTAAAAATAAGCTACCTTGATTCCGCAGTAGTTCAAGCCTTAGCTTCTGACCATTTGTCCGAGTGTGCCCGGGTTCGAGTCCCGGAGAAGGCATAGGCGGTGTGTTTGTTTTAAGAAACTGTATCTCTTTCTTTCCTGGAACCAGTGACCTTAAATTATATATATACTTACAAACAATTGCTTATAAACCTTAAGAGTTGCTCACGGTGGACGTTAATCCGTGAAACAAGGTAATAATAATAATTAATTAGAACTGCATGGAGATACCACTGGGTTCATGATAGCTTTCAATACCAAGAACTAAAAAAATTTTGAAAATACATATTGAAAGATAATCTGCAAAATGAAAAAGACATGGTATATGCAATGAGACCATCGAGAACGCATCTACGATGGATGCCCCACGCAATCCAGTCTTGATTATACATAGGACACAATAACTTTGCTGCAATGATACATCAGCAATTAATTCAGGATACAGGACTATCAGTGTCAGAAGTATCATACTATAAGTATCAACCTGTTGAAGTTCCAGATAACGCACAGTATAAATTATATTGGGACCGTTAGATCAAAACAGACGTATTCATCCCTATCAATCGTCTAGGTCTAGTGGTATATGACAAAAGGCATAATTATTGTCATAACGGTACCGTTAAGCCATAATATTTATATGCGATAAAAAACAAACGAATATACATATATATTAAGATAATACAACGTAGTTTGTTACAATTTTTTTTTTTTTGAGCCGACCATGGTTTCGCTGGGTATTGGTATTGAGATCAAGAATTTACAGTACATACCTGGCACAAACAGGAAGGATACGAAGAGGAATTCATGGATCAGGAAAATGACAGGAGTTTATGATATGATCAAGGTAAAATTCTTAAAATGACAATATGGGCTGGATATAACATACTCTATATTGACAGAAGTCACCGGATACCCCTTCAAGATGAAATCAACGGATCCGCTGCGTTGTTAAGATGCGCGGTACAGCTGCAAACGGTATAAACACAAGTCTGCAGCTGACCGCGATCATATCGCACTGTGAGGTTGAGTGAAAATGTCTCGGCGGGAGAGAACTGATTTTGAGAAAGGAAAGATTGTTAGCTGTTATATTAGTGGGTTGTCCATAAGAGAAACCGAGAGGCGTTTAAACATACCCAAGTTAACTGTTTTGGATTTACTGAATAAGTGGAAGACACATGTCGTGCCTGAAGCAGCAAAACGTACCAGTAGACCAAAGGAAATCAGTGATAGAGGACGTCAAACACTCAGGAGATTCGTTACAGCTAATCGACGGAGTACTTACAGCACAAAACCTCAGTGTACAGGTGAGTAAAAATGCTGGAACCTCGGTATGTACACGTAGCATTCTCAGAGAGCTTCATTTCATGGGTTACCGTGGTGTGCGGCTGCTCATAAGCCTTTCATCTCCACTCGGAAAGCTACTCGTCGTTTAGCATGGCGTAAAGAACATTTATTGTGGACCATAGATTAATGGAAACGGGTCCTATGGACTGGTGAATCCAGATACACGATCCATCAGTCTAATGGCCATGTGTGGGTATGGCGGCAGCCAAGGAAACGTTATTTACCACAGTGTACTGTTCCTACGCTCAAGTTTGGAGCTGGCAGTGTACTCGTGTGGGGGTGTTTTTCGTGGTATGGTTCCTGCCCATTGGTTATCATGGACAAACCTGTTAACCAGCACGTCTACCTCGATATTCTGGACATTTATGCCCTACTAACTCTGTGGCAATACTATGGAACAAAGCCTTGTTGGTACCAGCCGGATAATGCACCGATCCATAATGCAAGGAATGTTACAACGTGACTTGACGATAATTCCGTATCGTGTGTGGACTGGCCAGCACAGAGCCCTGATCTTAATCCCATAGAGCACCCATGGGATGAATTAGAGCGCCGCATAAGAAGTTTGGAACCAAGGCCTACTAACTAAGCAACAGTTAGCGGCAACATTATGTACTGAATGAAAGCGCATAGCTATCGCTGTGTTCGAAAGCCTTGTCGAAAGCATGTCTCGAAGTGTCAGTGCATGCATTAAGGTAAAATTTGGACCGACACCGTACTAATGTATGTCAATAAACGCTATGCTGTGTGTTCTCTTCTAGGTGTCCGGTGACTTTTATCAATATACTGTATATCCTCACCATGCTACTTTCAATAGTTTGCAGCCTCTGAATATCCTTTTCCTATAAGGTCCATGTCTCTGATCTATAAGTAAGAACTGGAAGGATGCATTGATGAAACACTTTTCTTTTAAGCCATAATGGTAAATTGCTCTTGAAATTTGTACTGTTTCTTCCAAATGCTTTCCAACCAAGTTGTGTACGCCTATTTATTTCTTCTTCGATGTGGCCCTTGCTTTATATGTGTTGTGTGAGGTAAATGTAAGCATCGGTTACACCAGAATCGCTCCATCAATCGCTAAATTTTCAGTTCTAAAAATTATTGTACATCAATTTTGTTTTCAAAATTGACTATGTCGTCAGTGAAACGAAGGTTAGTTAAACAATTTACGTTAATTTATATCCCCTTATCTTCCCGGTTTAATTACTGAAAAAACATTCTGCAATGCGCCATTGAAGAGCTTGGGAGATATTGTAGGACCTTGTTTCACTCCCTTTGCAATTTTTATAAGTGTTTTGTTCTCTAACAAGTCGAACATTTGCACTTGCATGTTCATAGATGCCATTAATAATATACAGTACATTGAATACCGCAGGATTTCAGTGATCTGATAGTTTCACGAAATCAACAGACTTTTCATGATCAATAAAACCATATAAAAAGAAGTCCGTGAACATATACACTGAAGAGATAAAAGATTATGACCACCTGTCTAATATGATGTTGGTTCTCCACGTACCACCAAAATGGCTCTTAGCCGGCGAGACATGGACACAACAAAATTTCTGAAGGCGCTTTGTGGTATCTGGTGCCAACATTTTACCAGCAGATCCTTCAACTCTTTTTTAAGTTACGTGGTTGAGTTGTCGCAGATTGGATTTTCTGTTCCAAATGCTTGGATTCATGTCTGGTGGCTTTGGAGGCTAGGGCAATAATTTTAAGTCTTACTCATGTTCGCCATCCATTCTCGAAAAATACGGGCAGTGGGGCATGGGGCATTATCTTGCTGAACGAAGGCACTAATAGAGAGGAATACCATTGCCATCAAAGGATGTACCTGGTCTGCAGTGATGCTTAAGTAGATGGTAAACGTTATAGTTTCCTGCATAAGTAGGACTGTACCCATGGTTTCCCAGCAGAACATTACCCAAAGCACTACACTTCCTCCACAGGCTTGTTTTCGTCCCAAGAGCAGTGGCGTCGTTAGACCAATTTATCGGGGCTCAAGCCCCTTCCTCCTCCAAAGAAGCGCAAAGTCCTCCCAATCAAAATAACCGTTTCTAGTATGAGCTTACCTTTAAATATGCAATATTTTTGCACTTAAAAATAAAGGCAGATGGGAATTTTTTTAAATATTTTGTTGTCAAAAAAAAAAAAAAAAAAAACTTCCTCGGATTCCTTTCTTTTTAATGAGGGGGTCAGATGTCACAGCAACAGCACTAAGATAACACTACTCTAGTTGTGATAATCTCGTGGCCTGCTCTGTGCAGGGGTTAGGCCATTAAGAAGCAATACGGCAAACAACGTAATGATTTACGGAGGTGGGAGTATCGTGGAGGCATGTACCATCAGTCCGAAGTTAACAAAAGCCCAAACCCTGAGAATCAACCGTAGGCCAAAAGACTGAAGAAACGATGTACGATAGCAACTGCAACAGCTTATCGGAAACGGTAATATTCATATGAAAAGGCGACATTTTTACTAGGGTAATAAAAAACAGCTTGAAAAGGAGCAGAAGTTTCCACTAAGTGAAGGCGTTTGTTTCACTGGGTAAAGGGATTTCGGTGGGGTATTAGCCATTTCTCGTTACGGTAGTTTATTGGTGGATGTATTTGGTAATCAGGAGGGAAATAGAATAAAGACGTTGAGAGTGGAGATTCTTCTCAATTAAGTGCAGCTAATTATACACTATCTACCAACAAATAATTGGACACCTGTGATAGCAAAGGAAAACGAAGTTTAATCACCTTCAATAGTTGGTGGAGCCTCTACGAGCGGCGATTACAGCTGCGACCCTCAGGAGCATACTCTCAACCAGGCGTTGTACGACAGCAAGCGGTATTTTCTTCCACTCGGCTTGGAGAAGACAGGTCAGTTCCTTCACCGATTTCGAATGGTGGGGGTACCCCTTAAGTCGACGCTCCAACTCGTTCCAGTGGTGCTCGATAGGGTTAAGGTCCGGGCTTTGCGCAGGCCAGTCCATTCGATTAACCCCATTGTCACCATACCAAGCCAAGGTGGACCTGGCAACATGACAGGTGGCATTGGCATCCTGAAAGTAACATGAGTCCACCCCGTAAAACTGCGACAACGTAGGAAGCGCATGGTCATCCAAACTGGTGCAGTAGGTCTCGGCGTTGAGTCTACCAGGAATGGCGACCAAGGGTCCCGTGCCATACCAGGAGAAACACCCCCATAGCATAATTCCACCACCGCCGAACTTCACAGTTGGCACAATACATTCCGGCAGGTGGCGTTCTCCGGGCAGACGCCAAACCCAGATCTTGCCATCCGAACGGTAGAGGGTGAACCTTGATTCGTCGCTCCAGAGAACCTGTTTCCACTGTTCAACGGTCCACTGTCGACGTTCTTTACACCACGTTAGCCGAGCAGCGCTATTGGACTTGGTGATCAAAGGCTTGTGGGCGGCAGCACGTCCATGATAACCGAGCAGATGGGCTTCTTTACGGATGGTATACATCGAAAGAACACTCCCGGATGCCTGTTGAAACTCCTCGCGGATGCGGCCCATCGATTTGGTGCGGTTCTTCCGAATTTCTCTGGCCAGCACCCGTCGGTCTCTAACTCCCAGTTTTGTGGGTCTGCCGGGTCAGGGCACATTCCGAAAGTCATCTCTCATATTCCTCTTGCCAATCACGTAGGCCACTGTCGATTTGGGTACTTCAACTCGCTGGATATGTCACGAATATTGATCGGCCATTTCTGTGATACCCGACGATTACACCTTTCTCGAAATCAGAGAGCTCCGAACTGCGTGGCATCTTGCATGCGACTGGTTGCGTTGTTGTTTCCCACACGATATTTAATGGCAGCGGCCGTCACATGTATCAGGACCGCAGATATCGTCGATTGCAGGGGTGTCCAATTACTTGTTGGTAGATAGTATATATCATCATCATCATCATTGTCAACCATTATCAATCCACTGCTGGACGAAGGTCTCCCCAAGTTTCCTCCACAACGGTCTGTCTTGTGCCAGTCTCCTCCATGTCACTCCCGCACACTTTCGAATTTCATCCACCCATCTTCCATGTGGTCTTCTTCTGGGTCTTTTCCTGTCCCTTGGAATCCAATCTAAAATGTCGGCTGTCCATCGATGGTCTGTTCTTCTGGCAGTATGTCCAGCCCATTGCCATTTCAGGGATTTAACTCTGATCATGATGTCTTCCACTCTTGTCATTTTTCGGATCCACGTGTTCCTCTTCTTATCTCTCCTGGTTACACCAAGCATGCACCTCTCCATGCTGCTTTGAGTTGTCTGCAGCCTTTGTATGTCTCTTTTAGCTAAGGTCCACGTCTCTGCACCATACGTAAGCACTGGAAGGATGCATTGATCAAACACTTTTCTTTTAAGACATAATGGCATATTGCTCTTGAAAATTATGCTGTTTCTTCCAAAAGCTCTCCAGGCAAGTTTCGTACGCCGATTAATTTCTTCACCAATGTGACCCTCACTTGATATCTGCTGTCCAAGATAAATGTATGTGTCTGTTATCTCCAGCTTTTCTCCATCAATCGATAAATCTTCATTTCTTGTAAAAGCATTGTACATCACTTTTGTCTTCTGAAAGTTCATTTTTAATCCCACTTCTTTACTCTTGTCAGCAAGTTCCTGGATCATACTGTGTAGCTCTGATGGGGTAGTTGTAAAAATGACTATATCATCAGCAAAACGAAGGTGGGTTAGATAATCTCCATTAATCTTTATCCCTTTGTTTTCCCAGTTCAGTGATTGAAAGACATTTTCCAATCTGGCATTAAAGAGCTTCGGAGATATGGTGTCACCTTGTCTCACTCCTTTTCCAATTTTTATGTGTGTTGTATTTTCAAACAGCCGAATCTTTTCACTTGCATTTTCATAGATGTTATTAATAATATTAATGTATGCATCTTCAATACCGCAGGATTTCAGAGCCATTGCAACTGCTGATGGTTTCACCGAATCAAAGGCTTTTTCATAATCGATAAAAGCCATGCACAATGGAAGTTCATATTCCCTCGCTCTTTCAATTAGTTCTCTCAGTACGTGGATATGATCTATTGTGCTGTAGCCACTCCTGAATCCAGCTTGTTCTCTCGGTTGAGCCATGTCCAGTGTCACCTTCAAGCTGTGTGAAAGAACTTTAGTGAAGATTTTATAAACCACTGATAGGAGGCTGATAGGTCTGTAGTTCCTGAGATCCTCAATGTCACCTTTTTTATGTAGCAAGATCATTGTAGCGTTGTTCCAATCCTCAGGAATTTTCCCTTCATTAAGGCATCGAGTGAAAATTTGGGCGAGTACTGTTTCGATTTCTCCACTTGCTTCTTGTATGATGTCTACAGTAATTCCATCTTCTCCTGGAGCTTTTCCCCGCTTCATGTTCTTGATTGCATGTGCAACTTCTGCTGGAAGGACTGGAAGAACTCTGGTACTGGTACCTTTCATGATGTCTGGAGTACATGTATAATCCCTTTCATATAATTTGGAGTAGAAATCTTTCACTCTTGTCAAAATTTCGCCTCTATTTCTTGTTACAGAACCATCTTCTTTTCTCAGTGCCATAATATGTTTTTTCCCCTTACTGAGATGTCCCTTTGCTATCTTTAGGCTTTGGTTGTTTTCAATTGCTTTCCTTACTAGTTCACAGTTGAATTTCCTTACGTCTTCAGTGATACTTTTTCGTACTGTCTTGCATAGCTCTATATATTCCACTTTGGAAGTCACATCTTCTTTAGTTGTCCTCATCACTCTTCTTTTTTGCATCAACATTTTGGTTTTTCCTGATAATTTGTTCACATGCAATTTGTTCTGAGACCCAGCTAATTTTGTTGCTGTTTCCATAAGAGCTTTGGTTACTTTTCTGTTAACTTCAGAAATATCCACTTCTTCCGATGTTAGGCCTTCTAAAGCAGAGAATCTGTTCTTCAGTTCCAATTTGAAGGTATTATGGTGTTTTTTAAGGTTGGTTATGTCAATACATTTTGTTTGTCTTATGAGCTTGCTACGTTCGAGTTTAGTGTTGAGGTGCATCTTACATCTCACCAATCTATGGTCACTGCCTGTGTTGAACTTGTTTAGCACACTGCAGTCTTCTATGACGAATTTTTTGTTACACATAATAAAATCAATTTCACTTGTCGTCCCATTTGGATGTCTCCATGTCCATTTCCTGTGTGGCTTTTTCTTGAAAAAGGAGTTTAAGATGAAAAACCCTTCTGCCTCTGCAAACTCTACGAGAGTATTTCCACGCTGGTTTCTGTTGCCGTGACCGAATTTACCTACTGAAGTTTCATTCTGTTGCCGTTGCCCTTATTTTTGCATTGAAATCTCCCATAATTATCTTCAAGTGCTGCTTACCTTTATTATTTAGATCACGAATTTCCTCATAAAATCCTTCAATTTCTTCTTCAGCATGACTTGTGGTGGGTGCATAAGTTTGAATAATCTGAGCCAGGTATCTTCTCGAGAGTTGGATAACGAGTCTTGCAGCTCTGTCAGAGGAACTTTCAACTTCTACCACTTTATCCTTCAGTTTCTTGTTTATTATAAATCCAGCACCACTAGTTCTGCCAGTATCTGTCCCACGATAGTAGAAGAGATGTCCACTTTTCAGTTCAATGAGATCTTCTCCTTTTCTTCTTACCTCACTTAGCCCGACGATGTCCCACTTGATCCTTTGTAGTTCCTCTTCCAATTCAAGAAGCCTTGAATCAGAAGATAGGGAGCGTCCGTTGTACGTAGCCAAGGTCAGCATCAGATGGCAGCCTAGTCCAATCCTCCGGGGATTCTTAGCACCCTCTGCCTTCATGTCGCACTGGCCGCTGCCTTGGCCAGGTACATTCCAGCTGCCGGAGACTGAGGGCCAAGATTTAAGTTGTGGAGTCATTTTGGAGGGGTTTGGCCATAACTCACCACGCTGGCCAAGCGGGTTGGTGAGTGTAGGATAGCATTTCCTCTAATCCTGATGGTATAGTTATACCGCTATTGGCGGTCGTCAGAGCCCCTTTAGTGGGAACAGGATGTACCACGAGAAGGCGGGGTTGACATTTGTCAAGGAGAGGCTGTGAATATATATATATATATATATATATATATATATATATATACTTGCGATACGAACAAAAAGTATTTGCGATACGAATGTTTTACACGTTTTGTCCAAAATTAAACAAGTTCTAAAGTTTATAGCTTTGCAAACAATACACTTCCATATGTGCTCCATTCGTAGCGCGCAGGTTGTCGAGGCGGTAGTCGATTTCAGACCAAGTACGGAGCAGAATGTCTGGGGACACGCGGAGGAAGGCTGCGGTGATGCACGCCTTCGGGTCACCGAGGAAGGCAACCTTTGTCTGGTAGACAATGCCTTTAAGGAACCCCCATAAAAAAAATCAGTGGTTGTTATGTCTTGCGAACGGAGAGGCCATGCCATTGGATCTCTGCATCCAATCCACCGACCAGGAAAGTGTTGCTCCAAGCATATACGAACGTGTGATGACCAATGAGGGAGTGCCCCATCTTGCTAGAAAATGATGATGTCTGGAATCTCCTGCAGTTGCGGAATGACGAACCATTGTAACATGTCCAGGTATGTGCCGCTGGTTATAGTTGGGTCAGCAAACAAGAACGGTTCAATCACTCTGTCCTGCATAATGCCACGCCAAACATTAACTTTGGTGTTGTGTCTTGTGTGTTCCAGGACAGCATGGGGATTTTCCAAAACCCCAAATTCGGCAATTATGCTTGTTGACGGTACCTGACACATGAAATGTCGCAAGCCACATCACGCAAGCAGCTTTTTCCTGTGGCGTTGCCATTTTCTCTATGTTGTGCTACACTGCGCTACCAGTCACCTGCGTCGCCTATCAAAGGAAAAAAATTAGAAATTGGTTTAACGTGGACAAAAAGTAAGACATTCGTATCGCAAATACTTTTTGTACTAATCGACTTTGAAATGGTATAATACATCATTTCCGAACACCCTGTATAATCGTGCCCGGCCGTCCACAAGGTGCAACAGGGAACGAGATTCATCGGAACAGACAACCTTTTTCAGTCATTCCAGTTCCAGTTTTGATACTCGCGTACCCATTGTAGGTGCTTTCGATGATGAACCGATGTCAGCATGGGCACTCTGAGCCACCTGCAGCTATGCATCCCAATCTTCAGTAGGGTTCGATGTATTGTATGTTGTCGGCTAATTCAATGACATGATATATTTTACACCATGTCATTGAATCTTACACTATCTACCAACAAGTAATTGGACACCTGTGATAGCAAAGGAAAACGAAGTTTATTCACCTTCAATAGTTGGTGGAGCCTCCACGAGCGGCGATTACAGCTGCGACCCTCCGGGGCATACTCTCAACCAGGCGTTGTACGACGGCTAGCGATATTTTCTTCCACTCAGCTTGGAGAGGACAGGTCAGTTCCTTCACCGATTTCGGACGCTGGGGGCACTCCTTAAGTCGACGATCCAACTCGTCCCACAGGTGCTCCATAGGGTTAAGGTCCGGGCTCTGCGCAGGCCAGTCCATCCGATTAACCCCATTGTCACCATACCAAGCCATGGTGGACCTTGCAACATGACAGGTGGCATTGTCATCCTGAAAGTAACATGAGTCCACCCCGTAAAACTGCGACAACGTAGGAAGCGCATGGTCACCCAAAATGGTGCAGTAGGTCCCGGCGTTGAGTCTACCAAGAATTGCGACCAAGAGTCCCGTGCCATACCAGGAGAAACACAACTATAGCATAATTCCACCGACACCGAACTTCACAGTTGGCACAATACATTCCGGCAGGAGGCGTTCTCCAGGCAGACGCCAAACCCAGACCCTGCCATCCGAACGGTAGAGGGTGAACCTTGATTCGTCGCTCCAGAGAACCTGTTTCCACTGTTCAACGGTCCACTGTCGACGTTCTTTGCACCACGTTAGCCGAGCAGCGCTATTGGACTTGGTGATCAAAGGCTTGTAGGCGGCAGCATGTTCATGATAACCAAGTACATGGGCTTCCTTACGGATGGTATTCATCGAAAGAACACTCCTGGATGCCTGTTGAAACTCCTCGCGGATGTGGCCCATCGATTTGGTGCGGTTCTTCCGAATTTCTCTGGCCAGCACCCGTCGGTCTCTAACTTCCAGTTTTGTGGGTCTGCCGGGTCGGGGCACATTCCGACAGTCACCTCTCATCTTCCACTTGCCAATCACGTAGGCCACTGTCGATTTTGGGTACTTCAACTCGCTGGATATGTCACGTATGAATCGGCCATTTCTGTGATACCCGACGATTACACCTTTCTCGAAATCAGAGAGCTCCGAACTGCGTGGCATCTTGCATGCGACTGGTTGCGTTGTTGTTTCCCACACGATATTTAACGGCGGCGGCCGTGATGTGTATCAGGACCGCAGACATCGGGGATTACAGGGGTGTCCAATTACTTGTTGGTAGATAGTGTATTTTAAGAGGGAAAATCTGAGTTTGCATGTTCATAAGATATCCGTAGCAAGCAAGGAACATTTTTTTTTGTGTGTGTGTGGGTTTAAGCAGTCACCAGTCCCTAATTTACGGCCACTGCCTTTAGGGAAGGGAGAGAAAACCAGAACCGTAAAACAGACACAACATCCATGCCTCACTGCGATTCGAACTCAGACCTATCTCGGACGTATGGTCAGTAGCCAGCGCTTAGACTACTGTGCCATGGGGAGGCCAAGGAGAATTCGTCAGACTACCCACATCATCCAACAAATCCCGCTCCCATGCGATTACATTACACACTTTGGTATGAACACAAAAATACTCTCACCATATGGAATTAGAAAAATGCAGTACCTCATTATTCTGAATTTTAATTTGAATTCTAGAAATAAAGCGCTTTTGAAATTAAAATGTTTAGGGAAGCGTAGTATGTTAAATGCCAAACTAAAGCCCAAAGTGTCGCCCCGGTAGCGCAACGGTCTAAGCGCTGGCTTATGACCATTCGTTCAAGAAGGGCCCGGGTTCGTATCTCGATGAGGCATGGATGTTGTGTTTGTCTTACGGTATTGGATCTCTTTCTTCCCTGTAACCAGTGGCCCTAAATTAGGGACTGGTGACTACTGCTTATAGCTCATTGAGTTGCTCACGGTGGTCGTTAAACAGTCAACCAAAATAAAAATTAAAAAAAAAAAAGCCTAAAGCCTAGCCTACTCTGGGTTCGACTCCCGGTGGCGGCCAATGAGAATTTTTCCGTGACTCACTTAAAAACGTGGAAAGAGCCAAGATCTTTGTTTGATGTTCCTGGTCCACGTTAAATGTCTGTATTAATTATTCATTAGGCCTTCTAATTATTTCTTCCATTGCTGCTTACCATCTTTGGTGAATCCTCAGCATTGTGCGGGGCTCCAAGAAGCAACCTGCCAAGTTGGCTTGGCAGTTAGCGTGTGTGAGTCTGGAGGAATTCGAGGCTGCTGTGCTGTAGCGGAAACATATCCGGCGCGTAACTGGAAGACCCTCGGTTCGACTCCCGGTGGCGGCCAATGAGAATTTTTCCGTGACTCACTTATAAACGTGGAAAGAGCGAAGATCTTTGTTTGATGTTCCTGGTCCACGTTAAATGTCTGTATTAATTATTCATTAGGCCTTCTAATTATTTCTTCCATTGCTGCTTACCATCTTTGGTGAATCCTCAGCATTGTGCGGGGCTCCAAGAAACAACCTGCCAAGTTGGCTTGGCAGTTAGCGTGTGTGAGTCTGGAGGAATTCGAGGCTGCTGTGCTGTAGCGGAAACATATCCGGCGCGTAACTGGAAGACCCTCGGTTCGACTCCCGGTGGCGGCCAATGAGAATTTTTCCGTGACTCACTTATAAACGTGGAAAGAGCGAAGATCTTTGTTTGATGTTCCTGGTCCACGTTAAATGTCTGTATTAATTATTCATTAGGCCTTCTAATTATTTCTTCGATTGCTGCTTACCATCTTTGGTGAATCCTCAGCATTGTGCGGGGCTCCAAGAAACAACCTGCCAAGTTGGCTTGGCAGTTAGCGTGTGTGAGTCTGGAGGAATTCGAGGCTGCTGTGCTGTAGCGGAAACATATCCGGCGCGTAACTGGAAGACCCTCGGTTCGACTCCCGGTGGCGGCCAATGAGAATTTTTCCGTGACTCACTTATAAACGTGGAAAGAGCGAAGATCTTTGTTTGATGTTCCTGGTCCACGTTAAATGTCTGTATTAAGCCTAAAGTTGAGGGCGAAGTTCGCTAATTAGGAAAAATTGAGATATACGCGCCATATCGTGAAGAATTTTTAAACCATGTGACTATGCCCATATACTTAACTTCATGATCGTGTTGACAAGTGCGCCATGCTATAGATACCATTGCTGTAGATGAGAAAGACAAATAATAACAATAAATCTTTATTGCTTTTAATTAATAATTTTTGCTTGCGTCGTAAGAAGCATGTGAGGGACAACGGGATAAGAGAGGAACAACTGCTTTAGGAAAAGAAGTACTATACAATGCCGCAGTTAAAAAAAATAAGAAATTATCACAAGATCTGATATCTGTCGAACTACCACCACCCTGGAACTCCATCGTTCAAAAACACTGCCCTCGAGACAAACAAAACCATGATCTGATATAGTATACTATGCGAATATTAGACCTACTTAATGCACATCGCAAATTCACGTGTTTGTATTGTTAGGTATATGGGATTTCAGACCTTGTTCTCTTCTGAGGATTTTAATTGTAAATCCTAAACGGATTATAATTTGGCGTAATATAATTTACCACGATAAAGCCTCTCGTTGACAAGCGGAAGCTCCGCGAATTAAAATATCTTTGTTACTACCTACGTCAACTACAGATTTATGAGACTATTGTCTTTCCAATCTATATTATTATAGTGACAATCATCCCCAGCGTTGGTAGTAGCAATAGTAACAGTATTAGTCGGCAGTGGCAGGTTGGTAATGTTGCCGATACATAACGTTTCAACCGGAATTCGGTTTTTGATCACAAAAACCGAATTTCGCTTGGAACTCACAGCGAGATCAAAGTTCCAGCCTAATCGGCATTTTGAACTTTCACCAACTCAGCTGCAATGTGCTGATGCGTCTTCACTCTTCTCAGTGTTGCCATTCTGGTACATCAGTACTGATAGATGTTTCACTTCTAAAGGAGTACTCGTGGAATAATCAGTCGTATAACCTTATTTTTTTTTATCATTCCTGGTAAATTTGTTTAATACCTACAAGAATTTACGAAGTGTATTTTTGATTTAGTGTAAAATTACTTGCATTTTCCTTCTATTAAAACCACAGCAGCATATTGACAGATCCTTCACTCGGACTAGGTTCTTTTTTTTTTTTTTTTTTTTTTTTTTTGATTGGAGGTTTAACGACTACCGTGAGCAACTCAATGGGCTATAAGCAGTCGCCCGTCCCTAATTTAGGGTCACTGGTTCCAGGGAAGGGAGAGAGCCAGTGCCGTAAGACAAACACAACATCCATGCCTTACCGGGATTCGAACCCGGACCCCTTACGGACGAATGATCAGAGGCCAACGCCTTAGACCACTGCGCCACCGGGGCGGCCGGACTAGGTTCCCAATTTTGTTTCGAATCAAGACTTTTTCATCCTTCCAATTATTCCGGTTTTATTTTATTTTTTTGTGGAATGGGAGCAGTGAGCAACTCAGTGGACGCCTTTCTCTAATTCACAGCCACTGGTTCCAGCGAAGGGAGACAGCTGGTACCGTAAGACAAACACAGAACCCATTCCGCACTGGAATTCGAACCCGGACCCATATCAGATGAAAGGTCAACGCTTCGTGCCACTCGGCCACCGGGGCAGAACCACTCCTTAGTTCCAGCATTGAGTGATCTCTCTATTCAAACCAAAGGAAAGTCTTGAGAGCTCGTCACGTGGACTCGGTTCCCAATTTTGTTACAAATCAAGATTATTCTGACATTGAAATTATTCCACATTTACCTTATTTTCTTGGAGGGACAGGGGTATAAACGACCGCAATCAGCAATTCGGTGGATATTAGTGGTCACCTGTTTCTAATTTGGGCCACTGGTTCCAGGTAAGGGAGAGAGCCAGAGCCGTTAGATAAACACACCATCCATGATTCGCCCGGGAATCGTAATCGGGTCCGTCTGGGACGAATCATTAGAACCCAACGAGTCGCACCAATCAGCATTCAGAGCTGCATCCTACATTTATCACAGGTTGTTTAAAGACAAATTCATAACCATATAGAAAAAACGATTATTTCATAAATCGTTCTATCTCAGGGGTACCTGTCCATGTCTGCGTAATATCCGTGTGTGCAGATTGCTGTATACTGATGACACGGTCCTGTTGGCAGAGAGCAAAAGTGAGTTGCAGAGTATGTTGTCCCGGATGTACTAAGTTTGCATGAAATTCGTACTGAGTAAACCAAAGTTATGGTTTTGAGCGAGAAACTGTTAGCACTGAATGTAATATAAGTCTAAATAGCACAGTGATTGACCAGGTGAATGAGTTTGTGTATTTAGAAAGCATGTTTGACAGGGAGAACATATTAGACGGTGAAATCAGTAGGCGAGCGAATCCTTCATTGAAAGTCATAGCTGCTTTAGGAGGTTTTCACAGGAATGATGGGTTCTCAAGAGAGTCCCGCATGGCTGCGTATGAAAGTGTAATTGTTCCTACTCTGATGTATAGCAGTGAAACCCGGATACGACGGAATAAACATAGGAGTCGTTTGTGTGCTGGAGAAATGCGCTACTTACGGGGAGTTTGTGGTAAGTCACGTTCTAATCGTGTGAGGAATGAAGATGTGTTGCAGTTTTGTAATGTGAAGCAAAATGTTGTTAGCAAGGTGGAGGCTAATATTCTCCGGTGGTTTGGCCATGTTGAAAGAATGCGTGATGAGATGCTTGGTAAAAATTTTTTTTAGTCCAAATGGCAGGAAGGAAAGGTAGAGGAAATCCAAGAAAGTCATGGGTGTATCAGATTCAGGAGTGTCTACATGAGGAAAAGATTCTGAGTATGAAATATAGAAGGTCTTGTGTACGTCGGGTGATGGATGCCAGTGAAGACTGCTGTAAATGGAGAAGTTTGATACTGCAACAGTAAGTAAATAATCAGTTAGAAATTTATCTGGTAGTTTGTATTTCTTTGTGAAGCTAATATCTAAATCTCAGAGAATACCTTAGTGATATGTATGTATGTTCTATCTTAGGGTTCATTTCATAAAATTAAACTTCAAAGCGAAATTTCTCTTAATTATGAACAATGTAGCCCAAAATAAGAAATGTACGGGAAGAAAAAAAATCTAACTAATTAATACCATAGCGAGTCGCGTTTCGAAAAAAAATCTTTAATGTACTCCAGAGCCAACCCGGTGCCGCAGTGGTCCAAGCACTGGCTTCTTACAGTTCGAGCACCGCATGAGGCATGGGTGCTGTGTTCATTTTCCAGCACTGGCTCTCTCCCTTCCCTTGTTACAGCGGCCCTAAACTAGGGAAGTGCGACTGTTATAACCCTTGTGACGTGCCTGCCCCGCAGGACGCACACGGCATAAAGGCAGATAGCAGCAAGAACGAACGTCTGCGTAGCTCAGTTGGTAGAGCGACTTCTTCCGGAATAAGTGGACTAGGGTTCGATCCCCGGCGTGGACAAAAATGACGGAGAAATTGACTTTCTTATAATGGCAACCAAACTCCCCAGGATCACCCGGCCGTTCAAGATCTCGCAATGGCATGATGTTCTTTCCACACCGCGAGATACGAAAAATAAGATAATCCCTTCTCCAGCGCTTCGAAATATAAAGGTGTGTGACGTTCCATTTCACACACCAGATTGACTGGGAGTTCTCAAGTGCACGTTCTACAGCGGATGGCTGCCTGCAACGATTCATGGTCACGGTTGACCCGTGTGCCATGCCCCCGACCCTGTTTCGGGGGGAGGGTGAGATGTGACGTGTCTGCCCCGCAGGACGCACACAGTACATAAAGGCAGATAGCAGCAAAACCAAGCGTCTGCGTAGCTCAGTTGGTAGACCGACTTCTTCCGGAATAGGTGGACTCGGGTTCGATCCCCGTCGTGGTCAGAAATTACGGAGAAATTTACTTCGTTATACCCTTACAGTTTGTGGTCGTTAAATCCCGAAAAAAAAAATTACAGATTAGTATGTGCCCCATTGAAGTTGCAACAATTTTAAGCAGCTGGAATTCTTTTTGAAACACAATTTTATGTACACGGGCCGTTCCATAAAAACTGAGAGCAATTTTTTTAGTTGGCAACAGTGCAAAGATGAAAACTAACCACGCAGACGACTAACTAGATTAAGGAAGTAGCTGTGGCAACAGTTATTAGCCGTGGCAGAAGATCTGATTTTGTTATTGCCCAGTTGTTTTAAGGATGTCTGCATTTCGCCATACAGCTATGGAGGTGAGTGATTCAGAGTTAAGAAGTGAGCTGCGTTGTGCGATAAAATTTTGCTATCGTTTAGGTAAAACGACACCAGAAACAGTTGATTTAACGAAAAAAGCTTACAAAGTTTGGGTGAGTCAACGATTTTTAGATGGCACTGTGATTTCAAAAGAGGGAGTTTGTCGGCAGAACTCGCTCCTAGGCCTGGTCGACCTGAAAGTTTTGTTAGGGAGCGTATTGTTATTACCGTTTGGACAACCTTGCAAGAAGGTCGACGAATGACGTGTGAAGACATAGCGAGGTCAACTAATACTTCAAACACGTCGGCATTCCGCATTTTACGCGACAAATTACTGCTGAGTCGTGTGTGTGTTCCCGATGGGTACCTGACGAGAGAATAATTGTCAGCCAGAGTTCAAATGTGTCATGAATGGAAACAAATTATTGCAAGGGATCCAAACTTTCTAAACACAATAATAACTGCCGACGAAACATGGGTCCCATATTCCGACCCTTCACGAAGGGCGCAACGAGTGTCTGGAAACACACAGGCTCGCTTTCGAAAAAAGTCCGCCAAACCAAATCAGCTGGGAAGGTGATGATGATAACTTTCTTTGATCATAAAGGTGTAGTCTACCAGCATGCCGTTCATCTACGAATTACTGTCAATGTTGAGTATCACATTTCAGTCTTGAAGTGTCTGCGACAACACGTATCTATTAAGCGACCGGAACTGGTGGGCAAGTGGTCACTACACCATGATAACGTCCGTCCACATTTGGGTACTTGTTTTCAACAGTTTCTTACGAAATGCCGTATTGAATTGCCACAATTTGCCTACAGTCCTGACCTCGCCCCTTGCGGTTTCTGGTTGTTTCCAACAATGAAAGAGAAGTTTCATTGCGCAACATTCAACACAGATGCTGACGTTATTCCAGCAGCACAGCAGTTGCTAAAGCAGCTTCCACAAGATGCCTTCGCCACATGCTTTGAAAAGTGGACTGAACATCGATACCGTTGCATATCATCCGAGGGAAGATACTTTGAGAAAGAATAGCATGTATTTTGTTGCACCTATATTTCTTCATTTTGTGTGATTTTACTCTCAGTTTTTATGCAACGGCTGTTGTATTTCGAAATTATTTTTATAATGTATTATTTCAGGTTTTTCATGATATATCATGACGATTTTTATTCAATCAAGAGAATGGTATTTTTCTTAATTTCACTTCCTTTATCGAATCTTTAGTTACTCGCTTTAATGCTCATGTCATTATTTTTTTATCCCTGAATTAGTGTTTTACATTTATCAAATGTCGTTGAACAATTGCATGAACAAAGGCGCTTTTTCTCTTTCATTCATTCAATGAAGACTTTCGTTCTTTAATTTTGTAAACTCAGTGGACTAATAATATAGACTCACAAAAAGCTTAAGTCGTCCATTGATTTTGCGTAAAATGGGTTCCGTTTAGCGAAGTAGCCCTTAATCCCTGCGCTGAGCATGTACTCCATTGAAACCGCATCAGGAGCATCTCGTCAGCTGGATTCGGTAGTAATTTTCTTTCTGAGGAAATCAAGACAAAGGGTTTTTTCTTTTTTCTATCTCCATTTCTTTATTGAAATACACTTTTTTTTTATTCCTTTTTTTTTTTTTTTTTTTTTCGAGCAGAGAATGCAAATCGTGCTTCCACTTAACGCCGTCTCTACTCTACCTTATTTCACACTCTGTACCGAAAGTGTTCGCATCTTTCGGTGAATACAAATAGAACGCGATATGTAAATGGGCTCTTCACAGCCTAGCTCATTTACGCTTAGCACACGCAGGCACAAGCTTTGATTCTCCGCCCTCTTCCTTCCATTCTTTTCTTGTACGCGAGGATTTCTTTTAGCATTTCAGATTCGAAAATGATGAACAGCCTTAAGGAGCAGATATGTTTTGGAAACTTAGTCGTTCATTAACTGGATTCTTTTCAGGTGGGAGCCGAGAATGCATGCATCGGAATATTTTCCTCTTCTCCCCCCGTCCTCATCCCTCTTTCTTTTCTCCTCCTTTTTATTCCCGCTGCTCCTTTTAACCAATCACTCCTGAGGTGTAAGGATGGAAGAGCATAGAACCAAGTACTAAAGCGACTTCAATTTTAAGTACAGCCTAAAAATTCTCAGCGTGGAGGGCCTTTTTTTTTATATATATATTTTTTTCCCCTCCTCGCCTACTCCCACTTTTTCCGGACTCAGTAATTTTCGCCCACCATTCTTTGCCTTTTTTGTTGCACTATTTTTCTCCCTCTCCTCAAAAACCTTCTATTTTTCTCTATCTGCAAACTACCGCTACCCTAGTAATGACGCTATATTGATTTAACATTAACCCCCTTTCACACTAGGGCCTGCATAAGTAACGATTCCCGACCGCCTCTTTAGCCTCGAACACGGGCTCCAGTTTCTATCGGACGCTCATTTATTGCATAAAACATTAATGGAGTTAAACACCAGATTAATTTAGACTGAGACGGCGCTCGCTTAATTGTACCACGGAGGCTGACAACCACAATAAATTATGCTGATCTTTCCCTCCAAAGTTCGAAGAAGAGATGGTATGGGGAGGCCCACGTTCTCTTTTTCCTTATTTCTTTTTTTTTTTTAATGCATTTTTTTCTTTTTTCGTTTTTTGGCCTCTCCTACATAGCTCTCCCCCACCCAGCGATTCCTCCCCGACCCGTTTTCCGTCCCCCTCTTTTCTTGGTCATTAGCTAGATTTTGCAATATTAATGCTTCCCTTTAGCATGCTGAGGACTTTTATCACGACGCCTAGACTGTCGATACCACGGAAAAATCGATAAAAAAAGACATTAAACAGAAATTATCGGGAAGCTGTAAAAAATGGAATATTAGAACGGGGAAAAAAATATTCCTCCATGTATGCCTCGCGCCTTTTCTTCTCTGTGTTTCTGAGAGGTGGATGAAATGGATAGATGATGCGAAACGGAAAAAAAATGAAGAGGGAGAGGGAAGGAGAAAAAAATGGAGTTACTTATTTTTGCAGCGTCATGAACTATGCGTAGAGAGAATGATGGAGGAAAAAAATGTAGTTTCTTTCCATTAATAGGCTAATGTTGCAAATTACTTAGCAAAGCAGAAGCAGGGCAAAACGCTGGTGAATCGCTCAAAATGCAAATGGGCCCTTAAGAGTAAAACGTTCAGCGAGCAGTTCTTAAAATAAATGCCGTACTACAAGTTCGCACTAACCGTGAATTTATTGCAGTAAAAACTTACACTTTCCCAGATACTGAATCAACTGTTGCTGTCCTCGATTCTTTGGCGCAGTTAAGCTTGAAGAATGATATTTGTGCAGTTGCAGGTCAGAAGTCTGCTTAAGGAATGTCGGATTAAATAAAATCAACGTTCACACTCGAATTCACTTATTTAACATACACTGTCTGATCAAAAGTATCCACAAACTCTTTCTAATAGGAAAGGAATCAATATCGAGTTGCTTTTTTTATTTTATTTTTTTTGCAGCGCCATTCCCTTTGCTGCATCATACCCTACATTCTGCTGGGAAGGCTTTCCACTACATTTTGGAATATTGCTCCTGGAATCAGCTTCCATTCTGTCACGTGTTAGTCAGGTCGCTCACCGTTATCGGTCGGTTCGACCTGGCCCGCAGTAGGGGGTTTTCCGGGTATTGTTGATCAGCGGCACTCAAGAAACTACGAAAAGTTTCAAGTGCCCTGACGGACTCTCCCTGCTAATGGGCTAACTGCCCTCAACAGACACCTCACTCCGCTCCAGTCCCCATCCCCAGAGTTTCTCCCTGGTAGAGAGATTACTGCGCTCAGAGATTCCCCCTCCCCCCCAAGTTTTTTCCGCTGTTGAAAAATTGAGGTTATTGAGGTTATACCTGTGGGTCAGTGGCGTATATTCGAGGCTAGCTGGGCTAGCTACGAAGCCCAGAGATTGCACAAATAAAAGCCAATTAAATATCTCTCTATTCTAAAAAAAAGTAACTGCTGCCGCTGTTTTAGAAATTTCGCGACATTCTTGCTTTCCTAGTTCGCAACGCAAAACGTATTGAACACAAAAAATATGAAATTGCATCGTTTGTAGAGAATTGTTTGGAAAATACGCTCAAATAAACCGTTTCTCGATTCTAGCGAAACTTCAAGAGCTATTGTATTTCAAAGTTAAAGTAAGCAAAGAAGTGCTATCAGGTCGCGTTCCGGACACACGAACAGCAACAGAACCACGAAACTTTGTAGGCATGTAGTGCCATGACCGAATTTTTGCACCTCGTCGCCCTTTTTTTTAATTTCGATTTAGTTTACGAGAACATAAATTTCTAAATTTCACAATATTCTCTATTTCGCGATGGGATACATTTAAAAAAACGGATATATGGCAAACTATAAATTATAACGCATTGCAATTTTTACAGCATAAACTTACAACAATCGTCCTTTTTTACAAAAAGAAAATTAAGAAAAAGTAATTTTCTGATTTTTAAGCATTTTTTAAAGACGCAAAGGAAAGAAACGAACGGCTCGTCTGTCTTCACGATAACCGCAGAGGAACGTTCTGGTCTCGTGACCTGCTGCCATGGTGACGCAGAGAATTTGTTATGTATATGTTTTGTTGGTAAAGCTATCTCTGTTGTTTAAGGTGGACGTCAAGTAATTTTGCTTCCTATACTTCCAATGGAAAAACTTCTGTACACATTTTCTTCACAATTAATGCGTTCCCAAGGATAAAAATTTGAACATCGATTAAAATAGCTTCATTTTATAACTTGGAGTACTTAATATTTTCTAAAACATAACCATATTTATGTAATCCAACATTTGTTAGTCTACTGACGTCATCAAAGTACAGGTCGCGCCATCTTTTTTCTGGACAATTAATGCTTTCCCAAGGATGAAAATTTGAACATCGATTAAAATAGGTTCATTTTATAACTTGGAATACTTAATATTTTCTAAAACATAACCATATTTATGTAATCCAACATTTGTTAGTCTACTGACGTCATCAAAGTACAGGTCGCGCCATCTTTTTTCTGGTTCCAAGACCACCAAAGGAAAAGTTATTGATTTTTTATATAATTATGGTTATGTTTTAGAAAATATTAAGTATTCCGAATTACAATAGGAAGTTATTTCAATCGATGTTCAAATTTTAATCCTTGGGAACACAATAATTGTGAAGGAAATGTGTACAAAAGTTTTTCCAATGGAAGTATAGGAAACAAAATTAGTTGGCGTCCACCTTAAGGTTGTCTTTGAATGAGTGTAACAGAAATTCTGTCCTATATCTGTAGTGAAAAGTCTTTTGTGCACATTTTCTCAGAAACTATTACTTTGTAGAGTTTGAAATCTTGAGCACAAATATAAACGACCCATAGCTAATAATTATCTCGGTTATTTTTCCGAAAAATGTGTTAGAATTTGTTTTAAAATTCAATTTATCTGACTCAAAAGTATTCCAATTTGGGCGCTAGATGGCGCCTCAAGTTAGCTTGGCAGTGTTTCTGTGTGGAAGAAACGAAATCTCTCATTTCTGTCTGATTTTTTTAATTATCTAGGCCAAATAGAAATCAAAGAATGGGCACTGTAGTGAGATTGGAATCTTGTCTTCTATTGATCACCTTAAATTCTACTGTACGTTCATTTTTTGAAGAGAAAATGTGTACATTACCAGAAAACACTTGAACTTGAGACAGAAATTACCCCTAACTACTAAGTTCCACCCCCAAACAATGTCATTGGTTAAAACGTAACAGCGCGTATGTTGTATTTTAATTATGGAGCCAACGAGAGACCGCTGCCATTCTGAATATGGTAAGGTCTTGAGTCATTCGCCGGCGCCAACTTCTGGGACAATCCCTCAAGACGTAAAAGCCACGCCCAAGAAGTGATATTTTGCGCCATCTATCGCAGAAGATGAAGCCTAACACTCATTCAAAGACAGCCTTAACGGTTTAGCATAACGGTTTACGGTTTACGGAAATGCTTTTTGGACCGCTTTTGTTTTTCTTGGTAAATTTAGGAAGTGCCATAAGTTCAAACGACAAAAGTCCGACCTTCCAAAAATTAACGACAGTAAAAAAAAATCTGAAATTTCGGAATAACAAGCCTTATTTGCTTAGACATGCAATAAAAATTGAAATTTATATGAATTTTCCAGTTTTTATTTCATGTGATATACTTGGAGATCGGGGCTGCAGGGCTCGAGCGCTACTCTGGAAACGAGCGTAGCAAGCCTAGAGACGCAGCCCCTAATACACAAATAAAAGTTAATTACCAACGGCATTAAGATATGTCGGCGCTTTCGCCGCGGAAAAAACCCGTGCGGATTCGCGTTTTTGACTCATTCTGGCGAGCGAAGTCAACGGCACAACGCAAGCAGCTGTTCTAGAGTCTTCGCTGTTCCAATTTGAAGATCTTCGATACGATCGCCTGCTAGCGCTTCCATGACAACATGAATGAGCGCGTATGGAGGCGAATGGACCATTGCCTTGCGCAATGGTTCGCCCAGAAAAGATAAGACTTCGACTTCCTCAGTCACCACATGTTTCCGCCTGTAGCAGCACGTGTTTCTCGAGAGTTGTTTCAGTTTGTGTGAAGTGTCAGTGAATAAAAATCAGTGACATTATATCTTCAATTCGTGGCTTTGTTGGATTCGAACTGTTTTGATAAATTTTGTGAAAGCTTCCCTGAACATCTACTGCCAGAACTAAAAGAACTCTATGCTTCAAATTTTGATAGGTGTACAAATTATAGCAGACCTAATATTAAAGTTTCCATCAACAACTGCAACTGCCGAAAGAAGTTTTTCTGCATTAAAAAGTATCAAGATATATCTTAAAACTACACAAGGACATGTACATTCGAGCAACTTGGCTGATTTGTCAATAGAGAAAAACATTATTTTTAAATATGGAAAACTACTCGCAAAACTTGTATATGAAAACGTAAACTTTTATGAAACTTTTATGAAAACGTAATGCTCAAGTTCACACAAAAGGAAAGAAGAATAGAGTTCATGCACAAATAAAGTATTCAAATCCTAATCCTTATAATCATTTGCTATCATGTTAGCAATAGCATACAGTAGTTTAAGTTACTTCTATTACTTGACAGTTAAAAATAAAACTTTGCAATTTAAAAAAAAACAGTACTGTGCGTGTGGGGAGGGGTGTGTGAGATAGCCAGGGTTTCGGACCCAAGATGCGCCACTGCTGTGGGTATGTAGCTACATATACGTATGAGATACAATATATACACTGCTCGACATAGAAATCGCCCCACCCAGAAGTAATGAGGATAGAAAGGTGAAATTGAACATGCAAATAGGAATACATAACGGTTTACATTGCTGTTATTTTCAGCAACTTACAGTGTTTATCAAATGGCATAATGCAGCACAATGGGTATGCTTCCGTAAGTGGTTGCACCACCGCCAACGACAATACAGGCAGCAATACGGCGTGGCTATAAGTCATGCAGTCGACAAATATCGTCTTGAGGAATGGAAGAGCAAGCAGGGTTGACTTGCTCCCATAATTCATCGAAATCGTGCGCAGCCTGATTCGATTGCAGACGACGTCCAATGTGGTTCCGCAGGTTTTCGATTGGGGATAAATCGGGCGATCTTGCTGATGATGGCAGCGTTTGAACATGTTGCAAACATTGTCCGGAGACCCCAGAGGTGTGTACACTGGCGTTATCTTGCTGGATAATAGTGTGCTGTAGGCCGTTGAGGAACGGTACCAAAATGGGCTCCAGAACCTTGATCCCGCATCGTTTCTTGTGCAGCGGCGAACACTTTTGAAAATATTGCGATTTATCTGGACAGCCGTGAGTGCAAAAAGACTGTGCGTAGTACCGTTTTAAAGCTCTCGACGAAATTTATTTAAATATACTCGGAGTGGCCACTTTATTATGAGCACCTGACAGTTTTGATCAAATGAGCTATGGCTGCACGCTGTTGCCGCCAGAGGGCGAGGTTAGTATAAAAAGGGAAAGCTTAGTGCTTCCGACAGTAGTAGAAGTGATTTTGGGGTGACGAGATGGGTAAAAAATGTTATTTGACGAACTTTCAGTGTGGGATGATTGTAGGAGCTCTGAGCCATGGAGCGAGTACCACCGAAACCGCCGCATTCGTGAAATGTTCCAGAGTAGCTGTTGTTAAAGTGTTTAAAGACTGGACTGTCAGCCAAAAAACTGGGTCCCTGCGTGCAGCGTCTGGTCGTCATCGACTAGTGACTGCTCAGGCGCAACGGAGAGTGTCCAGAATGGTAACAGGCAACAGAAGGGCAACAGTGCACCAAATTACAGACCATCTTAATCAAGGATCCCCTCAAATAATCTCTGCAGGTACTGTTCGCCGTACACTGCATCGGATGGGATATGTCAGCCGAAGGCCAGTTCGAACACCTTTGCTGTCTGCAGTTAACAAGAGAAAACGTCTGCAGTTCGCACAAGGATTGGACATTCGATAATTAGACACAAATTATGTGGTCGGATGAATCATGTTTTCAGTTGCGCCATGCCGATGGCCGAGTGAGAATTTGGCGGAAACAGCACGAAACCATGGACCCCCAAATGCATTGCTACAACCCTTCAAGCTGGTGGAGGCAACGTTATGATTTGGGGAATGTTTTCCTGGTATGCTTTGGGCCCTTTAATTCGTGTTGATCAACGTCTGACTGGCACATCATATCTGAACATGGTTGCGGACCAAGTGCATCCTGTCATGTTGATGGTTTATCCCAATGGCGATGGCTACTTTCAACAAGATAATGCGTCCTGCCATAGTGCTCGTATTGTACAGGATTGGCTTCAGGAACATGCCGGTGAGTTTACTTTGCTTAGGTGATCCCCACAATCTTCAGGTCTCAACCCCATTGATAATTTGTGGGATGAAGTTGGACGAGCCATCAGACACAGCTGGATCCACAACCCTGCAATCTCACACTCCTGGAAAGTGCTATTCATCAAGCATGGTCTCAGATTCCACAAACCACCTATCAACATCTCGTGGAGTCCATGCCACGAAGAATCGACGAGTATTAAAGGCAAAAGGTGGCCCAACGAAGTACTGAGGGGGTGGTCATAATAAAGTGGCACCTCAGTGTATAAAGAATATTTCGCAGTGGTTTGAACTGAACATTTTAAAAATAAAAAATTGTTTTCTTGTGCATCGGTGAACCCTTTTGAAAATATCGCGATTTATCTGGACAACCGTGAGTGCAAAACGGTTGTGCGTGGTAACGTTTTAAAGCTCTCTACGAGATCTATTCAAATACACTGACGGAAAAAAATCCTAACACCAAGAAGGGGTTGGGTTAGATAAACGACAGTTGGTAGGCGATGAGAGTGCATCTGTAAGATGACGTCTATGCAAATTTCGCGCTCGGCGCATACGTGTGGCGCTAGTAGCGCCCCTCGGAACATGCAAAGCAGGTTTGCTGTAAATACGCGCTGTAACGTTCGTGAGCGTTAGGTATCGTTGAGATTCGACGTAGGGTGTTGATGTTAGTCAAGAATGCCTTTAAGAAGACGATGCCATTATCAACAGCTCACGGAGTTTGAACGAGGTCGTGTAATAGGGCTACGAGAAGGTGGATTTTCTTTCCGCAATATTGCAGAACGACTTGGCAGGAATGTAGCCACAGTGCATGATTGTTGGCAGCGGTGGTCAAGGGAAGGTACTGCCTCAAGAAGACCGGGTTCCGGCTGGCCACGTGGCACTACTGAGAGGGAAGACCGCAGTGTACGGCGTATGGCCGTGGCGCATCGTACCGCGTCTGCGGCAGCAATTCGAGCTGCAGTTGCCATCACAGTGACACAACGAACTGTTACAAATCGGTTATTTGAAGGACAGCTCCGAGCCAGACGCCCTGTAGCGTGCATTCTTCTTACTCCAAACCACTGCCGTTTGCGACGTCAGTGGTGTCAAGCTAGAGCTCATTGGAGGACGGAGTGGAGATCTGTTGTGTTTTCTGATGAAAGCCGGTTCTGCCTGGGTGCCAGTGATGGCCGTGTGTTGGTTAGAAGGAGGCCAGGTGAGCGCCTGCAACCGACCTGTCTGCGGCCGAGACACACTGGACCTACACCTGGAGTTATGGTCTGTTGGAGCAATTTCCTATGACAGCAGGAGCACTCTCGTGGTTATCCCACGCACCCTGACGGCACAGTTGTACGTCGGTCTGGTGATTCAACCTGTTGTGCTGCCATTCATGAACAGCATTCTAGGGGGTCTTTTCCAACAGGATAACGCTCGTTCGCATACCGCTGTTGTAACCCAACATGCTCTACAGAGTGTCGACATGTTGCCGTGGCCTGCTAGATCACCAGATCTTTCACCAATCGAGCACGTATGGGACATCATTGGACGACAACTCCATCGTCACCCCCAACCAGCATTAACCGTCCCTGCATTGACCGACCAAGTGCAACAGGCATGGAACTCCATCCCACAAACTGACATCCAGCACCTGTACGACACAATGCATGAACGTTTGCGTGCTTGCATTCAACATTCTGGCGGTTACACCGGTTATTAATGTACCAGCATTTCACATTTAAAATGGCTCTTCTCGCGCTTACAATAAGCTGTGATCTTGAAACCTTAATCGATTAAATATGTTACCTATACAACTGTATTGCCGCCATTTCATTCCTCTACAACTATTTTTTCGTGGTGTTGGGATTTTTTTTTTCCGTCAGTGTATATAAAGAACATATGGCAGTGGTTTAAACTAGAATTTGACCCGTTCTTGAAAAGTCACATAGTAAAGTATGGAAATCATGGCAAAGGTAAGATTTCATACTTATCATTTGGTACCTATGAGGAGCTCATACAGATTATGGCAAGAACAGTCATCAATGCAATAGTAAGGGAAGTGAAAGAATCCAAATATTTTGCAATTATTGTGGATTCCACACCTGACATAACACACAATGGCCAAGTAAGCTTCATTGTCAGATATGTAAACAAATAAGGTGCTGCAGCAGAACAGTTTTTACAGTTCTTAAAAAATCCTGGACATGCCGGTAAAGAGCTGGTTAATGATGTGATTACTGTCATTTCAACCCACGAGTTACACATAAGTAACAGTCGGGGCCAAACCTACGACAATGCTGCTAATATTTCCGGGATATTTTCTGGCCTGCAAGCAAGAATCAAAAAAGCCAATTCATTGGCATTTTTCATACCATGTTCAGCCCACTCCTTTTATTTAGTGGGATCGAGTGCTACAACGTGTTGCAGGCTGGCTATAACCTTCTTTGAGTTGCTACAAAATCTGTACAATTTCTTCTCAGCATCAGCCCATCGTTGGAAGCTTTTAAAGTCCTTTTTCGCACCGGGAAACCTTTCTCTCAAAACACTTTCTGTAACGTAACAAGATCGTCCGAACGAGAAGAAGCATGTAAAAGTCTAAACCGTGATTTTGAAATTATTATTAAAGCCCTAAAATGCATAAAAGAAGATGAAATTGAGAAGTCAAGTACTAGACAAGAGGCAAGGGGAATTTTGAAAAAGCTGTATTCTTCTGAAATTACTTTTATGACTGCAATCTGGGGAGCTATTCTGGGAAGATTCAGTGCTGTAAGTGAAAAAATTACAATCTGAGGAAATGGATGTCGGTACTGTGGTCAAGTAGTATAACTCTATCACTACCTTTCTGAATGAAGTGAAACTGTCATTTGAAGTTTATAAGAGCATTGGAGAAACAAGAAGTTCAGAACATTCAACAAGTAGTAGAAATAGAGGAAACTAGGCCTAAACGAATTGAAAAGCGTAAGAGATTCTTCGATGAGTCAGATTCTGAATCTGACAATGAAAATAAAAATGATGTAAATTGTATCCTGCAGATCAGTTATATGGAGATATTGCACAAATTGTCAACAGAATTAAAAATCCGAATATCTGTTTACAACGAATTTTCTGAAAGATTATTTTTGTCAAAATTCGCAGAAACTAATCCTGATGAAATTCACAAATCAGCTGACAAATTGCAACAGATTTACTCATCAGATATAGAAGAAACATTTGGAACAGAATGTATCCATCTGAACAGTTTTCTCATACAATCGGGACATAATAGCCTATAATTACAACTTTTAAACAAACTTCTGATTACTAAAGATCTTTTAGACTTATATCCCAATGTTTCTATTGCTTTGAAGATTTATTTAAGTACTCCTGCTACAAACTGTTCAGCTGAAAGGTCCTTTTCAGCACTTGGGAGGGATAAGAATTACTTACGTTCATCTCAAATCCAACAACGCTTGGTTAACCTTGCTTTGCTTGCCATTGACAATGATTTAACTGCAAAATTAGACTATGAAGATGTTATAGACAAATTTGCTAATGATAAAGCAAGACGTAAATCATTAATCCGCTAATTGTAATTGTTTTACTTTTTATTGTTGAGTGAATAAAGTATTTTTGTCATGTTTGTTTTGTTATGCTTTGATATTTTACAATATAGGCTTATCAAGTTGGGAAAAGAGGGGGGCGCAAAATTTCTTGCAGCCTATGGGCGCTGCAGTAGTTAAATTCGGCCCAGCAGATGACGCATGCGTGATAAACAGGTGTGGCCGGTTGCTATGGTTACAACAACGACTACCGGTATTTCAAGACACGTGCCAAGGTCGAATGCAGTATTGCACACTTTTTATAAACAACATTCTGAGTTGTTTTGGGATAGGCTATGTGCTTCGTGGTGTTTAGTGTTACTTCGCCCCCTTAATGTTTCGCTATACAGCGCCATAATCCGACCAGTCAATGCCCATTTTCTATTTCACCTACATTTCAGAAGAAATCGACTGCAACTTATTAAATGAATAGACTGTCGGCTGTTTCTCATATAACGGAGATTCTGGATCTTCTTATTTTGTTTTACTCTGGTAGTTTGTGAGCACACAGAGCAACCAATTTAAACCGTATGCATAAGACTCCGGATTAAACGACGTCAGGAGACCTGCCACTGATAGCAATTTTTACGAATGGGCAATATCTTCTCTTAAGAAGCTTGACAATGCGTGCTCATAGATTAAATTATTAAACACCTTCACGCAACAGTGCTGGCTCTCTAAGAAGTAATTTCCACAAAACTCGGCATTCAAGAAAAGAAATAAAGTATTTATAACGAATGCACAGCCTCAGCTGTACATAAGACTAGCAGTTCCACCTCTTAGGTAATCTCTTATTTTAATGTAACAACTTCCCCGGATTTCAAAACGGCAAACTTGTAAAGGATGGAGACAGACACATGCATCGTGAATAACTTGAGAGATTTTTCTTTCTCGCAGAAGATCCTAGTTTTCCATTTCTTTATGCTCATGGATCGAACGCTGCCTCAGCCTCCTCGAAGGCGTCACAAAATCTCTCTTTTAAATTCCAAACCCCAAGTTTTAAGCTCTCGAAAATCCTTAGGTAAATATTCAGACTGATCTTCACATTCTGGTAAATCCTTTAATGGGTAATGCTAAGGAAAGACAGGAGGCGAGGTTATTTAAATCTTGAATTTTAATGATTTTGCAGGAAACGATGAGCATTTTGTCTCCCAGCAGGCACGGACTGTTTATTATAAGCGATTTTCCGTTCAAATGTGGAGATAATAATCTTTTAGTCCACGTAGCCGCAAGACGAATGAATGAACTCGGGCTTGGAAGATTTCTCCTGCTAATGACGTATTCACTGAATTCAGGTTCTACCCTTTTCTTTTAATCTGAATGTTATAATAAATCGTTTCATACTTCCACATTATAATAGGTTCCAGAAATTAATCAATAATAAACGGCGTACATTAACAGAAATCATTCTCCAGATAAGAGAATAAAACGCCTCGAAACGCAGCGCAGAAACTGATAAACACTTGACGTTCGGAATTATCAATGATGCTGGGATAGGAATAATTAATGCTATTCGTACTTACTCTTTTTCTGTATATTTATGTATTTCTGTCTTTTTAGAACGATTAATACTATGTTGTGCGATTCAAACATGCATTATGTTCCCCTTTACAGATGACCGTCCAACATTGGAAACTTATTACGAGTGAAAAGAGTTAGAGACTATGATGTTTTCGGAAATCCTATCCATTTTGAAATTAATCGCATTTTCATGTAATAGCTTCATTTTTAAACATACAAGTTAATAAAATCATGCAATGCATTGATTATGATACGCTTTCCAATATACCAGAAATCGCGAGCAGACAAACTTTCCTCCCTACCCTGACTATTGATTCGTTCAGTATACTTCCGGAACAGCATACTAAAGTTTTGCCGCAATAGAAACATTTTTAGTCAAGTTATGAGGATAATGGCTGTGTAATAAATCTCGCTCCTGTGCCCTGTTCTTTGACTATATTTCAGTGATATTCAACAGACCCGGTTCAGTACACCTCCGGAACAACATGATAAAGTTTTGTTGCAATCGAAGCATTTTTACGTAAGTTATGACGCATAGGGGCGATGGAATGGATCCCGCTCTTATGTCCTGACCTTTGACCCCATTTCGCCGATTTTCAATAACTAACACAACTAAGCGCTTATTAAGCCCTACCACATACTAAAATTTCATCGAAATCGAGCTATTTTTAAGCGAGTGATCGTGCTGACAGACAGACAGACGGACAAAGCTGCAGTATATATATGCTTCTTCAACCTACGGTTGGAAAGCATAAAACGCGTATCTACGAGGGTGGATTAAAAAGTTAGTTACACTGTTGAATCGAAAATAATAATAATAATAATAATAATAATAAAGATATGTACAGTAAAATCCGCTTAATACGCTCTCTGTTAATACGATTTCCCTCTTAATACACATTTTTCACGCAATTCCTAGAACTGAGAGGCAAATAAGTACAAATATACCCTATTTAATACGCTTCGAATCCCGCTTAATAAACGCTTAGTTGACATGACTCGCTGGATGTTTACTTTGATTAGACAGAAAACTTCCCTATTCCTCGACACTATTTAAACAGGCTTGTGGTTTGTTCAGTTTGTCTAAGAGGATCCCGTTTTCGTAAATTTTCCTAGAAACATGTCTGTGGATGATGATATGCAACTTGTTAGCAGGGACGTCGCCAGACTTCGAAATCAGGATGGGCGACGGGTGGGCGCGCATTATTTTTGGTGAGGCAAGTTTGATAGTAGCATTTTTTTACGAAACAATGAAAGAACGAACTTTAATGCTTTTTTTTTTTTTTTTTTTTTTTTACGCTTTCCAACTGTAGTTGAAGAAGCCTATATGCTCCAGCTTTGTTTGTCTGTCTGTCTGTCCGCACGATAACTCACGTAAAAGTGGTTCGATTTCGATGACATTTTAGTATGTGGTAGGGGACAACTAAGGGACTAATCCTATTGAAAATGAGCGAAATGGGGTCAAAGGTCAGGACAAAGGAGCGGGATCCATTCCATCGTTCTTATGCGCCGTAACGTAAGCAAAAATGCTTCAATTACGACAAAACTTTATCATGTTCTTTCGAAGGTATACTGAACCGGTTCTGTTGAATATCATCGAAATGGGTTCAAAGGTCAGATCACAAAAGCGATATCTGTTCCACAGCCATTGTCCTCATAACTTGACTAAAACTGCTTCTATTGCGACAAAACTTCAGCATGGTTTTTCAGAGGTGTACTGAACCAATTCTGTTTAATATCATTGAAATGGGGTCAAAGGTCAGGGCACAGGAGCGAGATTTATTTCACAGCCATTATCCTCATAACTTGAGTAATGATTTCTGGTATGCTGGAAAGCGTATTGTAATCAACGCATTGGATGGTTTTACTAGCTTGCTTTTTTTCTAGCGTCAGCAATTCAATGGGCTATAAGCAGTCGCCCATCCCTAATTTAAATTGACTGGTACCAGGGAAAGAAGAGAACCCGTGTCGTAAGACAAACACAACATCCATGCTTCACGGGAATTCGAACGCGGACCCTTCTCGGACGAATGGCTATGCGCCAGCGCTTACACAACTACGCCACCAAGGTGGCATTAATGCTTTTCACTACCAGCTACAAAGGAATTCGTGCAATCCCCACCCTCTCCACCTGGACAAACATTGACACGGATCTGACTAGTTACGCCACTGGTATAACATACAAGTGTTGGTCGAGTGTCGCCTTCTACTGTTTGCTTGCTCTGAATGCGTTGTCTTAAAATGCTTTTCAAAATTTTGCATTTTTGCTTACGAAAATATTACTGTACTTGAACAATTTATTTAACCCTTTAACGACCATAACGCCGAAAACACCCGTACATACAAACGGCCATAGCCGTCCGAAATGCCTATCAATAGTGAGTCAGATATCCTACCCTTACCTGTTCTTCAAATCTTCTCGACGTATGAGGAATCAGTAGTAGTCACCCTCGGTCTCTATTGTTGTTATTAAACAAAGAAGTGAACCTAAAGATAGTTTCGGGTGTTTTGGCATTTGGAGTGATAAAAGATTTTTGGGTGATGGCCGTTAAAGGGTTAAAAGAAAGTGGCGTTTTTGTTAATCTAAAATAAATTTTAACGTAGTGCCACGCAGACACAATACGTCTCCTCTCCTTAACTTCCTTCCTGCCAGCCAGCGACTTTGCTTTGAACTCCTCTCCTTAACTTCCTTCCTACCAGCCAGCGACTTTGCTTTGCACTCCTCTCCTTAACTTCCTTCCTCCCAGCCAGCGACTTTGCTTTGCACTCCTCTCCTTAACTTCCTTCCTACCAGCCAGCGACTTTGCTTTGCACTCCTCTCCTTAACTTCCTTCCTACCAGCCAGTGACTTTGCTTTGCACTCCTCTCCTTAACTTCCTTCCTACCAGCCAGCGACTTTGCTTTGCACTCCTCTCCTTAACTTCCTTCCTACCAGCCAGCGACTTTGCTTTGCACTCTTCCCCTTAACTTCCTTCCTGCCAGCCAGCGACTTTGCTTTGCACTCCTCTCCTTAACTTCTTTCCTGCCAGCCAGCGACTTTGCTTTGCACTCCTCTCATACAAATGAGTCAGCCAGTTTCTGCGCTTTCATTGTCCCGGAACACTCTTAAGAGTGGTAATGTAGCTTTAGACACTTTCCGTGTTGGAAATCACCTATTTTGTAAAGAAAATAGAGCAATTAGTAGTAACCTCCTCAGTGATTTCCTATCCACCCTCCTCATTAGCCCCTGGCCATACAAATGTGAAAAAGAGGCTTAAACTAAAGAATTGGAAGAGTGGAGAACAATTGAATGTTCATGGTCTTGCAGATGATATTATGATAACCTTTCTACTGAGACGTAAACAGCGTTCTTCCTAGGGGAAAATACATAGGGCTACATGAAGTAAAACACAAGACTCATTACTTGGCAAAGTATAGACTATATTTTAAAGTTAAATATATTTTAAAATGGCATATTTTGAACTGGGTGGGCGGCAGGGTGGGCACGACAAATTTCAGGGTGGGCTTTCATCTCCTTGGCGACGTCCCTGCTTGTGAGATTCGAACAGTACAAGAAATTGTAGAAGATAATACTGCGAGTACTACTTACAAACAAGGAGTGTGAAGAGGAAGAAGAAGAAGAGGAATTCAGAACCTCCATGTCCAGCAGCAGTTTTAAATTAACTCGCTGAAGTAAGGCGTTTGGTGTCCAGCATTATTGGAGTTTCTGACGACACCATCAGTAATATAAATCAGCTAGAAACGATCATTCTGAATTCCGCTTTTTGCAAAAATTAAACAAAATAAGATTGAGAATTATTTTAAGAAAATATAAAAAAGTGAATTACAGTTTATAAATACTGTACACGAACAAAATAATTTTTATGAACTACGTAATGTTTTTATGTATTTTTTTTTTTAATTTTGTGCGGTAATACAGTTTGTGACTGCAGTAAATTGTGTTTTTTTTAATACCATAATTTTTGGTGTTCTCCAACAGCTTCGTGAATACGCAGCCGACATATACGAAGGTATGTAGCGTAAGTTTTATTTATTTTCCATTTCGGGCTAAGACGCTAATTTGCGTCGGTCCTTTGAAAATCGTATTAAGCTGATTTCACTATACTGAGGGGATATATGTTGGTTTAAAGGTACAGCATTTATTAATTTTTCGACATAGTTGCGTAAGCACTGTAAACATTTATTGGAACGTGTGATTAACTTTTCCCTACCTGTACAGAAAAAAGCCTCCTCCAGTTGCAACCTGTTGAGGACCGCAGTTTTCACAGCCTATTCGGCTTGGAATCGTTGCCCACCCACTAAGGTCCTTTTTTTTTTTTTTTTTTTTTTTTTTTTGATTTGAGATTTAACCATCACCGTGAGTAACGAGGAAGCCAGTGCCGTAAGACAAACACAACATCCATGCCTCACGGGATTCGAACCCGGACCCATCTCAGATGAATGATCGGAAGCCATCGCTTAGACCACTGCGCCACTGAGGAGGCCCACTAAGGTCCTGTTTCATTTGGGTATCGTTCATTTGATCGAAAGGTCACTTGACCGATAATCACTGGATCGAAAGATACATTTCACCGAAGGGTCACTTGGCCGAAAAGTTCATTTCACCGAAAGGTCACTTCACGTAATAGTTCATTTCATCGAAAGGACATTCGATCGAAAAGTTCATTTCACCGAAGGATTTACTTTACCTAAAAGTTCATTATATCGAAAGATCATTTTACCGAATGGTCAATTTATCGAAAACTTAGAATTTTGTTGTTAGTGATCTGTTGGAGTGTGGCGCGGGTTTTTGAAAAACTAGCCACCTAAACATTATCGGATTGTATCAAAAATACACTTTTGATTTCTATGAAAAACCTCCCCATGAGTAGATTTTTCGAAATATGACATTAATTGTAAGTCTTAGATCTGTGGTTTTTGGCCAAATTTTAATCCTCCGAGCTCACATTCATAAGGGTTACATAGCAAATCAAGTAAATAATGTTCCACTTTTACTCAACCACAAAACATTAATTGTTTGACCGTAGGCCTAGATACAGGCCATTTTAACAGATTTTAACCCTACTCATATTCATAAGTATTACATAAAATGTAAAGTAACTTTTTATGTAAATCTTATGAACATGAGCACGCGTTGTTAAAATTTGCTAAAAATGCCTAAGCCAAGATCTAGCTAGGGACCTAAAATTGATTCTTTTCATCTGAAAAAATAACGTGCAGCATTATTAATTTTACTTTTTATGTAAACCTTATGAACTTTTATGACTTTTATGTAAACCTTATGAACACGATTAAAATTTTCTAAAAAGGTCTAATTCGAGGCCTATTGTCTTAAAAAAAAATTATTTGTCTTAAAACTAAATCTTTGCCTTTTTTGTGACACGGAGAAATCAAAAGTGCAAATTGAGTATAATCCCCTAACGCTTCGGCGGTCTGTCTGCCGAGCACCATGCTTCAACAGATCCTGCAATGAAATCCAAGTTTTCGATAAACTGATACTTTGGTGAAATGACCTTTCGATGAAATGAACTTTTAGGTAAAGAGATCTTTAGGTGAAATGAACTTTTCGATCAAGTGATCTTTCGGTCAAACAATCTTTTCGGTGAAGTGATTTTCGGTCAAGTGACCCTTCGGTAGAGTAAACGTCGGGCAAATGAACCAGACCCGTTTCATTTTACTGAACAAATGGTAGTCCCATAGGATTAAGTCCGGGCTGTACGATTGCAGAAGAGCCAAAGACGACGGGAAACTTTGCTTTCTGTGCTGGTCGGTGAGGCCGCCCCGGTGGCGCAGTGGTCTAAGGCGTTGGCCTCTGATCGTTCGTCCGTAAGGGGTCCGGGTTCGAATCCCGGTCAGGCATGGATGTTGTGTTTGTCTTACGGCACTGGTTCTCTCCCTTCCCTGGAACCAGTGACCCTAAATTAGGGACGGGAGACTGCTTATAGCCCATTGAGTTGCTCACGGTGGTCGTTAAACCTCCAATAAAACAAACAAACAAACAAACTGGTCGGTGAGTAAACGTGACACTCATCTCGCACACAACTTCCGACATCGCAACTTCTCGTCAATGATGGAATGCACAATCCCGTACGAAATGTCTAACGTACTGACAAATTTCTGGAGGCTGATATGCCTATTATTTCGTAGCATGTTGTCAACGGGCGGCAACATGCTCCGGACTGCTTGACATTGATATTCTGCCTTCGTGGTATTCGTCCGTCAAATTTGTGTGCGACCCCTTTTCAAATTGTTGGCACCACTTTACAATGGCCGGGCGAGACATGGCATTTCCCCGTATACAGCACAGATTTCATGATGGGTGTCAGTATAATTTAGGCGCTTAGCTCACAAAAATCGAATGGTTCCTCGCACTTCCAATTTGCAGTAAGAATCAGGTTGACGCGCCATTATGAACTGCCACGTGCCCACGCCTTACGCTCTAACTTAACGAATACACCTCCCGTTGGTAGCTCTGACGTACTGTCTACTTCACTCCCAACCACACACAGCCTGACTGCAATCCCACTCCAGATGGCGCTAAGGGTAACTTATTTTTTGATTCACCTACGTACTTGGATGACTTTAAAAATAGAAAGCGGAGATATCTGTTTTTCGAGGGCCGCGGGTGGCCAGGTGGGCAACGTTCGTGACTGCCACGGAAACGACTTCAGGTTCGATCCCAGGCAGGTACGAACGCTCGATCCACTAAATATCCGCCGTGCGTCGTATGGGCACGTTAAGCTGTCGGACCCCGGATACTGCCCCCCCCCCCGGTAATAAATAAGGGTGTCTTCCTCCCCCTTTCTACTTCGCTTCCGTGTCACTTTCCTATCGGGCACTCTAGCCCAATTCTCCTAGCTTCCTATTTCTAAGGGTTGTTTAAGACCTGGGGTCAGACACTCCCTTCCTAAAATCCTCTACATATGATCATTATCATCATCTGTTTTTCGAAAAGAATTTTCAGTAATAGAGGTAATAATGTCCATTTTTGGACATTTCAACTCATCTATTAACCCTTTAAATAGACCATGCTTCTTAATGACATGATACCCAACATTTTTTCCGCTGCCCAAACAGTTCATTTAACGGCTGGGTTTAACGAAAGCGACGACGAAACAATTCTTTACGCATTCACCTCAGTAGTACCTACGATAAAACCTTCACTGAAGATAAGCGCTCCCTTCTGATTATTTATTCTCTGTTCCATGATCCAAAACATAGTGGGGACAAGCTAGTCCCACTGGCACGGACATCATGCCACTGGTAAAACTCCAACATCTCCTCTCAGTTTTCTTAGGTTCGTTACTATTGTAATACCTACCCTTTTTAGCTGGTAATCAGTCAGAAAAGATGTATATCAATCATCCCCTAACAATTTGAATAAAAAATCTGAGGAGAAAACAAGCTTTCTGATGCGCAGGTTCACTCGTTTTAGCCGCATTACGACCGCTTGTCAGACAGCGAATAAACTCGTTCAAGCTGATTTCAACCTGTTTTGCTAACCTCGAGTTAATTCGTTCGAGCCGATTAAAGAGTAAGACGAGAAAGCAAAATATGACATAGCATTTCTATTGCCATTTTTTCAAATCCTAGGACAGAAAAACAAAAGATGACATGATATCGGAATGACTAAACGGCCTTTCGAGACCAGGATCTGAGAACATAAAAGAGACGCTAAGGAAGGTAAAGCTTCGAAAGACCTCTCCAAAGCGATGGAATTTAAGTGCGCGCCGCCCCTATGTACGACAATATTAAAAAAATAGCTTCCGACTTCAAACGAAAACATTCAGCATTCCGAAAAACCTTAACGATCATCTCTAGCTGGGATGCGTATAGCGACAGCACCTCTCCAGAATTGCCTAAAATTTTGAATGACGTTTCCCTCCTTCAAAATGCCACATGCCTAACCAGCATACCTCGAGAAATCAAATGCAGAACGCTTTCTGTATTTAAACATTCTTTATTTATAATTAATAACAAGGAACTGTACACCAATTATGCTTAAAATAATATAACTATACTATTGAATAGTAATCTGAATTTATTGGCTTAGAATAGAAATCAAAATTTCCGAGCTTTCGCAGGTCAACCAGATGGCTTTTTCAAGGAAGGTAGACAGCAGCAGTTTACTGACCACTTTCTACCAGGATTACTACACTGGCGTGCAAAACTTAAGTATCGTTCGGTTTTTTCGCCATAGCTTTGCAATGAATCAGCTTGGATAGATGCTATGTCATACCACGGAGACCTCAGTGTGTACCAAACGGGGGAATGAACAAATACATGTGCAAAAATGAATATAAAAGTGTACACTGGGTCTTTACTAAAAAATGACCGTAAAGCAGTACACTCCATGGTACAGAGCCATCGTTTACACAGATAGATTACAGCAAAGAGGTGGTCGTCAGTAAGGAATGTGATGCCCCCTAACAGCAATGGCTGCGTTACAGAGTATGGCCATACTTAACACGAAGCTGTAGATGAGTTCTTGGGGCAAATTTGCGCATTCCTCTCCAAGTGCACGTTTCAACTGATGAACATTTTCGAGGGGATATTGGCGTGCCGCAAGACATCTCCCCAAAGCGTCCCGCACAGGTTCTATGGGATTCAGATCCGGGGTGTACGCTTCCAACAGCTCATCTACTGCACGTATACGATGGGGTCTCGCGCTATCGTCCATATATACGAACTCGGAACCAATTGCACCTCGGAATAGGCGTACATGGGGAAGGAGCACCTCATCCCAGTAGCGGTTTGCGGTTACGGAGCCTCCTTCGAAAACGTGGAGTTCAGTACGACCATGCAGCGTAATGCCTCCGCAGACGAGTACCCCAACACCGCCACACCGACCTCTTTCGGTAATGTTAGCCAGTCGATAAGTGTTCCCACCTCTCTACAGATCAGCTGACGTCAAGAATCGCTCGTGGTCCTGAAACGTCTCACATCCGTGAAGAGTACCGTACCCCATTGCTTTATGGTCCAATCCTTGGGGTCCTTACACCATTGTAATCGATGTCTCCGATGGATCGGCTTTAATGGGATGCAACGTTCAGGTCGTCGGGCAAATAGTCCATCTCTATGTAGACGTCTGGCAACGGAGAACCGCGATACGGTGCGTCCTGTGATTTGCAGTTGCTTCGCGATATTTCCCGCTGTCCGGCGTCGATCACGTATGCCCTGTAGGACCATATATCGGTCATCTCTTGCTGTTGTTTTCCGTGGCCGACCGCCACCGACCTTTCTAACAGCTGTTCCTGTCGTTTGGAAGGTCTTCCACGCTCGTGAAACAATGCTATGGGTCACGCGGCACTCGTCGGTGACACTCATTACAGTTCGTCCCTCTTCCAGCTTTCCGATTATTCGACCATGTGTAAAGTCATCTAAATGTTTCAGCGTGGATATTTTCTTGTCTGCGACGCACTAACAAACCACTCGAACCTCTTTATAACGCCGCACACTTTCGCTTTCCGTTTTCTGCCTTACACACTCAGTATTTGACATTTTCTTGTAGGACTTCCGTCCACAGTGAGTAGAGTTTAGGTTCCAGTCACCTACAGCGAGATCGCCTTTTGGGCAGGACACAGAAACGGAAGGAATGGGAGCAAGTCTAGCGACTTTGACAGAACAGTTTGTAGTGAGATTAGAGTACAGTAGATGGCGCCACCGTACAAGTACGATGTTACACACAGAGGAGTGAGAGAATTTCAGGGGGGTGGGGAATAGGAAATGATACCCATTTAACCAGTGGGTCCAGCCTGGGGGCCGTCACTTAACGTGCTCGTCCGATGCACGGCGGATATTCAGCGATTGTTAGTAAATCACACCATCTCTGAAAGATCAGCCCAGGTTCGAACCTGAGGACCTTGCATTGATAGTCTGACTCGCTAACCACCAAGCCATCCGCGGCTCCGTTTTCTGCCTTGCTGTGAGATGCTCCTTATATCTATTTCAGAGCTGCCATGTGACTTGCGACATCATATTTCGGAAATGTGTATACGCATCGTCTTTCTACTAATCCGCTTGCGTTATGCAAATGGCCTGAATCTAGTGTGTTTCACTGTGCGGCTATAATCACTGTGCGGCTATAATCTGCGGTACTAGTGTCCGTCCTTAAATTTTGCATGCCAATTTACTATTTTAAGGCTCTACGAAACCCGCCGTCCTGTATTGCTGCCTTCTCTTATTAACCAATGGGCAAGCGTATTTCACAAATTGCTCGGGCAATTTTGCACGTTTTGCAACACCGTTTGTGGCTAACGTAAGATATATGATAAATAAAGAGTTCCCTGGTTTCAGATTTTTGTTTTGGACCATTTAAGTATTTTTATTAATTAATAAAACTATGGAAGATGCCTTGGTACGACTTTTGCTGCAGATAAAAAATGAAGAGAAAGGTCAATGAAAATTCCAAAACCAGGGAACTCTTTATTTATCATATATCTTGCGTTAGCCACAAACGGTGTTCCAAAATGTTCAAAATTGCCCGAGCAATTGATGAAATACGCTTGCCCGTTGGTTAATAAAAGAAAGCAGCATACAAGATGGCGAGTCTCGTAGAGCCTTAAGCATCCTTTATTTGTTCAGTCAAGTCATGCTCATATCTAAATTATAACGTTTTACTCTTCAATTTCTAGTCCTCCGTTGTTGTGCGAAATCTTGGCAGAAATGTTTGTTTAATGCCTTACGCCAATAAAACGGATAGCTGCCTTGTTTATTCTTAAATCCTGTTTTCCTAATCTCTTAGTCACTATCACTTTGAAGGAACGCTTCCCTGCGTATTTTCATTAGCTTCGCATTACTAATTGTGTCAACGAGATTTCTTCGTTTGTCTACATTGCGAAACTTCTTGCTGGTAACTTTGAGAGGGCACGTTTTCCGTGCGCTTTCATTCGATGATTGTAATTTGTTAGCAAACCTTTTTCATATGTTTCGCCAAACCTCTTGACGGTAATAACTGTTAGCAGAGGACTCCGCAGTGTCTCCAGCTAGCACTTTGGCAATCAATCTGTTGTTCCAGTTCCTTCCTCGTGTGTCTTCTTCTGGTCTTTTGGTAATAATGATCTTGTTAGTAGGTTCGCCTCAGTAGCGTGCTTTTAACGTATATTTTCACTGAGCTGCTTCCCCGTAATAACTTCGTTGGCTGGTAATCCTTCTTCTTCTTCGCAGAAATCCTTGGCACTGCTGATCCTCACATTAATTACTGTTTAGTCAACTTCGATTTTTGCTCAGATGAGGCTTGATTTTACTGATTTATGCTCTCACCAGAGCTCTTGGTAATAATAGCTCGAAGAATTGTCTTCCTGGTTCCAATTCCTAGTTACTTAATCCCATTTACGTAATTGCCAAACATTAGAGATGACTTCCTCGATGCTTTTTAAACGCATCCTTTGATTGCAATAAATGTAATCGCTTCGCTGTGATCATTGTACTTTCTTAGAGACAGTCTTTTTTTTACTTTATCAGACCTTTTCTTAGTGCTTTCATTGAGCTCCTTAATAGTAATGATAATTTAATGTTCAGAACTTCCTCTGTGATGGTTATAATCTCTTAATAAAAATTACTTTACTGCTAAGCCACTTCAGGTTTTTTCATCTACAGTAGTTTTTTAATGATAATAATGACCTTGTTAGCAGAGCTCTTTGATCATAATTAGGAATACGTAAATTTCGCCAAAAAAATCGAAATTTCGCAAAAAAAATATTTTAAAAACAAAAATTTCGCATTTATTCGCAAAAACTGAAGACACAAAAAAAATTTTTTTTTACTTAGTTTATTGTTTTTCAAAGTATACTTTACTTAGTTTACTGTTTTTCAAAGTTTACTTACTGTTAGGCTCAGTACCAAAATATTTGTTAAAAGCTAACTGCATTGTAGTAGTCCCTATATTCTCTTCCTTTAGCCTTTATCTTCTGTCAGTAATAACGATGTTGTACATTCTGAAATATCTCTCAGCATCCACGCTTTTAACAGAATGATGGAGGCTTTCAATAGCTGCCTTTGCATAGTTTAGGTAGCGGCATTTTGTTCCTTTTAGAATCTGTATGACATCAACAGGAGTCTCTTGGCTGACCACTGTAAGCAGCTGTCTGTGAAAATGATTGTATCCAACGATGAGTTCATCCCGTGGTATGACTTTAAAAAATGGTATTTTAGAGAAGCTTTCCAATAATAAATTTGTGTTTAAAGATGATGTGGGTGTGGTCGCGGCTACAGATGGACATAATAGTCTGACAATATGCTGGTAGTCTTCATTTGTTTCGTTGGATGTCATGTGGAGAGTCAATTTGCCCTTCTAGACGAACGTTACAAAATTTGCACATCACGATAGTTGTATCACTTAGTACAATCCCTCGTGGTAAAACTCTTTCACTCTATCAACTAATTCCTTCTTAGGGCGGCCCATATTGATATATATCTATCAAACAGATCGCGAGCGTTGTAGTTTGTAGTCTACTAGCGAAATGCAAAAACAAACATGTGATCCTACGTATTCTTTCAAGGCCAGCCAGCCAGCGAGTGCGACTGAGCGGCGCTGACTGACTCGCCGAGAGGGTAAGAGGCGTGGCCTGGGGTTTTCCGGGTAAGGAACGCTGAGTAGGGCACGCACGGTGCAAGTACTGCACGAAATTACGTCCTATTCTTGTTTTAAAAATGTTAATTATCGAGATGTCGTGGAAAAGTAGTTAAAATCAAATTTTCGTATTTATTCGCTTATATTGGCAAACTTCCCATTTATTCGCATCTATTTCGTAAATACGAAAATTAAGTATCCCTAATAATAATACGTACATTGGTTTGCATAAATTAAGAACAAAATGAAATTTTCAAATGTCTCCAAAACTATAGGGAATTCTTATATGATGTTTGAGAAAAACTCATATTTTAATATGCTCTCTCATACTATGTTGGGGTGTCGAAGCAAGAAAAAAGCGACGTTTTTGACACAACAGTTTCACTTATCTAGAACCTCGGAAAAATTCAAAGTACATGCCATCATGTTCAGTTGTTTGAACCCATCTGTTTTCCAGTTGTTCAATTCTTGCACGGTACCAAGCTCTCGGTTTAAAGGTAAAGAACTCTCGGCATTCACGTTCGACATCGTCCAAAGTAGTCAACTATTTGCCAAAAAGGAACTGCGCCGTCGCCAGAAACAAGTGGCAGTCTGAAGGAGACAAGGTCGCGGCTGTATGGTAGATGAGGCATCAGCTCGAATCCATGAAATTCTAGAAATTTAACTTGCTATGAGGTTTTGCATTGTCTTCTCACAGCAGTGTTCGCTTTTGGTTGACTAAGGAAAGATACTTCCGCTGAAGTCTGTCATGCATCCTGTCCGATTGCTGAGAATACAGTTCTGCATTGATTGACCGACCATTCGGAATGAACTCAAAATGGTTTACACCTTCATAATTCCACTAGACACATCCAGCTTGAACTTTTTCTCAAAATGTCCGTGGTTGGGGGTGTAGCTGGTTCACCTCTATTCAACCACTGTTGTGAAGAATCTGGATTACATAGCATCTGTTGACATACATTAGTACGGTGTCGGTCCACCTTTGGCCTTAATACATGTACTGAACCTTCGAGACAGGCTTTCGACAAGGTTTTGGAACACAGCGATAGGTATGCGCTTCCATTCAGTACATAATGCCGCCGCTAACTGTTGCTTGGTAGTAGGCCTTAGTTCCAAACTTCTTATGCGGCGCTCTAATTCATCCCATAGGTGCTCTATGGACATAAGATCAGGTCCCTGGGCTGGCCAGTTCACACACGATACGGAATAATCGTCAAACCACGTTGTAACATTCCTTGCTTTATGGCTCGGTGCATAATTCTGCTGGCACCAACAAGGCTCGGTTCCATAGTATGGCCACATAATTGGTAGGGCATAATTGTCCAGAATATTGAGGTAGACGTGCTGGTTAACAGTTTTGTCCACGATAACCAATGGGTCGGGACCATACCACGAAAAACACTCCCACACGAGTACACTGCCAGCTCCAAATTTGACCGTAGGAACAGTACACTGTAGTAAATAGCGTTCCCCCGGCTGCCACCATACCCACACACGGCCATCAGACTGGTGGATCGTGTATCTGGATTCATCAGTCCATAGGATCCGCTTCCATTGATCTACGGTCCACGATAAATGTTTTTACACCATGCTGATATATCGCCGGATATCGTCCTGAGGAATGGAACACAAAGCGCGATTGACTTGCTCCTATAATTCATCGAGATCGTGCGTAGGTCGATCCGATTGCAGACAACGTCCAATGTGATTCCACAGGTTTTCGATTGGGGATGAATCGGGCGATGTTGCTGGCCATGCCAGTGTTTGAACATGTTGCAAACATGCTCAAACAGCTGTTTTGGCCGCATGTGGAGGATCAACAACATATTAGGCAGCTGGTCGTAATGTTTTGGCACTTCGGTGTATGAGCCAATTTATGCTTCTTTTGTGCTTTTCATGATAGCTGTTTTAAATGTTTTCAACTTCCCTCGACATGAGGATTTAGATGTTTCTAGATGCAAAATAAACTATGAGATTTCCTGAAAAGAGATTAAGTGATTAAAAAGTGGCGATCAGATGGGATAAAGGACAACATTTGCCCAGGAGATTTATGCTTGGAAAGCGTGTCGTGTAGAGTAGGAGGTAGTAAGGAATGCAACGAAAATATTCTTGTCTTCATGCGAACTGACCTATCTTCTAGGGAAACTACGGAGTTTTATCAACAGTAGGTAATTTCTTGTTTTCCAATGAAAGAGAAAAGTTCAAAACCTAGGTGGCAATGCCACTAATCTTGTTTGCTGATAACCGTGCTGAACTTCGATATGCGCGGTTTCTCCAAAAATTATTGTTCGTAATATAAACTTCGTTTATACGGAACTTTGCATTATGAGAGCACGTTATATGTGGGTTCGACTGTTTAACATAAATTGTTGTCGCTGCTTATACGTCTATTTCAGCGTCGTCTAAAATCACTTGAAATGCCACAAATCGTGCAAAAGCTTTCCGCATGTGTACAACGTGTACATTTCCACTTAACATAGACCTTACAGCAGTTTTGGACTGGATACGACAAAACGGCCCACGCAGTCCGATCCAGATCGGCCCTTGTGTGTGTGTGTGTGTGTGTTTATTAATTATGTTAATATATGCAGTGCCGCTCCTGACTGCTCATATTTGGACAAAAACGAGCATCTGAAGCTTGCGAGAAAAGTAAACAAATTCAAATTTAGAATGTCAGACCCATGTAAATATCATCTGCATGACCAACTCTAAATCTGTCGTTCCTGCATCGATTACCTGCTGTACTTTCCACTTACAAACTCGATTACCGTTATCGTTTCAGTTTGCCCAACTGAAACAGTAACGCTTCCCGTGCCCGATTCACTTGGTAGAGATGAAATCAATTCCTTTGGTTTTGTCACTTACAGGAAGTCACTTTTTTTTTTCTCTGAACAGCTTCTTGTAGCATGTGTTTTTTTTTCCTCTGTTTCTCTGCACCACCTTTCCTTTAGAGGTTTTCCGGGTTTTTTTTAAATAGCACAACGAGGTACTTTATCTGATGAAATCAATTTTGATTTCATATTAATTGTGGAAAATAAATTTCTAAAATAAAAATAAAAAATGGAATCTAACGCTATCTTAAAGTTAGAGATCGTAGAAATTTCCTGCCATGCAAAATAAGCAGCTGAATGCAATGAGGTGACTGTGTAAGTTCTATATGCAATTGCAACCAGCCCACGCCTGACGCCTCTGAGTCTGCGGATTGAAAACCGAATCCTGTGCACGTGGCGCTTTGAGCTTTAGCCTACGTATGAATCATGAAATCGCGCGTGCCAGGTCTTTACATATAGTTTTACCTGTAGCAGACACTGCACCATTAGATGGGTACAGCTGAATTATAGAAAAGGGGGAATGTGAGGTAGATGGTTAGTCATAACAGCATTCCACTACAGACGTTACGGAGTGTAGGAAAATGAAAGAGTCAGAGATGAAACTCCATGTAAATATACGATGTCATCGCTCAGTCCACGTTATTTTATAAACAACGAATAGCAACTGAAAAATTGTACATCGGACACCGCTGCGATCGAACCCCAGATCTCTCGATAACTAGACGAGTGCTTTCGCTTTACACTACTGTGCCAACAATTCACAGCTCGTTGTTTATAAAAGAACGTGGACTGAGCGATGACATCGTATATTTACATTATCCCCACGTATTTGAAATATATTCACCATTTCTGTCGCCCTTTGGATTTATCAGCTGTAATTACACAGCTTGCTTTGTTGAATGCCACTAGATGGGGACACATCAGTTTCTGAGCCCATCAATATGGATTTGTGTACTCAGACGCTGACTGATAAACCACACATAGCGCTGTGAATTGTTGTCATTGTAGCGTAAAGCGAACGCCCTCGGCTAGTTATCGAGAGATCTGGGTTTCGATCCCAGCGGTGTCCGATGTACAATTTTTTAGTTGCTATTCGTTGTTTGTAAAATAACGTGGACTGAGCGATGACATCGTATATTTACATTATATCCACGTATTTGAGATATATTCACCATGAAACTCCATATTGAGCATCTGCAACCCAGTGATTGAATGTGGGGCTGGAAGAATATCTCACATTTACAGTAACATAAATTCTTCGTTGGCATAATATAATTTCAAGAGATGTCAGCCTGAAAAGCTTTCACCAGCACTCTGAGACTACACACACACACACAAATAAAAGTTATGAGAAAACGTATTGTTTACCAAATTCGAATAATGCGATTCTGAAAAAAAAAAAAAAAAAAAGAACGCGCGTGCCCGCGACTGGCCAATCCAACCCTGCCTTACAAGTATGCGAATAATGTTCAGCTTGTGCTCTAACACCGTAAAAGTTCCCTGTGAGCCAGTGGTGTAAACGCTCGTCCTAGTGAGCTCTAGAATGGGACCATGTTCTTTCTTTGCGTCACTGGTTCTCTATCCTCCCTAGAATTAGAGGCTCTAGTTTTTTTTTGTTTTTTTTTTATTTGGTTGGGTCTAACGACCACCGTGAGAAACTCAATGGGCTATAACCAGTTTTTCCTTCCCTAATTTAGGGCCACTGGTTTCAGGGAAGAGATAGAACCAGCACCGTGAGACAAATACCTCCAAATTCCTCACTCGGGGTTTGAACGCGAACCCATCTCAGACGAATGATCAAATATGCCAGCGCTTATATCATTGCGCCACCAGGGGGAGCTAATGCCCCTAAATAAGAGATGGAGGATTGCCCATAGGATGGCTAAAGGTGGTGGTTAAAACCCGAGGAGTAAATTTACTATTATTGGATTGTTTTTATCTGGCAATTTAGAACTAACTTTCTGATCGTTTCGATGTCAAAGTTGAACAGGATGTGTTTCTAATGCCGAAGAATGGAGGGAAATAAAATTTAAAAGATGAAAGATTGCGTGAAATGATACAGCATCGATACGAAGCGCATCGTAAAACACTGTCAAATCGCTAACTTAAATCCGCCGTAAATCGCGTGGAATACATATGAATGAAACAGACAAATCAGTTTTGTTAGTACGTCAGGGCCGGCTATCCCATAGAAGCAACCGTCCCGGTCCCCACAGTTTAGGAAATAAAAAGATCGTTTTGCGTTAAATCTTTAATATTTATTATCACTGTGTCTGAGTTTTGGTGCGCGAGGCCCTTAAAAATGTTTTTTATAACCCTTTTTTATTTTTAAGTTTCCAATCCCCCCCACTTTCAAATATGTTAACGCCCTTCGTTGTACAGACGCTGAGATTTTCAGATTTCAAATGAATATTATAACCATCTTAAACATTTTCGCATGTATAATGAATTAGCTTTATTTCTTTCCGCTAAGCTAATTAATATGAATGATTCTCTTCCTACCAGCTAGCTAATGATATACTTGTACTAAGCTTCACAATAGTGAATTCAAAAGGGTGTTGTTACTAGTTAATTACGAACGTAAATAAAGCCTTAACGCTGGTTATTTATGGTAATGAACTAATGTTATAAACCTAACAGCCAGACAGAGGTCTGACAAAAACTATGAATTGAGAAAGACTAACTTACGGCAACTTCTTTATTATAAGACTCTTGGTCATCTAAAGCACACACACAACTTGTTTTACAATAATGAAGAATCTCTCCTCATAACAACACAATCTCTACTCGTATTACAAACGCTCTCCGTAAACAACAACTCTCTCTCATAACAACAACAAAAGCTCTCTCATAACAACAACAAAAGCTCTCCTCATAACAACACAAAAGCTCTCCCTAAGTCTCGATGAACGCGCTTATATACTAGCTACCACCACGTCATGACTTACACTCATTGCCAGATCTCATTCAGCGGGTGAAATAATATTTCGTTCAGTAAGAAGATAATTTACATAGTAAAATAAAATAACCAGAGATAGTAAAATCAAAAGGAAAGTGAATATAGAGTATACGTTACACATGCATGAAATTGCAAATTGAAATAGCATTTGTTTATGAAATACAAATAATAGAGAAATAGCATTTTATGGTTCCCTACTTTCATATATCGAAAAACTTGTGTGTAAACCAGATACTTAAATTTAAAAAAAATAATAAGAATAGAAAACTTGTTTTTGAACTATAAATGGGCGACAAATGTTCATTGACTTTTAAAACAGTACTGGAAATTAAAAAAAAAACGAAATTCTCATGTATGTGCGCATATAAAAGTTAAAAGGGTCACTAATTTGTCCGTTTACCTAATCTTGCATCAAAAATCAATCACTAAAGCAGGGCGAAAAAACTATTTAAACGAATTTATTTTAAAGGGATCCTTGTTATTGTGTACGCAAAAATATTCTCTACGCAGATTAATTGAAGTTATCTTTTTATTATATTGTGAGAACATTTTTACAAGTATCACAATACGAATTCAACTTCCTTTGACATTTTTTTTTAATTATATCTCTCTCTCTCTCTTTCCCTCTCTCTCTCTATCTCTCTCCCTCTCCCTGCCTCTGTCTCTAGCTGTGTCTCTCTGTCTCTGTCTGCCTATCTCTCTCTCTCTCTCTCTGCCTCTGCCTCTCTCTTCCTGTCTCTGTTTCTCTCTGTCGCTCTCTCTGTCTCTGTCTGTCTGCCTCTATCTCTGCCTCTGTGTCTCTCTGTCTCTCTCCTTCTGTCTGTCTGCCTCTATCTCTGCCTCTGCGTCTCTCTGTCTCTCACTGTCTCTTTCTGTCTGTCTGTCTCTCTCTCTCTTTCCCTCTCTATCTCTATCTCTCTCCCCCTGCCTCTCTCTTCCTGTCTCTGTTTCTCTCTGTCGCTCTCTCTGTCTCCTTCTGCCTGTCTGCCTCTATCTCTGCCTCTGTGTCTCTGTCTCTCACTGTCTCTTTCTGTCTGTCTGTCTGTCTCACTCTCTTTCCCTCTCTCTCTCTATCTCTCTCCCTCTCTCTGCCTCTGCCTCTCTCTTCCTGTCTCTGTTTCTCTCTGTCGCTCTCTGTCTCATTCTGTCTGTCTGCCTCTGTGTCTCTCTGTCTCTCACTGTCTCTTTCTGTCTGTCTTTCTCTCCCTCTCCTTCCCTTTTCTGAACTTTCAATCCATGTTAGTGCCAAGCACTTCTTTAAGATAATCACTTTTTCTTTATGATGATATCCGTGTGTGTTCTTTACGGACGACATTTTTCATGTAATGACTTTGTTAAAATACGTGATGTAGTTTCTAGGGCCCGCAATAAAATTTTGCTCAAGGCGGCGCCGCGAAATTTCGCCCTGGGCTCCGCAATAGTTCCATCCAATCCTGGAGGACGTTTACTAAAATTTAAAAAGTACTTCATGAGCAACTAATGAATGGAAAAGCAAAAGTAATCCCCAAGATGAATAATATATTACTTAGCTACAACAAAGGAAATGAAAGTTATTTTCACAAATATATAAAATAAAATTTCACGTCATCTCATAATTATCTCATTTCGTTTCATCTCGTCTCATGCTCATTTACAAGCAACTCATCCTGTTTCATATCATCACGCCTTATCATTATTTCATCACAACTTCTTTCTCATATTCATCGTATCTCATTATGATCTACACTGGCGGAAAGTGAAAAACGAACATCAAGAAGGAATTGGCGGACGATCATGAAATTTACATATGTTAATGGGGTCGAGTTTACGGAGGTGTGATGTTAATTTCGGGACCAACCAGCGAGCGCTTACGCCAAAGCACGGCATAATATGCAAATTATCGTCGGTGGTATTTAAGGAGTACGGCGAAGTGAATGTAATCAGTTGTCGGCTTATGCACACGTGCGATGACCCTGAAGAAACTGCAATGCCTGGACATGGAAGGCGTGTACGATTTCAGCAGTTATCGGACTTTGAGCGAGGTCGTCTAGTCGGACTCCGCGAGGCCGGGTGGTCGTATCGTGGTATTGCCGAGCGAATTGGACGGGAAGTGTCGGTGGTGGTACGAAGGTGGCGTAGATGGTCCGAGGAACATTCCCACACGAGAAGACGTGGAACCGGGAGTCACAGACGAACTGATGAGCGGACCGATTGACGCATAAGAAGAGCGGCGTTGTCAAGCAGAACATCCACTGCGACGTCTCCACCCTTCTTCAGCGTCTCCACCCTTCTTGCATACACCAGCAACACACAGGGCCTACACCTGGTTTCCTGGTGTGGAGAGCGATCAGCTATCACTCCCGTACACAACTAGTGTTTGTACCGGGTACATTAAGCAGCACCTCCTTCATCAACAGCCTCATTCAGCCCGTTGTTGTGCCATTTGTAAGGTCAGTCCATCGTGGTGCTTTCCAGCAAGATAACGCTCGCCCACACACGGCACGTGCAACGCAGCATGCACTTTAGGGTGTGAGACAACTTCCATGGCCTGCACGTTCACCGGATCTGTCCCCCATTGAGCACGTGTGGGATTTTATGGGACAACGACTTATCCGGTCTCCACGGCCAGCCACGATCATCCTCGATTTAGGCGTCCAGGTTGAGGATGCTTGGAACTCAAATACCCCAAACTTACATCCAACATCTGTACGACAGACTCCATGCCAGGACTGCACAGTGTGACGCAGTTCATGGCGGTTCAACCTCGTACTAACCATGTAACATGGAAATGTTATTTTTCAGTTTACCAGCAAATATAGCCGTATTTTGCCATAATGTTTTGATCACGTTATCCTCTGTAGTCCGTTATTATGCTGTATAAATTTCGTTGGTATCAGACGTCTCGTTCTTGGTGTTCTTTTTTCACTTTCCGCCAGTGTATATTATTACATCCGAATCTTACCTAAAGATGATATGTGTAGAGTTGTTGTCACGCAATTCCGACGAAAGATAAAGTGATGCCATATTTTAAACAATTTAGAACGCAGTAAACAAGTAAAAGCTCTTAATGTTCATATTTCCAAAAATATCAGATCTTGCACCGCCACGTGTTGTAGAAATAAATGTAAAGAAATTCCATCGGCATAGGCATCAAATCAACTTAGCAACCGCTGGCTCAGAAAACGGTATACACACGTAGTCAAAAGCTGACGACAGGGAAAAGAGGCAGAACGATTTCAGCAAGTAAAGTAAATAGATGATGGTGAATTAATTATTTGCTATATGTAATTTAATCATAAATATTAGTTAAAGACGAAATATTCAAGCATACGCCGATAACTTGAATATCAGAGAAATGAAAACTCCGTGAAGAGGATGAAACGGAAAATGTGGATAGAATTACGAATGAACTGAAAAATAAACGCTTTTCGCAACTGGGCTGTTGTTCAATTAGAAAATCGAAAATAACGATGGCTAAGAGAAAACAATGAATATATAATGGATCAGACGTAAGGAGCAACACGGATCCAGTGAATTATTCATGAATTATTCAAAAACTTTTGATTTAAATGAAAGGTAAGGAAATATCTTACCCAGATGAAATCTATATTTTGGAAGAAAGGAACGTCCTTAACAAAGGCTTTAAAACTTCTCTTTCCAGAAGATAAGAGCTTGAATCATTTTTAGTTTCACTAGGAAATGAATTTCATTTGAGAAATTATTCATTGAAAACATGTTCGCGAAGAACATGGAGTCATCGTTCCAAGATTTCCTAGAAAAGAATGGAACTGGAGAAAGCCATCTTAAACATCTAGTGCGGATTGCCATGTAATAGATCTCAGAATCCAGAGAAACGTGCTACTGAAAGGAAAAAATCCAATGTTTTCAAGAGAAAGCAGCAGAGAGACGAATTATTCAGTAAAATAGAAACCCAACGCGAGAATGTTTGGAAGACAGAAACGAAACACACAAATAGTAACGATTTTACAATAAAGCTACAAATAATGAAGAATGTAAAGAAAGGATTCCAGACTGGAGTACCTAAGTACGCAGTTTCTTTTAATAAAAAAAGTACTGCGGCGACGAACGTCTAGCACGCCACGTCAGAAAAGTCGTCACATGCATCAAAATATTATAACCAACGCGTCTTTATGCAAATCAGAGCACCTGCAGGAAAACGGCGGCGCGTGGGAAGGTCATGAAACGATAGAAACAACACCTGATACTGAGCTCTGCTAATCAGTGATATTCTTGTCCTTCAAATGGGAAAGACAACTGACTTTGGCCAAATTGTAATGGCCAGACGACTGGGTCAGAGCATTTCCGAGACGACAAAGCTTGTGGGTTGTTCATGGTCGGTCGTGGTTAGTATTTTCAAAAAATGGTACGAGGAGAAGAAAACCACGAATCACCGGCAAAGCAGGGCCGACGACGGCTCATCGAAGCTAGAGGAAAGATAAGGATATCTAGTATGGTACGACCCAACAAAAGAAATACTGTGGCGTGAATCGCCGGTAATTTGAACGCTGGTGACGGGTGTAATGTGTCACAACACATGGTGCATCAAACTATGCAGAAAATGTGGCCGTTTCAAGTGCGTATTCTAACCTCAGTTCACCGTCGAAAGCGCCTACAATGGGAGTGCGCATGCTAGCCTCGGTTCACCGTCGAAAGCCCCTACAATGGTAGTGCACATGCTAACCTTAATTCACCTTTGAAAGCGCCTACAATGGGAGGGCGCATGCTAACCTCGGTTCACCGTGGAAAGCGCCTACAATGGGAGTGCGCGTGCTAGCCTCGGTTCACCGTCGAAAGCCCCTACAATGGTAGTGCGCATGCTAAACTTAATTCACCGTCGAAAGCGCCTACAATGGGAGGGCGCATGCTAACCTCGGTTCACCGTGGAAAGCGCCTACAATGTGAGTGCGCATGCTAGCCTCGGTTCACCGTCGAAAGCCCCTACAATGGTAGTGCGCATGCTAACCTTAGTTCACCGTCGAAAGCGCCTACAATGGGAGGGCGCATGCTAACCTCGGTTCACCATGGAAAGCGCCTACAATGGGAGGGCGCATGCTAGCCTCGGTTCACCGTCGAAAGCCCCTACAATGGTAGTGCGCATGCTAACCTTAATTCACCGTCGAAAGCGCCTAATATGGGAGTGTTCATGCTAACCTCGGTTCACCGTCGAAAGCGCCTACAATGGGAGGGTGCATGCTGACCTCAATTCACCGTCGAAAGCGCCTACAATGGGAGTGTTCATGCTAACCTTGGTTCACCGTCGAAAGCGCCTACAATGGGAGGGCGCATGCTTACCTCAATTCACCGTCGAAAGCGCCTACAATGGGAGTGCGCTTGCTAACTTCGGTTCACCGTGGAAAGCGCCTACAATGAGAGTGCGCGTGCTAACCTCGGTTCACCGTGGAAAGCGCCTACAATGAGAGTGCGCGTGCTAACCTCGGTTCACCGTGGAAAGCGCCTACAATGGGAGTGCGCGTGCTAACATCGGTTCACCGAAAAGGCCTACATTGGGAGTGCGCATGTTAACCTCGGTTTACAGTGGAAAGCGCCGACAACACCGGACCTTGAATGATTGAAAGAAGATCGTCTGGTCCGATGAATCTGGTTTCCTGTTGTGCAATGCGGACCCCCAGGTACGATGCGTCGTTTACCTGAGAAAGTGTTGTCACCGAGATTCACCCTGGGATGAAAACATGCCGGCGGAAGAGGTGTAATGCTTCGGGCAATGTTCTTCTAGGAAACCCTGGGTCCAGTTGTTCGTGTTCAAGAAGTTATGACTTTTACCACCTGCTTAAACATCACTGTAGACCGCTGCCTTGGTGGCGCTAACCCTTCGTCCGAGATGGGTCCCGATTTGGATCCCGATTAGGTATGGGTATGCATGTTGTGTTTGCCTTAAGGAACTGGCTCACTCCTTTCTCCGGGGCCCTAAATTAGAAACGGGTGACTGCTTATAGTCCAGTGAGTTGCTCACGGTGGTCGTTAAACCTCCAAACAAACAAAAAAATGAACTCGAATTGCATTATAAACACAAAGAGCATTCAGTAAACTCTAAGTAAGACGCGTGGATATTGATAGTACTTGTCAGTAATGCATCATACTTTAACAGGATAGAAACAACAAGACGGACTTTTGATGTCAGTAGTTGAAATTTAACAAGTGGTTTGTTACATGACTCAGCAAAGAAGGGAAGAATCGGAAAAAAGAAGCACAGGTCAGTGATTGAAGTTCTAACAAGACAAGAAGTTTCAGCGGCGACCGTTAATAACACAGATGAACTGAGTTTCGTTTTTTTTTTTTATTAAAATCTCTGTGTTACAACCAAACGGACTGCTAAATAAATGAGTCTGAGTACTGGAACTTTTAAAAAGTGTCTTAAAAGATCACGTCGTTTGAATTGTGTTCACTAAAATCTCAAGAATGATCACCTCCAGTAAGCACAACTAGTGTCTCACAGACTGCAGTCCGAAAATACGAGTTTCATCAGCTTTCTCATCTGTTTCCCCCAGATTTTGCTTATGATGTCTTTCTCGTAGTTTCATAATTTTAAATAGCACATTAATAAAATGCCACCCAGATGTAGACAACAGAAAGAGTTTCATGGGGGAAATGGAAATCTTTCCAAACGCATTTGAAGAACTTCACATTTTCCTTTTTTTTTTTTTTTTTAGAAGTTGAAGAAAAGCTCTGCAGATTCATCTTTCGGAATTTAAAGTAGTACCTCAATGAGAATCTTTTCCTGATACGGACAATATAGAGGATTTCTGGGAAGATGAAAGAGGCATATGAAAATTTTCCGTTTTCATCTTTCAGAATTTAAGTAACACCTTATGGGAAAGCTTCTTAGATACAAACGAAAGAAAGATAGCTGCATGGGAAATTCGAAAGCTTTTCATATGCAGATAAAATAAATCGAACTTCACGGAAAAATGGAAAGCTTTTCACGCATAAGAGCTTTCCATTTTCATCTTTCAGAATTTGAAGTAGCACTTTATTGGAAATTTTTCAAACACAGATGATAGGAAGACAGATCCATTGAAAATTCAGAAGTTTTTAAGGTTCTACACTATCTACCAACAACTAATTGGACACCTGTGATAGCTAAGGAAAATGAACATTATTCACCTTCAATAGTTGCTGGAGCCTCCACGAGCTGCGATTACAGCTGCGACCCTCCGTGGCATACTCTCAACCAGGCGTTGTACGACGGCTAGCGCTATTTTCTTCCACTCAGCTTGGAGAAGATAGGTCAGTTCCTTCACCGATTTCGGACGGTTGGGGCACCCCTTAAGTCGATGCCCCAACTCGTCCCAGAGGGGCTCGATAGGGTTAAGGTCCGGGCTCTGCGCAAGCCAGTCCATTCGATTAACCCCATTGTCACCATACCAAGCCATGGTGGACCTCGCAACATGACAGGTGGCATTGTCATCCTGAAAGTAACATGGGTCCACCCCGTAAAACTGCCACAACGTAGGAAGCGCGTGATCATCCAAAATGGCGCAGTAGGTCTCGGCGTTGAGTCTACCAGGAATTGCGACCAAGGGTCCCGTGCCATACCAGGAGAAACACCCGTATAGCATAATTCCACCGCTGCCGAACTTCACAGTTAGCACAATACATTCCGGCAGGAGGCGTTCTCCAGGCAGACGCCAAGCCCAGACCCTGCCATCCGAACGGTAGAGGGTGAACCTTGATTCGTCGCTCCAGAGAACCTTTTTCCACTGTTCAACGGTCCACTGTCGACGTTCTTTGCACCACGTTAGCCGAGCAGCGATATTGGACTTGGTGATCAAAGGCCTAAGGGCGGCAGCACGTTCATGATAACCGAACAGATGGGCTTCCTTACAGATGGTATTCATCGAAAGAACACTCCCGGATGCCTGTTGAAACTCCTCGCGGATGTGGCCCATCGATTTGGTTCGGTTCTTCCGAATTTATCTGGCCAGCACCCGTCGGTCTCTAACTCCCAGTTTTGTGGGTCTGCCGGGTCGGGACACATTCCGACAGTCACCTCTCATCTTCCACTTGCCAATCACGTAGGCCACTGTCGATTTTGAGTACTTCAACTCGCTGAATATGTCACGTATGGATCGGCCATTTCTGTGATACCCGACGATTACACCTTTCTCGAAATCAGAGAGCTCCGAACTGCGTGACATCTTGCATGCGACTGGCTGCGTTGTTGTTTCCCGCACGATATTTGACGGCGACGGCCGTGACGTGTATCAGGACTGCAGATATCGTCGATTGCAGGGGTGTCCAATTACTTGTTCGTAGATAGTGTATATATAAAGAGATAGCTCCACAGAAAAAACAAAAGCAATTCGGTTTTATATGGTAAAGACAGTTAAATCTCCATAAAACAAATGCAAGAGTTCCATAGATTTAGACAAGAGAGAGAGAGAGAAACCCGTGGAAAACACGAAAGTTAATAAATAAATACATCGCTCTTTCCACGTTCCAGAAACACACAGCAACCGAAAAATTGTTTTGAAGGATGGAACGCAGAAGTGCGAAATAGACACTAGGCGCGAGTGAGAACAGCAGGAGGGGACAGGCCACCTAACAGGTGATATAGTCCTTAATTTTTGTATCTCACATACACGAAAAAGAAAGTACCCGGTGGAAGCTGCGTTGAATGAAAAATTATGTAGCGTGGTATGGACTCGTGGTCCAAATATATTTAGATGTACTGTATTAAGCTTGTATGTAGAAAGGGAATATGGATCGTAATTTATATGTGATATGGAAATTAGCATTCATTCATTAACTGTGTGTGCAGCAAATAAAATTATTAAATCCACTTCGTTCGTAGGAATGAAAAAAGTTGTTTATTTTTTCATTTCCGCAGAATTTAGTTTTATGCTCGGGTAAGCCACAACTCTTTAAGCAAAGGAAGTATCATTCAAGATCTCTGAGACTACATATCCTTTTCAGAGATGATTATAGAAAAGTTGAAGTTGCCTAGAGTATTGAATAGTTGCCTAGGGTATTGAAAAGTTACCTACGGTATTCTATCACTTAACGAGAATACTCGAGCATACTGCACTTCCAGTAAAATGGTCCTTTAGGATACTGTACTGCTGAAAATAATCAATACTTTAAAGAGAAAAACGGCTCCGTGAGCTATATATCTTTCATAAAACGTATTTTTAAACATAATATATATCTTCAAAAAACGTGCTCCTAAAATAACATATCGCTCAGAAAAAGTGTTCTTGGAAATTATACGTATACTATGCAAATTTAAGAAGAGTGAAACGGGCGATGCTATTTCTCTGAAGAAAATATCCCGAGAGTAATATAAATCTTCAGAGAAAATATTCCAAAATCAAACGTTCGTCCCGTTTGCAGCAATATATCATCATCATCATCATCATTGTCAACCATTATCAGTCCACTGCTGGACGAAGGTCTCCCCAAGTTTCCTCCACAACGGTCTGTCTTGTGCCAGTCTCCTCCATGTCACCCCTGCATACTTTCGAATTTCATCCACCCATCTCCCATGTGGTCTTCTTCTGGGTCTTTTCCTGTCCCTTGGAATCCAATCTAAAATTTCAGCTGTCCATCGATGATCTGTCCTTCTGGCAGTATGTCCAGCCCATTGCCATTTCAGGGATTTAACTCTGATCATGATGTCTTCCACTCTTGTCATTTTTCGGATCCACGAGTTCCTCTTCTTATCTCTCCTGGTTACACCAAGCATGCACCTCTCCATGCACCTTTGAGTTGTCTGCAGCCTTTGTATGTCTCTTTTAGTTAAGGTCCACGTCTCCGCACCATACGTAAGCACTGGAAGGATGCATTGATCAAACACTTTTCTTTTAAGACATAATGGCATATTGCTCTTGAAAATTATGCAGTTTCTTCCAAAAGCTCTCCAGGCAAGTTTTGTACGCCGATTAATTTCTTCATCAATGTGACCCTCACTTGATATCTGCTGTCCAAGATAAACGTACGTGTCTGTTATCTCCAGCTTTTCTCCATCAATCGATAAATCTTCATTTCTTGTAAAAGCATTGAGCATCACTTTTGTCTTCTGAAAGTTCATTTTTAATCCCACTTCTTTACTCTTGTCAGCAAGTTCCTGGATCATACTCTGCAGCTCTGATGGGGTAGTTGCAAAGATGACTACGTCATCAGCAAAACGAAGGTGGGTTACATAATCTCCATTAATCTTTATCCCCTTGTTTTCCCAGCTCAGTGACTGAAAAACACTCTCCAATGTGGCATTAAAGAGCTTCGGAGATATGGTGTCACCTTGTCTCACTCCCTTTCCAATTTTTACGTATGTTGTATTTTCAAACAGCCTAATCTTTGCACTTGCATTTTCATAGATGTTATTAATAATATTAATGTATGCATCTTCAATACCGCAGGTTTTCAGAGCCATTGTAACTGCTGATGGTTTCACCGAATCAAAGGCTTTTTCATAATCGATAAAAGCCATGCACAATGGAAGTTCATATTCCCTCGCTCTTTCAATTAGTTCTCTCAGCACGTGGATATGATCTATTGTGCTGTAGCCACTCCTGAATCCAGCTTGTTCTCTCGGTTGAGCCATGTCCAGTGTTACCTTCAAGCGGTGTGAAAGAACTTTAGTGAAGATTTTATAAACTACTGATAGGAGGCTGATAGGTCTGTAGTTTCCGAGATCCTCAATGTCACCTTTCTTATGTAGCAGGATCATTGTAGCGGTGTTCCAATCCTCAGGAATCTTTCCTTCATTAAGGCATCGAGTGAAAATTTGGGCGAGTACTGTTTCGATTTCTCCACTTGCTTCTTGTATGATGTCTACAGTAATTCCATCTTCTCCTGGAGCTTTTCCTTGCTTCATGTTCTTGATTGCATGTGCAACTTCTGCTGGAAGGACTGGAGGAACTCTGGTACTGGTATCTTTCATGATGTCTGGAGTGCATATATCATCCCTTTCATATAATTTGGAGTAGAAATCTTTCACTCTTGTCAAAATTTCGCCTCTATTTCTTGTTACAGAACCATCTTCTTTTCTCAGTGCCATAATCTGTTTTCTTCCCTTACTGAGATGTCCCTTTGCTATCTTTAGGCTTTGGTTGTTTTCAATTGCTTTCCTCACTAGTTCACAGTTGAATTTCCTTACGTCTATATATATCTATATATATATCATCAGGATGTAAGGTCAGGTGATGCGTAACATCACAGCCTCTCCTTGACAAATGTCAACTCCGCCTTCTTGTGGTACATCCTGTTCCCACTAAAGGGGCTCCGACGACCGCCAATAGCGGTATAACTATACCATCGGGATTAGAGGAAATGCTATCCCACACTCACCAACCCGTTAGGCCAGCGTAGTGAGTTATGGCCAAACCCCTCCAAAATGACTCCACAACTTAAATCTTGGCCCTCAGTCTCCGGCAGCTGGAATGTACTTAGCCAAGGCAGCGGCCAGTGCGACATGAAGGTAGAGGGTGCTAAGAATCCCCGGAGGACCGCACTAGGCTGCCATCTGATGCTGACCTTGGCTACATGTAATGGACGCTCCCTATCTTCTGATTCAAGGCTTCTTGAATTGGAAGAGGAACTACAAAGGATCAAGTGGGACATCGTCGGGCTAAGTGAGGTAATGAGAAAAGGAGAAGATCTCATTGAACTGAAAAGTGGACATTTCTTCTACTATCGTGAGACTGATACTGGCAGAACTAGTGGTGTTGGATTTATAATAAACAAGAAACTGAAGGATAAAGTTGTAGAAGTTGAAAGTTCCTCTGACAGAGCTGCACGACTCGTTATCCAACTCTCAAGAAGATACCAGGCTCAGATTATTCAAAATTATGCACCCACCACAAGTCATCCTGAAGAAGAAATTGAAGAATTTCATGAAGAAATTCGTCATCTAAATAATAAAGGTAAGCAGCACTTAAAGATAATTATGAGAGATTTCAATGCAAAAATAGGGCAACGGCAACAGAATGAAACTTCAGTAGGTAAATTCGGTCACGGCAACAGAAACCAACGTGGAAATACTCTCGTAGAGTTTGCAGAGGCAGAAGGGTTTTTCATCTTGAACTCCTTTTTCAAGAAAAAGCCACACAGGAAATGGAGATGGAGAAATCCAAATGCGCCGACAAGTGAAATTGATTTTATTGTGAGCAACAAAAAATTTGTCATAGAAGACTGCAATGTGCTAAACAAGTTCAACACAGGTAGTGACCATAGATTGGTGATATGTAAGATGCACCTCAACACTAAACTCGAACGTAGCAAGCTCATAAGGCAAACAAAATGTATTGATATAATTAACCTTAAAAAACACCATAATACCTTCAAGTTGGAACTGAAGAACAGATTCTCTGCTTTAGAAGGCCTAACATCGGAAGAAGTGGATATTTCTGAAGTTAACAGAAAAGTAACCAAAGCTCTTATGGAAACAGCAACACAATTAGCTGGGTCTAAGAACAAGTTGCATGTGAACAAATTATCTGGAAAAACCAAAATGTTGATGCAAAAAGAAGAGAGATGAGGACAACTAAAGAAGATGTGACTTCCAAAGTGGAATATATACAGCTATGCAAGACAGTACGAAAATGTATTACTGAAGACGTAAGGAAATTCAACTGTGAACTAGTAAGGAAAGCAATTGAAAACAACCAAAGCCTAAAGATAGCAAAGGGACATCTCAGTAAGGGAAGAAAACAGATTATGTCACTGAGAAAAGAAGATGGTTCTGTAAGAAGAAATAGAGGCGAAATTTTGACAAGAGTGAAAGATTTCTACTCCAAATTATATGAAAGGGATGATACATGTACTCCAGACATCATGAAAGGTACCAGTACCAGAGTTCTTCCAGTCCTTCCAGCAGAAGTTGCACATGCAATCAAGAACATGAAGCGGGGAAAAGCTCCAGGAGAAGATGGAATTACTGTAGACATCATACAAGAAGCAAGTGGAGACATCGAAACATTACTCGCCCAAATTTTTACTCGATGCCTTAATGAAGGGAAGATTTCTGAGGATTGGAGCAACGCTACAATGATCTTGCTACATAAAAAATGTGACATTGAGGATCTCAGGAACTACAGACCTATCAGCCTCCTATCAGTGGTTTATAAAATCTTCACTAAAGTTCTTTCACACCGCTTAAAGGTGACACTAGACATGGCTCAACCGAGAGAACAAGCTGGATTCAGGAGTGGCTACAGCACAATAGATCATATCCACGTACTGAGAGAACTAATTGAAAGAGCGAGGGAATATGAACTTCCATTGTGCATGGCTTTTATCGATTATGAAAAAGCCTTTGATTCGGTGAAACCATCAGCAGGTACAATGTCCCTGAAATCCTGCGGTATTGAAGATGCGTACATTAATATTATTAATAACATCTATGAAAATGCAAGTGCAAAGATTCGGCTGTTTGAAAATACAACACACACAAATATTGAAAAAGGAGTGAGACAAGGTGACACCATATCTCCGAAGCTCTTTAATGCCACATTGGAAAACATCTTTCAATCACTGAACTGGGAAAAGAAAGGGATAAAGATTAATGGAGATTATCTAACCCACCTTCGTTTTGCTGATGACGTAGTCATTTTTGTAACTACCCCATCAGAGCTGCAGAGTATGATCCAGGAACTTGCTGACAAGAGTAAAGAAGTGGATTAAAAATTAACTTTCAGAAGACAAAAGTGATGTTCAATGCTTTTACAAGAAATTAAGATTTATCGATTGATGGAGAAAAGCTGGAGATAACAGACACGTACGTTTATCTTGGACAGCAGATATCAAGTGAGGGTCACATTGATGAAGAAATTAATCGGCGTACAAAACTTGACTGGAAAGCTATTGGAAGAAACAGCATAATTTTCAAGAGCAATATGCCATTATGTCTTAAAAGAAAAGTGTTTGATCAATGCATCCTTCCAGTGCTTACGTATGGTACAGAGACGTGGACCTTAGCTAAAAGAGACATACAAAGGCTGCAGACAACTCAAAGCAGCATGGAGAGGTGCATACTTGGTGTAACCAGGAGAGATAAGAAGAGGAACTCGTGGATCCGAAAAATGACAAGAGTGGAAGACATCATGATCAGAGTTAAATCAATGAAATGGCAATGGGCTGGACATACTGCCAGAAGGACAGATCATCGATGGACAGCCGAAATTTTAGATTGGATTCCAAGGGACAGGAAAAGACCCAGAAGAAGACCACATGGAAGATGGGTGGATGAAATTCGAAAGTATGCGGGAGTGACATGGAGGATACTGGCACAAGACAGACCGTTGTGGAGGAAACTTGGGGAGACCTTCGTCCTGCAGTGGATTGATAATGGTCGACAATGATGATGATGATGATGATATATCATCGTCATCATCGTCAACCATTTTCAATCCACTGCTGGATGAAGGTCTCCCAAAGTTTCTTCCACAACGGTCTGTCTTGTGCCAGTCTCTTCCATGTCACTCCCGCAAACTTTCGAATTTCATCCACTAATCTCTCATGTGGTCTTCTTTGGGTCTTTTCTAGTCCCTTGGAATCCAGTCTAAAATTTCGGTTGTCCATCGATGGTTTGTCCTTCTGGCAATATGTTCATCCCATTGCCATTTCTGGGATTTTACTCTGATCATGATGTCTTCCACCCTTGTCATTTTTCTGATGCACGAGTTTCTCTTCTTATTTCTCCTGTTTACACCAAGCATGCACCTCTCCATTCTTCTGTATATATATATATATACTATATAATTACATTCAGTTAACTTAAACATGAATTCTAGAGGTCTCGTTAGGACCAAAAACTTTTCTTTTACAGCTTTATGGAAATTGAATTTGGGATCATTTCTCAGCCGTTCCGGTAATGACATTTACTGAGGGGAGCTTGACCACTAAGTCTTTCTTGGTTCCAGTAATTTTTCCACGCAGTTTTTTTCAATTTTTTCGATTTTTATCTTTGTATTTTGCAGTAAGACTTCGTTCAGAATTTGGTCTTTCAATATTTATAATCAGTTTTTCCCGTAATTTTTTCTTTCAAAACGACATCTCTTCAAATCATCTATAGCACATTTGTGCAATTCTATCACGCTTAATATAAAAATACATGCTCAATTTACCAAAATTTCAACTTAACTGAAACGATGAAAAAACAACAAAAAACATAAGGATGGTAAAGTTATATCGAGTGGCTTTTAACTCGCGAACTTTTAAAAACCCGCCGCCCTCTTTAGACCATCTCACAATCGAGAGATGGTCTGTAGAGATGAGTTTGGGCTCAATTTTAGGAGCCCGGGCCCGGCCCGCTTTCTTTGATTAAATGTGTTTGCTGAGCCCGGGCCCGGATCCTTGGAAAATTTTGCTTATCAAGGCTTGCATTTATGCATTATACACTGGCCAAAGATATGGCCCAATCAAGGATTAGTTTAAAAATCATAAAAGTTTAGTTCAGTTAATCCACTTCACAATATTAATATGTTTTTAGAAATACTACGCATAAAGACAAATGTTCTGAAATGTGGATTTGAAAATAAATAAATAATCAACGTGTCCTTCGACCGTATCAGGAGAATCAGTAATTTTGGTAAAAGCTGAAGAAAAGAAAATCGTTTAGAAACAAAAAATTCCATTCGTTATTTCTTTTTGATTTCTAAATTTACTTTTATTTTGAATAAATTGCATTATAAAACGTACAACGCCGTACAAACAGTTGCAAGTGTTTGAAATTGTGACTCTAGAAAACTGATCTTTGCAATATAATTTACAAATAGGCTAATTGATAAAGGTAGTTTAGAGTGATGTAGTAGAATATAAAAAAAAAGCATGTAGGGAAATTTCCAAAATTAAAAAAAAAAAAAAAGTAAAAGCATTCCAGACTAGATTATTCTGCATTTTTGTAACATTATTTGCGCTTAGTAGTACATGTATAATAATCACAATATTATCATATGTGTGTGCAGTTTCCAGATCCAGTTCATCATGAAAAAAGAAAGAGAGAGAGAATTGCATCTAATGCCTCAGCGCTTCAACTTGATCTTCTTTTCTCTAAAACGGGACCTGCTGCACTAAAAAACAACGTCACCCCAAAAATTACGGGAGTGAGGAAATTTAAAAAAATAAATAACAATACTTCTAACTGCACAATTTTGGAAATTAATACATCATTTTAAAGATAAGATTCTTGATTTTTAATAAAGTAAAAAAGGGAATGTGATTGTTTCCCAGTTTTTCGATACCAGACCTCCTTAAACTAATCCTTGCTTGGGCCATAGCTTTGGACAATGCATAATGCAAGTCTTGCTAAGCAAAATTTGTCTTGCAATGGCAGCTAGCTTAGGAAATTGAAAATCCTTCCACCATGGTAACAAATCCACCATGAAATATAACACATGTAATTCAACCGGGCTCGGAATTACACGTGTTGATTTAAATACAGTAACGAAATTCAAGACGTGTAATTCCCAGCCCGTGCCCGGGGTTTTCGGTAGTTAATGAATTCTGAGCCCGTCCGAGCCCGGGCCCGAGCTCATCTCTAATGATCTGACCTTTCCGCTTTCCCATGGCTTGTTCGGTGTCAAGCATGCGCAGTAACTTCGTTTCTCGTTTCAAAGGTTAAACCTTGGCATCTCCAGGAGCGCGAGGGAATTTTCGCTGAGCTGAGATTCCCATCTACTCTCTTGGCGAATCCTCCGAACTTCAAGAGATATATGTTTGCTTCGCATGGAGATAGTCGCCTCATTTCACCAACCCAGGGTTGAGTGAATATTTAAATGAATGAAAATAAGCGCGTCACAGAAAGTTTCATAACAAATTTAAGAAAAAATATGTATCTCATATTCCCTAGATCCCTTTAAATATGCGTCACTGCGTAGGAGCACCTAAACAAGACGTTTATCGAACATTTTCTTCTGATCACGTGATAACGCTGTGTGACTCCGTACTAAATGTACGTCATCAACGGGAATGTCGTGTGTTCATTATGGAAAATTCTGTGGAAACGAGTAATAAGTCTCTTTAAGAAATATGTTTGTGAAAATAATTAGCCCCCTCAAGGGAACAACATATCCTTTGAAAGGATAAGGAAGCAATTAGAAGGAAGAAAATTACTCTTCATCCCTTTATAAACACCTTTCCTGAAATATGTAAATTTTTAAGTTTTTTACTGTGGAACTTATCGAGATTAAGTTTACTTGATCGCTTAAACGGCTTGTATAATTCTTTAAATTGAATGTCCCAAAATAAATGATCAACAGAATCAGTACGTACCTACAAATTCAATGTTCAAGATTTATTTCTTATATAAGCACTACGAGATGAACAATGATGAATATTTTTCAGTAACAAGGTGACACTTATCCATTAATTAATTCGATATGATATATATCATTCGTCTGCTCGTACAATACTTATTGCACTAACAACCACTTGCCGCTCCTCATTTAACATTTCATACGCAGTGCCCAGGACGTAGCACGCAAAACTCTTGAGAACTGCATTTATGGTCCGTTTTATTTACCTTTGAACCACTCTCAGGATGCCAATTTTGAAAATTCGTCGGGAGAAATAATGTGTCATTAGATTAGAAAATATTCAACGAGAGGAAACCAGATTTACATACGAACAAAGAAACTCGAAAGAAAAGTTAAATGACAGGTATGCGTCACAAACAATAAAGTTAAAAAACCCCGAAAAAGGACATTTTTGGTTACTTTCTCGTCCTCTTAAAAAAAAGTATTTAATATAAGATTCCTGGGAAATATAGTCTGAAAATTGATGTTTCACTCTCTCTTTCTGAAAATGAAGCACTTAGCAATAAAGAAAAAAAAACATTCCCTTTTATGATAATCAGGAAAAGCAAGCAGCTTCTGACAAACGTTTTTATCATTTAGAAAATAAATCCATTGAACTGCAAAGACGAAAATAAAATATTTGTTCAAGGAAATGAGAAAGCTTTCCTTACTGACGCTTAAAATTTATTTTATGTCGTTTGGGTTACAATAACACTGAAACCTCAAATCGCTGTTATGCCTTAAAGATTTCAATGGTAATCTCATTACCGTAATACGGACAAAATGCTCTTTAATTTCTGACATGATGACGACATTATCCAACAGATGGCTCTGATTGTTTGTTTCCTCCCGGTGTCGGAGAAATCTCTCCGCTATTTCTCTTAATAACTAGATATCACCTATTAAATTTCCTTTCAGTTTTGGGTTCACTCACACATACGTATATACGTTTAACAGCTGCTACTCAAATTATTGTCCCGCACCAGCTTTCTACCTAACCTTCTGAAAACTCCAATTACAATTTTGGCATCCACGAAACCATGTCCAAAAACGTAACATCTTGAAAGCTGAAATTGTATATCTCACAAATTCGGGAAAGCATAGCATTAAGGATGTTTATGTATTTAAAGGCGTTTGATCGTTGTAAAGAAATACAGTTGGAAAGTGCAGTTTCTCTAAATCGGGGGAAAAGTTCCATTTCTGGCATTTCACAGATTAATTTATCTCTCTTAAAAATAAAGAAAGATGTTGTTCTGCATGACTAGACCGGAATCTCAGCAAATGAGTTTCGTTTTAGGAAAGTTAGTTTTTTGCCAACACTGTTTTTGTGAGATCTACCACTTTAAGGCGAATATAACAAAAATATATACCGCATCTGCTCACACATGCTTTTAACACTGGCGGAAAGTGAAGAAAGAACACCAAGAAGGAGACGTCTGATACCAACGAAATTTGTACAGCATAATAATGGAATACAGAGGATAACGTGATCAAAACATTATGGCAAAATACAGCTGTATTTGCTGGTAAACTGAAAAATAACATTTCCATGTAACATGGTTAGTACGAGGTTGAACCGCCATGAACTGCGTCACACTGTGCAATTCTGGCATGGAGCCTGTCGTACAGATGTTGGATGTAAGTTTGGGGTGTTGAGTTCCAAGCATCCTCAACCTGGACGCGTAAATCGGGGATGGTCGTGGCTAGCCGTGGAGACGGGATAAGTTGCTGTCCCATAAAATTCCACACGTGCTCAATGGAGGACAAATCCGGTGAACGTGCAGGCCATGGAAGTTGTCTCACACCCTGAAGTGCATGTTGCGTTGCACGTGCCGTGTATGGGCGTCCGTTATCTTGCTGGAAAACACCACGATGGACCGACCTTACAAATGGCACAACAACGGGCTGAATGATGTTGTTGATGTAGGAGGTGCTGTTTAACGTACCCGGTACAAACACTAGTTTTGTACGGGAGTGATAGCTGATCGCTCCCCACACCAGGAGACCAGGTGTAGGCCCTGTGTGTGGCTGGCGGATGCAAGAAGGGTGGAGACGCTCCCCTGTGCGTCTGCGAACACGCATACGGCCATCGGAGGCTCCCAAGCAGAATCTGCTTTCATCGCTGAACACGACAGATCGCCATTGCGTTCTCCAGTGCAGACGTTGGCGACACCACTGCAGCCGTTCCTGACGGTGGGCTGGAGTCAGAGGTACACATGTCAGAGGCACACGTGCACGTAGTCCTGCATCCAGTAGACGGTTGCGGATTGTTCGCCCAGTCACCTCAGGTGCAACGGCAGCTCGGATTTGCGTCGCAGTGGATGTTCTGCTTGACAACGCCGCTCTTCTTATGCGTCGATCGGTCCGCTCATAAGTCCGTCTGTGACCCTCGGTTCCACGTCTTCTCGTGTGGGAATGTTCCTCGGGCCATCTACGCCACCATCGTACCACCACCGATACTTCCCGTCCAATTCGCTCCGCAATACGACGATACGACCACCCGGCCTCGCGGAGTCCGACTAGACGACCTCGCTCAAAGTCCGACAACTGTTGAAATCGTACACGTCTGCCATGTCCAGGCATTGCAGCTACTTCAGGGTCTTCGCAGGTGTCCGTACGCCGACTACTGATTAAATCCACTTCGCCGTACTCCTTAAATACCACCGACGATAATTTGCATATTAAGCGCTCACCGGTTGGTCCCGAAATTAACATCACACCTACGTAAACTCGACCCCATTAACATATGTAAATTTCATGATCGTCCGCCAATTCCTTCTTGGTGTTCTTTTTTCACTTTCCGCCAGTGTATTTTTGGATTCTGCAACCATTGTTTGGCCCATTCCAATTGATGGGAACGAAGCAGTCTTGTCTACAAAAGGTCATTGAAAACTCTTATACTGCAGGAATGAATACTATTGTGTTATTTCTAAATAGAAAAAACTGATCATTCTTTTTAAAAAATCAGGATTACAATATTTATTAGCATATACCGAAATCCATGACGTCCGTAAATACAAACGCGTTTCGTGAAATACCAGACAACGGTGTAACATTTTTAGTGTATTTGGTTCAAGATATCAGTTAATTGTCTATGTTACATGGAAGCACTAGCATATTAATTAAATTTTAATGCTCTATGTACTGAACGTTTCATAAAGTTAAGTCTTGCACTGGATAGATAGCTTTATTAAACAGTAAACACTTAAAGCAAGCTCAGACACTAAATGACATTAACGACCAGGCATAAATAATAAGCCTTGTACTTACAGTATCAAATCTGTTTATTAGATTCAACTGAGACATGCACGTTAGCGCAACATCAATTGCCAAAATAATTTCAATCGTACTTGGTCAATGGTTATTTCAGTAGCTGGAAAATCCAATGTTTAAAACACCAAGTATTATGGAAGCCGGGTCTGGTTCACTTCGTCGACACTCAATTCGTCGACCCTATATACGTATGCAAACAGTCGATTCCTACAAAACCGAAAAAAGTTCAGAACCACCAAATTTGGTATACTATCTCATGGTACTCTCTTAGACCTTACACGGTTTTTGGAAGGAGTCGGGGCTCCTGGTCAAGGGGCCGCCTCACAAAATTTTCGTAAAACCTACGGTTTTCAATTCAGAACCACCAAATTTGGTATCTCATGGTACTCTAACTTAGACCGCAGATACGGTATTGGAGTGCAGAATCGTGTCGCAGTTCTTAAGTAAAAAATGGAAATTTTTGAGAAAATTTTGTATGGGGCTCCCTTTACCCCGGACCCCGACCCATTCCCAAAACCGTGTACGGTCTAAATTAGAGTACCATGAGATAGTATACCAAATTTGGTGGTTCTAAATTGAAAACTGTAGATTTTACGAAAATGTTGTATGGGGCTTCCTTGACCCCGGCCCACGACCTCTTCCAAAAACCGTGTACGGTCTGAGAGAGTACCATGAGATAGTATACCAAATTTGGTGGTTCTGAACTGTTTTTCGGTTTTTAGGAATCGACTGTTTGCGTATATGGTGTCAACGAATTGAGTGTCGACGAAATGAGTTGTCGACGAAGTGGCGTCGACGAAATGAGTTGTCGACGTCGACGAAATGAGTTGTCGACGAAGTGGCGTCGACGAAATGAACAAGACCGATCCAAGCCACATTAACCCGATAACACTGTAATACTTCAATATCAACGGAGCGTAACATCCAGCGAGAAAGAATTAATCAAATTACATGAGATCAAACGCTAATCCATAACATTAAAGTAGTCTAAGCTCTCTTAACATCTCGCTCCAAAGCAATTGTAAAGACATCACGCTCTAGCAGACATCTAACGAGAGCCATGATGCAATCATAAACACTCTTGTGAGTCTTGATCACCTACGTCATTTAGCCTTTGACCTACGAGGGCAAAACAAAAGTTCTGCTCACGTTAATCTAAAACGGAAGCGGATGATGCAATCCGGAAATTGATTGCATCATGTCAAGGTCAGACTCTCAGCAACGCAGTGGTCTTAGAACGACACACTATCATTTGCTGTGTAAACGTGGGAGGTATTGGAAATGGAAGCGTGCAGCTCCTCAGGTCGAGTTAGAGCGTTAGACCAGCGCTCGTAAGCGAAAATAGAAACTCCGCGGGGGAAACCCCAACAAAGATCCACACTGCCTTGCAAGAAGTTTGTGGGGAAGGAACTCTGGATCGAAGCACAATTTCTCCCTGGGCATCGCGCTTCCGGGAGGGCCGAAGCAGCATCAAAGATGATCACCGCCCAGGCCGAACTTAAACAGCGACAGACAAAACATTTGTCACTATTGTTGCAACGCTTTGCGAAGATAATCGCCGTTTGACAGTCGAGGCGATTTCTCATCAGGCAAATTTGTACACCATATCTGTTTATTGAATTTTTCTCTGACCGACTCATTGGAAAAAGGAAAATCGCCGCACGCTGGGTGCCCCATCAACTCACCCTTGCAGAAGACAGCCAGAGTGAGCATTGCCCAGGATCACCTCCACAGGCTCGAAAGGAGGGTGACACTTTCCTGAATAGAATTGTCTCAATGGATGAGACTTGGACCCGTGATTTTGGGCCGGAACTCAAGTAACAGCCAGCGGAATGGAGGCACCCAAGTTCCCCACGATACGGACATCATGCCACTAGGCAGAGAAACAAGTTACTCGAATATCTTCTCTCTCCTTTCTATGGTTCGTTGCCATTGATATAGCCATTTTAACAAGTAATCAGTCAGAAAGGAGTAGTGTCAATCATTCTACTAAATGATGACTTTGAATAACAAAGCTAAGGTGAAAGCAACACTTTCTAATTCGCAGGTTCACTCCTTCCAGTTGCATTCTATCCACTTCTTCGTAAAATATTCCTTAGATATGATTTCAGCTTATTATTCTAACCCCGAGTTAATTCGTTGCAGCTGGTTTAATGGCGGTTCATCGCGCTTTCCCCACGGCCATTTCCGTTCCACTTTTGTGTACACAATCCATTTCCCATCTTCTGTCACCATTTGTTTCAGAAATGAGCCTTTCTCATTCCGTTTGAGCAGTGAATCACCAACAGAAAGAAAGAAATCATTTTTCTCATTCGAATCGTGCGGTCCTCAAACACCAAGCCGATCCTCATTCCAAGCTTTGTCAAATGCAACGCCTCGGTGCGGTTGGATATCTGCAGTGTCTGCGCGATCACTCGGACTGTATTGTGTGCGTTGTTTTGTATTAATGCATTGATTTGGTTGCCATCGACTGCAACTGGTCTTCCAGAGCGTAGTTCATCTGCGAGAGAGTAATCTCCACGACGAAACGTTGCAAACCAATACTAATACACTTGGATCCTTACAGCATTCACGTCATACACAGTGCACATAATTTTTCGCGTCTGCATTGCGTTTTTATTCTTGAGGTTGGAAAACTTCATTAAATGGCGGAAATGAAACTTATTGTCTGTTTTTTTGTTGTTGTTTTTCTCTTACACCTACGCCAGATGAACGCAATTTAACCAATCGCGCCGAACTCCTTTTACATCATTAATACAGACATTTAACGTGGACCAGGAAATTCAAACAAAGGTCTTCGCTCTCTCCACGTTCATAAGTGAGTCACGGAAAAATTCTCATTGGCCGCCACCGGGAGTCGAACCCAGGGTCTTCCAGTTACGCGCCGGATATGCTTCCGCTACACCACAGCGGACACGAATTCCTCCAGACTCACACACGCTAACTGCCAAGCCAAGTTGGCAGGTAACTTCTTGGAGCCCCGCACAATGCTGGGGATTCACCAAAGATGGTAAGCAGCAACTGAAGAAATAAATAGAAGGCGAATGAGAATTCTTCCGTGACTCACTTATAAACGTGGAAAGAGCGAAGACCTCTGTTTGAATTTCCTGGTCCACGTTAAATGTCTGTATTAATTATTCATTCGCCTTCTAATTATTTCTTCAGTTGCTGCTTACCATCTTTGGTGAATCCCCAGCATTGTGCGGGGCTCCAAGAAGCAACCTTCCAACTTGGCTTGGCAGTTAGCGTGTGTGAGTCTGGAGGAATTCGAGTCCGCTGTGGTGTAGCGGAAGCATATCCGGCGTGTAACTGGAAGACCCTGGGTTCGACTCCCGGTGGCGGCCAAAGAGAATTTTTCCGTGACTCACTGATGAACGTGGAGAGAGCGAAGGCCTTTGTTTGAATCCTTTTACATCGATGAACCATTACACTATGACCACGTACCTAATAAGCTGTATAATTCCCTTTAGCCCACAAAACAGCGGCCACTCGGCGAGGCATTGATTCGATGAGGTGACGATAGGTGTCCTGGCGTATCTCGTATCGTAATGTCAACAGCAGGTCTTCCAGTTCGCGTACGTTTTCGGGTGGTGGTGATTTAGCGTGAACCTGCTTTTCCAAGTCGAAATAGAAATGTTCGATTGGGTTCATGTCAGGTGAATTTGTAGGCCAGAACAGTGGTTCCCAAAGTGTGCGCCGCGGCTTCCTCACAGGGACGCCGCGAAATATTACAAAATTTTCATAATTTTATTTCGATTTTCAATTCAATGTGATAGGACACGACATCGCGACATCTAGCGGACCTGCTGCAAACCAGTAACTCACTTAGTAATAACTGTTTGCAGAAACCTACTACAAATGGTTACTAGATGGCGCTCTACAATAATGTTACAAGCGTGAGCTTTCCCCCGCACGATTGCCGCCCGACGGGCGCACGTGTGTGTTCTGCTCGGCCGCTACCGGAAGTAACCTGAGCTTTCGCACCAGCCTCCGTGTTTCTGATAAACATTCCTCCCTCGTTCTCCGAGCGTCTAGAAATGAGGATGTCAATCCAGATTTTTCGAGAAGGTCACCGAATCTTTAAATATGCTCATCCGTTGTCATTTGTGACTCATTTGGCGGTTAGCAGTCTTACGTTGATGGTCTGTCGCTGAGTTTCGGCGTTAGTAAGCTTTCGGCGTTTGTAAGCTTTCGGCGTATGAACTGAATATTGTTGTGATAAAGTGAAATGGAGTTTTTAAAGCTTTTCTTCTCGTATATATTTTAAAAAATGGATCAGTTTTTACTAAACAGTAAAAACCCGATCAATTTACTTAGTTTTTTTATCACATCGGTCGCTGTGATAAAAACTAAGTATCGCGCAAAAATCAATGTGGAGAAGGAAATGAGGGTGGCTGTGTCCAGGTTGATTCCAATATTTGAGAAAATGTACGGAGATCAACAGGCTCATCCATCCCACTAATTATAATTAGTTGAATTTTTTCAATTACATTTTTTTTTTTTGTGATCTTCAATACGTGTTTATTTATTTTCCCCTAAGTGTACTTGTTAGAATTTGACATAGGGCGCCTTGGGAAAACCTGGATTCAGCAAGGGTGCCGAGAATCGAAAACGTTTGGGAACCGCTGGGGCAGAGCATTGACAAAAAGTCACCAGCATGTTCCTCGAACCACTCCTCTACGATTCTAGCTGTGTGGCATGGCGCATTATCCTGTTAGTAATGGCCATCACCAGCAACGAACACACTTGCATGAATGGGTGGACACCCGACAGCTGTCAGGGATTGCGCTATTGGGATAACGGGACCTAAAGTGTCCCAAGAAAACATCGTCTACAGCATAACAGCGACGCCGCCGGCCTGTTTTCGCCCTACAGTGCATCCGGGTGCCGTAGCCACCGTTGGTAGTCGTCTAAGTGATGCACCAGGACTTTTGAATTGTCAGTCCGGTAGAGCTGAGACGGGCTGAGCCCGAACTCGAAAGCCCGAAGCAGAGCCCGGGCCCGAATCAGGCTCGGGCTGTAGAATATTTACTGCGGTTCGGTCTCGGGTGGGCTCGGGCTCTTAGGAAGAGGGAGAGCGATAGAATTTTTTTATGTATAAATGGGATTTCATATGATTTAGCAAATGAAACACTTTATAGTTGGTAAAGGGAATTCTTCGGCAACTGGTTCTGGTTGGGGAACGGGCATTCGAGACGGCTGCTTATTACAGGCTTGGGTAGAAAATGCCATAGGCCGCGCATTAGTGTGTTTCTGCAGAGAAGAAAAGGCTTTTTCAAGAACTATAGATAGTGGATAGTTGATAGCATGCCGACGATAATTTACCCCCTATCTCCACGCAGTAGCTCCCTGCTAATTCTATTTAGCAACGTACATATTGCAGCGCATTGTGGCGCGATAATATTAGTATTATTTGAGCAACATACAATTGGAGCACCGCCCGATCATTTTGGAATTCCCGGCCGCCCGAAGGACTTCAGGTGGAAACGCACGGTCAAAGAAAATTGTACAGTTACACTGTAAAACCAGATAGTGGTTCCTTCCCCACCTTCCATTTGAGAAATACATTATAGTTAATTGCAGGAGGAGGAGAAAATGGTAGTGTGAAAAAGAAAATGTTTTTTATTAATGGTTGAACAGGTTAGACAGTTTTCGGGCTCGTTCAGGATCGGGCCCTATCTTTCAATATAAAAGCACGGGCTCGGACTGGCTCGGGCTCCAAAAATTGAGCCCGAACTCAGCTCTATCGTCCAGGCCTCTTTCTTGCAATCATCCACTGTCCAATCTCGATTACATTGGGCCCATTACACGTGTTGTCGGCGATGACGTGCAGTGAGCATGGGGAAACGGCTGGGTATTCGGCTGGGTATTCGGCTATGCAGGCCCATGGGCAGAAGCCTGCGATGAACTGTTTGCTGTGACTCATTGCCCTGTTCTCCACTGTTGTAGCTGCGAGTGATTTGTCGCACTGTGTCCCTGCGGTCGCTGCGAACAATGCACGACAGTCTCCTCTCCCCTATGGCATCAATGAGCTGCGAACGTCACACGGCTGGACAACGGTTCGCCGTTTGGCGATCTGTGCACCACTTTTGATACGTACTCACTACAGCGGCACGTGAACAACCTACAAGCCGCGTTGTTTCCGAGATCGTAGTTCCGAGTCGCCGTGCCATCACAATTTGTCCTTCATCAAAATCCGGTAAATAGGCAGCTTTTCCCATTCTGACTCCGAACATTCTACTAACCGAAAGCCAATCCTCGGGTTGTATATCTGTTGGTCTGTGAACTTCACCTGCGCCACCGTTCGGTCTTCAGGCGCGCTCATTTCTCTAAACTAAGGGTGGTCCCGATATAATACCTCATCGGTGTATGTAGACTTGTTGGAACATCCCCTTCTAGCATATGTAAGTTCTGCAGGACAATTTAACCTTTAAAATTAGCATCAACGACAAAATGCGAAAACACGTTTTACAGTAACCAACCTATCCTCAGTTGTACAGTAAATACGCTCTGTTTTTGGTAAGCTTTATTTAGGTGATGATTTGTTTAGGTGTGAAAAATGGCAGCTCATACTTGCTTGTAATTTTGGTTAAGTGAATCATCGTGTTTTTTTATTTGTATTTTTAGTTTACGTTGTTGCCTTGTCAAGAATTTAATCACTACCTAAGTTTCCTGGGAAACTTCAAATTTAGGTAAAAAGTAGACCTACGCGTAAGTTACAAGGGTCGAGTGCAATTTATAAACATCAAAGACGCCATTATCTGTTTTTCTTCTTTTACATGCCCTAGATTAGAATTATTTTTAAACTATCTCATTTTAACAGCTAAATTTCCAATGTGGATTCAGACTTTATACGTGTATTTAAATCATTTTGATAATAAACTGTTCGAGGTGTAGCAAATATCTCGAAAAGTTTCAGAAAAAAAAAAAAAGAAGAAATGCGGGACTGAGAGACCTGGAGAATGGTGAGACTCTCATTTTTACATACTAAAGTAAGGCGGATTATAACAGTTGAGGGACGTGTCAGAAAAATTTACTGATGCGAGTTCTTTTGTAGGTTTTCATTGTCTTCCCGCGCGTGTTAAAGAAGTTAAAAAAATTGTAATATCCTCAGTTACTAAAATACGAATTCTTTTGCGTACTAAGCTATTTTTTATATTACTTTTCATGTTACTTAATATGAATTCTTTCATGCGTTGAACTATGATTTATGTTACGACATAACGATTATTTTATGTGTTGACTGATTGCTAACGTTATCTTTTATGTTAGCAAATGCGAAATGTCTTATGTGTTAAGCTATTTTCACATGCTACTTTTCATGTTTACAAATAAGAATTAATTTATGTATTGCCACCCCAGTGGCCGTCAGAACCACTTGGCTACTGGTACCAGCTCCCATAACCACTTGGCTTCTAGTAGCAGCTCCCAGAACCACTTGGCTACTGATGCCAGCTCCCAGAACCACTTGGCTACTGGTTGCAGTCCCAGAATTACTTGGCTACTGGTGCCAGTTCCCAGAACCACTCAGCTACTGATACCATCTCCCAGAACCACTCAGCTACTGGTACCAACTCCCAGAACTACTCGGCTACTGGTACCAGCTCCCAGAACCACTTGACTACTGGTGCCAGCTCCCAGAATAACTCCGCTACTGATACCAGCTCCCAGAACCACTTGGCTACTGGTGCCAGCTCCTTAGAACCACCCAGCTACTGATTTCAGCTCCCAGAATCATTTGGCTACTGGTGCCAGTTCCCAGAACCACTCAGCTACTTATGTCATCTCCCAGAACCACTCAGCTACTGATACCAGCTCCCAGAACCACTTGGCTACTGGTGCCAGCTCCTTAGAACCACCCAGCTACTGATTTCAGCTCCCAGAATCATTTGGCTACTGGTGCCAGTTCCCAGAACCACTCAGCTTCTTATGTCATCTCCCAGAACCACTCAGCTACTGATACCAGCTCCCAGAACCACTTGGCTACTGATGTCAGCCCCCAGAACATTTGGCTACTGATGCCAGCTCCCAGAACCACTCGGCTACTGGTGCCAGCTCCCAGAATAACTCCGCTACTGGTACCAGCTCCCAGAACCACTCGGCTACTGGTACCAGCTCCCAGAAAAACTCGGCTACTGGCAGCAGCTTCCAGAACCATTTTGCTACTGGTGCCAGCTCCCAGAACCACTCAGCTACCGATGCCAGCTTCCAGAACCACTTGGCTACTGGTGCCAGCTCCCAGAATAACTCCGCTACTGGTACCAACTCCCAGAACCACTCGGCCACTAGTACCAGCTCCCAGGACCACTTGGCTACTGAAGCTAGCTTCCAGAACCACTCGGTTACTAGTACCAGCTCCCAGAACCATTCGGCGACTGGCACCAATTCCCAGAACCACTCGGCTACTGGTAGGGGCACGGATTCAAGTCCCGGATGAGGCATCGGCTTTGTAAGGGTATTCCACTGTTGGTTTTGTCCGTTCTTTGGAACCTTGGACTAAAGGCGGCGGCTTCTTATAGCCTAAATCAGATATTCAGGCATGTTATTAAACCCGGAAGTAAGCAAAAAAAAAAGGTTAAGTAGATGAAAATATTTTAAAACGGTACATGTCATAGGCGACATTGCCTCACGTTCAACAAGTTAGTTCTGTGTCTTTTTGTTTTGGGGAAGTTGGGAAGAAGTGAAAATAAATTTTTCATTAAACCAAATAACTTTCCAAATAATAAAAACAGAAATTATGGACGTCACTCGTAGTTCTTCTTTACCTGGTCACAATACTTAAGATTGTGTTGGAAATGCCCTCAGGAATCACAATGGAACCAAACTGGAAACAAAGAAGTGGAAATACGGTTTTCATGTCATGGGTATTATACCACGGGCGAGAGTAAGACACAAAGTTTCAAATAATAAATAAGAAAAATAGCAGTCGCCCTCAAGGTAGTTTATGGTTCCTCAAAGTCGCCCTGTAGTTAGTTTATAGTTCCAGCTTTGGAAATGCAAACATCACGTTCTCAAGGTATAATGATAAAAGTAAATATGCGCACGCGTTTACGGTTCTCTGGGTTGCATGAAGCATGAACGAGGGGAAAACGAATAGATTTGTTACCCGTAGAGTTACAATGAATCTTCTAGAAGTTTTTTTCCGTTTTGTTTTTTTTTTTTTTTGAGGTTTAACGACCAACATTAGAAACTCTAAATGCTAAAAGCAGACGTCACACTGGTTTGGAAGGGCAGAACTAGCGTTGCTGGACAGAATACCATTCAAGCTCTTCCAGGGCTCAAGCCCGGGTATAGCCCGGTCAAGCCCGTTGGGATCGTCAAAAGCCAGTATGTCAGACTACTCTACCACCCTAGACGCCCTCCACGTATTGGACAGAGAGATTAACTAGATCTCGACGTCTGACATTCCGATATACTTAAATGCGCTCGAAAAAGAAGTTTGGCTCGGAAAAAAGATAGAGCTATAGCCGTCTTTTTTTTTTTTTTTATTGGAGGTTTAACGACCACCATGAGCAACTCAATGGGCTAGAAGCAGTCGCCCGTCCCTAATTTAGGGTCACTGGTTTCAGGGAAGGGAGAGAACCACTGCCGTAAGACAAACACAACATCCATGCCTCACCGGGATTCGAACCCGGACCCCTTTTGGACGAATGATCAGAGGCCATCGCTTAGACCACTGGCTTACCGTCTTTTTGCATCTCATCAATTTCTGCAAGTATGTTTATACGCAGTATACAAGCGATCTTGTTTTCAGAATCCATAACTAAAAGATATCCTTTTTTTTTTTTTTTTTTTTTTTTTTGATTGGAGGTTTAACGACCACCGTGAGCAACTCAATGGGCTATAAGCAGTCGCCCGTCCCTAATTTAGGGTCACTGGTTCCAGGGAAGGGAGAGAACCAGTGCCGTAAGACAAACACAACATCCATGCCTGACCGGGATTCGAACCCAGACCCCTTACGGACGAATGATCAGAGGCCAACGCCTTAGACCACTGCGCCACCGAGGCGGCAAAGATATCCTTCCACGACAGGTTTAAAATCCGTTCTGGATGTACACTGTTTGGCCTTTTTATTAAGACCATACGATTATGTGTCTGTGGACATTAAAAATGGGCAACTTTTAAAACAGTAGCCCGCCCCGGTGGCGCTGTGGTGTAAGCGCTGGTTTCTGACCATTCGTCCGAGATGGGTCCGGGTTAGAATCCCGGTGAGACATATATGTTGTGTTTGTCTTACGGCACTGGCTCTCCCCTTCCCTGGAATGAGTCACCCTAAATTATCGACGGGCGAGTGTTTATAATCCAGTGAGTTGCTCAAGATAGTAAAGAAAAAAAGATAGTTGCCGCTAAAATGAAAATGCAGTGAATCAATATTATACCAGCTAAAATATGTGCAAGATTTTGACTGGTACGAAATTGATATGTACACAGTAGAATCAAATTATTGTGACCACATCCTACTTTTCACATCAACAGCGCGTAGCCAATGAAAGAAGGCAAGTGTCGTGAGCTGGCTTGGAAGGTATAAAAGGTGTGCTGCAGGCATTCTGAAAACTTATCACTCGTTGCTGTCATGGATAAAAGGAGCTATTTAGCAGATCTGCAAAAAAGGATTATTATCTGCTCTCGGGCTAAGTGTGACAGTATTTCTGAAAGAGCGCAGTTTGTGAACTGTTTGCGTGCGGCTGTGGTCAAAGTGCATCGTGATTGGAGAAATGGCACCACTGTGAATAAGCGACGTGCAAACTGCGGAGCACCACGTGCCATTGATGTGAGAGTTGAACGTCGGCTATGAAAGTCGTGAGGGCCAATCGACACGCTACAGTGGAGCAACTCGCTGCCCGAATTAACCAGGCGGCTACCGGAAGTGTGTCTAAACCGAAAGTTCAGCGAACCCTGCTGCGTATGGGGCTCCGATCCAGACGGATGGTCACTGCACCTATGCTAACGAAGATGCATCGGCAAAAAAAGGCTTGCCTTTGCACTGCAGAATCGGAATTAGACCTCCGCTGATTGGCAAAGGATTGCCTTCTCCGATGAGTCACGTTTTCTGTTTCATAACGGATGGACGTTGGCGTATAAGGCGATAAACATCGGAGAGCAAACACTCTTTAACCATTGCTGGCAGAACACAAGCTTGTGGGGGCAGCGTTGTAGTCTGCGAAATGTTTTCGTGGCATTCCCTGGGTCCACTCATAGCTGTGGAAGGCACTATGGACCGAATTCGTTTTGGATTCATTCTTGCAGACCACGTACACCCATACATGCTGATCGTCTTCCATGGGGTGGATGGGATCTTCCAGAACGACAGTGCGACGTGTCACACAGCTAGAAATTCCCGAGAGTGGTTGGAAGAGCACGATGAAGACTTCAAAGTACTTCCCTGGCCCCCTAATTCCTCAGACTTAAACCCAATTGAGCATCTCGATCGTGTTGTTCGCTCTATGGATCCTCCACCACGCACCCTCCAGCAGCTGTCAGATGCACTGCAGTCAGCATGTCTCCACATACCTGCGAACACCTTCCACTACCTTATTGAGGTACTCGCAGTCCGTCTAGCTGCTGTCCCCGCTGCACACGGCGGTTACTCTGGATATTATCTGGTGTTCACAATAATGTTACTCGACCGTGTAAAAGCCATTGTTGTCTGTGAATAGGAAAGTACTCGGAGGTTATTAAAAATTCTGAGTTAGCATCCATTCCCAACATTTAATAAAATGTATTTTTTGGATAATGAAGAGGGTAAAATCCATTTCAAGGAGCGAAACTGAACAGCTATGATTGAATATTTTGATTCGTCCTTCAGTGCATTCAAATATTCCACTTCGTGCAGAGGAAGTCTTGGATGTAGAGTTTTACACCTTATTCCATTTTTCTCGCCAATAAAACACCTTTACGCTAATATGATGTTGGTCCTCAACGTGCCACCAAAATATGTAGCTCTTACTCAATAAGGCATAGATGCTACAAGATTTTTAAAGGTGCCTTGTGGCATTTGGTACCTACACATTACAGGAAGATCCTATAATTCTGGTAAGTTACGTTGTTGGGCCACAGAAGATCGGATTCGCTGTTCCATGGCAGAAAACAGATACTCTATTGGATTGATGTCTGAGGAATTTTGAGGCCGGGGGAAATATCCGGAGGAAGTCTTCCTCACGTTCCGCGAACCATTCTCGAATAATCCGGGCAGTTCATAAGAGTAGTGCGGCATAGCTCATTATTCTTCTGAAAGAAGGCACTACTACAGGGGAGTTCCGTTGCCACGAAAGGAAATATCTCGTCTGCAATAATGTTCAGGTATGTGGAAGGCGTCATAGCTTCTTGTGCATGAACGAGACACTACTACAGGGAAGTAGGGTGGCATGGCGCATTATTCTTCTGAAAGAAGGCACTACTACAGGGGAGTTCCGTTGCCACGAAAGGAAATATCTCGTCTGTAATAATGTTCAGGAATGTGGAAGGCGTCATAGCTTCTTGCGCATGAACGAGACACTACTACAGAGAAGTAGTGTGGCATGGCGCATTATTCTTCTGAAAGAAGGCACTACTACAGGGGAGTTCCGTTGCCACGAAAGGAAATATCTCGTCTGCAATAATGTTCAGGAATGTGGAAGGCGTCATAGCTTCTTGCGCATGAACGAGAAGCTACTACAGGGAAGTAGTGTGGCATGGCGCATGATTCTGCTGAAAGAAGGCACTAACTACAGGAGAGTAGTGTGGCATGGCGCATTATTCTTCTGAAAGAAGAATATTGCCGTGAAAGGATATATCTCGTCTACAGGGGAGCTCCGTTGCCATGAAAGGATATATCTCGTATGTAATTATGTTTAGGTAGGTGGTAGACGTCATAGTTTCCTGCGTATGAACAAGGCACTACTACAGTAGAGTAGTGTGGCATGGTGCATTATTCTTCTGAAAGAATGCACTACTGCAGGGGAGTTCCGTTGCCATAAAATGATATATATCGTCTGCAATTATATTTAGGTAGGTGGTAGACATCATAGCTTCCTGCGCATGAACGAGGCACTACTACAGGGGAATAGCGTGGCGTGGCGCATTATTCTTCTGAAAGAAGGCACTAACACAGGGGAGTTCCGTTGCCATGAATAGATATATCTTGTCTGCAGTTATGTTTAGATAAGTGGTACGTCATAGTTTCCTGCGCATAAACGACGAGACACTACTAGAGGGAATGGCGCATTATTCTGCTGAAAGAAGGCACAGGGGAGTTCCGTTGCCATGAAAGGATATATCTCGTCTGAAATTATGTTTAGATAGGTGGTAGACGTCGTAGTTTCCTGCGCATGAACGAGGCACTACTACAGGGGAGTAGTGTGGCGTGGAGCATTATGCTGATAGTGTGGCAGGGTGCATTATTCATAAGAGTAGTGTGGCATGGCGCATTATTCTTCTGAAAAAAGGTACTACTACAGGGGAATTCCGTTGCTATGAAAAGATATATCTCGTCTGCATTTATGTTTAGATAAGTCGTAGACGTCATAGTTTCCTGCGCACTCACAATCGGATTTAGGGTTCGTCAGCAGAACATTGCCATTACACTTCCTGAAACGGGGTTTTTTCGTCCCACGGAGGGTTTTGGTGCGAACACTTTCTCTAATAAACGACGCACACGTACCCGGATGTTCACATGGTGCAACAGGAAACGAGATTCATCGTAAAAGACGACTTTTACCAGCCATTTAACGTCTAGTTTTGATTCTCGCGTTGCCATTGTAGGCGCTTTCGTAGGTGAACCGAGATTAGCATGGGCACTCACTAGGAGCGGCCTGTGGCTACACAGTCCCATTTTCAGTAGGGTTTAATGTACTTCGTATTGTGACACATTGCTCCTGTCACCAGCATTCGAATTACTGGCGAGATGCGCCACAGTATCGTTTCTGTTGGCTCGTATCATATGGACAGCCTTCTCTAGCATCAGCGAGCCGTGGTCGGCCCACAACTTTCCCGCGGTTTGTGGTTTTTCGTTCCTCGGATCATTTTTTGAAGGTAGTAACCATGGCTGCCCGTGAGCACCGCTCAAGCCTTGCCGTTTCTGAAATACTCTGACCAGTCAGCTCGGCATTACAATTTGACCTTTGTCAAACCCTTTCCCATCTGAAGAAGAAAAATAATAATTATCAGACCTCAGTATTAGTTGTTTTATATACTGCTTTCCTGAAGTTTCTTCGATTTACATAAAGACGCGCTGGTTTTATATACATATATACACTATCTACAAACAAGTAATTGGACACCTGTGATAGCAAAGGAAAAGGAAGTTTATTCCCCTTCAATAGTTGGTGGAGCCTCTACGAGCGGCGATTACAGCTGCGGCCCTCCGGGGCATACTTTAAACCAGGCGTTGTACGACGGGTAGCGGTATTTTCTTCCACTCGGCTTGGAGAAGACAGGTCAGTTCCTTCACCAATTTCGGACGGGGGGAGGCACCCCTTAAGTCGACGCTCCAACTCGTCCCAGAGGTGCTCGATAGGGCTATGGTCCGGGCTCTGCGCTGGCCAGTCCATTCGATTAACCCCATTGTCACCATATCAAGCCATGGTGGACCTTGCAACATGACAGGTGGCATTGTCATCCTGAAAGTAACATGGGTCCACCCCGTAAAACTGCCACAACGTACGAAGCGCATGGTCATCCAAAATGGAGCAGTAGGTCTCGGCGTTGAGTCTACCAGGAATTGCGACCAAGGGTCCCGTGCCATACCAGGAGAAACACCTCCATAGCATTATTCCACCGCCGCTGAACTTCACAGTTGGCACAATATATTACGGCAGGAGGCGTTCTCCAGGCACACGCCAAACCCAGACCCTGCCATCCGAACGGTAGAGGGTGAACCTTGATTCCTCGCTACAGAGAACCTGTTTCCACTGTTCAACGGTCCACTGTCGACGTTCTTTGTACCACGTTAGCCGAGCAGCGCTATTGGACTTGGTGATCAAAGGCTTGTGGGCGGCAGCACGTCCATGATAACCGAGCAGATGGGCTTCCTTACGAATCTTATTCATCGAAAGAACACTCCCGGATGCCTGTTGAAACACCTCGCGGATGTGGCCCATCGATTTGGTGCGGTTCTTCCGAATTTCTCTGGCCAGCACCCGTCGGTCTCTAACTCCCAGTTTTGTGGGTCTGCCGGTCTGGGACACATTCCGACAGTCACCTCTCATCTTCCACTTGCCAATCACGTTGGCCACTGTTGATTTTGGGTACTTCAACTCGCTGGATATGTCACGTATTGATCTGCCATACGTGACATATCCAGCGAGTTGAAGTGTAATCGTCGGGTATTTTTGATACCCGACGATTACACCTTTCTCGAAATCAGAGAGCTCCGAACTGCGAGGCATCTTGCATGCGACTGGTTGCGTTGTTGTTTCCAACACGATATTTAACGGCGGCGGCCGTGACGTGTATCAGGACAGCAGATATCGTCGATTGCAGGGGTTTCCAATTACTTGTTGGTAGATAGTGTATATACGTGACCTGTTATAAAATGTTTCTCTGGTATCACTTCGTTCTTTAAACTTTATTCTTTTAATTACCAGACTGGAAAATTATAACGTTGTGACTACTTTTGAAACAATTCCACGTTTTTATGTAAAGCAATAAACTTACACCACAAATCTTGAAATGGATTTTTAGATTGGAAAGGGGGTGCTTCTAACGTTGTGAAGCCTCTATTATGTACCTACTTTTTTGTAAGTTAGTATGAAAAAAAGAGACACTGCGTCGTATACCTGTATTTAGCTTTCCTTTTGAGTTTCTGTTTCTAACGACACTGCGTCGTATACCTGTATTAAGGGACACTGTGTCGTATACCTGTATTTAGCTTTCCTTTTGAGTTTCTGTTTCTAACGCTTTCCAACCGTAGGTTGAAGAAGCTCACATGCTCCAGCTTTGTCCGCCTGTCTGTCCCCACGATACGTCGCGTAAAAATTGTTCGATTTCGATGAAATTTTAGTTTGTGGTAGAGGACAACCTGAGGACGAATTCTGTTGAAAATGAAAGAAATGGGATCAAAGGTCAGGACATAGGAGCGGGATCCATTCCATCGCCCTTATGCATCATTACCGACGCAAAAATACACAACTTTATCATGAACCGGTTCTGTTTAATATAATCGAAATGGGGTCAAATGTCGGGGCACAGGAGCGAGATTTATTCCACAGCCATTATCCTCATAACTTGAGTAATGGTTTCTGGTATGTTGGAAAGCATATCATAATCAATGCATTGCATGATTTTACTAACTTTTATACTGTAAATTTCGTTACTTCTTGGTTAAACATTTTCTGCCTAAACGGCACATTACTTCCTCGAACAGTTTGCACATTTTAGCAACGCTGACAGTAAGTCAGCGTAAAATAAATAGATGACATTGAATGTTAATAGTGTGGGGGTTGATATACCAAAAAAAGATTGAAGCTTGTTGGGTATCTATGTGAATCAACGAATATGTATTGTTTTTATTTGGTTAAGATATGTGCTGATACAAGAGCTTTTTACTGTTAGCAGGAAAATTGCAACGCGAGGATTATATCATTATTTTTATTATTATTATTATAAAATATGATGATTCCACCTCTTCCTCAGGTTTTTCTCTTACTTCCGAAATGGGTACGACGTACCAAGTCTGGGAAGTAGTATTTCTTTTCTCTCAATTGTCCAGGAACTTTCTTACTATCCTACAAGTGTTCAGGATAGTTGCCTTCTGTAGTTCCATGTAGGTGTTAGGTTGAAGGTCTAGTTTCTGCATAGAGCTGTGAATGGTCTTAGGTACAACTCCTGTGGCTGATATTACTATGGGGACAGTGGTGACGTTCTCCATATGTCAGATTTCCTTGACTTCGTATCGTAGGTCGTTATACTTTGACAGCTTCTCTCCGTGCGCCTTCTGTTGGGCACGGCTATGTCAATGAGGTATGTTGACTTCGTCTCCTTGTCGACGAGGACAATATTGGGCCGATTATGGGAGGTGGTCTTATCTGTTCTAATCGATGTGTTCCAGTGCATCTTGTGGGTGTTTTTCTCTAGAAGCGTTGTTGGCTCATACTTGTAGTAGGGGACAAGCTCAGTTGTAATGAGGTGGTGCTTTCTTGCCAATTTCTGATGAAGGATCTTGGCGACTTGATTGTGTCTTATTATTATTAGTGTTTTTGATGACCTGAACTTTTAAAAAAGTACGGGGAAAATAAAGAACAAGTTGATATTGGACGTAAGTGCTGATTCTTTCAATCTTGCCCTTAGTATTTATTCACTTAGTTATTTCAGAAGTGCGAAACATGTGTTAAACAAGTTATCTAAGAACATTAACTAATTAGGTTATTACCTAACCAACAACCGTTCAAAAGATTAAAAACACTTATTGAATAAACCGGTTTAAATGGTTTTAAAAATACTAATACGTTTCAGGTTTAACTTACATTTAACTTTGCTTAAATGTCACTTCACTTAAATTTTATCTTGCTAACCCTGATTGAAGGTTAGTAGATGACAATGCTACGCTCATCATGCACTTCCGGTTATTGCTTTGTGACGTCACTGTCCAAATCGCCATCGTAAGACTACCTAATAACCACGTTTCTTTGTATCTGCACCACAGCAGCGTGTCTGAATTATTATTCGTAAACCAGCATGAATAATCTTCATATAATCTACCAGATTTTTTAATGCATAATGTATTCAATTTTTAACTTAAAAAAAATTGGAGAATATTGTTGAGGAGCTTTTCCTGTTCCTCCTAAAGACATTCTTTATTATATGACAATAATATGTCCTTCCGTGCTTTTTCCCTTCTAAATCTATATAAAAACAGCAAACATTCCCCTTGTAACTAAATTAACATTTAAAAGTATAACCGTTTTCCCGCCTTTTACGTAACAAAAATGTGCGGAAAGTATTTTTGAAATCCCCGTTAGCCGCCCCGGTGGCGCAGTGGTCTAAGCGATGGCCTCTGATCATTCGTCCCAAAGGGGTCCGGTTCGAATCCCGGTGAGGCATGGATGTTGTGTTTTTCTTTCGGCACTGGCTCTCTCCCTTCCCTGGAACCAGTGACCCTAAATTAGGGACGGGCGACTACTTATAGCCCATTGAGTTGCTCACGGTGGTCGTTAAACCTCCAATCAAAAAAAAATCCCCGTTAATAAAACATTCACATGATTGTGAATTCCTTCTGCATTTAACGTAAATGTGCTTTTTCATAAGCTTTTGTTCTATGTTTGAGTTATAAAAATTGTTGACAAGACATCTTCCTCCATAGCTACAGTTCGGATCTACGATTCACATGTTAGGACGGTGATGTCACTCAGTGACGTCACGATAATTATTCGTCTGTGAGGAAGGCCGGATTAGCAAACCTCACTGCCTATCAACCTTGACCCTGATTATTCTAAGTTGTTCGTTCGTAACAGCTGAATTCTTAATTTAGCATGGAGATCACTAAGTAGGCACTTTTTAAAATAACGGCCAGGTTAAGTTATGAGACATTACACTTACAAAATTCAAATTCATTTCTTTGTTATCCTTTCGGCCAGTACATCAAAGAGCCTTTTGATGAACACGTCGTTCTCAACAAAATATACCTTTGAATAATATCTCCATTTACATAGCATATATAAAACGACGCACTCAGAACATAACTTTTGTACCATACTCAGCATATTGCTTTGCTGAGCATGTAGCTCCGTGTAACGTAGCTCTTGCAATAACCCTCTCAACTCTGAATCCAATCTGTGCATTCAAATCGCTCTACTCATTTAAAACAATCTGCTCGTGCAATTATAATCTGCACTTAGCCATGATCTCAGAACACTTTTTTTATGCTGTACACCTTTCCCGACAGAGTAAAGTAAATCCCAAATAAAATATTCGATGTAACGAAAATGGATAACGTTGTTTCATGGTCAAAATCATTTTTGAAATCTGATCGCTTTAGAAGGTCTTTAATGGTTAAAATGCATTAAAACTATATACAGGTAAAATATGTACAACTATTTGCATTTAAGCATAACAAATCCGATTTTTATGGATCAACATAAAGCAAGATAATTGTATACAATGTTGACGTGATCAACAGAAAAATGAAAGATAATTTTTAGTGTAACGAGTCAAGCTCAGGAAAGAAAAGTCTTTTCAATAAAAAGGATGCACTAGGTATGAACAAACTAGCCTACTCGGCTACACTGTGCTAATGATCACAAACTGGAAAGGCAATATGTACAATACAGACGTGACAAAAAAAATTCCACCTTACTTCGTAAGGAGCTGATGCCACCACAACTCAAAATTACGTTGCGGTCCCATTATGTCAAAATTACAAAATGTAGAAGTCATTTTTGGTCCACGCCGGGATCGAACCCGAGTCCACTTATTCCGGAACAAGTCGCTCTACCAACTGAGCTACGTATACGTTCGTTCTCGCTGCTATCTGCCTTTATGTCGTGTGCGTCCTACGGTGCAGGCACGTCACCCCCCCCCCCGAAAGAGGGCCGGGGGCATGGCCTACGGGTCAGCCGTGACCATGAATCATTGCAGGCAGCCATCCGCTGTAGAACGTGCACTTGAGAACTTCCAGTCAATCTGGTGTGTGGAATTCAACGTCACACACATTTATTTTTTGAAGCGCTGGAGGAGGGATTCTCTTATTTTTCTTGTCTCGCGGTGTGGAAAGAACATCACACCATTGCGAGATCTTTAACGGCCGGAATAAATAAATATTCGATGGGCGCCATTATAACGAAGTGAATTTCTCCGTCATTTTGGTCCACGCCGGGCTCGAACCCGGGTCCCCTCATTCCGGAATAAGTCCCTCTACCAACTGAGCTACGCGGACATTAATTCTCGCTGCTATCTGCCTTTATGTCGTGTGCGTTCTCCGGGACAGGCACGTCACAAAACCATCGTACTCCAGGATTCCACTGATGGTGAAAGTCACAGGTAGTGTTTTGCAACGCAGCTACGTCATATTCAATCTGAAAAAAAAAAGCGCATATCCATGACGTAAAGCGGTTGCACGGAAACCTCCATTCTCTGAGGGTTGGATGTTCAACACTACTGCGATAGAACAAGCAGATAGCATGCTTGGCCTGCGGGATGAAGTGTTTCATCTAAACCATACGGTCACAGTTAGACTGTGGCCTTTAGTGATGGGTTTAGGAGCTTTGACAATGGTGGTGGGGGGTGGCCAAAATGATATTTTTAGGGAAATATGATTTCTTGGGTTTGTCTTTTTTTTTTTTTTTTTTTTTTTTTTGTGACCGTGATAGTGGTGTGATGGCGGCATGTGGTTCGAGAGAGAACGTTTCAGGGGTCCCATATAGGGGTGGTGGTTAAAGGATTAGTGGTGGGGATGTTGTTATTTATTGTGCCGGAGCTGTTCTTTTTTTTTTCTTTTTTTGGGGTTGTTTTTTTTTATTCTAGATTGGTACCAACAGTGGAATTAGGGGCCATGTGACCTCCAGAAGGGGTGGAAGCGTTTAATCCTTTTCAGGTTCCTTTGTTAAATACGGTGATTTTGTGCAGATGGTGGAATGGCGGTGAGACATCGAGTGATGTCGCTGCAGGCAACGGTAATTAAAAATAATATAGGAGGAAGAACAAACTATTTGCAGGAATAAAAATCATAACGAAAACAACGGTTGGAGCACTAAACAGGAGGAGTATGAATGGCAAAACGTCGCCAATCGTCGTGCAGAAATAACGGTTGGGTGATGGTAGTCTGCGGAATCGGGGAAGAGTTCATGGAGCAAGTATCCTCTGGTGGATAAGGAGCCAGTGCGTATTTATTGTTTTTGGAGAAGTATTGATAGAGTGAGTGTCTGACCAGGTGGCTGGAAGATCTTAGGATGGAGCATCAGCAATCGGATTTGAGATATTAGATGCTTCAGAAAATGATAGTAAAGCTGCTTCATTGTCACGGCATGTGGAAGGAGAGGCACATCATTAAGGTATAGAACAAACAGAAGACTGTGTTGTTCAGAGGCGAGCGATTTGAGTCCTGTTAGCTTTGCTAGATGATGGTATACACAGTGCGTCAAAGAATTTTTAAGACTGGCGCTAGATTTCAGCCTACGGTGGCGCCACCAGTGTAATCACGAATGCGTTATAAAGCGTGACCATCTGCTTGCTTTCTGCCAAAAGTACTGCGCAGTTTTTAAAGTAACTCAAACGAAACGGCTGTTCATTCGAAAAGTAAATTTTTTTTCATATTGAATTATTAAGATGGAACAAAGGGCAGTTATTAAATTAAACGCAAAACTTGGTAAAAGCGCCTCGGAAACGTACCAAATGATGAAACAAGTTTACGGTGAGTTTTGTTTAAGTAGATCAAATGTTTTCCTGTGGCACAAACGTTTTTTGGATGGAAGAGATACGCTAGAAGATGACAAGCATACCGGAAGACCAAGTTCATCTAGTACACCTGAGATTATTGAAAAAGTGCGTGATTTCGTGGCAAACAATCGATGTGCGTCACTAAGAATTATGGAAAAGTCTTTAAACATCAACAAAGAAACGATTTGAATCATCCTGCATAAAGATTTGGGCAAAACAAAAGTCTGTACCAAATTTGTTCCACACACGTTAACCAATGAACAAAAAGCAAGGACAAGTGCACATTGCAGAGACATCATTTCAGCCGCTGAAAATGATCCAAACTTCTTAAAATCGATTGTTACAGGTGATGAAACATGGTGTTTTCAGTATGATGCTAAAACAAAGCAACAAAGTGCGGAATGAAAGTCAAAAAACTCACCACAAGCCAAAAAAACAAGAAAAGTTCCATTGAAAATCAAAGCAATGCTCATTACATTCTTCGATAGTAAGGGTATTATCCACAAAGAATTTGTTCCAAGTGGACAAACAATTACTAGTGAGTTTTATTTAAATGTTTTGAGGCGTTATATGGGCAGAATTTGTCGCATTCGTCCAGAATATCGGGATGAAAACAGTTGGTGTTTGTTGCACGATAATGCACCCAGTCACACCTCACTCCTTGTTCGTAGATTTTTGGCAAAAAACAACGTCTGTGTGTTGAATCATCCACCATATTCGCCTGATTTAGCACCCTGCGACTTTTCTTTATTCCCGAAACTTAAAATGACATTAAAAGGGTGTTATTTTGATGATATTTCGACCATACAAACAGCTTTGACGCGTGCTTTGGAGGCAATTCCGCAAAGTGAACTGGAACAGGAATTCGAATCATTATTAAATCGCTGTAACAAGTGTATTGAAGCCGGAAGGACTCATTTTGAATAACAAACCAAAAGAAATTATAATTTCTTGTTTCAATTTCATTTTACAGACCGTCTTAAAAATTCTTTGCCACACTGTGTAGACAGCAAATAAAGGCTTGAACCAGGCGTAGTTGAGCACGGTGAGACGGAGTATTCAGAAGAGTTGGTGAAATATCGGCAAGTTCTTTCCAATGCATATTCTGATCAACTGACTGAGAAACTTTCACCACCCCATTGGCGAGCCAAGTAGGGTAGTGAACGTAAGAGGAAGTAAGAGATCTAATAGCGGAATTATAGTAAAACAGTTCTGCAATATAAAAAAAAAAGAAATATAAGTAAAACTCAAAGATCCGTTACTGGGCGTAAAAACTTTATCTTAACAAAATGCCAGCTTCCAGCGGGAAGCTTCATCAGGCAGCGAAAAATATAAATAGACAAAACAGAATCAGAGCGGGAATGCAATTCATATATGGCAAATAATCAAACAGGAGCTCGAGTGCTCAAGAGCTCATCAATGACCATGTTGCTTAAGACGGGCGCGCTCGTTCGCTGTATGCCGAGAATTTGGTTCCAAATCGGAGAGGGTTCCATCGTGATGTCAGTGTTTCAGAATTCATGGTGCATAAGGACTTCAAAAGTTTCGCGTACAGGCGTGGATCTTGGTCAATCATAAGGGGCTAACATGCGCAGATCAGACCAAAATGGGGACGGCTCCCAGTCTAGCATCATCCCAAGCTAGAGCAGTGCTCAATTTGTTATTCCTCACGTCACGCTGGTGCTCTTTCATACGGACCTTGAACGACCTCTTGGTCATGCCGATATAAACTTTCCTAGATGAGTCCGGATATTGGAGAGGGACGGCGTATACTCCCTCTTGACTCCCGACATCCATATCACGACAGTCTGGAGCAAGTAACGCAGCGACAGGCTTCGTAGACTGAATTCCTACTTCAAGGTTTAACTTTCTTAAGGCAGTTGTGATGGCATAAGTAAGCCCAGGAATATACGAGATGGACCCAATGAACTTTCTTCTCTGCGTCAGATAAGTCAGGGTTCTTCTCACATCTTTTTTAGCTGCTTTGGAGACGATTTGCTCAATACGCCTCATGTTGTATCCAGCCTTGCGTGCTAGAACCCGAAGGCAGCGCTGCTGATTTTCAAGATCCTCGGAGGTATACGTGAGGTCATAAGCCCTGTTCGCTCGGTGTCTGAATAGCGCGTACTGTGCTCAAGAGGTCCTGCTGAATCAGGTAGGATAGGTTTGTGCACGTGAGAAGCTTTATAAAACACCTTAGTGTGAACTTCTGCTGTGGGGCTCCTTGATACCAGAACATCCAGGAACGGGAGGGTTCTGTTCACTTCGTATTCCACGCTGAAACGTAAGTCAAGAGCCTTCGGGTCCTAGCACGCAAGGCTGGATACAACATGAGGTGTATTGAGCAAATCATCTACAAAGCAGCTGCAAAAGATGCGAGAAGATCCTTGACTTGTCTGACGCAGATAGAGAAGAATGTTCGTGGGTTTACTTAAGCCAGCAAAAATGCCTTAAGAAAGTTAAACCTTGAAGTAGGAATTCGGTCTCCGAAGCCGATCGCTGCGCTACTTGCTCCAGACTGTCGTGATATGGATGTCGTCCCTCTGCAATACCCGAACTCATCTAGGAAAGTTTATATCGGCATGACCAATAGGTCGTTCAAGGTCCGTATGAAAGAGCACCAGCGTGACGTGAGGAATAACAAATTGAGCACTGCTCTAGCTCGGGATGCTACCAGACTGGGAGCTGTACCCATTTTGGTCTGATCTGCGCATGTTAGCCCCTTATGATTGACCAAGATCCACGCCTGTACGCGAAACTTTTGAAGTCCTTATGCACCATGAATTCTGAAACACTGACATCACGATGGAACCCTCTCCGATTTGGAACCAAATTCTCGGCATACAGCGAACGAGCGCGCCCGTCTTAAGCAACATGGTCATTGATGAGCTCTTGAGCACTCGAGCTCCTGTTTGATTATTTGCCATATATGAATTGCATTCCCGCTCTGATTCTGTTTTGTCTATTTATATTTTTCGCTGCCTGATGAAGCTTCCCGCTGGAAGCTGGCATTTTGTTAAGATAAAGTTTTTACGCCCAGTACAGTAACGGATATTTGAGTTTTACTTGTATGTCTTCACTCATTAATAATTAATAAACAAATAATTTTATTAAACTATGGCCGATCGTTATTTCATCACGTTTTACAGAAACGTAACAATATCTCATTGAAATCTGCATAAATTCCGAAAACCTGAAGCTAAATGTGATAAAAAGACATTTCAGAAACACATTTTGATGCTATGTTTCTTTCCCTACAGTAGGAAAGCATGCGTCGTAGCGAAATTTGACTTTATCTCGACCCTCTGCCCCAGGAGAAGGGGTTACTTGCTATTGACATTTTAAAAATGAAGTATAACACGATGGTGTGTAACCTGTAGATATCCTAGACCAAAACATTACGAATATCCTTCATAAACACACTTGTGATTCAGCTTTTCTTTGTATCTCGAGGTCAAATTTTAGCTTGCTCATGCGCCGATGGACTTTCGTACCTATATCACATTTCATCGGTGTCAGGGTCGTTTCTTAAGTTCGTCTCAATCTGCATAATGCACACTAATAATAATACGATTGTACCGAAAGTAATACAAAAGTGGGCATAACTTTTTATTAACTGACAGAAGTCGTTTAAATTGCACACGTTGGTAGAGTAGCGCTCCGTCACAAACGATGCATTTGCGCAATCGTTGAACCCTATTTTGGAATCCTCTTTGAAAAAATTCAGGTGTGGACTATTGTACCCACTTATTCACAGCCACTTCCACCTCGTCGGTGTCATCAAATCGTTGTCCCCAGAGACTGCCCTTCATTGGACCGAAAAGGTGGAAGTCAGAGGGCGCTAGATCTGGGCTGTACGGGGGATCGGGGACCACCGACCTGTCTAATTTACTTTTCGCCTCTTTGTTGCCAAAGATGCGTGTGGTCTCGCATTGTCATGGTGAATGTGGATCCTTTTCAGATTCTTGTTCGGTCTCTTCCTCCTTATGAGTTCTCTCTAAGCTTCTTGAGTGCCTTAATGTACCGCTCGCTGGTTACGGTACGGTCACGTTCCTGATAATCAAGGAGAATGACACCCCTGTCATCCCAAAAAAAAACAGTCACCATGACTTTCTGTGCTGATCGTTGGCTCTTGAACTTCTTAGGCCTTGGTGAAGAGGTGTGACGCCATTCCGTGAATTCATTCTTCGTTTCCGGATGGTAAAGGTATGCCCACGTTTCATCCCCTGTCACCAGATCGGGAAACAACGTGACTTCATTGGCTTCAAACGCTTCCAAAAGATCTGAGCAGACTTCCACCCTTCTCTCCTTCAAATCTGCAATGAAGAAGAAGGGTTACTATAGAGGAAGAGTTACTCTACCAACATATATGCAATTTGAAAGACCTCTGTCAGTTAATAAAAAACGTTATGCCCACTTTTGCATTACTTTCGGTACAACCCTCGTAGTAAATATTGCTTTTGAAACATTTACTATTGCCGCCGCCATAGTTTAGTGAATATTTACTTTTATGACTCACATATTTCATCGGTTCTACGACAATAACATTGGTCAATCTACCTATTTAAGTACCGCTCAATGTCAGGAATAAGTAAACCTTACTGTTCGTGGTTATGATTTCATTCCACTTAATATGTACCAAATTGTGGCTCGGTGGGCTCATGAGTGACGCGAATTAATGCGATTGGTTGTACGCAAATAAATTATACTCTCGAATCATTCGTTTTACACTGAAGACCAATTGAATTAGAGACGGCTGGCGTCATGCAAATGTGGCGCTGTGGGCGGCCCTGTAAACGGAAACGACAAGACGTATGCAGCGATCCGACAATATAAGGAGTGATGCGACGGGAATCAGTAAAAGTCGGATTCAGTATGGGTAAGACGAAGGATCTAAGCGCATTTGATCGTGGGCAAATTGTCGGGGCCCGACGAATGGGTCACTCCACCTCGGAAGTCGTGCAGGCACTGGGATTTTTACGAGCCACTGTGTCACGGGTGCACCGTGAGTACATCGAATCCGGTAAAACCATCCCTGCAAGGGCCAACTGCCGTGGACAACAGCGTGTGGATGAGCGGGGTCATCGTCGGCTAGCTCGCATTGTAACAGTGGATAGACGGGCCACAGTGCAAGAAATCACTCGGCAATTTAACGCTGGTGCACAAAAACGTGTAAGCAGCCACACCATCCAGAACCATCTCCTCGCTATGGAGACCAGAAGCCATCGTCCCACGAGGGTACCGCTGCTGACCGCACATCACAGGGTTCAAAGATTAGCATGGGCGCGGGAACATCGCCACTGGACCCTAGACATGTGCATAAATGTTGCCTGGACTGATGAGTCGAGATTCACGATGGTACATGCGGATGGCAGAATACGAGTGCGGCGCAAACCACATGAAGCGATAGATCCTTCTTGCCAGCAGGGTGCTCTTCAAGTTGATGGAGGTGGAATTCTCGTCTGGGGACTGTTTACATGGACTGAAATGAGACCCCTGGTACGTGTGGCATCGTCCCTCACAGGTCCACGTTACCGGGATATCCTGGACGACCATTTGCTCCCGTTTGTGCGTCTTCAACATCCCACTGGGGACCTCATCCTGCAACAAGACAATGCACCGTGCCGTCGCTCCAGAATTGTATCCGATTGGTTGGATGAACACTCCACCGACGTGACTTGGCTTCCCTAGCCAGCTAGGTCACCTGACCTCAATCCCATCGAGCACAACTGGGGTGCCATCGAGAGAGATGTTCGAGGTTCTGACCACCCTCCATCAAATCTTCGTGAACTGTGGGAGCTTGTTCAGGGGTCGTGGATCTGTATGGCTTCCCAACGCTTCCAGTGTCTTGTCGAGTCCATGGCGAGACTAATCGCCGCCGTCATCAGGGCGAAAGGTGATGCTACACGTTACTAGACAGGTATTTCTAATTCAATTGCCCTTCAGTGTATTTCACACACACAAAGATCTTGGCATGCGAAAGATGAATAGCATAAATAATCGAGAAAGATTACAAGTCTAATAATCTTGAAAGAGTAAGATTCCATTTGTTTTAAAATTTACTTTTTATTGCACTTTGACTCATGCCAAGCAGCCAACTGTTACAAGCGTGTCGGGAGAAATTTAGTGTCGTCAACTCAGAAAATAATTCAGAAACCAAATTTTTATGAGAACACAGAAACTCAAGCGGAAGGTTAAAGTAGGTAAATAAATGAAGGAAGAAATATTTTTCATAATAGATGGAACATCGACAGAATATTCAATGCAAACTGAATTTGCTTGTACCATTTACTGGTCATCCATGTAACACTTCTCAGTAAACTTGAAAATTTCATCGTCTGGAATCGAACCCCGCATCTCCCGATTACCGGTCGAGTATGCTAACCATTGCACCAGCCAGGACAGTGAAGTTCCAAGCAACTGAGACATAGGAATCTGAAAGTCCTCAGATGTTCGCTAGTCGAAGCATCCATGCTTCCTCATAGCGCTTTGACCCAATTCCCATCCCGAAGGATGTAGGTCAGAGGTCACCAGTACCATTACCAGTTCGGATACTTCGACTGGCAAAAATCTGAGGACTTTCCGATTCCTATGTCTCAGTTGCTTGGAACTTCACACAGTCCTGGGTGGAGTAATGGTTAGCATACTCGGCCGTTAATCGGGAGATACGGGGTTCGATTCCCGCTCCAGGGCCATGATATTTTTCAAGATTTCTGGGAGGTGTTACATAAATGACCAATACGTGGTATAAGCAAATTAAGTTTCCTTTGAATATTCGGCTAAAGTAGGGTTATGCGTCTCGCACGCTACAACACTAATGTAAAAGTACGCATATAAAGTGAAATAAACACGTACGCAGAACGTTATACAGTCGAAAATTTGCAAATTTAAGTGGAATATGATTTGTCAATGCAAAACTTCAGATCTTATGAAGAAAATGCTTACGAAAACCAAACAAAACGTTCTTTTGACTGCTAAAGCTACATATCAGTCAAAGCAAAAATGAATGCCTGATTCTGACGGTCTTAGTGGTAAAAAATGTCTCCAATGTCAATAATTGAAATTTGGTGAGATGAGCCGTGTTCAGCTTAGCTTAATAAAAGGCTGTATGGATTAATTACTTCATATATGTCACATATATTGCGCATGACTTATCCTCTGAGTTACTGTTGCCTTATTGAAGCTAACAGAAAGGAGTCAATCTGATTTCATCGCAAAATATTTGAACAGGCCGTTTGCACGTAATGACAACACTGAGCGACCAGTGTTAATAATATTGTCATTAACAATCGGCACAAGTGACGTTTCTCTCCCCCCCTCCTCCCCCTCCTCCCGGAACAGACAGAAGGCGATCCTGCGGTCAGCTGGTCACGGAACAATTTGTAATCTACATGCATATTTATCACGGCTGGGGACAACATAAAGGGGAAGCGAAAGGCATAATTGCAGGCATGTGCTATGGATAATATGTATAATATTATGTCTTCTCAATTGGTGCGCTTCAACGATGTAGACCGCATTCACTCAACAACAGGGGCAAACAGGTATTCACAGATGCAATCTGTCGTACGTTTGTATATCATTTGTGTGTAGACGATGCATTGTCGAAAATTGAAGTGCAGTGGACACACTAGATTTCGGGAGTGTTTGTTAGCTACATGCATTCGACCCTGATGAATTCAACTTTCTGAACGGATGCAAAATTACATCAGCGGGGAAACAAGTTCTTTGTTATAACTGAATGAAAAATTTTGCGCAAAGTTGTTGCAGATGAAATGTCGGCACATTGATGGAAACTTCAAACCGCGAAAATACAAAAAAAAAAAAAAAAAAAAAAAACTTTTTTAATCAAAATAATCACCGTCAGTAGCAACAAACCTATGAGATGAAAGCTGTACGCCGTCGAGAAGAAACGTCTAGCTTCGGGATGCGAAAAACTCGTGGAATGCGGTTTCAACTGTTGTTTGATTTTGAAATGGTTTACCCTGTAAAAAGATCTCCAGGAGGTTGAAGACGTCATAGTCCGGAGTCATGAGACGCTTTATCGCATGGATGTACCCGGCGTTCTCCGGGGGCCTCAGGCTCTGGGGGTGGGGTCTCCTTTAAACACCGTTTTGATTCAGTCGCCCAAGATATCTGTGTTACACCCTTTTCCCACTCTGACTCAAACTGCACAAAGCGTGTTTTCTATTTCCCTTTTAAGATTTGCCGAATCTAAAAGAGGAGGAAAGAAAGGAATTACTGAAAGGAAATAAAAGCAAAAAAAAAAAACACTTGCAGTTTAAATCAAATTTAAACAAAGTTCGGGTTTTTTGTAGGCCTATTGGGGATCTCATTCCCGCACACAAAAAAAAAGATGATACAACGCAACCAAACTTATTGCCCATGCGCGATTGTGAAAAATGAGCAAACTGGAGATCCATATGATTAAGGGATGGCGTGCACATGGCCCTAGCTGGTCATACAACTGTTTTTTAATGTACCTGGTGCTCTTTCGCCAACCCTGGCTCTTGCGCTATTAACCCCAGTAAAAGAAACAAACAAAATGTGCAAAAGCGGTAAGTTTGAATTCACTCTTGAACATTACGTTATTCTCCTCTTTCGAAACCTCGTGGCTTTAGTCCGGGTCACTAAATTAATTATACTACCGATGTGCTACATACTTGAAGACATTCAGATGCTTTTTTTGTTCAGAACAGTTAGGTTTTTTTTTTGTTGTTTTTTTTTTTTTTCAATATATTTTTAGAAATTCATTTATTTCTTTTTTTACTTGATTTATTTACAATAAATACTTATATTGATTATTTTATCGTGGATGTACTGAAAATCAGAAAATGCACCAGTACATTGAATTTCACTTGACTGACGTGAACTACGTCCTTCTACTAAACCCCCACGTTACATGGTCCGAGATTAATGCCGCGTAATTATTTTCGCTTTTCCCGTCTTATTTATGTGACAAACTTTTTACGTAAACGTAATAATATATATGAATTACATATGGCAACATTGTATTGCTGAAATACACTGCAAGAAGTTTTAATTGCATTTTTTTTTTAGATGAAAAGGAAAAGATATACCTAGCAATATTTGTAGGTTTTTACATGATAAAATGGAATTACAAGTGAGAGCGCGCGTGACACGGAAGCGGTAGGGCGGGGGAGGGGGATGTGCCACGATGCGCAGTGGACCTCAGATGTTCTTAAAGTGTTCCTGCCCGTACGGGACAGATCAGGGAAGTAAGGTGGTGAAGTAAGGTACCTAAGAATTGCAGCTTTTGTGTCCTCTAACGTGGAGAGCGAGGACAAGCATTGTCATGGAGAAGTATGGCCCCATTGCGATTGACAAATGCCGGCTCTTTTATGGGCAGTTTTCCATTCCTGGAGTCAAGTTCTTGACACAACCTGTCAGCTGTGATGGTTTGACCCAGTTTTAAGAAGGAGGGTTAAATCACATCAGCTGCTCACCACCAAACACTGACGATCGTCTTCCTGGGATTGAGTACCGGCTTCAGGAGAGGTTTCGGGGTTTCATCGCAGTTGAGTCATTCAGCAATTATCATATAGTATACATTTCCGTTAGCAGGTAACAAAGCGCTTCAAAATGTCGTTCGTTTGGTTGCAGATAAGTGGAAACAGCAGACGTTAAATCGTTGTGTGTTGTACTCTTCATCAAATCATGGGACACATTTATCGATTTTGTTCACTTTGCTTATGGCCATTAAATGTCACGATATGGTTTCATAATATACTCAGAGTTTCTCACCATTTCTCGCACCGTATGACAGTTAGCATTCAACCAAAGCCTCCAACTCAGTGTCATCGACAGTTCTTCTGATCTACCGCGTAGTTCACTTTCGAATTTCTTGTCGTCCGACCGGAATTTAGCAAACCAAAAGTGTGTCTTGCTTTCACTAACGGTGTCTTCCCTTGGACACCGATGCACGCAGGGCCGTAGCTAGTGGAAAACTGTACGGGAGGCTGCTAGAAATGTAGGAGAGGCTACAAAACATGTTTGTAATATGTAAGAGCAGATAAATCAATTGAGCACCTTCTCATTTCGCGTCATTAGGGTACCAAAAAAGAAGGTACCCTCGGGATGCTTTTGGTAGAATGAAACGACTCAAAAGTTATAGAACTTATCAAAACGAAATTTCACATTTTGTTTGAAAACTTTACAGTCGAATTGGTTGAAATTGGACAAAAATATATTTAATATTATGCGACATAGTTGTTTGTTTCCCCTAGGTTAGGAAATTTAAAAAAAATTCGGGAGCGAAATGTTTTTGCGAGCTCCAAACGAAAATCATTCAGGGAAGCCCAAATATACACAATCTACCAACAAGTAATTGGACACCCCTGCAATCGACGATATCTGCGGTCCTGATACACGTCACGGCCGCCGCTGTTAAATTTCGTGTGGGAAACAACAACGCAACCAGTCGCATGCAAGATGCCACGCAGTTCGGAGCTCTCTGATTTCGAGAAAAGGTGTAATCGTCGGGTATCACAGAAATGGCCGATCCATACGTGACATATCCAGCGAGTTGAAGTACCCAAAATCGACAGTGGCCTACGTGATTGGCAAGTGGAAGATGAGAGGTGACTGTCGGAATGTGCCCCGAACCGGCAGACCCACAAAACTGGGAGTTAGAGACCGACGGGTGCTAGCCAGAGAAATTCGGAAGAACCGCACCAAATCGATGGGACACATCCACGAGGAGTTTCAACAGCCATCCGGGAGTGTTTGTTCGAAGAATACCATCCGCAAGGAATCCCATCTGCTTGGTTATCATAGACGTGTTGCCGCCCACAAGCCTTTGATCACCAAGTCCAATAGCGCTGCTCGGCTAACGTGGTGCAAAGAACGCCGACAGTGGACCGTTGAACAGTGGAAAAAGGTTCTCTGGAGCGAAGAATCAATGTTCACCCTCTACCGTTCGGATGGCAGGGTCTGGGATTGGCGTCTGCCAAGAGAACGCCTCCTGCCGGAATGTATTGTGCCAACTGTGAAGTTCGGCGGCGGTGGAATTATGCTATGGGGGTGTTTCTCCTGGTATGGCACGGAACCCTTGGTCGCAATTCCTGGTAGACTCAACGCCGAGACCTACTGCACCATTTTGGATGACCATGCGCTTTCTACGTTGTGGCAGTTTTACGGGGTGGACCCATGTTACTTTCAGAATGACAATGACCATGGCTTGGTATGGTGACAATGGGGTTAATCGAATGGACTGGCTTGCGCAGAGCCCGGACCTTAACCCTATCGAGCACCTCTGGGACGAGTTGGAGCGTCGACTTAAGGGGTGCCCCCACCGTCCGAAATCGGTGAAGGAACTGACCTGTCTTCTCCAAGCCGAGTGGAAGAAAATACTGCTAGCCGTCGTACAACGCCTGGTTGAGAGTATGCCCCGGAGGGTCGCAGCTGTAATCGCCGCTCGTGGAGGCTCCACCAACTATTGCAGATGAATAAACTTCGCTTTCCTTTGCTATCACAGGTGTCCAATTACTTGTTGATAGATAGTGTACAATACATTGATTAATTTTATACGATGAATAGCTAATTAACTATTAATTTGAAATTGCATTAACGGCAAACACTACAGATTTCAATTTATTCTACTGAGAAATGCGTTTTTAAACTGATACTAGCGTCTGCAAATACCATACATGTTTAATGATGGCATGTTTTTCATTACGTTTCTCTTGGGTCTGAACTTTTGAGACTTGCAGATTCTCCTGCCATAACTATGCACGAAATCATATCCATTGCATGTACTGGTATCTCATTGCATTGTGTGATACAGTTTGAAATGTTCCTTTGCTTTACACTATTACGTTTTAGTTTAGACATTTCTTGTACCTAAACTTTTCGGACGGGCCTCATCGAATGGAAAGCATTTCAGAAATGAGTAAGTAATTGCAATGAGTCCGACGAAATGAACGCACGAAGGTGTACGATTCCAACAGTTTATGATGGAGGTGAGAACCTCAAATTGATCTGCAAACTCTATTGCTGTGTTTTAAAAAAGCTTCTGTAAAGACACTTCACTGTGAAGTCACAGAATAAGCTGTCTGATGCACGATTTTTCAGATAAAACCACTCTTTAATATTTAAAAATGATGTTAAAAACGCATAAAAAACATTAAAAATGGACGAGATCTTTCGGTGACTGCTTTGGTCCCTTCATCAGGTCATGCACTCTGAGCAATAGAAATGAAAAGTTGGGTGACTTAAATACAGAATGAAGATGTCATAATACAAGTACACTACGCATGTCAAAGAATCAGATTTACATAAAGTGGATACACCATTTAACATTCTGAACAACTTGATGCGATGGTTCCGGTTTTAAAAGAAATTTCCAAGGGAGAGGTATATGAACAGGTGGGTCGTCATTGCAACATTTAGGTCCAGACTTGTAAATCGATAAGCTTTCAGAAAATAGAGTAGCAAAGCGTGTTGTTGGAGCCGAAAGGATAGTAGTAAGATTCCATAGCGACTCGTGATTACCTTCTGAGCATAATCTGGATAATGCCGTAGCAGAGGAATTTGTATTTAAATTGTATTTGTGTTCATATATTCCGCATTTTAAATTACGAAATGTAGAACCTATATATATATACAGAGTCTCTTTCATTGGAGTCTATGGCCCTTAATGGAATTGCGTAAACTCCGTGACGATAGTCCAAATTCATTATATCTCTGTCATTTCTTATTTGCGATATTAAATTACACGTTTTTACTCCAAAACTCATACCACACCTCTTACAAATGTGCTTAAGAATATTGCAAACAACCGGAACATATAATATATATGCGGTCACCGAAAAATCTCGTCCCGTTTTAATGTTTTTAATGTGTTTTAACATCATTTTTAAATATTAAAGAGTGGTTTTATCTGAAAAATCGTACATCATACGGCTTATTCCGTGACTTCACTTACTTAAACTTTGTTCTAATTATTACATTCGTTGAGTCTTCCGAGGGGAGGCTCAAAACTTCTCAGGGAAGAGGCTGATCCTCCCCTGGTGACCCATACGACCCTGGATGCACGGTATCCAAGTTTAGACTCATAAGAAAATGACAAAAAGGTGGCTTTATAGCGCAATCCCCTTGTTATTGATTCCACTGACGAAATGAGCAATGCTTTATAGGCAGCAGCCATGACGCTTAAAATTTATGTATCACGAGTCACATTCTGCAATGTATTCATTCCAAAATTAGCTGCCAACTGCACAAGTCTGAAAATCCGAGATTTCTTCTGTAACAACCTACAGAGCGTGAGGCGAAAATTTTGCAATGTTTGCAGAAAACGCATACGCATGTGCTGCGGCGGGTAGGTCACGTGTTTAAACTCAATCAAGTCGTACACTGCGGTCAATTGAAAGGGATATAAAGTGCTAGTCGTTGCTGTGAATAGCATTGCATGTCGTCGTTCCATCTGTGGATGGGTCGCCTAAAAGATGAACAGACTAAACCTGCCAGTTAGGGAACTTTTGCTTTACGAGTTTGAACCTGGTCACAACGCTGCTCAAGCAACATGCAACATTTGTCATGCGAAAGAGGAAGTTTCCGTGGACCACAGCACCGCAGCCAAATGGTTCAAGAAATTTCGCTCAGGTGACAGAAAACTGGACGGTCAGCCTAGGCCAGGTATGCCGTGACCCGTGGATTCGGAGGCCGTGCGCTAGGCCGTAGAGGCAAATCCAACGACCAGCACTCGGAGATTATCGGGCTAGCTTGGCATATCACAGACCACCGTGGTTCGTCACCTTCAGGACCTCGGCAAGGTCTACAGGAAGTGCCACATTATTCCTCACGAACTGACACCAGCTGAAGCAACCCCCGAGTGGAAGTGTGCGCGAAACCCCTGGAAAACCCGCCGGATGTACGCTTCATCAAGAGAATTGTTACGTGCAATGAAAAGTGGGGCTATTACAAACAACGGCAGTGGTTGAGCCCGGGCCATCTTCCTGCACCTGTTGCCAAACGTAGGCACTCCGAGCACAAAGTGATGCTCTGCGTCTGGTGGAATTTCGAGGGCATGATCCATTACGAATTTGTTTCAGACGGTCGGACCATGAACGCCAACCTCTACTTTGAACAACTGGAGTGGGTGTATGCCGTCTTGGAGGAGAAGTACCCGGCAGTGGTGAACAGAAAGCGCGCTCTCCTACACCAGGACAACGCTCGGCCTCATACCACGCGAACGACCCGGGCAAAACTCCAGGAACTTGAGGGCATCGAACTGATGCCACACCCAGAATATAGTCCGGACTTTACCTCGTCGGATTATTACTTGTTCCGGTCCACGGCCCACTTCGTTCGCTGGCAGCACTTGAACAACCAGGAGGAGGTGACAGCTAAGGTGTAGGAGTCCTCGAAGGACAAGAGCTGGTACCGCCGCGGAAACGAAAAACTGGTAGACAGATGGCTAAAGACGGTGCAACACGATGGCCTATACTTTGAACGCTAGTCAGCTTTCGTCGTAAAGGTGCGTATGAAGATATAAAGTGATCCAAACATTGCAAAACTTTCGACTCACCCTCTGTAGTACACTGAAAGAAACCAAATCCTTTTATCAAACAGAAGTTTATGAAATTTCATTTACCTATCCCGTTGAACTGATGACTAAAGATCTTTATGCTGAAAGAGTAAGGAAAGTGCGTAGTAAGTGATATAAGATGAAACAAAGTAATTGCGGTGTGACTTTAACGAAACATTTCAGAAAAACGTTTAAACTAATTTGGACCAAACGAAGAATGTTTAAAAATCATGAAGCCTGCCGTTTAGATACTGTAGAGACATCAAAAGACCAGAGTGATTGGAATATGTAACGATACATCCGATAACACCAACTGTCATCAATGCATTACGGAGTTATACCAAATTTGAGTGACGAAGAACATTACAAAATTCTAAAAGCCTGAAGACCTTTCCTGAGACCAATGTTAACCTATTATTCGAAACTTGAGATGTACTGTATTTAATGTCTCTGTAGACTCAAAACAGAAACTAACCTTTGAAAAATATCAGTTGTGGTTGAGAAAAGAAGTAATCCTTCAAGAATATCAAATGTGTCTAAGAGAAAGTTTGGAGTTCCATGCATTTATAAATATGTCGCGGTAAACAGATTTGTTACTTTTTTCCTGTTTTTCTTTTTTATTTCTTATTACTTAGGCTAATTTTGTCGCCACGGTGCCGAAGCAGTCTAAGCGCTCGCATCTGACTATTCGTCCGAGATGGGTCCGGGTTCGATTTGCAGTGAGGTATGGATGTTATGTTTGTCTTATGGCACTGGCTGTCACCGTTCCCTGGAACCAGTGACCTTAAATTATGGACGTGCCACTGCATGTAGCCATCGAGTTGTTCACGGTGGTCGTTGAACCCCCAAACAAACAAAAATGTAAAGCCTAATATTCTTATTTTTTTAGGTTTTGGCCATCCCCGTCTTTAAACAGAGGTGAAGTAATAAAAATGAAGTAATCGAAATTTTGTTTTATGCAATATGCAACTGTTCCAAACAATATGCGTGTGGTTATTATACGCCATGTTTCCAAAAAATACAGGAGAACCTTTCTGCTATGTGAGTTTTCCTCGATTAGTTACTTTCCTGTAAAGCTGGTTTGGTATCATCGTCATGATTAACAAAAACAACGTTAATTCTCAATCCGCTACTTGATGAAGGTCTCCCTTAATGTTGTTCCTATTAATGTGATATGAAAAATGCAGTCGCATATCTTGGGTCCGAGACCTGGGCTATCTCCCCCTCCCCCTACCCCATGCACTGTTTTTTTAAATTGCTAATACTTTATTTGTACATGAACTCCATTCTTCTTCTGAATACTTTGTTTGTATATGAACTCCATTCTTCTTTCTTTTTGTGTGAACTGGAGTGTTACGTTTTCATAAAATGTTTCTTCCGAGTAGTTTTTCTTTAAAAAGAATGTTTTTCTCTATTGATAAAACAGCCAAGTTTTTCGAATGTGCATGTCCTTGTGTGGCTCTAAGATATATCTTGATTCTTTTTAAAGAAGAAAAACTTCTTTCGTCAGTTGCAGTTGTTGATGGAACGTTTAATATGAGGTCTGCTAATTTGTACACCTCACTAAACACTCTCCAATTTATTCAACTTCATGCAACATGTAATATCTCTTACTGATTTTTTTTTTTTTTTTTTTTTTTTTTTTTTGTATTCATCAAAGGAATAAAACACCTTCAGTTCATTTTTTAGTCGAGCTGCATCAAAATTTGAAGCATAGAGAGTTCTTTAAGTTCTGACAGTAGATGTTCAGGGAAGCTTTCACAAAATTTATCAAAACAGTTCGAATCCAACAAAGCCACGAATTTAAGATATAATATCTCCGATTTTAATTCATTCACACTTCGCAAAAGCTGAAACAACTCTCGCGAAACAGTCTTAGCCGTCCCGGTGGCGCAGTGGTCTAAGCGATGGTCTCTGATCATTCGTCCGAAAGGGGCCCGGGTTCGAATCCCGGTGAGGCATGGATGTTGTGTTTGTCTTTCGGCACTGATTATCTCCCTTTCCTGGAACCAGTGACCCTAAATTAGGGACGGGCGACTGCTTATAGCCCATTGAGTTGCTCACGGTGGTCGTTAAACCTCCAATCAAAAAGAAAAAACAGTCTTATGGGCGGGAGTATGCGAGTGACTAAGATAGTCTAACTCTTCTTTTTTCTGAACGAACCGTTTCCCAAAGCAATGGCCCACTTCCCTCTACCCGCTGCTTCATGTTGTCATGGAAACGCTAGCAGGCGATTGCACGGAAGATTTTCGCATCAGAACTGCGAAAACTCTGGAAGAGCTGCTTGTGTTATGCCATTGGTTTTCGCTCGCCAGACTGAGTCAAAGAAGAGAATCCGCACGCGTTTTTAGCACGTCTTTTGAAAAAAAAAGCGTGCTTATGTTACCAATTTGTCCGTCCGTCCGCCTGTACCCACGATATCTCTGCAACTATTAGTCCGATTTGAAAAATTCTTTTTGCATTGGGAAGCTTGAAATATGCGAATGATGATCCATCACTTTTTTTTTTACGATGTACAATTTCACCGCTAGAGGGCGTAAATGCAGATGATGTCGAATTCAAAAATACGTTTCATTCCACATATTTGCTTCTAAACACTTTATCTTTCGATTCCATTTATGTCGAAGAGTATTTTAGATAGTAGTTACTTTTTCAAATTACGCATAGATTTTCCTCTAGAGGGCGTAAATGTAAATTTCATTTTTCCCGATAACTCTTCTTCTAAAACTCCGATTTGAAAAACTTTTGCACAGCGGATACAGTTCCTGATAGAAAATCTTTTGCATATATTTTCAAATTGTTGGTAAAGAATACTTTGGCCACCAGGGGGCGTAGGTGTTAATTTTTGCTTCTGGTGTATTTGCCATACAATCTGAGCTTCAAAAATATCTATTGAAAAAATTCTTTCGTGGACTGATGCCACTCCCATCGATAAACCTTTTCGGAATATTTTCTTCTTAAAATATTCCACAGTTTCTCCGCCAGGGGGCGTAGATATATATCTTATTTTTGTCAATATCTCAGCTTCTAGGAGTCCAATTTGAAAAACTCTTTCTTTGTTGGATAGTGCTTTTAGTGTGACATGTTTTTCATATAACTTCAAAATTTTCAAGTAATTCATAGACTTTCCGCTAGGGGGCATAGAGGTAAATTGCGTTTCCCCTTATACCTGTACTTCTAAATCTCCGATTTGAAAAATTCTCTCTGCACCGGATACAGCTCCTGATGGGAAATCATTTGCACATAATTTCTAATTTTTGTAAAAAAAATGGTTTGGCCACCAGGGGGGCGTAAATCTTAATTTCCGCTTCTGATGTATTTGCAGCAAAATATGAGCTTCTAAATTCTCGATTGAGAAAAACGTCGTTTGTAGACCGATACTACTCATGTCGAAAAACCTTTTAGAAACATTTTCTTCTTAAAATAATGCATTGTTTCTACACCAGGGGGCGTAGATGTACATCTCATCTTTGTCAATATCTCTACTTCTAGGAGTCTGATTTGAAAAATTCCTTCTTTGTTGGATAGTGTTTCCGATGCGAAATGTTTTCCCTATAAATTCAAAATTTTCAAGTAAATCATAGACTTTCCGCTATGGATCACATGGGTAAATTTCGTTTTCTGCGTTATTTCTGCTTCTAAAACTCCGATTTGAAAAATTCTTCCTGTGTCGCATACAAGACCTGATGGAAAATATTTTTCACATGATTTCTAATATATGGTAAAGAATGGTTTGGCCACCAGGGGGAATAAGTATCAATTTCTGCTTCTGATGTATTTGTAGCAAAATCTGGGCTCCGAAAACTCGACTAAATATTTTTTCTTGGACCGATTCGGCTCATATGGAAAAACCTTTTGAGAATACTCTCTTCCAAAAATAACGCATGGTTTTCCCACCAGGGGACGTAAAGTCACGTTTCATTTTTGTCGATATCTCTGTTTCTAAGAGTCCGATTTGAAACATTCTTTCTGTGTTGGAGAGCGTTTCCGGTGCTTAATGTTTCTCATATAAATTCATGTTTTTTCTTAACGCACAAGTCTGCAACCAGAGGGCGTAAGCTCACGATTCCGCTTACAGCAATATCTGAGGGATTAAAAACCCGATTGAAAAACTTTTTTCTTCCGTCAGATACTATTGTTTTCCATACCGGTTCCATTGACTTTGAATAGCTTTGATAAATTTAATTTGGGTCAGAACGGATTCAAAAGACGTGCTTATTACAGCCGAAAATTCGGTGTCATCTTTCTTGGGTTTTTTTCGCACCGAAAGCATCGACATATTTTAATACCGTTGACAATTGACTTTTATTTGTGTATATTTAATTCAGTTTTATTTGTGCATTATCTGGGCTTCGCAGCTAGCCTAGCTAGCCTCGAATATACGCCACTGGTAAAATGGGATATTTATGTATCTACTGTATATTTGCCTTCGGTATGCTTATAGCACTACGTTCAAACATGTGAACTTGATGTTATACTTCGGAAATTATTGTATGCTGATAATTGACTCACCTTGAATAAGGTTATCTAATAAAAGGATGAAGATGAGACCCTCTTAAGAATATATATTTAATGTAGGACCACTCACAAGGAATACAAAATGAATGGAGTTTCTAACACGTAAGAAATATATATATATATGGAATTTCAGATAAAACACAGGACACGCGCGCACAGCTTGCAAGAAAACATCGCAGCTGAAAGAACGGAGGCTCGACATCAAACGTGTGAAAGTGCTGGTCCTCGTCTCTCATCAGGTGTTTTCGACGAAGTGATCACGTGACACATTTATCACTTAACGCAGGGAGAATTCAACACAACTTTTTCTTAGCACTTGGAAACCATGTCTAACGACTGCTGTGAGACGTATTAATGACTTATGTGTTCAACATTCTCGACCAAGTCTCTTCCATAACTATTTTTCTTGAGAAATTGCCTTCCATACCTCTCCGGCTACTTTCCAATTTAGGCCAGTCATCACCCATCTGGTCTTCTTCTGGGTCTTTCCTTGCCCCTTAGTACCCAGTCCAGTATTTCAATTGTTCAACGGTGATCAGTTCTTCTAGCATTTTGGTTTTAGGAATATATAGTATACGTAAAAAGTATGTTTACTTAGAACACCAACATTACGTGAAGCTTGATAAATTGTACTAACTGATTCGCCTTAGCTGAAACCCGGATATATTAACTTACAGTGGCTGGAAATGCCCTTAATTCAAAACAGGAATGGCACCTCAAGAATACGTCAAGAGATGTGCTTACAGTTCTCACCTTTTCTTCGGGTCAGCAAACACAGTAGTCACTTTAACGGTTACTTGAGTAGTGGAATAATCGGCGCCTCATAAAACACGAGAATTTTCACGTCACACTGACAAAAAAAGAGATGTCACTTCAGCAAAAATAATCTACAGCTTTCAACACGTGCTCAAATCACACTTGAATTACAACTTAAATCACACTTGAATTACAACTTAAATCACACTTGAATTACAACAGATTCTTGGCGGAATTCCAACGAGAGCAGAACTGAGTAACAAAACAGAACCAACCAAACAGCCAGCCCCGACGTATCATAAACAACCTTATTATCTCAGTTTTTCACATGTCACTCAACCGCAGACCGCAATTCAGGTTGTCACAAAACATTCAGTCGAGAGAGAAAATATAAGCGTTAAGTTTGGAAAATGTTTAATGAGAACAAACCAAAATTTGCACAGATACGGGAACCAAAAAGGAAGTTATATTAGAGTTGCACTTGAGGGTTTTTTTTCCAATCATGATGTCATCAATTCTTGTCATTTTCCAAATTATCCGAAAGGTGTCCGGGTTCGAATACCGGTGAGGCATGGATGTTGTGTTTGTCTTACGGCACGATCTCTCTCTCTCTCTCTCTCTTCCCTGGAATCAGTGACCCTAAATTAGGGAAGGGCGACTCCTTGTAGCTCATTGAGTTGCTCACGGTGGTCATTAAACCTCCAATCAGAAAAGAAAAAAATTCCAAATCCGTGGGTTCCTTTTCTTGTCTTTTTTGGATACACCAAGAATGCATTTTGTCTTTTCTTCTTTGAGTTACCCACAGCCTCTGTACGTCTTTTTCAGTTACGGTCAGGGGCGAACTGGTAGCCCCCATAACCCCGGCAGTGTGGGGGGCCTCGTGGTTAAAAGGGCCTCGAGCTTGAGCAAAAATATTTTACAATTTTTTTTTTTTTTTTTTTTTCGGAAACATCCTGCGAAACTCGTTAAAGAAATAGCCAAGCATTGAGGCAGCTTTAAATGAAGTATTAAAAAGGAAAGCATTTTTTTCTCAGTAAATACGTAAAATCTTTAGAAATCATTTCGTTGCTTTTGTTCATAAAAACTGGATGACGGAAAAGCAACATTCAAAAGAATTTGAGGCCCCTTGTAGTAGCCTTTGCTGTTACAAAGGGCCTCAAGTTCCCAGCCCTTGGAATAGTTTCTATGCAGGTAGGAGTATATTAACAAGAGAATGTGAAAAAAATATCAGTTCAATAAGCGGAATTTTTATACCAATGAAGATAAGGTGTTTGTATTACAGTTGTTTGCATATAACTATGCATCCCCCGAATATATTGATTTTGAAAGGTGTTCTTCGTAGAAACGAAAAATCAAAGATCTGTGTCATTTTTTTTATAACAGAGTCAAAAAAAATGTCTACTATGTACAAAACATTGTGGAGTTATATTAAATGTGTTTTTTAAGTTCCAGAGTAAATAATTTTAGTAGTTTTACGTTTTTTGGGCTACAGTTCTTAATCATTACTTAGTTATATGCTTACTTATATTGTTTTTTTTTTTTTTTTTTTTTTGATTGGAGGTTTAACGACCGCCGTGAGCAACTCAATGGGCTATAAGTGGTCGCCCGTCCCTAATTTAGGGTCACTGGTTCCAGGGAAGGGAGAGAGCCAGTGCCGTAAGACAAACACAACATCCATGCCTCACCGGGATTCGAACCCGGACCCCTTACGGACGAATGATCAGAGGCCAACGCCTTAGACCACTGCGCCACCGGGGCGGCTACTTATATTGTGACATTTCGTATACACAGAATGAGTCATACGTAATGACCCATGTGAGAAGTAGTTTGAGATGGCTTTGTTTTTCGGAAATAAACAATTGTTTGGACTGGAACTTGTTTATAGGTAGAAAGAGCATTTCATGGACTATCAGAATTTGCTTTGGTGGTGGACATGAATGTGAATTAATTGTGGTTTTTTTTGCTTCCAGAACATGGACGAAAAAACGGCAGTTCGAGTACTGTTGCGTCATTATTGGAAAAAAACGACTATCTGCGCATGCTGCGGTCACCGAAATTTGTGCAGTGGAAGATGTGGGTGTAGTCAGCTACGTTACAGCAAAAAAGATGGTTCGTTCGCTTTAACAAGGGGGACACCATCCTTCAAGATGAGCCTCGCTCTGGCAGATCACCAACGATGGATTCGGAATCCCTGCGTGAAGCCGTTGAGGCAACGCCAACCACAAGCACTCGCAGATTGTCGGACAAGATTGGGGAATCACAATCCAGTGTGGTTCGCCATCTCCACAAGCTTGGGAAGGTCAATAGGAGCTGCCGAGTTCTACGCCACGAATTGACCACAGCAAAAGCCCAAAGGCGGATGGAATTATGCAGAGAGCTGCTGAACCACTCCATGAAAGAGCGTTTCATCAGTCGAATTGTTACGTTTGATGAAAAGTGGATCTTTTTCCGTAATCCCAACATGCGAAACCAGTGGATTAACTCGCACCAGCTTCCAGAACCCCTCGCTAAGCGGGGACTAAGTCATGTTGTGTGTTTGGGGGAATTTTGAGGGGCCCATACACTTTGAATCGTTCTAGCTGGGCGAGGCGTCTCCGCTGCGCTCTACTCTCAACAACTACAGAGGGTGTAAGAAGCTCTGGTCCGTAAGTAAACGGCTCTGGTCAACAGAAAACAGGTTCCCTTCAGCACGATAATGCACCACCCCATACCTCCCGTTCAAAGAGGGATAAGATCCGGGAGCTCGATGGAATCGAACTTCTTCCACATCCAGCCTATAGCACAGACCTTGCCCCCAAGTGACTACCACTTGTTTTGGTTGATGGCACATTTCTTTCGTGGCAGAACCTTCGGAAACCGTCATGAGGTAGAAGCCGGAGTTCAGGAGTTTTTCACCTCAAAACCCAAAGAGTGGTACAGAGCGGGAATTCACAATTTGGCAGAAGGATGGCTTCAGACCATAGAACATATTGGCTTGTATTTCGAAGATTGAATTGTATTCGTTTGTACTTTACACATGTTTGAAGTTTTTCTATCCAATAGCTCATTACTTTTGTCTCACCCTCTGTGAATCGGAAAAGTCATTTGATTAATTTAAACACCCGCTAAGCCTAGTTAATGATATGAAAGTTAAAATTTTGAGTAACTGAAAGCTAATGAATTTGCGCAAAAGGGCCTCGAAAACATTTTTTGCTGGAGGGCCTCGAGTTTTTCCAGTACGCCACTGGTGAAGGTCAATGTCCCTTTTTTTTTTTTTTTTTTTGATTGGAGGTTTAACGACCACCGTGAGCAACTTAATGGGCTATAAGCAGTCTCCCGTCCCTAATTTAGGGTCACTGGTTCCAGTGAAGGGAGAGAGCCAGTGCCGTAAGACAAACACAACATCCATGCCTCACCGGGATTCGAACCCGGACCCCGTTCGGACGAATGATCAGAGGCCATCGCTTAGACCACTGCGCCACTGGGGCGGCTCAATGTCTCTGATCCATAATTAAGAACTGGAAGGCAGCTTGCTTGAACACTTTTCTTTTAAGATCTTTCGATATACGGGGAACCTATCAATCAGATAACAGATCAGAAGACAGCTACCTAAGTTGGTGAGAAATGACGCGTTTTAAAAAAAACAGTGATGTTCACTGATACGAAAAAATTACCGTCTTTGGCACGATTTAATGATAAAGGATGAAAAATATATACAATTGAAACCATATGTGCATGAGCACTTTCGAGGCAGCGGCTACCTCAGCCTCAGATGAGGTAGCCGCTGTCACGTGAAACGCGCGCTGTCGCCTACGTCACTTCCCTCAGTAGCGGGACACAAACTTTATGAATACATCTACCTAACGGTTCGCAGTTGTAGTCCGTGTCTTCAACTGTCACTGTTTTACAGCATCTGGAAACTGTATACTTCTTTATGAATCACCCCGTATACACTACACTGTAAAAAATAAGTGGTGTGAATTCACGGAAAATTCCTGAAAATAACGTGCAACAAAGTTGCGGGTAGGTGTCCGTGTTTATCAGAAATTTCCGTTTGTAAAAGTGCCCGTTCATTTTAACTTCCGTATTTTCACAGATATTTCCGTAGACAAAAATTCTGTTTATTTCAGAAAAAAACATTTCTTAAATTTAAATTCCGCAAAATCAACAGACCTGCACAGCACTTACCCGCAGCGGTCAGGATCGAACAGCCGACGTATAGCTCGCCGGACAGGCAACTTGTGCTTCTACCAACTGAGTCACAAACGCTCGGCAACTAGACTCACATATGTCATAAAACGAATCGCACGACAAAGAAATTTTGTTTTTTGTCATTAATGTGAGTGATTTAGTCATTTTATTTTCTGTTGGAGCTTATTATTTTTCGGAATAGGTTTGTAATTTATTTATTTTTTTCCTATAGGAGGACTTTTCAAATATTAAGCATTTTTTATCGTGGTTTTTCGAAGCAACAAATTGCTTTGCAACATGATTTTTTTAAACTGACAATGACTCATTTATCTTTAAAAAAGATAAAATGTACTTTTTATAGTATTATTTCACACACACACACACACACACACACACACACAAAACTAAATATGAAATTTACTCTCGATAGCTATAATAGCTTTTGTCTTAAGTTGTCCAAAGACTGATACACAGACATCGTATAATCATCTATACAATAAGTACCCGGTTTCTTACAGTAACACAATATAATATTAGTAGCTGGTGCACCAAATAGGGGAAAGGAGAAATATCCTGGGCCACAAAAAACTAACAAAATCTATATGATATGCTATCCATAATATCCGATCTCGCTACGGAACTTCAAAATTCGACAGACGATTGAAATTTGAAAGTTAATCAAACCTCAAGTATTTCCATGAATCGCTACTATTAGAGGAAATTTCTCGTCATACGGATACGGAAAAAGTGAGAACGGAGATTTTCCGTTAATATACGAAAGGAATTGCGGAAAGGTTTCTGAAAATTCAGAATTTTCTGTTAACAGATCTCTAAAACGGTAATTTACCGTTAATATAAGAAAGAAACTGCGGAAAGGTTTCTGAAAATTCAGAATTTTCCCGTGACACGAAAAGTCCGTTAAATTCAGGTTTTCTTTCCCGTCATTTCACGGAAAGGGAGTATCAGAAACATGCTTCGTTAATTCACGAAAGAAATGACGGACAGTTGCCCGTAAATTTCAGAAATCTTTTTACAATATATATTGTTTGTGAATATTGCAACAACCAGAACGAATCGCACTATTCAAATGAAATTTATATCACAGATTCCTTGGGTTACAGGAAATAACTAATTAGATTTGTAGAGCTATACGAGATTATTTCGTTTCAGTACCAGTATCGGATGAAGCCACTTCGAGCAACAATAACAGTCTCTGCACGACGTGGCACTGAATAGAAGAGGTTTTTGTCATCGTCCTGGGGAATAGCCTGCAAGGCTGCTTCTACGCGAGACCAGAATTCATTAGTGGTGACTGTCGGATGCAATTGACGGGCCAGTCATTTAGCCTTCATGTCCCAGACATGTTCGACGGTGGATATAATCGGCGAACGTGCAGACAAGGGAAGAAGCGTATCTGCATTGCATGGAAGAGATCTTGGACATTCCGGGTCACATGTGGCCGAGCATTGTCCTGCTAGATATAGCGCCTGGACACCTTTGAAGGAATGGTATCACCCCAGCTTCTGAAACTTCCCTGACGTATGTTCAGAGTTCCCTCAGTTCGTATCAGGCGAGATAGCGAACTGAACCCGTTGGCGTTGGGAAGGTGTGTTGCTGGAAAATGCATGACTTTGGCAGGTATTGTTCACCACAAATTCTTCTAACACGTATGCGACCGTGGTGCATCATGGTCGCAAATGGGTGATACCGCTTGTATCAAGTGCATCAAGTTGAATTGTGACTCGTCAGAAAACATGACCACTTGCCCATCAGCGGGTCTATATTCTGTGTTGAAGATACCATTGCAGTCTGAGGTTGAGGGCCAAAGAAATGCGCAGCAATGGGCTAGTAGCGACCAGTCCTCTGTTTAGCAGATGACGTGGAACCATGTTGGGTGACAAAGCCTGACTTGTGACAGTGCTTCAGTGCTGGGCTAACACAGTGGATGTTGCTGTGCGATCGGGCTCTGCCATGCGGTTCAGGTGTCTGTCATCCCTTGCAGGCGTGCGATTTTGCGGCCCATTTTCCAGATTTCTGTGCGCCCGAGCCTCATCTGTACATTGACGTCACGTTCGCTTCATTGTACGAGTGGCAATTTCGTGGTTGGAAAATCCAGCTTCTCTCGTACCAGCAATCCTTCCTCGCTCAAAGTCCGCCAAGTGTTCATAATGCGACCTTCTTCAGCGACGGGGCATAGTGAGACACCATGAACACCCTTTCGACTCAATGCCTGTTCTTCACTGATTGCAACAGCTCTCTGTTGAGTAGCTCTTTATTCTCAAGACTGGATAGTTCAGAGGACGCTGCTCAGAAACTGCATGCGCATTTTCATTGACATTTTAATCGTTTGCATGTCTCAACCTGTTGTACATATCTTGCAAGTTTCAAGCTAACAGGAGTAGTCCTTCATTGTGTTTCAATTTTCACAAACAGTAGTGTAATTGACGTTTTCCAACCGTAGGTTGAAGAAGCGTATGTGCTCCACACTTTGTCCGGCTGTCTACGTTTCCGCACGATATGGTTGGATTTTGATGAAATTCTAGTATGTGGTAGGGGACAACCTAGGGTCGAAACCTATTGAAAATGGGCGAAATGGGGCCAAAGGTCAGGATGTAGGAGCGGGATACATTCCATCGCCCTTATGCGTCAATTCGATTGCAACAAAACTTTATCATGTTGTTCCGGAGGCACACTGAACCGGTTCTGTTAAATATCATCAAAATGGGATTCGAAGGTCAGGGTACAGGAGCGAGAGTTATTCCACAGTCATAAGCTCGGGTAATGATTTCTGGTATGTTGGAAAGCTTACCATAATCAATGCATTGCATGATTTTACTAACTTGTTATTTATCTCTTTGTTTCCTGATCTTTTTTTTTTTTTTTTTTTTTTTTTGCTCGTTGCTTTTGCATCTTCCAGAATCTCCGTGTCACGCCCGACTTTAATGTTCACTTTTATTATTTACTGAACCAGCTACAGCAATATCAAGTGTATTACTCTCCCACCGAGCTTACAGGGCTTAACATTCCATCGTCTCCTTCGACTTTATAAATTTTAGTATTATTATATAAATATAATATAAATTATAATACTAAAATCACTTTATAAATTTTAGTATTATTATATAAATATATTATATATTATAATACTAAAATCACTTTATAAATTTCAGTATTATAAATTTTAGAATTTCAAGTTGATTCACTTTTTCTTATTCAACATTTAATAAGTACTTTTATGTCGACCCGTGACTTCTCTGGGTATGCAAAAGTTTCCACCGTTTTAAGGAGAAAGAAGACAGGAACAATCAGGAAAGCAGTACACATTTATTCAACGAAATGTTAGCCGTTAGCATTAATGACCTATTGCCATTTTTCAGGCAACAAATGATTGCCCCTGTGATAGAAAGACTCAGGTTTTGAGCTGAAGAATGCAGTGACGAAATTTTCCATCTCTGGAACTGTAGTGAACCGCTGTTGGGCTAGGGCATGTTGCATAGAGCGAAACAGATGAAAGTCTGAGGGTGCAATGTCCGGGGTGTAAGTCGGGTGCGGTAAAACCTTCTAGTGTAACTGTTCAAGGGTTGATTTCGTGGTGGCAAAGGCATGTGGTCTGGCATTATCGTGTAACAGAAGAACTCGGCGACGTCCTTTACCAGTCCATGGGCGTTTTTTCGATTGCGGCGTTCAGTTTCATCAGCTGTTCGCTATGTCGTTGTGCAGTGATTGTTTCGCCCTGTTTCAACTGTTCAAAGTACAGCACTCCATGCATATCCCACCACACACGCAACAACACCTTTTCCCCGTGGATATCTGTTCCACATTGGATGTTGATGGCTGGCCTGGGTCGACCCAAGATCGCTTGCGTACGGGGTTGTCGCAATAGATCCATTTTTCATCCCCGGTGACAACCTTGAACAAGAAATTGTTCCCTTGAAACCTCTTCAACAACGACGTGCAGATGCTCAATCGTTGACCAATATTATGCTCCTTCCAAGTATGCGGAGCCCATTTACCAATCTTCTGGATCTTTCCCAAGACGCCGCACCTCCGTCGATTGAACCACTTTCAAACGTTTCTCCAGTTGCGTGGTCCGTTGTGTGGCATCCTCTTGCAACAGCGATTCCAGCTCCTCGTTGCTAGATCCTGCTCTCTACCTGCACGTAGCTTGTCTTTCAAGCTTAGATCACCTATCTTAAACCTGGCGAACCATTCTCGACACGTCCGCTCACCCATAACCGTTTCGCCATACACCTGACATATTGAAACGTATGCTTCACTCGCACTTTTCCCTAAAATTAACATGAATAACCAACAGTGCCGTAAACTAACTTTATCGACAGCCATGCTTGTCTTCATGTGCGAACTGACGGCACGGGTCGCCGGCCGGTTAGACGTCTACAGCGCCCTCTAGTGTAACCGGGGCTTCCATATTTATCAGAAGCGAGATTCTGTAGCCATTTTTAGAAATAGTGAGTTGGAATCATTTTCTTTCATTTCCCGCCATTTGGATGGGAATCTCAGCGACAGGCAAAGTATTTCCTTTCCCACGGGTCACAGCAGAGGGGACAACGGCAATTAAGAACATAAGAGTTTTTGAGAGTGAAGGCGTGGCTGCGCTTTCTTGGAATTAGACGGACCAAGGGGGTTTTCTCTCTCCGGGCATGAGATGGGGACTCGGTGGCGAAAAGTCGGGGGAGAAGGGAATATTTTTAGGAAGCTCTGAAAACCTCGGGGGAGAGTCGGAACGGATGAAGGAAGCGTTTTGGATGGCCGGGAAGAGATAAAGAGATTTTCGGCGAGGAGGATACCAAGGGAGAACTAAAAGAATGAAAGCACGAAAATGACGGACAAAAGCTTGATGACATTCCCCGTAATATCTGAATAAACGTTTTCCTCACTGTAAAATTTAGCCTCAGTCGATTCACTTTTCTATGCTTTGTATTGTATTTATCTGCTCCAGTTGGGAGAATTACGGATTAAACCACCGATACCGAACCTACTGCTGAGCAAAATCAAACGAACCCTCCACACAGGGTGCTGTAATAGAACTCAGCTCCAAGCCCTGTAACACTAGCTGGGACGGCGGGAACTTTTGCATACCCATAATAGAATTCATTTGGATAACGACTTCGTTTTCTTTTCCCCATTTAAATTAAATTTACAGCCAGAATCTGCTAGACACAGAACTAAAGTAGTGTATTTAAAATCAAAATCTTGTGCATCCTGACAGATAAAGTAATTAAGTAATTCAAGTTGATTTACCTTTTCTTATTCAACATTCAGTAAGTACTTTTCATACTCTCTTATCTCAATGATTTCTCCACATATTAACATTCCTTTCTAAAGATTTATATCTAAAAAAAGTGCAGGTTTCAAATCCGCGTGCGTCAGTTAACAGCTTTATTTCAAAAAGTTTTTTTATGTATTTTTTAATAGCTACAAATTATAGAAGTCAAAGTGTTATTGACTCCTGTAATTTGCCGCTCTGGAAAAGAAAACTATCATTGAAAGGCAGGTAATCATAAAAAAAAATTGATAGAAGTTTCAAGTGATTTTTTTTTACGCAGTGGTGCAGAGATTGGAATAAATGTCCGCAAATTCGAAAAAATTTCCTTTGAAGGGAAAATATCCGCATCTGGAAATAAATATTTAAGTTTCTTTAAAATAAGATTTAATGGAATCATTCTGTGTCTTTCATAAGCATCGAAGATGTTATAGCTATCGCAAAAGCAAGAAGTATTTTTTATGGCATCATATGCTTCTGATTTTAGTCGACAGCTAAATAAACTGTGCTTTCTTTATCAGAAAACTCCAGGAAAATTTCTTTAGTGTTTAATTTCATATTCTTTTTGAGTGCACTCTATCAAATGAAATCGATATCTACATCATAAATCTGCAATAGGACGGTTCTGAGACGCGAACTTCATTTTTAAGAAACAAACGAAAGAGGCTAATTTCCTAAGAAAACTTTCTAAATATTGAAATATTTAAGCCCTTATTAATAATTCAGCTCCTGGATATTCGGCGGAAGTTTTCAGCACGTAGGTTTGTTTGTTTTCATTACTTCATTTTTTCTAGCTAAGAAGTAGATTTGACATATATTTAAATTTCAGTTTCTTTGCGGTACACGTGAAACTTGTTTGCGATCACACCGTTATGATGAAAAATTCAGAAGCTGAATTTTGCCTAACACGTGTGAACTACAAAGTAAAGTATACTCATTAGGTTCGGGTCGCTGATTTGTGAACTGGAATTTTTAATTCTAAAACAAAAGCAATAATTGTGAAACATATAGAAATTCATTAATCTGGTGTACAGCAATGACAAAGGAAGATTGCCATCTTTCTTTGTTGTACAAATTAAAGAAATAAATAAAAGAAAAGAAATAATTGATTGCACTTGTAAAATAACTTTTTATAAGAAGAAGGAAACTTCACCTCTTACGAAATAATTTTTGGAAAAAAAACGTATATACTGCACCTGTAAAAAAGTACCTCTTGACGAAAAATAACTTCACATATAAAAAAATATTTTGCCCCAAAACAAAACATAAAAACTGTATCAGTAAAATAATCTCTTCGGATTGACGTAGAAAAAGAATTCCCTCATGACAGAAATAAGCGTCACCTCTAAAAGAATTCTTTCCTGATAAAAAACTACACCTATAAAACAATTTCCTCCAGCTAAGAAAAATGCATCTATAAAAGAATTCTTCTCAGACAGAAAACTACACCTGTGAGACTTCTCACCTGACAGAAATCAGCTGCTCTTATAAAAGAAACTGCAAGTATAAAAATTTATTTCTGAAAAGAAAAGAAAAGCAGTGCACCTGTAAAAGTCCATTTTTCAGGTAGAAAGACCTCCAGACAGAAAAAACTTTACCTATGAAAAAATTATTTCCGTACAGAAAGAAACTACATCTATTTGTGGCACCCCAGTTCATTAGGATGACCTATACTTAATCCTGTTGGAAAGTAAGCATATAAAACCTGTAACTTTTGACACAGTATTTTCGGGAAAAAGGATTGCTCCTAAAAGCAGTTAAGTTCGACAAAACGAACCTTAATCCCAAGCTTACATCCGTTGTCTGTCATGTTATAACAATGCGAAAACTCAAAAAAGGAGCGTTTTCTTTATCTTATTTCCTTTAGCGTAAGCGTGTAACGTCACATCGTTCTTTGCGTTCATTCGACCTTTGCGTCATACAGGTACGGATTTATTAATTGGTTCCTTTTCCGAGCTTAGTTGAGCAACAATAGGATATATGATTTAGTTTATGTTTAACCCTCATTCACTTTATTTATGAAAACTTCCCTACAGAAGAATATCGATCTGCAAAAACTGTTTGTCGTGAAAGAGAGAGATAAAGGAAAAACAAGTGTACAAGATTTGAGACATATCTATCTGTCTTGCCACTTGTCAGTCAGTCAGTTTTTCCTGTTCGCCTATCTGCTTTTCCCTGTGAGGCAAATTTCACCATTCCTAATTTTACAAACGAAATTATCTTTTCTTCAAAGTGTCATGGCGAAAATTTTAACCTCTGGTGAATTTCAGAAAGACCTGATCAATCTTTCTGTTGGTTTATCAGGGATTAATTAATGCAAAATTTTCTCCCATGACATACATTACAAGAAAATTCCTGGTTGAAAGGCAAAGGAATTCGTGCGCAAAATTCGCTTGTCTTAATCACAACCAGGAAAACAAAATTTCATGTTAAAGAAAAAAAAAGAAAAAGAGAATAATATTTGATTTAACTGACTTTGGGGTTTTGGAAATAATTATTTTATCTGTTCTTTTATCGCGATAGGAAAAGGCGAGTAGGTGTGCAGCTCAGAGAATCAAAATTAATCTTACTTTTACATCACGGAATGGAAAGAAAAAAAGCGTTTCTGAAAAAAAAAAAAAGTTGTGAGAAAAGGAAATCTTCTTCGGATCGGCCATTTTAAGGATTCGGTAGAAGTCGCTCAGAAAATGTTGCAGAAATGCTTTCTTGGGTTGGCATTGTTCTATTTCTGGGACAAGGTCACAGCCGCACATAGAAAGTTACTTGGTCCCTACGTGTGAAGGTCAGGGGTCACTCTCCAGGAGTGGGAGAGAAATTCCGTTGTGGGAGGAACTGCTGTTGCCATGCAGAGGTCAGCCAATGAGAGGTCAGCAGTCTCAAACATCCCCGAGTGCTTTAGTAAAATTGTGACACTCTGGCTCGGGTCTTTTGCTTTTGAACGGTTGACGATGTAGAACGCCGTTAAAGAGGCATTCCGCCGGCCGGGAACTTTGCCCTGGCAAGAAAATGGCGGGAAGGCGGCAGGCTAGTACGATGTCGGTCGTGGAGGCCGGCTTAGCTGAAAAGGGGCATGTCTTCTCCCTTATTGATATCCCGGAAAGAGAGGGCCCAACACATCTACAGCTTCTCCATTCTGTTGCTACTCCCAAAAGGAGGCCTGCTTCAAAGGCCGGAGGAAAGAAGCCAAAAACAGTTCCATCTCATCCCAAAGTTTCGGAAATGGTTTGAGGAGGCTCTTCCCTGCAGGCCATCAAGAAGCACATTGCTGCTAATCACAAGTTGGATATTAAACGGCTCTTTCCCATGTCATCAAAAAGTACTTCAAGTCTGCAGCTGCCAGCGATGCCCTTGTTCAGGAAAAAGGTTCCACTGGGTCAACAGTAAAAAGGAAAAGACATGGAAGACGATCTGCAGAGACGTTGGGTGTTCCAGGGCCATGAACTCGGGGGGGGGGGGAGTTGTGTTGTGAAAAAAAAAAAGGAAAGGAAGAAAAAAGGGAACGCCAGCTCAAAGGTAATGTTTTAGTTCATATCTTTTAGTATTGATACATAAAAGCCCACGCAAACACCTGAGCTTCGAGCTGAGCATAGGAAAAAAACCCCAAGGTTTTTGTTTGTGGCCTCTGATTGTGGCTGTGTTTCGTTCAGTTTTCAAAAATAAAATTTATTAGTTCCTCAGGTATGAGTTCAGAAAAAGGGAAAAAAAAAGAAAAGGGGAGTTGAAAATGCTTTCATTTATGTTTTTTTTTTTTTGTGTGTGTGTGTGTGTTGTCATGTCTGGTATTTTAGCAACTCCCCACGCCAGTAAATTTTAATGTATCCGAAAAATTTGGTTTAATGTTTGAGCACAGTGAATTTGGGTGCATCGATTATAGTTTAGTTGGGCATGTGATAATTGAAAAGCAGTGTTATTGGGATGCCGTGGGTGATAAAATAATTGTAAACTTTTTTCTCTAGCCTTTTACAGCGTTGAGTTTTGTTTTTTTTTTTTCTGAGTGACGATAAATTATGGGAGGATTTATATTGGGATTTTGGGAGCATATGTATAGTGTGATGAAATTGGAAACCTAAAGTGCTGTTTACATTCTTGGAGTGTTGTGTCGAAATTAAGATTGTTGGTGTGTTATTTGGAGGACCAGTATTTTACATGCTCCAGATGAGTGTTAATCTCCCATTGGAAAGGGGTGATCTTAGGGCAAGCCTGGGAACTTGTCCTAAGGCAGAGATCTCTGAGTAGGGAATTTTCACCAGGATGCAATATGTGCAAAATAGAAGTTAAAGTATTTGGGTTCTCAAGTTTAGTATTTCACAAAAAGAATGAACATCGTGGGTTGAGAAGACACACTTTTGCTCACCAGTTCCAGTATTAATTGTTCTTTTCTTTGGCCTAAATTTTCTTGTTTTTACTAAAAAGTCTAAATGTAATTTTAATTTTCAATAAGGTGAAAATATTTAGTAGGTTATGTAAATGGTCAGTGTTATTATCTGCAGTGCGACCTGCTCATTGCCTTGATATAGAAGAATTTCCTTGCTTTGTGATTTTTCCTGGGATATATGTGGATATGGTGATTTTGGATTTCTTGAGATATATAGAGATAAGTGATTTTTCCTGGGATATGTGTGGATATTGTGATTTTGGATTTCCTGGGATATAGTTGCGTTAGTTCTGGGCCGGATGTGCCTGGAGTATTTTGGGTTGAAGTACGACAGGCTCTTGCAGGCGTGGTTGATCAAGGTGGGATTGTGCATTGGTTCGAAAAGGGGGAGCCTTGAGGACGTGGTTTTTGGGGGAAAACTTGTCTTCAAACCCCCCAGTAGTTTCGCTGCCCACGGAGATATGTACTGCCAGCGAGGGTCGGTCGGGCGTTGCTTCAATGGATGTTGCGAGAATCATGTTAGAGGAAATTCTGTACCTGATGATGTGTCGCACTTGGGGATTTTTTCCCTTTCCCTTTGCCTAGGCGGAAATTGGATTCACGACCCAATTTCACGCCTTCAGCCTGACTGGTATTTTCTTCCTGTGTTGGTTCTCAAAACCCAGGGTAGTGTCTGAACTGAGAGTATTTACCTCACCGCTACCTCAGTAATTCACTGCAGGTGTTAAATTTAAGTTTTGTTTCGTGATTTAAAGTATCTAAATTAATTTGTTTATGATATGCTGTAGTGCTAGGGATGTAAATTCTAAATTCTGGTTGTTAGTGTTAGTGAGCATGATATTTAGTTTGGAAATTTAGTTAATTGGTATTTTGAGCTTTTGTTTACAGTGTAGAGTTATTAAGTATCTTGAGCAATTATTTGAAGTGCAGAGTGATGGGATTTTTATGAGCAAGCTAGTGCAAGAAGATTGTTTGAATTTCTGAATTATGTTGATGATGTTATGAAGAGTGAAAATTCTTAAGTTAGTTAGTGAGGTTTCTTTATAAGTGAAGTAGGTTCATCCAGTGTGGTTTCTATAGGTTATGTAATGTTCATTAATGCTTGTGCTCAGTGTAAATTCTGTTTTGAGGATAATTTACTTGGTTTGTTTACTTGCAGATGGTAGATTTGGTTAATGTATAATTTGTGGCTCTTAGTATAACTGTAAATTTCATTGAAGTCTTTGAAGCTGGTTTGGGGAGATTGCAGAGTTTGCTAAGGTTGTTCAGGTGCTGTAAATTTAAATCAATAAGTGTACAATTGTAAATTTGTCATTGAGCTAATTAAGTGAGGGAGAAGAGAGTACGTTTCAAAAGAACAGAACTTGTCCACCTTGTGGAATTAAAAATAAAAAAGAATTCAGTATTTTTTTTTTGTTGTGTGTGTAAATTATGTGAGTCGTAGTATAATTTTGGAGGCATAAATTCAATGCCTGGTGTTCAAACCAACTGTGTTGAAATATGTCAAGTTGTGCTGTTCATAAGGCCAGTGGCCAAATAGAAGAAAAAAATTGAGATTCTGTTTTTATACTGCTGTGTGTAAGCAAAAAAAAAAAAAAAGAAATACCACAGCTGATTGTCCACTAAATTACCTTGTTAAGTTTTCAAAGAAAAAAAAAATAAATATAGGCAGTAGCCTTTCAAAAAATCCAAAATTAGTGCAGTGTGAAAAATTTTGTGTGCTGTTGTCTACCATGACTTGGTCCCATATATTCACCTTAGCTTGACTAAGGCTATCGATCCGAATCCTGGTAGTATAAGGTATTTCATAACTGCAATTTTTGTCCCGTCCTTTTTAAATTGACGTTCACAGCCTCCACAAGTTGTTATTGAACGAGTACATTTTATCCTATGACTTATAGTGACACATTTTCATATACATGCAACAATATTCACTTATTTTTGCACTTTCAGATGAATCAACTCTGCGTGAACACAAACAACGCAAACTTTTCAATAACTTCTTGTGGAATGTAAATTTTTAGATGCATTTTTCTTTATGATGTTCATGGCCTTCATATACTTAGAAAATATTTTTTGCTTCAAAATGCATCTACCCATCTCCCAAAGTTAAATTTTAGTCTAAATTCAAAATTTCCCTTCAAGTTTACTTTTGGCTATCTATTATAATAACTATTATATAACGTGGATGATGAGATACCGCCACAACAAAAGCAAAGGCCTACCTCACTTTACCAACTACCTGACGAAGGGCTGAACAAACTGATATGTGTGTCGATATATGTCTCACATCTTGTGCATAAGTTTTCATTTATCAGATATGAAAGCAGTTTTTGGATGGTACATATTTTAAAGCGGAAGGTATTGTGTTTTTTCTTTTTAGCTTGTTGTTTTGTTTTGCGTACGGATAGAAATAAAAGGATAGACTCCTGTCTAAACACACACACTGTAAAATATAAGTGGTGTGAAATCAAAGAAAATCTCTAACGTGTAGCGAAGCAAAAGTTCCTGGTACGTCCCCAACTTTTAACGAGATTTCTGTTTTGAAAAGTTGTGACGTACTACAGAGATGAACAACGTGTCAAGACGACAAATCTGCAGCAGTACATTCCGTCCGTGTAGCTCAGTTGGGAGAGCAACTTCGATCACCGTCACGGACAAACTTGTGTTTTCACAAAGTTTACGTTTCTAACTTCAGTATTTTGACAAATTTTCCGTTATTAGTTATTCCGTTTTTGTTTTGTTCTTGTTTGTTCAGAAAAGTCAGTTTCGGGTATTTCCGTTTTTATACAAAAAAATTAGCTTCTAGTTTTTTTTTTTAGTTTTTTTTTTTTTTTTTTCGTTTTTATGCAGAAAAGTCAGTTTTGGGATTCATCGTTTTCATACAGAAAAGTAAGTTTGGAGTTTTTCCGTTTGCATACAGAAAAGTCAGTTTGGGGTTTTCGGGTTTGATGCAGAAAAGTCACTTTCAGCATTTTTCGTTTTTATACAGAAAAGTCAGCTTCGGAGTTTTCCGTTTTTACACAGAAAAGTCAGTTTTGGGTTTTTCCGTTTCTATACAGATAATTCAGTTTCAGCTTTTCCCGTTTTCGTACAGAAAAGTCCGTCTGGTTTTCCGTTTTTATGCAGAAAAAACAGTTTCATGTTTTTCCGTTTTCATACACAAAAGTCAGTTTCGTGTTTTCCTGTTTTCGTACAGAAAAGTCAGTTTCCGTTTTTATACAAAAAGTCCGTTTCGGGGTTTTCCGGTTTTATACAGAAAAGTCAGTTTCGTGTTTTTCTGTTTTCGTACAGAAAAGTCAGTTTTGGGTTTTTCCGTTTTTATACAGAAATGTCCTCAAAACTTCGATTAATTTCAGCAGAGATCTTTTCCTGGCATACGAAGTGAAAGAACTCTTTCCCTTTGCCCCTGGTGGGGATCGAACAGGGTACGGCTTCGTGCCCGGTTCGATTACTTATCAATCTGAAAAAACAAAAAAAATAAGACTCCTGTTTGGTTGAGCAGCCATAACTCATCAAGAAATAAAGTTAGGTATCTCAAAATCTAAAAGATAGTTTTTCATTGTTATTCGAGATGCAGTTGCAAGTTTCAGAACGATATTCGAAAAGGGTAGCTTACTAGAAGCAAAAATATTTACCATGTTATTTTCACTGAAGCCAGGCACACAGCCTAGAGCGCTTATGTGAACTAGAACATGCGTGCATGGTCTACTGTTAGCGCCTGCTTAAAAATGCTCCTGTCACGCGTGCATCAGGAGAAGCAAAACAACTTCCTAATGAGAGGTCAATTAGCGTTTTTATAAAGAGGCATTTTGAACTTATAACGAGATTTTTTTCTGTATTCATGTATTATGGAGTTTTCAATTCTTTTATAGCTGTAGTTTTAAATGTAACTGAATAACTGACTATTCTGCAATAGCTGCTTTGCACCTAAATTGCACTTTATAAAAAAATAAGCAGAGATAGAACTCAGCGTGAGAAAATAGACTTACGTAATTTAACCGACGACTTTTATTGCTTAACTCACTGAAAGGTCAAATCTATTGATAACATCGTGACTCTCAGGTTCTCAAACAGAATTCTAACCAATGACAGTAATAGACTGTAACACATAACTCAACAAGCTTTGTATGAACGTTTTATAATCTCAACGTTTAGCATCTGCTCGTGATCACTACAACTCCACAAAACATATATAGATCTCGACAACTCTATAATCTGCTTAATCAATCTCTACCGTTTGCTAATTCAGTGTTTTCTTTTTATCACGCTGTGAACTACTGTCAGTGTTGCCAAATAGGAAAAGCTCCTTTTTTAATGTATCGTTCAGTGAGAAAATATTTACCCAAGAAGTAACTAAATTTACATAAGAACACAGTAATTCAGAAGGTTAGTTATTTAAAGGTACAGCGACGAGCCATTACATTATGACCACCCCCAGCCTAGAGAAATGAGCGCGCCTGGAGACCGAACGGTGGCGCAGATGAAGTACACAGAGCAGTACATAGATAACCAGAGGGCCGGTTTTCAGTTAGTGGAGGCAGCGGGTGGCCTAGTGGGTAACGTTCGTTGCTGCCACAGAAAGGACCTCTGGTTCGATCCCAGGCGGGTACGAACGCTCGATCCACTAAATATCCGCCATGCTTCGGATGGACACGTTAAGCCGTCGGACCCCGGGTGCTGGCCCCCGGTAATAAATAAGGGCGTCTTCCTCCTCCTTTCTACTTCGCTTCCGTGTCACTTTCCTATCGGGCACTCTAGCCCAAATCTCCTAGCTTCTTATTTCTAAGGGTTGTTTAAGACCTGGGGTCAGACACTCCCTTCCCAAAATCCCCTACATATGATCATTTCGGTTAGTGTAGTGTTCGGAGTCAGAATGAAAATAGCTACCGATTTATCGGAGTTTGATAAAGGACAAATTTTAATTGCACGACGCCTCGGAACTACGATCTCGGAAACGGCGTGGCTTGTGGGTTGTTCACGTGCCGCTGTAGTGAGTACGTATCAAAAGTGGTGCCCAAACGACGAACCGTCGTCCAGTCGTGTGTCGTCCGCAGCTACAACAGTAGTAATCAGGGCAATATGTCACATCACACAGTTCATTGCAGTTTTCTGCGCATGAGCCTGCGTAGCCAAAGACCCAGCCGGATTCCCATGCTCACTGCACGTCATCGCCTACAACGCATGAAATGGGCCCAAGATCATCGAGATTGGGCCATGGATGATTGGAAGAAAGTGGCCTGGTCTGACGAATAAAGATTCCTGGTGCATCGCGTGGATACGCCGATTACTAACGGAGGCTATGGCACCTGGATGCACTGTTGAGCGGATACAGGCCGGCGACGGCGGTGTTATGCTGTGTGCGATGTTTTCCTGTGACACTTTTGGCGCCGTTATCCCAATAGCATAATCCCTGGCAGCTGTCAGGTATCTGAACATTGTTGCGGAACAAGCTCACTCATTCATGGCAACTGTATCCCCTACTGGTTATGGCCATTACCAACAGGATAATGCTCCATGCCACACTGCCAGAATCGTCAAGGAGTGGTTCGAGGAACCTGCTGGTGACTTTCTGTTAATGCCCTGACCTCCAAATGAAATTCACCTGACATGAACCCAATCGAACATTTGTGGTTCGACTTGGAAAAGAGGGTTTGCCCTAAATCATCGCCACCCCGAAATGTACGGGAAATGGAGGACCTGCTGTTGACATTATGGTACCAGATACCCCAAGATACCTATCACCACCTCATTGAATCAATGCCTCGCCGAGTGGCCGCTGTTTTGCGGGCTAAAGGGGGTCCTACAACTTATTAGGTAGGTGGTCATAATGTAATGTCTCATCGATGTATATGTCACATATTCCAAAGATAATACTCTCCTACTACACTGTAGTGATGGACAATTCATGAACGATTCCTTCACAACAAATGACTCTTCACCGTGAATGGCGAATGGTTTGTTCTCACCTTTGTGAATGATTATTCAATGTGCCATTACTGTGACGCACGCTAAAGTCGCAACACGTTTAGCTTTCTTCCGCCTCATGAGTTCTCAAACGAATTCCCAATAAGAGAATGAATGAAGAGAATTAATAAGTGTTAACCGTTATATGAGTGAACAAGGAGCAGTCAGAAATATGATGAAACTTGGTAATGGGAATCGTACGGGAATGCCATTCATTTCAATGATGTGTCCGAATCGTTTTCCACTTGTAGATATTCATTCGTTAACGAACTCCTGAGCTGTTGAGTTTCTGGGCAGTTTGCCGGAAAGAGCTATGAATGCCCTTGTTTGCGAATCCGTCATTCTGAACGGTGAATGATGGGTTTCTCCTGTACTTTTGGGAAGTTAGCCAATTTCCGCTTGATAACGCACCCGCACAGGTGCTTTGGAGCAAAAAATGTTTTGCTCAGTGAGTGTAGTGAGACAAATGGCTGGGAGTGGATGTAAAGTGAATGGCCATTCACTTGATTGGGCATTCGTGAATGACTCTTTTGCGTGAATTGATGAATAATGAATGAACGATTTAGTCCAACACTACTGCACTGCGAACAATATTCACACAAACACTGGTCACAAAAAGGTAGGGATATTGCGGTTTCGAAGAGAAAACGTGGTGATATGCAAATTTAGCGACTACTGGAGATCGGTTATTAGCGTGAATTTTTACGCTTTTGCTCCAGCTTTGTCCGTCTGTCTATCTATCCGTCCGTCAGCACGAGAACTCGCGTAAAAATGATTCAATTTCGATGAAATATTAGTATGTGGTAGGGGACCACCTGGGGAGGAACCCTATTGAAAATGGACAAAATGGTGTCAAAAGTGAGGACATGGGAGCGGGATCCATTCCATTGCCCTTATGCGCCATAACTTACGTACAAATGCTTCGATTGCGACAAACCTTTCACATGTTGTTCCGGAGGTATACTGAACCGGTTCTGTTGAATATCATCGAAATGTGGTCAAAAGTCCTAACGCAGGAGAGAGATTTATTCCACAGCGATCATCCTCATAACTTGACTAAATATTCTTCTATTGCGACAAACCTTTAGCATGTTGTTCCGAAAGTCTACTGAACCAATTCTGTTGAATATCATCGAAATGGGGTCGAAGGTCAGGACACAGAAGCGAGATTTATTCCATAGCCATATTCTCATAACTTGACAAAAAATGCTTCTATTGCGACAAAACTTTAGCATGTTGTTCCGGAGGTATTCTGAACCGGTTCTGTTTAATATCGCCGAAATGGGGTCCACAGCCATAATCCTCATAACTTGACTAAAAATGCTTCTATTGCGGCAAAACTTTATTATGTTATTCCGGAGATATACTGAACCAATTATGTTTAATATGATCGAGATGGGATCAAAGGTCAGGGCACAGGTGCGAGATTTGTTTCACAGCCATTATCCTCATAACTTGACTAAAAATGCTTCTATTGCGGCAAATCTTTAGCATGTTGTTTCGGGGGTATACTGGACCGGTTCTGTTGAATATCATCGAAATTAGGTCAAAGGTCAGGACACCGGAGCGAGATTTATTCCACAACCATTATCCGCATAACTTGAGTAATGATTTCTGGTATGTTGGAAAGCATATCATAATCAATGCATTGCATGATTTTACTGACTTGTTATAAAAGCTACGCCGAAACAATTCGTTTCGCTTCTCATCTCAGCAGCACCGACCATAAACCTATGATTGGTGATAAGAGATCGCTTCTGGTCTTCCATTGTCTGCTCGATGAGCAAATGCTCTAATGTCCTGACACGAATATAATTCCACTGAATAGTAACATGTGATCAAACATCTTCTTTTTCTTTTCTTAGGATCGACGCCATGGTTATAGCCTTTTTAGCTGGTTACTCTGTCAGGTACTCAGAAAAGATTCATGTCAATCATGCCTCTAAATGACCATTTTGAAGAACAGAGCTAAGAGTAAAGCAACGCTTTTAAACGTGCAGGTTCACTCGTTCCAGTCTGGTTCGGTCCACTTCTTAGACAGCGAATGTATTCGTTTGAGTTCATTTAAGCGCATTTTGCTAACCCCGAGTTAATTCGGTCCAGCAAGTTAAAGGGTTTATTCATGGAACCAGACAGACTCTAAAGTAGGAGTGACGTTCAAGGTAGATCTCTTACTGCACGATGGTAAAATATCTTTTGTCATTAATGCAAATGTATTAGTCATTTATTTTCTGTTGGAGTTTATTATGAATGTTTTTAATAGGTTTGTAATATTATTATTTTTTCTGTAAGAGGACTTATTTTTCATCGTGATTTTTCGAGGCAACAGAATGCTTCGAAACTTGAGACCATTTTAAACTGAAAATGACCTTCAGTTATCTTGAAGAAAAGGTAGAATGTAGTGCTTTATTTCATAAAACTCCTAAATATAAAATTTACTCTTGATCGCTGCTACAGCGTTTGTGTTAAGGGCTCCACAGACTGATACGTAAAGTCACATGTACAATAATTTAAGTACGCGATTTCTTTCGGTAACACGATATACAATAGCTGGAACACAAGATGGGGAAGAGGAGTATATATCCTGTACCACAATAATCAAAATTTCATGTGATATGTTATCCACATATCAGATCTCGCTACAGAACTTCAAAATCAGATCCTCCGACAGGCAGGACCGTACTGATAGCCCTTGCAACCCCCGCGTTGAGGGGAGACCACACGGCTAAGAGAGCCTCTGTCCTCAGCAAAAAAATTTTACTGAATCATATGAATAAAGAAATAACCAGCAATTTTTTACGGCAGATTTGTACTAAAAAGAAAAGTAATTTCTTGGTTGTTTTTTTCGCAGTTTATAAAACCTGAATGACGGGAAAGAAGTTATTTCAGAAGAGTTGAGGCCCCTTTATACAGTAATAACAATAATTCCTATATGTGCATATTAACAAGAGAATCTGAAAGAAATATCATTTCAATGAATGAAAAGTTTTTACCAAAGAGGATAAGATGTAATACATAACGCAGTTGTTTGCACGTAACTACGCATGCTTTAAGAATACATGCACTCAGAGGTGTTATTCGCGGGGAGAAGCAGACCTGTGTCATTTTTTTTTTTTTTTTTTATATAACAGAGTCAAGAGAAAAAATTTTACTATGTACAAAATCTTGCAGCATTATGTTAAGTGATTTTTATATTCAATAGAGTAAATCATTTAAGTATTATAGTTTTACTTTTTGTGTACCACTATTCTTAACTGCTACGTATTTATTTGCTTACTTATGTTCTGTATTTTTGTATAAATCTGAAAAGGTCATTAGACAGTCTCACGAAGTTTCGTGTTTTGTATGCGTGATTGTTAAGCATTTCAAAGCCTTAAATGTCTAGAAAAATAAAATTTGTGTGATATATTCAACTTTGGCATAACTGTTTGGTAGTATTAATACTTTCTATTGGTATAAAATTAGGGCAACTATTTCAATTACAACGTGCACATTTGTGTTACACGCAGTAAAAAGTGCAATAATTTTGGCTTTGTGAAAAAATACTTCTGTAAATTCCAAATAATTTTAATTATTAAAACGCATATAAAGCCTAATAAATAATATGGGATTAGAAATTTAAGTGCTTAAGGGATCATAGATTTTCGCAAAAGGAGGTTTTTTGAGGGGGGCCCCGAGATTTTCCGGTACGCCATTGCAGACAGGCGATTGAAATTTATTAATAATAGCTAATCAGACCATAAGTATTCTGGCGAATCGCTCCTATTTTATCGGAATTTTTTTGCCATATGGATACGGAAGAAGTGAGAACATAACTAATTTTTCCGTTGATATACGAGAGGAATTGTGGAAAACTTTCTGAAAATTCAGAATTTTCCATTAACACATCTTAAAAACACCAATTTAATGTCAATATAAGAAAGACATTGCGAAAAGGTTTCTGAAAATTCAGAATTTTTTCTGGCACACGGAAAATCCGTGAAATTAACTGGGAGGGGGGTCGTCATTTCGTGGAAAAGATTGTATCAGGAATATGCTTCGTTAATTCACGAAAAGAATAACAGAAAGTAGCTCGTGAACTTCGGAAAAATTTTTGCGTTGTTGCTAAAGCTCTGTGTAAAAGCTAAACCTTATGCAGAAACGTGTATTCAATGGACGAAGGCTGCCCTGTTACATTCGAATAGAGCAAGACGAAATGAGAGATGTGAGTCTGTTCCTTTCGTTTTTGGAGAAAAGCCCTAAAAATGAATAAATAGAGTAGGCTCATGGCAGTCAGCCATATGTGCATATGTGATTGTACCGCAATTTCATTTCATTTCATTTGTTTATTTACTTTTGTTGTTACATGCTCTTTGAAGAAAGAAAAAAGTGGAAAAAAATTGATAGTTCATAAATGACGAACATAGACTGCAACAACAGGAAAGACAAGGGAAAAGGCCAAAATATTCTGACATAGCTCTATACTTCCCGTAGAAGAAAAACAAATGAAACAACAGATAGACACATTAGTCAGACAATCAGAAGAAATTTTGCCAATCTTTTATTTATTTTTTTTCAATTATTGAAGAAGATAGAGTTTTAATTTTTTTTAAATAAATTAAAATTATTTAAGTTAGTCAAGTTACTAGGTAAAGAATTCTAGTATTGAGGGCCTCTATAATTTAAAGTAAGTTTAACTGATTCCGTTTTTGAAAAAATATAGGTTGTAATTGTAATTTATTCCTTGTTTAATACGAATGTGCATGTGTATTAAGAAATATGAGATCTGAATATAAATTACATTTAATTCGTTAGTGTGTACACATTTCATTGTGTACACGTAATTTCAATGAACCTTGTACACTCTCTCAAAGAAGGGGCATTTTAATTTTGCTTGAACCTATTAGAGATGCTAATGAATTGCTCTCACCCACGTCGTGATGAAGCGAACTCCTTTTATTGTGAAAGAGAAGAATAAAAAATGAAACAGCCTCAATGACGTCAGTGCAATCAGTGAAGCATTTACTTCCTTTTTTCTCAACGTGGCTACCATTGTTCAGAATCACCACTCATGTTTGAGCCCTATCAAGCAGGTCCATCGCCACAGCCAACTAACCGCGCCGAATGAAAAGAATGAAAGAAAAGGAAAAACAGAATCTTACCTAGATGACTACTATTTGTAAACGGTGAAAGCCTCCCTAATAATTTTAGTTTTTTGAAGCCCGCTACAATGAGACATGACAGTGGGCATTATTATTTATAAACCCTCTAGGGAATACGAAGCAGCCTTCCAATTAGCCCTACGTGACTTAGATGGCAAATCTTTGTCGCTAGGCTATTGCTGCCAGTGAGGCAAGCCAAGCTTGAAATGACTTCCTGAACATAATCTTGGACAAATGGAGATATCGAAGAAATTGTTACCACAGTAACGGCTAACTGCGAAGAATCGCCTTCAGACTTTCTCTTCTTTGCCTTACTTGCCTCTCTGGTAGCAATGCCACTTTTATGGCTTCCATTCATTTTATGATTCCCACCCTGCTGTGGAGAAAAACACGGCCGAAGAACAAAGCAAATAAATGAGTAACAGCAATGGCGGGGGAGGGGTGAAGTCGAAAATGTCAATAAAGCAAGGTAGATATTTGCTTTCGAAGATGCATTTTATTGTGTCATTGTGCAAATGTAAATGTAATCGGTTTCATAGCTAAATGTGGACCAAATTTAAGTAAATTATATTCTAGATGCTAGCTAATATTGTAATTTATTTAAACAAGTCAATTCGAAATGCCTAACAAAAAAAAAGCAATAATTTATTTATGGATGCAAGCGGCGGAGAGGAGAAAATAAGTAGGGAGAATAATATGAGAAAAGAGAGACGTTACTGGAAAAAAAGGGCATCATATAGATAAGATCACAGAGTAAAGGATGCTAAGGAAAACTAAAAAAGAGCATACGTTTAAACTCGGCTGAGTGAGAAAAGAATACTACTGGACGAACAAAGGGAAAAAATAAAGCTAAATGAAGAAGAAAGAAAGAGAGAGAGAGAGAGAAAGAGAGAGAGAGAGAGAAAGAGAGAGAGAGAGGCGGGACAAAAACATGCAAAAAGAAAAAGAGAGAACCTAGAAGAAAGTAAAAATTTAAAAGAAAATATATTTAGAAATCTAAGAGATTTTTAAGGAGAAAAAAATCGAAAGGGCACAGTAGGAGCTGTGCCGCAATCTACAACGGAGAACTGATCAGATCAGATGCAGAGGATTTTAAGAACGGAGTGTCTGACCCCTGGTCTTAAACAACCCTTAGAAACAGGAAGCTAGGAGGTTTGAACTAGAGTGCCCGATAGGTAAGTGACACGGAAGCGAGGTAGAAAGGGGAGGAAGGCGCCCTTATTTATTACCGGGGGGGCAATACCAGGGGTCTGACGGCTTAACGTGCCCATCCGACGCACAGCGGATATTTAGTGGTTCGAGCGTTCCTATCTGCTCGGGATCGAACCTGAGGTCCCTCCTGGCAGTCACAAACGTTGACCACTAGACCATCCGGGACCCGCAACGGAGAACTACGTCAGCTACCATTATTTCATGGCACTTTTTTTCTTTTATTGAAGGTTTAACGGCCGCCCCGGTGGCGCAGTGGTCTAAGCGATGGCCTCTGACCATTCGTCCAAAAGGGGTCCTGGTTCGAATCCCTGTGAGGCATGGATGTTGTGTTTGTCTTACGGCACTGACTCTCTCCCTTCCCTGGAACCAGTGACCCTAAATTAGGGACGCGGGAGCCCATTCCTAATTTAGGGTCACTTGTTCCAGAGGGAGAGAGCCAGTGCCGTAAGACAAGCACAACATCCATGCCTCACAGGGATTCGAAACCGGACCCAACTCGGGCAAATGGTCATAAACCATCGCTTAGACCACTGCGCCACCATGGCGGCATTTCATGGCACTATCTCATTAGTTCTACGTCCTTAAATAATTCGGTGAAGGACGGTTGACGAAGCCCTTGGACAGTTTACGTAGCGATGGCCTCTGATCATTCGTCCGAAAGGGGTCCGGGTTCGAATCCCGGTGAGGCATGGGTGTTGTGTTTCTCTTACTGCACTGGCTCTTTACCTTCCCTAGAACCAGTGACCCTAAATTAGGGACGGGCGACTGCTTATAGCACATTGAGTTGATCACGGTGGTCGTTAAACCTCCAATCAAAAAAAAAAAAAAAAAAATGAAGGTTTAACGATCACCGTGAGCAACTCAATTGGCTATAAGCAGTCGCCCATCCCTAATTTAGGGCCACTAGTTCCAGAGGGAGAGAGCCAGTGCTTTAAAACAAACACAGCATCCATGCCTCACCGGGGTTCGAACCCGGACCCAACTCAGACTACTGGTGATAAACCATCGTTTAGGCCACTGCGCCACCATGGTGGCATTTCATGGCACTATCTCACTAGTTCTACGTCCTCAAATTATTCAGCGAAGGACACTTGTAGCCCTACGTTGCAGGTTGTGGCATAGTTGTTACATGTTTTTGAGCTATAAAGCTTTTAAGAAATAAAACGAAAGAAATGTATTACTTTATTTATTGAAAGCAACTTATATTATACACAATCCGTAGTAACTTATGTTGATTATAAATTAACGTTTGTAAAATTAGAAGCCTTATTATCTTCGTGGTCAGTAGTTGTTAGTAATATTGGTTTGGGATAGGAGAAATGAGAGATGTATCTATACCGACGCGACGTAGGTTATCGACGTGTCTCGTGAACACCATGTCAAAGCAGGATCCTCCCAATGTTGTTGGTGATTTGTCAGATGAGAAAAGCAAGCCAAAGTCGCTGCGCATAAATTATAGGAACTTTTCGTTGTCACACTTGGATACGTCCAAGTTGAAGTCACTGGATTGTACATGTATATTTGTAGTATATTTGTGCTTTGATTTCTTTTCTGGGATATAGTGGCACATTATTTTATCTTGTTGATTTTGGTTTGTTTATTGCTGTATGATTGTTTAATGGGCTGTACAGATATCCTTGGGATGTGTATTTTCCGTTTGCATTATTTGGTGTATATAAATGTCCTAACTAAATCATTCATTATTTTTTTTATACTTTGCTTATCAGTGATTATGTTGGCATGTGCTAAGATTACTACGTATTGTAACTGTACTGTCTATATGCCACCTAATTTTTAATTACAGTTGATTATCATCATGTATTCCTTAACTAGTCTGTACTATTCTACTGTATTATGATGATTCGTGTCTCACTGTGAATTTCTGTCACTGTGTTCTTGGCCTGTCACACACTTCTTGGGGACCGGGGACTCGCCAGCTTTTTCTTTAAAGTCTTTTTCCCTGGCTCCATGTCATCTATATGTAGACATAGATTATTCTTTCACATTTCTTTACATCTACTTCATACACTTCGGTTTAATTGTGCAAGTTCTTTCATTGTAATTAATGGAATGTTTATTGCAATTGTGTTATAACATACTACGAATACATCACGAAAACTTTATTTTCTTTTGTTTAACGACTTAGCACAGATTTACTGTAATAATATATTGCTGTGTGGAATTCTGTCATGTATGGTATTGCTATGATGAATGGCAGAATATTCAATAAATTCAAATTCAAATTCAAATTTGGTTTACTCAACTTTGGAATTTTACCACGTGACACTGACTGTCTACACGTGGAGCACATTTGAAAGTCCTTTACAGGATCACTCTCATCGGGAAACTCTCATTCGGGAACGTCTATTATGTCTCTGTAAGGATTTTGGTAAATCTTGTTTGTACGAAAAGTCGCACACATCACACACGTGTCTGAAATCGTTCTTCAGAAACAATTTTTCGAACTTCTTAGTTGCTTTGTTATAAATTTAGTGATACGTCTCAGGCCTAATGTACTCTTCTTGTTGTTGCTCTTGTTCTTGTCTAGATTCAGAATGCATCGGCGGTGTTAAGGTTTATGCATTCATTATCCAGCGAAGTTGTGAGGACTGGCAATGTACATTTGTATTCCATGCTCAAAGTGAAAATTTGAACATTTGAACCGATGACATCAATCTCCATCAGTTCTTGCTGTTCAGGCTCAATTTGCGCAGTTGAAGTGGAAAGTTGTGGGTCTAGAGTCGAACTCGGGTGAAACGCATCCTGTTGCGCCGACTTTCGACGCTCCGCACATTCCCGTGACCTTTTAGTTGATGACTTAGCGGGCCTTTCGGATTCCCCTCGTTCTCCTCTAGCTGTTTCTTTAACTTTCGTTGTTTGTTATAGTAAGTTTCCCTGGATTTTCGCAGCATTTCTAAATTATCGTCACCAAATGTTTTTTATCTAAAAAATAAATAAATTTTAAATCCACTTTATTTCGGTTTATCACATACTTCCGCTGACTCTGACCGTCAGCTACGGAATGCGGGGCTGATGTCATCGCTATCATTATCTATTCACTAGTTATCAACCTTGAAACGCCGTGCGGCGAAACAAAATCACGCGAAATTTAGCTTAGATTTCTAACGCTACTGTATCGAAGTTTTAAGGGGTAAAGGATCTGAACTTTTATTTTTTAATGGGACATTATAAATTTATAATGATTTATTATTTATTATTGTACAGTTATTAGTTTCGAAGATATAAGGGCTCAAAGTGTGACATGTTTTCGCTGCATCCGTGCTTCCGATGTTACCAACTACCCAGCGCGGAGAGAGACTTCACTTTTCAAATTCTACGTCAAAAAACAGAAGTTAGAATGACTGAGGAACTAAAACGAACGGATAAAAGACTAGGCGAATGAGATCTATAAAACCTAAAGTCTGAGAGTGGATGGAGAGGAAACAAAACATGGGGGAAAAGCTAAGAACTGAAAGAAGACTGAAAACTCAGGGAGAAAGGAAAATAAAAAGAAATGAGAAAATAGATTAAGAAAAAAAGTGAAGTAATTTCATAATGAAGGGGAAAGTAAAAGATGAAAACGCAATATAGTAACAGAAAGATCAGCAAGAGAATGAAAACAAAAAACAGAAAGACTGATAAAGACCTAGTGAGTAAGTGGGAGATGGACTAAAGAAAAATAAGAAAAAGACAGAAGGAAAAAGTGAGTGAGAAAGAGATAGTGATTATGAGAAGAGCAAAAGACGTACACGAAAGTGGAGTTAAAAAGTAGATTGCATTTACAATAAGAATACTAGAAGAGTGAGAAAATAAGATTTGAAAAGTGTATAGAGTAAGAGCGAGGAAATCTAATGAGTCGAAGAAAGCCAGAAAGAAAGAGTGAAAGAAACGGAAAGAATCCGAACACAGGGAGGTAGAATATGTGAAAATGGCAAATTCAGTAATCAGTCAAGATGCGATGATATATAAAGTGTCAGAAAATTAAGGGATGGAGAGACAGGCATTGAGACAAAGGTGAGGAGAGACAAAAAGAGGATAAAGGAAAATAACGTAGGAGCCCAGACACACAGAGCTAGGGGTGATAAAAGAATGAAAGAAGTGAAAGACAGGGAAAAGGAGTAAGATGAAGTGAACAAGAAAGTCTGAGTGAGAGGCTACTAAATGATATCAGTATGAATGAGGAAATGAGAACCGTAAAAGCAGAGAGAAATGATGCAGAAAATAGTAATGAAAGAAATAAAGATTTAGAAAATAATAATGGAAAATAAAGAAAGAAATAAAAGTTTGAGTAAATAATAATGAAAAAAAAAGAGAAAAAAGATTCAGAAAATAATGATGAAAAAGTAATCGAGGATTAGACTAAAGCAACATGGGGTATAAAAGAAATAAGAAAGACAAAAAGTATTTGAGAAAAAGAAACAATTAAAGAAGATAGGGACAGAAAGGCATAAAACGACTGAAACATGTGTTATAAGCTGTTCACTTGGTTACTTTCAGTGTCCTGTCGCCTGGGTTCGTCATGCCTTGGTTTGTAAGGAGATTAAAAATTTTCAGGGTTTCAGCTATATTTTTCCAAGATGGTGAAAATAATGAATTACCTGCTAAATGCGAACTCGATCTTCTGCAGTGGAGCTCTTTATCCAGTGCACTGTATAGGGAAGATCACAGATTTGCTTGTTCTGATTTACATATACCTCTTTTTACCGTTTACACATTGATGTGTTCCTGCTTATTCTACAAGGCATCTTTTTTGGTTATCTCTACGTTCCCATTTCCAATTTAAATTCTACCTTGTCATTCCGCCTCAATCAGAAAAATCTTCCCGTCTTTTTCTCGGGGAGCCGAAAGTTATCTATACGTCGCACAGAGAATCACCAAATCCCCTTCCTACCGCCTTCAAGTGCTATTTCAAACTCTGCTTTTCTCCCTTTTTGCGAAAAAAGCGTGGGCTTGCCTTTTAGTCCACTTTGCACATACACCCTTGCAACCATCAGGTCAACTCCATGTCATTTTCACTCCATTCAAACCCCTTCATCAGCAAATTATTTTACGTGTGTGTATTTGCATCATTTTACTTCCTCTTTCGTGTCACCTAATCATTGTTCATTCCACGTATTTCTGGAATAGGGAATGAATCCCGAAAACTCTAAACAATGATGTAAAACTATTCCCAGAGCAATACATTTATTCACAGACCGAACTTCATGAAGAGCTGGTGCATGGAAACTGCCAGTAATAGTATTTTCTCCGAATATAAGAAGCTTGGAAGAGAGTGGTCATCTATCTCTCCTTCCTCATTCAGGCTGAATAAAACTTAGTTAAGGTATAATGAATAAAATTCTCCGGCTGGACGTGTAGTGCAGGAAAGCTTACGTTAAGTCACGTTAGGGTTATTGAAAGGTTACTTGACGTAGCTAAAGTGTGCTTAATCTTCAAAGTGCTAGAGTTTGTTTAGGTAAGACACGCACGTGCAATAAATTCCAAGAATATGGAATTTATTTTTACTCAGCGTTCCTCATTATCTTGAATATCAGTAATATAACTTCGGTTTTAGTACATTAGTACCTTGAAGGCTCCTTATTAGAGCGGTAAACACAATATACCCTGAACTTAACGTAAACACTCAATGAAATAGACTGAACGGCCAGACAGAGGTCTGACAATAAAATGAACTAAGAAAACGTACTCACTTTTAACCTTTTATTGGGGAGCTCCTGGTATTACTCAAATACACACTCCAAAATAACACAACTACTGATAGCCCGAACTTTCGTACTATCGTAATATCGTAGAAAAGTAGGTAAATCGCATATCAATAATCAGGAAGAACCTATCACATATAAAACGAAGCTCCTTGGTATACTTGAGCGCGCCTATATATACTGCATACCACCACGTCATGACTTACACTCGTTGCCACATATAATTCAGCGGGAGAAACAACATCTCGTTAAGTGAGAAGATAATTTGCATAGAAAAAAAAGTAACAAGAGATAGTAAAATCAAAAAGAAACTGAATCTAGAGTATACGTTACAAAGGGACCATCCCAAAAGCTCTCCAAAATCACAAACGAAAAGGGAAATCAATTTATGACATGATGTCAAAGGAAGATTATTGATGCTAACTTGTGCTGAAATTATGAGTTCATGACAACAGCAGAAAACAAAAATGGTAATTTGGTGAATTCGAGAAATCGAATATTGAATAGGATGTAGAGAAAAGTAAAATAAAAAAATGAAAAAAAGAAAGATGAAGAGAAATAGTATAAGAAATGCATCAAAAAATAATAAATGACAGAAACGGAAAACAAAGAGTAGAAGATTTCAGCTATGGTGATAGAAAAACCAGAAAGAGGTTAAAAAATAAAGAAAGAGGAAAACAACAGTAAGTGTAAAAAAGGGAGAGAGAGTGTGTGTGATAGAAAAAAAGAGAAAGAGAGTCAGACAGAGCATGAAAACACTAGAACGAAGGTCTAAAAATGGAAGAAAAGGAAAAAATATAAGAAAATTCGGAAAAACGTTCAATATGAAACACAACAAAAGTTATCATTTAGAAGTTTAAGATTACATTAGAGAGACAGTAAGACAAAGCATGAGAAAAGAAAAACAGACATTAACATATGAACGACAAACAATGCAATGACATGTTACGGGACTTCTGAGCTTATTATTTCACCATGAATCACACGAATGCTCTTTAAACCAAACGTAAGTAAAACTCCGCACCTTTTGTTTCGTATATACACTATATTGACAAAAGTCACCGGACAGCTAGAAGAGAGACGCCACATAGCGTTTATTGGCATGCATTAGCACGGTGTCGGTCCACCTTTGGCCTTAATGCATGCACTGACACTTCGAAGCTCGAAGTGGTTGGGTTTTGAGCTCCGTGATTTTCGTTGCTATAAGGTGTTTATTGAGTGCTTTAGTTTCTGTGGTTGCGTGTATCTTCAAGTTGAAGTTCTACACTTTACGTTCGTGTATCTCCCAGGTTGGTGAGTGCCATATTTTCTCATTATTCACTGTTTTATTTTTCAACCAAGCTGGTCTTTTTTCGTTAAAGTCTCGCCATTGCTTCGATGGCGGAGGCAGACAAGGGTGACGCCCACATCCTTATCTTGGCAGATCAGCCAGCTTCCTCTTCTTCTTCTACCGCGGTAGCTCCTGCTCAGCTTAATGAGGTGGCTCCCGAGCGTCATTGCGACGTCATGGACACCTATTCTTCTCCAGCTATAACTCCCACCAAGTGCGGTGGTGCCAAGTCTCCTATCTACATCTCAGCAGATGATGACGTATCCGTTATCAGCAATACTGAGCTCACAGCTTCTACTTCTCATCAACTTTCTGATCCGCCCTCACTGCTAGGGGCCGCTTCATCGAATTCTCGACCCATGTCTGCCCAAGCGTCCTATGCTTCTGCAACTTCTGGGGTCCTCACACCCCCAGTTTCATCTGCTATGCCTTTTCCTGAATCCTATGTCACTGTCGTCGGTTCTACTGCAACAATTGACATACCAGAGGATTCCCGAGCTGGTCACCTTTTTTTCTCCACTATGGAACGGGGCGTCTATTTTGATGCGCTTCTCGACACTAAGCTGTGGCAATATAGCCGAGCCCTCAAAACTATCTTACCAAAGGATGCAATAGACTTTGTAGCTCGAAAACCCAGATCTGTCTTGGTCTATTTTAATTATAAAGCGCATGCTGACCAGGTCCTTACGGAAGGTCTAACCACCAATGACGTGCATCTGTTTGCACAACCGGTTGCGCACCGCCTGGTGCAGGTGACCTTCTACCCCGTACCACCAGAAGTATCCGACGCTGCACTCTGCACCTTGCTCAGCAGGTACGGCAGAGTTGTTGGCTCCATAACAACTCTCTCTGCGGCTCCCAGAGACCCTGAAGACAAATCGATTCGGGGTTTCTGCCGCACTGCTCGAGTCCTCTTTTCATCTGTTGCTCAGCTGAAAGCGGTTCCGAATGTTTTGCACATCCGCTGTGGACAGCAACGCCGAAGAGTTGAGATAATCACTTCACAGTATTGCACTATCTGTCAGAGCGAAAGTCACATAAGGGCTCAGTGCCCACGTGCCTCCCTGCAAACAGCACCACACACTACATCTTCTTCTACTTTGTCCACCAAAGCTTCACAGACTTCTTCCTATTCGAGGAAAGTCGCGGAATCAAGATCTTCCAAAAGTCAGCTTACTGCCATTGGTCAACAAACGACTTTGATGAATCCACTTCCTGCTGATCCTAAGAATTTTCCCAGGCTTCCAAAATCGACTCCCCCTAGTACTTTTACAACCACTGCTGATGTACATGTTGACCACTCCTCAGCTTTTACCGTTGGCTCCATGACACGAGTCACAGGTAACGCTTCGGGTTCAGACTCTCCAGACGATCATGAAGCTTTTGTGGTTGCTGGAAACGCAGTGGTGCTACTCACCCCAAGACGAAGAAGTCAAAGACTCTGGCGTCCCGAAGATCATCTCGCTCTTCTACCCGCTCATCCACTCGCTCCGTCAGCTCTAGACGACCGTTCTCCAGGTTGCCTCTACACACTTCCTCTGAGACAGCATGTGAGGGTGCCTTTCCCTCACTAGATGAATTCACAACTTTTCTTGCTGAAAATGCTTTCCCTGCTGAGCCTCTGCCATACGAGGACGTGCTGGATTGCCTTTTAGGGTCCTCTTCCATTCAGCAGTATGAAGCAGCTCTTCCACAAGTGCTGGTTCAATTACACTCACTTGAAAACACTCTTCGGCGCACTGCGGACGAGGTCCCGTGGAGTGCTTGTTTTCTCCGTCGACTCCACTCCATCACTACAGCCAGTCAATTCCTACTGCATCCCACAACTAACCTAGACATTCAAGGTGGTGTCACTTAATTGTCGTGGTTTTGCGACACCTCTTGCGAATGCGCTGGTACGAGAGGATCTTGCTCCGCTGAATGCTGATATATTACTTCTGCAGGAAACAAACTGTACTTCCACCACCTCTGACAAACCAATATATATAAATTGTAACTTCTCATAGTACAGAATCATGTACATAGGTCGTTTCATGAACCACAGACATCTGTAAACTTTGTCGTTTTTACAGTATATTCTTATCTTCAATTCCTGATTCAAATGTGTAATTTTACTTTTCAACTGTGTAAATTTGTGTTCTCCAATACTCACTGTGATGCGTTGTGTCTTCTCTCTGTTTCAGAGATTATTTTTTCTTTTGTATTCTCAGGAAAATATTGTATATAACTATTTTTCATATCACCGTTGTATGTAACATGTAGTACCGCGAGCCACATTCATCTGTAAATTTTTCATCATCTGTCTTTCGAACTTTTGATTTCATGTTTGTCTCCTTGATCACCTGCAACCTCCTGGTTTTCCAGGTCACCCACAATGTATCACCTTTCGGTCAGAACTTTTTTTCATCAATATTGTGTAAAATTTATACTCTATAGTGCTCATCATTCTGGATTGATTTTACTCTCTCTATTACCAGAGATTCATGTTGCCTCGCCAGATTTCTACTGCACTTAACTGTTGTCATGCAAACGTTCGAATTCTGTATTATTCCTTGCTTCAATACTGTGCAAAATTAATATTTTATAACGCTCTTCAAGCTGAATTGTTCTTATTCTTTGCTTTGTCAGAGACTTGTGTTGCCTCACCAGATACTCGAGTGTAATTAACTGTTTTTTTACTATCATCAATGTACAAAACCGTGTAAATAAGCAGTAGCGTAAGCTACAAGCATCTGTAAATATTGTTTTTTGTCATACATCATTTGAGATGATTTATTCAAGCACATCTCCTGTATCTTTCTTCTAATAAATACTGTGTGAAAACTGACACTTCGAGATATGCTTTCGACAAGGTTTTGGAACACACCGATAGGTACGCGCTTCTTTTCAGTACATAATGCTGCCGCTAATTGTTGATTAGCAGTAGGCCTTGGTTCCAAACTTCTTATGCGGCGCTCTAATTCATCCCACAGGTGCTTCATGGGATTAAGATCAGGGCTCTGTGCTGGCCAGTCCACACACGATATGGAATTATCGTCAAACCACGCCGTAGCAGTCCTTGCTTTATGGCTTGGTGCATTATCCTGCTGGTACCAACAAGGCTCGGTTCCATAGTATTGCCACAGAGTTGGTTGGGCACAATTGTCCAGAATATCGAGGTAGACGTGCTGGTTAACAGGTTTATCCACGATAACCAATTGGGCCGGGACCATACCACGAAAACACTCCCACACGATTACACTGCCGGCTCCAAACTTGACCGTTGGAACAGTACGCTGTAGTAAATAGCGTTCCCCATGCTGTCGCCATACCCACACACGGCCATCAGGCTGATGGATCGTGTATCTGGATTCATCAGTCCATAGGACCTGTTTCCACAGATCTACGGTCCACGATAAATATTCTTTATACCATGCTAAACGACGAGTAGTATTCCGAGTGGAGATGAAAGGCTAATGAGCAGCCGCACTACTACGGTAACCCATGGAATGAAGTTCTCTGCAAATGTTACGTGTACATACCGAGGTTCCAGCATTTTTACTCACCTGTACACTGAAGTTTTGTGCATTACTCCGTCGTTTAGCTGTAATGACTCTTCTGATTAATGACTATTCCTCTATCACTCATTTTCTTTGGTCTGCCGGTACGTTTTACTGCTTCAGGCACGCCATGAGTCTTCCACTTATTCAGTACATCCAAAACAGTTGACTTGGGTATGTTTAAACGCCTCTCGGTATCTCTTATCGACAGCCTATTAATATAACACCCAACAATCTTTCCTTTCTCAAAGTCAGTTCTCTCCCGCCGCGACATTTTCACTCAACCTCACAGTGCTATATGATCGCGGTTAGCTTCAGGCTTGTTTTTATACCGTTTGCAGCTGTACCGCGCATTTTAAGAAAGCAACGGATCCATTAATTTGCTCTTGAAAGGGTGTCCGGTGAATTTTGTCAATATAGTGCATATATGCACTCAGTGAAGAAAATATAAGAGATACCCCCGTAATAGCATGTTGGTCCTCCTCTAACGCGAATCACAGCCTCTACATGCTGATGCATCGATTTCATTAGATGCTGGAGGGTTTCCTGCGGTAATGCCGGCCATAACTGTTTCAGCATTGTCCACAACTCCGCCCGAGACGTCGGTCCAAAATCCTTGGATCTGATGTTCAGCTCCAGAGAACGTCCACAGGGTTTGTATCCGAGAACCTTGGGGCTAGTGGATGGTTCCAAACTCAGATGAGTGGTCCTCGAGCCATGCCTGGGTGGCTGCGGCTAGGTAAGACGGTGCATTGTCCTGTGAAACAGACCATCGACTGCAGGATGCGCGAAACCCATGAAAGCTTGTAGGTAATGAGCCAGCATATACTGGTAACGCGCAGCGGTTAACGACCTCTCCAGACACACAAAGGAACCTAGTATGTCCCATGAGAAGGCTTCTTAAACCACCACAGAACCACCACCGCCTTGAACAGAGCCGATCTCGCCCGACGAGCCATGACCTCATGCTGTTGACACCACGCCCTCAGCCTCCCGTCAACTCGGTACAGCTAAAAACGGAATTTATCTTACTACAAGACGAGGCTCGACACTGGGAGGTCTAGTTTCGATGTTCCCAGTACCAGACGAAGCGTAATGTTCAGTGACGAGCAATCAGCAGTGGCACACGAGTAAAGCATTGGCTCCCGTAGTCGAATGTCGCCCGCTGACACTGCTTGGGCCTCCGACATTTAACCTGTATGCGATTTGCCCAGCCGTTGCCACGTGGTCGGTCTGCATGAGCCTGATTGACTACGTTGAACCCAGTCATCAGTGGCGTGAAGTCGGCCACGCTTGCTTTCTTAGGCATTGGTACGTCCGTCGATGGTACACTCGCTTGGTGTTGTTGCTCTCGTAAGCCCTAAGGTTCTTATCGATCGGGCGATACAATGGCCCATCTGTTTTGCGCCGACAATGCGTCCACGATCAAAGCCACTCAGATCGTCACGTTTACTTCCGTTTGTCAATTACGATACACTGTTGGGAAGTCCTGTTGTGCGCCAATTAATCGCTGCGGTTGGTTTGGGTTTGTACCATCCTGCACGGGTGGGTGCCCATGTAAATTGCCCAACACCTTTAACGTTTTCTCTACTGACAAGGGAAGTTTTTGAACTGTCACTCTCCAAAATTGAAGAAACGTGGCCAGCAGATAGTACTAAGGGCAAAAACCAATGGGCGTATTTCCGTTTTGGCCCAAATGAACTGACAAAGGTGAACGAGTGGTCTGAAAATGGCCTTAGAGCACAAGGGGGAAATCATCTAACATGTGTTGTGGTGCGTGATATATAACCCCCAATATCAGCTATGTCCCTATGATTCAAAATAAGCTCATGTCATACAAAAAGCAACAAAAACCTTTATTACAGGTGTAAATGAACATTTATGGCATTGAAAACGACGGAAGCAAAGTAATTTGGAACAATGAGAACAACGCAAGATCCCAAAGTTATCACAGTACTGAAAATTGTCATTGATATCCGAAAAACAGATACGTTGAACATTATAAAAAAAAGCGTCATCACTTTCACAGTATCCAATTTTTATCCACGGATATAACAACATGTTGAATTTTTCTGACTGCCGTTTATTCTTCATTTATACGTTCGATGATTTTCTTCACTCCATTTTCAGACCACTCGTTCACATTTGCCAGTTAATTTGGGCCAAAACGGAAATACACCCATTGGTTTTCACCCTTAGTGCTATCTCCTGGCCACGTTTCTTCAATTTTAGAGAGTGACAGTTGAAAGGATTCTCTTGTAAGAATAGTATAACAATACTAGGAATCCGAATTTCTTGGTGGTATGGTGTGCAGAGGTGGTATGGTGTGCAGAGGTGGTATGATATTCTCCACTTGTGCTGTAAGGCCATTTTCAGACGACTCGTTCACCTTTGTCCGTTTATTTGGGCCAAAACGGAAATACACCTATTAGTTTTTGCCCTTAGTACTATCTCCTGCCCACGTTTCTTCAATTTTATAGAGTGACAGTTAAAAGGCTTCTCTTGTCAGTTAAAACACTCGTTCACCTTTGTCAGTTCATTTGGGCCAAAACGGAAATACACCCATTGGTTTTCACCCTTAGTGCTATCTCCTGGCCACGTTTCTTCAATTTTAGAGAGTGACAGTTGAAAGGATTCTCTTGTAAGAATAGTATAACAATATTAGGAATCCGAATTTCTTGGTGGTATAGTGTGCAGAGGTGGTATGATATTCTCCACTTGTGCTGTAAGGCCATTTTCAGACGACTCGTTCACCTTTGTCCGTTTATTTGAGCCAAAACGGAAATACACCCATTGGTTTTTTGCCCTTAGTACTATCTCCTGGCCACGTTTCTTCAATTTTGGAGAGTGGCAGTTGAAAGGCTTCCCTTGTCAGTTAAAACACTCGTTCACCTTTGTCAGTTCATTTGAGCCAAAACGGAAATACACCCATTGGTTTTTGCCCTTAGTACTATCTCCTGGCCACGTTTCTTCAATTTTGGAAAGTGACAGTTGAAAGGCCTCCCTATTGAGTACATATAAACCTGGGAAGTCATGCCTGAAGCATACAAAAAGCAATTCAATATCTTCGATTTCGGGAATCAGGTGTACTCTATTTTATACTATGTGTTTAATTTTTTTTTTATCATTTGTAATAACTGCAGAAAAAAAATATCTGAAACCGAGGATTGAAGAATTAAAAAATAGTTATGAATAATTATTAAACAACTGCTTTGTAAAATGTCTTCAGTATCTGTAGGGATGATGCACACGATGTGAGTAGTAACTATGCTGTAAAGGTATATCTGACGATAAAATGACTTTGAATCATTACAAAAACAAAATTACAAACCTGAGATTTTCAGATACGTGATTTCGAAGGCACACGTAATTTATGCAGAAGAATATTTCTGAATTTGTTCAGCACAGCTATTAGATCATCAAAGCAGTTGACTTTGTCGTTCTCTCCAAATGTTCTACTGGAACACAACATCTGCTACCTAAGTCCTGCTTCCAGGCATGCGAATTGCAACGAATTCAGCGAATGTTAGAATCACACCCCAGATGGGTCGCCTGTAATCACATGTAGGTGCTTAAATTCTTTTTAACAGTCTAACATTTACTACCAAATTTATACACTATATTGACAAAAGTTTAAAAGCAAACGAACGGATCCGCTGCGTTGTTTAGATACTCGGTACAGCTGCAAACGGTACAAAAACGAGCCTAAAGCTGACCGCGATCACATCGCACTGTGAGGTTGAGTGAAAATGTTGCAGCGGAAGACAACTGACTTTGAAAAAGGAAAAATTGTTGGGTGTTATATTAGTGGGTTGTTCATAAAAGAAACCGAGACGCGTTTAAAAATACCCAAGTCAACTGTTTTGGATGGACTGAATAAGTGGAGACGCATAGCGTGCCTGAAGCAGCAAAACTTACTGACCGACCAAAGAAAATCAGTGACAGACGTCGTCGAAGACTCAGGAGAGTACTTACTGCTAATCGACGGAGTACTGCACAAGACCTCAGTGTCCAGGTGAGTAAACATGCTGGAACCTCTGTATGTACACGTACCATTCACAGAGAACTTCATTCCATGGGTTACCGTGGTCGTGCGGCTTCTCATAAGCATTTCGTCTCCACTCGGAATGCTACTCGTCGTTTCGCATGGTGTAAAGAACATTTATCGTGGACCGTAGATCAATGGAAACGGGTCCTATGGGCTGATGAATCCAGATACATGATCCATCAGTCTGATGGCCGTGTGTGGGGATGGCGGCAGCCGAGGAAACACTATTTACCGCAGTGTACTGTTTCTACGGTCAAGTTTGGAGCTGGCAGTGCACTCGTGTGGAGGTGTTTTTCGTGGCATGGTCCCGGCCCATTGGTTATCTTGGACAACCTGTTAACCAGCACGTCTACCTTAGTATTCTGGACAATTAAGCCCTACCAACTCTGTGGCAATATTATGGAACCGAGCCTTGTTTGTACCAGAAGGATAATGCACCCAGCCATAAAGCGCGGACTGTTACGGCGTGGTCTGACGATAATTCCGTATCGTGTGTGGACTGGCCAGCACAGAGCCCTGATCTTAATCCTATAGAACACCTATGGGATAAATTAGAGCGCCGCATAAGGAGTTTGGAACCAAGGCTTACTACTAAGCAACAGTTAGCGACAGCATTATGTACTGAATGGAAGCGCATACCTATAACACCGTGTTCCTTTTCGCGATCACAGAAAGCTTGACTATCGAAACAGTTTTGCATTCAAAATCAGACGTAGAGGGAGATACCATCAGATAGGAAGGGGGGGGGGCAGAAACAAAATCATCCATGTCTGAACAGAAAGGAGCTTGGAGACTTATCAAACAAGCGACGTCTTAAGAAACACCAAGAAGAAGCTTTCATCAGCACAAATTAAAACATGCACTGTATGACCAAATGTATCTGGACACCCCTCTTGAGTAGTCGATTTGTCGATATACGTCACAGCCATAGCCCATACAGGTATAAAAAGATAGACATGGCCTCTGTGTAGCCAATTTAGTCATTCTGAAAGTTTTCAAATCAGCTATAAAAAGCCTCCAAAAATGAAAAAAAGAAAAAAGTCGGCCAAAATATTTAAATCATGTTAAATTTTTATACGTATGTGTGTATCATTTAAATTCTAATGATGCATTATTATTAATTATTTAATACTTTAATAATGTAAAAATAAGTGCATGTGCCACTGTTGTTAATTAATATGCTTCAATAGTATACTTAGAGTAAGAAAATACAGCAACAATTTCTAAATGGCTAAAAAGACCGTTGAAGATGAAATTATTTCTTGAGAGAAAAAAAGTTTTCTTTTATTATTTGTTACTAATATTTTGATTTCGATAAAATAGAACTTTTGTTTTAATGATACAATATTTCTGTAAATAAAAACACAGAATTTAAGTGCCACTACCATCGCATTCACAGCTAAAGGGAGCCGCCCCATTGGCGCAGTGGTCTAAGCGATGGCCTCTGATCATTCGTCTGAAAGGGGTCCGGGTTCGAATCCCGGTGAGGCATGGATGTTGTATTAGTCTTACGGCACTGGCTCTCTCCCTTCCCTGGAACCAGTGACCCTAAATTAGGGACGGGCGACTGCTTATAGCCCATTGAGTTGCTCACGGTGGTCGTTAAACCTCCAATAAAAAAAAAAAAACAGCTTAAGGGATCCCAAGCAATCTTAGCGCGTACGGACAAGCTTCCCATGCCTGATAAAAACAAAGGCTTGAGGAACAGGGGATGATTGCATTCTACAAGAGTTATGGTTCTCTCACAATCGCAGCGCTTATAACTATGGAAACTGAAAAAGACATTTCCCTGATACAAAAGCGGAATTTTAAATGCTTGAAATCGTAAATATCAGAAGTTCCTGACATCGGTAGAAGCATAATGAAATCCTCTCAAAAAGTCGCTAATCCCAAAATAATGTTTTTGATGCTAAATCCAATCCCAAATCCTAAAATTTAGCGACTTTTCCTGCACGTTGGAAACACTGCTGACAAAGATAATAGACAAGTATGAAGAGCAGAATGGACAATACGGCAGACCTTAAGGACTTTCAACGTGGCATATGACGTATACTCAAATTTAACTTTCATTTTTAGTTTCTTTTCTCTATGTAAACTTTAAGTCCATTCTCTTTTAGCGTTTTTAACCTTAACTTTATGTTTTCTCACTCTCTGAATGTATGTTGCCAACAGCCTTGAGGCCAGAGTGTGTGACATGTGCATGTGCACAGATAAGAACGAGAGATATACTGTTGAAGCAAGCGGCAAAAATGTGTGGTGCATTAGTGGTCATCCTGAAAGCTACATGAATCTGTAAGCTGTACTTTTTCAGGCAGATCGTGTCTATCGATCTGTAGTAAGTGTGTGTGTGTGTGTGTTTAAATAAATAAATAAATATATATAGAGAAAAATGACAAGAGAGGAAGACAACATGATCAAAGTAAAATCTCTGAAATGGCAATGGGCTGGACATATTGCCAGAAGAACAGACCATTGATGGACAGCTAAAATTTTAGACTGGATTCCAAGGAACAGGAAAAGACCCAGAAGAACATATAGGAGATGGGTGGATGAAATTCGAAAGTATGCTAGAGTAAAATGGAGGAGACTGGAACCAGACAGGCCGTTGTGGAAGAAACTTGGGGAGACCTTCGTTCAGCAGTGGATTGATAATGGTTGACAATGATGAAGATATATATATATAAATATTCTTTTTTTTTTCTCCGGCTTTTGGCTCCCGTTGAAAATGCTTCTTCTTGTTGAGTGAAAAAAAAAAAGAATATATAAATATTCTTTTTTTTTTTCTCCGGCTTTTGGCTCCCGTTGAAAATGCTTCTTCTTATGCCATTATGTCTTAAAAGAAAAGTGTTTGATCAATGCATCCTTCCAGTGCTTACGTATGGTGCAGAGACGTGGACCTTAACTAAAAGAGACATACAAAGGCTGCAGACAACTCAAAGCAGCATGGAGAGGTGCATGCTTGGTGTAACCAGGAGAGATAAGAAGAGGAACTCGTGGATCCGAAAAATGACAAGAGTGGAAGACATCATGATCATGGTAAAATTCCTGAAATGGCAATATGTTGGACATTTGCCAAGAGAATGGACCACCGATGAACAAACCAATTTTAAGGCTGGACTCCAAGGGACAGGAAAAGACCCAGAAGAAGACCACGTGGGAGATGGATGGATAGAGGAGACAGGCCCAAGACAGTCCGTTGTGGAAGAAACTTGGGGATGCCTTCATCCAGCAGTGGATTGATATTGGTTGGCAATGATGTTGATGATGATGATATATTCGAGTTTATAGCTAGAAGCAGATTTGTTTCGGTCAGGCCTGGGTAGGGCACGGATCGGGTCCAGTTATGTGACATCCGGGTAGACTGGACTACCTCGGCCGTCATATAACTGTCTGGTCGGAGTCCAAAATTTTTTGACCTGTTTCCAACTCTGATTCGCAGTCCAGGTCGATACTGTCAGGTCCATATCTGCCGGTACACCTCGTCCAGTTTCTTTTGGTATGAATTGTGGGACCGCTACGGCTTGCTGCTGTCGAATGCGGTGATCAGGACGTTCGAACGTCCACTTACGTGCAACAGACCCACTACGGGGACTTATGTTACCTTCCTCCAAGCACTGTTACCACATTCGGCTGACACTTGTTGCCTCCCGTTGCGTTTCCGCCGCGGGGCGATGTAGGAACCAATCGGCCGTACATTGCCATACGATGAAGTCTGTGACTAAAGTGTCCGTGTGATGGTAGAATTCCCGACGACTTCTCCCAGACATTCTAATTCCTTACCCGCTCATTCGCTACCAAGATCACTCTGATGCAGTAGTCCACACGTCCAAGTGAGCATTAGAGGTCTGCGCGGACCTTACTTTGGAAAGCCCTGCCTGTCCCTCGCCTGACCCGACTCATAATTTCCAGTTTACGGCCCGACTCGTCCCGTTTTATACTTTCATCAAGCATTCTCTTTGACACAAAGAGACGTGCCATTTTTCGCAGAAATTCCTCACATGGTTGAGGTTTCGGCCTGACTTCATATTTCTGATGCAAATGCAAATGAGTTTCCTCTTCTACCCTTAAATGCAAACAAGGCAGTCCTCGATCCCCAAATATGTAACAAATACTTCGAGCTTCCTCATTTCCGCTGCAGTGACGAATGGCGCCGGAAGTTCGTTTTGGTTCTGGTTTCTAGAAGCTGATAACTCTCTTCGTGTAAACATTTCTCGAAAAATAAAAAACATGCATGTGCTTTAATCGCTAAAGCCAACAATATAAAAACGGAATTTGATTTCAACCCTAAAAGAAATAAACCGTCCCTCTGTTTCAGACTCTCAAATTACAGACCGACTTGCCCTGTCCTTCCATTTCAGCTCTCATCTTACGACTAATCCCATCCTTCCGTTTCAGCTCTCACCTTACGACTAATCCCATCCTTCCGTTTCAGACTCTCATCTTACGACTTTCCGTTTCACACTGTTATCTTACGACTTTCCGTTTCACACTGCTATCTTACGACTAGTCCGTCCTTCCGATTCAGGCCCCACCCTTCCGTTTCTGACTCTCTTACGTCTAGTCCCGTCCTTCCGTTTAAGACTCGCATCTTGCGTTTAGTCCCGCCCTTCCGTTTCAGACTCTCATCTTACACTAGCCCTGTCCTTCCGTTTCAGATTCTCATCTTACGACTTGTCCCGTCTTTCCGGTTCAGACTCTCATCTTACGACTTTCCGTTTTACACTCTCATCTTACGACTAGTCCCATCCTTCCGTTTCATATTCTTATCTTACGACTATTCCCGTCCTTCTGATTAACACTCTCATCTTCCGTTTCAGACTCTCATCTGACGAGTAGTCCTGTCCTTCCGTTCCAGACTCTCGCCTTACAGCCCGACTTATCGGTTTGAGCTGTAATATATCAATGCATCCTGGTGGCATATTCGTTTCACTGAGTGAACTTCCCTATCTGATTCTTCAGCAAGTTAGTTTTCGTTTTGTGAGACGAAAAGATTGTTTTGTATCTATTGCAGGAGCAAAATATTAAACGTTCCAGGACAGGCCCGGCCCGGAATTTTTAACTTAAAAACAATGAAGCCCGGCCAGAGGGCCGAGACAAGCTGTTGCAGACCTCTAGAGAGAATGAAGAACGTGAACTACGCCGAACCGTTTAACCCTTTCATCTCCTTCATCGATCACGTGATTGATTCACATCTACAATCATTTACATAACCCAACTTCCGACACATACTTGCCAGTTTGCATGTCGCTCCAACAAATAAATCACGATGTGACAATTTTCATGTCAGGCAGTGCACCTACGAACCTACTGCGGCAAGGATATACCGTCCTTCACGTAGATCAAGATATATAAGAGCGACATTTTGATGGACTCCCATTTAAAAGAAAGCAAGACATTTGGAAAGACCAAGATTCTAGTTGTGGTACAGTTCTTATTTACTGAAATGGGATCAATCGAGAGACCTTGACGTTCTGAAGAACGTTCAGATAGCTGGTGAAAGAAAAACGTGTCAGGCTGTCATTAGTGCGGTTCATGAGAGAGTGATGCAGGTACCAAATGGGATAGATGGAGAATTCGTTAGACTAATCAAAGGAGATCATTTAGACAAATCAAAAGCGACAGAGACAAACTGAATTGCCCCATATTAGATGAAATAGCAGTAAAGTGGCCTTTTGAGTTTATAGAGTTAAAATGAGGTCCTTCCCTAGGCCCAGATTCGGAATTTCCGTATGACCGCTAATTTCCTTGCATCAGGAAGTACGTGCAGTTACCTTAAGATCGTAATGCAGTTTAAATGAAAAGAAAGATGTCCTGTTCGTTGTCTTTTAAAGAGAATCATAAACTTTTTTTTTTTATCCTTTGTCATATACAAAATAGCAGATAAAGAACTCATCCAACCGCAATTCCCCGAGCGGAATTTAGAAATAACTAAGCTTCCACATTCTAGAGGGAAGACGGGGAAGAATAAAAAAAACAGAATCATAAGTAAAAATAAAAATAATAAATAAATTCATCATGAAATGCAAAATAAAAGGAAGACGTAGTTACTCAACATGTACGCTGCACATTCATTTATTCATTTTTTTCTTGGCTGAACTTTTTCCTTCGCATTTGTTTCAATATGGCTTTCTCTTACGCTTAAATCCCATCGGAAAGACTGAGAATTAAAGCATCTCCCCAGAGTTTTATCGATTATTTTTTTCCCTTCCACCGCTCTCCTTTATGAAAAATCTTACCGCTTTCACCGAAGCTATAATCCACATAATTATGCGAAAAGTCGATCCTCCAAATCGCAATAATATTTTTCTTCGTGTTCCAGAGCGCTGTTGAAACCTCATCACATATAAGTATGAAAAAATATGAGTAATAACAAAAAATTAATAACAAAACACAATGTTCATTTCTTTCAACGCTAGATTCTCTTCCAAATTAATTCACCCTCCGATAGGAGGTCTTTCATTTTCTTAACCTCAATAAAACTGCAACTTCCTCCCCTTCTTTTTTTTTCTTTTTTTTTTTTATTATTTGTATTAATATAAATATATATTTTTTCCCATTCCTTCTTTCATGCGTTCAGAAAAGGTCGAAATTACTTCGGAATTTTTGTGTTTGCATATTAAAAAGCGGCAGACGACAACTTGGAGAACATCATTGCATTTCGTCTTCGTGTTTACCGATCTGTATTTTTGTTCAAGCGTGTTTTTGCCGAGCGTAATTAAATTTTTAAAACTTATCGCTGAGACTCGGGGGAGGGAAGGGAAAGATAAAATCTCCATAAACATTCGGCTGATGTCGTTAGAATTTTTTCATTGGGCAAATTTTTGAGTGCTTTTTCCACATGAATTTTGCAATTACGCCTTGTATTACTTAACATCTTCTTTTGAATAAATTTCTAGTTGTAGCCGATCTTCGTTTCTTTATTTTTCGTCCCAAAATAGAGTTCATTAATTCAAACGTGAATTTAATTTCTTACGTGCAGTTTTCTGAAGACTTAATTGCAGTAGATCAAGGATCATTTCTGTCATGGGACTGTTAAGCAGCATAAGTTATATACGTCATCAGATTTTTTTTTTCTCTACCTTTCCCGATAAAATAAAAAGAACAATGTGTTCATGTTGTGAAAGAAACATTCTTAATTGATCAGTGCTTCCTAAAATTAAAGGACCTAAGAAATCGAATTTGATAAGGTAGAACAGGTTAGTTTTTGAAAAAAAGAAAAAAACACTTACATGCCACTACATCGATTCGACGTCGAATTTTTGATCGATTTTTGGTCGATATGAAACGTCGAATATAGATATCCATGTCCATTTCTGTTACGTCTTCTCGACGTCGAACTTGAAACCTATTAAGTCGATATGAAGTCAACAGTACACGAAGATTCGACCTTTCGAGAGAAACATATACATCGTTGTTACGTAGTGTAGACGTCGATTATACGTTGATATTACGCAGTTTAGTCATGGATTCTAGTACTGTTGTAATGTCGAATCAACGTTTTTTTTTTTTTTTTTTTTTTTGATTGGAGGTTTAACGACCACCGTGAGCAACTCAATGGGCTATAAGCAGTCGCCGAATCAACGTTTACTCTACTATTTAGATATTGAAACATAAAATTCTAAATTTTTAATCGTAACATAAAACGCTGAAAGTATTCGTATTTGTAGTACTACGACGCTGTCACGATTAAAATATCATATTTTTTTTTTATTGTTTCAACATCCAAGTCGTTTTGAACCCCATTCGAAAAGATACATAATTCGCAAAAATTTCACAGAATTTTTGGTGATCTGTCAGCACCGCGCGAGGCCTATCCTTAATTGGTATATGCGTATGTAAAAATTATGTATCTTAAAAAGTAATTCTACTTAAAGGAACGAGGCTCAACTTTTTATAAACATACTTAAGTAAAAAAAAAAACTTTTAACTTACAAGCGAAAAAGGAGACAGGTAAATGAGAATCTCGTCGTACAACAGAAATGATACAACCAACCAACACCCCAGAATCAAAAAGTTTGTTTGGCGTAACGGTTGCAAAAGCGCATGCGCGCGATGCTTAGATATCGCATGAAAAACATCGATTATTCGACCTAACGGAACTAAAGGGATAAACTTCGTAAAACCGTCTTTGTAATGATTTTTCTTGACGTTCTGTCTCATTGACTTTACGTCGAAAGCTATACCTCAACGTAATATCGACCTGATGACCAAAAATCGATGTTGATTCGATATTACTGTGCTACTAGGGAATTCACCGTTTTTGTGAATTTGACTGTCTTTTTTTTTTTTTCATGTATGTGATCAAATAAATTTCTGATGACCGAAATAACACGTCTCCAAAAAGCATGAAAACATTCGCTGCAATATTCGCGATCACAGAAAGCTTGACTATCGAAACAGTTTTGCATTCAAAATCAGACGTAGAGGGAGATACCATCAGATAGGAAAGGGGGGGGGGGAGCAGAAACAAAATCATCCATGTCTGAACAGAAAGGAGCTTGGAGACTTATCAAACAAGCGACGTCTTAAGAAACACCAAGAAGAAGCTTTCATCAGCACAAATTAAAACATGCACTGTATGACCAAATGTATCTGGACACCTCTCTTGAGTAGTCGATTTGTCGATATACGTCACAGCCATAGCCCATACAGGTATAAAAAGATAGACATGGCCTCTGTGTAGCCAATTTAGTCATTCTGAAAGTTTTCAAATCAGCTATAAAAAGCCTCCAAAAAATGAAAAAAAGAAAAAAAGTCGGCCAAAATATTTAAATCATGTAAAATTTTTATACGTATGTGTGTATCATTTAAATTCTAATGATGCATTATTATTAATTATTTAATACTTTAATAATGTAAAAATAAGTGCATGTGCCACTGTTGTTAATTAATATGCTTCAATAGTATACTTAGAGTAAGAAAATACAGCAACAATTTCTAAATGGCTAAAAAGACCGTTGAAGATGAAATTATTTCTTGAGAGAAAAAAAGTTTTCTTTTATTATTTGTTACTAATATTTTGATTTAGATAAAATAGAACTTTTGTTTTAATGATACAATATTTCTGTAAATAAAAACACAGAATTTAAGTGCCACTACCATCGCATTCACAGCTAAAGGGAGCCGCCCCATTGGCGCAGTGGTCTAAGCGATGGCCTCTGATCATTCGTCTGAAAGGGGTCCGGGTTCGAATCCCGGTGAGGCATGGATGTTGTATTTGTCTTACGGCACTGGCTCTCTCCCTTCCCTGGAACCAGTGACCCTAAATTAGGGACGGGAGACTGCTTATAGCCCATTGAGTTGCTCACGGTGGTCGTTAAACCTCCAATAAAAAAAAAAAAAAACAGCTTAAGGGATCCCAAGCAATCTTAGCGCGTACGGACAAGCTTCCCATGCCTGATAAAAACAAAGGCTTGAGGAACAGGGGATGATTGCATTCTACAAGAGTTATGGTTCTCTCACAATCGCAGCAGCGCTTATAACTATGGAAACTGAAAAAGACATTTCCCTGATACAAAAGCGGAATTTTAAATGCTTGAAATCGTAAATATCAGAAGTTCCTGACATCGGTAGAAGCATAATGAAATCCTCTCAAAAAGTCGCTAATCCCAAAATAATGTTTTTGATGCTAAATCCAATCCCAAATCCTAAAATTTAGCGACTTTTCCTGCACGTTGGAAACACTGCTGACAAAGATAATAGACAAGTACGAAGAGCAGAATGGTCAATACGGCAGACCTTAAGGACTTTCAACGTGGCATATGACGTATACTCGAATTTAACTTTCATTTTTAGTTTCTTTTCTCTATGTAAACTTTAAGTTCATTCTCTTTTAGCGTTTTTAACCTTAACTTTATGTTTTCTCACTCTCTGAATGTATGTTGCCAACAGCCTTGAGGCCAGAGTGTGTGACATGTGCATGTGCACAGATAAGAACGAGAGATATACTGTTGAAGCAAGCGGCAAAAATGTGTGGTGCATTAGTGGTCATCCTGAAAGCTACATGAATCTGTAAGCTGCATTTTTTCATGCAGATCGTGTCTATCGATCTGTAGTAAGTGTGTGTGTGTGTGTGTTTAAATAAATAAATAAATATATATATAGAAAAATGACAAGAGAGGAAGACAACATGATCAAAGTAAAATCTCTGAAATGGCAATGGGCTGGACATATTGCCAGAAGAACAGACCATTGATGGACAACTAAAATTTTAGACTGGATTCCAAGGAACAGGAAAAGACCCAGAAGAACATATAGGAGATGGGTGGATGAAATTCGAAAGTATGCTAGAGTAAAATGGAGGAGACTGGAACCAGACAGGCCGTTGTGGAAGAAACTTGGGGAGACCTTCGTTCAGCAGTGGATTGATAATGGTTGACAATGATGAAGATATATATATAAATATTCTTTTTTTTTTCTCCGGCTTTTGGCTCCCGTTGAAAATGCTTCTTCTTGTTGAGTATATATACACTATATTGACAATACATATATAATTTTGACTCACACCTAGTACAACATAGAAAAGGTTATGTATCTACCTGTGTGAGTAAAAGGAGAAAAGATAAAAAAATAAAATAAAACAACTGAATGTAGAAGGTGTCGAGAATACTGATAGTGAGAAAATGCAGAGTTTTTGCTGGTCCTTGATAAAGCCAAGGCTCAGTATTCTCGACACCTTCTACATTCAGTTGTTTTATTTTATTTTTTTATCTTTTCTCCTTTTACTCACACAGGTAGATACATAACCTTTTCTATGTTGTACTAGGTGTGAGTCAAAATTATATATGTATTTTTTTGCTTAGGTATCTTCTTTATAGAATGTGAATTCTGAATTTTCAAAACTGCTGCGTTGCGCGTTTTGATTTTCAGGTTATTTTGCACCCTACGTGTTAAATTCTAAAATTTTTTCCTTAGTCTTCAGTTTTGCTCTTAAGTAACTAATTTCAATTTATTATTTAGCAGCTCATGCGCAAATTCTAGTTGAAATGTTTTATTATTATTATTATTTTTTTTTTTTTTTTTTTTTATTACTATTTTTTTCACTTGAGGTTTTTTTTTCATTTTCTAATTTTTCTTTTTAGTATGTTTTGGATGCAGCTTTTTGGAGTGTAGTTTATACTCGAGTTTGGTCTTTTCTTGGACTGCTTATTTCTAAAAAGTTTTTCCTAGTTGGTTTGCTCAGAATTTGTATGTTTTGGCCCAAGTGGAGTTCTAAGGACGATGAAAGGATTGGAGGTCAGCTCAGATATTTTAAGTCCTCCCGCTCGGTTAGGCTAGCACCCTTTCCCATAGTGTATGAACTCGCTGGCAAAGGTAATCTAAAGTTATGAAATGACAAACGTTGTTTGACATGTAAATCTGCAGATCCTAACCTATATTCTTCTGTTGAGGATAATTGCTCCAACAAGTTTTGCAAAGCCTACAATACCATCTATAAGCTCACCTGTACTGTCTGCAACCTTAGCTATATTGGCCAAAGTAAAAATCCTCTTCATCTTAGGATTAATGGTCACAGGTCTCTAGTAAACAAGTTCTCTAATTCAGGAGTGAACCCCTCCACAAACGCCAACCAGTACTCTACCTTTGAATTAGAGCATTTCCATACTCATGGTTTTGACAAAGTGAAAATAGAGGTACTACATATTATTCCTGACCTCTATGCTCGGCTAGAAACTGAATCCCTTGAAATTTTGCAGCATCAGTCTCTTTATCCCTATGGCCTTAATTCCACTCTATCTGACAATAAGCATAATCAGCATAAATTTTCAATTCGTGAACTCTTCTTTCTTGTTAATAATAAGAGCTGCTCTAGAGGTAATAGAGGACAGAGGTTATTTCGCACATCAAGCAAAGTTGATTTTGCTAACTTGCTAAAAACTCTGGAAAGCTTTAAAACTGGCACTAATTTTGTTAAAAATACTTACAAAATTCTCAAGTCCTTCAAGCACTCTGTCCTTAAATGTTTTTTCAAATTCTGGAATGAAACTGCTGACCATGTTGATAAGCATGTTTTTGCTTTGGTTCTGGACATTCTTAAACATATTCTTAAAGATAAAATTTCTCTTAAAGAATTTTCCAGTAATTTTGTTACCATCAGGTTCCTAAATAAAGCCTACGATAATCTCAATGTAAGGAAGCTGTTCTACAATAATGCAATTTTTTTCCCATCCACAGGCACCAGTCTATTGTAAGTTTTAAATATGTTAAGACCTTAGGGTCAATAGTTAAAAACTACAAACTTAACTCTTCGAGCTACATTCCTGTAATTACTACTTGTTCTTGTGATGAACATAAAGATACAGTTCACTATGATAAGAATTACAACCATATTATCACCGGAAACTTGAGTTATGTTGAAAATGAAAAGCTTAGGAATTTATTAGAGTATGGCTCTAAATTCAGACCTTCCTTCACAATTTCCAAAGAAAGGATTCTTGAGAGCTTCACTCAAGATGTAAATAAGTACATCGTAAAAACCAGTTTAACGTACAATCAGCCTATTGAGGCCTTCGCAGAATGGAAATATAATATAATCAATAGCTTCACCGGTGAGTTGGCAGGTCTGCACTTTTGTTTCGACAGAAATCTCTTTTTCTCTGGAGAAGCTAAAAGGTCACTCTCCAAACTACAAGACCAATTTATTTTTACCACTACGGATAAAGCTAGCAATAATTTTGCAATTATCTGTAAGAAGTTCTATTTTGAATTGTTAACTATGGAACTCAATAATAGAGTAACATACGAGCCCGTAAGTTATTCTACCAAGCAGTTAGAAAATCGGTTTAAGGCATTCTTCAAGAAACTTAAAATTCCACAAACTAGAAGATATGGGCCTGAATTTCCATTTCTTTTTGCAACGGTTAAGTTTCATAAGGATCCTGTGAAGTTCAGGTTCATAGCTAGTGGAGTAAGGAGTCATAAAAAGAAAATAGATCTTGCTTTTGAAGATGTCTTAAAGAAGGTTTTGAAACACATTAGAAACTGTTCTAACTTGATGTACAGAGATTTTTGGATAATTAATAATAATGCAGAAGTAATTTCTACTATACTCAAAGTTTGTCCCCTAGATATTAATAGTTATGATTTTGAAAACCTATATACTAATCTGCCTCTATCAGATATAATCACTACCTTTAAAGAGCTGTATGCAGAATTTAAACTTAACCAATTTGTTGATGTAGGAACTTGGAACTCTTATCTCAATTGCTGCATAAAAAATAACCATATCTTATATAATAATACTCTCTATAAGCAAGTGAACGGTATTCCAATGGGAACATCAACGTCCACAAATATCGCTAATCTATTCCTGTTCTTTAAGGAATATAAATTCATTAAAAATCACCCCACCTGCTCAGATAACTACCTTTACACTTTTAGATATATTGATGATCTGCTGTGTATCAATAATTCAGAAGTTATAGAGAGTGATTTTGATAATATCTATCCTAGCTCTCTTAACTTATGTAAAACCAACCACAGTAATCAGGAACTTGAGTTCCTAGACTTAAGCATTAAGCTCAACAGAGGTAACCCATCTATTAGCCTCTTTGATAAAAGAGTTAATTTTCCTTTCAAAGTAATTAAATATCTACACTGGAATAATAACATTTCAACCAAAGTAATTGAGAATGTACTAATTTCTCAGGTCCTAAGAATTTCAAGAATTTGCAGCAACAATTTGGATTTCAATTACCACATTAATATACTATTAGAAAGTTTTCTAGAGAACGAAATTCCTTCTTCTTTCATCAAAAGAACTTTAAGAAAAATTATTCTGAATAATAGAGTAAGGTTGGCAGATCTGCTTTAATTTTCTACAGTTAATAATATGATTCTGACCAATCAAAGCCGTAAGGAAGTTGGCTAGAGGATGCCTATTAACTACCTAAAGGAACCTTAGTGCTATGGATATGACGGTCCTATTAAAACAAAAAATTAAATAATATAAACAAAATCACAAAAAAAGCTTAAAAATCTGTTTATAAAAGAAAATAAAAACAAATAAAAAAAGAAAACTAGTTATTCATCACTAGGATAGCTATACTAAAAATAGTAAAACCAACATTAAAATTAATAAGATTCTGATTAATCTATAGAAGCTCACTAAGGTGATTTAATACATGCAAAGATTATTAAATAAACTGCTCGTGTATTTTATAATATTTCTCATGTATTCTGGAGAGTTAATTCTGCTCATTCTGATCATACAGATCCACAGTCTTAAGTTTATATATTTTTTTCTCTGGTTAAAATCTCCGCGCGTTGGTTTCTTGCTGTATGAGGAGGCCATCAGCCCCACCCTCACTGCCCCCCAGCGTCTAGGGAGTGGCGGAAGAGGTCAGCCATGTTCTCCTCTTGTGAGGAGAAAAGTTTTTGTCACACAAGAGGTAAGCTCTCTTCCTTGTTTTTGGGTTCTAGGTTTTATAAGTTCAATGTTTGTACTTTATGTACCTTTTCTCTGTCGTTTTTTAGCTTTTCAGCTTTTAAGCATTGGTTTGTCTGTTAACATTTATGCGGGTTTTAACTCTTACTTTTCTTTGTAACTTTGAACGTCTTTTGGGGTACCTAGGAACAGAAGATGGCTAAGCTTGTTCCTTTTCTATGCGCTGTCTATGCGCTGTTTTTTCAAAGTAGTAAAGTTCTTAATAACTAATTAATTATGCACTTAAAGCACTGCTGAAATACTTTGTACATATTGCAACTAACTGTTTAAGGTATATAACTTTCACAAAGTTTTCTTTAGTTAATTATTATCTTTAACTTATTCTCGTTTTCGTGCTGTCATAATTTGTAGAGTAGGGGGTTTTAGACTCAAGTTTTCTTTCAAAAATCTGTTCGTTATAAATTAACATTTCCTTTTTTAATTGCAATGTAAAATTTGGATTTCTTTTGCATTGTTTTTCAGGTTTAAATTCTCTCTCAAACGAACTTGGAATTTCGTTATAGCTGAAAATCATTTCTATTTATTATGTCACTCTCACAGCTTGAGTTCTCTTTAATCTTCTTCTCTCTGTTTAATAGTAACAGATGAAGAGCATGGGTCGGGCCATGAAGGTTAATGGATGCAAGCGAAATTGTTAACTAGTGCTAGGTCATGCTACTCTACGGAGGACATGACTTATATATATATTTTTTAAACTATTTTAGGTGGGAATGTTACTTGCATCTATGGCCTTGCAGAAACCCATTTCCAACTAGGTCTTTGTAGAAGTGAGAAAATTGCAGAGTTTTTGATGGTCCTTGATAAAGCCAAGGCTCAGTATTCTCGACACCTTCTACATTCAGTTGTTTTATTTTATTTTTTTATCTTTTCTCCTTTTACTCACACAGGTAGATACATAACCTTTTCTATGTTGTACTAGGTGTGAGTCAAAATTATATATGTATTTTTTTGCTTAGGTATCTTCTTTATAGAATGTGAATTCTGAATTTTCAAAACTGCTGCGTTGCGCGTTTTGATTTTCAGGTTATTTTGCACCCTTCGTGTTAAATTCTAAAATTTTTTCCTTAGTCTTCAGTTTTGCTCTTAAGTAACTAATTTCAATTTATTATTTAGCAGCTCATGCGCAAATTCTAGTTGAAATGTTTTATTATTATTATTATTTTTTTTTTTTTTTTTTTTTTTATTACTATTTTTTTCACTTGAGGTTTTTTTTCATTTTCTAATTTTTCTTTTTAGTATGTTTTGGATGCAGCTTTTTGGAGTGTAGTTTATACTCGAGTTTGGTCTTTTCTTGGACTGCTTATTTCTAAAAAGTTTTTCCTAGTTGGTTTGCTCAGAATTTGTATGTTTTGGCCCAAGTGGAGTTCTAAGGACGATGAAAGGATTGGAGGTCAGCTCAGATATTTTAAGTCCTCCCGCTCGGTTAGGCTAGCACCCTTTCCCATAGTGTATGAACTCGCTGGCAAAGGTAATCTAAAGTTATGAAATGACAAACGTTGTTTGACATGTAAATCTGCAGATCCTAACCTATATTCTTCTGTTGAGGATAATTGCTCCAACAAGTTTTGCAAAGCCTACAATACCATCTATAAGCTCACCTGTACTGTCTGCAACCTTAGCTATATTGGCCAAAGTAAAAATCCTCTTCATCTTAGGATTAATGGTCACAGGTCTCTAGTAAACAAGTTCTCTAATTCAGGAGTGAACCCCTCCACAAACGCCAACCAGTACTCTACCTTTGAATTAGAGCATTTCCATACTCATGGTTTTGACAAAGTGAAAATAGAGGTACTACATATTATTCCTGACCTCTATGCTCGGCTAGAAACTGAATCCCTTGAAATTTTGCAGCATCAGTCTCTTTATCCCTATGGCCTTAATTCCACTCTATCTGACAATAAGCATAATCAGCATAAATTTTCAATTCGTGAACTCTTCTTTCTTGTTAATAATAAGAGCTGCTCTAGAGGTAATAGAGGACAGAGGTTATTTCGCACATCAAGCAAAGTTGATTTTGCTAACTTGCTAAAAACTCTGGAAAGCTTTAAAACTGGCACTAATTTTGTTAAAAATACTTACAAAATTCTCAAGTCCTTCAAGCACTCTGTCCTTAAATGTTTTTTCAAATTCTGGAATGAAACTGCTGAACATGTTGATAAGCATGTTTTTGCTTTGGTTCTGGACATTCTTAAACATATTCTTAAAGATAAAATTTCTCTTAAAGAATTTTCCAGTAATTTTGTTACCATCAGGTTCCTAAATAAAGCCTACGATAATCTCAATGTAAGGAAGCTGTTCTACAATAATGCAATTTTTTTTCCCATCCACAGGCACCAGTCTATTATAAGTTTTAAATATGTTAAGACCTTAGGGTCAATAGTTAAAAACTACAAACTTAACTCTTCGAGCTACATTCCTGTAATTACTACTTGTTCTTGTGATGAACATAAAGATACAGTTCACTATGATAAGAATTACAACCATATTATCACCGGAAACTTGAGTTATGTTGAAAATGAAAAGCTTAGGAATTTATTAGAGTATGGCTCTAAATTCAGACCTTCCTTCACAATTTCCAAAGAAAGGATTCTTGAGAGCTTCACTCAAGATGTAAATAAGTACATCGTAAAAACCAGTTTAACGTACAATCAGCCTATTGAGGCCTTCGCAGAATGGAAATATAATATAATCAATAGCTTCACCGGTGAGTTGGCAGGTCTGGACTTTTGTTTCGACAGAAATCTCTTTTTCTCTGGAGAAGCTAAAAGGTCACTCTCCAAACTACAAGACCAATTTATTTTTACCACTACGGATAAAGCTAGCAATAATTTTGCAATTATCTGTAAGAAGTTCTATTTTGAATTGTTAACTATGGAACTCAATAATAGAGTAACATACGAGCCCGTAAGTTATTCTACCAAGCAGTTAGAAAATCGGTTTAAGGCATTCTTCAAGAAACTTAAAATTCCACAAACTAGAAGATATGGGCCTGAATTTCCATTTCTTTTTGCAACGGTTAAGTTTCATAAGGATCCTGTGAAGTTCAGGTTCATAGCTAGTGGAGTAAGGAGTCATAAAAAGAAAATAGATCTTGCTTTTGAAGATGTCTTAAAGAAGGTTTTGAAACACATTAGAAACTGTTCTAACTTGATGTACAGAGATTTTTGGATAATTAATAATAATGCAGAAGTAATTTCTACTATACTCAAAGTTTGTCCCCTAGATATTAATAGTTATGATTTTGAAAACCTATATACTAATCTGCCTCTATCAGATATAATCACTACCTTTAAAGAGCTGTATGCAGAATTTAAACTTAACCAATTTGTTGATGTAGGAACTTGGAACTCTTATCTCAATTGCTGCATAAAAAATAACCATATCTTATATAATAATACTCTCTATAAGCAAGTGAACGGTATTCCAATGGGAACATCAACGTCCACAAATATCGCTAATCTATTCCTGTTCTTTAAGGAATATAAATTCATTAAAAATCACCCCACCTGCTCAGATAACTACCTTTACACTTTTAGATATATTGATGATCTGCTGTGTATCAATAATTCAGAAGTTATAGAGAGTGATTTTGATAATATCTATCCTAGCTCTCTTAACTTATGTAAAACCAACCACAGTAATCAGGAACTTGAGTTCCTAGACTTAAGCATTAAGCTCAACAGAGGTAACCCATCTATTAGCCTCTTTGATAAAAGAGTTAATTTTCCTTTCAAAGTAATTAAATATCTACACTGGAATAATAACATTTCAACCAAAGTAATTGAGAATGTACTAATTTCTCAGGTCCTAAGAATTTCAAGAATTTGCAGCAACAATTTGGATTTCAATTACCACATTAATATACTATTAGAAAGTTTTCTAGAGAACGAAATTCCTTCTTCTTTCATCAAAAGAACTTTAAGAAAAATTATTCTGAATAATAGAGTAAGGTTGGCAGATCTGCTTTAATTTTCTACAGTTAATAATATGATTCTGACCAATCAAAGCCGTAAGGAAGTTGGCTAGAGGATGCCTATTAACTACCTAAAGGAACCTTAGTGCTATGGATATGACGGTCCTATTAAAACAAAAAATTAAATAATATAAACAAAATCACAAAAAAAGCTTAAAAATCTGTTTATAAAAGAAAATAAAAACAAATAAAAAAAGAAAACTAGTTATTCATCACTAGGATAGCTATACTAAAAATAGTAAAACCAACATTAAAATTAATAAGATTCTGATTAATCTATAGAAGCTCACTAAGGTGATTTAATACATGCAAAGATTATTAAATAAACTGCTCGTGTATTTTATAATATTTCTCATGTATTCTGGAGAGTTAATTCTGCTCATTCTGATCATACAGATCCACAGTCTTAAGTTTATATATTTTTTTCTCTGGTTAAAATCTCCGCGCGTTGGTTTCTTGCTGTATGAGGAGGCCATCAGCCCCACCCTCACTGCCCCCCAGCGTCTAGGGAGTGGCGGAAGAGGTCAGCCATGTTCTCCTCTTGTGAGGAGAAAAGTTTTTGTCACACAAGAGGTAAGCTCTCTTCCTTGTTTTTGGGTTCTAGGTTTTATAAGTTCAATGTTTGTACTTTATGTACCTTTTCTCTGTCGTTTTTTAGCTTTTCAGCTTTTAAGCATTGGTTTGTCTGTTAACATTTATGCGGGTTTTAACTCTTACTTTTCTTTGTAACTTTGAGCGTCTTTTGGGGTACCTAGGAACAGAAGATGGCTAAGCTTGTTCCTTTTCTATGCGCTGTCTATGCGCTGTTTTTTCAAAGTAGTAAAGTTCTTAATAACTAATTAATTATGCACTTAAAGCACTGCTGAAATACTTTGTACATATTGCAACTAACTGTTTAAGGTATATAACTTTCACAAAGTTTTCTTTAGTTAATTATTATCTTTAACTTATTCTCGTTTTCGTGCTGTCATAAGTTGTAGAGTAGGGGTTTTAGACTCAAGTTTTCTTTCAAAAATCTGTTCGTTATAAATTAACATTTCCTTTTTTAATTGCAATGTAAAATTTGGATTTCTTTTGCATTGTTTTTCAGGTTTAAATTCTCTCTCAAACGAACTTGGAATTTCGTTATAGCTGAAAATCATTTCTATTTATTATGTCACTCTCACAGCTTGAGTTCTCTTTAATCTTCTTCTCTCTGTTTAATAGTAACAGATGAAGAGCATGGGTCGGGCCATGAAGGTTAATGGATGCAAGCGAAATTGTTAACTAGTGCTAGGTCATGCTACTCTACGGAGGACATGACTTATATATATATTTTTTAAACTATTTTAGGTGGGAATGTTACTTGCATCTATGGCCTTGCAGAAACCCATTTCCAACTAGGTCTTTGTAGAAGTGAGAAAATGCAGAGTTTTTGATGGTCCTTGATAAAGCCAAGGCTCAGTATTCTCGACACCTTCTACATTCAGTTGTTTTATTTTATTTTTTTATCTTTTCTCCTTTTACTCACACAGGTAGATACATAACCTTTTCTATGTTGTACTAGGTGTGAGTCAAAATTATATATGTATTTTTTTGCTTAGGTATCTTCTTTATAGAATGTGAATTCTGAATTTTCAAAACTGCTGCGTTGCGCGTTTTGATTTTCAGGTTATTTTGCACCCTTCGTGTTAAATTCTAAAATTTTTTCCTTAGTCTTCAGTTTTGCTCTTAAGTAACTAATTTCAATTTATTATTTAGCAGCTCATGCGCAAATTCTAGTTGAAATGTTTTATTATTATTATTATTTTTTTTTTTTTTTTTTATTACTTTTTTTTTCACTTGAGGTTTTTTTTCATTTTCTAATTTTTCTTTTTAGTATGTTTTGGATGCAGCTTTTTGGAGTGTAGTTTATACTCGAGTTTGGTCTTTTCTTGGACTGCTTATTTCTAAAAAGTTTTTCCTAGTTGGTTTGCTCAGAATTTGTATGTTTTGGCCCAAGTGGAGTTCTAAGGACGATGAAAGGATTGGAGGTCAGCTCAGATATTTTAAGTCCTCCCGCTCGGTTAGGCTAGCACCCTTTCCCATAGTGTATGAACTCGCTGGCAAAGGTAATCTAAAGTTATGAAATGACAAACGTTGTTTGACATGTAAATCTGCAGATCCTAACCTATATTCTTCTGTTGAGGATAATTGCTCCAACAAGTTTTGCAAAGCCTACAATACCATCTATAAGCTCACCTGTACTGTCTGCAACCTTAGCTATATTGGCCAAAGTAAAAATCCTCTTCATCTTAGGATTAATGGTCACAGGTCTCTAGTAAACAAGTTCTCTAATTCAGGAGTGAACCCCTCCACAAACGCCAACCAGTACTCTACCTTTGAATTAGAGCATTTCCATACTCATGGTTTTGACAAAGTGAAAATAGAGGTACTACATATTATTCCTGACCTCTATGCTCGGCTAGAAACTGAATCCCTTGAAATTTTGCAGCATCAGTCTCTTTATCCCTATGGCCTTAATTCCACTCTATCTGACAATAAGCATAATCAGCATAAATTTTCAATTCGTGAACTCTTCTTTCTTGTTAATAATAAGAGCTGCTCTAGAGGTAATAGAGGACAGAGGTTATTTCGCACATCAAGCAAAGTTGATTTTGCTAACTTGCTAAAAACTCTGGAAAGCTTTAAAACTGGCACTAATTTTGTTAAAAATACTTACAAAATTCTCAAGTCCTTCAAGCACTCTGTCCTTAAATGTTTTTTCAAATTCTGGAATGAAACTGCTGACCATGTTGATAAGCATGTTTTTGCTTTGGTTCTGGACATTCTTAAACATATTCTTAAAGATAAAATTTCTCTTAAAGAATTTTCCAGTAATTTTGTTACCATCAGGTTCCTAAATAAAGCCTACGATAATCTCAATGTAAGGAAGCTGTTCTACAATAATGCAATTTTTTTTCCCATCCACAGGCACCAGTCTATTGTAAGTTTTAAATATGTTAAGACCTTAGGGTCAATAGTTAAAAACTACAAACTTAACTCTTCAAGCTACATTCCTGTAATTACTACTTGTTCTTGTGATGAACATAAAGATACAGTTCACTATGATAAGAATTACAACCATATTATCACCGGAAACTTGAGTTATGTTGAAAATGAAAAGCTTAGGAATTTATTAGAGTATGGCTCTAAATTCAGACCTTCCTTCACAATTTCCAAAGAAAGGATTCTTGAGAGCTTCACTCAAGATGTAAATAAGTACATCGTAAAAACCAGTTTAACGTACAATCAGCCTATTGAGGCCTTCGCAGAATGGAAATATAATATAATCAATAGCTTCACCGGTGAGTTGGCAGGTCTGGACTTTTGTTTCGACAGAAATCTCTTTTTCTCTGGAGAAGCTAAAAGGTCACTCTCCAAACTACAAGACCAATTTATTTTTACCACTACGGATAAAGCTAGCAATAATTTTGCAATTATCTGTAAGAAGTTCTATTTTGAATTGTTAACTATGGAACTCAATAATAGAGTAACATACGAGCCCGTAAGTTATTCTACCAAGCAGTTAGAAAATCGGTTTAAGGCATTCTTCAAGAAACTTAAAATTCCACAAACTAGAAGATATGGGCCTGAATTTCCATTTCTTTTTGCAACGGTTAAGTTTCATAAGGATCCTGTGAAGTTCAGGTTCATAGCTAGTGGAGTAAGGAGTCATAAAAAGAAAATAGATCTTGCTTTTGAAGATGTCTTAAAGAAGGTTTTGAAACACATTAGAAACTGTTCTAACTTGATGTACAGAGATTTTTGGATAATTAATAATAATGCAGAAGTAATTTCTACTATACTCAAAGTTTGTCCCCTAGATATTAATAGTTATGATTTTGAAAACCTATATACTAATCTGCCTCTATCAGATATAATCACTACCTTTAAAGAGCTGTATGCAGAATTTAAACTTAACCAATTTGTTGATGTAGGAACTTGGAACTCTTATCTCAATTGCTGCATAAAAAATAACCATATCTTATATAATAATACTCTCTATAAGCAAGTGAACGGTATTCCAATGGGAACATCAACGTCCACAAATATCGCTAATCTATTCCTGTTCTTTAAGGAATATAAATTCATTAAAAATCACCCCACCTGCTCAGATAACTACCTTTACACTTTTAGATATATTGATGATCTGCTGTGTATCAATAATTCAGAAGTTATAGAGAGTGATTTTGATAATATCTATCCTAGCTCTCTTAACTTATGTAAAACCAACCACAGTAATCAGGAACTTGAGTTCCTAGACTTAAGCATTAAGCTCAACAGAGGTAACCCATCTATTAGCCTCTTTGATAAAAGAGTTAATTTTCCTTTCAAAGTAATTAAATATCTACACTGGAATAATAACATTTCAACCAAAGTAATTGAGAATGTACTAATTTCTCAGGTCCTAAGAATTTCAAGAATTTGCAGCAACAATTTGGATTTCAATTACCACATTAATATACTATTAGAAAGTTTTCTAGAGAACGAAATTCCTTCTTCTTTCATCAAAAGAACTTTAAGAAAAATTATTCTGAATAATAGAGTAAGGTTGGCAGATCTGCTTTAATTTTCTACAGTTAATAATATGATTCTGACCAATCAAAGCCGTAAGGAAGTTGGCTAGAGGATGCCTATTAACTACCTAAAGGAACCTTAGTGCTATGGATATGACGGTCCTATTAAAACAAAAAATTAAATAATATAAACAAAATCACAAAAAAAGCTTAAAAATCTGTTTATAAAAGAAAATAAAAACAAATAAAAAAGAAAACTAGTTATTCATCACTAGGATAGCTATACTAAAAATAGTAAAACCAACATTAAAATTAATAAGATTCTGATTAATCTATAGAAGCTCACTAAGGTGATTTAATACATGCAAAGATTATTAAATAAACTGCTCGTGTATTTTATAATATTTCTCATGTATTCTGGAGAGTTAATTCTGCTCATTCTGATCATACAGATCCACAGTCTTAAGTTTATATATTTTTTTCTCTGGTTAAAATCTCCGCGCGTTGGTTTCTTGCTGTATGAGGAGGCCATCAGCCCCACCCTCACTGCCCCCAGCGTCTAGGGAGTGGCGGAAGAGGTCAGCCATGTTCTCCTCTTGTGAGGAGAAAAGTTTTTGTCACACAAGAGGTAAGCTCTCTTCCTTGTTTTTGGGTTCTAGGTTTTATAAGTTCAATGTTTGTACTTTATGTACCTTTTCTCTGTCGTTTTTTAGCTTTTCAGCTTTTAAGCATTGGTTTGTCTGTTAACATTTATGCGGGTTTTAACTCTTACTTTTCTTTGTAACTTTGAGCGTCTTTTGGGGTACCTAGGAACAGAAGATGGCTAAGCTTGTTCCTTTTCTATGCGCTGTCTATGCGCTGTTTTTTCAAAGTAGTAAAGTTCTTAATAACTAATTAATTATGCACTTAAAGCACTGCTGAAATACTTTGTACATATTGCAACTAACTGTTTAAGGTATATAACTTTCACAAAGTTTTCTTTAGTTAATTATTATCTTTAACTTATTCTCGTTTTCGTGCTGTCATAAGTTGTAGAGTAGGGGTTTTAGACTCAAGTTTTCTTTCAAAAATCTGTTCGTTATAAATTAACATTTCCTTTTTTAATTGCAATGTAAAATTTGGATTTCTTTTGCATTGTTTTTCAGGTTTAAATTCTCTCTCAAACGAACTTGGAATTTCGTTATAGCTGAAAATCATTTCTATTTATTATGTCACTCTCACAGCTTGAGTTCTCTTTAATCTTCTTCTCTCTGTTTAATAGTAACAGATGAAGAGCATGGGTCGGGCCATGAAGGTTAATGGATGCAAGCGAAATTGTTAACTAGTGCTAGGTCATGCTACTCTACGGAGGACATGACTTATATATATATTTTTTAAACTATTTTAGGTGGGAATGTTACTTGCATCTATGGCCTTGCAGAAACCCATTTCCAACTAGGTCTTTGTAGAAGTGAGAAAATTGCAGAGTTTTTGATGGTCCTTGATAAAGCCAAGGCTCAGTATTCTCGACACCTTCTACATTCAGTTGTTTTATTTTATTTTTTTATCTTTTCTCCTTTTACTCACACAGGTAGATACATAACCTTTTCTATGTTGTACTAGGTGTGAGTCAAAATTATATATGTATTTTTTTGCTTAGGTATCTTCTTTATAGAATGTGAATTCTGAATTTTCAAAACTGCTGCGTTGCGCGTTTTGATTTTCAGGTTATTTTGCACCCTTCGTGTTAAATTCTAAAATTTTTTCCTTAGTCTTCAGTTTTGCTCTTAAGTATATATATATATATATATATATATATATATATATATATACCAGAGTCCCTCCAGTCCTTCCAGCAGAAGTTGCACATGCAATCAAGAACATGAAGCGGGGAAAAGCTCCAGGAGAAGATGGAATTACTGTAGACATCATACAAGAAGCAAGTGGAGAAATCGAAACAGTACTCGCCCAAATTTTCACTCGATGCCTTAATGAAGGAAAGATTCCTGAGGATTGGAACACCGCTACAATGATCCTGCTACATAAGAAAGGTGACATTGAGGATCTCGGAAACTACAGACCTATCAGCCTCCTATCAGTAGTTTATAAAATCTTCACTAAAGTTCTTTCGCACCGCTTGAAGGTAACACTGGACATGGCTCAACCGAGAGAACAAGCTGGATTCAGGAGTGGCTACAGCACAATAGATCATATCCACGTACTGAGAGAACTAATTGAAAGAGCGAGGGAATATGAACTTCCATTGTGCATGGCTTTTATCGATTATGAAAAAGCCTTTGATTCGGTGAAAACATCAGCAGTTACAATGGCTCTAAAAACCTGCGGTATTGAAGATGCATACATTAATATTATTAATAACATCTATGAAAATCTAAGTGCAAAGATTCGGCTGTTTGATAATACAACACACGTAAAAATTGGAAAGGGAGTGAGACAAGGTGACATCATATCTCCGAAGCTCTTTAATGCCACATTGGAGGGTGTTTTTCAGTCGCTGAGCTGGGAAAACAAGGGGATAAAGATTAATGGAGATTATCTAACCCACCTTCGTTTTGCTGATGACGTAGTCATTTTTGCAACTACCCCATCAGAGCTGCAGAGTATGATCCAGCAACTTGCTGACAAGAGTAAAGAAGTGGGATTAAAAATGAAATTTCAGAAGACAAAAGTGATGTTCAATGCTTTTACAAGAAATGAAGATTTATCGATTGATGAAGAAAAGCTGGAGAAAACAGACACGTACGTTTATCTTGGACAGCAGATATCAAGTGAGGGTCACATTGATGAAGAAATTAATCGGCGTACAAAACTTGCCTGGAGAGCGTTTGGAAGAAACAGCATAATTTTCAAGAGCAATATGCCATTATGTCTTAAAAGAAAAGTGTTTGATCAATGCATCCTTCCAGTGCTTACGTATGGTGCAGAGACGTGGACCTTAACTAAAAGAGACATACAAAGGCTGCAGACAACTCAAAGCAGCATGGAGAGGTGCATGCTTGGTGTAACCAATAGAGATAAGAAGAGGAACTCGTGGATCCGAAAAATGACAAGAGTGGAAGACATCATGATCAGAGTTAAATCCCTGAAATGGCAATGGGCTGGACATACTGCCAGAAGGACAGATCATCGATGGACAGCCGAAATTTTAGATTGGATTCCAAGGGACAGGAAAAGACCCAGAAGAAGACCACATGGGAGATGGGTGGATGAAATTCGAAAGTATGCAGGGGTGACATGGAGGAGACTGGCACAAGACAGACCGTTGCGGAGGAAACTTGGGGAGACCTTCGTCCAGCAGTGGATTGATAATGGTTGACAATGATGATGATGATGATATACATATATATGGAATAGTGAAAAACTAACAAGGAGACAAAGGAATAGCAAATATAATTATTCAAAGTACGAACCTTTATATAAATGCTGATTTGAAGAACGTAGAAAACATAAATTAGGAAAGCAGGTTGCCTTCATCAGGAGAGCATCAACCTGGAGGTGTGGCCTTTCTGGTATCAGTAAACGACTGGGAAAAGACCCAGTAACCGACTAAACATGCTTCCGAAGCCACTGAAATTCAAAAAATGGAATAAGAAACCTTCGAAATTACAAAACTGTAATAAAGTTGGGGAACGATAACTTACCCGAAGACGGCGTGAATCCTACATCCGGCCAGAATAAGACTACTATATCCCGAGAGACTAAAATACGAACGGAAGGAACACGGAATAAGTAACACTGAATTGGTGAAATGAAAGTTAAACAAATAAGGAGTAACCTAATTCGCCGATAGTTCCCCACTAACTTTATTACAGTTTTGTAATTTCAGAAGGTTTTTTATTCCATTTCTTTGAATTACAGTATCTTCGGGAGCATGTCCAGTCGACTATTGTGTTTTTTTTCCTGGTCGTTTACTGATACCATAAAAGCCACTCCCCCAGGTTGATGCTCTCCTGATGAAAGCAGCCTGTTTTTCTAATTAATGTTTTCTACGTTCTTCAATTCACCATTCATATAAATTTTCGTACTTTGAATAATTATATCCGATATTCGTTTGTCTCCTTGTTAGTTTTTCACTATTCCATATTTTCGCTAATTACTTCAGTCTGCTGCACATTGTGCAACCGAGATATTGGCTTCCTTCTTCCTTTATTTCAGATATTTTTCAGATTGATTCTTCTAGTTGTTCTGTTTAAGCTAATATCATCATCATCATCATCATCATTATTGTCAACCATTACCAATCCACTGCTGGACGACGGTCTCTCCAAGCCTCTTCCACAACGGTCTGCCTTGTGCCAGTCTCCTCCATGTTACTCGCGCATACTTTCGAATTTCTTCCACCCATCTGCCATGTCGTCTTCTTCTGGGTCTTTTCCTGTGCCTTGGAATTTCGACTGTATCCAAAATTTCGACTGTCCATCGATGATCTGTCCTTCTAGCAGTATGTCCAGTCCATTGCCATTTCAGGGATTTTACTCTGATCATGATGTCTTCTAATCTTGTCATTTTTCTGATCCACGAGTTCCTCTTCTTATCTTTCCTAGTTACACCAAGCATGCACCTCTCCATGCTGCTTTGAGTTGTCTGCAGCCTTTGTATGTCTCTTTTAGTTAAGGTCCGCGTCTCTGCTCCATACGTAAGCAATGCAAGGATGCATTAATCAAACACTTTTCTTTTAAGACATAATGGCATATTGCTCTTGGAAATCTGTTTCTTCCAAAAGCTCTTCAGGCAAGTTTTATTCGCCGATTAATTTCTTCATCAATGTGACCCTCACTTGATATCTGCTGTCCAAGATAAATGTACGCATCTGTTATCTCCAGCTTTTCTCCATCAATCGATAAATCTTCATTTCTTGTAAAAGCATTGTACATCACTTTTGTCTTCTGAAAGTTCATTTTTAATCCCACTTCTTTACTCATGTCATCACGTTCCTGGATCGTACCCTGCAGCTCTGATGGGGTAGTTGCAAAAATGACTACGTCATCAGCAAAACGAAGGTGAGTTAGATAATCTCCATTAATCTTTATCCCTTTGTTTTCCCAGTTCAGTGATTGAAAGACATTTTCCAATGTGGCATCAAAGAGCTTGGGAGATATGGTGTCACATTGTCTCACTCCCTATCAAATTTTTATGTGTGCTGTATTCTGAAACAGCCGAATCTTTGCACTTGCATTTTCGTAGATATTATTAATAATACTATTATATGCATCTTCAACACCGCAGGATTTCAAAACCATTGTAACTGCTGATGGTTTCACTGAATCAAAGGCCTTTTCATAATCGATAAAAGCAATGCACAATGGAAGTTCATATTCCCTCGCTCTTTCAATTATTTCTCTCAGTACGTGGATATGATCTATCGTGCTGTAGCCACTCCTGAATCCAGCTTGTTCTTCCCTCGGGTGAGCCATGTCCAGTGTTACCTTCAAACGGTGTGAAAGAACTTTAGTGAAGATTTTATAAACCACTGATAGGAGGCTGATAGGTCTGTAGTTCCTGAGATCCTCAATGTCACCTTTTTATGTAGCAGGATCATTGTAGCGTTGTTCCAATCCCCAAGAATCTTCCCTTCATTAAGGCATCGAGTGAAAACTTGGGCGAGTACTGTTTCAATTTCTCCACTTGCTTCTTGTATGATGTATACAGTAATTCCATCTTCTCCTGGAGCTTTTCCCCGCTTCATGTTCTTGATTGCATGTGCAACTTCTGCTGGGAGGACTGGAAGAACTCTGATACTGGTACCTTTCATGATGTCTGGAGTACATGTATCATCAATTTCATGTAATTTGGAGTAGAAATCTTTCACTCTTGTCAAAATGTTGCCTCTATTTCTTGTTACAGAACCATCTTCTTTTATCAGTGCCATAATCTGTTTTCTTCCCTTACTGAGATGTCCCTTTGCTATCTTTAGGCTTTGCTTGTTTTCAATTGCTTTCCTCACTAGTTCACAGTTGAATTTCCTTACGTCTTCGGTGATACTTTTTTCGTACTGTCTTGCATAGCTCTATATACTCCACTTTGGAAGTCACATCTTCTTTAGTTGTCCTCATTTCTCTTCTTTTTTGCATCAACATTTTGGTTTTTCCTGATAATTTGTTCACATGCAACTGGTTTTTAGATCCAGCTAATTTTGTTGCTGTTTCCATAAGAGCTTTGATTACTTTTCCGTTAACTTCAGAAATCTCCACTTCTTCCGATGTCAGGCCTTCTAAAGCAGAGAATCTGTTCTTCAGTTCCAACTTGAAGGTATTATGGTGTTTTTTAAGGTTGGTTATGTCAATACATTTTGTTTGTCTTATGAGCTTGTCACGCTCGAGTTTAGCATTGAGGTGCATCTTACATCTTACCATTCTATGGTCACTACCTGTGTTGCACTTGTTCAGCACACTGCAGTCTCCCATGACAAATTTTTTGTTACACATAATAAAATCAATTTCACTTGTCGTCCCATTTGGATGTCTCCATGTCCATTTCCTGTGTGGCTTTTTCTTGAAAAAGGAGTTCAAGATGAAAAACCCTTCTGCCTCTGCAAACTCTACGAGAGTATTTCCACGCTGGTTTCTGTTGCCGTGACCGAATTTAACTACTGAAGTTTCATTCGGTTGCCATTGCCCTATTTTTGCATTGTAATCTCCCATAGTTATCTTCAAGTGCTGCTTGCCTTTATTATTTAGATGACGAAATTCCTCATACATTTTCTTCAATTTCTTCTTCAGGATGACTTGTGGTGGGTGCATAAGTTTGAATTATCTGAGCCTGGTATCTTCTCGAGAGTTGCATAACGAGTCGTGCAGCTCTGTCAGAGGAACTTTCAATTTCTACAACTTTATCCTTCAGTTTCTTGTTTATTAAAAATCCAACACCACTAGTTCTGCCAGTATTTGTCCCATGATAGTAGAAGAGATGTCCAGTTTTCAGTTCAATAAGATCTCCTTTTCTCTTTACCTCATTTAGCCCAACGATGTCCCACTTGATCCTTTATAGTTCCTCTTCCAATTCAAGAAGTCTTGAATCAGAAGATAGGGAGCGTCCGTTGTAAATAGCCGGCTAGTCCGGTCCTCTGGTGATTCTTAGCACCCTCTACCTTCATGTCGCACTGGCCGCTGCCTTGGCCATGTACATTCCAGCTGCCGGAGACTGAGGGCCAAGATTTAAGTTGTGGAGTCACTTTGGAGGAGTTTGGCCATAACTCACACGCTCTCAAGCGGGTTGGTGAGTGTGGGATAGCATTTCCTCTAATCCTGATGGTATAGTTATACCGCTATTGGCGTTCGTCATAGCACCTTCAGTGGGAACTGGATGCAGCACGAGAAGGCGGTGTTGACATTTGTCAAGGATATATATATATATATATATATATATATATATATATATATATATATATATATATATATATATACCATATTGGGATGTAAGGTCAGGTGATGCGTAACATCACAGCCTCTCCTTGACAAATGTCAACCCCGCCTTCTCGTGGTGCATCCTGTTCCCATTAAAGGGGCTCTGACGACCGCCAATAGCGGTATAACTATACCATCGGGATCAGAGGAAATGCTATCCCATACTTACCAACCCGCTTGGCCAGCGTGGTGAGTTATGGCCAAACCCCTCCAAAATGACTCTACAACTTAAATGTTGTCCATCAGTCTCCGGCAGCTGGAATGTACCTGGCCAAGGCAGCGGCCAGTGCGACATGAAGGCAGAGGGTGCTAAGAATTCACGGAGGACCGGACTAGGCTGCCATCTGATGCTGACCTTGGCTACGTATAATGGACGCTCCCTATCTTCTGATTCAAGGCTTCTTGAATTGGAAGAGAAACTACAAAGGATCAAGTGGGACATCGTCGGGCTAAGTGAGGTAAGGAGAAAAGGAGAAGATTTCATTGAACTGAAAAGTGGACATCTCTTCTACTATCGTGGGACAGATACTGGCAGAACTAGTGGTGTTGGATTTATAATAAACAAGAAACTGAAGGATAACGTTGTAGAAGTGGAAATTTCCTCTGACAGAGCTGCACGACTCGTTATCCAACTCTCGAGAAGATACCAGGCTCATATTATTCAAACTTATGCACCCACCACAAGTCATCCTGAAGAAGAAATTGAAAAATTTTATGAGAAAATTCGTCATCTAAATAAGAAAGGTAAGCAGCACTTGAAGATGATTATGGGAGATTTCAATGCAAAAATAGGGCAACGGCAACAGAATGAAACTTCAGTAGGTAAATTCGGTCATTCCATCGCCCTTATGCGTCATAACTTACGTAAAAATACTTCGATTGCGACAAAACTTCATGAGGTTGTTCCGGAGGTATACTGAACTAATTCTGTTTAATACAATCGAAATGGGGTCAAAGGTCAGGGAACAGGTGTGAGATTTATTTCACAGCCATTATCCTCAGAACTTCACTAAAAATACGGGGTGATTCATAAACAAGTATACAGCATTCCGGGTGTTGTAAAACAGTTACAGTTGAAGACACGAACCACAACTGCGAACCGTTAGGTAGATGTACTCATAAAGTTTGTGTCCCGCTACTGAAGGAAGTGACGTAGGTGATAGCGCGCGTGTCACGTGACTATTCAGTGAAAATGGGACTAGTGACTAGTCTGCAGGCGTTTTGTGTTTAATTGAGCAAAACGGAATCTGTAACTGTTGTGCGACGGCATTTTCGATCACGATTCGGAAAAGAACCGCCAGCCAGAAAATGTAGCTACGATTGGCATAAAAAATTTGAAACTACGGGCTGTTTGTGCAAACCTAAAAGTCGTGTGTATCAAAAGAAGTCGTCGATAGTGTTTGCACCGCCAGTCAACGAAGCCAGGGGAAAATCAACGCGGAGGGTGAGTCGTGAAGTGCAGATTTCACAGCCCACTGTCTGGAGAATTTTGAGAAAGAAGCTGAAAATGATTCCATACAAAGTGCAGATGTTGCAAAATCTCACTGGCCTTGACAAGAGAAAACGCTTTGAATTTTGTGCTGAAATGCAGCACCATTTTGAAAATGACGATTTTGCCAATTGCTTAGTTTTCACCGATGAAGCTAAATTTCACGTGAGTCGTCAGGTAAACAAGCACAATGTTCGCTTTTGGGGAACAGAGAATCCCAGATTTACAGTGCAACACGTGCGAGATTCCCCTTAGGTAAATGTGTTCTGTGCGGTATCCAAAAAGAAAGTGTACGGCCCCTTCTTTTTTCACGAGAAAACTGTCACGGGAGGCTCTTTTCTGGATATGTTAAGTCTTTGGTTGATGCCACACTGGTAGGTCGACAGTGACAACTTTATTCTCCAATTGGATGGTGCACCACCGCACTGGTCAGGGACGTGCGAGATTATCTCGATGAACATCTTCCTCACCGATGGATTGGACGAGCCGCGGACTACAACATGCCACTGACCAAATGGCCACCCAGAAGTCCTGACTTAACACCTTGTGACTTTTTCCTGTGGGGGTACGTAAAGGACAAGGTATTCGCCCCTTCCTTTTGATCTAGCGGAGCTGAAACAGCATATCACAGCCACTATCACTTCAGATATCTTACCTCGCGTTTGGGCGGAAATGGATTACCTGCTCGATGTGTGTCGTGTGACTAAGGGTGCACACATAGAACATCTGTGACTGTCTCTAAAAAATCTTGAAACATTCCCCTACAATTCTGTTACAGGTAACATAAAATATCTTACATTGTTCTTGTTTTATAGTGCGTTGAAACTGTATACTTCTTTATGAATCACCCTGCACTTCTATTGCGACAAAACTTTAGTATGTTGTTCTGAAGACATACTGAACTAATTCTGTTTAATGTAATCGAAATGGGGTCTAAGGTCAGGATACAGGAGCAAGATTGATTCCACAGCCAGTATCCTCAAAACTTGACTAAAAATACTTCTATTGCGACAAAACGTTTGTACGTTATTCCGGAGGTATACTGAACCAATTCTGTTGAATATCATCGAAATGGGGTCAAAGGTCAGGGCAAAGGTGCGAGATGTATTCCACAGCCATTATCCCCATAACTTGAGCAATGATTTCTGGTAAGTTGGAAAGCGTATCATAATCTATGCATTGCAGGATTTTACTAACTTGTTTTCAATCTTTCTGGCATCTTTCAGAAATAGCTAACATTTTTTTCAGTATTTAACGTTCCTTTCTCCAGCTTAGGAAAAACAGGTTTAAATGTTAATAAAAATGTTTTCATATTTTTCCTGAAGTTGGACTGAACAAAAAAAAATTCAAGAGATCTACTCTCATTGGGGAAAAAAATTAGAGCTACTACCTAATACCCTGTTGGTCCTCCTCTAGCGTGAACAACAGCCTGTACACATCGAGACATTGACTCAACCAGATGCCGGAGATAAATGCCTTTTTGCAGCATTTTCCACAACTCCGCCCGAGACGTGTGTCCAGTATCCATGGATCTGATGTTCAGCTTCACAGCATTCCAGAGATCTTCCACCGGGTTTTAATCCAGAGACTTTGGTAGGGGCCACTGGATAGTTTCAAATTCAGATGAGTGATCCTCGAGCCATACGCGGGTAGTTGCGGCCCGGTGGGGTGGCCCATTGTTCTGTTAAAACAGCCCATCGGCCGCAGGATGCACGAAGTACATGAAAGCGTGTAGGTGATCAGCCAGCACATGCTGGTGTCACGCAGCTGTTCAAGACATCTCCAGACACACTAAGGGATCCAATGTGTCTCATGAGAAGCCATCACAGAGCCACCACTGTCTTCAAAAGAGCCGACCTGGCACGACAAGGCTATGGTCACATGCTGTCGGCGTCACACCCGAACCCTCCCGTCAGCTCGGTACAGCAGGAAACGGGATTCATCGGACCACACGACACGGTGCCACTCTGCTGAGGTCCAGTTCTGATGTCCCCGGCACCAGGCCAGGCGTAATTTCTGATGACGAGCAGTTAACAGTGGCACACGAGTATTGCGTTGGCACCAGCAACCCAGAGTATGCAACGCGCGTCGTACCGTTCGCTCTTTGACGCCCCTTGGTCCTCCGACACTTGACCTGGCTGTGATTTGCACCGCTGTTGACAAGCAGTCGGTCCTTTAGAGCCTGGATAGTCTACATCAATCCCGGAGATCAGTAGCGTGCAGTCGGTAACCGCTTGCTTGCCTTCTGGGCGCTTTGTACGTCCGTCGATGGTATACTCGCGGTACCCCTTGACACGGTTGCCCTTGGAAACCCCATGGTTCTCAGTACTTAGGCGATATAATGACTTATCTATCTTGCGCCGAGAATGCGTCCACGATCAAAGTATCTCACAAGGAAACGGACAAGTGGTTGTCGCTGATTGCAAAACCAAAGTATGTTGTTTATATAGAGGATCATAAGATATGTTTATTAGAGCTGACTTAGGGCTCAATTTATATTAGCCCGAGTCCACCCGAGCCCGTTAATAACCACTAATAAAAAGCATCTTCTTTTCCACATTTCCATTCTCTCCTCCTCCTGCAATTAACCAATGTATTTCTCAAATAGGGAGTGGGAAAGGGACCTCTATCTATTTTTGCAGTGTAACTGCGCGATTTTCTTTGACCGTTCGTTTCCATCTGAGCGCTTCCGGCGGCCGGCCATTCAAAATGATTATGCAGTGCTGCAATTGTATGTTGCTCAAATGATGCTAATATTATCGCGCCATAAGGCGCAGTAATATGTACGTTGCTAAATAGAATTAGCAGGGACTGGGTGGAGATAGGAGGGGGACTGGGTGGAGATAGGAGGCTCTGCTTCGGGGATTTCGGGCTCGGGCTCAGCCCGTCTCAGCTCTAATGTTTATATCCAAGCTTTGTGCTGCTATGGACAACAGAAGGAGCCACTAGATCGGGCCTTGTTCATGAGCATTATATTATGAAATGTATGTGTATTATGAATGTTATTTTAGAACTTCTTACAATTATTTTCTGTAAAAGTAAGTGTAAGAAGTCCCTATAAAATATGGTTAAATTCATAACGGTCACTGTGCTGGTAACATCAGAAGTGAACTTTTGGCACAGAGACTACTTTCTCCTTCTGCAGTCTTTTGTTCACTATCAGTTTTCAGTGCCTCGATTTCAAAACCTAATAGGCACTTCAGCTGCAGTTGTGAGCTTTCGTGTGTGACAGATGGATGTTAGTTTTTGCTCTCTGTGAGTACGTGTTGCTTTCGTGTATTGAAAAATGGATATTTTCCCAAGGTAGCTTGCAAAAATAATTGCTCTGAAGGATCACACTTCTATGTCAGTGAAAGATGTCGCTTCGGCAGTTGGTGTAGGCAAATCAAATGTATCAAGACTGCTTACGCGATGCAATGCATCTGAATAATCGTCTCCAAAAAGGAGAGGTAAATGTGGAAGAAAACGAAAAACAACTCCACGAACCGATAAATATCTAATCAGAAATAGTAAAATGAATCCAAAAAAATAAATAAGCACCGATCTTCAAAGACATTTATTGGCTAGTGGTTGAGATGTTAGTGATTCAACTGTACGCCGTAGGCTTCTGGAAGTTGGCCGGAAGGCAAGAAAACCAACGAAAAAACAATATTTTAATGCGAAAATGAAGATAAAACGTTTAGCGTGGGCCAAAAAATATAAATGCTGACGACTGGAAAAAGGTAATTTTTAGTGATGAAATTCATTTATTTGTGCAGGTTTACCAAGCAAATATCGTTAGACAAAGCAACTGTGAACCCTTATGACCTGAGCATGTCAAACAAACTGTAAAACACCCTCTGAAACAGATGTTTTGGGGTTTTTTTTCACATCAAATGGCACTGGAAGCTTAATTTCTGTTCAAGGTATGATGAATTCAGCCAAGTACGTAGAAATATTACAACGTAGGATTGTTCCATTCTTGCAAACTTTTGACGGGACATTTCAACATGACTTGGCCCCATGTCACAATTCGAAATTGGTCAAAAATTTCATGCTGGAAAATCAAATTCATTTGCTTGATTGGCTTGGAAATTCACCATACTTAAATCCCATAGAAACCTTGTGGAATATTTTGAAGAGACGTTCAGGTAAAATGGACTGTACAGCCAAAGAACGCATGATAACGAATGCTATATTAGTGTGGTTCCACGATTATGAAGTCAAAAATATGTGCACTCAATTAGTGGAGTCAATGCCAAAACGAATTCAAGAGGTCATTTCTATTAAAGGAGGACATACTTCATACTAATACAGGTATTTATCAGTGTATATCAAGGCATAGAATGATATAAACGCACAGTTTTGGGAAAAAAGGGTGATTTTTTACTTTGTCCCAATTAATTTGCACAGTATAGGTATACCAATTGTTTAAAACAGCAAAAAATATTCTGATACGGGCAGCAAGAATAACGGAGATTCCATGCATATTGGCTCTGCCAGTGTTCTTTGATGCCTTATAACTTCATCATTTATATTCCATAGCACCTAAAAGTTTGTCATTATCCATTACCCTTTCAGTACTGCCGAATGATATAAAAAGCACTGTGCATCTAGCGACAACAGTCCGGACCGTTCCCTATGTCCGATCAGTTTACCCATGTTCTTCGATTGCGATACACTGATTGGAAGCCCTGTTGTCCGCCTATTTATCGCCTGCGATTGGTTTGGGTCTGTTCAACTCTGCGTGGGGGATGCACACGTCAACTTTCCATCACCCTATCTCTAATGTTTTGTCTACTGTCTGTATTCGTTTTTTCTTTTAATCGGTTTGGAAAAAATCTTATTTCATCAAAAAGCTGTAACCATGAGATGATTGTGTACACAATTATGGAGTTCCTCATGCCTAGTTCTTCCTTTTTAGCACGTTTTTTGTAAAAAAAGGTCGTGCTTATGTTTTTGGTTTGTCCGTCCGTTCGTCAGTCCGTCCGTCTGTACCCACGATATCTCTGCAACTATTAGTACGATTTGAAAAATTCCTTTTGCATTGGGAAGCTTGAAATATGCGAATGATGATCCTTTACTTCGTTTTTTTTTTTTAACGATATACAATTTCGCCGTTAAAGGGCGTATAACGTACCAGGAGATGTGACGTACCTGCCAGAAGGACGCACACGACATAAAGGCAGATAGGAATCAGAATAAAATGTCCGCGTAGCTCAACTGGTAGAGTGACTTATTCCGGAATGAGGGGATCCGGGTTCGAATCCTGGCGTGGACAGAAATGACGGAGAAATTTACTTCGTTATAATGGCGCCCGAACTATCCGGATGACCCGACCGTTCACAATCTCGCAATGGTGTGATGTTATTTCCACACCGCGAGATAGGAAAAATAAGAGCAGCACTTCAAAAAAAAAAAAAAAAAAAAAAAAAAAAAAAAGAAGGGGGAGATGATATAACGTACCAGGAGATGTGACGTACCTGCCAGAAGGACGCACACGACATAAAGGCAGATAGGAATCAGAATAAAATGTCCGCGTAGCTCACTTGGTAGAGCAACTTATTCCGGAATGAGTGGACCGGGTTCGAATCCTGGCGCGGATAAAAATGACGGAGAAACTAACTTCGTTATAGGCGTAAATGCAGATGATGTCGAATTCAAAAATTCGTTTTATTCCACATATTTGCTTCTAAACATCCGATTGAAAAATTATTTCATCTTTCGATTCCGTTTATGTCGAAAAGTATTTTAGGTACAGTTTCTTTGTCAAATTACGCATAAATTTCCCGCTAGAGGTCGTAAAAGTAAATTACATTTTTCCCGATTCCTCTTCTTCTAAAACTCCGATTTAATAAAATGTTTCTTCAGCGGATACACCTCTTGGTGAAAAATCTTTTGCATATAATTTAAAATTTTTGGTAAAGAATGCTTTAGCCACCAGGGGCGTAAGTGTTAATTTTTGCTTCTGATGTATTTGCCATAAAATCTGAGCTTCTAAAATATCGATTGAAAAAATTCTTTCGTGGACTGATGCCACTCACATCGAAAAACCTTTTCGGAATATTTTCTTCTTAAAATACTCCAGTTTCTCCGCCAGGAGGCGTACACGTATATCTTATTTTTGTCAATATCTCTACTTCTAGGAGTCCGATTTGAAAAATTCCTTCTTTGTTGGATAATGTTTTCAGTGTGACATGTTTTTCATATAATTTCAAAATTTTCAAGTAATTCATAGACTTTCCGTTAAGGGGCGTAGAGGTAAATTGCGTTTCCCCTATATCTCTGCTTCTAAATATCCGATTTGAAAAATTCTTTCTGCAACGGCTACAGCTCCAATTGGAAAACCGTTTGCATATAATTTTTAATTTTTGTATAAAAATGGTTTGGCCACCAGGGGACGTAAATCTTAATTTCCGCTTCTGATGTATTTGCAGCAAAATATGAGCTTCTAAATTCTCGATTGAAAAAAATATTGTTTGTAGACCGATACTACTCATATCGTTAAACCTTTTAGAAACATTTTCTTCTTGAAATAATGCATGGTTTCTAGGCCGGGGGCGTAGATGTATATCTTATTTTTGTCAATATCTCTACTTCTAGGAGTCCGATTTGAAAAATTCCTTCTTTTTTGGATAGTGTTTCCGATGCGAAATGTTTTTTCTATAAATTCAAAATTTTCAAGTAAATCATAGACTTTCCGCTAGAGGGCACAAAGGTAAATTGCGTTTTCTGCGTTATTTCTGCATCTAAAACTCCGATTTGAAAAATTCTTCCTGTATCGCTTACAAGACCTGATGGAAAATATTTTTCACATAATTTCTAATGTTTGGTAAAGAATGATTTGGCCACCAGGGGTTATAAGTGTTAATTTCTGCTTCTGATGTATTTGTAGCGAAATCTGGGCTCCTGAAAACTCGACTAAATTTTTTTTTCTTGGACCGATAGTGCTCATACGGAAAAACCTTTTGAGAATACTTTCTTCCTAAAATAATGCATGGTTTTCCCCCAGGGGACACAAAGTCACATCTATTTTTTGTCGACATCACTGTTTCTAAGAGTCCGAATTGAAAAATTATTTCAGTGTTGGAGAGCGTTTCTGGTGCGTCTTAACGCGCAAGTCTGCAACCAGAGGGCGTAAGCTTACAATTCCCTTTACAGCAATATCTGAGGGATTAAAAACCCGCTTGAAAAACTCCTTTCTTCCTTCAGATACTATTGCTTTCCATACCGGTTTCATTGACTTTGAATAACTTTGATAAATTTAATTTGCATCAGAACTGATTCTAAAGACGTGCGTATTACACCCGAAACTTCGGTGTCATCTTTCTTGTTTAAATTGTAGCAGCATATTTGTATTTGGCTTAGTTTATCTGCTTTCAACCGACGGACTGAAGAAATTTTTATTCCATCAAACATTTGGTCCCATGACTAAGAGTATTCATGCATTCTTTGTTCCGGTCTCGCTAGGTGTCGCTAGGTGGAGTAACTGCATGTTTGTGTCTGGCACGGTGCAGTATGACAAAACGAAATTAATAAATGATTAAAGAAAAATATTGCGATCCTCAGATTTTAAAAGTGTATTGTTTACACGCTTTAAAATACTTTTAGCAAACAAAATCTGAGACTTTTTGTCAAGATGTATTCAGCGCGCCTGAAAATTCGGTTCCATACAACTTTGTATTTCTAAATCCCAAGCTGCAGTGAACACTGATTTTTCACTACCGTATTCGTCTATTATCTTCGTAGCTATGTTAAATTTAAGTCATTACACACGTTCTCAGGTTTTAAGCAAGGCAAAAATCTTGGAACTTTATTTCTTTCGCTGAATTACATATATCATTATGTTTTTAAGAGTAATTTGTTTATTTTTTACTCTCTCTATTGATTGCATCTTTCATGAAACCAATTTCAGCGGTTTGAATTAACGCTAATTATCTCTGTTCTATTGGGACTTTATTAAAGTTTTATTTTTATTTTACGAAGGCTTACTTGCAGGATGGCTTACAGTAAACTGATTTTTTAAGTGAAAATGCAAGGTATTCTTTTCTTTTATTTTTTTATGAAAATTATTTTGTATTATTGCTATCCTTTTTGCTAATCTTCGGAACAGAATGAACGAAATTGCTTTTTACCTTTATGCTTTTCTAATCTGCGCGCCGACTTCAGGTTTTATGATTCTTTCTTTCGTAGTTTTCCAGTTTGTGCACTGATTTCTCCTGGGCTTTGCGATATGTTTTTTGCGCTTTCTTTTGAACTAATGTGGTTTTGTGCTATTGTGTATGCAAGTGTGTTTTCGATATTCTCAAATGACTGAAACGTCAGCTTCTTCGATCTATCGAAGCATTCTATTTGTGTCACAACACAATTTTTTTTTTTCATCAAATCGATAAGTGTGTAACTACGCCATTTGTTTTGAGCTGGGAAATACTTACAGTATGTATTGAGTAAGAGCAGAAGTTCTCGTTCTTTGCATATATGAGAAATAAAGTTCCTTTTTTACTTACAAAATATTTCCCCGTTATTAGCGATGGCTGGTTTCTATTGTTCGATTAGCTGTTTGATTTCCCTATTAAAGGAAGCAGCGTGCTTAGAGTTAAAAAAATCGCCTTTAGATCGCCGTTTAGACCTTTGCACTGCTTCTCATGATTCTACCAGCTCCGTCGCAGACAATTCGTGCAATGACGATTGGTCCAATGCGATTAGTCCAATGCCGATTCGTCCAAACGTGCAATTTGTCCAGTGCCGTTTGGTCCAATGGTACGATAAGTCCAACGCCGATTCGTCCAAACGTGCAATTTGTCCAGTGCCGTTTGGTCCAATGGTACGATAAGTCCAACGCCGATTCGTCCAAACGTGCAATTTGTCCAGTGCCGTTTGGTCCAATGGTACGATAAGTCCAACGCCGATTCGTCCAAACGTGCAATTTGTCCAGTTCCGTTTGGTCCAATGGACTAGTCGTCCAATGGTACGATAAGTCCAACGCCGATTCGTCCAATAGTCCGATTCGTCCAAACGTGCAATTTGTCCAGTGCCGTTTGGTCCAATGGTACGATAAGTCCAACGCCGATTCGTCCAAACGTGCAATTTGTCCAGTGCCGTTTGGTCCAATGGACGAGTCGTCCTATGGTACGATAATTCCAACGCCGATTCGTCCAATAGTCCGATTCGTCCAAACGTGCAATTTGTCCAGTGCCGTTTGGTCCAATGGTACGATAAGTCCAACGCCGATTCGTCCAAACGTGCAATTTGTCCAGTTCCGTTTGGTCCAATGGACTAGTCGTCCAATGGTACGATAATTCCAACGCCGATTCGTCCAATAGTCCGATTCGTCCAAACGTGCAATTTGTCCAGTGCCGTTTGGTCCAATGGTACGATAAGTCCAACGCCGATTCGTCCAAACGTGCAATTTGTCCAGTTCCGTTTGGTCCAATGGACTAGTCGTCCAATGGTACGATAATTCCAACGCCGATTCGTCCAATAGTCCGATTCGTCCAAACGTGCAATTTGTCCAGTGCCGTTTGGTCCAATGGTACGATAAGTCCAACGCCGATTCGTCCAAACGTGCAATTTGTCCAGTTCCGTTTGGTCCAATGGACTAGTCGTCCAATGGTACGATAAGTCCAACGCCGGTTCGTCCAATAGTCCGATTCGTGCACTACCGATTCGCCAATGGTACCTTACCAGCGGTCACTTTTTTTTTTTGAAGGAAGGAATAATCGTAATTTAAATAATTATTTAAATTCTTCTTCTTTTTATATCCTTTCCAAAAACGATTTCCATAAATTTGGTATTTGTAAACATTTTATGAAACCTGGTAAAAGGCATTCAACTGATCATTTCTCACTGTTTACAAAGCGCCTAGGCCGAGGTACACTGCCCGACAGAGAAAATGTCACACCATGAAGGAATGCTCGAAAACAGACCAAACTGCATACACAGATAGCCAAGTAGGTCCTGAACAAGTGATTTAAACAGACAGACAAGGCTCCAGTGGCCGAATATACAGGCTGATCAATAAGGAGTGTGGCCCCCATTTTGGACGATACAACGTTGAATCCGGCGTGGCATCGAGGCAATGAGAGTCCGAATAGATTCATGGGGTATCGTGGACCATGTGGTGTTGATCCGAGTCCACAGTTCATCTTCATTTTGTGATGGTGGGACGGTACTCAACCGACGTCCAATCGTGTCCCACAGATGCTAGATGGGCGAGATGTCAGGAAGATTGTGCTGGCCCCAGAAGCATCCACATACCATGCAGCGCATTCAGGCTGATCCCAGTGGGGTATGCGGTCGGGCGTTATCCTGTTGAAAATTGACGTTTGGGATGCCCAAATGCGGTAGTGCCACAGGCCGCAGCACCTCGTCAACATAGCGGCGTGCAGTCAATGTTCCCGGCGCTGCTAGCACCCCACACCACGATTCCACGTTGAGGGGTCGTGTGGAGCTGCCCAGTAGCAGAGGAATCCGCCCGTTGGCCGCGTAGCCTCTACACTCTCACACAACGACCATCCGTGATGAAACATAACCGCAATTCGTCACAGAACATCACGCTGTTTCATTCGGTACCCCACGCAGCTCTGGAGCGACACCACGACAAGCGGTGACAACGATGGCTCGCTGTAAATGGTAGCCTCCGCAACGGACGGCCACCCTCTACAGCGAGCCGTTTGGGATGTCTTGCACATACGGTAGTGCCATCGAAGAACCAGACGCAGCCAATCAGCGGATACGATGCCCTGCAGATACGGTAGTTTCATCGGCTTCGAAGAATCAGACGCAGCCAATCAGCGGATACGATGCCCAGCAGATACGGTAGTTTCGTCGGCTTCGAAGAACCAGACACAGCCAATCAGCGGACACGATGCCATGCAGATACGGTAGTTTCGTCGGCTTCGAAGAACCAGACGCGGCCAATCAGCGGATACGATGCCCTGCAGATACGGTAGTTTCGTCGGCTTCGAAGAACCAGACGCAGCCAATAAGCGCTACACTGTCCGCGTCGATATCGGAGCATCCAAGCCTCCCTGTACACTCCGCAAAATGTCGTCCATTGTGGCCTGTGGGTTCGCTACGGTATGACGTCGGATGCGGCGATAGGTGGGCTTGGACGTCCGTCTCCGTGCTCCGGTACCCCTACGACGTTGTACAGATCCGTCCTGGGACCACTGTCTCCAAATGCTGGCATTACGTTGCGTTTCTTCCGCAATACGACACAACGACCATCCGGCGGAACGAAGGCATGCAATGACACATCTCATGAGCTCATCCGTTTGACAAAATCGCTTACGACGGCGTCTTAACGACATTGACATACCTTGTTCGTTCTCCAGACACGGTTACAGAAGAACCACTCACTTCTCGCGGCCGTGACGACATCTCGACTGATGGCCTCACGGGTTGGTTGTCTGCTTATATTCCGCGCATCGTTCGTAAGATTGGCCTGCAAATGCAATCATTTGCAGAACTTGTACGTGCACCCACCCTGCAATTTGCATGGCGCTGGGTCCACGTCTTCGTGGTGTTGCATTTTCTCTGTCAAGCAGTGTAATAAGATCAGTAGTGATAGCAACAAAGTGAAAATCTGATGGTGCTAAGTCGGTGAATACGGTGAGTAAGATGAAATTTCCCAGCCAATTTCCTGGAATTGTTTTGCAAGATCGAATTTTAAAGTTGCTGCACACAAATGGAACATTTGACTTCAAGGCCTCGTTTACTTTGCTAAGTTTGCTGATAATATAATCCGCAGGGATCGTTTGGTTGCGTGTCAACAGTTCATGATGGATAATTTAATTTCCTTACACTCCCAATCCCACCAAACGCAGTACATGACCTTATTTTTGGATGGAGATCAGCTTTTGCAGATGTTTCTGACGCTTCGCCTTTTTGCGCAAAAATATTTGGTTCGTTTAATATCCTTACACAGCACCCATTTCTTGCGTCTCCCGATACCGTTTAATCGATGAATGGATCGTTTTGTGCCGAGCTTGTCGAGATACACTTATTATCCCTGTATCCATCTCGTTTTTAGCCGATAAAAATACAATAAAGCAAACAGTGATGAATGTGAGCTTCAAAAGCCTAATAAAGCAAACAGTCATGAATGCGCACCGATAGAAACACCAGAAAGCAAAGGGTGATGAGTGTGCTCCATCTATCTATCTATCTATTACTTGCCCAGACATGCCTCGTGGGCCCTTGGTCATGGTTGGCCACTATAGTCCCTGTAGACCCCCTTAATCCGGCCCACCTTCCTATTGATTTCCAACGCTGTCGGGTATGCAGTCTAATACGACACGGACGTATCAGGCCGTGTAACATGAGAGTGACGTCAAAAACAGAGGACATTTATCTGTCTCATATTTTGGCCTTGTACACAGTCGAGTCACATTATTCTGACCACGTCCTACTTGTGACGTCAACAGCGCGTAGCCAATGAAAGAAGGCACGTGTCGTGAGCTGGCTTGGAGGGTATATAAGGTGTCCTGTAGGCATTCTGAGAACAAATATGATCTGAAAACATATTTAGGGCCGCGGGTGGCCTAGTGGTTAACGTTCGTGGCTGCCACGGAGAAGACCTCGGGTTCGATCCCAGGCAGGTACGAACGCTCGAACCACTAAATATCCGCCGTGCGTCGGATGGGCACGGTAAGCCGTCGGGCCCCGGGTACTGGCCCCCCGGTAATAAATAAGGGCGTCTTTCATCCCCCTTTCTACCTCGCTTCTGTGTCACTTTCCTATCCGGCACTCTAGCCCAAATCTCCTAGCTTCCTGTTTCTAAGGGTTGTTTAAGACCTGGGGTCAGACAATCCCTTCCTAAAATCTTCTACATCTGATCTGATCTGATCTTAGAACACAGCACTCGTTGCTGTCATGGATAAAAGCAGCGATTTATCAAATTTGCAAGGGTGGCAGTTTTTCTGAAACAACGCAGTTTGTAAACTGTTCGCGTGCTGATGTGGCTAAAGTGTATCTAGATTGGAGAAATGGCACCATTGCGAATAAGCGAAATGGAAACTCCGTAGCACCACGTGCCATTGATGTGAGAGGTGAACGTCGGCTTCGAGGATGTGTGCGGGCCGATTGTTACGCTACAGTGTAACAACTCACTGGCCGAATGAACCAGGGAGGCTACCGGAAGTGTGTCTAAGCTGCATGTGGGCCTCCAAAGCAAACGGATGGTCACTGCACCTATGCTAACGAAGGTGCATCATCAGAAAAGGCTTAAATTTACACGGCAGTATCGGAATTAGACCTCCGCTGATTGGCAAGGGATTGCCTTCTGTGATGAGTCATGTTTTCAGCTTCATCGAACGGATGGACATTAGCGTATAAGGCGAGAAATAACGGAGATCAAACACCCTTCAATCATTGCTGGCAGAGCACAAGCTGGTGGGGGCAGCGTTATGGTCTGGGGAATGTTTTGGTGGCATTTTCTGGGTCCACTCATACCCGTGGAAAGCACAATGGACCCAATTCGTTATGAATTAATCCCTGTAGACCACGCACACCCGTATATGCTGATTGTCTTCTTTGGGGAGGGATGGGATCTTCCAGCACAATAATGCGACGTGTCACACAGCAGCTAGAAATATCCAAGAGTGGTTGGAAGAGCTCGATGAAGACTTTAAATTACTTCTTAGACCCCCTAATTCCCCAGACTTAAACCCAATTGAGTATCTCTGGGACCACCTCGATAGTGTTGTTTGCTCTATGTATCCTCCACCACGCACCGTCCAGAAGCTGTCAGATGCACTGCAATCAGCATGGCTCCACATACTTGTGAACACCTTCCAGAACCTTACTGAGTCACTCCAATCCAGAGATGGAAACGTATCACTGGTCAACGGGTCGGGAACAAAGTGTTCCTGACCCAGTTTTATACCAGTTTTATTTTTGAAAAGAGAAAAATATATTCCAAAGAAAAATGCGCGTTGAGGAATTCTGTAGTCGGTACTGGTGCGCACGGAGTGAATAATGATTTTCCATGCAAAAATATTGTCGTCCCTTCCTTAAAGCAACGAAGATTTTCACCGACCGACGTCAGACACACCGACACCATACCGTTAAAAGATACTTCCTTTGCGTTCTTTTACAGTGCGATTGTTCAGGGCAAGGCACAGGCAAACGCCATTTGCCTGCTTCTCAGCTGATTCACTCTCTCCGTGCGAAGTTCACTGTATGACTTAGAGTTACTTTTCACATCGCATCTTTTACATTGAGCATTCAGAGGCTTTCGATTGATGTGCTAACATCCCGTTCCCATGGCATGTCATGTCGAAATTAACTCCATATTTGTTAACATGGATGGATTTAATGTTAAGGAGGTTGAGAAAGGCGTCGAGGCCAACAAATACGTGCTTGTTGATAACCACAAGGGGAAGAGTGAATGCTGGAAATGGTTTCGTCTCATTAAGGAACCGGTGAATAATTCTGCGTTGTTTGGTCTTGCTTTTTGTTCAAAATGTGGAAAGTGCATAATTACAAAGAAAGATGTTGACGGTGTAATAAAAGATTATGGAACCAAAAATCTAACGGACCATATGAAAGTATGCGCACCTCCATCAAAGCGTGGAATGAATGAACAATTTAATACATTTAAAACAATGCGTTTGTGTAATCGTAAATAATAATTCCCATTTGTAATATACTCCATCGTCAGCCATTACGTCTGGATTACGCAAAATAGTGGCACTAAAATTTAGCAAGTAACCAAATTTTATTATTAAAAAAGGATTTCAGTTATTAAATGTCAAGCAGTTATTGGATGAATATATATATTACGTTTATATGTATTGACGGAAAAAAAAATCCGAACACCACGAAAAAATAGTTGTAGAGGAATGAAATGGCGGCAATACATTTGTATAGGTAACATATTTAATCGATTAAGGTTTCAAGATCACGGCTTAATGTAAGCGCGAGAAGAGCCATTTTAAATGTGAAATGCTGGTACATTAATAACCGGTGTAACCGCCAGAATGTTGAATGCAAGCACGCAAACGTTCATGTATTGTGTCGTACAGGTGCTGGATGTCAGTTTGTGGGATGGAGTTCCATGTCTGTTGCACTTGGTCGGTCAATACAGGGACGGTTAATGCTGGTTGGGGGTGCCGCTGGAGTTGTCGTCCGATGATGTCCCATACGTGCTCGATTGGTGAAAGATCTGGTGATCTAGCAGGCCACGGTAACATGTCGACACTCTGTAGAGCATGTTGGGTTACAACAGCGGTATGCGGGCGAGCGTTATCCTGTTGGAAAACACCCCCTAGAATGCTGTTCATGAATGGCAGCACAACAGGTTGAATCACCAGACCGACGTACAACTGTGCCGTCAGGGTGCGTGGGATAACCACGAGAGTGCTCCTGCTGTCATAGGAAATTGCTCCCCAGACCATAACTCCAGGTGTAGGTCCAGTGTGTCTCGGCCGCAGACAGGTCGGTTGCAGGCGCTCACCTGGCCTCCTTCTAACCAACACACAGCCATCACTGGCACCCAGGCAGAACCGGCTTTCATCAGAAAACACAACAGATCTCCACTCCGTCCTCCAATGAGCTCTAGCTTGACACCACTGACGTCGCAAACGGCAGTGGTTTGGAGTAAGTGGAATGCACGCTACAGGGCGTCTGGCTCGGAGCTGTCCTTCAAGTAACCGATTTGTAACAGTTCGTTGTGCCCCTGTGGTGGCAACTGCAGCTCGAATTGCTGCCGCAGACGCGGTACGATGCGCCACGGCCATACGCCGTACACGGCGGTCTTCCCTCTCAGTAGTGCCACGTGACCGGCTGGAACCCGGTCTTCTTGAGGCAGTACCTTCCCTTGACCACAGCTGCCAACAATCATGCACAGTGGCTACATTCCTGCCAAGTCGTTCTGCAATATTGCGGAAAGAAAATCCACCTTCTCGTAGCCCTATTACACGACCCCGTTCAAACTCCGTGAGCTGTTGATAATGGCTTCTTCGTCTTCTTAAAGGCATTCTTGACTAACATCACCACACTAGGTCGAATCACAACGATAACTAACGCTCACGAACGTTACAGCGCGTATTTACAGCAAACCTGCTTTGCATGTTTCGAGGGGCGCTACTAGCGCCACACGTATGCGCCTAGCGCGAAATTTGCATAGACGCCATCTTACAGATGTGCTCTCACCGCCTACCAACTGTCGTTTATCTAACACAACTTCTTCTTGGTGTTGGGATTTTTTTCCGTCAGTGTATATAAATTGAGTTTCGAATTTATAGTTCAAAGCAGATTTGTTCGGGGTCAGTTACGGGTCCGGATCGGGTCCAGTTATGGGACATCCGGGTCCGAAATTTCTGACCCGTTTCCAACTCTGCTCCCAACCCGTCTAACTGCTGTCCGCGCTGCACACGGCGGCCACTCTGGATATTAGTTGGTAGCCACAATAATGTGACTCGACCGTGTATTTTCTAGACGACCTTATTGGTCCCTTATCTGGAGCCTGTTAACCTAAATTAGGACGTGCGACGCTAATAGCTTTGCGAGTTACTCGTGGTGGTCGCTGAACCTGCAAATAAAAGAAAAAAAAAGGAAATGAGCAAATTCAAATACAAAAATTTTCAATTGAAATGAAGGGGAAGAAGAGAGGAACCACACAGAGTGGTTTTTCGTTAGCATTTTTGGAATGTTCCCTAAAAGTTTGCAGTTAAAGTCAATTATACTCATGCACGGATTTGTTTTCTTTCTCATTCCATTTTGTTGCACAGATTTCGTTTTGCGCTTCAAAACTTCAGACCTTAAGTTTATAAATGTTATATTGCTATCAACCAAACTTTAGCGTTAAAAATTATGCAAGAAATCAAGGAAGTGGTTCCTCTAGTGTTTGTATAAACTTAGCGGCTGAAGTTTAGAAGCGCAAAACGAAAACTTACTGAGGTTAAATCGTTGCGATATTTTATGACAATTTCAAAACTGCTGTGATGTATATAATGAAAAATTGCAAGTTAAAAATATCGGCAATGCTTCAGTTCAGGGATGTTAAATTTAGTCTTACCTGTCGTGGATCATAAAATTTAATATTAAATTGCAAAATACGCGAATAATTTATTACGTCGTGTTGCTGAATATTTTCTCAATCAAAAGATAAATTTTTAATTTACATTTATTTGACGAGTAAAATTTCATTCAAATTCTTGGTACTAATATTTTCGACAATTCTTTTCGCGAATATATTGTCATTTAATTCAATGAATTCACTACTCCTGTTTGTTACTAGAAACATTTTAGCGATTATTAATATACAACATTTCGTTTTCAGTTTTTTTTACTACTCATATTTTTTGTCCTTACATAGCGGCAGTTTAAATATTTTTTTTTGAAAGTGCATTGGATCATTCCTTTTCTGAAATATGAAATACAGCATTAGCTTTTTTATCAATATCCAAAGACGAGGATATACTACGATTTTTAAATTCTGCCTCTTACTTTGTTTTCCAATTCCCAGCACGTCAACACTTTTCAAAACGATAAGAGTGAAGAGTTCTGGCTTTTACTCTTTAAGACAGTGAAACTATTTTACATAGGCTCCCCTATGTACCAGTGCCATCTTTTCAAAATACAGCAACCTGTATCTTGCATCCTTCTTTATTCCAACTGTAAAAATATTTAAAAATTAACGAGCCGTTTACATCACCCTCTTCGTAAAGTAACGAATCATATTAATTTTACAAACTTTTTAGTGAAATGACTGTAGAAAGGTTATATTTCATGGATTTTTCGCTCGCCAAGAAAATTTTGAACTCTGTCTGTCTGTCTGCATGATAACTCGTGCAAAAATGGTTCGATTTTGATGAAATTTTGGTATGCGGTAGGGGACAACCTGAGGACGAATCCCATTGAAAATGGGAGAAATGGGGTCAAAGGTCAGGACATAAGAGCGGATCCATTCCATCGCCTTTATGCATCATAACTTATGTAAAAATGCTTCGATTGCGACAAAACTTCGTCATGTTTTTCCGGAGGTATACTGAGTGGGTTTTGTTGAATATCTTCGAACTGGGGGTGAAAGGTCAGGGCACAGGAGCGAGATTTATTTCACAGTTATTATCCTCATAACTTGACTAAAAATGCTTCTGTTGAGACAAACCTTTAGTATATTGTTCCGGAGGTATGCTGAACCAATTCTATTTAATATCATCGAAGGGGTCAAAGATCAGGGCACATGAGCGAGATTCATTCCAGAGGCATAACTTGAGTAATGATTTCTGGTATGTTGGAAAGCGCATCATAATCAATGCATTGCATGATTTTACTAACTTGTTAAGAGGTATTAACGGAAAATTCTGGGTATTCACAAACATTTCCGCAAATCTTTTCGCATATTAACGGAAAAATTCTGTTCTCACTTTTTCCGTATGCTATGAAGGAAAAATTTTGGCAATAGGAGCGATTTGTTGAAATACTTGAGGTTTGATTAAGTATTAAATTTCAGTCGTCTGTCGCAGAACCTGATTTTGAAGTTCCGCAGCGAGATCGGATATTGTAGACAGTATATCGCATAAAATTCTGGTTATTGTGGCACAGATTGTTTCTTCCTCTCCTTCTCATTTTGTGCACCAGCTATTGTACACTGATGGGCCATTACATTATGACCACCCCTCAGCCTAGAGAAATGAGCGCGCCTGGAGACCGAACGGTGGCACAGGTGAAGTTCACTGAGCAGTTTATATAAAACCCGAGGACCGGCTGTCAGTTAGTATAGAGTGTTCAAAGTCAAAATAGGAAAAGCTGCCGATTTATCAGAGTTTGATAAAGGACAAATTGTGATAGCACTGCGCCTCGGGACTACGATCTCGGAAACGACGCGGCTTGTGGATTGTTTAAGTGACGCTGTAGTGAGTACGTATCAAAAGTGGTGCACACATGGCCAAACAACGAACAGCCGTCCAGCCGTGTGTCGTCCGCAGCTCATTGATGCTAGAGGGGAGCGGAGACTCTCGCGCATTGTTCACAGCGACCGTGGCCCTACAGTGCGACAAATCACCCGCAGCTACAAAATTGGTGGTAAGGGAATGTGTCGCGGCACAGAGTTCGTCGCAGCCTTCTGCGCATGGGCCTGCGTAGGCGATGACCCGGCCAGGTCCCCATGCTCACTGTACTTCATTGCCCACAACGCATGAAATGGGCCCAAGATCATGGAAGTTTTACCGTGGATGATTGGAAGAAAGTAGCCTCGTCCGACGAATCAAGATTCCTGGTGCCTCACGTAGACGGCCGAGCGTGTATACGCTAATTACCAACGGAGGCTGTGGCACCTGGATGCACTGTTGGGAGGAAACAGACCTGCAGCGGCGGTGTTATGCTGTGAGCGATGTTATTTTTGGGGCACTTTTGGCCGCATTATCCCAATAGCAAAATCTCTTATAGCTATCAGGCATTGATGAGACGGGCCGAGCCCGAAAGCCCATAGTCGGGCTCGGGCTGCATAATACTTCCTAGAGTTCGGGCTCGAGCGGGCTCGGGGTCTAAGAGAGGGAGAGAATTTTCCTCCCCCCCCCTTTCTTTTAAATGTGGTTTTGTATGATTTAGAACACGATACGTTTTACCCTTTCTAAGTGTTAAAGAGAATTCTTCGGCAACTGGGTATAGATGAGGAGTAGGAATTCGGCAGGGCTATTCATTACGGGCTTGGGTTACAAATACCGTAGATCATGAATTACTGGATTTCTGCAAAGGAAAAGTTTTTTTGAGAACTATAGACAGTAGATAGCAAGTTCACCACATTTTGCTCCCCACCTCAAAGCTGCAGCTTCTTGCTAATTCTGTTGAGCAACGTACGACGTAGATCAAGCGTGGCCAAACTTTGAGAAACCAAGATCTACGTTAAGCTATCATTCCCTACCGTGATCTACCAGGATTTATCGCAGTAATATAAGCATAAAGAGGAATAAGCCTATAACACGAGTGTTTTGTTAGTGTGTGTGGTTTTGTAAGTTTGGAAACAAATACAGAAAAATAATATTTAAATCAATTTTTATTTCTCTGTGAAGAAATTGTGAAGAAATTTATTTCTGAAACACTATTTTTCGAACAAATTATATAATTTTACTTATGGATTCTTTATTTACAGTATTTATTTATTTACAGTACTTATGAATTCTTTATTTACAGTAGTATTATGTCGGATTGAACAATTTCTTATTCTAAATCTGAAGAATAGAAGAGGAAATGTTTAATGAAACTTCCTCGATATCACATTCGCCAAAAAGGGTATGACATAAAGCTGAAAATGGGCTAACCGACATATTAAACATAAACACCTGTCACGAAACGCTGTGAAGAAATAAGTTTGCAGTGTGGAAATAATACGTTTTCGGTTTCTTAGCTCCACTCCTTTGTAATATGTAAACAAAACTTAATAACTTAACTCATATCTATATTCAATAAGTAAACTAATTTTTATGCGCAAATAAGAGTGTTGACACATCGGCCTTCCTGTAAATGTAGGCGTTACGATTGACGACTAGCAGGGCAGGAGATAACCAACATGCCTCATGCGACAGACTGCAGATGCGCGATGACCATACGCAGCGGGGGGGGGGGGGGGGGTCTGACTGAATCACTCTATCACCTGGTTTCAGGCAGTTCGTATGGAACAACATACGCCAGCGCGATAAAACAAATGATCGACCGTACCAGAGCTCGCGATCTACCGTTTAGTTACCTCTGACGTAGATTGTTGTGCCCCCCTTCCTATTTTTCCTGACGCCCAGTCCCTCGAAGCATTTCAGGAAGAAATGAATGGTCAAAGAAACTATAGAAATAGATACACATCTCCTCCCCACTCTGCAGTTGAGAAAGACATCGCTTAATTGCACAGGAAGTCAGGAACAGGAGATTTATTGCGCAGGAAGTCAGGAACAAGAGTGGAAGTCAGGAACAGGAGATTTTTTTTACAGTGCAGGTTAATCATAGTTTTCGGGCTCGTTCGGGCCCGGGTTTCATCTTGCAATATAAAATTCGGATTCCAGCGGGCTCCGGCTGATTTATTTCGGGCTAGGACGTGCTGGGGGGCTTAAAATTGAGCCCGAACTCAGATCTGCTCTCAGGTATCTGAACATCGTTGCGGACCAAGTTCACCCATTCATGGCAAATGTGTTATCTGCTGGTGATGACCATTACCAACAGGATAATGTACCATGCCACACTGCCAGAATCGTCAAGAAGTGGTTCGAGAAACATACTGGTGACTTTCTGTTAATGCCCTGGCCTCCAAATTCACCTGACATGAACCCAATCGAACATTTGTGGTTCGACTTTGAAAAGCGGGTTCGCACTAAATCACCACCGAAATGTACAGGAACTGGAGGACCTGTTGTTGACATTGTTGTACCAGATACCCCCGGTTACTAATAGCCACCTCATAGAATCGATGACTCGCCGAGTGGCCGCCGCTTTGCGTGCTAAAGAAGGTCCTACAGCTTATTAAATAGATAGACATAATGTAATAGCACATCTGTGTAGCAATACATTGTGTTACGGTAAGAGACCGGGTATTTAAATTATTGCACAGATTATTGTGCGGTGTCTGTGTGTCACTGTGGACCTCTTAAAACAAAAGCTGTTAAAGCTTTCAAGAGTAAGTTTTATAGTAGTAGTTTTGTGAAAAAATACCATAAAACATTATATTTCACCTTTTTTAAAGATCATTGAAAGTCATTGCCAGTTTAATAAGATCTCAAGCTCCAAAGCATTCTGTTGCTTCGAAAAATCACAATAGCAAAAATACGCAATTTGTTACAAGTCCACCTACAGATAGAATAAAATAATTACAAACCTATTCAGAAATACTTGTATAATAAGTTCCCACAGAAAATAAAGTGACTAATTCACCCACATTAATAACAAAAAAAAAATTTAATTATCGCGCGAGTAGAGTTCTTCATTATTCCAGACATTTCGGTATGGGTGCTTCTGTCTCAACGGCAGCACGCACAGCTGCCGTTGAACCCACGAGATGTAAGTCAGAAAAGAAGAATCTCTAGTAAAACTTCTGAAAAAGTCAGGAACGAAGGTTTTGCGAAATCTCTGTGTAAATACGGAAAAACCTTAAATGGACTTTTCTGAAATAAATGGAATTACTGACTACAGGCATTCTGTCAAAATACTGGAGTTCGAAGGAATGGAAAATTTTAAAAACGGAAATTTTGTTAACAGACGGACACCTATCGGCAGCTTCGCTGCATGATATTTTCAGGAAATATTTAAAAACAGAAATTTCGTTAATAGGCTGACACATGTCGGCAGCTTTGCTGCACGATATTTTTAGGAATTTTCGAAGAAATCACATCATTTATTTTTACATTGGAGGAACAAGATACGAGGAAACTGAGGGCCGCTGAAAATTTTTTGAATAACTTGATGTCAAGCTATATTAATTTGTTGAAAGCTGAGTTTGAAAGACGTTTTGGTGATTTTTAGAAGCATGAAAAACTATCAAACAGAAATCATCGCTCTTTCCACGATAATAAGTTAGTCTCGAAAAAATTCTCATCGGCCGCCACCGGGAATCGAACCCAGAGCCTTCCAGTTACACGCCAGACATGCTACCACTGCACCACAGCGGCTTCGAATTCTCCAGACTCACATGTGATTAACTGCCAAAGTTTATTAACTGAGCTTCGGATTTGTAAGTAGTTGCATAAACTCACATGTGATTAGCATGATAAGTAGTAGACTCACATGTGATTAACATGATAAGTAGAGACTCACATATGATTAACATGATAAGTAGTAGACTCACATGTGATTAACATGATAAGTAGTAGACTCACATGTGATTAACATGATAAGTAGTAGACTCACATGTGATTAACATGATAAGTAGTAGACTCACATGTGATTAACTGCCAAACTGAGCTTTGGATTTGTAAAGTGAGCTTCGGATTTTTAAGTAGTTGCTAATCACTTACCCTGGACCTCTTATTTGAAAGTGTCTAGTTAGAGTTTAATCCGTGTTTAATTAAAGTTACATCTGCTACGAACAAGCAACGACAAACGATTTATAATAATAAGGGTTCACCAAATTTAGTTTGAAATAAGTAACATTTACTCTGACGTTCAAGTTAGACCTCAAACTGACGCATTTCTGCACTCATTTAAACACCACTGTTCTGCCTGTGTCTAAAAAACGATTGAAACAAGCTTTTTTTCTCTTCAACGGTTCATCACAGATACATACTTTCAAATAGAAAAATACTAAAATGACGTAAAGACTTACGCATTGAAGTTGCACTCCTGTGGGTGGTATTTTCATAAAAATACAAAAACGATTTTTATACCACCTTCGCAGTAATAAAATTCAATCAAAAAAATTGCGCAATGTCCTAATTAGTCGAATAAAAACCGTAAAATTCGCGGAGATTTTCTCGATGAAAATTGTATCGTCTGGAGATCTAATTTTTTCCTACACGCGCGAGAGATCTTCCCTTACTCACTTTGAGTGCTACAAAGCTATGCAGCTAAACAAGCTAATTTAGCATTGTATACTTGGTGCATCTTTTTTGTTATTCAACGTGAAGTCACAGTGGGTTTCGCTCATTAACGGTTCCAAGTGCAAACAGGGATGTGTGAGTGGATGGTAATGGAAAAGCTAAAAGTGTCCGCCGTCCCCGCTGTACACAGCGATACGAAACGTTTAAACTAAGTGAGTCACTGCTTTGAAATCTGTTCGTCTTCTAGCCTCTGTTTATGATATTTTGGAAATCATACGGGACAAAGCTAAAACTACTTTACTTGTCTCTCTGTATAATTATATGAGCTGTGCATTTTTGCTATGTAGAGCCATCTGGGCCCTTGGTAATGGTGAGCCTCTTTATACCCTCCCCGCCCCCTTAATCCCGCCCTGCTTATCATCTGGAATTACAATATTAGCTGTGTGTTTTTTATATTTTTATATACTCTACCATTTCACACACACACACACACACAAAAGGAAAATAAGTTCAGCTAAGAGCCCGTTGCGACGCACAGTTCAAAACTGTCTAGGTCTTATTCACTATTAGTGCAAGTTCATCAGCAATTAAGTGGCGATGTAAACAACAAAGACAAAACACGACTAAGAATTTCGGTGACTCAAAGGATAGCCGCAGGCCAACAGTGTTGAAATCTAGAAAAAAAAATGCGAATGTTATTCACGTGCTCGATTGATTGTCAGTAATCTCCAGCAGCAGGGATCAATATCTTGTTTACCATGACTGTAATGTTATCTGCTAATTGGCCAGCAACTTGCCTTTTGATGATAACCCTTCGTTTCGTGCTTCTCAAGCTGTGGTAAACTGCTATGCAAAAAGATATTTCACTCAAGCTCTAAAGAGGGTTGTTTATAAATTACGTACTACACAGCGGCTTACAAACTTCATAAAAAGAATTAACTTCTGTCAATCCGCATCTGCTACGCTTGAACAATTAAACACTTTTGAAATTATCGTTTGAAACAACAATAAAAATGTTTTTCTTAGAAAAAGAGGGAACACATATTTTTTCTTCTGTGTATGTGTGTGTCCTCACATCTACCTGCTTCTTTCTACTTATATCTGTTGCCCTCTTTCTTCCCACTTGTTTAATTTTTTCTTTCCGTCTTCCATATATGTTTTCCGACTTTGGTTGTCAAATTTTTTTATTTGCATGCTAGCATTCATTTTGCTTTAATTCAACTTTTTTTTCTGTTTTTTTTTTCTTCATAAATTCCAGTAACGCATGTTCAAGGAATATACCGTATTTTTCAACATGTAATCCGCGGATGTAGGCTCTGGGGATTATACACCAATGCGGATAATACGCATTTAAAAAAAAATAGTAATAATAACCCTTTTGCGGCAATTCCGTTTTTAAAAAACGCTTCAGGAGAGGTCGTGCATTTGGAAAATTACCAGAAATGTTTTAATAACAGAGAACCCTCACGCAGTACGAAGATGGGGATCCGCATATAGTTGGAAAGATTTTATTTTTTTTTACTTATGAGCATCTTGAAAAAAAAATATGATGCAACAAAGGCAATATTATTTGTTTTCACGGACGATCACGTGCTGTGGAAAGCTCAGCATCGCACACGTTCGCAGAACTACGAAACTGCGGTAAAGCTGGAAAAATTCATGTTTGCTCTTTATTCACTTGAAAGTAACAGAAAAGCATTTAAAAATTAATATTATTTTTTATAAAATATCCCCCTACCCATGTCTTTGGACCGCTGGGTCATCCCGTGAGTCCCAACATTGTTTTTCTTTTTATTGAAGGTTTAACGCCCACCGTGAGCAACTCAATGGGCTATAAGCAGTCGCCCGTCCGTAATTTAGGGTCACTGGTTCCAGGGAAGGGAGAGAGCCAGTGCCGTAAGACAAACACAACATCCATGCCTCACCGGAATTCGAACCCGGACCCCTTTCGGACAAATGATCAGGGGCTATCGTTTAGACCACACTTTTCAGTGTGGTCTAAGCGATGGCCTCTGATCAAATTCATTATAATTTCGACTTTTCTGTGCGAAATTATAATTCGGGATCAACATCGTAGGCGCGGATTATATGCGCACTTGTTTTCCTGAATTTCATGACCTGTGCATAAAGAAGAATACGATATATTTTGTTTTGTTGTTGTTGTGTTTCGGGATTTAGCGATCACCATGAACAACTCACACAGGTTTAAAAGCAGTCGCCCGTCCCAAATTTAGGATCACTGGTTCAAGTGAAGTAAAGAGCCAGCGCCATGAGACATGCCCATTTCCCACGAATTATTCGGGACTCGAACACGGACCCATCTATGAAAAACTGTCAGAGGTCAACGCTTCAGGCCACTCGCCCACAGAGGGCGGCAGTGAATGTATCCTAACATTATATCTCTTGTTCCATTTCCTTCCTTCTTTTTCTTTGTTCTTTTCTACTTTTCCGGATTCCGTTAATTTTTTTACTGCACAGTGCAATTACTCTGTCTCGCTCCCATTTCTTAATCTTCTTCTTAACGTCTGCGTTTGTATCCAATTATATGTTATAAAATTCATTCTCATATTTCTAATTGTACTTTCCTTTTGAAACATTTCAGATTTGAAGCAATTTAAAAAACCGTCTTCATCTAACGATGATACAACTGCAACGTGGCTTCTGTTTTTCTTGCCTACAGCCTTTTCTCTATTGCTTCTCTCTCCGACTGTTACTCGCTGTGTTTCTCTTTATTTACTCCTTCCCTTTCTCTCTCAAGCTGTTTCTTTTACTCATTACTCAAGCAATTCTCCTTCTACCTAATTCATCAGCAGCGCTTTATCCTCATCTGTGCTCTTCAGCTTCTTTTCCTCCGTGTCTCTGTGACTGTGTTTCCCCTCCTCTCCATCGCTCTGACTTCATCCCACCACCGCGCCATTCCCACCTACATGATTCCTAACCTCTTGAGCTTCTCTTTATTTTACCCTCTCCTTCTCTTCTCTTCTCTTTCCCCGAACAAAGCGTGCTTCCGTTTGCTCCTTCGTTCTCTCGCAGCCGGCAAGAGCCCCAAAGTCAATAAGGCGAGCACTTTAATTCGCAGCTAATGTTAATGATTAAACAAGTGTTAATTTTATGGCGTGAGTCGGGATTTTCTCCCACCGGCAAGGGCTCCCCACCCCCTTCTATTCCGGCAAGCGTTAAACAAGTGGTAATTAACCCTCGACGGTGAGATTTCTTATCCAGCCAACTCATTACCCCTTTTGGTCCACTTATTCACAGTGTACACATACATGCACGCGAAGGGGAGGGAGAGTGGAAATCGGGAGGAAAGCGATGAAGATAAAGTATCTTTAATCGTTGTGGGTGCTCTGTTTCTGATATTGGCGGAACAATTGCATTAAGCAAATAGGAACAGCTACCACTCCTGAAAGAAAAGTGATCGCTGCCAGTAAACAGAATATCAAATCGAATCAAACACCGTATTTGAACAAAAACTATTTCTAAATGAATAAATACACTTTATTACGTAGCGGCGTTTAATTAATTTTCATACGGCAGTTGCGTTCTTAATGTAACAGTTTTATTACGATCAATGATACTTGATTATCTCACAGTAATTTTATACGCTCTTTCCTTTACGGGAAATGGTATAAAAAAATTAATCAGGAAACTTTCCACTTTGGATTAACAATGAATAATAGTTTATTCCGGTATAAGAAAGGAGACTTAAGAAAAAAGAATAATGCAACAGTGCATACACTGCTGAAATTAATCAGTCAATTAAACAATTTCCTAATTTGTTCAGACGGACAAATGCAGGTTTTAAAATTCACTACTTGCGTCACCTTTATTGTATCATCACTCAGCAAGATTACATTTTATTTGACCCGCTTCGCACTTATCGTTTTCATTTATCTTCTGCAAGATTTCTTGTGACGTATACAGTAATTTAATTTTCCTTTTTAGTTTCTTTCTCTATGTACATTTGAGTTTGTTATCCTTCGCGTTTTCAAACTTAAGGTGATATCTTCTCTCTCGCAAGAGTATGGTTGGCAACACCTTGAAGTCAGAACGTATGACGTGTGTATGTGTCCGATGAGAACCGAACGTTACATAATGTTTTAGCAGCAGCAGTATGTGGATATATTGATAGTATGACGATATAATAGTAGTTGCGAAGTTGAGTTAGTTGAAGTTGTGATCTCTTGACGTCTGCGTATTATATATTTATGTTGGAGCTTTGTTTTTTTCGTTAAACCTTCCCTTATAATTAAATTGGATTAGTTCACTAACATTGTTGAAGACTCCCATACAGCACAAAACGTTTCAGATCTGTATCAATAATGTTACAATCTCTCATTTTCGTTACACTTTCAGAGATATCTTGCGATTACGTTTCAGCAACATCTATTTTGGAACATAACTCTTTGTACATTACGATTACGTTAAAAATAGCATTCACCGATATTACTGTTTTATAGTTTCCATTGTGCATAATTGCTACCTAGATGTTACATTCGGAGATATTTAAGATTTTTAGTTTGGCAACGGCGTGGATGCGCGCGCGCATTAATGCTATTTCACCGAAGCACTCTCGTATTCGTATTTCCATGTTCTACTGGGATGTTCTTTGGTGATACTGTCGTACTCGAGTTAGCTAGTTAGTTAATTTAATATTTCATCCTTTTTTTTTTTTTTTTTTTTTGTGATTCAAGATCATCTGAAAGTTAGTAATTGTTTTTATTATTACAATTTTTAAATTCTAAAAAACATTTTATAAAATCTAAGTAGATGGCTGTGTTGTTGTATTAGTATACTATATCAGCATGGGTTTTTTTTACTTGAAGCTGAGAAATTTCATGTTGGTAGGTATTTAGAGAAATGACAAATTTGATTTGCTTTCTTTTTTAGCTGAAATATAGTCTATTCCACATGTATAGTAGAAATTCGACACGCTCATTTGGAACCGATTTTTAGTTCTTTTTTTATCAATATATTTGTTATAACGCCGCCACTGTTTCCAATGGAAGCGGACTGTGTTGAACCTGTGGAAACGTAAACAACTCGTAATACGACTGTTGTTGCTTTTGAAACAGCTGTCGAGTGTAATACTTTTTATTGTGATTTTACAAAGTTTATTAAAACTGTAATGTTCAACGTAGTAAATACGTAACAGTAATATGATGATGCCACAAATATCTTTCAAATACGTAACAGTAACATGAAGTTGGTATGTTGAAGTTACAAAGACTTTTCACTGTAACGTATCGGTAATGTGTCAAAGTTATGTAACGTTTGAGGACATTTTGACGTAACCGTAAGGTGTCTGAAACATTACTGTTACATTGCGCAACGTATCTGAAAAGTCTCAATGTTTCAGGGCCAAATACTTTTAACAAATACGAAATATTCTGTGCTGTGTGGGAGCTGAGTTATGCTGAAGGGTATTTAGCTGAATAAAGACTAATCGTAAGTAACATTTTCTGAAGTTTCTTGAATGACTCCTATTTCAGTGTAGGTGAAGTTGTGAGACTGATCTATGTAGTATCATCATCATCATCATCATGTCAACCATTATCAATCCACTGCTGGATGAAGGTCTCCCCAAGTTTCCTCCACAACGGTCTGTCTTGTGCCAGTCTCCTCCATGTCACCCCTGCATACTTTCGAATTTCATCCACCCATCTCCCATGTGGTCTTCTTCTGGGTCTTTTCCTGTCCCTTGGAATCCAATCTAAAATTTCAGCTGTCCATCGATGATCTGTCCTTCAGGCAGTATGTCCAGCCCATTGCCATTTCAGGGATTTAACTCTGATCATGATGTCTTCCACTCTTGTCATTTTTCGGATCCACGAGTTCCTCTTCTTATCTCTCCTGGTTACACCAAGCATGCACCTCTCCATGCTGCTTTGAGTTGTCTGCAGCCTTTGTATGTCTCTTTTAGTTAAGGTCCACGTCTCCGCACCATACGTAAGCACTGGAAGGATGCATTGATCAAACACTTTTCTTTTAAGACATAATGGCATATTGCTCTTGAAAATTATGCTGTTTCTTCCAAACGCTCTCCAGGCAAGTTTTGTACGCCGATTAATTTCTTCATCAATGTGACCCTCACTTGATATCTGCTGTCCAAGATAAACGTACGTGTCTGTTATCTCCAGCTTTTCTCCATCAATCGATAAATCTTCATTTCTTATAAAAGCATTGAACATCACTTTTGTCTTCTGAAAGTTCATTTTTAATCCCACTTCTTTACTCTTGTCAGCAAGTTCCTGGATCATACTCTGCAGCTCTGATGGGGTAGTTGCAAAAATGACTACGTCATCAGCAAAACGAAGGTGGGTTAGATAATCTCCATTAATCTTTATCCCCTTGTTTTCCCAGCTCAGTGACTGAAAAACACCCTCCAATGTGGCATTAAAGAGCTTCGGAGATATGGTGTCACCTTGTCTCACTCCCTTTCCAATTTTTACGTGTGTTGTATTTTCAAACAGCCTAATCTTTGCACTTGCATTTTCATAGATGTTATTAATAATATTAATGTATGCATCTTCAATACCGCAGGTTTTCAGAGCCATTGTAACTGCTGATGTAGTATACAGACAGCCATATTCCACGAACATTACATTCTGCTTCTACCATTTCTTCTCCTATGGTGTTCTAATATTAGGGTTGTGGTTTTGCAGATTTAAGTTACACTTTAACCTTAACATGTAAAATGCAGCTAGAGTTCATATGAATGAGAACGACTTAGTTTGATATCCAAGTAAGCTTTATTCCTTCCAAGTGTCAAAGTCACACAATTATAGAAACTTTGCTGTAACATCAGTAATATGTAACAAAACTCTCATATAAATTTCAACGTTCGTAGTTTCAAGTTAACATGCCGATCTAAACGATCTAAATATAACTTATCAGTCAGTAAATCTCTCTGTTAAAGTCTAACTGCCTGACTTTAACAGAGGTTCAATAAAAAAAAATTACTCTTTATAAGAGCTATATAGGTAACGTTCAGATTTACGGTCATTACATAAGACTGAAATAAAAGTTCTAGGCATTTAAAGAAATTTTGGGGCACACTCACACACACGCGCGTCGTTCTCTCTCTCTCTCCCTCTCCCTCCCTCTCTCTCTTTCTCTCTCCTTTTCTCTCTCTCTCCCTCCTCTTCCTCTCTCTCTCTCTCTCCTTCCTCTCTCTCTCTCTCTCTCTCTCTCTCTCTCTCACACACACACACACTCACTCTCTCTCTGCACAGATAAAATATTTATTTTTCATAAAAATATTTTATCTGCACACTAGGAATTTACTTTTTTCTTTTTTCTTGTATGTGTATCCACGCCAGCGGAACATCAAAGTACAAATTTTTCATGGTCCCGGAATAAACCACAAAATGGCAGTTATGGAGAAGTAACTTCTGCGTAAAGTTTTTCTCCAATCGGGGAAGATAGGTAAAAATAAACAGGGGTCATATGCTTATAAATATCACTATGACATTTTTTTTACTGAAGGTTTAACGACCTTTTCTTGAGCAACTCAATGGGCTACAAGCAGTCGCCCGTCCCTAATTTAGACTCACTGGTTCCAGAGAAGAGAGACAGCCGGTGCCTTAAGACAAACATAACATCCATTCCTCACAGAATTCGAACCCGGACCCTTTTCAAACGAATGGTCATAAGACAGTGCTTAGACAACTGCGCCATCGGGTCGGCCTATTACATTTGCCCGGTGATTATGAGAATAAAGAAAATTTAAAAAACTTATGAATGTGTATTTTAACTGGAGCAATATAAAAAGTTCTGATTAAATGAATATAATCAGTAATTCTCAGTAGTATCACGCATTTTCTCACTCCAATGAGTAAAATCGTTATTAGAAATAACCACACACAAAAGCGACATCCCTTTATTTACCCCTTAAACGTATAGAGATACACTATATTGACAAAAGTCACCGGACACTTAGAAGCGAAACACAACATAGCATTTACTGACATGCATTACTACGGTGTTGGTCCACCTTTGGCCTGAATGCATGCACTAACCCTTCGAGACATGCTTTCGACAAGGTTTTGGAACACAGCGATAGGTATGCGCTTCCATTTAGTACATAATGCTGCCGCTAACTGTTGCTCAGTAGTACGCCTTGGTTCCAAACTTCTTATGCGGCGTCTTAATTCATCCCATAGGTGCTCTATGGGATTAAGACCAGAGCTCTGTGCTGGCCAGTCCCCACACGATACGGAATCATCGTCAAACCACGCCGTAACAGTCCTTGCTTTATGGCTCGGTGTATTATCCTGCTGGTACCACCAAGGCTTTGTTCCATAGTATTGCCACAGAGTCCGTACTGCGTAATTGTCCAGAATATCGAGGTAGACGTTCTGGTTAACATCTTTCTCCACGATAACCAATAAGACGGGACCATACCATGAAAAATACCCCCACACAAGTACACTGCCAGCTCCAAGCTTGACCGTACGAACAGCACACTATGGTAAATAGCATTCCCCCGGCTGCCGCCATACCCACACATGGCCATCAGACTGATGGATCGTGCGTCTGGATTCATCAGTCCATAGGACCCGTTTCCATTGATCTACGGTCCACAATAAATGTTCTTTAGACCATGCTAAACGACGAATAGCATTCCGAGTGGAGATGAAAGGCTTCTGAGCAGCCGCACGACCACGGTAACCCGTGGAATGAAGTTCTCTGCGAATGGTACGTGTACATACCGAGGTTCCAGAATTTTGACTCATCTGTACACTGAGGTCTTGTGCAGTACTTCGTCGATTAGCTGTAACGACTTTCCTGAGGCTTCGACGTGCTCTATGACTGGTTTTCTTTGGTCTGCCGGTACGTTTTGCTGCTTCAGGCACGTCATGTGTCTTCCACTTATTCAGTACATCCAAAACAGTTGATTTGGGTATTTTTAAATGCCTCTCGGTTTTTCTTATGGACAATCCATTAATATAACATCCAACAATCTTTCTTCCTCAATGTCAGTTTTCTCCCACCGCGACATTTTCACTCAGCTTCACAGTGTGATACGATCGCGGTCCACTGCACCTAGTACTGTATGTCTGTAAATGCTATGTTTTATACCGTTTGCAGCTGTACCGAGCATCTTAACAACGCAGCGGATCCGTTCATTTGCTTTGAAGGGGTGTCCGGTTACTTTTATCGATAAAGTGAATATATATTGTATATTAGGTGGCAGTTGCGACTTGACGGTGGTTTGAAATCAATCGTCGACGACGCAGTGCAATGAAGACATACTTTTTTTAAAACGAGAATCGCGCAATAAGCAAAACACAAGAAAAACTGATCGATAAAAATGCCCTATAAAGCTTTAGAAATTCATAAAGTGAACCGTATGGAAACCGTTATTGGTACATGCGAAAACCGGTACTGAAATAAAACTTTTTTGTTGTTGCTGCAACTTTTTTAGTTCGTGCTTCGAAGACCCCTTAAACTAAGAAGTGACTCCTTCAAAAATTTTAAGCCCGCTGTTTTTAATGCAAGAAGAATGTCTGAGCTATAGTGACAACCACGTGCTAAACGCACGATTCGAACCCAGTCTCATCGATTAAAAAGCTGAAGCCTAGATTTATATAGACTTGTCCAACTCATAAGGTAGGAATTTTAACTTTCTGTAAAAAAGGAATGATTTCCTTCTGCATTCGGTTGTTTTTGAAATCTGTTAAAACATGTCTGCAAATGAAAATACATATATTCGATTTGTATTCAACAGAAAGGAGATAAAAAAAAAGGGAGAACTGACCCTCCGAAAATAAGCTTTTAAATTCGGCCCTAAAAATATGCGTATAAAGTAATTTTGTGTTCTATAAAAGTTTAAGAAAAGAAGTGATACAGAGAAAGTCGTGTCTTAAATTCAATTTCAAAGATAGGCAGAACAATGTTAATTTTAATTTAAAAAATCATATTTGTTGCTGAGTGTACCACTAAGATATCCAACCCCTGGTTACTAAATCTTACGTTACGATTATTTACCTTGACGCACATTCATGCGAGTAAATATAGGTCCTGAGGGGTGAATCTAGAAAAGTCCCAAATGCGGATGCTGTGGAATCCAAATACGCATTCACTTAACAAGCTAATCTAGGTTGACTGGTGAAGTGAACTTATACCCGAGCAAACAGATAATTCAACCTGTGGTGTATACCTCTATTCTTTTTTCTTTTTAATGATCAGCATCTTTTCCCACAGCAGTTAAGTAAATCCCAAGTAAAATATTTCGATGTTTTAAGGAAATGATTAAAGGAAGTAGTCAAAACCATTTGTGAAAACACAAGTTTGTCCGCGACGGGTATCGAAACCGTGTCCCCTCACTCCGGAGTAAATCGTTCTCCCAACTGAGCTGCGCCGACAGAATGTCTTCCTTCAGATTTGTCGTCTTGACACATATTTTCAGCTCTGTAGTACGTCACATATTGTTGAAATACAATGAAAATACCAACGTTTGAAATACCATTGTTGAAATTTGGCTTTTGAATACTCTTCCAGCAATAATTAATATCATTGCTACTCAGCAATATATTTCACTAAACTATCGCTAAACATTATATCATCACGTTTTGCATAAACGTTACAATATCTCACTACAATCTCCGTAAATTATGAGAAGCACCGTTTTATAGCATATATTTTATAATTTGTCTTCCTCTCACCCCCCCCCCCCCCCCGAGGAGGGTATTACTTGCTCTTGACGAGAGATTTACATAAACTGATCTACAATACGATGGAGTTTTAGCCTGTAGATATCCTAGACCAAAAATTACCCTCCCCCTCCCCTCAGTAACACACTTGTGATTTATCTGTTCTTTCTGTCTTGAGGTCCCGTTTTAGATTGCTCATGTGCAGGACACGTTCGTCTAACTTGGAATAATAATAATAATAAATATTGTCTTTGAAAAACTAAACTGTCGAAATATTTACTGTTACCGCCTCCTTAATTTAGTAAATATTTACTTTTATGACTCCCATATCTTCTTTCATTGGTTTTATGACAATGACATTCATTAATCCACCTACCTAAGTACCGGTCAGTGTCAGGAATTAGTGAACCTTATTGAAAATCATCAAAATACTTGGCTTCAGTTGAGTAAATAAATCCATCGCTCTTTCCACGTTAATCAACGCACAGCAACCGAAAAATTGTTATTCGGCCGCCTTCGGGGAATCGAATCCCGAATATCTCGATATCTAACCAAGCGCGTTAACCTTACACCACAGCGGCCAACAATTCACGGTGCTATGGGTGTTTTTTTTCAGTCAGCATCTGACATCGAACATCCGTATGATGGGCTCAGCTACTGAGACGTCTCCATGTGGTGGGTATTAACGGCACTGGCTATATATAATTATAGCAATAATCCGAAGGGCGAGATCCAAGGAGAACCTTATTGCTTGTTGTTATTATTTAATTCCACTTAGTATGTACCGGACTGTGTCTCGGTGTGATCGTAAGTGCCGCTAATAAAGTCAACGTGTTGTACGTAAAGAAATGTAAACTCTCGAATTATTCGTTTTATTTCACACCCACAAAGATCTTGAAATGCGAAAGATGCTCGCTGTGGGGTACAGAAGCCATCGTCCCACGAGGACCGCACATCACAGGGTGGAAAGATTAGCATGGGCGCAGGAACGTCGCCACTGGACCCTAGACATGTGGGGAAATGTTGCCTGGACTCATGAGTCGAGATTCGCGTTGGTACATGATAATGGCAAGATACGAGTACGGCGCAAACCACATGAAGCGATGGATCCTTCTTGCCAGCATGGTACTCTTCAAGCTGGTGGGGGTGGCATTCTCGTCTGGGGACTGTTTACGTGAACTGAAATGGGACCCTTGGCACGTGGGACATCGTCACTCACAGGTCAACGTTACCGGGATATCCTGAACGACCATTTGCTCCCGTTTGTGTGTCTTCAACATCCCACTGGGGAATTCATCCTGCAACAAGACAATGCACCGTGCCATCGCTCCCGAAATGTATTCGAATGGTTGGATGAACACTCCACTGACGTGACCTCGCTTCCTTGGCCAGCTAGGTCATCGGACCTCAATCCCATCGAGCACATCTGGGATGTCATCGAGAGATATGTTCGAGGCTCTGACCCCCCCCCATCAAATCTTCGGGAACTGTGGGAGCTTGTTCAGGGATCGTGGATCCGTATGGCTTCCCAACGCTTCCGGTGTCTTGTCGAGTCCATGCCGAGACGAACTGCCGCCGCCATCAGGGCGAAGGGTGGTGCTACACGTTATTATACAGGTATCTCTAAGTCAATTGCTCTTCAGTGTATGTTCAACGAAGTTTTTTTGCAAACATTACCTAGCTACCAAGTTAAACACTTTGTCAAAATTTAAAACTCCATACACCTTTAACAGGTAAATTGGGGAAACTGCATCACTGGCATACATTCATCCTTCAATGAAACTTTAAGAGAAGCAGCTAAACTACCCCAATGCATATCGGTTTGCGTGTAAGCCGACCTCTAGTTTTACAGGCAAAAAAAAATGCTACCCGAGTAAAATTCTACTCTCTCATGACACGTTATACGATGAATATTAATTATTAAAGAGCTGTTCACAGGATTTCTTTGAGTACCCTATTGCGTGGTAAATCATGCCTTCGCTTGTAAGGTAATTAAGCGTTTCCGGGGTTTTTGCTTTATTTCCCCCTGACGATGAAATGAATGAATTACTAGGTAAATGAGAACTTCCTCTTCTGTAGTTATGCTCTTTATTCAGAGCAGTATATGAAGACGATCACTGATTTGTTTATCCCGATTTCTATATTACATCTACGCATTTTACTCTTTTTATTATTTATGCATTGTTCTGTTCCTTACTTATTTTATCAAGCATTTTCCTCAGTTACCTCTCTGCCAAGTTTCTGCGTCCAACGTAAGATCTACGGCGATCTCCCATCTCGAACACCTAAATCTTCCCCTCTCCTCGGGGAGCGAAAAGTTCTCCTTGTTGCACGGAGAATTGCCATATCTACCTCCTACCACCTTTCCCGGCAGCCAGAAATTTCTCATTTTTCTTCCTTGCTCTCCCGTGGTCCATTTTATGTAATCCCTCCTGGGTCCATCAGATCAGCTCCATGCCAGTTTCACCCCTCTCAAACCCCTTCTTATCACATTCATACCTTCATCTTTCGAGTGGGCCATCTCCTGTATATCTTTGGGAACCCTCTCCCTAAAACCAAAATTTCTAAAGAAGATAGCCGTGTGTCCGAATAGCTTCTTACGCGGACACTATTGCCTAAAAACCGTTCACTCCAACTAAGTTAATAAAAGGCCTGCTGTAATACTTTTTTTCAGATGTAGGGATTAATAGCTCCCTAACTCATTAACGGCTGGCTGAAAACTACTAGGGGGAACCAATGCTTTCCCAAGAAACACTAACAAAAGAGGGAAATAATTTTAACTTATGCGATGAATGAGCGTCAATAACTCTATCTTTTTCTAAGGCCAGTAGGACCTCGGTAACATAACTGAAACAATAAAGAGAAATCAGGTGTTGTACTGATTATTACACGCGCTGGAATACGCCAATTTGTTTGCCCCAGTGCTAATTGTAATCTCTATAAGATTTTTCATTCACCTTCCCTAAGTCCTGACAAATGAATATGTAAACTGCTGCTCTTATCCATTTTCCCCAAGTTGCCAGAGGAATATTCAAATTACATCAAATTAAAAAATAAAAATGATTTCTTTTGCAGAGCACTAAGGGAAATGATATCTCTCTTTCGCTCGAAATTTTGTTTCAGTTTGAATCGTTTTTAACAGGAACAAGAAAGATGACACCGAATTTTCGGGTGTAATAAGCACGTCTTTTGAATCCGTTCTGACGCAAATTATATTTATCAAAGCTATGCAAAGTCAATGGAACCGGTATGGAAAACAATAGCATCGGACGGAAGAAAGAAGTTTTTTAATCGAAATTTTTAATCCCTCAGATATTGCTGTAAACGGAATTGTGAACTTACGCCCTCTGGTTGCAGACTTGTGCGTTAAGAAAAACATGAATTTGCATGAGAAACATTTCGCACCGGAAACGCTCTCCAACACCGAAATAATTTTTCAAATCGGACTCTTAGAAACAGAGATATCGATAAAAATAAGATGTGACTTTACGTCCCCTGGTGGGAAAACCATGCGTTATTTTAGGAAGAAAGTATTCTCAAAAGGTTTTTCCATATGAGCGGTATAGGTCCAAGAAAAAAATATTTAGTCGAGTTTTCAGGATCCCAGATTTTGCTACAAATATATCAGAAGCAGATATTAACACTTATGCCCCCTGGTGGCCAAACCATTCTTTACCAAACATTCGAAATTATGTGAAAAATATTTTCCATCAGGTCTTGTATGCGATACAGGAAGAATTTTTCAAATCGGAGTTTTAGAAACAGAAATAACGCAGAAAACGCAATTTACCTTTGTGCACCCTAGCGGAAAGTCTATGATTTACTTGAAAATTTTGAATTTATAGGAAAAACATTTCGCATCGGAAACACTATCCAACAAAGAAGGAATTTTTCAAATCGGACTCCTAGAAGTAGATATATTGACAAAAATTAAGATATACATCTACGCCCCCTGGGGTAGAAACCATGCATTATTTCAAGAAGAAAATGTTCTTAAAAGGTTTGTCAACATGAGTAGTATCGATCAACGAACGACTTGTTTTGCAATCGAGATTTTAGAAGCTCATATTTTGCTGCAAATACATCAGAAGCGGAAATTGAGACTTACGCCACGTGGTGGCCAAACTATTTTTTACAAAAATTAGATATTACGTGCAAAGGATTTCCCATCAGGAGCTGTACCCGGTGCAGACCGGATTTTTCAAATCGGAGATTTAGAAGCAGAGATATAGGGCGAAAAGCAATTTACCTCTACGCCCCCTAGCGGAAAGTCTATGAATTACTTGAAAATTTCGAAATTATATGAAAAACATGTCACACTGAAAACACTATCCAACAAAGAAGGAATTTTTCAAATCGGACTCCTAGAAGTAGAGATATTGACAAAAATAAAATATACATCCACGCCCCTGGCGGAGAAACTGTGGAATATTTTAAGAAGAAAATATTCCGAAAAGGTTCATCGATGTGAGTGGCATCAGCCCACGCAAGAACTTTTTCAATCGATATTTTAGAAGCTCACATTTTATGACAAATACATCAGAAACAAAAATTAACACTTACGCTCCCTGGCCAAAGTATTCTTTACCAAAAATTTGAAATTATATGCAAATGATTTTCCACCAGGAGGTGTATCCGCTGAAGAAAAAAGTTTCAAGTCGGAATTTTAGAAGAAGAGTTATCGGGAAAAATGTAATTTACTTTTACGCCCCGCCCTCTAGCTTAAAATCTATGCGTAATTTGAAAAAGTAACTATATCTAAAATACTCTTCGACATAAATGGAATCGAAAGATAAAATAATTTTTTCAATCGGATGTTTAGAAGCAAATATGTGGAATAAAACGTATTTTTGAATTCGACATTATCTGCATTTACGCTTTCTAGGGGCGAAATTGTACATCGTAAAAAAACGAAATAAAGGATCATCATTCGCATATTTCAAGCTTCCCAATGCAAAAGAAATTTTTCGAATCGGACTAATAGTTGCAGAGATATCGTGGGTACAGGCGGACGGACGGACAAACCGGTAATATGAGCTCGATCTTTTTTTACAAAAGACGTGCTAAAAATCGCCTGGCTTTGCGGAACAACATTTTAGTATTGCGTCTCAAAGAACGATGAAACAGTAGAAAAACAGAAAAGAGGAATAATGAGAACAAAAAAAAAACTCACTATTGAACTGGCGAATGTGTGTTGTGGTGATTTCACCTGAACATAGAATTTGACAAACCTTCCACTGATCCGTGATAATTTTTTCAAATGATTTGACGAAGGGAACTGAACCGGCTGCAAAGCATCCCTAGATTCGGGGCTGTAGTTAATTTCGACTTTTTGTTAATACGATTGGAAATGCGAATATCCTATTTTGAATCCAAGAAGTGCTTAGTTGCACTTTTTACTTTTTTTCTTCTTGGGAAAAACCTTTGGAGTTTGTGTGTGTGCGTGAGAGAGATAGAGAGAGAGAGAGAGAACGTCGTGTATGTGTGTGTGTGTGTGTGTGTGTGTATGTGCGTGTTGCCAAAAAGTTTCTCTAAATGTCTAGAACATTTTTATTTCAGTCACATGTAATGGCCGTAAATCTGAGCGTTACCTATCTAACTCTTATAGAGAGTCATCTATATATTAATTCTATCAGGGTTTTTATTGTGAGTCCTATTTTGAGAGAACGGCTGAACGTAAAGTTATGGTCGAGGTATGAAAAAAAAAAGGTCTTACCATGTAGATGTGCCAGTCGAACAGAAAAATAAGATTGGGGCAACGGTTCGGGCGTTGTGGGGCGGCAAATTTCCCATGTAAAGTCTATGGAAGATGCGTGGGGTTGACATTCGATAGCCTGCGGGTGACTCACGAGCTGTTGAAGGTGGACGCATGGAGGGACTGAGATAGTCCAAAGTCCTAAGTCTTCTCTTTTCTGAGCGAACCCTTGCGCAAAGATGCGCTAGCAGGTATTCGTATCAAAGTTCTTCTCATCGGAACAGCGAACACTCTCCAAGACATGCTTGCGTTATGTCGTTGGACTGTGTGATGTATATATACAATTTAATATTCTTTCGATCCAGTTTATTCACGTAGTTAAGACGTTTCCCATTGTGTAAAGATGTAAATAAAAATTCCGTTGACCATTGTTAGTTAAATATTTAAAATGTACATGTTGAGTTGCGCCATCTATATCTTCATTCTATAAGGTTTTTTACTGTGAGACCTGTTTTGAGGGAACGGCTGAACGTAAAAATATAGTTCAGGTATCAAAATAAAGGTCTTACCATGTAGATGTGCCAGTTGAATAGAAAACTGAGATTGGAGCAACGGTTCGAGCGTGGCCGGGCGGCAAAGTTCCCATGTAAAGTCTATGGAAGAAGCGTGCCGCCCTTATCTACATCAGGCGCTCAGTTCTGTGTCAGTCTTGGTCTGTGTACGGTGTTCTGTGATCAGTCCTAAAGTAAGTAAGTACTTTATTGCATACTTACCCTTAACAGAATGTCTCTCTCGCAGAAAAAAAAGAAAACGTTAGAGCCGTACTGGAAGGCGTGAGCGATCAATGGGTCGCAACTATATGTCTCAGACAAGAGAGAATGAAGAGTATTCGCAACGTGAATCTCATTCCAACAACATTTACAAACACAGTTGTGACTGAAGATGAGAGTGACAGAGTGCGCTATCCAGTTGAATCTTTGCACACGATCGAGATGAGTGGACTCGGCCTCACATTCTACGACTGAAAAAGGGTGCAGTCGTGATGTTCATCACAAACCTGGCCGCCCCGGTGGCACAGTGGTCTAAGCGCTGGCTTATGATTATTCGTTATTGAAGGGTCCGGGATCGAATCCATTTGAGGCATGGATGTTGTGCTTGTCTTACGACACTGGCTCTCTCCCTTCCCTGGAACTAGTGACCCTAAATTAGGGACGGGCGACTGCTTATAGCCCATTAAGTTGCCCACGGTGGTCGTTAAACCTTCAGAGAAAAAAAATCACTAACCTGGACTATTGTCTTTACTGAAGTGGTTGAATGAATTTGTCAATCCAATACAGTTTACATTTGTTGTTTCACATGAGTTTATTCTTTTCAAAAAAAAAATCTAACTGTCGACTCCGACGGATTTCGGCTAGTTTTTTCTTTAATTGTACCTCTGTTAAAGTCGGGAAGTTAACATAGCCACATTATACATAATTTTTTCAGGAAATGCATCTAACTCTGTTTGACAGAGCTACACCTACCTCACTGAAGATTTCTTTTCCAAATTCAACTCATTTTATGTTTTTATGACAATGCGTCATCGATGTTTTGCCTTCTCATTTCGAGGCAGCCACGTTTTCGCCGTGAGACTGATTCCGATAACGATTTCTTTTGCAAATCGAATTTCCATGATGTTCCTGCGACAAGACGTCATCGATGCTTTCGACCTTTTCTTAGCGCACATTATTGCGTACTTCCTTGTACGTGGGGTAAGAAAAATATTAGACCTCTCTTTCTATTGGTTTCGAACATTTCTCAGTAATTTGCGAGCTGACTTCATTTGCTTTCACCAAACGACAGAAGTGGGGAAGATGATGTTCCATGAATTAAAAGATGCCCACATTCTTTAGTGAATGAAAGATCATTTTTTTTTCTGCATAGAAATGAAGCACAGTATTCTTAGGGGACTTATCAGTCTGACTGATACATAAATAGAAAAAAACATATTTTTTACATCAGATTTATGAAACAGATGTTTACATTATTCACGTTTTTCTTGGATCCCTTCAAAAACTTCGTATTCATTTGTAAAGGAATTTCCTTAACTTTACTGAGTTGAGAACTCTTTTGGAGCTTTCAGAGATTAATTGTGAACTTTTTCATCCGGAACAGAATGAGTTTACATACTTTTTCTCAGTGAATACCATACATATAGATAAAAAAACCGTTCGTCATTAGATAGATAGATAGATAGATAGATAGACAGCTTTCTTCATGAATTAGTACTGAGATGTAGTATACCCTGCCGGATAGATAGGTGTCGAAAATAATTAAAGCAAATTGTGCGAATGAATTCAAACGGAAAGATAACGGTAGTATGTTCTTTTGTTATCCATTCAAGTAATTCTACTATTAATAAAATCAAAAGTGAACCTTTAGCAAAGCAAAATGTTAGGAGAGTAACCCCATGAAGGAAGAATATTAAAGGAGAAAATTTCCAAAGGCATATCAATTATTTTTAATGAATTGGTGCATTTTTTACGCTTTCCAACCGTAATTTAAAGAAGCGTATATGCTCCGGCTGTGTCCGTTTGTCTGTCTATCTGTCTGTCTGTCCTTCCGCACTATAACTCGCGTAAAAATGGTTCAATTTCGATGAAATTTTAGTATGTGGTAGGGGTTGACCTAGGGACGAACCCTTTTGAAAATGGGCAAAATGGGGTCAAAGGTCAAGATATAGGAGCGGGATTAACTCCATCGCCCTTATGCGTCATACCTTACGTAAAAATGCTTAGATTACGATAAAACTTCATCATGTTGTTCCGGAGATGTACTGAACCGGTTCTGTTTAATATAATCGAAATGGGGTCAAAGGTTGTGGCACAGGAGCGAGATTTATTCCACAGCCATTATCCTCATAACTTGAATAAAAATGCATCTATTGCGACAAAACTTTAGTATGTTGTTTCGGAGGTACACTGAACGAATTCTGTTTAATATAATCGAAATGGGGTCAAAGGTCACGGCACAGGAGCGAGATATATTCCACAGCCATTATCCTCATGTCTTGAGTAATGATTTCTGGTATGTTCGAAAGCGTATCATAATCAATGCATTGCATGATTTTACTAACTTGTTCAAATGTAGGATGACATATTTCCCCGAGACTTTTAAGTTAGACTAGTTAGATTTAGGGATCAAAATAGACATACTTAAAAGAATTATAATCCTTTTAATTTTCTACTCCGTTATGTTCTTCCAATCCTATATTTTACAATGAAGTGTCATTAAATCAGAGATAGCAGAAATTATGCAAACGCTTGGTTGCTACTCCTGCATTATCGCGCATGCCCGGCTGAAACGGGATAAATACAGCCATCGGTTACAGCTTACCCAATATTGATCGCTTATAAGCGTTATGGGTAGAACGCGTGTTTTGGAAGCCTTTGAACAGGATGGGTCACTCCATTTTGGAAGTCGTCAACGCACTGGGTTTTTCTTGTGCTACAATGTTCACAGAATATCGGAAATACAAAAATTCCGGTAAAAGAACAAGCCCTCGAATGAATTGGAGAGGTGTACCGGCATTGACAGTTCGTGGGTCGCATTGTTTGAACTCATACGCGCATGACAATATCATAAATCACCACCAGTTTGAACAGTGGATCAAGTCCCCTTGTCGGTGCAAGTGAACGTCAAGGGTCCGGGATCTGTCTTCCCGGCAGAATCACAAGGCTTAGCACCTAAACTGTGCAAAAGCCCCAACAGTGGGCCACACATGACTGAAAGTGATGAATCCAGATTTAAACTGCATGAATCCCATGAAAGAGTAAGAATCTGACGTAAACCTCATGTAGCCATGGACTCTTCATGTCTAGTTGGAATAGTACCGGTTGATGTTGGCTCGGTGATAGTCGGGGGTGTCTTCATCTGAAATGCTTTAGAGCCTTTGGTACGTGTACAGTCGTTTTTAAGTGCCCTCAAATCTGTGGACATCCTAGCCTAACATTTACACCCATTAATGTCCAGCATGCATCCCAGCAGCAAAGGCGTATTCCAGCAAGATAATTTCCCATCCCACAGTTACCATCTGGAAACTGCATGGAACGGGATCATTGTAGTGAATTTGAAACGCTTCGGTGGCCACATAGAAGCCCGAATTTAAACCCCATCGAACACCTTTGGGATACCGTCGAACAGGCTGTTCGGGCAAGCGTCCCATCGGCTACGAATCTGAGAAAATTATGGACAGCTTTGCAGGAGGCATGTATGAGCGATACCTGCAAAACGTTTTCGTAAGCTCGTCGTCCAGCCGCCGTCATTAGGACAAAAAGTGATCGAACGCGCTGCTAGGCAATTGTCTCTAATTCAATGGCACTTCAGTGTATGTTCGGTGCCACCAGATAGTGAGTAAACTGCCTCAAAAGACGTTGTTTTCCTGTGAGTCGGTCGAGCAGGCAATAGTGAAACAAAGCGCAGTTTGCACACTCTTACTGTAGCATTTTCTTTGTTTCTATCATAATAAGACCCTAAATAAGGTTACTCTTGGCAACATGGGAACACTCCAAATAGAAGTCATCGCTCTTTCCACGTTAATAAGTGTGTCACGGGAAAATTCTCATTGGCCGCCACCGGGAATCGAACCCAGGGCCTTCCAGTTACTCGCCGGACATGCTACCACTGCACCACAGTGGCCTCGAATTCTCCAGACTCACAAGTAATTAACTGCCAAACCAGTTATTAACGTGGAAAGAGCAATAACTTCTGTTTGGTGTGTCTGATCCACGTTGCCTATATGAATTAATTGGAACACTCTACTACGATCGTGTATATGACTAAATATTACACTGAGCGCGCTTCGTTTAAAAAGGGATTGTTTTTCTTTAAATCACCGTGTTCGTAACATTTGTGAAGCATGTGTTTTCTGACTGAGCTTTCCATTTTGGTACTCTGTATACACTGAGTGGCCACTTTATTATGACCACCCCCTCAGTACTTCGTTGGGTCACCTTTTGCCTTTAATACTGCGTCGATTCTTCGTGGCATGGACTCCACGAGATGTTGATAGGTGGTTTGTGGAATCTGAGACCATGCTTGATGAATAGCACTTTCCAGGAGTGTGAGATTGCAGGGTTGTGGATCCAGCTGTCTGATGGCTCGTTCAACTTCATCCCACAAATTCTCAATGGGGTTGAGATATGGAGATTGTGGGGGCCACCTAAGCAAAGTAAACTCACCGGCATGTTCCTGAAATCAATCCTGTACAACACGAGCAGTATGGCAGGACGCATTATCTTGTTGAAAGTAGCCATCGCCATTGGGATAAACCATCCACATGACAGGATGCACTTGGTCTGCAACGATGTTTAGATATGATGTGCCAGTCAGACGTTAATCAACACGAATTATAGGACCCAAAGCATGCCAGGAAAACGAAAACATTCCCCAAACCATAACGTTGCATCCACCAGTTTGAAGGGTTGTAGCAATGCATTTGAGGTCCATGTTTTCGTGCTGTTTCCGCAAATTCTCACTCGGCCATCGACATGGTGCAACTGAAAACGTGATTCATCGGACTACATAATTTGTTTCCAATTATCGACTGTCCAATCTTTGTTCTCCTGTGCGAACTGGAGACGTTTTCTCTTGTTAACTGCAGACAGCAAAGGTGTTCGAACAGGCCTTCGGCTGCCATATCCCATCCGATGCAGTGTACGGCGAACAGTGCGTGCAGAGATCATTTGAGGGGATCCTTGATTAAGATGGTCTGTCATTTGCTGCACTGTTGCCCTTCTGTTGTCTGTTACCAGTCTGGACACTCTCCGTTCCGTCCGAGCAGTCACTAGTCGATGACGACCGCACGTTGCACGTAGAGACCCAGTATTTTGGCTGGCTGGCAGTCTAGCCTTTAAACACTTTAACAACAGCTGCTCTGGAACATTTCACGAATGCAGCGGTTTCGGTGGTACTCGCTCCATGGCTCCGAGCTCCTACAATCATCCCACGTTGAAAGTCCGTCAAATTGCATTTTTTACCCATCTCGTCACCCAAAAATCACTTCTACTACTGTCGCAAGAACTAAGCTTTCCCTTTTTATACTAGCCTCGCCCTCTGGCGGCAACAGCGTGCAGCCATAGCTCATATGCTTAAAACTGTCTAGTGGTCATAATAAAGTGGCCACTCAGTGTATATATTTTTATTATATTACATCTCTTTACCTTTTCTTACTTAACGTCATATCTCTCAAGAGCTAACGTTTTCAGAAACTCCTGGAATACAGTCAAGTCAGAAAGGCATTGATGTGGCATGTGCAGAGACGTCGCCAAGGGAATGCGAGGGTGGGCTCAATTGTGTTGCCTACCCTGCCACCCACCCAGTTCAAAATGTGCCATTTTTCAATATATTTAACTTTAAAATATGATCTGCACTATGGCAAGTAATAAGTCTTGTGTTTTATTTCTTGTAGCCCTACGTATTTGTTCTTAGGAAATGCGTTGCTTACGTCTCTAATAAAAGGTTATCAAAACACAATCCAAAGGGCCCTTTGTTCTCCCCTCTTCCAATTCCTTAGTTTAAGCCCCTTTTTCAACTGTGTATGGCCAGAGGGCTAATGAGGGGGTGGATAGGAATTCACTTAGGGGTCACTACTAACTGCTCTGTTTGTTTTCTTTACAAAATAGGAGATTCCAACACGGAAAGTGGAGTCTAAAGCTACACTAGCACCCCGGGACAGTGAAAGTGCAGAAAGTGGTTGATGATTGCTTTGTAGGAGAGGACAAAGTCGTTAGCTGGAAGGAAGGAAGTTAAAGAAAGGGAAGGGGGAGGAGGTATTGTGTCTGCGTGGCACGACATTAAAATTTTATTTAGTTGAACAAAAACGGCATTTTCTTTTAAATAAGTTGTTCACGTACAGTACTGTTTTCGAAAGCAAAAATGCACATTTTTAAAAACAATTTAAGACAACATATTCAGGGCAAGCAAAGAGTTGAATACGACATTCTACCAACACTTGTATCTTACACCCGTGGTGTAACTAATCAGATTCGTGTATGTGTGTCCAGGTGGAGCGCAGAGATGGAAACGGGTCACGGATCAAGTGGTCGACAATTTCTTGCGAATCCAACGGGTCGGGTCGAGGTGTTCTTGACCCGAGTTTGACCCGGTTTTATTCCCGTTTTATTTTTGAAGAGAGAGAAAATATATTCCAAAGAAAAATGCGCGTTGTGAAATTCTATAGTCGATATTAGTGCCCGTGGAGTGAATAATGATTTGCCATGCAAAAGTATTGTCGTCTCTTTCTTAAAGCAACGAAGATTTTCACCGACCGACGTCAGACACACCGACACCATATCGTAAAAAGATATTTCCTTTGCGTTCTTTTACAGTGCGATTCTAAAGGCCAAGGTACAGGCAAACGCCATTCGCCTGCTTCTCAGCTGATTCACTTTCTCTCTCCGTGCGAAGTTCACTGTATGACTAAGAGTTACTTTTCACATCGCATCTTTTACATTGAGCATTCAGAGGTTTTCGATTGATGTGCTAACATCCCGTTCTCATGACATGTCGTGCCGAAATTAACTTCTTATGTGTTAATATGGATGGATTTAATATTAAGGAGGTTGAGAAAGGCGTCGAGGCCAACAAATACGTGCTTGTTGAAAACCACAAGGGGAAGAGTGAATGCTGGAAATGGTTTCGACTCATTAAGTAACCGGTGAATATTCTGTGTTGTTTGGTCTTGCTTGTTGTTCAAAATGTAGAAGTGTGTAATTACAAAGAGGGATGCCGACGGTGTAATAAAAGATTATGGAACCAAAAATCTAACAGACCATATGAAAGTATGCGCACCTCCATCAAAGCGTGGAAAGAGTGAACAATCTAAATACATTTGTGTAATCGTAAATAATGATTCTCATTTGTAATTTACTCCACGGTCACGGTCATAGTCGGCCATTACTTCTGGATTTCGCAAAATATTGGCACTAAAAATGGCACTAAAATTTAGCATGTAACCAAATTTTATTGTTAAACAAGTTAGTAAAATCCTGCAATGCATTGATTATGATACGCTTTCCAACATACCATAAATCGCGCAGACAAACCGTCCTCCCTACCCTGGCTGTAGATTCGTTCAGTATACCTCCGGAACAACATACTAAAGTTTTGTCGCAATAGAAGCATTTTTGCTCAAGTTATTACTCAAATTATGAGGATAATGGCTGTGGAATAAATCTCGCTCCTGTGCCCTGACATTTAACCCCATTTCGATTATATTTAACAGAACCGGTTCAGTATACCTGCGGAACAACATACTAAAGTTTTTTCGCAATAGAAACATTTTTAGTCAAGTTATGGGGATAATGGCTGTGAAATAAATCTCACTCCTGTGCGCTGACCTTTGACCCCATTTCGATGATATTCAAGAGAACTAGTTCAGTATACCTTCGGAACAACATGATGGAGTTTTGTCGCAATCGAAGCATTTTTACGTAAGTTATGACGCATAAGGGAGATGGAATGGATCCCGCTTTTATGTCCTGACCTTTGACCCCATTTTGTCCACTTTAAATAAGGTTCGTCCCCAGGTTGTCCCCTATCACGTACCAAAATTTCATCGAAATCGAACAATTTTTACGCGAGTTATCGTGCGGACAAGGCCTACAGACAGACAGACGGACAAAGCTGGAGCATATAAGCTTCTTCAACGTACGGTTGGAAAGCGTAAAAAAGGATTTTAATTATTAAATATCAAGCAGTTATTGGGATGAATATATATATTACGTTTATATGTACATGTATATATAAATTGAGTTTCGAATTTATAGTTCAAAGCAGATTTGTCCTTGTCAGTTACGGGTCCGGGTCGGGTCCAATTATGGGACGTCCGGGTACGAAATTTTTGACCCGTTTTAAACTCTAAGCACCAGTACAGTGTGAAGGGACATGGACTACCAGTGCAAACCATATGTGAGTCTATTAGGACTGATGTTGGTACTAGTAGTCTACAGTGTGCATGACGCTGCACAATATGGGTTAGCACTATCAAATCCTTTGTTAGACTATTCGAATTCATGTTAGCACTAGTACAGTATGAAGGACGCTGCATGACATGTGTTACCATTGTCAAACTCTATGTGAGGCTATTAGGACTGATGTTGGCACCATTGCAGAGTATGGAATGCTGTACACCATGGATTGTCACTGTCAAACCCTACACTGTTAAAAATTTGTTGAAAGGTTGTACCAAAATATGGAGTAAATAAGGAAATAATTTGCTGCAACCATAACTTGGGGCAACATAAAACCAAGTCATGGTTCAACCTTTTATACCAAGTTATGGTACAACCTTTACACCAAGTTATGGTTCAGCCTTTACACCAAGTTACGGTTCAGCCTAACGCCAAATTATGGCACGCCATTAAACCAAATTTTGGTTCAATTGATATGCTCTTTATTTACAGCACATTTTATATAAATAAGGATCAGTACATGTTCAGTTCAATCTCACAACATGCACTGATGCTTATTTATATAAAATGTGCTGTAAATAAAGATCATATCCAATGATTTATTAGTGCAAGTAAGCTACTGTCAAACATAAAATCAAATACTATTATATTTAAAATAAATAGGTTTATTTAAGTATAAGTAGCCAGCATTCATTTTTAGTGTGACATTTCTTATTGCAATATGTGCAATGTTTAGCAATTGAGCAATCATTGCACAAAAGTGTGATTGAGTTTTCATTGATAATTTCATTGCAATCATTTCGACTGAGCAATCGAAATATTAAAAATCCGTAAAAAAAAGACATGTATCCATAAATCAGTAAAATCAAGCAGAAATCCATAAATTTTACAGATAAACCGTAAAAGTTGGCAAGTATGTATTAGTATATTTTGTGCAATTTCTGGACCAATAAAAAGGAGGAAACTACCAACTTTTGGTATACACTGGTCACATTTTTTTTTCTTCAAATTTCTCCCACTGCGTACCATGTTTTGTTTTATTTATTAGAAATATCTTCATGTGTACACGCACACATTGTTCTAAATTTGCGATATACTACTCCAATGAAAACGATACCTTATTTTCTACATATATACTGTAAATGTGTACTGTTTTTGTTTTTTTGTTGTTGTTTTTTTGGCGGACCAGTGATTTGGAAATTAGAGTGGTTCGCTGGGCCTGTAGCAGATTTATTTCTAATTTTAACACTGCAAATCGGTCATTGCTTGCCATTTTTTGAGGGGATATGGGGTTCGCCAGATTGCAGTCGGAAAATTATGGAATACAGGTATTTGGGAAATTGTTCTAAAAAAATTGTGTAATAAGTTTAGGCTATAAAATAATTATTACAATCATAAGATTTGGAAAGAAAAAATAAACAGTGGCCATACCTTTTCTAGTAACAAATAAGGCTTAGGGTTTGTGATCTACCGTTCTGTATAAGTGCTTGAAATAAACTTAAAACATCACATTTTAAAATATGCACGGGTCACTCAAAAAATAACAAATAGTTTAACAAGTAAACTTACCCTTACACACTGTTAAAAATTTCTCCTTTAGATTACGAGCAGCTCCCGGCAGCTCGGGGTCCGACCATTGCCCGTAAAAGTACGGCTTGGCCGTTTTTGTGAAAGCCAGTAAAATTAAGATATCAACCGTAAATACTAAGCCCGTAATTTGACGGGCAATGCTCGTAAAAATAAAATTTGATCGCTTTCAGTTAAATCATAATTTGAAGGACAATACCCGTAAAAATAAAATTTGACCGTTTTCAGTTCAGCCGTAATTGGAAGAGCAATTCTTTAAAAATACAGTTTGATCATATTCAGCTAAGACTGAATTTCACAGGCTTAATTAACTGAATACATTTTTCAGTTAAGCCGTAATCTGAAATTAAAAAGTTTGACCTTGCTCATTTGAATTTCAGAGCAATCCCTGTATTTATAAAGTTTGACCATATTCAGTTAAGCCTCATGGCAAGTAGCCGCCCGACTTTTACAGTAAATACACATTTTTTTGTGGAAGAGTGTGCAGGTAAATGCATGTTTGTGTGAGTGTGAAAGTATTTGATTCTTGGTTTATTACCAATCAATTCAGTTTTAAATGTGAGTAAGGATACTTTCATATCTTAAAATTAGGTTTATTACAATTTGATAAGTAATGACATCAGTTACACACATATTTGTTTGACATTAGGCCTTACGAACTTTGTACACACAGTTGGTTGAACAATGCACCGTTTCTTTTAAACATTTTAATTTGCACATTAACTAATACAGTATTTGCATAAATGAATGCAAAGGACAGTTATGTAGTAAAGACACATACAGGCATATTCTTATATTTACACCTTATATTAATGACAAACAGATATACGAGCTGGTAACCGAGTACATTGTGTCTATAGGTTATTCAATCCACAATGGTGTCCAAGTTGTTTTTCATTAAGGCTTTGGCTAGTACTACATTTCACATAGGGTTGAGTCATGCTTTTCTTGTTTTCACATTCACTACCTTGTGTGCTATTTCATTTTACATTCTACTGAGCACTGTGTTGTCAGTGTTTCCACAACTTTTACGGTCGTTTTTTTTTTCTAATTTTTGGATATTTACCTACTTTTCACATTTTTAGTAAAATTATGTCAAAAACTGGAAGTGCTGTTTCTGAAAGGTCATATTGCTTCCCCATAATTAAGGTATCAGAAAAAAAGAAATACTTGAATAGAAGTGGGAGCTTGAACTTGATGAGGCATCATTTCAAATCTCAGACTCCCACCCAGAGAAGAAACGTTTGCTTAGACCCTGACTCTGAACGAGTCATTCTAGAACATTAACGAATATCATCAATATTTCTAAAATATTAAATTTTACTGTTTGAGATGTTTTAGAAATGACTTCAGTGATTAAGGTGGTCCTTCCCTTGGTATGCTGCCACAAGGAAACCATTTCGGAACACAAAAACCTTTTGGAATGCTATTAAATAGTTGTATTTATAATATCTTGGGAATACCTGAAGATAGTGAAACAATTTTTCATTGATGTACAAATCAGGTGTTTAGTGACAATGGGCAAAAAAACTTAAATGAAAGGAACACGGCAGAATCCCTAAATTTCTCAAAAACAATTTCATCGTATCATTTTGTACCAATTTGTGCACTATCATCTTACAACAGAAATGCAAAACATGTAAAAAATTCATATCCTTTAACTTAAAAAAGAATTGGCTTCTGATTTATCTTAAAATATAAATTTTCCTGGGCATTCAGGTTTTACTATCTGGTTACGTAAATAATTTGTGTACATACCCAGCTGGGCATGTACACAAATATCACTCACAGAAATTTAAAATGCATTCGATTTTTTTTTCATTTAACATTAATTACATTTACAAAGAAAAGAAACTGTACATGATATAGTTTCCTGTCATTTTCATGCCCAGCATTTACCAGATTCAGTAAAAAAAAAAAATCTGTAGCAATGTATTTTCCTTAAAACATTACGAAATTTTCATCAAAAAGTTAGTATGTACAACAAAAATTTTCATTACGCTTCAGATTGCAACGCTGTAATTGCGAAATAGTGCCCATAGAGACAAGCAGGTAATTTTTTTTTTTTTTTTTTTGTAATGGGAAGTTTTTGCTGAAGTAGTAATAATTAAATATCATCATCATCATCATCATCATTGTCAACCATTATCAATCCACTGCTGGACGAAGGTCTCCCCAAGTTTCCTCCACAACGGTCTGTCTTGTGCCAGTCTCATCCATGTCACTCCCGCATATTTACGAATTTCATCCACCCATCTCCCATGTGGTCTTTTTCTGGGTCTTTTCCTGTCCCTTGGAATCCAATCTAAAATTTCGGCTGTCCATCTATGGTCTGTCCTTCTGGCAGTATGTCCAGCCCATTGCCATTTCAGGGATTTAACTCTGATCATGATGTCTTCCACTCTCGTCATTTTTCGGATCCACGAGTTCCTCTTCTTATCTCTCCTGGTTATACCAAGCATGCACCTGTCCATGCTGCTTTGAGTTGTCTGCAGCCTTTGTATGTCTCTTTTAGTTAAGGTCCACGTCTCTGCACCATACGTAAGCACTGGAAGGATGCATTGATCAAACACTTTTCTTTTAAGACATAATGGCATATTGCTCTTGAAAATTATGCTGTTTCTTCCAAAAGCTCTCCAGGCAAGTTTTGTGCGCCGATTAATTTCTTCATCAATGTGACCCTCACTTGATATCTGCTGTCCAAGATAAACATACGTATCTGTTATCTCCAGTTTTTCTCCATCAATCGATAAATCTTCATTTCTTGTAAAAGCATTGAACATCACTTTTGTCTTCTGAAAGTTCATTTTTAATCCCACTTCTTTACTCTTGTCAGCAAGTTCCTGGATCATACTCTGCAGCTCTGATGGGGTAGTTGCAAAAATGACTACGTCATCAGCAAAACGAAGGTGGGTTAGATAATCTCCATTAATCTTTATCCCTTTGTTTTCCCAGTTCAGTGATTGAAAGACATTTTCCAATGTGGCATTAAAGAGCTTCGGAGATATGGTGTCACCTTGTCTCACTCCCTTTCCAATTTTTATGTGTGTTGTATTTTCAAACAGCCGAATCTTTGCACTTGCATTTTCATAGATGTTATTAATAATATTAATGTATGCATCTTCAATACCGCAGGATTTCAGAGCCGTGGTAACTGCTGATGGTTTCACCGAATCAAAGGCTTTTTCATAATCCATAAAAGCCATGCACAATGGAAGTTCATATTCCCTCGCTCTTTCAATTAGTTCTCTCAGTACGTGGATATGATCTATTGTGCTGTAGCCACTCCTGAATCCAGCTTGTTCTCTCGGTTGAGCCATGTCCAGTGTTACCTTCAAGCGGTGTGAAAGAACTTTAGTGAAGATTTTATAAACCACTGATAGGAGGCTGATAGGTCTGTAGTTCCTGAGATCCTCAATGTCACCTTTTTTATGTAGCAGGATCATTGTAGCATTGTTCCAATCCTCAGGAATCTTCCCTTCATTAAGGCATCGAGTGAAAATTTGGGCGAGTACTGTTTCAATTTCTCCACTTGCTTCTTGTATGATGTCTATAGTAATTCCATCTTCTCCTGGAGCTTTCCCCCGCTTCATGTTCTTGATTGCATGAGCAACTTCTGCTGGGAGGACTGGAAGAACTCTGGTACCTTTCATGATGTCTGGAGTACATGTATCATCCCTTTCATATAATTTGGAGTAGAAATCTTTCACTCTTGTCAAAATTTCGCCTCTATTTCTTGTTATAGAACCATCTTCTTTTCTCAGAGCCATAATCTGTTTTCTTCCCTTACTGAGATGTCCCTTTGCTATCTTTAGGCTTTGGTTGTTTTCAATTGCTTTCCTCACTAGTTCACAGTTGAATTTCCTTACGTCTTCAGTGATACTTTTTCGTGCTGTCTTGCATAGCTCTATATATTCCACTTTGGAAGTCACATCTTCTTTAGTTGTCCTCATCTCTCTTCTTTTTTGCATCAACATTTTGGTTTTTCCTGATAATTTGTTTACATGCAACTTGTTCTTAGACCCAGCTAATTTTGTTGCTGTTTCCATAAGAGCTTTGGTTACTTTTCTGTTAACTTCCGAAATATCCACTTCTTCCGATGTTAGGCCTTCTAAAGCAGAGAATCTGTTCTTCAGTTCCAACTTGAAAGTATTATGGTGTTTTTTAAGGTTGGTTATGTCAATACATTTTATTTGTCTTATGAGCTTGCCACGTTCCAGTTTAGTGTTGAGGTGCATCTTACATCTCACCAATCTATGGTCACTACCTGTGTTGAACTTGTTTAGCACACTGCAGTCTTCTATGACGAATTTTTTGTTACACATAATAAAATCAATTTCACTTGTCGTCCCAATTGGATGTCTCCATGTCCATTTCCTGTGTGGCTTTTTCTTGAAAAAGGAATTCAAGATGAAAAATCCTTCTGCCTCTGCAAACTCAACGAGAGTATTTCCACGCTGGTTTCTGTTGCCGTGACCGAATTTACCTACTGAAGTTTCATTCTGTTGCCGGTGCCCTATTTTTGTATTGAAATCTCCCATAATTATCTTCAAGTGCTGCTTACCTTTATTATTTAGATGACGAATTTCCTCATAAAATTCTTCAATTTCTTCTTCAGGATGACTTGTGGTGGGTGCATAAGTTTGAATAATCTGAGCCTGGTATCTTCTCGATAGTTGGATAACGAGTCGTGCAGCTCTGTCAGAGGAACTTTCAACTTCTACCACTTTATCCTTCAGTTTCTTGTTTATTATAAATCCAACACCACTAGTTCTGCCAGTATCTGTCCCACGATAATAGAAGAGATGTCCACTTTTCAGTTCAATGAGATCTTCTCCTTTTCTCCTTACCTCACTCAGCCGGACGATGTCCCACTTGATCCTTTGTAGTTCCTCTTCCAATTCAAGAAGATTTGAAACAGAAGATAGGGAGCGTCCGTTGTAGGTAGCCAAGGTCAGCATCAAATGGCAGCCTAGTCCGGTATTCCGGGGATTCTTAGCACCCTCTGCCTTCATGTCGCACTGGCCGCTGCCTTGGCCAGGTACATTCCAGCTGCCGGAGACTGAGGGCCAAGATTTAAGTTGTAGAGTCATTTTGGAGGGGTTTGGCCATAACTCACCACGCTGGCCAAGCGGGTTGGTGAGTGTGGGATAGCATTTCCTCTGATCCCGATGGTATAGTTATACCGCTATTTGCGGTCGTCAGAGCCCCTTTAGTGGGAACAGGATGCACCACGAGAAGGCGGGGTTGACATTTGTCAAGGAGAGGCTGTGATGTTACGCATCACCTGTGATGTTACGCATCAACGATACATCCATGTATCGTTCAGCTTTGCTTGCATACAACCTGATTACACCCAACGTGAAAGAATATAGTTCACGATAACATACGTAATTCTTTTTACTAATCTCGAAAACTAAACCGATTCGGATAATAATTAAATATATAAGTTTTAATTAATCTATATGTATGAAATTATGTACGGTATATATTTTTACTTATATGTATCAGGGTACCATGTCTGAGATGCCCACAGCATGTGAATCATTGGCCTAAGCAGGTAAATAAAAAATCTAGTTGCCCAGACTGGGATGTAGATATACAACCTGATCACACCTAACGTGAAAGAGAGTAGTTCACAATAATATAGGGAATTTTTTTTACTAATCTCGAAAACTAAACCGATTCGGATAATTCTTTTACCCTTGGGAAGCTTATTCTTTTACCGAAGAACATAGGCTATTTCGTTTATTTATTATTATTTTTTGGCTGTACTACCGAATAACATAGCTTTTTTTTTTTTTTTTTTTTTGGATTTTTAACGACCACCGTGAGCAACTCAATGGGCTATAAGCAGTCGCCCGTCCCTAATTTAGGGTCACTGGTTCCAGGGAAGGAAGAGCCAGTGCCATAAGACAAACACAACATCCATGCCTCACCGGGATTCGAACCCGGACCCCGTTCGGACGAATGATCAGAGGCCATCGCTTAGACCACTGCGCCACCGGGGCGGCTAACATAGCTTCCAAGTAGTTTTCAATTTACCATGTATCGTTCAGCTTTGCTTGCATACAACCTGATTACACCCAACGTGAAAGAATATAGTTCACGATAACATACGTAATTCTTTTTACTAATCTCGAAAACTAAACCGATTCGGATAATTCTTTCACCGCTGGGAAGCTTTCCGGAGGATATAGGCTATTTCGTTTATTTAATATTATTTTTTATTATTTTTGGCTGTACTACCGAATAACATTGCTTTCAAGTAGGTTCCAATTTCCCATGTATCGTTCCGCTTTGTTTACATACAACCTGATCACACCCAACGTGAAGGAAAATAGTTCACGATAATGTATGGAATTTTTTTACTAATCTAGAAAACTAATCCGTTTCGGATAATTCTTTTACCGTTGGGAAGCTTTCCGGAGGACATAGGCTATTCGTTTATTTATTATTATTTTTGGCTGTACTACCGAATAACATAGCTTTCAAGTAGTTTTCAATTTCCCATGTATCGTTCTGCTTTGTTTACATACAACCTGACCACACTCATCGTGAAAGAAAGTAGTTCACGATAATATACAGAATTTGTTTTAACTAATCTCGAAAACTAATCCTTTTCGGATAATACTTTCACCGTTGGGAAGCTTTCCGCAGGACATAGGCTATTTCGTTTATTTATTATTAATTTTGGTTATACTACCGAATAACATAGCTTTCAAGTAGTTTCCAATTCCCCATGTATCGTTCCGCTTAGTTTACATACAACCTGATCACACCCAACGTGAAGGAAAATAGTTCACGATAATGTGTGGAATTTTTTTTACTAATCTCGAAAACTAATCCTTTTCGGATAATTCTTTTACCGTTGGGAAGCTTTCCGGAGGATAAAGGCTATTTCGTTTATTTATTATTATTTTTGGTTATACTACCGAATAACATAGCTTTCAAGGAGTTTCCAATTCCCCATGTATCGTTCCGCTTTGCTTACATACAACGTGATCACACTCAACGTGAAAGAAAGTAGTTCACGATAATATACAGAATTTGTTTTAACTAATCTCGAAAACTAAACCCATTCGGATAATTCTTTCACCGTTGGGAAGCTTTCCGGAGGACATAGGCTATTTCGTTTATTTATTATTATTTTTGGTTATACTAACAAATAACATAGCTTTCAAGTAGTTTCCAATTCCCCATGTATTGTTCCACTTTGCTTACATACAACCTGATTACACCCAATGTGAAAAAGTAGTTCACGATAATATACGAATTTTGTTTTACTAATCTCGAAAACTAAACCGATTCGTATAATTCTTTCACCGTTGGGAAGCTTACTTCTTTCCGGTGGACATAGGCTCTTTCCTTTATCTATACTAGTACCAATACTAATCTTGTATTTAAATTTTATGTATGAAGAAGACCGTCTGTTTTAACTTCAACTTAACCTTGATGCTATTTGAGACGACCACGCCTGTCGGTGAGAATCTGTAGCTCCACCCATATTTGGGACTCCTGCGCCAAACGTTGGGAGTCTAATGAAACCTAATCCTTACAAAGAAAATGTCATGGTAACATAAAAAAAAAAAATACTTATGACAATATGTTCAGCCGGTACGTTGTGTTTTCAAAAATCGGATTCTCACCCGTATGCCTGAACCGCGGAAGCTTGCGCGGAGTAATACCGCAGCAGCCGACTTGCACCCAGTCTAAAGAGGGCCCCGTAAAAACGTATTTGACCCCCTTAGGGATGGAATTTCTAAAAATCGCCCCGCCTGTATTTTAATCTGGCTGATGAAAAATATGTATGCCAATTTTGGTGCAAATCTATCAAACCGTTTTGGAACGTATACGGAACAAACATACGAACTTTCACTCATATATATAGAGAGAGATTCGTGTGAGGGTTTGAGCTCTAAAAAGTTTAGTGAAAAACATCTGTCAATGTCAAAAAATATAACTGTTGACTGGAGCAGTTATATGCGAGTGGTTATAGTCGAGACTTTCGACGTGCAAAGGAAGAAAATCGGAGAGGTGAAGGTAAAATTGTAGAAGTGGATGAAACTTTGTTTACTAAACGTAAGAATCAAGTTGGACGTATTTTGCCCGAGCAATGGGTGGTTGGAGGAATATTCCATGAAATAAAAGAATGCTTTGTAAAAAAAAGTATTAAATCGAAGTACACATTGCTTAGCATCAGTAATACAAGAAAATATATTACCTGGCTCAATTATATATACCGACTACTAGAAAGGATATAAAACACACGCTTTGAATGATGCTGGTTATACTCATCTGACCGTTAATCATAAATTACATTTCGTTGATCCGGAAACTGGAGTTCATACTCAGAATATTGAAAGACTTTGGAGTTCATGCAAATGTTGAAATAAAAAACAAAGAGAAACGGATTCGTATCTCGCTGAATTCATGTGATTTCGGGGTTGGTTTTTATTTTTATTTTTGTAGCCTTTTCTTCATGGTATTTATCACCCAAATCTCCGTTTCTTGTATTGCAGGATCATTTCTATTTTAAGTAGAGCAATCATGTTATTTACCGCTTGCATTATTTATTTTAGGCTTTTCCCTGCTCCGTGCTACCTCGATGGACTTTGGGGTGGGAGGTGTTGAGGCTTTTCTTGGACAAAAAACGTAGTGTATGAATGCCTTCACCTTTTAGCAGTATTTAGGTATCCCTAGCTCTATTTGTTTTTTTCAGGAGATTTAGAACACACTAACACCTTGGATCACTTGATCTCTTTTTCTAGGCTTTTCACCTCCAAGAGCCCCCCCCCCTCAAGGAATTTATTTGGGGACGGGGGGTGAGGCTTTTCTTGCACAAAAAATTGTAGAGTATGACCTCTTTCACCTTTTGGTAGTATTTAAGTCTCCTTAGTCCTTTTTTTTTCAGGAGTGAGACCATACCATAACCTCGAATAACTTGATCTCAATCTCAAGGCTTTTCCCCTCTGTGGGCCCCCTCCAGAAGTTCAGAAGTTTATTGGAGGGGAAAGGGGCCATTTTTTTTTGAACCTAAGGAGCAGTGCATGATCTCCTTCACAAATTTTGTTAACCGAGCGAAATAGCATTCCAAGTTTGTCTCCACAACAAATCTGCAAAATAGCGTGCCACTGTAACACACTAGCGTGGAAACAGACTTTATTCATCCATTTAGGTGTTTGACTGTGCTGATTGCACATGAAGCTGACAAATACCCCCCACCCCCACCCCCTCTTATTCCAGTGCCGCTGGAAGAAGGAACACGAATCCCATGATTTGGTGGAAAAGAATTTCTAAATTGAATGGCTTTACAACTGAGCCTGCCTCTAAACTTGCTGAACTAGCAATGCTTTTGCTACCCAGTCCTATTAGCTCAGCTTATGGATTTATACACACCAAGCTCAGGAATCATTTAGGTGTCAACAAATGTGCTATTGGATGCTACCAGTGAAAAATGAACCAGATTACTAGTTCTGCAATTCATTGGCAGTTGCATAATTTTAGATCAGTGAAAGCAATTCTGTACAGATAAAAAATCATTGTGATGGGATTTTTTGCTAAAGTAGTAATGAAATATGTAAGCTTTAATTAATCTATATGTATAAATTATGAACTGTGTATAATTTTACTTATATGAATCAGGGCTTGAAAAATATCAAGGCCAAGATGTCCGGGGCATGTGAATCCGTGGCCTGGGCTGGTAGATAAAAAATCTAGTTACCCAGGCTGGGCAACAAGATTTACAAATAAAGTTTGGAATAGAATTTTCTACAACAAGAAAAAAAGACAGTCATCGCATGTCATGTTGCTTTTCACTGCTACTCACTGGAAGGTGTTATTGTTATAGAGTGCCAAGGATAGAAGAATATAACTTATTTAATTATATGCTCTAAGTCCAGAAATCAGAAGCCTATGCAGTTCTGCTCCAAATCTTGTTTTCACCTTTTGTCAATAAATGCAGGAGGCTAGTTCCATCAGAGGCTGAATGCATGCCTCTGATGGAACTAGATTCCTGTGTTTATTGACAAAAGGTGAAAACTTCAACAAAAAGGAACATGGCAGAATCACTAAATTTCTCAAATACTAATTTCAGCCTCATCTTAAAACTTGAGATACATGCATTTGTGCACTGAACATTTTGAGCACAGACCCTTAAAACGAAAATGCATATCTTGAAAGATAAATTTTCCTGGGCACACACACACAACTAGCTTTACTTATTTTTAAGCCCTGATAATTAACACTTCCTAAGTGATTTCTGAAGTTCTTAGCCTTTAGGCCCATAGATATAAATAGCTACGAATTTGAGAATCAACATATTAATCTTCCCCTTTCAGATATAAAGAGATGTTTCAAGAATTTACATCGCTGTTCACAACGTAACGATTAAAACTAGGCTTTATATCAAATCCAAATGCTGCTTCAGCCATGATCATTTCTAAGAGTGAAACTTTGCAATACATGTACACAGTTTTGTAAGCCTAATATCTAACGTGTGTAACCAATGTCGTTATTTTTATCAAACTGTAATTAAACTTAATTTTAAAAAGTATCTACTCACATGTTTTCTGTCTATGATGATGACACACATGATTTCCTACGTGTGTGTGCATTCAAAACATTCCATAATAAGGTAAATTATTTATTTGAATGAACGACACGACCGTTGACGGAGCCGCTCTCTAACTCCGGTTACTCCGCCATTACATACGATTTTCAGCCGTGCTATTGGTTGAGAGTTTGAACCAAATTTTGTACCTGAATGACTGAATCGCTAGCAAATATGATTTCACCCAAGACCAGCTTGAGTTCACTAAAAGTGTTTGATTCCTTAATTTTGAAATAAACAATTTTTCGCGGAACTCATTCAATCCGACCATACTATGGTAAAACGTTGAACAGAAATTTTTAACAGTGTATGTGAGACTATTGGAACTGATGTCACCACCAGTATAATGCGAAGGACGCTGCACGACGTGATTGCTACTGTTAAGCCCTAGGTGAGACTTTTGGGTCTGGTGTTAGCACCAGTATAATGTGCAGGACTCTGAAATACATGGGTTCCCACTGTCAAACTCTATGTGAGACTATTAGGACTCCGTTAGCACCATTGCAGGGTGTAACATGCTGTACAACACTGGCACTGTCAAACCCTATGTGAGACTGTTGGAACTGATTTTACCACCAGTACAGTGCGCAGGAAGCTGTATGATATTGGTTACCACTATCATATCCTATGTGAGATTATTGGGACCGATGTTAGCACTAGTACTGGGTGCAGAACGCCGCACGACATGTGTTGCCAGAGGCAAATTCTATGTGAGACTATTGGGACTGATGTTAGCACTATTGCAGGGTGTAGGAAGCTGTACAACCTGGTCAAACCCTATGTGAGACTATTGAAACTGATGTCAGCACTAGTACAGTGCGCAGGACGCTGCACGACGTGATTACTAATTTCAAGCTCTGTGTGAAGCTCTTGGATCTGATGTTAGCACCAGTACAGTGTGCAGGACTTCGAAATACATGGGTTACCACTATCAAACCCTATGTGAGACTATTGGAACTGATGTTAGCACCAGTACAGTGCGCAGAAATCTGCACGATATTGGTTACCACTGTCAAATCCTATGTGAAACTATTGGGACTGATATTAGCACTAGTACAGTGTGCAGAAAGCTGCACGACATGTGTTACCACTGTCAAACCCTATACGAGACTATTGGGACTGATGTTAGCATTATTTCAGGGTGTAGGAAGCTGTACAACATGAGTTACCACTGTCAAACTTTAGGTGAGACTATTGGAATTGATGGCAGCATCTGTACAGTGCGCAGGATGCTGCACGAATTGATTACTAATTTCAAGCCCTATGTGAAGCTCTTGGTTCTGATGTTAGCAACAGTACAGTGTGCAGGACTCTAAAATACACCGGTTACCGCTATCAAACCCTATGTGAGACTATTGGGACTGATATTAGCACCAGTATAGAGCACAGGAGACTGCATGTATGGGTTATCCCGATCAGCAGCTATCCATACACCGCTAATTACTTCGACTAATGGCACACGCCAATTAGAGTGGTGTAAAGAACGCCGATCTTGAACCATTGAGAAAGTGTGCTCGGTCTGATGGTTGTTCCAGGGTGTGACGGATGCCGGAAGAAAGTAGCCTTGCAGATTGTATCGTCCGACAATGATGTTTGGTGGAGGTAGCGTGATGGGATGAAGCTGTTTTTCGTGGTCCTTCTTGTGCCTATTAGTCATTTGATAAAATCATGAATGCTGTGCTCTACATAGATGTCTTGGAGAATTTTTTACTACCAGTCTTGTGCCAGTACTTTGGAGGAGGTCCACATTTCTATCAGCAGGACAATGCAATATGTCAAACTGGTTGCATTGGTACAGACTGGTTTGTGGACATAGCGTCGGAAAGTTGGACTGACCAGCCCACACTTCTGACCGGAACCCTATCGAGAATCTCTGCGAAAGAATCGGACTTTCGGGTACGTGGAAGAAGAGTTGATCCAACAAACAAAGCTGAACTGATCACTGCTTCGAAAGCCGAATGGCGGAAGATATCGGCGAACATTTACAAAAATCTAGTGGGGAATATTCCACGAAGATTGGAGGCTGTCAAAATGGCCAAAGGTTTCAACACTCAGTGTTAAATTTTCTGTAAATAAAGATTTTATGTACACATATTTGGGGTCCTGATATTAATAGTAGGAAAATGTAGATTTAATATGTATTACTTAACTGCCCTTAAGGTGTAGAATGACTTTTTCAAAAATTCCTTTGCTTTAACTGTTTTGCGCACACACTGGCGTTATTCGATTAATAGTCACATCTCGTTGAACATATAAAGCGGAATTCGTGTAGGTCTGATATGTGTGCTCGTAATTTAATTAATTGAATCTCATAAAATGTGTAGAGGTCGTCACACGCTACATCGGAACAGAAGGCTTCAGAACGTAAACGAACTTTTCGCATCGGAACGGAAACGAAGTAGGTCCTCCCACTTAGTCGGAACTACGCAGACGGAATCGGAATCATTCATTTAGAAGATGTTGACCCCATTGGAACAAGACAGTCTAGAAAACACAAGGTCATGACATTAGAGACATGTGTTCTCTCTTTTAGTGACGTCACGAGTAAACCAAAGTTTTTGATTGGTTTCCAATGCTGTCGTGTATGACGTCAAACACGAGACCAACGTACCAGGCCGTGTAACATGAGAGTGACGCCATCAACGGAGGGAATTCATCTTTCTAATGTCATGGCCTTGTGTTATCTAGACAGCCTTGGTTTTTTGTTTTGTTTTTTATAGGAGATTTAACGACCACCGTGAGCAACTCGATGGGCTATAAGCAGTCGCCCGTTACTAATTTATGGCCACTGGCTCCAGGGAAGGGAGAGAGCCAGTACCGTAAGACAAACACAACATCCATGCCTCACCGGGATTCGAACCCGGACTCCTTTCGGGCGAACGATCAGAAGCCATCGCTTAGACAACTGCGCCACCGGGACGGCACAGTCTTGTTTGGAAGTAATGTTGTGCGCAGTATAAGTATACAAATGTTATCATATTATTTTACTAACTTATGAGTGATAGTAGCAGTAAAACAAAAGCAATGATGGTTGCGCAGGCCGCGACTGATAATTATATTCTACAAAAAGAAGAAAAAAGAAACAACATTTAATATAATAAGGTGATCTACAGCAGCGATATGTAATAACTTACGAGCGTTGTTTTACTTGTGTATGTATTGTTTTAATTAAACATGTTTTTATTTAAATCCGAAAAGCATAAAACAGTCATACAGCTCACTTACCAGATTCAGTTATTTTTTTCGGAATTTCCTATCACACGTTTTCTTTCATCTTACTATTATAGTAATATTTATGTCCAAGTGTTGTGCATTTTTTTTCACAGCGTTGATTAATTCCTCTGAAAGAATCAAATAATGAAAAAACAACTTCAAAAATGGCATAACCAGTAAAAGTAGACAGATTATATCCCGGCAAGAGCTTGCACGTCTGCAGATGCGATAAAATGAACGGCGGAGGCAGATGTTCTTGACTTAACGTATGCGCAGATGCTTCGGAACAAGTATTTTCAGCGATCGATATCCAAAATTCTGATTTTTTGTTTCCGAAACAAGAATTCCGAGGCTTTACCGACGTAATGTAGTGCTTTCCATTGGAAATAATGGTGACCCATTTTTTCAGGTGAACATTTCGTTTCCCTTCCGAAGTAACGTGTTGGAAGGCTTTAAAGCGCGTTCGTGTAGGTTTGACCTGTGTTTGCTACTCTAAAGTGTTGACATGTCTACTCTACCTAGATTTTAAACTTAGAACGCTGTACGCACACCTCTAACTTTTGTCGATCACTAGGTACATCTCGTATGAAACAGGATTCCCGTAAAGTCAGAGATTCATTTTGTAAGCAGGCAAAATATTGCAGTTAACCAATCAATACAACTGATAAATAATTGGGAAACATTCGAGCAGAGGGGAAGATATATATTGTAATAGCGATTTTCTGAGATTTCCGATTCTCTCTGCTGCGTTTATTGGACGCTGAAAGCAAATACTCTTCATTCAAGTTTAGTTGGCCATATCTAGCGTTTCACATAATTTGTGATGCTTCTCCTTGAACGCTGCTCTTTGGAATTATGTTGATTTTCTAAAATTGCGATGTTCAGAGAAGTGAAGCCTTCAGGTCCCGGTACTATTAGCACACAGAGGAGTACATCAGAATCCTTTGCTTTCCTCCCGCTCTTTGAACAATTAGGGAGAAACCCTAGAATTGTAAATAATTGGCATACGTTATGCAGACTCCTGCGCGTCTTGTGAATCTCTAGGGATCTCTTGGACCAATAAACATTTACCTTCCACGAAATCCTCGAATCGAGCGAGCAGCTTTTAACATCTCTGAGACCTCACGAGTCGAGAGGACTCCTTGTATCCACTCGAAAACCAATATTTATTATCCAGAAAGATCGTAGGCGATGCTTTGATGATATGGAGGGTTACAACTCCGTACCTCAATATTTGCCAAGTCCGCGACCACACATGTCGGATTAACACTAAGCAGTCGAGAGATCCTGAATGCGGGGAAATGGACCTTATTGACAAGTCCCCCTAATTGAATACAAAACGGAGAGGCAACAGCGTCGTTGGAACTATGGCTAATCCATATTCATACACCAGTCGAGGAGAGAGAATTGTCAGAAACTGTCACAGGAAGCTGCCGGTATTATGAGCTTGGGCCATTAAATCGCTTTAAAGCAAAGGTAACAACATCGCGTTGGAAATGCAAAATTGGGGTTAGTCCCGGTTTATTGCGGCGTGCTTTTGACAAGATTTATTATGGCATCTTTCAGATTTCGAAAGGTTTCCTAGATCAGCTGCTTGATCAATGCGAGGAAACGTTTTCACATTGTTGGAAATGGAAACAGAACATTTCGGATCGATTACGTAAGAATGTTATTCGCCCCATTTTACAGAAACAGCGCCTCAACTTGGAAATCAGAGAGTGGGAGGGAGGAAGGAGAAGAAAGAGTTTCCTCCACAACTTACTACCCCACCGAAAATCTGCGAGAGGGCGAGAGAAGAAATTTATTATACAACTTGTGAATTGGCCATCATAAAGATTCAAATCTATAGTTCTGATTGATATACGAGCTCTATAGACTTCAGTAGTGACTTCCAATAGAAAACAGCTGTGATTTGCTTGTGATGCGCCACCCCGATGGCCGAGTGTTTTGATGCTCTGGCTTCTGACTATTCATTCAAAATGTGCATGGGTTCGAGTCCCAGACTGAAGCATGTTTATTGTGTTTGTCTGCTGGTATCGACTCTGCCCCTTCCCTGGTCCTAGTAGGCCCAAATTAGGGATGGATATATAGCCCATAGAGTTCGTTATAGCCCATAGAGTTACTCGCGATTGTCTTTAAGACACCGAGATAAAAAATAATGATAAAATAACCAGTACTAGGAGAATTTTTTCAGTGCGACCTGTAGGAGCTGCGCAGCAGAGCTGAGACGGGCCGAGCCCCAGCTCGAACCGGGCTCGGGCTGCATGATTCTTACTGGAGTTCGGGCTCGGGCGGGTTCGGGCTGTGAGAGAGAGAGAGAGAATTTTCTTCCTTTTTCTTTTAATGTGATTTTACATGATTTATCACACGAGACTTTTTCACACTTTCGAGTTGTTAAAGAGAATTCTTCGGCAACTGGGTCTAGATGGGAAGTAGGAATTCGGCAGGGCTATCCATTCCGGGCTTGGGTAACAAAATTCCATAGGCCATGAATTATAGGATTTCTGTGAAGGAAAAGTTTCTCTTTAAGAACTATAGACAGTAGATAGCAAGCTGACGAAATTTTGCTCCCTACCTCAAAAGGGCAGCTCCCTGATAATTCTATTGAGCAACGTACGACGTAGATTGCTATGCCTCACGATTTTTCCTGGTTTTCTGATACCCCCCCCCCCCCGAAACATTTCAGGAAGGAATGAATGGTCAAAGAAACTATAGAAAAAGTTAGACATCCCTTTCCCACTCCGCAGTTGAGAAAGACATCGGTTAATCGCACGAGTAAGAAAGACTGGAAGTCTTGAAGAGAAGACTTTGTTTTTTAATGCCTAAACAGTTTAATCATAGTTTTCGGGCTCGTTCGGGCCCGGGCTTTATCTTGCAATATAAAATTCGGACTCGGACGGGCTCGGGCTCTTAAAATTGGGCCCGAACTCAGCTCTGCTGCGCAGTAGCGGACTGGTGACCCATAAACGGCACTAGAAGTTGAGTTGATTTTGAGTGGCCCACTTTCGGGAAAAATTATCAAGGTACCTCATCCAAAAAAAAAAAAAAAAAAAAAGGCGTTATGTCAGCATCTCCGTTTAAACATCTTTTCAACACAAGTCCACGAACTATTGAGGGTTTTTTGTTTTGAGGCAGTAACATTTACCAACATTTTCCCCATTTTCCTGGACACACCACAGCACTCTAGTAAAATTTAATGTAAGAAAACAAATACTTCCGTTGGTAAGAAACAACAAGCGTTTTTTGAGAGACAAACAAGAGAAGACTTTTGAAGATGACAATCCGATTTTTGGCGTAAATGTAATCCCGTATTTCTTTCATAATAGAAGACTTTATTCCATTCTTATGAATCATATTGCGATAACTGAATTATTTCTGTCTCTCTCTCTCTCTCTCTCTCTCTCTCTCTCTCTCTCTGTCTCTTTCTCTCTCCCTTTCTCCCTTTCTTTCTCTCTGTGTCTCTCTTTCTCTTTCTCTCTATTTACTCCCGCCAGATTAAGAACCCTGTCTATTTTCCTCTATCTTCCTAACTCTCTGTACTGCCCGAACTCTCTCTTTGTTATGTTATGTAAGCTCTCTACAGCACCTCAACTGTTTTTTCGTCTTTAACTCCCTTCTGCTTCAGAATTCTCTGGCTCTAATTCTTAAACTTCCTCCCATCCTCTCCAGCTATCTCTAGCACCCAAATTCTCTCTCTCTCTCTCTCTCTCTCTCTCTCTCTCTCTCTGCATCCTTCTCTCTCTCTCTCTCTCTCTCTCTCTCTCTCTCTCTCTGCATCCCTCCCTTTACCTCCTTCTCTCTCTCTCTCTCTGCATCCCTCCCTCTACCTCCTTCTCTCTCTCTGTTATTAGTTTCTTTAAGGCATAAAAGCACCTGAACCATTTGTTTGCCCTTATCTCCCTTCTGCTCCCAAACTCTCTCGCTCTAACTCTTAAATTTCCTTCCATCCTCTCCAGCTCTCTCTAGTGCCCAAATATGTATATATCTGTTATTTGAGCTTTCTAAAGCACAAAAGCTCCTGAACTATTTGTTTATCTTTAACTCCTTTCCGCTTCCGAACTCTCTCGCTCTAACTCTTAAACTCCCTCTCCCAGTCTCTAGCTCCATGTGGTTCCCACACTTTCTCTCACTCACTCTCTCGCTCTAACTCTTAAACTTCCTCCCCAGTCTCTAGCTCCATGTGGTTCCCACACTTTCTCTCACTCACTCTCTCGCTCTAACTCTTAAACTTCCTTCCCCAGTCTCTAGCTCCATGTGGTTCCCACACTTTCTCTCACTCACTCTCTCGCTCTAACTCTTAAACTTCCTCCCCCAGTCTCTAGCTCCATGTGGTTCCCACACTTTCTCTCACTCTCTCTCTCTCTCTCTCTCAGAACTTGTAACACTTCGGTTTTAGTGAGAATGTTAATCCATATGTGCCAGAAATTAATTTCTTTTTCACGATGTACATGTAATTAATAAAATATTTGCAAAAAACCTCCTGAGAACATTGGAAATGTCTAGAACTTCAGTGCAAATTTATAAGTGTAAAGAATGCGAGAGTTAATTTTTGTTTAATTGCTTTCAACTGGGAAAAGGCCGCAGTGGTCAAAGCGCTGGTTTCTGACCATTCGACGGCGATGGGTCCGGGTTCGAATCCCGTGAGGCATGGATGTTGTGTTTGTCTTAAGGCACTGGCACTTTCCCTTCCCTGGATCTCGTGACCCTAAATTATGTACAGGGCGACTGCTTATAGCCCACTACGTTGCTCACGGTGGTCGTCGTTAACCCCCCCCCCCCCCCTCTCGAAGAAAAACTGGTAAAAGTCTTTTTTTTTTTTCTTTTTTTCTTTTTAAACGATATCAGGCTAAAGGGAAAATAGAGGAACCAAGCTAAAGGCTTAAATTTCAAATTCGAGAAAGGGTTAGGGGGTGTACCAAAACAGAGTTTGGCTCATCAGGACATTTGTTACGTACGTTTTTTACTTTTCAAAGCCGTCCAAGTGGTAGACAAACTTTGTCGTTTTGGCATTACTTGCTTTTCTTCTTGAAGTACAAGCATATATTTACTTCTTCTTTTTTACGCTTTCCAACCGTAGGTTGAAAAAGCGTATATGCTCCAGCTTTGTCCGTCTGTCTGTGAGCACGATAATTCGCGTAAAAATGGTTCGATTTCGATGAAATTTTAGTTTGTGGTAAGGGACCACCTGGGGACCAACCATATTGAAAATGAACGAAGTAGGGTCAAAGGTCACGCCTTAGGAGTGAGATCCATTCTATTGCCCTTATGCGTCCTAACTTGTGTAAAAATGGTTCGATTTCGATGAAATTTTAGTACGTGGTAAGGATCACCTGGGGACGAATCATATTGAAAATGGACGAAATGGGATCAAAGGTTACAACATAGGAGCGGGATCCATTCCTTCCATTGCGACAAAACTTTAATATGTTGTTCCGGAGGTATACTGAACCGGTTCTGTCGAATATCATCGAAATGGGGTCAAAGGTCAGGACACAGAAGACAGATTTATTCCACAGTCCTTATAATGTGAGTAATAACTTGAGTAATGATTTCTGGTATGTTGGAAAGCGCACCATAATCAATGCATTGCATGATTTTACTAACTTGTTTTTTTTTTTATTTTGAGTTAGCATATACCGGCCTTGAATATGGCGCCCCACCATGAATTCTTCCGGTATCCCAGCGGCCCAGTTAACGCTTGGGGCTACGGTATAGTCAAATGAAAGAAAAAAAAATAGGTAAAAAACGAAATTTACTCACCTTGACGGTTGTATGAATCCTTTCCCAGAAGAATATTCCAAACTGGACTTTCGTTGCATAGTGACCGAAAAGTCTAGGGTTCGAATCTTCGGGAAAGGCACCTATGTTTTTCTAGTTTTTCTGGCCCTGATTCACGCCCTTCATTGCAGCCAATGCCTCTAAGTTAGAAATGATGCCACCCAGATGGCCGATTGGTCTGAGTTTGTAACGTGTGCTCTAACATTACTTTCCTTTTTAGTTCCTGTATGTACGTAAATTTTGGTTTATTCTTCTTACGCATTTTTCCACACATAACATTTACACTTTCTCTCTCGCTCGAATGCTTTTGGCAACACGTATTGAGATCAGAAAAGATTCCATTTAAGAGGGGGCTAGGAGGGGGCTGCAGCCCCGGGCTCCGCATTCTGAATAGCCACAGAATTAGCATGATGCTTGAAGAATTGACAGATTTCTACAGTTTTTTTTTTTTTTTTTTTTTTTGCAGATAGCACAGCAAAAACTATAAACCTTATGAAAAAATGTGCTATTTCTTTCCGCTTTTTTACGAGGAGTGTGCAAAAAATATAGTAGCCCCCAGTCCATCCTCAATTATTTCAAAAGCAAATAGACAAAGTCATCGCTCTTTCCACGTTTGTGGGATGGAATCCCAGATCTCTCGATAACTAGCCGAGTGCATTCTTCCTACGCTACGGTGCCCAACAATCCACGGCGCTCTGTGTGTTTATCTGTCAGCATCTGACTTCACAAATCCGTAGGGATGGGCTCAGCAACTGAGACGTCACCATGCGCTACGGTGCCAACAATCCACGGCGCTATGTGTGCTTATCTGTCAGCATCTGACTTCACAAATCCGTAGGGATGGGCTCAGCAACTGAGACGTCACCATACGCTACGGTGCCAACAATCCACGGTGCTATGTGTGTTTATCTGTCAGCATCTGACTTCACAAATCCGTAGGGATGGGCTCAGCAACTGAGACGTCACCATGCGCTACGGTGCCAACAATCCACGGCGCTATGTGTGCTTATCTGTCAGCATCTGACTTCACAAATCCGTAGGGATGGGCTCAGCAACTGAGACGTCACCATACGTTACGGTGCCAACAATCCACGGTGCTATGTGTGTTTATCTGTCAGCATCTGACTTCACAAATCCGTAGGGATGGGCTCAGCAACTGAGACGTCACCATACGCTACGGTGCCAACAATCCACGGTGCTATGTGTGTTTATCTGTCAGCATCTGACTTCACAAATCCGTAGGGATGGGATCAGCAACTGAGACGTCCCCATACGCTACGGTGCCAACAATCCACGGCGCTATGGGTGTTTATCTGTCAGCATCTGACTTCACAAATCCGTAGGGATGGGCTCAGCAACTGAGATGTCCCCATGCGCTACGGTGCCAACAATCCACGGCGCTATGTGTGTTTATCTGTCAGCATCTGACTTCACAAATCCGTAGGGATGGGCTCAGCAACTGAGATGTCCCCATGCGCTACGGTGCCAACAATCCACGGCGCTATGTGTGTTTATCTGTCAGCATCTGACTTCAAAAATCCGTAGGGATGGGCTCAGCAACTGAGACATCTCCATCTGGTGGGGCTTAGCGGCCCAAGCTATTTAATTATAGCTAATAAATCCAAAAGGCCAGAATGATAGTGAAAATCTTCCGAATACGTGGGGACAATGTGAATAGACAAAGTCATCGCTCTTTCCACGCTTGTCTTTAATTAACACACACAGCAACCGAAAAATTGTTGTTCAGACACCGCTGGGATCGCTCCCCTGATCTCTCGATAAGTAGCCGACTGCGTTCGTCTTACGCTACAGTGGCCAGCAATACTTACTGTTTCAAAAATAATAATAATCTACGGTGTACATTATTCACTCTTTCGAAAGCATTACAGAAGGGGTTTTTTTGGGGGGGGGGTTTTTACACATCTGTAATTGGGGGAAATTTTCATTCATTAAGAATTCGGTTGAATCATGATTTTAGATCATATTATTTTTTCCACTACTTCGATTTAATTTCAACAAACTGAACCCAACACTGGGGGCGGGGGCATTAAAGCAGAACTGAACTCGTATCCATTTTTCAACCACACATTTTTACATTTTCTTGGTACCACTGATTTGTCCATGAACACTTTAATACGGCGGGGATATTTTTATGACTTCCTCATGATATTTTGGGAATGTTTTCTCCTGGGTATTTTTATTCATCCACCCACAGTGAAATCCTAGATGTGCCACTAATACCGGGGCCCCAATATACTGTCCAGCTCCCAGCCCCCGGGCCCCCTGTCTCCTTAAATGTACTCTGGGTCAGAGGTCGTGTGACGTATACAGAAAGATGAGATACGAAGGTGGATTTCCCATGAACGTTCACTGGCTGAAGGGCTGTGAATTTGTGTTCGTTAGGACAGCAGCTGACTTTCGTTAGCTATCTAATGTTTTACGCTAAACATTCTTGAAATAATAGTTCGATGCTCATTGTGAAGTTCCAGTTAATCAGAAGTTGATTTTTACGGCATTACCAAGTTCGATATATTTAAAGAGTGTACAAATGATATGCTGAATTATTGTGCTAACTAAATAACTAAGTAAGACGTTGAAGAGTGAATAAGTACCGACTTATTATTTATCTGCTCGCTTAGTCAGTCGATGCTTAATTAAGGACATTGAGTATTAAGCTGTATGAGTTTTTCAATAATAATTTATCAAGCTTCGCTTAATGTTGGTGTTCTAGATAAACTGACTTTGCTCATATAGTTGCACCCTTAAGACCTAAGAACGTGACAAGGTGCTGTCTGGTGACCATTCGTCCGCGATGAGCTCGAGTCAAAGTTTCGAATGAGCCGTAGGTGATGTGTTTCCTACAACCAGTGGCCCTAAATTAGGGATGAGTGGCTGCTTATAGCCATACGAGTTGCTCGTGGTGATCGATAAATCCCGAAACAGGAAGTGAAAAACAAATGGTATATTTTTGAAAACGTAGATATAGTTTGGTATGTTTTATATAAATACAGCGCGCCCCCTAGTGGGAAAAGGGTGCATTTGAAAAATGAAACAGTTCTTTGTACTACATTGAGTTTAGTTAAAGCTACTCTCCCCCACCCAACCCACACCCCACCCCCGGTGGGGGCGTTTCCGACCATTTGGTCAAGATGTGCCGATGATCTAGTCTCGAATTAGGAAGAAATGGTGTGGTCTCAGGTGGTCTGATCTAGTCTCAGCCCGGGCCCAGACATTTAAAGCCTGAATCCGGTTCGGGCCCGTTATATCATTATTTATGACGGGCCCGGGCCCCTTCCCCCCCCCGTGTTTGAACATTTGTGTAAATGTTTCCTATGTGAAAAAAGAAAAAATGAAGCATATTGTTTTGCTCCTATTTATATTTTCACCATCAGATAATAATGTTAGTGCTTCCCGTTAATGTCGACCCCCAAAAAAGAGAGAGATAAAGAATTATTATTATGTGCATCATATTCAGGTAATAAAATGTCCTTCATTTTGTTTCCTAAGTGTATCAAGCTAATTCGTTTACCTCGGCACACCTTCATGCTTTCACTGAATGACCGAAAATTGACATGTTTCATATTGTAGCTAGAAGAACTTTAAATGTTAGTCGCCGGAAAACTTTATACCATCAGTTTTCATCGTGTCTAGGAAAAAATCCATAGTTATTACTTAAAACATTCGCAGATGTCTTTGAGTTGCGAAATGCAGGCTAAACACGCAATAAACAATAATTAAGAGTTTTAGACAAATAACAAAAGAGAGACTGTAGCCTAACCATTCACCTGTGCGTTACTTAAATCGGTTAATAGTGCTGAATAAAATTAATTAAAAAGTGAGCGGGAAAATTAACTTGAGCTCGGGTCCGTAGGAGCTCGGGTTTTAGTCAAAGATTTGATATAATAGCACGCCCGGGTCTAGCCCGGATCCGTTTCTGGGCTTTTTATCAAAACTCGGGCCCGTGCTCATGTGTGTTTGTCTCATAGTATTGGCTCTGTCCGTTCCCTGGAATCACTGGCCTCAAATTACGGACTGGCGACAATTTGTGGTCCTAAGAATTGCTCACGGTAGTCGTTAAACCATGAAACAAAACAAAAGAAATAACTTGTGATGTATCAATTATTCAGTTTGCACCAAAGTTGAAAACGGGTCAAAAATGTTGGGCCCGGACCCGAACCGGAACTGGCCGTCACAAAATTGGACCCGATCCGGACAAATCTGCTTTGAACTATAAATTCGAATATATCATCATCATCATCATCATCAATCAATCCACTGCTGGGTGAAGATCTCCCCAAGTTTCTTCAACAGCTGACTGTCTTGGGCCAGTCTCCTCCATCCACCCATCTCCCACGTGGTCTTCTTCTGGGTCTTTTTCTGTCCCTTGGAATCCAATCTAAAAATTCGGTTGTTCATCGGTGGTCCGTTCTCCTGGCAATATATCCAGCCCATTGACATTTCAGGGATTTTACTCTGATCATGAGGTCTTCCACTCTTGTCATTTTCCTGATCCACGAGTTCATCTTTTTATCTTTCTCGGTTACACCAAGCCTGCATCTGTCTATGCTTCTTTCAGTTGTCTGCAGTATTTGTATGCCTTTTTTAGTTAAAATCCACGTCTCTGCTCCGTACGTAAGCACTGGAATGGTGCATTGATTAAACACTTTTCTTTTAAGACATAATGGCATATTGCTCTTAAAAATTGCACTGTTTCTTCCAAAAGCTCTCCAATCAAATTTTCTACGCCAGTTAATTTCTTCATCAATGTGACCCCTGCTTGATATCTGCTGCCCAAGGTAAATGTAGGAATTGGTTATCTCCAGCTTTTTCCCATCAACTGATTAATCTTCATTCTTTGTAAAAGCATTGTACTTCAGTTTTGTCTTATGAAAGTTTATTTTTAATCCCATTTCTTTACACTTCTCAGCAAGTTCCTGGATCTGCAGCTCTGAAGAATTATTATTTAAAAGACCTCGGAAGGGTTCTTTTCAAAACTAAAACTGAAATAAAACCTGGTCGAAATCGGGTCAGGAACACCTTGACCCGCCCCTTTGACCAAGATTTCGGACTATCTCACTAAATGTCCCGCATATGAAACTGGTGGAAACCATCTCTGGTTTCCACCAGTTCATAACAGAAGGAGGCTGTTAAGCTCAAGAAAAGATGGCAGAATCACGAAGAACATAACGAGTGCCCGTGGATGAAATAAGAAGTGTGCGAACTGGCATTATCATGGAGCAGCGTCCTTTCCCAGGCGCTCCGCAGTGGCATTGGTGGATTTCTGTGCACAGAACGTGCACTGGATATATCTTCTTGACGATCATCATGCCAATTTATCTTCATCACGCTGGAGGTTGTCAAGATAGACTATTTCAGTTGCCTCGTGCACAGGAATTTGTCGTTCGGTCATTCCATTTGATCTATAAGCTTTGCTAATATTCATATTTTATTGCGTCATAGTAGGGCTTGGAGCTTATTAAATGTCCTGCATATGAGTATATGTAATAAAAAAGAGTCTTAGACCCTAATTCAGCGTTCCCCGGTGAAGGAACGGAGGCACTCAACCGGATGTCTCGAAAGTTTCTAATTAATTCTGGTTGAGAATTGTTAATAAATTTCTGCCATATAGAATCCAATCCGTTTCGTGACTTATTGGCTCTTTAGCTATCTTTTCAATCCGAGATGGTGTGTTATTGTTGAATGTTCATGTTGCGAAAGTTTTCTGGTAACACAAATGCCACTTCAAGAATGAGCTCTGTCAGCTCTCTTTGCTCTCCTCTGTTGCTTATCAACGATCTCTTCATTTCAGCGTACTCCGCTCACCATTTTGCTGTCGGCAGCAATATTCGTGGTGGGCATTTTCTGCAACTACCCCCCCCCTCTTTACTCAGTGTTGTCGTTTAGCGATAAATATCTAACGAAAGAGAATGCACACCCTATCGAGTTAAAAATTACCGGCTCTAAGATCTCCAAGAACTTTCATTCGAAATTCGAATCAGACCAATCTACACTTTAAATATATTAAATATCAATTCCTCCTCAAACTCTATAATGGACGCTAGTTGATTTTCGAATTCCCTTTTTCAGATTTTTCTTCTTTAAAAGGGTTGTAAGTGCTTCAGATGAGTTTTTTAACTTTCATCAAAGTCAACAAACAGTATTTTTTTACTCATACATCTGCTTTTAAAACCTCATCATCTTAAGATTTTCGTCTAACAGCCAGTGATGTAGTTCTAAGAAAACAAAAAGTGTCACATAGCGGTAAACGGGTTAGGTCAGAACAACCAGGGAAAGCGACTCTCAATTTTTTTAAAACCAATTTAAAATTCGATTTGTTGTTTTTAGCCTTTTGCGTTTTTTATTAAATTTTAATTCCCGATTGTTCTTATGAGTTTTCATCAATATTGCATAATTTAGGCAATTTTAAATAAAAAAATAACGTTACGTAGGAGTCAATTTCTGAGAACATTATATTTTTGTTCAAAATACTGCTGTCTCATTCTTTATGTTTTCAGATATTCAGTGTCAATCATACGAACGAGTCACACTGAATACATGTGACTAATACGACAATTTTCCCAAGATTATGGTGTGGGAGATATATATATTTTTTTTCATTTCTTTTTGTCTGTTTTGAAATTTAAGCCACCGTGAGCATCTAAGTCCCACAGGCAGTCTCCTATCCCTGATTCAGGGTCAGCACCTTTGGGAGGGCGCACTACTCATGTCTTATCAGGCGCAGGAGCAAGGACCTTTCTCGAGCGATTAGTCAGAAGACAGTTCCTCTGAACACTCGACCTCCGGTGGAAGTTCTTTTGTGTTTCCCATAAAGAATTAGAGAATCGACTGGGAGGATTGCTTTGTTGGAGCCGGTGGCGGATTTGGTAGAAATTTCCTTCGCAGCAGTGAAACACTCGTCACTCAGCCTGCATGTCTGCTTAATAATTGTGTAGATTTTCCTCCTGGCATTGCAGTCGTAACCCAGGGTTACCATATTGGTCTTTTTTTTATGCCCAAATTCCCAAAAATTGGCTCTTTTTTACGCTTTCCAACCGTAGGTTGAAGAAGCGTATATGCTCCAGCTTTGTCCGTCGTCCGCACGATAACTCGCGCAAAAATGATTCGACTTCGAGGAAATTTTAGAATGTGGTAGGGGACCACTGGCGACGAACCCTATTGAAAATAAGCGAAATGGGTTCAAAGGTCACGGCATAGGAGCGGGATCCATTTCATTGCCCTTATGCGTCATAACTTGCGTAAAGGGCTCGATTTCGATGAAATTTTAGTACGTGGTAGGGGACCATCTGTGGACAAACCCTATTGAAAATGGGAGAAATGGGGTCAAAGGTCAGGACATAGAAGCGAGATTTGTTCCACAGCTATTATCCTCATAACTTGAGTAATAACTTGATTAATGATTTCTGGTAAGTTGGAAAGCGTATCATAATCAATGCATTGCATGATTTTACTAACTTTTTCAAGTTTAGCTGGTGTCAGAGAATTGATTGGGCTTGTTTGCTTTTTGTTTTGCTTTTTTCCTGGCTTTTAACATTAGTTGAACAAAAATTACATACCATCCTCTTTTAAAATAACTTTCCTTTAAAAAAGTTATTTGTGCTCCAAAATGGCAACACCTTAACGACAGAATGGCCAGAAATTGGAATCTAGGCAGTCTAAACTTTGATTGACTCGAAGTTCCAGGTTATGTTTAATATTTTGATGAATTAGGAAGAGCAAAAGGCTCAGTAGTGCTAAATTAGCTCAAAAAAAAAAAAAAAAAAAAAAACGTCTGTCCCAAAATTCAAAGCAAGACTCTAAATGATGTTAGACTACAAAAATTGCTTCTTCTTTGTGTTCGCGACACCTGTTCTACAGGAATTTGTAAGACTGTAGAGTTTTATCAGCAAACCCTCATAAATTGTACAAAGAATTATTCTTACACCCAAAAAAGTCTTGAGAACTGACTGTATATGTTAAAAATATTCATCAAGTTAATTATCGGATCCAATGTTTAACAGAATGTAATATTTTCCTACAGAAAAGCAACTGTACTGAAGCTCATCTAGAAATGAACAAGTTAGTAAAATCATGCAATGCATTGATTATGATACCTATCCAACATACCAGGAATCATTGCTCAAGTTATGAGAATAATGGCTGTGGAATAAATCTCGCTCCTGTGACCAGACCTTTGACCTCCATTTCGATGATGTTAAACATAATTGGTTCAGTGTACCTCCAGAACAACATGCTAAAGTTTTGTCGCAATAGAAGCATTTTTAGTCAAGTTATGAGGATAATGGCTGTGTAATAAATTTCTCTCCTGTGCCCTGACCTTTGATTTAGTTTTGATGACGTTCAACAGAACCGGTTCAGTATATCTCCGAAACAACATGATGAAGTTTTGTTGCAATCGAAGCATTTTTACGTAAGTTATGACGCATAATGGTGATGGAATGTATCTCATCCTATGTCCTGACTTTTGACCCCATTTCGTCCATTTTCAATAGGGTTCCTTCCCAGGTTGTCCCATACCACATAGGCCTACTAAAATTTCATCGAAATTGAACCATTTTTAAGCGAGTTATCGTGCGGACAGACAGACAGACAGACAGACAGACGGGCAAAGCTAGAGTATATACGTTTCTTCAACCTATGGTTGGAAAGCGTAAAAAATGTTTAAAACAAAATGTTCAACGGTTGGCTACCGAATACAACAGAGGTCAACCCGGAACAGTATCTCTCATGACCATGCGTTGCACACTCGCACATATGGGCTATAACAGCAGACAACCCCGACGACATCCCCTCCTAACCACGGTTAATCAGAGTAAAAGGCTCGCATGGTTCGAAGATCATGCAAGTTGGACATCGGATGACTGAGAAAAAGTGTGCAAGTCTGACGAGTTGCGCCTCTCACTCCACTACGTGGATGGTCGCGTACGTATTTGGCGCAAACAACATGAGGCACTCGATCCATCCTGCATGGTCTCCACAGTGCAAACCGTAACGGCAGTTGTATGGTGTGGGGCATGTTTACCTGGAAGGAACTTGGACACTTGTTTCATGTGGCAAAACGTATGACTGGTGCCCATTATATTCGTGAATTGCTCGCTGACTCTATACATGCAACAATGTTGCACTTTCTCCCGAATGACGACGGTGTCTCCCAAGATGACAATGCACAAAGCAACAGGTCGAATGTTGCGCAGGAATAATTTGAGGAACACAGTTCAGACTTGCAGCGTATCGATCGGCATCCGAACTCCCCTGATATCAATCCCATAGGCACTTGTGGGACACTATCGAAAGTCATATCAGGCATCTGGATACACCAATCATCTCCATACCTGTATTGAAGGCCGCATTACACACAGCTTGGTTGGCCACACCTCCCAACTGCTTCCAGCATCTTGTTGAAGCTGCTGTACTGAGGGGCGAAAGGAGGACCTACGAAGTATTAGGTAGGTGGTTATAATTCAGTGATCCCTCAGTGTATGTTGAATCGATACCACGTCGGATAGCTGCTGTACTGAGGGGCGAAAGGAGGACCTACGAAGTGTTAGGTAGGTGGTCATAATTCAGTGATCACTCAGTGTGTGTTCAATCGATGCCACGTCGGATAGCTGCTGTACTGAGGGGCGAAAGGAGGACCTACGAAGTATTAGGTAGGTGGTCATAATTCAGTGATCCCTCAGTGTATGTTGAATCGATACCACGTCGGATAGCTGCTGTACTGTGGGCGACAGGAGGACCTACGAAGTATTAGGTAGGTGGTCATAATTCAGTGATCACTCAGTGTGTGTTGAATCAATGCCACGTCGGATAGCTGCTGTACTGAGGGCGACAGGAGGACCTACGAAGTACTAGGTAGGTGGTCATAATTCAGTGATCACTCAGTGTGTGTTGAATCGATGCCACGTCGGATAGCTGCTGTACTGAAAACGAAAGGAGGACCTACGAAGTATTAGGTAGGTGGTCATAATTCAGTGATCACTCAGTGTGTGTTGAATCGATGCCACGTCGGATAGCTGCTGTATTGAGGGCGAAAGGAGGACCTACGAAGTATTAGGTAGGTGGTTATAAATCAGTGATCACTCAATGTGTGTTGAATCGATGTCACATCGGATAGCTGCTGTACTGAGGGCGACAGGAGGACCTACGAAGTACTAGGTAGGTGGTCATAATTCAGTGATCACTCAGTGTGTGTTGAATCGATGCCACGTCGGATAGCTGCTGTACTGAAAACGAAAGGAGGACCTACGAAGTATTAGGTAGGTTGTTATAATTCAGTGATCACTCAGTGTGTGTTGAATCGATGCCACGTCGGATAGCTGCTGTATTGAGGGCGAAAGGAGGACCTACGAAGTATTAGGTAGGTGGTCATAATTCAGTGATCACTCAGTGTGTGTTGAATCGATGCCACGTCGGATAGCTGCTGTACTGAGGGCGACAGGAGGACCTACGAAGTATTAGGTAGGTGGTCATAATTCAGTGATCACTCAGTGTGTGTTGAATCGATGCCACGTCGGATAGCTGCTGTATTGAGGGCGAAAGGAGGACCTACGAAGTATTAGGTAGGTGGTTATAAATCAGTGATCACTCAATGTGTGTTGAATCGATGTCACATCGGATAGCTGCTGTACTGAGGGCGAAAGAAGGACCTACGAAGTATTAGGTAGGTGGCATAATTCAGTGGTCACTTAGTGTACACTAAAGTACCAAAATAAAAGCTTGGGATACCGCTCTAATACTAGTTGGTCTTCCTCGCGATCAGATAACTGCAGAAACTCTACGGGGCATGGACTCCACGAGCTCTCTGTAGTACTGTGGAGACAGTACACACCATGCTTCACGAAGAGCGTCCTAGAATTCCGTAATATTCACCGGACGAGGATTCTTGGCATTCACGGAACTTTGAACAGCATCCCAAATGTGTTCTATGGCGTTTAAATCCGTTGAACGAGGGGGTCGAGTCAGGATGCCAAACTCTGTGGAATGTTGCTCCAGCCATAACAGGGCGATTGTGGATGTTCTTATTTCAGATTATTTGTTCTTTGTTCCAGATCGTATGAAACTTCATTCACCTTTTAAAACATGACGGTCTTCCAAATAATGCGCATTTTCTTTTATATAAAAGAGGCATCACCGGCACAGCGTAGCGTGCGCTGTGCGCAGGCCAGCGTTTGTAAATGTTTTCGAACCCTTGTCCGCCAGCCATCCACTCTGCGGCTTTTCGGATTTTCTGCAGAAAGGATTTGGGGATGCGAATGCATGGATTGTTCATATGAAGTCGAACTCGGATGCATGTTGCTCCGGATCCCTCTAGCATTGGGCCAGGCACCCAATCTGGTGTAACATGGCTATGAAACCTGCACTTAAGCTTGTTTCCAAGGAAGAAAAGTTATGGAAGGAAAGTAAGAGTATACAGTGGGCTGAATAATATTTAGCAACACGGGAAAAAAGTGATAACAGTATCTGCAGCATGAACATTATTTGTTCAGATGATATATCAGAGAAGAATAGATGTGTGTTATTTGTTTATTTAACGTGAAGGCGGGCACTTCCTTCTCTACTGGATTTCTGCACAGAACGTTCTGGTGTTCTTCGTCTCCTGATAAATATTACATTGAGTAAATTCATCCAAAACACACACTATTTGTTATGGGTGATCGCATGGAAAGCTGCGAAAAGAATCATGTCGTCATGTAACGTACCAGGAGATGTGACGTACCTGCCAGAAGGACGCACACGACATAAAGGCAGATAGGAATCAGAATAGAATAAACGTCCGCGTAGCTCAATTGGTAGAGCAACTTATTCCGGAATGAGGGGACCCGGGTTCGAATCCTGGCGCGGATAAAAATGACGGAGAAATTTACTTCGTTATAGTCAGTGACGGTCAGTTGATTGCGGATTGAGAAACAACAGATGTAAAGCAGCGAACTTCCCCACTGCTGTCTCCTAGCAAAAACGTTTCATGCGTTCCCTCCAACACGGAGGGTGTTTATTCAGATGGTGAAGGATACCGATGATCAGCTTTCTGTGAAAAATGTTTGGAACAACTTTAACATACAAAAAAAAAGCGATTCACAGCATTAAGGATGCACTGGCAAAAATTTGACCCGATGTCACTAACTCACGTAACATTGAACCTGAAGTTGAGCCTTATTTCGTGATATCGTTGTCACTACATGGACAACGATGCGAAGACGTACATGAGGCCGATGTCGATGAGTTGCTTCGATCACAAACAGGAAGAAAGCTCACCAATGAAGATATTTTCAAACTGAAGCATGAACCCAGTTCCGTTGAACCTGTTAAAAACCTTTCAACAAAGCAAATGGCTGCAATTTTTAAGCACGTTGCGCCGTTCAAAATATTGTAGAAGGTTGCACCAAAACGTGGTGCTACACTAGCTGCAGCATTTAAAGGTACACACTTTAATGATGCATTGAGTTCAACTTCGCACTAACCAAGTTGGATACCATGAACGCTGCGTAACTGCATCATGTCTCTCCGTAACTGCGTTATGTTTCATAAATTACACAATGATTGACCTCTGCAAAAATAATATGGTAAAGCTGGTGAATAACTTTTTGGTGCAACAACATATACAAAATTTTTAACAGTGTGCTGATCAACAAGAAATATTCTAACCACAAGCGCCAAAACTACTGGAGAGGTTCATAGCTTTTTGGTTTATTACAAAGAACCCTATAGGGGTGGGGGTGGGGGTGGGGAATGCTGCTATAAGCTCCTTTGCTTGACCATTTCTTTGACACAGTTGAAAATCGTCAGTCCACCGACACAGGGTCTTCCTAGGAGAGATAAAATGGTAATCCAGAATAATCTATCAGTCAATTAATCAGCCGATTAAATTAATTATAGTATCAATGTACTAAACAAAGTAAAACAGCTACCTAATATAACGAAGTAAATTTCTCCGTCATTTTTATCCGCGCCGGGGTTCGAACCCGGGTCCCCTCATTCCGGAACAAGTTGCTCTACCAATTAAGCTACGCGGACGTTTTATTTTGATTCCTATCTGCCTTTATGTCGTGTGCGTCCTTCGGGCAGGTACGTCACATCATCTCCCCCTTATTTTTTTTTATTTTTTTCGAAGTGCTGGAGAAAGGATTCTCTTATTTTTCCTATCTCGCGGTGTGGAAATAACATCACACCAATGCGAGATTTTGAACGGTCGGGTCATCCGGATAGTTCGGGCGCCATTATAACGAAGTAAATTTCTCCGTCATTTTTATCCGCGCCGGGGTTCGAACCCGGGTCCCCTCATTCCGGAACAAGTTGCTCTGCCAATTAAGCTACGCGGACGTTTTATTCTGATTCCTATCTGCCTTTATGTCGTGTGCGTCCTTCGGGCAGGTACGTCACATCTCCTGGTACGTTACACTAACTAAATACATATTTATTTCTTTACAACTTTTAGATAAGTAGTGCCTTACATTTCTTTAATTATGGAACGCATCCATATCTTGACAACGTTAAAATCAACTAACTTTACGTAGTGATTGATGTCTCACAACCAATTATTCTTGTAATAAGAGAGATACTCTTCAATGATTATGAAAGCAACATTTTGAAAGAGTTTAGACACTTTTGGTAGAGTATTAAGGAAACAAAAATGTGCTGCTTGATTTCGAAGGAAATAATTTAGCTCTTAGTCTTTTCACTTTCTGTTATGGACTTAGTTTCTATTGCATAAAGTGTAACCGATAAAGCAGTTTAAATAGAAAATCTTTGATGAAACACTGAATCCACCAAAACTCAAAAGAATAAGGCTTTAATTTGTAATCTGCTGTGGTTGAATAATTTAATGGCGAAAGTAGACATCTAAAGCATGAAACACACGGAAAGAGGTGAGCTGAAAAGTCCAGACAGTTGTGGCATTACTGCTTCAATCTTTCTGTACGAAGCATACCACTTTTTTTTTTAGTAAAAGTTTTAACTTTGCATGTCTTTAATTGTAAGAAAAAAGTTTAAAGCTTTATGCGTTGTTACTTTTAACATCACCCTAAACAAAGTATATGGTTCATGTTTAAACTGTTTGCATTATGTACATACACTATCTACCAACAAGTAATTGGACACCTGTGATAGCAAAGGAAAACGAAGTTTATTCACCTTCAATAGTTGGTGGAGCCTCCACGAGCGGCGATTACAGCTGCGACCCTCCGGGGCATACTCTCAACCAGGCGTTGCACGACGGCTAGCGATATTTGCTCCCACTCGGCTTGGAGAAGACAGGTCAGTTCCTTCACCGATTTTCGACGGTGGGGGCACCCTTAAGTCGACGCTCCAGCTCGTCCCAGAGGTGCTCGATGGGGTTAAGGTTCGGACTCTGCGCAGGCCAGTCCATTCGATTAATCCCATTGTCACCATACCAAGCCATGGTTTACCTCGCAACATGACAGGTGGCATTGTCATCCTGAAAGTAACATGGGTCCACCCCGTAAAACTGCCACAACGTAGGAAGCGCATGATCATCCAAAATGATGCAATAGGTCTCTGCTTTGAGTCTACCAGGAATTGCGACCAAGGGTACCGTGCCATACCAGGAGAAACACCCCCATAGCATAATTCCACCGCCGCCGAACTTCACAGTTGGCACAATACATTCCGGCAGGAGGTGTTCTCCAGGCAAACGCCAGACCCAGACCCTGCCATCCGAACGTTAGAGGGTGTACCTTGATTCGTCGCTCCAGAGAACCTGTTTCCACTGTTCAACGGTCCACTGTCGACGTTCTTTGTACCGCGTTAGCCGAGCAGCGCTATTGGACTTGGTGATCAAAGGCTTATGGGCCGCAGCACGTCCGTGATAACCGAGCAGATGTGCTTCCTTACGGATGGTATTCATCGAAAGAACACTCCCGGATGCCTGTTGAAACTCCTCGCGGATGTGGCCCATCTATTTGGTGCGGTTCTTCCGAATTTCTCTGGCCAGCACCCGTCGGTCTCTAACTCCCAGTTTTGTGGGTCTGCCGGCTCTGGGCACATTCCGACAGTCACCTCTCATCTTCCACTTGCCAATCACGTGGGCCACTGTCGATTTTGGGTACCTCAACTCGCTGGATATGTCACGTATGGATCGGCCATTTCTGTGATACCCGACGATTACACCTTTCTCGAATTCAGAGAGCTCCGAACTGCGTGGCATTTTGCATGCGACTGGTTGCGTTGTTGTTTCCCACACGATATTTAACGGCGGCGGCCGTGACGTGTATCAGGGCTGTAACGTACCAGGAGATGTGACGTACCTGCCAGAAGGACGCACACGACATAAAGGCAGATAGGAATCAGAATAAAATGTCCGCGTAGCTCAATTGGTAGAGTGACTTATTCCGGAATGAGGGGATCCGGGTTCGAATCCTGGCGCGGATAGAAATGACGGAGAAATTTACTTCGTTATAGGGCCGCAGATATCGTCGATTGCAGGAGTGTCTAATTACTTGTTGGTAGATAGTGTATTTTAAATGGCACATTTAATTTTGTGCTTAGAAGGGATTTGACAAAACATAGTAGAACAATTGATTGCTGCAAAGGAACCAAATTCACTAGCAAGTAAGATGCATGCGTTGGAGTATAGGTCTGTGTCAGACCATTTTGGCCTTTTCCCTTGTCTTCCCTGTTGTTACAGTCTGTGTTCATCATTTAAGAACTGTCAATTGTTTTCCCACTCTATTTTTTTCTTCTAAGAGCATGTAATAACAAAAATAAATACATAAGTAATATTATTGACAAGTTCAGAGAACCGATTGCACTTACAGAATTGGGAAGGGAATGACACAAGGTTACACTATACAGCGTTCTAATTGCCCAATGGTCTGGTGGTCATTGGCTAGTAAAAATTCCACTGGGCCACTGAAAAATTTATTTTGGCTAGTAAAATTCCATTGGGCCACTGAAAATGTATGTTACTGGCCCCCTGGGCCAGTAATTTTTTTTTCTAGTTTATTTTGGAATTTTTAAGTTCATAAAGAATTGAACCAGATTTCAAAATACCCTGGTTTTGTTATGGCAGTTATTTGAAATAATCCAGGTTTCGCTATGGATTTTTGGAAATTCAGATATTTACTACTCAAAAACTGAATATCGAAATTGCAAACCATATTTAAATTTAATTAAAATTTTTGACCGTAGGAAACCGAGGTGTCCTAGCCAAAATATTTGGCGTTACGTTTTAAAAAAGCAGCATTACTTTTAGTACGAGGTGTAAAAAAATACGTTACGTTTTAAAAAATACAGCGTTACTTTTTTGCATAAGTAGTTAACCCCAGAGTATCGGTCTTTTATGTTTTCCAACTGGAGGTTGAAGAACCATTTATGCTCTGGTTTTGGCCATCCTTCTTTCTGTCTACATGGGGACACTCCACACTTGAAGCTAGGTATTCCATGAAGGTGGCTTTTGGTATGTTTCAAAGTGCTTCATAAGAGTGGATAGTGCTTCATATCAGTGCCCTTATAACCATAGGACCATCCTAAATACTGACACCATGTGCATACAACATATATTCACATTTGCGCCATTTCTGGACCAGTAAAAATATGAGACCAGTGAAGCTTTTTTTTTATTTATTTTTTAAATTTCTACCACTGCATAGCACGTTTCGTATTTTATTTATTAGTATTTTTTGCATGAGTGCGGGTGCACTTTCTGTTCTGAATTTACGATATACAGCTCCAGTGAAATGATACGTTATTTTCTACATACACTTTAAATGCGTAAGTTTTTTTTTTTTTTTTTTTTTTTTTTTTTTGCACGAACCAGAGGGCATTTTGGCGGACCAGTGATTTTGAAATTCGAGTGGTCCGCTGGGCCTGTAGAAAATTTATTTCTGATTTTGACTCTGCTATATCTCTCAAGATAATTTTCAAGAGCAATATGCCATTATGTCTTAAAAGAAAACTGTTTGATCAATGCATCCTTCCAGTGCTTACGTATGGTGCAGAGACGTGGACCTTAGCTAAAAGAGACATACAAAGGCTGCAGACAACTCAAAGCAGCATGGAGAGGTGCATGCTTGGTGTAACCAGGAGAGATAAGAAGAGGAACACGTGGATTAGAAAAATGACAAGAGTGGAAGACATCATGATCAGAGTTAAATCCGTGAAATGGCAATGAGCTGGACATACTGCCAGAAGGACAGACCATCGATGGACAGCCGAAATTTTAGATTGGATTCCAAGGGACAGGAAAAGACCCAGAAGAAGATCACATGGAAGATGGGTGGATGAAATTCGAAAGTATGCGGGAGTGACATTAAGGAGACTGGCACAAGACAGACCGTTGTGGAGGAAACTTGGGGAGACCTTCGTCCAGCAGTGGATTGATAATGGTTGACAATGATGATGATGATGATGATGATATCTCTCAAGATCCTCAATTCTGCATTTAGGAAAGTTTTTCAATCGTTGAACTGGGGAGACAAGGAGATAAAGATTAATGGTGATTATTTAACTTACCTTCGTGTTACTGACGACATAATTACTTTTGAAATTGCCTCTCAGAAGAGTGGAGTATGATCCAGGAACTTGTTGACAAGAGCAAAGGAGTGAGATTAACTATGAGCCTACAGAAAACAAAATTGATATACAATTCTTTTACAAGAGCTGTAGATATGCAGATATAATATTCAAGAGTGATTTATTATTTGTTCTTAAACAATGTTTAATCAATGCATACTACCAGTTCATACTTACAGCAGAGGCGTGGATCTTGCCTTAAAACTACATACAGTGGCAGAAGATAAGAAAGAAGCCTGGAAAAGTGTACGCTTGGTGAGGAATTAGTGGATCCGGAAAATGACAAGAGTTGACGACATCATGATCAAGGTAAAAACCATGAAATGGCAATGGGCTGGACACGTTGTTAGAAGAACTGGCCACCATTGGGCAGTTAAATACCACAAGAAACCAAGGAATAGGAAAAAGCCCATAAGAATACACGTGTGAGCTGGTGGATGGAATTCGAAAGCCTGCCGGAGTGGCATTAAACAGAAATGCTCAAGACAGAGAGTTGTGGATGAGACTTTCATCCAGCAGTGGATTGATAATGACGACGATTTATAGTTCAAGGAAGTACAGCTGGTAAAGTGAAAAATGAATTCAAGCGATATACTGCATAATGCTCTTTTCGGAGGGGGAAAAAGAATCTTATTCACATGAAATCACAAGGAAATTTTTTTTTAAAGGAACTTCTTGCCTCGAAACTGATGGACAGAACTTTGGGAAATTCGTCCGACGAGAAGGCCCCGAACAGGCATGGAAGGAAAATTATTTGAAAAAAAATTTATGAAGTATGCAGGTTTATTTGTATGGAAATGAGAAGCGAATGAACAGACTTGGGAGCGAAATTATTTGGAAGAAATGTTATTCTGAAAGTACGGACCAAAGAAGAAGGCAGGTTTTGAGGGAGGAGACTATAAGAAAAAATATATTTTTTACAAAAAAATTGTTGAACTTGCTTTTTCGACATGGATTAACAAGAATGAAATCGTTATGTTCCCTGAAAAAATTATGTAAATAAAATTCCTTTTTGAAAAAGTGCACAGTCTAAAATATAAATTATGGTTTTAGGTTTAAAAGAATCCATGGCAAGTGAACGAACTTTTCAAAATAAAATGGTTTTTTTACAAAAATGTTTTTGATCTTATCAGTTCAACTTAGAATAAAATCATTAAATTCACAAAGAAACGTGATTTTGAGAAATTTTCTTGTTAGAAAAGTGCTCAAGACTAAACGGCAAATGTATTTTGTGCTAAAAACATTTCATCGGTAATGGACGCACGTATACTAATAAAGCTATTTTTTAGAAAGTTGTTTTGTTCTTATCCGTCCAATAGATTTTACAATGATTAACCATTTTATGACACTGGTGCTCAAAATTAAAGCACAATTTATAAATTCGAAATAATTCGCAGTTCTTTGTGAAAAAATTCGATTAAGTTTGGTAAAGACGTTTACAGTACATTACTTATGCACTGATTATATGACCACCCCCTCAGTACTTCGTTGGGCCACCTTTGCCTTTAATACTTATTATGACCACCCCTTCAGTACTTCGTTGGGCCACCTTTTGCCTTTAATACTGCGTCGATTCTTCGTGGCATGGACTCCACGAGATGTTGATAGGTGGTTTGTGGAATCTGAGACCATGCTTGATGAATAGCACTTTCCAGGAGTGTGAGATTGCAGGGTTGTGGATCCAGCAGTCTGATGGCTCGTTCAACTTCATCCCACAAATTCTCAATGGGGTTGAGATCTGGAGATTGTGGGGGCCACCTAAGCAAAGTAAACTCACCAGCATGTTCCTGAAACCAATCCTGTACAATACGAGCACTATGGCAGGACGCATTATCTTGGTGAAAGTAGCCATCGCCATTGGGATAAACCATCCACATGACAGGATGCACTTGGTCCGCAAACGATGTTTAGATATGATGTGCCATTCAGACGTTGATCAACACGAATTAAAGGGTCCAAAGCATGCCAGGAAAACAGTCCCCAAACCATAACGTTGCCTCCACCAGCTTGAAGGGTTGTAGCAATGCATTTGGGGTCCATGCTTTCGTGCTGTTTACGCCAAATTCTCACTCGGCCATCGGCATGGTGCAACGGAAAACGTGATTCATCGGACCACATAATTTTGTTTCCAATTATCGACTGTCCAATCCTTGTGCTCCTGTGCGAACTGGAGACGTTTTCTCTTGTTAACTGCAGACAGCAAATGTGTTCGAACAGGCCTTCGGCTGCCATATCCCATCCGATGCAGTGTACGGCGAACAGTGCGTGCAGAGATCATTTGAGGGGATCCTTGATTAAGATGGTCTGCCATTTGCTGCACTGTTGCCCTTCTGTTGTCTGTTACCAGTCTGGACACTCTCCGTTCTGCCCGAGCAGTCACTAGTCGATGACGACCACACGTTGCACGTAGAGACCCAGTTTTTGGCTGACAGTCCAGTCTTTAAACACTTTAACAGCAGCAGCCCTGGAACATTTCACGAATGCAGCGGTTTCGGTGATACTCGCTCCATGGCTCTGAGCTGCTACAATCATCCCACGTTGAAAGTCCATCAAATCGCATTTTTTACCCATCTCGTCACCCAAAAATCACTTCTACTACTGTCGCAAGCACTAAGCTTTCCCTTTTTATACTAGCCTCGCCCTCTGGCGGCAACAGCGTGCAGCCACAGCTCATTTGCTTAAAACTGTCAGGTGGTCATAATAAAGTGGCCACTCAGTGTATAATTGCGTGTATAAATATCGTAATACAGGGTAACTCAAAATGATTGCTCCAATTACAAACCTGGCTTATGAACATAGATACAGAGATCACATAATTGCACAATCAAAATGGAAGCTTAGAATTTTGTTTCCATACCTTACAAATGTTCTATGTGACTACCCTGGGTTACGCAGACAACATATAAACGGTAATCCATTTCACGCAATACATTATGAAGCATGTCCGCAGTCACTGATGCTAGTGCGAGCTGAATGCGCATCTTTAGTTCTTGCAGTGTTCTCTGCAAAGGTGGAACATACACATGGTCTTTGACATACCCCAACAAAAAGAAGTCACAAGGAGTAAGTTCCGGAGACCTTGGGATGCCACTTGCAGGAAACCCTGTCGTCCTGTCCACAACGACGAATCCAACGGTTCGGAAGAATTTCGTTCAAATATTGGCGAACGTGCATATTCCAATGTGGGGATGCTTCATCTTGCTGTACGATGTAGTCCCCAATATCCTCATCCAGTTGAGGAAGTAGCCATTGCTGAATCATATCTAGATAAATGTTACCTGTTACTCTGTATCTTCAATGAAGACAAACGGTCCATAGACCTTCACACTGGAAATTGCGCAGAACACATTGACTTTCGGTGAGTCACACTCATGTTCAATCACAGCAATAGGGTTTTCCGTGCCCCTATGCGAGTGTTGTAGCGGTTTACCTTGCCACTGATATGAAAGGTATCTTCTTCACTGAAAAATTAGGCGTGAAGCAAATGTGTCATCCTCCATTGCTTCCTGCATGGTTTCAGCGAAGGTAGCACGCTGCACTTTGTCGTCGGTCTTCAGTGAGTGCAAAATTTGAACTCCGTAGGGTTTCATTTGCAGCTTCCGTTTAAGAACACGCCAAACAGTTGTTTGTGACATTGGCAGCTCGTGGCTGGCGCGGCTTTAAGTTCACTTGCGTGGACTGCGTTCGAAACTCTGACGAATTCGGCCAACGTTTTCTTCTGAAACACGTGGTCGGCCGGTACTCTTCCCTTTACAAAGACATCCTGGTTCTACAAACTGCCCATGCCACCTCCTTACGCTCATAGCATCTGGAGGAGCACGTTTGAAGCGATTACGAAACATTCTCTCCACTGTAACAACAGAATGACACTTTTCAAACTCCAGCACGCAAAACGCCTTCCCTGCTGCGGTCGTCATTTCTTCCCACTGGCTTTGGCGCACGGGCAGCTCAGTTTCCTACGTCTCCATAGCAACACAGCAGTAGGTTCCAATAAAATTCTAAACTTCCTTCTGTAGGGATATCAGCTGTTTATTTATCTTCATACACACGTTATTGTCATTTTTAATAGGGACAACTATTTTGAATTACCCTGTATTGTAATTTACATTAAAGAGAAGTGCCCTGAATAATATTTAAGATCTGTCGCTTAAAACATGTTGTATTTTAGGAAGGAGTATGATCCTCAATGACAGCCATGTATAGCTCAAGCAACAATTCTTGCTGTTTATGAGGGTATTTCTGAGGTCTTGAGAGATTAATGACAACTCCTTAACAAGACCTGTTCTGAATTTTTGAAGTGTTCTAGCAGGCGAGCTGTGAGCTACAATGCACCTTCCTAGACCGTCCTATACATGCTCAATGGGATTATGGTCAGAGGATAATAACGACTACTTTCCTCTTCGAGAAAAGCGTCTACCAAATGAGCTCGATGACGTTGGACATTATAATAAGAATATAATCTGGAATACCCTCATAAACAGCAAGAATCACTGTTGAGTTTTTTCGTGCTAGTTTACTACAGCGATAAGAAATAATGCCGTCTTTACACGATTAAAATTTTTTACTATATACAGCTAAAACCCTACTTATTAAAAACTTTATTTACACGGTAAAATACACAAGATCTTTCGACCCTACATTAGGATAAACCTCAGGTGTTAAACTAAAAATTGCGTGGGTAGAGACAGATCTTTTATACTTTGACTGGTTAGTGAAGCAGTCATGTCATATGGTGCATGCGCCTTGTGAGAATATATCACGCTCGGCAATAGTCACAGTTATGTACATACACAGTCGAGTCACATTATTGTGACCACCTTCTACTTTTGACGTCAACAGCGCGTAGCCAATGAAAGAAGGCACGTGTCATGAGCTGGCTTGGAATGTATATAAAGTGTGCTGTAGGCATTCTGAAAACATCCCCGGGCCGCGAGTGGCCAAGTGGGCAACGTTCGTTACTGCCATGAAAAGGACCTCAGGTTCGATCTAAGGCAGGTGCGAACGCTCGACCCACTAAATATCTGCCGTGCGTCGGATGGGCACGTTAAGCCGTCGGACCCCGGGTACTGGCCCCCCGGTAATAAATAAAGGCGTCTTCCTCCCCCTTTCTACTTCGCTCCCGTGTCACTTTCCTATCGGGCACTCTAGCCCAAATCTCCTAGCTTCGAATTTCTAAGGGTTGTTTGAGACCTGGGGTCAGACACTTCCTTCCTAAAATCCTCTACATATGATCATTTGATCTGAAAACATATCTCTCGTTGATGTCATGTATAAAAGGAGCGATTTATCAGATTTGCAAAAAAGGATAATTATCGGCTTTCGGGCCAAGGGTAGCAGTCAGGCACGTATCCAGGAATTTTGTTTGGGGCGGAGGGGTCCGTGTCAAAGCAAAAATTAAGAATAATTTATATATAACAGATGTGGGTGGCAAGTTGTATTGACCATGTGCTGTACAAACTTGCCGCATGCATAAAGCACATTTTACTATTCCACGTCTCATGGGGGAACCCTCAAATGCACATTTACATAATGCACATTTTACTATTCCCCGTCTCTTGGGGGAACCCTCAAATGCACATTTACATAATGCACATTTTACGATTTCACGTCGAAAGGGGAACTCTCAAATTACAGAGACAAATTCTTAAACTGATATAATAGAAATGAAATAATAAATTAGGTTTGCTCTTAAGAATAAAGGAAAACACCCAGTGTTTCTTTCAGGCATACATTCGGGGGGTAGCCCTCCCGGAAACAACCATTCACCCCCTCCCCGGAGACATTTTAGGTTACCGAGCCAAACAAATGTTAATAAATTCAGGCTATGATGAAAAAGAAAGTTTCGTTTCTTTTTTATGCTACAAATATTTCTCCAATTATATCGTTTTTTATATTTGTTCAAGTCATACAGTTTATTTTCAAAAAAGTATATTACGACGCATGCTATTCTTGAAAATATAATAAGTAGACTAATCACACCTAATTGTCTGGGAATCGTGATTCAGGACCAAGAGTGTGTTTAAATGCATTTTAGTAGATAAAAACCTCCAGCCTGCCGATTCTCCACCTGAAACTCCCCTCGTTTAGCCGAAAAAAAGTTTGTTATTCTTGAAATGTTTGAAGAAGTAATTACTATATCAAGGGGTGTATATGAAATTTTTCTTGGAGGGGGAGACGAAAAATGGAAGTTTGGGAGAATCCACCAGAACAAAATTAAAGTTCATGAAAAATAGAAGAAAAATTAAAGCATATTTTCTAATGTAAGTTGATACATTTTAATTAAATTAAAGCATTTTTTTCTGATGTAAGTCGCATTTTAACCAAAGTAAAACAAAATGAAACACTTCTAGGGGGCACCCTCTAAATTTGCCCCTGTATTAGATATACATATAATAATTACTTCTATATATATATATATATATATAGTAGTTAAAATTATATATCATCATCATCATCATCATTGTCAACCATTATCAATCCACTGCTGGACGAAGGTCTCCCAAGTTTCCTCCACAACGGTCTGTCTTGTGCCAGTCTCCTCCATGTCACTCCCCCATACTTTCGAATTTCATCCACACATCTTCCATGTGGTCTTCTTCTGGGTCTTTTCCTGTCCCTTGGAATCCAATCTAAAATTTCGGCTGTCCATCGATGGTCTGTTCTTCTGGCAGTATGACCAGCCCATTGCCATTTCAGGGATTTAACTCTGATCATGATGTCTTCCACTCTTGTCATTTTTCGGATCCACGTGTTCCTCTACTTATCTCTCCTGGTTACACCAAGCATGCACCTCTCCATGCTACTTTGAGTTGTCTGCAGCCTTTGTATGTCTCTTTTAGTTAAGGTCCACGTCTCTGCACCATACATAAGCACTGGAAGGATGCATTGATCAAACACTTTTCTTTTAAGACATAATGGCATATTGCTCTTGAAAATTATGCTGTTTCTTGCAAAAGCTCTCCAGGCAAGTTTTGTACGCCGATTAATTTCTTCATCAATGTGACCCTCACTTGATATCTGCTGTCCAAGATAAACGTACGTGTCTGTTATCTCCAGCTTTTCTCCATCAATCGATAAATCTTAATTTCTTGTAAAAGCATTGAACATCACTTTTGTCTTCTGGAAGTTCATTTTTAATCCCACTTCTTTACTCTTGTCAGCAAGTTCCTGGATCATACTCTGCAGCTCTGATGGGGTAGTTGCAAAAATGACTACGTCGTCAGCAAAACGAAGGTGGGTTAGATAATCTCCATTAATCTTTATCCCTTGTTTTCCCAGCTCAGCGACTGAAAAACACCCTCCAATGTGGCATTAAAGAGCTTCGGAGATATGGTGTCACCTTGTCTCAATCCTTTCCAATTTTTACGTGTGTTGTATTTTCAAACAGCCTAATCTTTGCACTTGCATTTTCATAAATGTTATTAATAATATTAATGTATGCATCTTTAATACCGCAGGTTTTCAGAGTCATTGTAACTGCTGATGGTTTCACTGAATCAAAGGCTTTTTCATAATCGATAAAAGCCATGCACAATGGAAGTTCATATTCCCTCGCTCTTTCAATTAGTTCTCTCAGCACGTGGATATGATCTATTGTGCTGTAGCCACTCCTGAATCCAGCTTGTTCTCTCGGTTGAGCCATGTCCAGTGTTACCTTCAAGCGGTGTGAAAGAACTTTAGTGAAGATTTTATAAACTACTGATAGGAGGCTGATAGGTCTGTAGTTTCCGAGATCCTCAATGTCACCTTTCTTATGTAGCAGGATCATTGTAGCGGTGTTCCAATCCTCAGGAATCTTTCCTTCATTAAGGCATCGAGTGAAAATTTGGGCGAGTATTGTTTCGATTTCTCCACTTGCTTCTTGTATGATGTCTACAGTAATTCCATCTTCTCCTGGAGCTTTTCCTCGCTTCATGTTCTTGATTGCATGTGCAACTTCTGCTGGAAGGACTGGAGGAACTCTGGTACTGGTATCTTTCATGATGTCTGGAGTGCATATATCATCCCTTTCATATAATTTGGAGTAGAAATCTTTCACTCTTGTCAAAATTTCGCCTCTATTTCTTGTTACAGAACCATCTTCTTTTCTCAGTGCCATAATCTGTTTTCTTCCCTTACTGAGATGTCCCTTTGCTATCTTTAGGCTTTGGTTGTTTTCAATTGCTTTCCTCACTAGTTCACAGTTGAATTTCCTTACGTCTTCAGTGATACTTTTTCTTACTGTCTTGCATAGCTCTATATATTCCACTTTGGAAGTCACATCTTCTTTAGTTGTCCTCATCTCTTCTTTTTTGCATCAACATTTTGGTTTTTCCTGATAATTTGTTCACATGCAACTTGTTCTTAGACCCAGCTAATTTTGTTGCTGTTTCCATAAGAGCTTTGCTTACTTTTCTGTTAACTTCAGAGATGTCCACTTCTTCCGATGTTAGGCCTTCTAAAGCAGAGAACCTGTTCTTCAGTTCTAACTTGAAGGTATTATGGTGTTTTTTAAGGTTGGTTATGTCAATAGATTTTGTTTGTCTTATGAACTTGCCACGTTCAAGTTTAGTGTTGAGGTGCATCTTACATCTCACCAATCTATGGTCACTACCTGTGTTGAACTTGTTTAGCACACTGCAGTCTTCTATGACGAATATTTTGTTACACATAATAAAATCAATTTCGCTTGTCGTCCCATTTGGATGTGTCCATGTCCATTTCCTGTTTGGCTTTTTCTTGAAGAAGGAGTTCAAGATGAAAAACCCTTCTGCCTCTGCAAACTCAACGAGAGTATTTCCACGCTGGTTTCTGTTGCCGTGACCGAATTTACCTACTGAAGTTTCATTCTGTTGCCGTTGCCCTATTTTTGCATTGAAATCTCCCATAATTATTTTCAAGTGCTGCTTACCTTTATTATTTAGATGACAAATTTCCTCATAAAATTCTTCAATTTCTTCTTCAGGATGACTTGTGGTGGGTGCATAAGTTTGAATAATCTGAGCCTGGTATCTTTTCGAGAGTTGGATAACAAGTCGTGCAGCTCTGTCAGAGGAACTTTCAACTGCTACAACTTTATCCTTCAGTTTCTTGTTTATTATAAATCCAACACCACTAGTTCTGCCAGTATCTGTCCCACGATAGTAGAAGAGATGTCACTTTTCAGTTCGATGAGATCTTCTCCTTTTCTCCTTACCGCACTTAGCCCCACGATGTCCCACTTGATCCTTTGTAGTTCCTCTTCCAATTCAAGAAGCCTTGAATCAGAAGATAGGGAGCGTCCATTGTAAGTAGCCAAGGTCAGCATCAGATGGCAGCCTAGTCCGGTCCTCCGGGGATTCTTAGCACCCTCTGCCTTCATGTCGCACTGGCCGCTGCCTTGGCCAGGTACATTCCAGCTGCCGAAGACTGAGGGCCAAGATTTAAGTTGTGGAATCATTTTGGAGGGGTTTGGCCATAACTCACCACGCTGGCCAAGCGGGTTGGTGAGTGTGGGATAGAATTTCCTCTAATCCCGATGGTATAGTTATACCGCTATTGGCGGTCGTCAGAGCCCCTTTAGTGGGAACAGGATGCACCACGAGAAGGCGGGGTTGACATTTGTCAAGGAGAGGCTGTGATGTTACGCATCACCTGACCTTACATCCCCAAAAAAAATTATATATATATATAATAGAAAATTTGCCCCCTCTAAGGTTCTATTCGCCCCCAAGGTCCAAAATTCCTGAAAGAAACACTGAAAGCACCAAATGCGAAATTTATAGAAATATATTAAACAGCCAATTTAAATTGCACAGAAACTTAACTTGAAAGTCATTCATAAACAAACCGTTCTATATTCATTCAACATTTTTTATAGACTACATAAAGAAGCTTAAGAAGTTCTTTACTGCCTTTATGTAATGTGTAGGTAGCCGTAGGCCCACATATGGGTTCAATGTAGGGGAACGTGTGGAGGGCGCAGGTGTCCAGTTACAGATTTTTTTATTGCTTCCTCTAAAATAGTTTTGAGGACAATTATTACAAAAATAATAAAAAAATAAAAACATTCCACACTTCTTTTGTTGTTGTTGTTGGGTAACCTTTGGAAGGGGTCCAGACCCCCTGGAACCCTCCTTGGATACGTGCCTGTTGGCAGTGTTTCTGAAACAGCGCTGTATATGAACTGTTCGCGTGCTGCTGTGGTTAAAGTGTATCGTGATTGGAGAAATGGCACCATTTCAAATAAGCGATGTGGAAACTGCGGACCATTGATGTGAGAGGTGAACGCCACGTGCCATTGATATGAGAGGTGAACGTCGGCTGCGAAGGTGCGTGAGGCCCGATTGACACGTTAATGTGGAGCACCTCACTGGTTGAATGAACCAAGAGGCTACCGGAAGTGTGTCTAAAACGACGGTTCAGCAAACCCTGCTGCGTATGGGGCCCCAATGCAGACGGATGGTCACTCTACCTATGCTAAGGAAGGTGCATCGGCAGAAAAGGCTTACATTTGAACTGAAGTATCGGAATTGGACCTCCGCTGATTGCTGAAAGATTGCCTTCTCCGATGAGTCACGCTTTCTGCTTCATCGAACGGATCGACGTTGGCGTGTAAGGCGAGAAACATCGGAGAACAAACACTCTTCAACCATTTCTGGAAGAACACAAGCTGATGGGGACAGCGTTATCGTCTGGGGAATGTTTTCGTGGCATTCTCGGGGTCCACTCGTACCTGTGGAAGGCACTGTGGACCGAATTCGTTATGAATCCATCCTTGCAGACCACGTACCTCCATACATGCTGATTGTCTTCCCTGGGGGGGATGGGATCCTCCAGCACGACAATGCGACGTGTCACACCGCTAGAAATGTCCGAGAGTGGTTGAAAGAGCACGATGAAGACTTCAAAGTACTTCCCTGGCCCCCTAGTTCCTCAGACTTAAACCCAATTGAGCATCTGTGGGAACACCTCGATCGTGTTGTCCTCTCTAAAGATCCTCCTCCACGCACCCTCCAGCAGCTGTGAGATGCACTGCAGTCAGCATGGCTCCCCATACCTGTGAACACCTTCCAGTACCTTATTGAGTCACTCTCAGCCCGCCTAACTGCTGTCCGCGCTGCACACCGCAGTTACTCTGGATATTAGCTGGTGGTCACAATAATGTGATTCGATCGTGTATAATGCATATTGTTATTATGTGAATCTTTTACTTGAAGTTTCTTCTTCATGATTTGGATTGTTTTTCAATAGCAAATATCTCCATGATTGTGGTATGTATACGGGAATGTTGTCATTACAACATGTACTGAAGTGCCAGAAAAACTGGCACAGACGAGCTTATGCAAAAAAAATAGCAACGTCACCTATGCGCGTACTCGGTTGCGCCCGCCAGTGCGTATATAAAACGATAGACATCCTTGCCAATTGTCAGAGCTGTTTTCGGCATGAGAATGACAAGTAATAACGATTCAAGCGATTTTCAACGCGGTGTCATAGTTGGCGCTCGTGAGATGGGCCATAGTATTTCGGACGTAGAAACGAAGTTCGGATTTTCGCGGACGACCGTTGCAAGGACGACCATTGCCCTGACTACAAGAATTCCGGCAAAACCTCCAACCTACGATAAGAATGTGGCCGTGAAAAGACATTGGGTGAACGTGACCATCGTCGGCTGTCAAGAATCGTTCCACGCGATAGGCGTGCAACACTCTCGCAGGTATAATCGGAATTCAATGCTAGAGCCTCAACAAGCATCAGCGTCTGGACTGTGCAACGTACCCTGCACGATATGGGCTTTAAGAGCCGACACCCAACTCGAGTCCCCTTGATGGGTGCACGACACAGAGCTATGCGACTCGCTTGGGCACGGCAACACCGCCACTGGGCACTTGATGACCGGAAACAAGTAGCCTGGTGTGACTAGTCGCGTTTCCAACTGTATCGGGCAGATGGAAGGCTTTGTGTGTGGCGCAAACCCCATGAAGCCATGGATCCCGCCTGTCAAAAGGGATCTATACCGGCTGGTGGGGGTCCGTAATGGTATAGGGTGTGTTTAGCTTTACTTCACTGGGACCATTGGTACGTCTACAAACGTCTGTGACCTGCCAACGCCATGTGCGCATCCTTTCTAACGAGGTACACCCGTTCATGTCCTGCATTCATGCTGATGGGTTGGCCCTGTTCCAACAGGACAATGCACCTCCACACAAGTGTCGGGATGCCACATTATGGTTAGAGGAGCATTCGTCTGAGTTTGTGGTTTTGCCATACCTACACAAGTCGCCAGATCTGAACGTGATAGAACACATTTGGGATGCCATGCAACGCGTTATCGAACACAGGAATCCGAGACCTTGGAATACACCCGAATTGTGGAACGCTCTGAAGGAAGTATGGTGTGCATTGCCTACAGCATATTTCCAGAAGATAGTAGAGTCCATGCCCCGTCGTGTTTCTGCAGTCCTGCACTTCCGTGGGGGACCTACCAAGTATTAGACTGGTGTACCAGTTTTTCTGGCACTTCAGTGTATATGTTTATTACAAAATATGTGTGAACTTTCTGTTAACAGGTAAGATGATTTTGATTTTGACGGTGGAGTAACGATGACTGAAGCCTCCTTCCAGACAGGGTAGCACTTATCTTCGTTCACCAATCTTTATAATGATTTTTTTACTGAACCATTTTTAATACTGTATTTGTGCTCTGTAATCCTTGTCCCTAGGGTCTTGTGGATCCTATATAGATCTTTACGGGTTCATCCTGTTCCACACTTCGTAATGGAATACTGTATATTCCATGTCTATCCCTTTGTGCCACTGTGTCACGATCATTCTTGATGGTTGCCACCCAATTGCCACCGAATAGATACGACAAACAGAGAAATCAAAATATTGTAAAAACGGCAAAAACCTTTGGTTACTCTGGAAATGTGGTTAACAACATTCTCAGAAGACTAATATATTCTGGTCAGTCAACACTACAGCGGGACCAACCGCAACCTAAATTTATAGGATGAATGACATACCACCCAACAGTTACCCCGATTTAAAAAAATCTGTCGAAGGTTTGGTCTGGACTTTGGGACAAGAGTGCGAAATATAATGGCAACCATCAAGAATGATCGTGACATGGAATATACAGTATTCCATTACGAAGTGTGGAACAGGATGAACCCGAAAAGATCTATATAGGAACCACAAGACACACCCTAGGGACAAGGATTACAAAGCACAAATACAGTATTAAAAATGGTTCAGTAGCAAAATCATTATCAGGATTGATGAACGAAGGTAAGTATTACCCTGTTTGGGAGGAGGCTTTAGTCATTTGTTATTTAAAAACAACAATAATCATCAAGAAGAAACTTAAAGCAAAAGATTCACATAATAACAAACAGTATGCATTATATGTACATAACTGTGTCTATTGCCGAGCGTGTGTATTCTCACAAGGCGCATACACCATGACATGACTGCGTCACTAACCAGTCAAAGTATAAAAAAATTTGTCTACACCCACGCAATTTTTAGTTTAACACCTGAGGGTGATCCTAATGTAGGGTTCAAAGATCTTGTGTATTTTACCGTATAAATCAAGTTTTCAACCAGTAGGGTTTTTAGCTTTATATAGTAAAACATTTTAATCGTATAAAGACGGCGTTATTTTTATCTCTATAATCTGGACTGATGGCTTCCCTGAATGGCGTGAGACATAGGTTCAAGATTTCGTCTCAGTATCTCAGGTACGTAACATGGCGAATCTGAACGATATGAAGGTTTGTGCGCCCGTTGGTCATGATTCCATCCTAGACCATTACGCTAAGGCCGTCCGGAAAACACAAGGTTATGACATTAGAGAGATGAGTTCCCTCTTTTAGTGACGTCACGCGGAAGCCAAGGCTTCCGATTGGCTTCCAAAGCTGTTGTGTGTGACATCAAACTCGACAAGGACGTATCAGTCCGTGTAATATGAGAATGACGTCACAAACGGAGGAAACTCATCTCTGTAATGTAATGGCCTTGAGTTTTCAAGACGACCTTGATCACGCCACCACCACCACCACAGTAGTCCCTTTTCCTGACGTTAGAGGGACTGTCGCGAGTTGCTGGTTCTCACAAGATGAAAATACGTCACCAATCTCTACTTAATCTGAATCGCAATTCATCAAGAACATTCACCCAATGGTCTGGACTTCAAGTGTGATGTTAGGGATTGCACGTTAAAAGAGCTCGCCGGGCGGCGTGACTAAGTCGGACATAAATCATTGGTCTATTTGCATAAAGGCATTGTTCTTGAAGTCTTTCTGCGACTTGAAGTGTGATGTTGGGGACCCCACACTCAACGAGTTAGCCGGGAGGCGAGAGTTAGTCGGACATAAATATAATTGATCCATTTTACATAAAAGCATTGTTCTTGAAGTCTTTCTGCGACTTCAAGTGTGATGTTGAGGACCCCACGCTCAATGAGTTAGCCGGGCGGCGGGAGTTAGTCGGACACAAATAATTGGTCTGTTTGCACATAAAGGCATTGTTCGTGAAGTCTTTCTGCGACTTGAAGTGTGATGTTGGGGACCCCACGCTCAACAAGTCAGCCGGGAGGCGGGAGTTAGTCGGATACAAATAATTGGTCTATTTACTTATGTATAAGACTTGTTCTTGAAGTCTTTCTGCGACTTCAGTTGTGATGTTGGGGACCCCACTCTCAACGAGTTAGCCGGGCAGCGGTAGTTAGTCGTACACAAATAATTGGTCTATTTGAATAAACGCATTGTTCTTGAAGTCTTTCTGCTACAAAGATTATTGAAACCCTCGTTTCTGTAACCGCTACAAGCTGCAAAGAGACTTGCGTAGCGGATATCTTACTTTTCCGTCATGCAGTCAGACTGGTGACGGATCACTTTGTCCGTGCTCACTTCGTCCACGTTCACTTCGTCCAGTTCACTTTCTCCACTGTTCATTTCGTCCTCACAATGGAATGTATGCCGTGAAAATATCTGTTTTGAAGGAATTTTTGTTACTAGGCAGAAAACAAAAGGTCAGCATACATTGCTCACATGCAATTTTTCCCCCTGTTTAAGTTTTTCGATTAAAATATGACGATTTTAAATGTTATTTAAAGTAAAACGAGGAACTGAAATTTTAAGAGTTTTTAACTTTTGTGCGGTACGATGTCAATCACTATGACATAAATCAAAGTTTTACAAAGATCTTTTAATGTTTTGAAATACATCTTGTTCATCGTTTTCATATAATTTTTACCTTTTTAGTATTTATTTTTAACTAATTGTTTATAGTTTCCGTATTACTAATTTTCATACGATTGAACAATTGTGCTCTCTGTATGTGTCATAGCTATTTAATGTAAGAAAAAATCCAATAAAGAATAATGGTGAAAAAAAGCTTTGATCGATATTTACTGTGGATTTGCGGTGTAAGACAAAGAAAATAGAGACTTTTTACATAAAGGAGAAAGCGGGTCTAAATTTTTTTAAATTTTCCTCTTCAACTCAGCACAATTACGGCCATTGGAATAAACTTTGATTTATGTCATAGTGTTATAAATGAAAAATGTGGCTATGGGGTATTTCGAGAAAAATATGTAAACATTATGCTCGGGAAATGGGTGCGAATTTGGAAACAACAAGAAAATTTTATCTGAGGCCATAATCAATAAAATTCAACACTCAGCTTTAAAATCCAAAAGTTATAATGGATTGTAGGTGTTTGCGTTTAGCTGAGTTCAAAAAACCTGTAAGTGTGAAAAAGGTGTTTATGATACAAATTTGAAGATGACAATCCGATTTTTTGGTGTAAATGTGACAAATATGGTAAGTCAGATAATATCTGAAAACTTGAAAATTTCATCGTCCTGGAGCGGCACCCAAACCCGCGTCTGCCAGATAGCGCCCGGGTATGCTAACCACTACACTACCCAGAACGACCAAATTTCCAGTTTCTAATTAGTTTGAATATAACCATCATAGGATTTGCTAGTCGAAGCAACCGGCATTCATGTTTAGCGAATCCGGAGGTTAAGAATCCTATCCTGTGATTGCCCGGAGAAGCGGATAAATCATGAAAGAAATACGGGATTACACCATAGAATACAAATTTGAAGATGACAATCAGATTTTTTGGTGTAAATGTGACAAGGATGGTAAGTCAGATAATATCCGAAAGCTTGAAAACTTTGTCTTCTTAGAGCTGGACTCGAATCCGCGTCTCCCAGATACCGCCCGGTTATGCTAACGTCTACATAAACCCAGAACGATCAAATCTCAAGTTTCCGGGCGCTATCTGGGAGACGCGGGTTGGAGTACCGCACCAGGACGATGAAATTTTCAAGTTTTCGGATATTATCTGACTTACCGTCCTTGTCACAGTTATACCAAAAAATCTGATTGTCATCTTCAAATTTGTATTCTATGGTGTAATCCCGTATTTCTTTCAAGGTGTTTAGGGTTTATATGTGTACCAATGTGTAACACTAAATATTCATGGCAGACATTGCACTCGTGTAAATAACTTTTGGGCGGTGAGCGTTTGCTACTGTGGTTACGACAAAATACACTATTGTTAAATCACAAATAACCCTCGGAACTTAAATCTTCTCAGGCTAGGCTGAAATGGATAACATGAGACCTAAGGATGGAATTCAACCTGAACACATAATTTTCACTGCACAAAATTTGGGTTTTTGAAAGGCCACTTGGCCTGCATTTATTGTAAAAACTTAACTTTCAAACGAAACAAGTAAACCAGTATCTGTTGCTAGAACACACAAACAGGGCTTTACACCCTCTTCAAAAACATTTTGACATTGGCACTTGGGCCTTATGTAATCTAAATCAGATGACACACAATTCTACACTGCTGGCCACAGAAAATGCAACACCAAGAAGGACACGAGATAGCAAAGCCAGATTTACTGGACACATAACAACAGATACAAAGATGAGACGATTGAGCTTGCAGGCCCGTGCGACTTGCGGAACACGCCTACATCAATAGTTCGTGTGGCCCCCATGGCTGGCAATAGCGGCCGCTACACGCCGCGGCATCGAACGAAAGAGGCTTTGGATGTGGGCTTGGGGTATGTCGTTCCAGGATGCTTCCACACGTTGCCACAGTTCTTCAAGCGTAGGTGCTTGCCGGGTCACTCGGTTGCCGATCAGCAACCAGAGGTGTTCGATGGGCGACATATCGGGAGAAGAGGCTGGCCACGGCAGCAGTGACACCTGGTGGGCCGTGAAGAATTGTTACACGATGCGTGCCACGTGCGGGTGCGCATTGTCCTGTTGAAACGTGGCCACTGGCAGGTCCTGCAGGTAAGAGAGGACTACAGGCTCCAAAACGTCGGAGATGTAGCGGTGGCTGTTGAGTGTTTCGGCGATACGTACCAGAGGGGTGCGGGTGTGATATCCATTTGCGCCCAAAACCATAAATCCCGGCGACGGACCGGTATGGCGATGCGTAATGCAGGCGTCATACAGTCTCTCACCGCGGTGCCACTACACGTGGATCCGACCATTGTGGTCTTGCAGGTAGAAGCAGGATTTGTCGGAGAAGACAATGTCATGCCATTTCGTAGTCCAGGGGCGGCGTTCAACGGCCCACTGCCGCCGCACTCGCCGGTGGTGTAACGTCAATGGTAATGGGAGCAGTGGACGCAGTGCGACAAGTCCCCGCTCCTGCAGACGACGTCGAACGGTATGTGCTGACACAGGTTGTTGCGCAACACACCCTAATTCCTGCGCTAACGTTCGTGATGTGGCGGTGCGAGCCGTCAATGCCCACCGCACAACATGGCGGTTCTCTCGTTCGGTGGTGTGCCGCGGCTGCGACAATCGCTTACGTCGATCCGTCCCAGGGCCCGTCCGTCCCTCCTGCACCCACCGAACCCATACTCGCCTCACTGTGACTGGATGTCGTACCACGCGGGCGCCGATGTCTCGGTACGATAAACCGCTGTCGCGATAAGCCACTACTCGTCCTCTGTCGAACTTCGAAACGTGCTGGAATGACTGTCGTATTCTGCGACGAGGCATCAGGAAGCTTCCCACGCACAGGTCCGGCAGCACAACACACTTCCACTATTTACATCCCGTCTTCTGTGCACCCTTCTTATCTCGGTGGCGTGCCGGGAGCACATGATTTGCATATGCCCTGCAATGATAGTCGTTTGCATGTCCTCTCGCGGGCGACGCATGCTGCGAATTTCAGGCCAATCGTTTGCTTCCTTCTTGGTGTTGCATTTTGGGTGGGTAGCAGTGTATGATTCAGAAAAGGAAGAACACATATTTCTGCTAGCTAATACAAATTTGTTACCCTAAATTTCAAATTGGCCACTTTTACAGGCAGTAATCTCACTTAAACTCAAATCTAGCTATTACAGGAATATATTTAGCTTTTTTCACAACACTGCTGTAAAAATCAAATTTATCCCTTTCGGGTGGTCTGAGACACATTATTTACTTGTAAGTATGAAAACAAATAAAAAAACAATTGACTTTTGGAACAAAACATAAACACTGTGGATACGTTTTGACAGCTGAAGTGCAATTTTTCTCGCTCTGGGTTACAAAGTTAGAGCTTAATATGTACTATATGATACACATGCATGTACTCTCCAGAACTACCCCTTTAAACCAGTTTCCTTTGCCAACATTAGTTTTAAATTTTCAATAACTGAGCAAAAATTATGAATGACCAATACTTACATTAGAAAACAATCCTACACTAACAGGAAAATTTGCTTTAAAATCTCATAGCACTGAACTCTAGCATTTACTGATACACAATAACTTTTAGGCACCAAACCGAACACACTGCACTTAATATCTTTTTAAATTAGCTCAAAATGTATCACTACCTTGCAATGCTGACAAGAAATATTACACTACCAACAAGAAATTCCGATAGCCTTCATAACACAAGCTTGCTCTGAATACATAATACTTTATAATGCAAATAAAAAAAGCTAATACTAATTCGCAACACTCCTGAACTTGAACTCCTACCTATAGGCGCACCCTTACCGTTCACCAAAATTTTAAACTACACAACTTTCACTGGCATGTAACTCATAACACAACTTAACCTACATTTTCAAAAGTCCCTTATGCAGTTTTCCCCCTAATTCAAAAGATCCATGAAGTTAGTAACTCATACACTGGCTAGCTAAAAATCTCATTCAATCAGACCCAATCTTTTTTGAGAACAAAATTTCACTCTGAGAGAATATCATGTTAAGGCTGAAGGTGAGATTTAGTCTTGAATCAAATCGAGCCTATGCACCGAAATTGGAGTATAAGTGTGACATATCACCATGTACTGTTTTCTTTCACTTAACTATTTTGGGACAACACTCATGAACTCGCCTTGCTGGGAGTAGCTTCCTACGGGTCTTCGGCTTACTGGGGTAGGCTTATCAGGAAATCAATCCCCCAGTTGTTTCCATGATCGTCTTTTCCGACACGAAGTATTTCCACATATAAAAATCATCCTGCAAGAACAGTGATTGATATCATACCGCACAAAAAAGTTAAAAAGCTCTTCAAAGTTCAGTTCCTCGTTTTACTTTAAATGACATTTAAAATCGTTCGTATTTTAATCGCAAAACTTAAACACGAAACAAAATCGCCTGTAAACTATGTCCACTCAACTTTTTTTGTGCCTAGTAGCCAAAATTCCACCAAAACCTAAACATTTCTACGGCATTCTATACATTCTGAGAATGAAATCAATGTGGACAAAGTGAACCGTGGTGGAAATGCGATGGACCAAGTGAACGTGGACGAAATGATCACGGACAAAGTGATAGGGAACCGTCAGACTTGAATAACGATCGTCTGCAACTGTTGTGGCGGAAATTTCAGCCACGTTATGTAAGGAGATTATAATAAATAGCCAAAAGTAAACCTGAAGGAAAATTTTGAATGTAGACTGAAATTTAACTTTGGGAGATAGGTAGATGCATTTTGAAACAACAACAAAAATATATAAAAAGAAACTTTGAGATGGCATATTTGTTATAGCACACATGAGTTTTCACCTTATAACGAAGTAAATTTCTCCGTCATTTTTGGTCTACGCCGGGATTCGAACCCGAGGCCGCTTATTCCGGAACAAGTCGCTCTACCAACTGAGCTACGCAGACATTTGTTCTGATTCCTATCTGCCTTTATGTCGTGTGCGTCCTGCTGGCAGGTACGTCACATCTCCCCCCGCCCCCGAAAGAGGGCCGGGGGCATGGCCCACGGGTCAGCCGTGACCATGAATCGTTGCAGGCAGCCATCCACTGTAAAACGTGCACTTGAGAACTCCCAGTCAATCTGCTGTGTGGAATGCAACATCACACATTTTTATTTTTCGAAGCGCTGGAGAAGGAATTCTCTGATTTTTCTTGTCTCTCGGTGTGGAAATAACATCACACCAATGCGAGATTTTGAACGGCCGGGTCATCCGGATAGTTCGGGCGACATTATAACGAAGTAAATTTCTCCGTCATTTTTGGTCTACGCCGGGATTCGAACCCGAGGCCACTTATTCCGGAACAAGTCGCTCTACCAACTGAGCTACGCAGACATTTGTTCTGATTCCTATCTGCCTTTATGTCGTGTGCGTCGTGCTGGCAGGTACGTTACAACCTGTGATAGTGTTTCTGTGAATACTGAACAATTTTTGTTTTTCACACCCGAGGAATATGACTAATAGTTTTGTTTTGATAGGAGTATAAAATTTGCAGAAAAAATTTAAGAAAAAGGTTGTGATCTCAAAACACTATCAGTACAATTTTGTTCTTCTGTTCTTTTTTTATACCATATTGTTATTGTTTTAAAAATAAATATAGGCATTATCCTTTCAAAAACCTAATTTTGGGTACGAATTGGCAATTCAGTTATCTTGATGTCTCTTAAATTTCTGAGCAATGGCACTCATCACCCAACGCTCTGACGTTGGCTAGGAATTCACTTGGGTGTTGTTAAAATAATGTTAATGTCCTAACAATTAAAATAATTACTGCCTAATAATCAATTTTTATGCTTACGAACACGAGTTTCAGAAATACGGTCTCATTGAGTTGACAAATATATTACACATGTGCCAAAAACACAGTGTTATAGTTATTCCTCGGGTGTGAAAAACAAAAATTGTTCAGTATTCACAGAAACACTATCACAGGTGAAAACTCATGTGTGCTATAACAAATACGACATCACAAAGTTTCTTTTTATAATTTTTTTTGTTGTTTCAAAATGCATCTACCCATCTCCCATAGTTAAATTTTAGTCTACATTCAAAATTTTCCTTCAGGTTTACTTTTGGCTATTTATTATAATCTCCTTACATAACGTGGCTGAGGTTTCCGTCACAACACAACAGTTGTTGGTCTGGGACGGCCTTGTCCTGGTCGACGACGAGCATCTCCTGTCTGTTCAGACTGTCTTCATAGTATTGATAGGACATTTTGAAGAACATTCAATTCTCCGAAAACTTCCGTCTGAGACTGCCTGATTCCAACGTACCAATCGCTCTCCACTTCTGAAAATCATCCACACGATGTCCCATGACATAATCAGTTCGACATGTCACTGAAGTGAGCGCAAAAGTTACCTAGAACAGCTAGAACATGATAATAGACACGCGCGTCATCCCTAAGCAATCTTAATTTACATATTCCGGCTTCCCTGTGGCAAAAGTGAATGCGTGATCGTCAAAATTTCCCTACTCACTAATTTTCAGTGTATTATTTCACTTACATTGGTAGCCACACATATTTTTTGTGGATTATCCATTAATTTTGAGCACCAGTATGTTTCCGTAGAAACACGAATTCGGAGAACATTTACTCCAAAAGAGAGCACAGACCAAAAAGTACAAGGCGGGGGTTGTAATTGAATAAACTTGCAATGAAAAAGGCAGTTTTTATCGAAAGTTTTTGTTATTTCTTTTCTATTCAACACAGACTGACATGAACAGCCATTACACTCTCCTTGAAAGCCATACTAAAATTTCGACATTTGCCACCTATTACCGAATTGAATGGAACTCGTAATGTAGGAAATATGCTGTCTTGAACTGAACAGCATTTGATTCACACTGGACAGGATACGTTCACATCGACTTGATCAGAAACAAAAAGAAATCAGCGATTAAATGCAATCATAGACTACTGAGCAGCCGTAACTTGTGGGAATCGGCATAGGAGACTACCTTTGACTGCAGTGGAGAAGCCTTTTCTGATGCTTTATCATCATTAATTTAATCACAATAATTCAATAATAACCTTTTGATGGAAGGACAGATAGATTTGTGAATAATTGTCTCCAGTGATGCATGTTTGAAACGACAACTGAATAACATTATTGTCCCTCAGAGGCTGCTGTGAACTGTTTGATTGATGTCAGCCGTTTGCAAAATCGAAGCCTCATGAAGAGGTGGATTGTGAACTGTTGTTCGCACAGCTTGTCAGTACGTGATTCCACTGGCAATATGTCATTTAGCATCATGGACTGGCACGAAACAACGCACATAGATCTGATTAAAATGCAGTAATGGAGGCATACGCCTAGATAGCGCATTATGCACTAAAAATCTTGATGTTGAAGTATCTCACATTGAAGTCCATTGAGTTCCAGTGCTATTATTATCACGAATCTGGAAAATATATACATTCAAACAATTTTGCTAGTGCGAAATTATCCGTTAGATATAATCCTCACACAAAGCATTCATTCTGAGAAATTAATGGACAACTATGTAGTATCATTTGGTGATTATCAGTATTTTATTGCGCTCACGTCAACAAAATTTTCGTGTTCATCTTTTCCTTTCTCCGTGTCTAGCTGTCATTATTTTTTCTTTGTGCGTGTGTCTTCCAGATGCCCTTTCTATATTTCAAACTCAAAACCTTTTCTCTATCTCGCTCTTGCCATTCCTATCTTTTACTCTTTCTAGCGCCAAAACTCTTGAATTCTTTCTGCAGTTTCAATTCTTTTTGGTCAGGAAATTTCATTCGCAATCTATCTAGAATTCTGCATTTTTTCTGTTCTCTGATTTTTTTCTGTCATTTTCTTTCTTGGTCACTGTAGTATTCCGCTTTTTGTGTCTTATAGATTCCCGGCAGTCACTTTAACTAACAAATTTTCTTTTCTATCTCTCTTTCTCTCTCTCTCTCTCTGTATATCTAGCTGTCGAACCCACTTCTTGTTTACTCTCGCCAGATTACGAACCCTTGCACCTTCCCAGCTCTCTGTAGTGCCCAAACTCTCTGTCTTTGTTATTTCAGCTCTCTAAAGCACCTGAACTATTTGTTAGTCTTTATCTCTCGCTCCCTCTTTCTCTCTCTCTCTCTCTGTTATTTTATTATTTAAGCTTCCTGAAACTCCTAGACCTCTCTCTTATCTCTCTCCTGCTTCCGAACTCTCTCGCAGTAATTCTTAAAATTCCTCTCTCCCTTTCCAGTTCTCTCTATAGCGCCCTGAACTCTTTGTCCGCCACCATCTGTCTCTCCTTCCTAACTCTCTCACTCCGTCTAAAGTCACACAAACTTCTTCGCTCTCTCTTTTTACGCTCTGTCTAACACCCAAACTTCCTCACTGCCTTTGTGTTTCACAAGCTTCTTAACTCTCACTCTCTTTCTAGCTTCTGACATCCCTCTCATTTTTATTTCACTCTCTCTAATTTCTGAACTTTGTTTTTTATCTCTGTCCTTCCCCAAACCTCTGTCCAGCACCCGCGCGCGAGAGATTCCTTTATTTCTTTAGTACTACCTTTCTTTCTCCCCATCCTGCTTTCCAGGTCCAGAATTTCTGTCCTTTTCAATTGCAAGGAATCAGCAGAGTTTTTCAGTTGACTGGGAGATGACGTCCCCATGGTCCAAGCAGACATTGCATGTATTTGCATTATGTTTCGGAGCTTTTTGGCCAAACCTATATATATATTATTAAATTTAACAATCCATTTGTAATCTTTTGACATCTCTACAGCTCCACATCATTCATATTCAATCTTCTCATTTTATTTTGCTCTGACTTACTGTCAGTGTTGCCAAAATATAAAAGCTGTTTGGCAAAGTCATGTGCCGTACTGCTAAAAATTATTCATTTAATCAAGGAATAACAAAATTTACATAAGAAAATAGAAACATGAAAGGAAGATTTATAGCAGTATGTGTCACGCATCTTTTTATTCATTTTCTTCTTCTCACTGAAATAAAATGTAAATTCGTATTAAGAAATGACATTTGAAAGAAGGCGCATAAATGTTTTACCAAAAGCGTGAGGTAAAAATAATTGTCGAATTTGAAGATAATTCTGTTGTTTCAAAATTAAAGGCTGCATGGAGAGCAAGATCTTGATACCAACCAATTTCTCTCTTTTGATTTCATTGTAGTCGCGTGCAAAGATATTAATACAAAGATAAATCTAATAAACAGTAGTAATATTTCACTACCATCGAATGGGATGTTTTTTTAGTCTTAAACGTGAGTTGCATTCATTTTATTGAATAATCACAAATCTGAAGAAAATTCTGTGTTTCTTCATCAATGTCTGTAGTTGCTATTTTGATAATTCAGAAAGGGATTTGTTATCCAAGAATTCCCTGAACGAAAGGTTCCTTCTGATGAATAGCAATTAATCAAACATTCGAGAAAATATGTCCACACTAATAATGATTTTTATGCAAGTCTAATGAGTTTCTAAAGTAGATCAAAAACGAATGGAGTCATTTCACAAACTTTTCATCGTGTGCCCGACAAATGAATTTTTAATTTCTCCTTAAAGGCATCGTTTTAATTAAACAAATTAATGAGAGTAAAAGACCTACGAGGCGTAACATTTTATTAATTTATAAGTGAAAATATATTAGGTAAATACAAGTCAGCCTCACAACTTGTTCGCAACAAGGAAATAAAGAAAAGAAAAGATTTCTCTTAACTGAATACACTTACTACAGTTTTCTCACGAAATCGCACACACACACACACACACAAAATAGAACAGAAATTGGAAGGTTTCTCTCCACGGTGGAAGTACTCAGTTTTTTACGCTTTTCAACCGTAGGTTGAAGAAGCGGATATGCTCCAGCTTTGTCCGTCTGTCTGTCCGTCAGTCCGTCCGCACGATAACTCGCGTAAAAATGGTTCGATTTCGATGAAAGTTTAGTATGTGGCAGGGGCCACCTGGGGACGAACCCTATTGAAAATGGGCGAAATGTTGTCAAAGGTCAGGACATAGGAGCGGGACCATTCGATTGCCCTTATGCGTCATAACTTGCGTAAAAGTGGTTCGATTTCGATGAAAGCTACGTATTTGGTAGGGGACTACCTGGATGCCAACCCTATTGAAAATGGGCGAAATGGGGTCAAAGGTCAGAACATAGGGGTGGGATCTATTCCATTGCTTTTATGCGTCATAACTTGCGTAAAAACTGTTCGATATCGATAAAAATTTTGTATGTGGTAGGGAGCCACCTGTGCGCAAATCCTGTTGAAATTGGGCGAAATGGGATCAAAGGTCAGGACATAGGAGTGGGATCCATTCCATCGTCCTTACGCGCCATAACTTGACTAAAAATGCTTCGATTGAGACAAAACTTTATCATGTTGTTCTGGAAGTATACTTAACCAGTTCTGTTTAATGTCATCGAAATGGGGTCAAAGGTCAAGGCACAGGAGCGAGATGTATTCCACAGCCATTATCCTCATAACTTGAGTAATTGTAACCGGAGTTTCCATACTTATCAGAAGCGAAGTTCAGAAGCCATTTTGAGGGATGAAGAATTGGAATCATTTTCCTTCAATTCCCGCCATTTCAATGAGCTGGGCAACGAACAGTTATAAGTACTTCTTTTCCCACGCGTCGTAGCAGAGGGGTGTTAGATTTATAGTTTCGCGGATGTGAGAGAAGAGTGGAGCAGGACATTATTGCTTTTCCGCCGTCCCAAGCAGCACGACGAAGCGAGAAGAGGGGGACAGCGAGCCAATTAATGAATCTTGCGTTTTCAGAGAGAAGGTATTTCTAGGGTGTGCCCGCGCTTTCCAGGAATCCGTCGGACTTCTTCGGCAGGGAAGAGTTTTAGGGGTTCTCCGGGCAAGGGGACAAGGCACTCACTGGTAGGAAGTCGAAGAAGGAGGAGAATTTTAGCGGATGTGCGAAGACATCGCGAGTTTGGGAAACGAGATAAGTTGGAAACAATGAGGCCGATGATGATTAGAGGGACAGAAGGTGATCCCAGGTGTTAATAAAACAATGAGAGCACGAAAATGACTGACAAAAGTTAGGTGACATTCCCCGCAACATCTGAATAACAGTCTTCCTCAATGCAAGAACAAAGTTTGACTTCAGTTAATTTTCTTGTACTTGGTATTTTATTTAACTGTGTCTGCCGGGAGAAATAATACGGGTTAAACCCCATATACAGAGCAAGCACCAAACGAACTCTCCACATAGGGCGCTGCAATATACGTCAGCACCAAGCCCTGTAACATAATGATATCTGGTATGTTTGAAAGCGTATAATAATCAATGCATTGCATGATTTTACTAACTTGTATTATTTTGTTTTGCTATTGGCTCTGAATGACGATAGGATGTTCTTATATCGAATCTTTAAAACACGTGCAATCAGTTTAACAGTTTCAAAAGGAAACAAGAAAGATGACACCGAATTTTCGGCTGTAATACGCACGTCATTTGAATCCTTTCCAAGGGAAGTAAAATTTATCACAGTTAATCAAAGTAAATCAAACCGGTTGAAAAAAAAATCAACAGGATTTCTACAATCGATAAAGCATCCAGAAATAAAAAGGGCTACTTACTTCCACCAACCGCTAAAATGTATGTTACGGAATTAACAAATGGCGCACAAACATTTTCCCATAGCAGACGAAAGGTGTCGAAGACAAAAAGATTTTCAAATCGAACAGTTAAAAGGGAAAATATAGGAAACATAATATAACTCTACGTTTTCTAGCGGAAGAATTTTCCATAATGGAAATGTTAAAAGTAGGCGAAAAGCATTTTTCATGGAAAAAGCTATGCAAAGGAAATAAAAAAATTCAGACACGTCTCCTGGAAGCAGAGATAGCGAGAAAAAGAGTTTGACCTTTACGTCCCCTAGCGGAAGAATTTTCCATAATGGAAATGTTAAAAGTAGGCGAAAAGCATTTTTCATGGAAAAAGCTATGCAAAGGAAATAAAAAAATTCAGACACGTCTCCTGGAAGCAGAGATAGCGAGAAAAAGAGTTTGACCTTTACGCCCCCTAGCGGAAAACCTGTGCGAAAAAGCTTTGAAAAGGATAATGCTCCTCATCTTTATTGTAGCGAATGGCATACAGTAAGTGAGTAATTTCTCAATTGGGTTTTATAAAAACAGCAGCAAACAGAAGTACAGAAAGGCCATCTAACGACAGAACTTTGAACTACAAAACTCTTCCAATACAAACCTAAATTGTTCCAAAACATAAATGGTATCCGGTGTCGGAAGAATTTTTTAAATAGCACATTTAGAAGCAGATATATGGATAGAATCAGATTAAATTTACGCTCCTAGAGACGTAATTGTGCGTCGTCCGATTACCGCGTCACCCAAATGCCTGACGATACGGCGACTTGACCAACCGGCCTCTCTCAGCCCAATTACACGTCCTCTCTCAAACTCGCTCAACTGCTATACTGTGCACAAATCCGACGTCGAGGCATCCTCGCACTCAGTGGAAGTTAATGCAATCGCAATTTGCTGTCGCAATTGTCCCTCAGTGCGCTTGATATTCCCTCCTCGATGCGCTGTTCCCGTTTGCTGTGGCAGGCCACTATTTTGTCATTGGTCGTTACCTTTTTAAATATTTGGATATTCGGCTTTGAGGTACTTGCATGAAGAATGCCATCAGAATCAAACGACTGCTTCGTTTTCTTTAGCAAAGAGTGTATTTTTTACATGACTTTTGTAGAGCAAATATTCCTTTGTGCGATAAAAACCTCGGGACATGGTGAAAGAATTAATGAGTGAAAAAGAATGAAGTCACAAATGTATTCGTACCCAAGTTCGGGAAATGAAATTATAGAGTGAGAAAAGAAATCAAATTGAGGAATGTCTGAAGAGAGGAGAGGGTGTGGGATGTGTGAGACTCGTGATCGATGTGTTAAAAGTTCCGTCGTTGTTAATATTTGTAACAATGAATCGCTGTTAATGGAAATGTTTGATATATCATCATTAATTAAAATTTTAGGGTGCATGCTACTAATCTCTTCGACAGTGGTTTGCTTCTGCACTGTGACAAAAGTCTAATTATATTCACTCAAATTAAAAAATAAAGTTGGAGACATTTGCAACGCAATAGTAATTTCAGACAGGAAAGTTAAAAACAAGAAACATAACACCGAATTGTCGATCATAATGAGCACGTCTTTTGACTTTACAACGCGAATATAGTTTTTCAAAGTTATTCATATCTCATTACAAAAAATACAAAAAATTCAACATTTCAAAAATAGATAAAACATCTAGAAAGCGGAACAGTTCCTTCCCCACAAGCAGTTGAAAAGCATGTTACGAAAATTTAAAAATTGTGCTCAAAACATTTTACATAGCTGAAGGAACATATCAGACAAAGTGATTTTTATACCAAAGGGTTAGAACAGATATAAAGTAAAACATGATATAACTTTATGTCCCTATAAATATGTAAAAGGTATACTTCACAGCAAAAGCTAGTTGTATATTAAGAAAAAAATTTCAAATACATCTCTTGGAAGCAGAGACAGCAAGTAAAAAGTTCTGATATTTCTGTCCCTGTAGCAGGTAAATTATGAACTGTTTTAAAAATATAATATTCCCCATCTTTACTGTATCGAATAGCATACAGTAAAAAAGAAATTTTTCAAAAGGATTTTTAGAAAGGAAATACAGCATCAAACAAAAGTACGTACACATTAACACGATATAGAGCCAAAAGTGTGAACTACAAACCCACACGAATATAGGTAAAACGTACACGGCATTCAGAGATTTTTTTAAACGTACTTTTAAAAGTATAGAGATATTAACAAAAATCGATAAGACATTTTCTCCACTAACAGGAAAAATGTGCTCTCTTTTTTGGCCGCAAATGTACACAAAATGTTTTGGCAGTTAGACCGAAAAAAATTTCTCAATCTAGATGTCACACGCGCAGATTTTGCTGCTAATCTGCTGCAAACGAAAACGTGAATTTATGCCCTCTTAGTGGCAAATTTGTGTGTTAAAAAATTTCAAATTATATGCAAAACATTTCGCACCCGAAACGCTCTTCGACAAAGAAAAAAATCTTTCAAATGAAGCTGAGATATCAACACAAATAAGATATATATCTACGTTCCTTGGCGAAAAAATTCTGCACTATTTTCAGCACAAAGTATTCGCAGAAAAGCTTGTCGTGGTGAGTGGTATCTGATCGCGAAATATTTTTTTAAGTCGAGCTTTCAGAAGCGCGGATATTGCTATATAGTAGAAACAAAAATATACTCTTACGTCCCTAGTAAGTAAAACCATTCTCTACAAAAATTCGAAATTATATGAAAACATTTCCCATCAGGAGCTCTAACAGACGCAAAAATAATTTTTCAAATTGTATTTTTTAGAAACAGAATTATATGAGAAATCGCATTTTTTTCACGCCCCCTAGCGGAAAAAACTATGCCCAAAGTAGTCCTCCTTATAAATGGCATCTAATGAAAGAATGTTTTCAATTGGATGTTCGGAAGAAATTATATTGAATAAAATATATTTTAAAGTCGATGGTATCTGCATTTACGCCATCTGGTGGCGAAGTTATGCGTCATAGAAAAACCGGCAAGCAAGGGTCATCGTTCTCACATTTCAAGCTTTTCAATTCAAAAGGAATTTTTCAAATCCATTTAATAGTTCCAGAGATATGGTGCTTCGCAGACAGAAAGACGGACAAAGTGATAACATAAGCACGATCTTTTTTACAAAATACGTTCTAAAAGGTGTCCTTGATGTTGTAATCTGGGGCGAAAAAGGCACTGTTTTCGTGACTGATCACTGGAGAGAATTTAGAATTGGACTTATTTTTTAGAGGCAAAGAACTATGACGGGGATAGGAACGTTTTCACACTAATAACAACTAACTTCAATGTTTTAGAATTCCCGAAGAAACTGAGGTATGCGGTGTATCAGCTGAAAGAGCACTGAAAATCAAATACACCGGATGATCTTCGATTACATTTTAAACTTCAGGGCAGTGGCAGCTTGTCCACAAGAGATTTTTAGACTGAAAAGGGAAAAAAATTACGATTCAAAATTCTATGAGTGTGAAGATTACATTGAAATCATATAGAATTAATATTTTATTGTATGTTCTGAAAGGCACCATTACAGCAGTGAAAAAATAATCTTGTGTTTCCTTGCAGTCAAACTTTTTTTTAAGTTTTCCAACTATAGCTCATATACAGTACAACCTTGAATTCTGCTTCTCGTGAGCACAATCTCTTCCTGCTCCGGCCCGCGGATATTTGACTATGCGCCGTTAAGCACTTTGCTTAAAGCTAGCCTCCCCGCTTGGTAGGAATACGTTGGAGCAAACCTCCACCATGCCCATTCTAGTTTTGTTACCGGGGAAAAACGCAGTCGCTCTGTCTTGCGTTAGTAACTGGATTATTTTGGTGCCATTTATCTGTTACATCAGTGGAACTGTGTCGGTGATAGCTTAATGTCCTTATATAATGAAATGTGAGAAGCTAAATGTTTGTCTTTTTAATCATGAATATGGATGAATATTTGGTGAAACTTCCGTTTTTCTGTCATGCGGTGGAACAAAAATTTGAAAATAAAAGACTGCGTAGTTACGAGAGTTTAGGAGATTTTATAAAATTTTAGAATTAACTCACGTCCAGATAAGGAATATTAAGCTGTAAGTCGTTTTTTCCAACACAGTAAAACTTCGTGCTCAAATGATATTAATTAAAGTAACGCTGTCTCAGCACGATCACATAAATTTCCATCTAAAACATGTCCAGTAGATAAAAATGGTGTTCATTTACAAATAAAAACCACATGTACAGGTAAAAGCCAGACAAACGCACGTAAAGGCGATATTTTTCGAGCTTCCTACAAGCTCATTTTCAAGCCTCAAGTGCCACCGATGTATGGCACACGGGGATTAAATACAAGTAGACGCGATCATCATGCACCTGTTACGTAACGTCTCCTTCCCACATTCTCCCTCCGTCCCTCCCTCAAGATATACGAAAAACAAAGATACATGATAACGAAACTTACGTAGGAAACGGGACATAAAAACACAATACATCAAAATATTATTACAGTCTTAGAAAAAATTAGGGTTTTTTTAAGTTCTTGATACATAATCGCAGCGGTTGCGGCACATTGCTAGGCAGATCATCATTGCAACGTACACTATATTCCCAAAAGTCACCGAACATCCCTTCAAAAGAAAATGAACGGATCCGCTGCGTTGTTGAGATGCGCGGTACAGCTGCAAACGGTATAAAAACAAGCCTGCAGCTGACAGCGATCATATCGCACTGTGAGGTTGAGTGAAAATGTCGCGGCGGGAGAGTACTGACTTTGAGAAAGGAAATATTATTGGGTGTTATATTAGTGGGTTGTCCATAAGAGAAACCGAGAGGCGTTTAAACATACCCAGATCAACTGTTTTGGATGTACTGAATAAGTGGAAGACACATGGCGTGCCTGAAGCAGCAAAACGTACCGGTAGACAAAAGAAAATCAGTGATAGAGGACGTCGGAGCCTCAGGAGAGCCATTACAGCTAATCGACGGAGTACTTACTGCACAAGACCTCAGTATACAAATGAGTAAAAATGCTGAAACCTCGGGATGCACACGTACCATTTGCATAGAACTTCATTCCATGGGTTACATTGGTCGTGCAGCTGCTCATAAGCCTTTCATCTCCACTCTGAATGCCACTCGTCGTTTAGCATGGTGTAAAGAACATTTATCGTGGACCGTAGATCAATGGAAACGGGTCCAATGGACTGATGAATACAGATACACACAGTCTAATGTTCCTATGTGTGGGTATGCCGGCAGCCGGTTGAACGCTGTTTACCACAGTGTACTGTTCGGTACGGACAAGTTTGGAGCTGGCAGTGTACTCGTGAGGGGGTGTTTTTCGGGGTATGGTTCCTGCCCATTGGTTAACGTGGACAAACCTGTTACCCAGCACGTCTACCTCGATATTATGAACAATTATGCCCTACCAACTCTTTGGCAATACTATGGAACCGAGCCTTGTTGGTACCAGTAGGATAATGCATTGAATCATAAAGCAAGGGCAGTTACGGCGTGGTTTGGTGATAATTCCGTACCGTGTGTGGACTGGCCAGCACAGAACCCTGATCTTCATCCCATAGAGCACCAATGGGATGAATTAGAGCGCCGCATAAGAAGTTTGAAACCAAGGCCTACTACTAAGCAAAAGTTAGTGGCAGCATTATATACTGAATGGAAGCGCATACTTATCGCTGTGTTCCAAAAGAGCATGTCTCGAAAGGTTAGTGCATGCATTAAGGCCAAAAGTAGACAGACACTGTCCTAATGTATGTCAATAAATGCTATGTTGTATTTCTCTCCTAGGTGTCCGATGTCAATATAGTGTATATCGGCAAACAAGGCGATGAATAAAGACTCAGTAAATAATGTGTCACGCCTATTAGCAGTGAAGGCGAGATGTTTTACGTTATCCTAATCTGGTTTATATTGACCTTGAGCTACTGCCATACGTTCCACAGCAGTCGAAGTTAACCCGGTTCTTATGTCGTATGTCATGCTTGTGTTCCGACAATCTCACATCCAACGTCCGCAGTGTAGATCGTATTTACAGAAGCTATTGGTCGGAGGGTAAATTAGGTTGAAGGTGTATACAATATATACCATGTTTTTGTTTGTTACATACTTTATCACGGTACTGTTTTATCAAAGAAATTATGTTCGAGGTTTGAATTCCGAACTTAGATGATGTTTCTTACACAACTGGTTCATCACATTGACAATAGGTGGGATGTAATTGACGGAACCCACAAAACGTCTGGCATCTCGTTCCCGCTGTAAGACAGTCAAGGACAACCTCTGTGACTCGTGAATTAACTGGTAAATGCATTCGCGATAGTATCCAAATTGGAGGGCAATATCCATGATATTTATCGAGCTCGGCACGACGCAAAAGTACAGAAGCAGAATGCGTGAAAGCTCGTCGGATAAAGAACCGTAATGCAGAGAATTTGTACCTGGTTGGGTGTGCGGAGGAAAAGGGAATAAGAGTCGGAGAACAAGATGGTTTGCGGTAAACTTAGTAGTTGATGGTATTCTTTATGGGGTCCCGTTGGAGAAAAAGATCTAGAAAAGAAATGAGGGAACAGTTGTCTTCTAATTCTATAGTAAATTTAATAGTTAGATAATAACACGATAATGATTGAGCAAACTGGTTAAGACGATCCAACGAGTGTGGCAATCAAGTGCTCAGTTTATCGCAAACCATCTTGTTCTCCGACTCTTATTCCTTTTCCTCCGCACACCCAACTAGGTACAAATTCTCTGCATTACGGTTCTTTATCCGACGAGCTTTCACGTATTCTGCTTCTGTACTATATTGCTCTCCAATTTGGGTACTCTCGCGAATGCATTTACCAGTTAATTCACGAGTCACAGAGGTTGTCCTTGCCTGTCTTACAGCGAGAACGAGATGCCAGACGTTTTGTGGGTTCCATCAACTACATCCCACCTATTGTCAATGTGATGAACCGGCTGTGTAAGAAACATCATCCAACTTTCGGAATTCAAACCTCGAACATATTTTCTTTGATAAAACAGGACCGTGATCAAGTATGTAACAACCAAAAACATGGTATATATTGTATACACCTTCAACCTAATATACCCTCCGACCAAGAGCTTGTGTATATAGGATCTACACTGCGGACGTTGGTTGTTAGATTATCGGAACACAAGTTATTTACTGAGTCTTTATTCAACGCCTTGTTTGCCGATATATGTTGCAATGATGATCTGTTTAGCAATGTGCCGCAACTGTGACGATTATGTATCAAGAACTTAAAATCCCCTTAATTTTTTCTAAGATTGTAATTATTTGTTTGATGTATTGTGTTTTTATATTCCCTTTTCTACGTAGGTTTCGTTGTCATGAATCTTTGTTTTTCGTATGTCTTGACGTAGGAAAAGGGAGGATGTGCGGGGAGACGTTACGTAACAGGTGCATGATGGTCGCGTCTACTTGTATTTAATTCCCGTGTGCCATACATCGGTAGCACTTTCGGCTTAAAAATCAGCTTGTAGCGATCTCGATAGATCTCGCCAAACAGGGCTGGTATAAATAAACGAAAATAGCCTGCCTGTTTGTCTGGCTTTTATCTGTACATGTGGTTTTTAGTTGTAAATACACACCATTTTTAGCTGTTGTTTTAGATGGAAGTTCATGTGATCGTGCTGAGGCAGCGTTACCTTGGTTAATAAGTCCTTTTTATGTCAGCATGAGAATGTTCGAAGAAGCACCTATGTAGGCAACGGTAATTAGCTAGGGCTGCAAGAAAAGTGTTCCCAGGCAATCCTTCTTTATATTGAAAAGTCTGTTCTGGAAACGTTAAGTGTTTTGCATCGTTTTATTGGTCTACGCTGCAATCATGTACATTGTGATCCTAGACGCGCTTTCAGACAACTGAATTAGTTTACGCTCAGGAGGCGTCAAAGAAACGCTGCCCTTTTCGAGTTAAGGGGGAGCTCAGACCGACAGGGTTCTGAAAAAAGCAGGAGTTACGTGATAGAGGTCGCCAGATGATGATTTGAGAAAGAACACTTTTTCGGGTCTCCAGACAAAGACAGCGAAACAGAAGGAAAAGTTAGGAAGAATTAGGCTGGGCACGAAAGAACAAATAATTAGGAAACGGATAAGTAGAGAGAGAACTGAGAGAACCGAGTTATAATTTAGTAATGTAAATCTAGGCTACATTATACGTTTAAGTGAATAATAAATTAATACGTAAATGGAACCTTCTCAAGTATCCGTTTGCTACAGATTTTCTGCAGAGAGCTCCAGTTAGGCTTAAATATCGAACCGAAACAGGGCTTGTATAAATAAACGAAAACAGCCTTTTTACACTTACGCCAGATATTAAATTACATTAAAAATTTAAAGAAAAAATTTAAAGAAAAAAATACTGAGCGAATCAGGAAGTTCAGTTCCAAAACATATAATAAGAATAGTTTAATATTTGGCTGTGACATAAACATGCTGTACTTTGCTTCCCATGTTTATTACGTTTTGCCGACAAAATTCTGAAGCATGACGTGTCCCCTGCACACCAAAATAATGTACTGATTTTAGCTGTACTTGGTGGGGCAAATAATAAGATCGCAACCAGATTTATTCTATTTATAGGTGGCAACTTCAACTGTAAAACAAAGAAGTAAAAAACAATTGACTTCTGTTGTCACATCTGATAAACTGTACTCGCTTTTGTGGCGCATTTGAACTTGCTCTGCGAGAACATCATGAATCAGACTCGGTGTCCAATCCCGGATTTTTTATTCTGTTTTTCCTTTTAAGGTACTTTCAGTACCTCAAAAAATTTACATACATCAGTACATCAGTACCTCAAAAAATGTACATACATCAGTACATCAGTACCTCAAAAAATGTACATACATCAGTACATCAGTACCCTCTACGTGTAAAACTTGCTTGATAAACCACGAACCTTCACTCACTTCAGGTAAAGAAAAACAACTGGAAATCTGAAAGAATTTTCATCCATTTCCACAATTCCGTTCCATATACGTATTAATTTTAAACAGTTGTTCGTAGTGAACTTCGTGAAGATATATTTTTCTATTATAAGAATCACAATGGCAAGTGTAAAAGAATCAGCGCTTACTGTATGATATATTCTTCGTATTTATTTATTCCACTCAAGGAAAGATCCAATCGGCTTCAATTCAGATCAGATAACAATGATTATATTCTTTCGTCCGTTCTTCGATCACGTACGTACATCTCAGTCCCTTTTACTGTATAGCAACATTTAAAATCTGCTGTCCAACAACAACAGCTCTCGTATATAAATCTCTACACACACGCATATCTATACATCTTTCCCTCATCATCAACCGTTATCAATCCACTGCTGGAGGAAGGTCTCCCCAAATTTCTCCCACAATTGTCTGTCTTGGGCCTGTCTCCTCCACGTCACTCCAGCATACTTTCGAATTTCATCCTTCCATCTCCCATGGGGTCTTCTTCTGGGTCTTTTTCTGTCCCTCGGAATCCAGTCTAAAATTTCGGTTGTCCATCGGTGGTCCGTTCTTCTGGCAACATGTCCAGCCCGTTGCCATTTCTGTAATTCACTGTGGTCATGATGTCGCCCATTGATGTCATTTTCCTTATCCACAAGTTCCTCTTCTTATCTTTCCTGGTTACACCAAGCATGCATCTCTTCATGCTGCTTTGAGTTTTCTGCAGTCTTTGTATGTCTTTTTTAGTAAAGGTCCATGTCTTTGCTCCATACGTAAGCACTGGCAGGATGCACTCATTACACACTTTTCTTTTGAGACATAATGGCATACTGCTCTTTAAAATTCTACTGTTTCTTCCAAAAGCTCTCCATCCAAGTTTTATACGCCGATTAATTTCTTCATCAATGTGACCCTCACTGGATATCTGCTGCCCAAGATAAATGTAGGAATCGGTTGTCTCAAGCTTTTCTCCATCAATCGATAAATCTTCGTTTCTTGTAAAGTCATTGTACATCACTTTTGTCTTCTGAAAGTTCCTTTTTAATCCCACTTCTTTACTCTTGTCAGCAAGTTCTTGGATCATACTCTGCAGCTCTGAAGAGATAGTTGCAAAGATAACTACGTCATCAGCAAAACGAAGGTGAGTTAAGTAATCTCCATTAATCTTTATCTCTTTGTTTTCCCAGTTCAATGATTCAAAAACATTTTGCAATGTGGCGTTAAAGAGCTTGGGAGATATAGTGTCACCTTGTCTGACTCCCTTTTCAATTCTTATTTGTGCTGTATCCTCAAATATCCGAACCTTTGCACTTGCATTTTCATAGATGTTATTAATAATGCTAATGTATGCATCTTCAATACCGCAGGATTTCAAAGCCATTGTTACTGCTGATGGTTTCACGGAATCGAAGGCCTTTTCATAGTCAATAAAAGCCATGCATAATAGAAGTTCATTTTTATCTTGTTCTTTCAATTAGTTTTCTCAGTACATATGGATATGATCTATAGTGCTGTATCCACTCCTGAATCCAGCTTGCTCTGTTGGTTGGGTCATGTCTAGTGTTACTTTCAAGCGATGTGAAAGAACCTTAGTGAATATGTTATAAACCACTGAAAGGAGGCTGACAGGCCTGTAGTTCCTGAGATCCTCAATGTCACCTTTTTTTATGGAGCAAGATCACTGTAGCATTGTTCCAATCCTCAGGAATCTTTTCTTAATTAAGACATCTGGTGAAAACTTGGGTGAGTGTAGTTTCAATTTCTCCACTTGTTTCTTTTATAATGTCCACGGTAATTCCGTCTTCTCTTGGAGCTCTTTCCCATTTCATGTTCTTAATTGCATATGTAACTTCTGCAGGGAAGATTAGAGGGACTTTGGCACTGGTACCTGTCGTAATGTCTGGAATAGATGTATCATCCCTTTCATATAGTTTTCAATAGAAATCTTTCACCCTTGTCAAAATTTCGCTTCTATTTCTTCTCAGAGCCATAATCTGTTTTCTTTCCTTACTGAGATGTCCCTCTGCTCTCTTCAGGCTCTGGTTATTTTCAATTGCTTTCCTCACTAGTGCACAATTGAATTTCCCTGTGTCTTCAGTGATACCTTTTCGCACTGTCTTGCATAGCTCTATATATTCCCCGTTGGAAGTTACATCTTTATTTGTCCTCATATCCCTTCTCTTTTGCATCAGCATTTTTGTTTTTCCTGAAATTTTCTTCATATGTAACTTGTTCTTAGTACCACCTATTTTTGTTGCTGTTTCCATAAGAGCCTTGGTGAGTTCTCTGTTAACTTCAGAAACATCCACTTCTTTCTATGTTAGGCCTTCTAAAGCAGAGAATCAGTTCCTCAGTTCCAACTTGAAGGTATTATGGTGTTTTTTAAGGTTGGCTATGTCAATACATTTTGTTTGTTTTATGAGCTTGCCACGTTCGAGTTTAATGTTGAGTTGCATCTCACCAATCTATGGTCACTACATGTGTTGAACTTGTTTAGCACAGGTAGTGACCATACATATATATCACCATCATCGTTGTCAACCATTATTAATCCACTGAAGGACGAAGTTCTCCCCAATTTTCTTACACCGTGGTCTGTCTTGGGCCAGTTTCTTCCATGTCACTTCCGCAGACTTTCGAATTTCATCCACCCATCTCCCATGTGGTCTTTTCCTGGGTCGTTTCCTGTCCCTTGGAATCCAGTTTAAAATTTCAGCTGTCCATCGATGGTCTGTCCTTCTGGTAATATGTCCAGCTCATTGCCATTTCAGGGATTTTACTCTGATCATGATGTCTTCCACTCTTGTCATTTTTCCTGTCCATGAGTTCATCTTCTTATCTCTCCTGGTTAAACCAAGCATGGACCTCTCCATGCTTCTTTGAGTTGTCTGCAGTCTTTGTACGTCTCTTTTAGTTAAAATCCACGTCTCTGCACCATACGTAAGCACTGGAAGGACGCATTGTTCAAACAATTTTCTTTTAAGACATAATGACATATTGCTCTTGAAAATTCTACTGTTTCTTCCAAAAGCTCTCCATCCAAGTTTTATACGCCGATTAATTTCTTCATCAATGTGACCCTCACTGGATATCTGCTGCCCAAGATAAATGTAGGAATCGGTTGTCTCAAGCTTTTCTCCATCAATCGATAAATCTTCGTTTCTTGTAAAGTCATTGTACATCACTTTTGTCTTCTGAAAGTTCCTTTTTAATCCCACTTCTTTACTCTTGTCAGCAAGTTCTTGGATCATACTCTGCAGCTCTGAAGAGATAGTTGCAAAGATAACTACGTCATCAGCAAAACGAAGGTGAGTTAAGTAATCTCCATTAATCTTTATCTCTTTGTTTTCCCAGTTCAATGATTCAAAAACATTTTGCAATGTGGCGTTAAAGAGCTTGGGAGATATAGTGTCACCTTGTCTGACTCCCTTTTCAATTCTTATTTGTGCTGTATCCTCAAATATCCGAACCTTTGCACTTGCATTTTCATAGATGTTATTAATAATGCTAATGTATGCATCTTCAATACCGCAGGATTTCAAAGCCATTGTTACTGCTGATGGTTTCACGGAATCGAAGGCCTTTTCATAGTCAATAAAAGCCATGCATAATAGAAGTTCATTTTATCTTGTTCTTTCAATTAGTTTTCTCAGTACATATGGATATGATCTATAGTGCTGTATCCACTCCTGAATCCAGCTTGCTCTGTTGGTTGGGTCATGTCTAGTGTTACTTTCAAGCGATGTGAAAGAACCTTAGTGAATATGTTATAAACCACTGAAAGGAGGCTGACAGGCCTGTAGTTCCTGAGATCCTCAATGTCACCTTTTTTTATGGAGCAAGATCACTGTAGCATTGTTCCAATCCTCAGGAATCTTTTCTTAATTAAGACATCTGGTGAAAACTTGGGTGAGTGTAGTTTCAATTTCTCCACTTGTTTCTTTTATAATGTCCACGGTAATTCCGTCTTCTCTTGGAGCTCTTTCCCATTTCATGTTCTTAATTGCATATGTAACTTCTGCAGGGAAGATTAGAGGGACTTTGGCACTGGTACCTGTCGTAATGTCTGGAATAGATGTATCATCCCTTTCATATAGTTTTCAATAGAAATCTTTCACCCTTGTCAAAATTTCGCTTCTATTTCTTCTCAGAGCCATAATCTGTTTTCTTTCCTTACTGAGATGTCCCTCTGCTCTCTTCAGGCTCTGGTTATTTTCAATTGCTTTCCTCACTAGTGCACAATTGAATTTCCCTGTGTCTTCAGTGATACCTTTTCGCACTGTCTTGCATAGCTCTATATATTCCCCGTTGGAAGTTACATCTTTATTTGTCCTCATATCCCTTCTCTTTTGCATCAGCATTTTTGTTTTTCCTGAAATTTTCTTCATATGTAACTTGTTCTTAGTACCACCTATTTTTGTTGCTGTTTCCATAAGAGCCTTGGTGAGTTCTCTGTTAACTTCAGAAACATCCACTTCTTTCTATGTTAGGCCTTCTAAAGCAGAGAATCAGTTCCTCAGTTCCAACTTGAAGGTATTATGGTGTTTTTTAAGGTTGGCTATGTCAATACATTTTGTTTGTTTTATGAGCTTGCCACGTTCGAGTTTAATGTTGAGTTGCATCTCACCAATCTATGGTCACTACATGTGTTGAACTTGTTTAGCACAGGTAGTGACCATACATATATATCACCATCATCGTTGTCAACCATTATTAATCCACTGAAGGACGAAGTTCTCCCCAATTTTCTTACACCGTGGTCTGTCTTGGGCCAGTTTCTTCCATGTCACTTCCGCAGACTTTCGAATTTCATCCACCCATCTCCCATGTGGTCTTTTCCTGGGTCGTTTCCTGTCCCTTGGAATCCAGTTTAAAATTTCAGCTGTCCATCGATGGTCTGTCCTTCTGGTAATATGTCCAGCTCATTGCCATTTCAGGGATTTTACTCTGATCATGATGTCTTCCACTCTTGTCATTTTTCCTGTCCATGAGTTCATCTTCTTATCTCTCCTGGTTAAACCAAGCATGGACCTCTCCATGCTTCTTTGAGTTGTCTGCAGTCTTTGTACGTCTCTTTTAGTTAAAATCCACGTCTCTGCACCATACGTAAGCACTGGAAGGACGCATTGTTCAAACAATTTTCTTTTAAGACATAATGACATATTGCTCTTGAAAATTCTACTGTTTCTTCCAAAAGCTCTCCATCCAAGTTTTATACGCCGATTAATTTCTTCATCAATGTGACCCTCACTGGATATCTGCTGCCCAAGATAAATGTAGGAATCGGTTGTCTCAAGCTTTTCTCCATCAATCGATAAATCTTCGTTTCTTGTAAAGGCATTGTACATCACTTTTGTCTTCTGAAAGTTCCTTTTTAATCCCACTTCTTTACTCTTGTCAGCAAGTTCTTGGATCATACTCTGCAGCTCTGAAGGGATAGTTGCAAAGATAACTACGTCATCAGCAAAACGAAGGTGAGTTAAGTAATCTCCATTAATCTTTATCTCTTTGTTTTCCCAGTTCAATGATTCAAAAACATTTTGCAATGTGGCGTTAAAGAGCTTGGGAGATATAGTGTCACCTTGTCTGACTCCCTTTTCAATTCTTATTTGTGCTGTATCCTCAAATATCCGAACCTTTGCACTTGCATTTTCATAGATGTTATTAATAATGCTAATGTATGCATCTTCAATACCGCAGGATTTCAAAGCCATTGTTACTGCTGATGGTTTCACGGAATCGAAGGCCTTTTCATAGTCAATAAAAGCCATGCATAATAGAAGTTCATTTTATCTTGTTCTTTCAATTAGTTTTCTCAGTACATATGGATATGATCTATAGTGCTGTATCCACTCCTGAATCCAGCTTGCTCTGTTGGTTGGGTCATGTCTAGTGTTACTTTCAAGCGATGTGAAAGAACCTTAGTGAAGATTTTATAAACCACTGAAAGAAGGCTGATGGGCCTGTAGTTCCTGAGATCCTCAATGTCACCTTTTTTATGGAGCAAGATCATTGTAGCATTGTTCCAATTCTCAGGAATCTTTTCTTAATTAAGACATCTGGTGAAAACTTGGGTGAGTGTAGTTTCAATTTCTCCACTTGTTTCTTTTATAATGTCCACGGTAATTCCGTCTTCTCTTGGAGCTCTTTCCCATTTCATGTTCTTAATTGCATATGTAACTTCTGCAGGGAAGATTAGAGGGACTTTGGCACTGGTACCTGTCGTAATGTCTGGAATAGATGTATCATCCCTTTCACATAGTTTTGAGTAGAAATCTTTCACCCTTGTCAAAATTTCGCTTCTATTTCTTGTTACATTACCATCTTCTTTTCTCAGAGCCATAATCTGTTTTCTTTCCTTACTGAGATGTCCCTCTGCTCTCTTCAGGCTCTGGTTATTTTCAATTGCTTTCCTCACTAGTGCACAATTGAATTTCCCTGTGTCTTCAGTGATACCTTTTCGCACTGTCTTGCATAGCTCTATATATTCCCCGTTGGAAGTTACATCTTTATTTGTCCTCATATCCCTTCTCTTTTGCATCAACATTTTTGTTTTTCCTGAAATTTTCTTCATATGTAACTTGTTCTTAGTACCACCTATTTTTGTTGCTGTTTCCATAAGAGCCTTGGTGAGTTCTCTGTTAACTTCAGAAACATCCACTTCTTTCTATGTTAGGCCTTCTAAAGCAGAGAATCAGTTCCTCAGTTCCAACTTGAAGGTATTATGGTGTTTTTTAAGGTTGGCTATGTCAATACATTTTGTTTGTTTTATGAGCTTGCCACGTTCGAGTTTAATGTTGAGTTGCATCTCACCAATCTATGGTCACTACATGTGTTGAACTTGTTTAGCACAGGTAGTGACTATACATATATATCACCATCATCGTTGTCAACCATTATTAATCCACTGAAGGACGAAGTTCTCCCCAATTTTCTTACACCGTGGTCTGTCTTGGGCCAGTTTCTTCCATGTCACTTCCGCAGACTTTCGAATTTCATCCACTCATCTCCCATGTGGTCTTTTCCTGGGTCGTTTCCTGTCCCTTGGAATCCAGTTTAAAATTTCAGCTGTCCATCGATGGTCTGTCCTTCTGGTAATATGTCCAGCTCATTGCCATTTCAGGGATTTTACTCTGATCATGATGTCTTCCACTCTTGTCATTTTTCCTGTCCATGAGTTCATCTTCTTATCTCTCCTGGTTAAACCAAGCATGGACCTCTCCATGCTTCTTTGAGTTGTCTGCAGTCTTTGTACGTCTCTTTTAGTTAAGGTCCACGTCTCTGCATCGTACGTAAGCACTGGAAGAACGCGTTGTTCAAACAATTTTCTTTTAAGACATAATGGCATATTGCTCTTGAAAATTATACTGCTTCTTCCAAAAGTTCTCCAGGCAAGGTTTATACGCCGATTAATTTCTTCATCAATGTGACCCTCCCTTGTTATCTGCTGTCCAAGATAAATGTAGGTATTCGTTATCTCCAGTTTTTCCGCATCAATCAATAAATCTTCATCTCTGGTAAAAGCATTGTACATCACTTTTGTCTTCTGAAACTTCATTTTTAATCCTACTTCTTTATTTATATATCATACATCATCGTCATCAGCATAACATGAATATATAGAAATCCAAAGTATCCCCCATTACATTTGCACGGTCGCATCTCGCATGCGTGTGTATGTTCGCTTGATGTTGACACAACACGAAAACAGAGTTGGTAAAATTTTGATATTTATTACGTGCTTAAATATTATAATTGTCTCCGTAGTTTCCGTTTGTTTCTTGTTACCAAGAGAATTGAGCGTCGCTTGTTCCTTACGCCACCTGCCACTCCTTGATTACGCATTTAATGTCTGTTTCCTGTTTTGCTACATGTCTGGCGATGTACGTCTGTCCTGAGGCAGTTCCTTCTTTTCCTGTTGTCCAGTTGAGTCTTTTCTCCTAACAACGGCTTCCATTACATCCCCACTAGATAAATTCGTTGCGGTCAAAATCCATTATGGTTGCTATAGAAACGAAAGGTCTCCCGATCTCTCTCTCTCTCTCTCTCTCTCTCTCTCTCTCTCTCTCTCTCTCTCATACACACACACTCCCTCTGTTCTCTCTCTCTCTCTTCTCCAGACTTCAGAGTTGTGCCATGTTAAGTGCGTGGATGCGATCGGCAATCTGCTCAGTCACTTGAATCCAATCTGCCAAGAGGAGGAGGTCCCAGGAATTCTCTGTCCACTCGAGTCCACTGGTAAATGCCACGGATGACGGCTGTGAATGTAAGGGGATGTCTGGAAGGCGGGGTAGGGAGTAAGTTCGGGGGCAAACAGAGAGGGAGCAGAGAGTTCCAGGGGAATGGAGTGGGTCTGCTGGATTACTTGGACAAGAGATGAAATAGGATTGGGGAGGGTGTTAGAAGAGATCGAAGGGGACTGTAGTAACACACGTAGCAACCCCGCGCGTGGCGGTAAATTAGTTTGCACGCCGTCGGTAGAAAGTGGAATATTAAATTATTTACACTCCGGTGGTTTAGGTAATTTGAATCACTGCGGTGTTGGAACGTTTGATAATAGCTGTGGAGTGTGGCTCCAAAGCGCGTCAAGAGAGGGGGAAGGAATTGTTCGCGGGAGGATGAAGATGGAATGAACATAACGAGGATTGGGTGTAGGAATGAAATTTATAGAGGCTTGATGTTATGTTACTTCCCAATGGAAATTAGATGAGAAATCATTGACCTGCGTGGATTTAAATTTTGCATAGGCAAAGGCTAGCAGAAATTCATCGATTTTCTTGACAATAGTTACTGATCTGGTAGCGTCGACTTAGGAAGTCTGTTTGTTACAGCCTGGTGTCCAACATAACGACCTGCGCCGAAATTAGCCGCCGTTTTCCATGTCTAATAATCCCTTTCCATGGTATAAGCAGTAGCTTGTTATCGCTCAGAATATATCTCTTAAGTTCTCCTGGTATAACACGGTCACGGAGCTTTGAATGCAATAAAAACATAGGAGGGGTGCCGAAATACTCGCTGTGCGTAGATTATGTTACGTTTCGCAACTGCGGAAGTGAAAAGAAAATGAGTTTTACTGCCACTTAACAGGGAAACTGTAACATAAATAAAAAGGTTTCAGAAACCATCACTTCCGCTCTGAGAGGCCAACAACATCAGTATCGAACACGGGAAATGTCTTTTACAGAAAGCTGGAGGATGTCTGATAAGATAGACGTAGGATTCATCCCAAAACACAAAAATGGATGGCATAAACTAACTCTGAGGTAAATACATGAATCGAAGAATGAACTTCACGCACGATTCCTCTCTCTAAAAAATCGCAATTAATGTAAATATATCTTGTGGGATCTAGATACGAAAAATTACATGAAATCGTATGCATTCCTTACAGTTTATGCGATAATTTGAGATGACTAATAGTTACAGTTATTTGCAAAAGTTTAAGACCACCTGTTGGTATTAGAAGATTTCTGCCGATCGCGTCAGCTACTGTCTGTATTTCTCAACTTCCTGTCGGTGTTGCATCATCCTACAGCGGCTGCCGTTTATAGCGTCGAGGGAAGCGCGCGAGCGTCAGTTTGCTTCTGGTTTTCATGCTGAGAGGTTTCATACGTATGTTCTATGTAGCGAAAATGGGCAAAAAAGCGCAATTAAGTGTTACTCAGAGGGCCCAAATAGTGACTTTATATCATGAAGGATATTCCGAACGTGACGTAAGCAGTGAGCAAGACTGCTATTCATAATACAATCATGAAATATCGAGATACAGGTGAATTTAGCGACCGAAAGAGAAGTGGACGTCCAAGGAAAACAACCCCACGAGATGACAATACCATAAGGCGAATAGTTATGCGTTCTCCGAGAAGTTCGTGCAAGAAACTCAAGCCCTTTATACATGCAAAAGGGTCTGATATTAGTATCAGCACTGTTTCCCGACGTCTTAGCAAAGATTTTGGATTAAATTCTCATAAACCTGCACATAAACCTAGATTAACCTCTTTCATGAAAAAGAAGAGACTCCAGTTTGCGAAGCGTCATCAATCGTGGACTGCTGAAAATTGTAGCCAAGTTCTTTTTGCGATGAATCAACAACTGTGTGCCAATTTGAATCACGTGAAGCACATGTTCGACGACCAAAAGGCAAAAGGTTTGATGAAAAATACACCGTTAGTACCGTGAGACATACTCCTAGACAGATGATATGGAGTGCTATGTCAGCATCCGGTACTCCATCATTATCCTTTTATGCCGACAGGCATTACCATGACTGGTCCTTTTTATGTAGAAATGTTACGTGAGGAGCTGTTAACTCATATGCAAGTGCACAGATGCACAATCTTTATGCATGATGGTGCTCCATACCACAGATCAAAGACAGTAAAGGACTACTTGCAGAGGAAAAACGTTACTGTACTTGACTGGCCCGGTCATAGTCCCGACCTTAACCCCATCGAAAATTTGTGGATCATTTTAAAAGACAAGGTAGCAGAAAAACAGCCATCAAATTCCCAAGCTTTGATTGACGTGATAAAGTACGTGTGGTCCAAAGACATTTCAAGTGACTACTGCAAATCCCTCATTGAGAGTATGCCACATCGTATTCTGTCCGTTATAAAGAAACAAAGGTGGCCACACAAAGTGCTGATCTCGGTCTCTTTGTGTTCTAAGGAATGTCATTTTTCATCTGTGGTGTCATTTTTTCAAATATCTCTGGCTAGTAACTAGTTGTTTCTTTGAAAATTTTAATTTTCAGTAAATTGATAGGTGGTCTTAATCTTTTGTAAATGACTGTAATTACCTTCGGCGTGCCTTTCCTAATCGTTCAACAGGTTCTACTCCTCATACCCTACGCAAATTTTTAATTTGACGGAAACAATGCCATTCAGGAAGTTGCAATTAATATCTCAAAAGCTTCTTGATAGCACCATTTACACGATCTTGACCCTGTAATGGGCGAAGGGGTTTCATGCGTCATCCGAACTTAACGCAGCATTACATCGTGTAGTATGTCACCGAGTCTCTTCAGTTTTCTGGTCTTGATCCTGCATTGTGTCACTGAGTCTCTTCAGCCATTTGCTCTTGATTCTGCATCGTGTCACTGAGTTTCTACAGTCATTTGCCCTTGATCCTACATTGTGTCACTGTCTCTGATGTGAGAGAAACGTCATCTGCGAAAGTGTGTGAGGGATGATCGACACGTTACAGTGGAGCAACCCACGGGCAGAATGAACCAGGGGGCTACCGGAAGTGTGTATAAAACGACAATTCAACGAACCCTGCTGCGTACGAGGCTGCGATGCAGACTGATGGTCACTGCACCTATGCTAACGAAAGTGCATCTGCAGAAAAGGCTTACATTTGCACTGAAGTATCAGAATTGGACCTCCGCTGATTACTGAAAGATTGCCTTCTCTCCGATGAGTCACGTTTTCTGCTTCATCGAAAGGATGGATGTTGGCGTATAAGGCGAGAAACATCGGTGAACAAACACTCTTCAACCATTGCTGGAAGAACACAAGCTGGTGGGGGTAGCATTATGGTCTGGGGAATGTTTACGTGGGTCCACTCATACCTGTGAAAGGCACTATGGACCGAATCCGTTATTAATCCATTCTTGCAAACCACCTACACCCATACATGCTGATTGTCTTCCCTGGGGCGGATGTGACCTTCCAGCCAGATAATGCGATGTGTCACACAGCTAGAAATGTCCGAGAGTGGTTGGAAGAACACGATGAAGACTTCAAAGTACTCCCCTGGCCCCCTAATCCCCCAGACTTAAACCCGATTGAGCATCTGTGGGACCATCTCGATCATGATGTTCGTTCTACGGATCCTCCATCACGCACCCTCCAGTAGCTGTCAGATGCACTGCAGTCATCATGACTCCACATACCTGTGAACACCTTCCAGCATCTTATTGAGTCACTCCCAGCCCGTCTAGCTGCTGTCAGCGCTGCACACTGCGGTTACTCTGAATATTAACTGGTGGTCACAGTAATGTGACTCGACCGTGTATAAGTTTGACTAATTTTGATATTTCAGAATTTTTTTCCTTTTCGTAGAACCAAAGTATCGTTTACATATCGTATCCATAGATCAAATTTCTCGAGTTGGAAAAGTTTCACTTCAAATTGACGCATGTAGATTTCTCATGGTATAGCTGACAGTGGGAAGTTACCCAAGACTAGACCTTCCTTCTGTTCATAGAACGTTCCACGGAAAGTGAAACTGCTATGTTTGGTGAAAATTTCCACTAGTCTCGTGGACACCTGCAGGACCCAAAATATAATTATCATAATAAATGTAAAGTGAAAATATGTTCCTTCTTTTACCCTACGGTCATACGGGTTACTAACATTATTAGTGGCACTCTTTGCTTCCCCTTTTTTCCCTCTCACATCCTTTTTTCTACCTCCCCTCCCTCTCTATTTGTATGCTATAGTCTGTTTGGTTTCAATGACGTCACAGCTCACTTTCTGTATGATTTTGTTAAACTTATTTCAGACGTGAATCCCCCAATAATTTTTTTCTGTTGGTCGTTTGTTTTGTTTCACGTCATGATTTATCTGCCGCTATAATCGGTCGTCTTCTCCGTTCTTCATACGTCGAAAATAAAAGACGTAGCGTTTTCCTTTCTTGACGAATTTGGTGGTGCTTATTTTCTGTAGGCATTAAGCCTATATTTCCTACTAATATCAATGAGAGGAGAGAATATTACAAAAAAATAGTATGGAGTCACGTTTTCATTTCGTGTGTTAGTGAATGACAGCTACAGGGGCATCACTTCAAGCTGAATCACAATGAAAATGAAGTCACTATTTATGTCTCCATGGAAACACGCTATCACAAGCCATAAAAAATGACGCAAGTCGTACATTTTTTTGTGTTGCTTACGTGGAACAACCTTTCGTGATTAATATGGATAATAATTGGACACATTTCCTGCATTTATTTCCCATTTTCCGCTTCAGTTCGTTTGACTGATTTAAAAAATGCTTCCAAACTTATTTTTACGTACAAAAAGAAAAGAAAACGCTTTTAGAATAGATTTTTCGGAATTCCTTTCACCGACTTCAAATATATATAATGATTTCCATTTCTTTCGTTTTAACAAATCTTTGTGAAAAACCTTGCACCAGGTAAAATATTTTGAAACGAACACCAAGAAAAATTTACAAAACTTCCGAAAAACAAGTTCACAGCCGCCCCGGTGGCGCAGTGGTCTAAGCGATGGCCTCTGATCATTCGTCTGAACGGGGTCCGGGTTCGAATCCCGGTGAGGCATGGATGTTGTGTTTGTCTTGCGGCACTGGCTCTTTCCCTTCCCTGGAACCAGTGACCCTAAATTAGGGACGGGCGACTGCTTATAGCCCATTGAGTTGCTCACGGTGGTCGTTAAACCTCCAATCAAAAAAAAAAAACGAGTTCACAAGGCAAACATTCTATAAAGCAAATTAAACCAATGGAGCCCCCCTCAAAATATCAAAGAATTTACGCCATGTATCATTTTATGGGAAATTCTTGCAAGTAAGAAGATCACTGATTTAAAGCTGACAGCAATAGCGATGGACCATTCGTGAGCGATTCGTTCAAGACGAATGGATCTTCACCTTGAATGGTCAATGGTTCACGGTCACCGTTGTATTATAATTCAATTCGCCATTGCTTCGACATAAGTACCGAAAATAGTAAAACTATACTAGTAATCCGATTTATTGGCGTAGGAATATGTAAATAAACGTTTCTAAGTATTCGCACATCAACCAGGTGGTTATGTTATATAATTGATCCTAGGTAGCGAAACTGCAGCACAAGTGTGTTGTCTTACAAGCTCAAAAACGCCCTCAATAAGATGAACTACGGTGTCGGCATAAGATCTCCTTCATCTTTATATACACTGCTGGACAATTGCTAAGGACGGATCATAAACGGCTATATAGCGCATAAAAAAGTAAGTGTGGTTGGATGCCAAGTGAAATAAAATAATGTCAGAATGCCAGGACATTACAAGAAAGACAATTTATTGTGCTCTGAAATCCAAAAGGCTTTGGAACGTGTTCAAGGGACAAACAGGCCATTTTGTGCAGAATACGTAAACGTGAAAAAAATGCAATTACCGTCTGCAGGCGTTCCGGCGTAAGATGTCAATACGGGATATGGCCACCATGGAGGGCGATGCAAGATTCCACACGTCGTGTCCTGCTTTGCACAACATTATCAAGCAGCTGTTTGGGTAATTTATCCCATTCCTCTGTCAGTGCACGGATGAGGGTGTCCTTGTTTATTGGAGGGCATTGGCGACCAGCAAGACTCCTCCCCAAAGCATCCCACACATTTTCAATGGGATTCAGATATGGAGAACGTGTTGGCCATACGAGGCGTTGAATATCCTCGCTCCCAAGACACTCCTGGACAGCGACTGTTCGATGACATGTTGCGTTGTCGTCCATGAAAATGAATCTATCACTGACAGCACCACGGAACATGCGAACATGAGGTAGCAGAACATCATTAATGTATCGTTGGCCAGTCATAGTCCCAGTTGGAAGCACATAAAGGGACGTACGGCCATTGATCATGATGCCAGCCCATACCATGACACTACATGTCGGATATCGGTCCCTTTCCTGTATGTTTGCTGGACAATATGCAGTACTATTATCACGCCAGATCAGTTGTCGTTGACAATCAGACGATAGACTGTATCTACTCTCATCTGAGAAGAGGACAGCAGACCAGGCGTTATCAGTCCAACTGCGATGTTGATGGCACCATTGCAAACGAGCGGTACGGTGACGTCTGGACAATGGGATGCGCACAACAGGACGGCGGGCGTATAGTCCCCTTCATGCAAACGTCTGGCGACAGTTTATCGGGAGATCCGCTTGCCAGTAGCAGCCGTAAACTGATTTGCTACCTCACTAGCTGTGCTGCGCCGGTGTCTTTTTGTTGATAGCACTATGTACCGATCTTCTGCAGGTGTCGTACTGCGAACACGACCTCCACCGTGACGTTTGCTACACTCTCCATTTGTTTGAAATGATTTCCAAAGCCTTGAAACAACACTGTGGCTGACGTCGAACTCCCTGGCAACATCTGTTATTTTTCGCCCTTCTTCAATCTTGCCAATAATACGGCCACGCGTAAAATCATCTAGGTGATGTCTGGAAGACATACTGAAAATTGCAAGTTCGTCAATTGATTCTTTCCCTTTCAACTTTGAGTTTGAACAACAACGGTCAGTACGCGTGAAATCCTTTATATCTCTTATCAGCGCTATGACGTCACGAACAAGTTCGGCAATCCAAAATTTGCATACGCACAACACGTCTTACTGTATCCCGCACTTATGCTAATTTCCACATTTTCGTGCCTTCCATTTTATGGTTGCCATCGTTGCTATTGTCATCCGTCCTTAGCAATTGTCCGGCAGTGTATTATGCTAAAGTAGGGATCCCAGACGCCCCGTAAAATGCGGGATCGTCCCGTTTTTGGCTAATGCGTCCCGTTGTCCCGAGAAAACTCTTCGGGACAGCTTTTTGTCCTGTATTTTAGAGTTCAAAACTGAAAAACAAAATCGATGAATTACAATTTCTATTCTTTTACAAACATATTTTTTAACCTGCACGCCAAGCTTCCCCCAAGCTGACTGTTACCTCCTGTGACGCTATCTCCCGCGTCTAACTCTGTGGTCAATGATCTCATTACGTAGGCAAGCACAGCCGCGGCAGATTGATATCGGGGGAGAGGAGGGCGCATGACCTCAACACCTGGTGGATGCAGCTCTGAAGTCCAGAGAAGATAGTGAAGTAAAGGACATGTTGAAATCCAAACATTTAGATGAAGTCTGGGTGGATCTCTTAAAAAATGTTGAAGGAGAACTATCAAATTTAAAGAAAGTAGTGGTGTTCGTTATGTGTATCCCTGGAACAAATGCGTGCGTCGAAAGATTATTTTCTCGCATGAAAGCACTGTGGACTGATGAGTAAAACAAATTCTCTGTAAAATCAATGCTCATTGTAAAATTATTCTTCAATGAGGATTGCACAACTTTTTATGACATGATTCTTAAAAACAAACAATTGTTAAGTGATATTCATTCTTCAGAAAAATATTGCAAGAGTGAGCGAGACTGATTGATTAATAAGAATAGTTAGAATCGTTTTGTATGACTGGCATATGTGATGGATGCGCATCCTAAACTTTCACCCTGAGTCGTAAGTGTCCCGTATTTTTTTCCAATGTATCTGGGATCCATATGCTAAAAAGAAATACTGACAAGCCTCCTCTTTCCAGCGACGCTGATGTTTATGCGATATCCCTGTAATATCCGGACGGCTCCAGACGATACTACATTGGAATGGCCAAGCGTTCGTTTAGAATCAGAGTCAACGAGCATAAAAAGGGCACAAAATACCGTTAAAGGGGTTCGGTAGGTTAATATGAGTACAAAAATCGAGTTTTGTATTATTGTATATTTCCATTGCATGAATCATTGGTTTTAATTTGACACCTCATTTGTACTTATCCTACTGATAGAACAAAAATTATGACCATAAATGAGATTACATGTCAGGCGGTATTTCGCGCGTTGCCCTCATTTGGTATTTGGTCTCACGCTATATCGTGTTCTTTTTTACAGTACTACGTATTCCACGGTTCTAAGGACAGAAGTTTCTTGTTTCAAGTTGGCAATCCTGCTGCATGGGAATAAAAGCATTTGCTTCGTGACAACAACTAACAGATTTCATTAGTGACACTCACACGAACTGTAGTGTCTTTATTGTTGTGTTGATGTAGTCTGAGGTTATTTGGAGTGTATGATGCCATCCTAAACTTTAATAAAGGGAATATATCTAGACGCATGGTTTTGCAACAACTTGGGATCATTGTCAGCAAGAACACAGGATCAGTTCTGGCGGAACTCGATAGTCTGCTAGTGAGAAGGGGTGAGCGTATGTTGTCCACACTCCATGAAAAAGCTAGACAACAGCGTGCAAGTGCCAAGAGGAAGCTCGAAGAGGCGTTCCATGAAGAAGAGGGACCAGATAACCCTTCCGAAGGTGCTGGAATGCACTGAATCTACTGTTGTATGGTAAGCGTTAGCTCAATAAACTTCAATTGCATAACTAATACAGACATTTGACGTGGACTAGAAACATCAAATAGAGGTCATTGCTCTTTCCGCGTTTATAAGTGAGTCACGAAAAATTCTCATTGGCCGCCACCGGAAATCGAACCCAGGGTCTTCCAATTACGCGCCGGATATGCTTCCACTGCACCACAGCGGCCTTGAATTCCTCCAGACTCACACACACTAACTGCCTAGCCAATTTGGCAGGTTGCTCCTTGGAGACCTGCACAATGCTGGGGATTCACCAAAGATGGTAAGTAGCAACTGAACAAATAATGAGAAGGTGAATGAATAATTAATACATACAATTTACGTGGACTAGAAACATCAAACAGAGGTCATCGCTCTTTCTACGTTTATAAGTGTGGAAGCGTATCTGGCGCGTAACTGGAAGACCTTGGGTTCGATTCCCGGTGGCGGCCAATGATAATTTTTCCGTGACTCACTTATAAACGTGGAAAGAGCGATGACCTCTGTTTGATGTTCAATAGCGTATTTCCGAGAGTTGTATTTTTGAACATTAATGACCCGTTATCTCAGAAACTATAAATGATACAGCTTTGAAATTTGTACCACAGGTTTTTCTCTTGTATCTACAAACTTTAACACAAGATTTTTGTAATTTGATGTTTTGGCATCCTTCTATACATTTTTATGTTTCATTTTTTACAACACTTTTAGTGGTTTCTGAAATAGAACTCATACAACGACAACTAAAATTAATTTTAAGAAAGCCTTATGTTAAAGTGTGTAGTAGTATGTAGCGAACAACCCCTGAAAATTTCAGCCACTTCTTTCGAGTGGTTCCTGAGATAACGGGCCTTCAATATGTAACCCTAAATGTACAGCCATTCGAGAAACTTTGGAGAACAGTGATACTTGCGATGATAGCGTCTCACTGGTGTTGTCACGAATTTGGAGCCAGCGTTTCAAGTAACGCCTTCTTCCTACAGGTTACCGCGTGCACAACCAACGTGATGCCTCGTGTCTTTAAATTAATATTATTACTGCGTATATGTTTATTGTCGAGTCACCGCGCTCAAATTGTTGTAGCTTAGTATTATTCAGATTGCAGTTTCTGTCTACTTTCCTTGAAAAAGTTTATGTGCGAAAGCTTGGAAACGTTTGTTTATATATTCTTACGCCAATAAATCGGACTACTAGCATAGTTTTACTATTTTGTGCATAACTGGTGTATTGTTCCTCGTTATTATAATATACACTGAAGTCGTAGCACATTTGCTTTCTTTCACGCCGATATGTTCGGAAGCGAATTCCCAATAATTAGCATGCAACGTCAAGAATTAATAATGGTGGAATTTAAGAATGCGAATGATACCTGGATGTAGAACCGTAGCAAGCGTTCCTTATCTGAGAGGGCGGGACTTGAAATTACATCCCTTCGAGTTCAAAATTACGTCCCTTAGAGTTTCACTCAAATAATATGTGGTTTTTACAGGGGCTGTTTTGTGTTTTTACATAGGAAAGTATTGTGATCGTTCAAAACTTGCACACGTTTTTGCCGTAATTTTATTAAAAATGTAAAAATTAGGTACATACCCAAGAATCACAGGTTGTAAATACCAAGTAAAGCGTGAACGTTATGTGAATACCAACAACAGAACACTCCACAGAAATTCAGAATGGAAAACAAACCAGCGCAGAATGAATGAGTATGGGATAGTGACCGTAACAATAGGAAGAAGCTTTTAGGGGTAGGGCTTGGAAAAAATCCGTTCAATGTTAAACGCTCAGAGAATTTCTGCAACAGAGTAAAAATGATTAATTAGCTCTTCATCCCAATGATATGTTCCGAAAGGTCATGGAGGTTAGGCATATCAGCATATTGTTTTTCGTGCCTCTATTACTGTTTTGGAAAATTCCCTTCATGGACATGAAATGTTCATACCTCATAGTGTACGTTCCATTGCACCCTGGTTAACTGCGCAGAGTACTGTATCAGACTAACTAAAGTCTTAAAAAAGAAAACGCTGAAGAGTGTAACTTTCTTTTCTAATTACAATTTCTATTTTTTACATCCCCCAGAGGATGAATTTATGCCCCTGGAATTACCATTCTGGGAGGGCAACCGCCCTCCCTGCTCTCCCGGTAGCTACGTGGATGTTATTCTTTGAAAAGCGCTGGCTCAAGGCATGGTTACGCCCCGATGCAAAGTGTCACTTCGGCGCCTCTTTGTTAACATTTAGCTACGTAAAATTTACAGGTTTTCGAATTTAACATACCCACAGGAATTTGGCTGTTCTGCTCCATTCCACTTCCAAACATTTTGAAATAAGATGTTTTAGTACCTTTCAAGTAGAACTTAGTGCAGCAAATTGGCATGGGGTAAATAATGATTTCATTCACTTTAAAAATTATTGAATAGGCATTACACCCCACGTAAAATTATTGGGGTTTGCTAGATTCACCTAACCGGGTCGGCGCCCCTGATGCTACTCTCTACTCAGAGTGATGATTCCAAACAGAGATAGAAATGCGGAAGTAATTTCTCAATGCCCTGTGCATTTTATTGATATAAAAAAAAAGGAGGGAAAGCTTCGTGAAATTTTTAGAGAGCGAAATTCTGCCCCACCGTTAATCGTCGCTACAAGTAGCTGCTTCCTTTGTTTCATGAGGAATATGGTACTGTGGTGAGAGGCTTCAGGCAAATAAACGCTTTATCTCGTTTCCTCACAAAAATGGCGAAGTGAAGATGCGTTGACAGATGTGACAAAGCAAGAGAGCCTGTAGCCAAAGAAGTAGGCTGGATAAATCGGTCAGTACTGTTTTGGGAGGTGGGGACTTTCCTTGTTCTCGGCTATAAAGCCAAATAAAGCTAGAGGAACCCCCAAAATATATATATATATATATATTTTTATGCTCCACAGAGGCTATTCAACATTTAAAACTTTTGTTATAAAGTTGTTACGAGGTCGTTTTAGTATATTGCACTTTCGGGTTCGATGTTTATGCCCAGCTGCAACTCCTCGCGGGAAATATGTAGCAAATGAATGGCCGAGCAAGTTGTAATTCCACAAAAGTACTAAAGATCAGTTGCGGTATTAAATCAGTTTTCAATAATTTTTATCTAATTTCCCTATTGGGTATCTGCACGTTCTACCAATTTTATCTTCGATTTCATTTTCGTACCACTCACGCTCCCGAGTTCGGAAGCCATTCTTCTCAACCTCTTTCTAGTCCTTGCTGTCCGAAAGTAGTCTCCCTTTTTAGACTTCTCGCTCTCTCTCTCTCTCTCTCTCTCTCTGACCCGTGTGTGTCCGTCCTTCTCCCCTCTCGCTAGAAAGGCATGGCGTATGACGACTTCTCGGCAATAAAACGATTCAGCTCTCGCGAATGTCCTTGCCGATGACAATGTGCATAATCGCAGCGTAGGCCAATAAAATGATTTAAGCACTTAAAGTATTCTGAAACGGTCTTCCATACAAAGAACGATTTCCAAGGAAACACATTTTTACGACCCCTGATTACCGATCGCTGCCGTAGATAGCTGCTTTCGAGTTTACCGTTAGAATATTCTTTGCTTGGAAAAAGAATTAATTCTAAAATACTTCAAGATCTCCAAAATTCTTGTAACACTTTACAAGACTTGCGTTATCAAAGGCGCCCCAGCCCCTTGCTCGCCATACTTACCCGTTCAAGACGACGCTGTCTTTGAATTATGTACCCAAATCGTTCACCTTGAGCGAAGATTCATTCGTGAACGAACGGTGAATGCGTCTCCTAAGCTCTTGCTGTTTTGGGCAGTTCGCCAGCAAAAAAAAAAGAAAGAAAGAAAGAAAGAAATCTCCTGAGCTTTTGGGCAGTTTGCTAACAAAAAAAAAAAAAAAAAAAGAAAGAAAGAAATCTCCTGAGCTTTTGGGCAATTTCCCGATTTCCGCTTGGCCTCGCACACGCAGGTGCTTTGGAACAAAGAATGATTTGCTCAGTGAGAGTGGTGAGACAACCTGCATGGAGTGGTTGCAAAGTGAATGATCATTCATTCGAATGAGTATTCGTGAGTGACTATTTTCCGTGAATGGTGAATGATAAATGAAGTGCCAAAAATGAATCGTCTTATGCCATCACCAGTCACCAAGTCAAAACGGACCACAAGGAATTGTCAGCAAGTGGATTCAAAACGGGTTCCAAGAAATTGCTAGTTCTAAAACTGACTGTAAGAAAATTTAGAAAACAAGGCTTTCATTGACACTGGGGACGATATTTCTCAAAGAAAAACAAAAAACATTGGCCTTTTTATTTGGCAAATTCATTTAGCTTGATTCCACCCACATGTATTCTTCACAGCAAATGCCGCTTAAATCTCTCACTTTCCGTATCCAGCACTAGCCACTTCGGTGGCACAGTGATCTAAACGCTGGCTTCTGATCATTCGTCTGAGATGGGTCTGGGTTCGAATCCCGTGAAACATGGATGTTGTATTTATTTTACAGCACTGACTCTCTTCCTTTCCTGGAATCAGTGTTTCTAAATTGGGGACGGGCGACTGCTCACGGTGGTCATTAAACCTCAATAAATAAAAGTATATGGCACTGTCTCACTGAACGTAACGCATGTCATATCATTATCATATCATATCATATCATTAATATGCATATGAAGTCTCTGTGTTCAACGTACTGGAATTTAAAGAAGTTCGTGCATAATATTTTCAACTTGTTGAATATAAGAACATTGTGTCATACACATGCTTCAAATGTCTCTAAACAAATACCATTCTTTCAATTTTTCTGTCACACTTTCTAAGCCTCTAATACTTTCCCTAATCGTTGCAAAAAATAAGAAAGTATTTATTTAATTCCTCATGTTTAGTATTCCATGTTAGCATATCTTTGTACCTTTCGTATGTAATGGTCCTGTATCTGTAGGTACCGCGATATTTCAAGATCATTCAACACAACCTACATGATATTCGAATAACATTTATACACGTAGTAACACAAGCTGATGACACTACCTGCACCGTCAAAGTGCTGACTTCGCAGGGAAATGCGGAACTCTCTCGAAAAGTTTTGGGATAGATGGTATCCCTTGACGGCGTTCCGACAGCCAGCCTGTCAGTCACCGGAAACCACGGTCTTCTACTCGGACAGATTCGGTCTAGAGACCTGTGGGGATCTGCCTCCTCCACGGGACTTGTACCTTACACCCTCCCTGTCACAACCCGTGTGTGCGACGTGCTATGGGCAGTTGGGGCTAGCAACTTTTTCAAAAAATCTCATCTCGTGGCCGGGAGAACGCCCGCCAACGCGAGTTTTTTTGGGACTACTGTCCTTTATTTAGAAACTCAGCATAGTACAAACACTTTCACTATGAGGGTCGCATGCACCCCTCTCACAATAGTCAAACAAACAACAGTCACATTACAACATTGAAATATTTACATTGATCACCGCACTAGGGCCAGTGCCGTGGTGTAGACCCCGGGCCAGGGTCAACTCAAACATCTTGGTCAAAAGACCGGAAAACTCTTTATCGAGAGCTGCGTACCTCCAAGGGTACTCCCGTCCGTCAACGATAGTTGACCCGGCTCTTCCTTTGCTCAAGTTCCCTAACAAGACTAGGGCATGTCTTGCTGAAGCTGGAGTGCGAGACGTCCAGCCCCAGGCGGAACTTGGCGTTTGCAGCGGTGCAGTTGCTGCAGTTTGGTGCGGTAGCACACTGGTGGTGCTGGTGCCCAACTTCACCACAATTGCCGCACCTTGCATCTGTCTCGGGGCAGTTGCCTCGGAAATGGCCGAAGCCATTACACCGAAAGCACCTGACCTCCCTCAAAAATTCCTTTAGACGGAGCACTGACCAACCCAAGTTCAGTGTCTTCCACCTCATCAAGTGCTTGAAGGCCTTGGGATCCACGTCTGCCACCCAGTGGACCCTACCTCCCTTGCACTTGATGGGGAAACAGGCTTTGAACCCGTTCTCGAGCTCTGGGTTCTGCCCACAAACCATCTGCTCGAACTCTTTCCCTGAGAGACCCCCGTCGACACCGTACACAATCAACCGGGGGTTTCTCTTTCGTGGGGATGTGGGGAGTGTGCAATCCTTGGTCATAGGATTGCTTCTCAACTCCTGAGCAAGGCGGTCGAGCTCCCCGGGGTGGGAACATTCCACCGCAACCCCTCGTTTCCGGATGCTCCGAATGCTCTTGACCCCTATCTGCAGTTTAGTTGGCTTTACTGCCGTTTGCAGGGTCTTCTTCGTGTCCTCTGAGGACGCACTCTCGACTGTCGGGTAGACTAAGAGCACGTGTCTCCTGTCTACCGACTTACCCTTCTTCTTTCTATTCTCAATCGGGGCGGGCGAAGGCCCTTTCGCCTTGATAGCCCCCTTTTTAGCCACTTCGGCGTAGGAAGTCGCTTTCACTTCGGCTTCACTGCGCAACTCGTCCCGCACGGATAGCATGCCCTCGACATGGGCCACCCGTGCTGCTTGCTCAAAACAAGCGTCGCTAATGCTGCGCAGGGCAGCAAACACCTTCTCCCTCCCTGAGGAAGTGACCCGCGAGTCCAGGATAACGGACTGTACTTCCGAGGTGAGGCGGGAGATGCGATTCAAAAACAACTCCTCGGGTGTAAGCACCGGGGGTGTCCCGGGATGCGTTCCTCCCACCGAAGGTACCTCTGGGCACCCCGCGGACAACCCCTCAGGAGCCCGAGATTCGGGCTGGGGTGTTGTTTTCCCCTTCCTTGCTATGGGCGGAACTGGCAAGGGGGTGCTTACACCCTTCGTGGGCGTAGCGGCTTTAGAGCCCCTCGCCTGGGGAATCGTCTTCGACAGTTTCCCCCAGCAATGGGCTCTACCTTCCGGCTGCTCTCGGAAGAGGGGCTAACCCCTTTAGCACTGCCGACAGGGCATGGCAGTGCTTCTGCCGTTACCTTCTGCGTCCGGGAAGCCCCGGACGATTTGGGGACGGGCCCCTTGGATTTCACTCTACCCTTCTGGGTAGTTGGCATCTCTGTGGGAGAGATGAAACAAAAACACAAAAAATTCTTCTAAGTACTGAGTGGGCACCCGGAGGTTCTCCCACTCTAGTCTAACCTTAGAAACCGGGCGCTCGGGCTTTGGGCGGGCGAGGGACCCTCGTCCGCGGGACCGATACGACGACGACGTACCCGATGACTGATGCCAGAGTCTCTATGCGAGCTGATCGGAACTTCGCCCTGACAAGGGCGTTTTTACTAAGTTCCGTCACTGCTCTAATCGATGAGCAAAATATAGTACCCAAATCGAAAAAAAACAAAATTCGCGAGATCGGGATTGAAACCCGTCTCGCGGTTGGAATCGTCAGTTCTGCTCAGCAGCGCAGTTCAGCTCAAACAAACACACACGGAAACTCTCACCCGGTCGGCATCAGACTGACCGGTCATACACGTAGTAAAACGTGCGATGATAAACTACATAACAAACTCAATTCTAAACCAATCTGTATCTTAACACACAAATGTCGACTGTTGTCCATATCACAAAACAACAGGAAAGATTATACCAAATTTTTGATTGTAATTATTCGGTTGTATTTTAAAGAAGGTTTTGTGACGTACTGCAGAGGTAAAGCACATATCAAGACGACAAATCTTCAGCGATACATTCCGTCCGTTTAACTTAGTTGGGAGAGCAACTTACTCCGAAGTGAGGGGGCGCGAGTTCGATCTCCATCACGGCCTATGTGTTTTCACAGTTTTTAGAAAATCTAAAAATTCAGCAAAAAAAAAAAAAAAAAAACCCGAGAGAATACAACCACAGCACCTACGGGGAAAACTGCGCATAATTCAAAATAAGCAACGTGAGCGGGGTTATTCATAGTGAATGAAACCCGTTACGAAAAGAAATGAACCAGATTTCCAGAATCGACAAAACCTCCATGAAGGCACTTACCCCCTCTAGCGGCTGAAAAGTGGTTACAAAAATCAACAAATTGCGCCCAAAAATTTTTTCGTAGCGCAAGATACCAGAAAAAGAAAAGATAGAGAGGAAAATATGATATAATTTTACGCCCCCTACAGGAAGGTGTCTAAATGATTTTTAGAATCGAATAAATTCTTTCAAATACAAATATACGCTAACGTATACCTTAGCGGAAAACTTTTGAATAATGAAAAAGTAGAAAAAATGCAAAAAGAATTCTTCATAGAGAAAAGCCGTGCGAAGAAAACTGAATTTTTCAAATACGTCTTCTGGAAGCTGAGATAGCTAGAAAAAAGTTTTAAAATTTACGCCCCCTAGCGGGAAAACTGTACATTGGAAGACACTTGGTTGCAATTTCGTGAACAATAAAGCACACACAATGAAATTTTCATTTAATCTTAATTGGACCAGTAATTAAATGCATGTAGTTTTCATTAGTTTCTTTCCATTTAGTTTGCATTGTATTTCTGTATCTTGAAATAATTATTGAATAAATGCAATATGTTTAGCCAAACAAAGACTAACATAAAATTTTGGGTGGCAATTGTGACCTATCGTGCGTATAACCTGCTGGTATGTTTAAATAAATGTATAATGATAAAATCTTCGTGTCTGCCTGTGGGTTGCTTACAAAAAAAAAAAAACAATTGAACTTAATGGTTTGAAATGTGGCTGAAACCTGCCGAGGCACATGAACGCGTGCACCTCGAGGCTGTTTTTCTTTTCTTTTCTTTCTTTTAATTCAAATTCACAAGATTTTAATTAATTTTTAAGCCACTTCTACGGGAAGATTTTGACTTGGTTTCTTCAAACATAGTTTCGACTTTGACATAACGTGCGCGATTCACGATTTAAATTTTGATCTTCCTGTGTTTCGAGTTCACGCAACAATATTTCAATACACTTTTGCGTAATTCTAAAGTATTTAACTTACGAGAACCACAACCCAATAGTCATAGCAGGGACAATACTAACAGATTCCGCCAGGCCCGTAGCCAGCCAAAGAGATTGGGATGGGGGGGGGGGGCTGATGATTTGATGATTGACATCGGGCAAAAGATATAAAAGAGATCAGGCATTGGATTGTAGTGTGAATAGAGCAAAGAGAAACTCAGGTCTGACACACACACCCCTCCGATGGCTACGGCCCTGGATTGTGCCAAAATTTGGTGGTAGCATAGATCAGATCAGATGTAGAGGATTTTAGGAAGGGAGTGCCTGACCCCAGGTCTTAAACAACCCTTAAAAATAGGAAGTTACGAGATTTGGGCTAGAGTGTCCGATAGGAAAGGGACACGGAAGTGAGGTAGAAAGGAGGAGGAAAACGCCCTTATTTATTGACGGAAGGCCAGTACCCGGGGTCCGACGGCTTAACGTGCCCAAAATTTGGTGGTAGGGCTTCCGAAGTGGTGTTAAATGTATCCTTCCGCCACAGTTGCTAATGGATTTGTTTACGTTCTATAGACTGTGACTCTCCGTGTGTTATTACGCTCTGTGAATAATTCCACTATTTGAAATGAATAGTTCCACAATACTTTTCGAGAGGAAATATATTTCAATGAAGTTTCAATAGATATAAAGGAATAAATTGGAGAAAAATCAGATTTTTCTCGCATTTCATTTCTTCAAAGATTAACTTTACTGTTCCTCCGTTCACTCAATTTACCATTCATCTTGTCTATTTAATTATTTTATCTTGAAGTATGTGATGATTTGTCATCTTAATTTATGTGTGTGTGTGCTTCTTAGCACTTATTAAATTACATATTAGCCTTTCGCGTGCGCTTGTTTATATAATAACTACGTAATATAAGTATATACTACGTAATCTCAGGAATCTGGATATACCAACGTTCTGCAATAAAACGCGATTGACTATTAAGATACTCGTCTCAAGTGCCATCGAAGCTACCATCATGACTGGCAATGCTGCAGGAGACCATGTTTTAACTTCACGCATACAAATCGCCCCCATCTGACCTTCCATTTCAGTTTAAACGCCCACAATATCCTGTTCGTCTCATTTTCGCTATAAATATCAAAAAGCACGGGGTCAGTCATTAAGTGTTTTTGGACACAACCTGTCAATCCTATGCTGTACTCATTGCTAGCTCTATGTCGGTTTCTCCAGAGTTGGCAACAATAAAAACCTCTTCATCCTAGTTCAAAATGGAAGAACACTCAACATCGTTCACCCAAAGGTAATTCAAGAACAAACTTACTTGCGCTTCGAAAGAAATGCACATTATACTGATCACAACACTAAAAAGCTTAAATGTTTCAAATTTTTGAAATATGTTGTGTTCACAGTTTTTATCTAATTGTGCTGGCAGAAGTGTAGGTTTTATTTATTTATTTATTTATTTCTATTTCTTACTTATGATTACTAGGACATACTGCATTTCAATTAAATGCCACTTTCTTGTTTTTCTATATGTGAAACTGAGAAAGAGGGCTTATAAGTTTATACTTTTTACAAAACAGTTGGAGAAATAATTCAATCATTTTGTAGGCCGCCTCGGTGACGTAGTAGTCTAAGCCCTGGCTTATGACCATTCGTCCGGGTTCGAATCCCGATGAGGCATAGATGCTGCGTTTGCCTTACGGAAATGGCTCCCTCCCTCCTATGGAACCAGTGACCCTAAATTAGGGATGGCAGACTGCTTATAGCCCATTGAGTTGCTCACGATGGTCATAAAACCTCAATCACAAAAAAAAAAAAAATTGTATGGTTTAGCAAAACTTACAGTAATTCCATTTGGAAGTTTATCTTATTGAATTGTGTCACATACGGAAGCAATTTTAATCCTAAAACTGCCTCTTTAGCTTTTTAATGATGCTTTTGTAAAAATATATCTATAAATAATTATTCTCCACGAACGTTTCTATTTTAGAAATATATTTCATTGAGAGAAGTGCTCCGTCAGCTTTCTTGGAGAATTCAAACGCCCTTTTTTTTTATTTGTGTGATTAGGCTTCGTTGCTTCTTGTTTCTTTTTAATGAATTCTTGAATTATTCTCTTCTCCGCTTGAATGCACGTCGTTCTTCCTTCTAGTACAACGCCCATGGTAGTAGAGCGATACAACAGAGAGATTGTCCTGATCATCATTAGACCAGGCGATAAATGCGCTTGGCATTGATGGAATGCGTGTGCCACATCCTAGTGATGGCTTTTATTTTTCTGGGGAATGCCCCCTTCCTATCTCGCCAGATCTACAGCCTCTCACCCGCACTTTCAGTCTCCACCGTTCAAGTCCTCTTGGTGTTCCGATGAGCTCTGTCACAATCTTTCTTTCTATTCCTCCTCCTCTTTCCCGCTCCCCATCTCTTCTTGTTTCTTTCCAACGATCTAAGAGATTCCTCTCTGGGTTATGGAAGTATGTCTTCTCGCTTCTGCACACACACACACACACACACACACACACACACAACCGGCACCTCAGTTTTATTCCTCCCGTACCCTTCACATTCCATTTGTCATTGCCCAGTTGCGATTTCTTTTCTCCTCCCTATTCCTATTCCCACAAACTTATATATCATCTCAAGCTTCCCCTAACACGAAGTCCCACCTCTCGCTTCTCCATTTTTGCTCTATTCTTCCTTAGAAGGAATTAAATCTCACCCACCTCTGCTCTTCATGCGTGCTCCAGACGTTCTCTCTCTCGCATCCTCTTTTTCTTCTCTTCTATGGCGTTTTCTCCGGACTCATCCATAAATAATGGAAGCATATCGATTTTTTTTTCCATACCGCTGCTTGCTCCTGGTCTTCACCCCACACTAAGGCACACACACACATACATACCATCACAGAAGAGCAAAGAAACGGAGGGATGCAAAGGAGAAGGGCGGAGGTAAGAGCACGGAGCACGAGGAAAAGAGAAACGAAAAAAAAAGCGATAAAAAAAGATAGAGGAGAGTGAAGAGAGCGGTGAAAAAAAAGAAAAAAAAAAGAAGAAAAACTTCGCTGTTATTTGGCTCACCGTATGTAGATCAGAGACGATTTTCCAGAAGCACTGGCGCAAGAACCCATTTATGCCCTGGCGGGACAACTGAATATACGAGTAAGCGAGCATTTACATGTTAAAGCGAAGGAATAGAGGAGCCCATTCATGGTTCACAATTGATGGACTCGTAGACCAGATGATAAATCATGGGTAGGTCCCTGCATTATCCTTTCGCACCTAAAAATGCCACCTCTGATATGCGTTAGAAAGGCATCAGCATCCTATGGTTCTTACACTCTCTATCTGTCCCTTCTTCTCTTTCTCTTCTCCTTCCTTTCCTTCTTCCTTTTTCCCTTTTCTCCATCTCATCATCTCAAGCTTGGATGTTGGGGAGAGTAATAGGAGATAAAGGATGGAAAGTGTGGAGGGGGGAGAGGAGATGGTGGAGTAGCACGGAAATAACGGGTTATTTATGTGATAATGAGGCGCGGGTTCGTGTCGTGTGATGAGATCTCGTTCGCCTCCGTCCAGAGCGAAGTGCAGCGGCTGGAAATTTTATCTGGAGAGGAACCTACGGGAGTGGAAAGATGGCACTTAATGGGGGGCCACAGTTCTGCACTATTGTAGACTGTGCATGGACTTGAGGGAGACCAGTTGGGTGGGGAATGAGTATGCGTTGGCTAAGATTCGCCTTTTGAAGACGCGTTTCCTCACTTATGCTTCCTCTCGCACCAAAGCCAGACTTTTGATCAGAAGCTCACTCTCTCAAAACATCCACCCTCCCCCTTTTTCTTTTTTGTGCCGCCTTCATTTGCATATAACTCAAGCAATCAAGTCATCCACTCGGGTTCCAGTTTAGACGCTGTTTATCTTTTTTTATTTCCTTCTCCGACCCCCTCCTTCCTTTTCCTTTTACCTTTTTCTACTTCACGTCATCTGAATTTATCAGACATTTAACTTTGTAGATCAACAAGGTAGCTATGGACAATTCTCCTTTAACTTGGCCTGAAGAAATAGCTCTTTTGCTAAAACTTCAAATTTATTTGCTTTTGCTTTGTTCTTTCTAAAAGATGGAAAACTTTTCCAGAGTCATTAAAATAAAGTAATAAAAAATATCTTTTTTTGCCATTTACTAGATCACTAAGGCGCTATAACAATATGTGCAAAATTATAAAAAAAATACGTATCTACTAAAACACTAAATTGGATACTAAGGGGCAGGAAACAGCTAGAATATGACCGCGTGGGAGATTGGTGTGTGAAATTCGAGATTATTCTCGAGTGTCATATATACGTATATATTATATACACTATACTTACAAAAGTCACCGGACACCCCTTCAAAAGCAAATGAACGGATCTGCTGCGTTGTTAAAATGCGCGGTGCAGCTGCAAACGGTATAAAAATAAGCCTGCAGCTGACCGCGATCATACCGCACTGTGATTTTGAATGAAAACGTGGCGGCGGGAGAGAACTGACTTTGAGCAAGAAAAGATTGCATTGTTGGATGTTATATTAGTGGGTTGTCCATAAGAGAAGCCGAGAGGCGTTTAAACATACCCAAGTCAACTGTTTTGGATGTACTGAATAAGTGGAAGACACATGGCGTGCCTGAAGCAGCAAAACGTACCGGCAGATCAAAGAAAATCAGTGATAGAGGACGTCGAAGCCTCAGGAGCGTCGTTACAGCTAATCGACGGAGTGTTGCACAAGACCTCAGTGTACCGGTGAGTGAAAATGCTGGAACCTCGGTATGTACACGTACCATTCGCAGAGAACTTCATTCCATGGGTTACCGTGGTCATGCGGCTGCTCAGAAGCCCTTCATCTCCACTCGGAATGCTACTCGTCGTTTAGCATGGCGTAAAGAACATTTATCGTGGACCGTAGATCAATGGAAACGTGTCCTATGGACTGATGAATCTAGATACACTATCTATCAGTCTGATGGCCGTGTGTGGGTATGGCGGCAGCCGGAGAAATGCCATTTATCACAGTGTATTTACTGTTCCTACGGTCAAGTTTGGAGCTGGCAGTGTGCTCGTGTAGTGGTGTTTTTCGTAGTATGGTCACGGCCCATTTGTTATCGTGGACAAACCTGTTAATCAGCACGTCTACTTCGATATTCTAGACAATTACGCCCTACCAACTCTGTGGCAATACTATGGAACCGAGCCTTGTTGGTACCAGCAGGATAATGCACCGAGCCATAAAGCAAGGACTGTTACGGCGTGGTTTGACGATAATTTAGTATCATGTGTGGACTCGCCAGCACAGAACCCTGATCGTTATCCCATAGATCACCTATGGGATGAATTAGAGCGCCGCAAAAGAAGTTTGGAACCAAGGGCTACTATTAAGCAAAAGTTAGAGTCGGCATTATGTACTGAATGGAAGCGTAGGCCGAACGATGTACTCCAAAACCTTGTCGAAAGCATGTCTCGAAGAGTCAGTGCATGAATTAAGGCCAAAGGTGGACCAACACCGTACTAATGTATGTCAATAAATGCTATGTTGTGTTTCTCTTCTAGGTGTCCGGGGACTTTTGTCAATATAGTGTACATCATCATCATCAATCATTATCAATCCACTGCTGGATGGTGGTCTCCCCAAGTTTCTTCTACAACTGTTTGCTTTGAGCCAGTCTCCTCCATGTTTCTCCGGCATGATTTCGAATTTCATCCATCAATCTCCCACGTGGTCTTCTTTTGGGTCTTTTCTTGTCGCTTAGTATCCAGTGCAAAATTTCAGTTGTCTATTGGTGGTCCGTTCTTCTGGCAACATGTCCAGCTCATTGCGATTTCAGGGATTTTACACTGATTTCATTTCATTTATTATTTCTGCTGTTACAGATTCATGAATTATTGTTACATTATTAATTATTTATTTTTTTAACAACAGCAAAGAAGCTCCGAGAAAAGGCCTCACAGAGTCCTGACTTGGCCCCGAGCTCCCCAAGTAAAGTCAACACTCCGAGACATCATTGAAATTAGTTTACTATTGATATAACATGACACCTGAAATCTCCGCGGCGTTAGAATAAGGGATCACTCATGCCATACAACTTTCCGATTTCCCTCCCCTTCCCATCTTTCTTTTTTTATTATTTTTTTTTTGTAGTTAGTTTAATATATATGCTTTAAGTTTTTTTGTATGTTATAGTTATTGATTTCTGTTAGTTCTCTAGGTAATGAATTCCAAAATCTTGGTCCACAGTAATGTAGACTTTGTTTTATGGTTATAGTTTTAGGTAAAACTGGTATTAGTTTATGCTGATTTCTAGTATCGTATTGGTGTATATAAAATCTTCAATAAAGTTCTTTCACACCGCTTGAAGGTAACACTGGACATGGCTCAACCGAGAGAACAAGCTGGATTCAGGCGTGGCTACAGCACAATAGATTATATCCACGTACTGAGAGAACTAATTGAAAGAGCGAGGGAATATGAACTTCCATTGTGCATGGCTTTTGTCGATTATGAAAAGGCCTTTGATTCGGTGAAACCATCAGCAGTTACAATGGCTTTGAAATCCTGCGGTATTGAAGATGCAAACATTAATATTATTAATAACATCTACGAAAATGCAAGCGCAAAGATTCGGTTGTTTGAGAATACAGCACCCATAAAAATTGGAAAGCGAGTGAGACAAGGTGACACTGTATCTTCCAAACTCTTTAATGCCACATTGGAAAATGCCTTTCTATCACTGAACTGGGAAAACAAAGAGTTAAAGGTTAATGGAGATTATCTAACTCGCCTTCGTTTTGCTGATAACGTAGTCCTTTTTGCAACTACCCCATCAGAGCTGCAGAGTATGATCCAGGAACTTGTTGACAAGAGTAAAGAAGTGGGATTAAAAATGAACTTTCAGAAGACAAAAGTGATGTACAATGCTTTTACAAGAAATGAAGATTTATCGATTGATGGAGAAAAGCTGGAGATAACAGATGCGTACGTTTATCTTGGACAGCACATATCAAGTGAGGGTCATATTGATGAAGAAATTAATCGGCGTATAAAACTTGCCTGGAGAGCTTTTGGAAGAAACAGCATAATTTTCAAGAGCAATATGCCATTATGTTTTAAAAGAAAAGTGTTTGATCAATGCATCCTTCCAATGCTTACGTATGGTGCAGAGACGTAGACCTTAACTAAAAGAGACATACAAAGGCTGCAGACATCTCAAAGAAGCATGGAGAGGTGCATGCTTGGTGTAACCAGGAGAGATAAGAAGAGGAACTCGTGGATTAGAAAAATGACAAGAGTGGAAGACATCATGATCAGAGTTAAATCCCTGAAATGGCAATGAGCTGGACGTACTGCTAGTAGGACAGACCATCGATGGACAGTCGAAATTTTAGATTGGATTCCAAGGGACAGGAAAAGACCCAGAAGAAGACCACATGGAAGATGGGTGGATGAAATTCCAAAGTATGCGGGAGTAATATGGAGGAGACTGGCACAAGGCAGACCGTTGTGGAAGAGGCTTGGAGAGACCTTCGTCCAGCAGTGGATTGATAATGGTTGACAATGATAATGGTGATGATGATTGGTGTATATGAGTAGTTATTTTTATTAGATTCTAAGTCATTTTTTATTCTTTTATACATAATTGTCCTTAAGTTAAAATCGCATAATTGCTTAACAGTCATTATATTATATTTATCAGGGAAAACTCTTTATTACGCAAAACTCTACTATTGGATCGCGATGTCTTCCACTCTTGTCATTTTTCTGATCCACAAGCTTCTATTCTTATCTTTCCTGGTAACCCCAATCATGCGTCTCTTCATGCTTCTTTCAGTTGTCTGTAGGCTTTATATGCGTGTTTTAGTTAAGACACATGTCTCAGCTTTGTACGTAAAAGCTGGCAGGATGAACTGTGACTTTCGTGACATAATAGCATATTGGTCTTGAAAATTGTGCTGCTTTTTCCAAAAGCTCTCCAACCAAGTTTTATACGCCGATTAATTTCTTCATCAATGTGGCCCGCGCTGGATATCTGTTGCTCAAGGTAAGTATAGGTATCGGTTATCTCCAGTTTTTCCCCATCAATCGATAAATCTTCGTTTCTTGTAAAAGCGTTGTACATCAGTTTTGTTTTCTGAAAGTTCATTTTTAATTCCATTTTTTTCTTATCAAGTTCCTAAATCGTACTCTGTTCAGGTAGTTGCCAAAATGACTACGCCATCAGCAACACGAAGGTGAGTTAAATAATCTCCATTAATCTTTATCCCCTTGTTTCCCTAGTTAAATTATTGAAAGACATTTTGCAAAGTGGTACTGTGTTACACACCTTCAAATAAATGGGTGTTGAGATTTTTTCATTAGAGGGCATCTGAGGAAAATTGTTTAATTCCATGCAGTGAAGTCAATTATAATATTTTGGAAATTTTTCTGTATATGTATTTATGTGTACAACATCTGTGAAAATAAAGGTGCAAAGATTCTATTTTTCGAGGATATGGCATGTGCAAAAGTTAGAAATGGAATCAGACTAGGTGGCATCATATCTCCCAAGCGGTTAACCGCCACACTGAAGAATGCATTTTATTCTTTGAACTGGGAAGGAAATATGATAAAGAATAATGGGGATTATTTAACCACCCTTTGCTTCGTTTCGTTAATGTCATTTTTATTTTTGCAAGTACTCCCTCACAGCTGCATAGTACGACCTAGAAACTTACTGACAAGACAAACGAAGTGGAATTAAAGATAAACTTACAGAAAACAAATCGTTGTACAGGGTGTTTCAGAAAATTTTTATGTCATTTGAGATGTAAATAACTGAGTGACCAAATAGTTTAGGCAAATGAAACTAAACTGGCTTAATGTTGAGCAAAACAAGATTTATTCATCAAAATTTGAATGAGAAGTTCAAAGGTATGTGTATTTTATGAACGATTTCACAAGTTTTCAATATACGCACCGCCTGTGACAGGGCACACGTCACGTCGGTAGTACAGCTCCTGCCAAACACGATGCAGCATGTCCCTGATGTGTTCAAATGTGGCATAGGGATTTTCTTCGCCCCAAATGCGAATATTATGCTTATTCGTATGAAATGTGGCCTCATCACTGAAAACAAGACGATTTTCAAACTCGTCTTCTTCAAGTTTCTCTTGCATATCGACACAGAATTGCTTACGGTTTTGCTTTGTCATCTGTCTTTAAAGCCTGAACGAGCTGTAGCTTGTAGGGCCCCATTTATAGTATTAATTGAAAGAGTCATTCGCAACTGTTTCCTTGCGACACGCCAAACTGTCGTTAGTGGAATCTGGGTTTCCAGACTTGGCCTTCTTATGGACTTCCTGGGGCTTCGCAGAAATGTTTCCCGAACCCGCACGACCATCTCTTCCGCTACTGGTGGTCGTCCAGATCCTTTTGCCCTGCACAGACAGCCTTCCTCTTTGAACTTTTTGTGTCATGTCCAAATCTGCATTGCAGTTGGTGCATTTGAGCGTATGAGGGACATGCTGCGTCGTGTTTGGTAGGATCTGGACTACCGACTTGACGTATGCCGTGTCACAGGCGATGCGCATATTGAAAACTTGTGAAATCGTTCATGAAATCCACATACTTTTGAATTTCTCATTCAAATTTTGATGAGTAAATCTTATTTTGCTCAACATTAAGCCTGTTTAGTTTCATTTACTCAGATATTTACATCTCAAGTGATATCGAATTTTCTGAAACACCCTGTACAATGCTTTTACAAGAACTGAAGTTTTAGAGGTTGGTGGGGGCCAATTTATAGGTAACCAGCGCCTATACTTCCTTGGGCAACATACAGGGTATTCCAAAATTATCTTCACAACTTTGACCCCGAATAAAACAGAAACGGAATAAGAGAAAAAAATCGGTTTCTTGCATATTGAACAGAACGTTCCAAAGTTTGTTGGGATGCTAGTAGAGCTCCACATGTACACCATTGGTTGCGCAAATAACATCGAGAGTGTATTCGACCTCCTGCCATGTTCTTCTGTTCATGATCTCGGGATTTGTTGTGATGGCAGCTGTAACTCTGTGCTTCAGCTCATCCCCATCCGGAACCTTTGTGAGGTACACAATATCTTTCACATAGCCCCACAGAAAAAAGTTTAAGGGGGATAAGTTCTGGCGAACGTGGAGGCCAAGGAACTGGTCCAATCCCTCACTCCGGAAAGGTTTCATCAAGAAACTCATGAACACGAAGGGCCCAGTGCGGAGATGAACCGTCCTGCTGGAAGATGATAGTCGGTTGCAGGTCCTCCAAATGGGGGCAACAAACCCACTCAACATGTACCGATAAACATTGGATGTGACCTTGTTTCTGGCGAAAAAGAATGGGCCGATTATGTTGCTGTGCAGGAGACCGAACCAGACGTTAACTTTAGGGCTGTCACGTTCAATCTCACAGACGGCATGTGGGTTTTCAGATCCCCCAAATTCTCCAGTTATGCAGGCTGATAACACCACACACATTGCCGCATCGCTGAATAAAACACGTTTCAGAAGGCCTTCTTCATTATCAATCCTGCGGAGCATATCAACAGCAAAATCGAAACTTTTCAGTTTATCCACGGGGTGCAGTACCTGTGTCAAATGCACTTTGTTGGCAGTCAGGTGCAAGAGTTTGTGCAGCACCCTGTGTATCGTTGTAGGTGGTAAAGCCACCTACAATGATACACAGGGTGGCTTTACCACCCTGTGTATCGTTGGTAAAGCATCGTTGTAGGTGGTAAAGCCACCTACAATGATACACAGGGTGGCTTTACCACCCTGTGTATCGTTGGTAAAGCATCGTTGTAGGTGGCTTCACCTTCTACAACGATGCCTGGAAGTCGTACGAATAGACTTCTCTGTACTTCATAGGAAACTCTACCGAGCACGTTCCATATCTTCTTCACTTGTGCTTGGCAGCCCAGCGCCCTTTTTATGAAGCACACCACCGGTCTTATAACGAAGTAAATTTCTCTGTCATTTTTGCCCACGCCGGGGCTCGAACCCGGGTCCCCTCATTCCGGAATAAGACACTCTACCAATTGAGTTACGCGGACGTTCGTTCTGACTGCTATCTGCTTTTATGTCGTGTGCGTCCTGCTGGTCAAGAACGTCACACCACCACCCCACCCCCCGAAAGAGGGCCAGGGGCATGGCCCACGGGTCAGCCGTGACCATGTATCGTTGTGCAGGCAGCCATCTGCTGTAGAACGTGCACTTGAGAACTCCCAGTCAATCTAGTGTGTGGAATGCAGCATCACACATTTTTACTTTTCAAAGCGCTGGAGAAAGGATTGTCTGATTTTTCCTCACTCGCGGTGTGGAAAGAACATCACACCATTGCGAGATTTTGAACGGCCAGGTCATCCGGAAAGTTCCGGCGCCATTATAACGAAGTAAATTTCTCAGTCATTTTGTCCACGCCGGGGCTCGAACCCGGGTCCCCTCATTCCGGAATAAGACACTCTACCAATTGAGCTACGTGGACGTTCGTTCTGACTGCTATCTGCTTTTATGTCGTGTGCGTCCTGCTGGTCAAGAACGTCACACCACCACCCCACCCCCCGAAAGAGGGCCAGGGGCATGGCCCACGGGTCAGCCGTGACCATGTATCGTTGTGCAGGCAGCCATCTGCTGTAGAACGTGCACTTGAGAACTCCCAGTCAATCTAGTGTGTGGAATGCAGCATCACACATTTTTACTTTTCAAAGCGCTGGAGAAAGGATTGTCTGATTTTTCCTCTCTCGCGGTATAGAAAGAACATCACACCATTGCGAGATTTTGAACGGCCAGGTCATCCGGAAAGTTCCGGCGCCATTATAACGAAGTAAATTTCTCAGTCATTTTTGTCCACGCCGGGGGCTCGAACCCGAGTCCCCTTATTCCGGAATAAGTCGCTATACCAATTGAGTTACGCGGACGTTCGTTCTGACTGCTATCTGGCTGTATGTTGTGTACGTCCTGCTGGGCAGGCATGTCACAGTCTCCATAAACGACTCGTGAGACTCGCGTATTGGTCGTCTGGATGGTGGATTTCATCGGTGTTTTGTCGGTGAATAAACACGTTTCAGGAAGCCTTCCTCAATATAAAACCTGTGGAGCATATCAACAGCAAAATCGAACCTTTTCGGTTTATCCCTGCGTTGTGTGAAATTACCAGGGAAGATAGGAAGAAGAATACATGGATTAAGGAAATGACAAAAATTGATGACATCATGATCGAAATGAAGACCCTCGAGTGGCAATGGGCGGTACACATAGCTAGAACTGACTATCCTTGGACAACTGGAACTCTGGACTGTGCACAAAGGAACAAGAAAAGAAAAATACGTGAAAGATGGTTTGATGAAATTTCAAAGCATACTGGAGTTGTGACATACTATAGAGGTAAAGCACATGTCAAGATGACAAATATACAGAGTTACATTCAGTCCGTGTAGCTCAGTTGGGAGAGCAACTTACTCCGGAGTGAAGGGGCGCGTTTCGTTCCTCGTCACGAACAAATTTGTGTTTTCACAGAGTAACATAGAGGAGACTGGCTCAAGCCGGAAGTTATGGAAACTTGGGGAGACCTTCATCTAGTAGTGGATTGATAATGGGTGATGATATTATACCGTGTGGTTATAAAATGAGTAATCCTATTGTCGTGTGTTTAGAAAAGCGTGAAATGGATACATTGTAATGAAACCTGGTAGGCAGCTTATTTATGGCATGAGGGAAACGATTTTGCTGGAGAAAAAATTATTCAAAATTCCTTTGGTAGTGGAACATTGGTGCTGCAGACGGGAAAAATGGACAAACACTAGGGTGCCTTTCCTCTTTGTGGTGTGGTTATTATTTGTTTTGGTATCGCCTTGGTGCGTAGCCTTGCGATCAGGCCAATACTGGAATTTCAGATTTCGGTCACTGGTAGTTGCTGCCACCAGCTAAACCTTTTTCACGCTTTCCAACCGTAGGTTGAAGAAGCGTATATGCTCCAGCTCTGTCCGTCCGTCCGCACGATAACTCACGTGAAAATGGTTCGATTTCGACGAACTTTCAGTATGTGGTAGGGGACCACCTGGAGACGAACCCTATTGAAAATGGGCGAAGTAGGGTCAAAGGTCAGGACATAGGAGCGGTTTCCATTCCATTGCTCTTATGCGTCATAACTTGCGTAAACATTGTTCGATTTCGATGAAATTCTAGTATGTGATAGAGAACCACCTGGGGACACACCCTATTGAAAATGGGTGAAATTGGGTCAAAGGTCAGTACATAGGAGCTGGATCCGTTCCATTGCCTTTATGCGTCATAACTTGCGTAAAAATTGTTCGATTTCTATGAAATTTTAGTATGTGGTAGGGAACCACCTGGGCACGAGCCCTATTGAAAATGGGTGGAAATTGGGGTCAAAGGTCAGGACATAAAAGCTGGATCCATTCCATTACCTTTATGTGTCATAACATGCGTAAATATGGTTCGATTTCTATGAAAGTTTAGTATGTGGTAGAGAACCACCTGGGCACGAACCCTGTTGAAAATGGGTGAAATTGGGTCAAAGGTCAGGACATGGGAGCTGGATCCATTCCATTGCCTTTATGCGTCATAACTTACGTAAAAATTGTTCGATTTCGATGAAATTTTAGTATGTGATAGAGAACCACCTGGGGACACACCCTGTTGAAAATGGGTGGAAATTGGGGTCAAAGGTCAGGACATAAAAGCTGGATCCATTCCATTACCTTTATGCGTCATAACTTGCGTAAAAATGGTTCGATTTCTATGAAAGTTTAGTATGTGGTAGGGAACCACCTGGGCACGAACCCTATTGAAAATGGGCGAAATGGGGTCAAAGGTCAGGCAGGGCATAAGAGCGGGATTTATTCCATTGCCCTTATGCGTCATAACTTGCGTAAAAATAGTTGGATTTCGATGAAATTTTAGTATGTGGTAAGGAACCACATGGGGACGAACCCTATTGAAAATGGGCGAAATAGGGTCAAAGGTCAGGACACTGGAGTGGGATCCATTCCATTGCCCTTGTGCATCATAACTTACATAAAATGCTTGGATTGCGACAAAATTTTATCATGTTGTTCCGGAGGTATAGTGAACCGGTTCTATTGAATATCAACGAAATGGGGTCAAAGGTCATTCATTGCACAAAAGCCAGATTTATTCCACAGCCATTATTCTCATAACTTGCGTAAAACTGCTTCTATTGCAGCAAAACTTGATCATGTTGTTCCGGAGGCATAGTGAACCGGTTCTGTTGAATATCATCGAAATGGGGTCTAAGGTCAGGAAACAGGAGCGAGATTTATTCCACAGCCATTATCCACATAATTTGAGTAATAATTTCTGGTATGTTGGAAAGCGTATCATAATCAATGCATTGCATGATTTTACTAACTTGTTTGTTTTGACAATACTTAACCTTTTCATTAATTTTTTAGTTGTTTAGGTTCGATGATCCACGAAAGCAAACTCACTGGCTCTGTTTTCCACGTCGGTGTCGTTTCACCATGACTCCTTGTTTCAAGCAGCATATTCCAGTGAGTAAATTTGATAGTCCATCAGATGGAAAGTTCTTCAGTGACTCCACAGAATGAGGTAACGTTCCTCTAAAACAAGAATTAGAGCTTTAATGCAGGTACAGTGTTGAAACAAATCCACGCAACCAATTATCTGGTAACTTATCTGTGTCGCAGTACAGGGGGATCTCTGCTATGTACGATGATATTTAAAGAATGACCTCAGCTATTCTAAAATCTCAATAGCCTAATGTCCTCAGCTACTCTAAAATCTCAACAGCCTAATGACCGCGGCCATCAGGGGAAAATCTTTAGCGTCTTTCAGCTTGAAGGAAAACAAGATAGTGCCCGCCAAATTTCTGGGCCCCTGGTCCTAAATGCGATTTCGCCCAGCTCTCTGGCCTGCAGTCAATCCCGTTATTGCATTTTCTCCGGGGGTTTCACAACTCATCAAAACTGTCACCCCGTTCACGTCTCGGACGTCCCGTTTTCAGGCAAGAAGGATGCTTAGTGGACACGCCTCTCTTCCTCTCTCTCTCTCTCTCATGCCTCTCCAAAAGCGATTCCTTGTTCCACGTTATGCAACATGATGTCACACCCACTGTCTTTTTTTGAAACTGACCTCTCACACTGTAAAAAATTGCCGTGAATAGTGAGTGTTTCACCCGGATTAAGACGGTTTACAGATCGTAAGCACGCCACTTGGCGGTCAACCATAAATTTTCGGTAGATAAACTACATGTTTACGGTGTTTAAACTGTTTGAACTGTTACTGTATTTTAAACTTTACAATTTGGCAACATTCTTCTTAAAGTGTTTATGTACCTGTTTTTAGCAAGTCTTTGGTAAAAAAAGATTGTACTTATGTTACCGGTTTGTCCGTCCGTCCGTCCGTCTGTACCCACGATATCTCTGCAATTATTAGTCCGATTTGAAAACTTCTTTTTGCATTGGGATGCTTGAAATATGCGAATGACGATCCTTTATTTCGTTTTTTTTTTTTTTTAAGATGTACAATTTCGCCGCTAGAGGGCGTAAATGCAGATGATGTCGAATTGAAAAATACGTTTTATTCCACATATTTGCTTCCAAACTTTCGATTCAAAAAATTATTTTTTCTTTCGATTCCATTTATGTCGAAGAGTATTTTAGATATAGTTACTTTTTCAAATTACGCATAGATTTTCCGCTAGGGGGCGTAAAAGTTAAATTACATTTTCCCCGAAAATTCTTCTTCTAAAACTCCGATTTGAAAACTTTTTTCTTCAGCGGATACACCTCTTCATGGAAAATCTTTTGCATATAATTTCAAAATTTTGGTAAATAATACTTTGGCCACCAGGAGGCGTAAGTGTTACTTTTTGCTTCTGATGTATTTGCCATAAAATCTGAGCTCCTAATATATCGATTTAAAAAATTCTTTCGTATACTGATGCCACTCACATCGATAAACCTTTTCGCAATATTTTCTTCCTAAACTATTCCACAATTTCTCCGCCAGTGGGCGTAATAGATGTATATCTTATTTTTGTCAATATCTCTTCTTCTAGGAGTCCGATTTGAAAAATTCCTTCTTTGTTGGATAGTGTTTTCGGTATTAGACGTATTTATTTCCCATGAACATAACTTGTATTATTATTTATTTATCATTAGACATGTTAATGAACATTATCGTCATTAGACGTTTTTATTTCCCGGTCAATTAGACATGTTAATAAGCATTACGGTATGGTATTGTAAAATTACGGTTTATTGACTAGCCACTCAGCTGTCGATGTATCTACCGTAATTTGACTCTGCAATTCTTTACAGTGCAAACTAACTTTTAAACGCGTGTTGCATTCCACGTGGCCACACTCTTTACTGACAGCACGAAAGTCTTACGATAAAAAAAATATGCTCAATATGATAGCCCGTTCGAGATGACATGCTGCAAATGAAGAACGACATGTGGTACGGTTGCTTGCAGCATGATTTTTCATGCTGCGAGCAAACGTGTCATAATGAGAAAATATGATTTCTCATTAATTCTCGTAGTTTCTCACGCAGCACTGTCATAGGACGCCATCTTAGCAACAAATCAGCAACACCCGCGTAATTGTGACCTTGTCATCCATGTAAAATTACAGAGAGGGGCCGCTGCGTGGTGAGACAAAATCGCCTGTCCTCGGTTACAACACTTACCACAAAGTTCCGAAGTGCCTCTGGAAGCAACGCCAGTAACATAACGGTTCGTCGAGAGCCGCACACAAGCCAAACACCAGCAAGATGACTGCGAAGCGTCAGTTGGAGTGTTGTAAATCTGGGCACCAGTAAACTCTGGAGCAGTGGCAGTTCATTCTCTGGAATGATGAATCGCGCTTCCTCATCTTTCAGTCCAACGGGAGAGTCTGGGTGTGCTGGATGCCAGGTGAACCCTGCTCGCCAGACTGTGTTGCGCCGACTGTGAAGTTTGGTGAAGGAGGCACCATGCATTGGGGATGTTTTCCATAGTTTGGGCTGGACTCCCTAATTTCAGTGCCTCTTAACGTTGCGGTCTATAATTACATTCTCGACGAACCTGTGATCTTAACATTTTGGCCGCAGTTCGGTTGTGGCCTTTTCCTTTGCCAATAGCGCAGTTCCCTCGTTCACAGAGCGAGGTTTGATGAGATGGGCGGGGAAGAACTTGACGGGCCTGTCAGAAACCCGATCGCAACAACATGAAACGTCTTTGGAATGAATTGCGACGCCGACTGCGAACTAGCGTTAGTGACCAACCTGACTATTGCCGCCCCGGTGACCCAGTGGTCTGAGCGCTGGCTTCTGACCATTTGTTCGAGATGGTTCCGGTTTCGAATCCCGGTGAGGCGTGGATGTTGTGTTTGTCTTACTACTCTGACCCTCTCCCTTCCCTGGAAACAGCGACCCTAAGTTAGGGACGGGTGAGTTCTTATACACAGTTAAAAATCTTGTGGTAGGTTGCATCAACAGCAGCGGCACCACTTTCTGAGAAAACATACACCACTGTGTGGTGCAAATAAAACTCACCAGCATGATGCAACTTCGCATCGTAATATGCTGCAACCTTATACCATAACGTGTTGCAAAGCTGCATCATGCTGGTGAATTTTATTTGTACCACACAGTAGTGCATCGTTTCATAGAAAGTGGTGCAGCTGGTGTATCATCACTTTTTGGGGCGACTTACCATAACATTTTTAACAGTATATCCCATCAAGTTGCTCAAACAGTATAGCCCATCAACAGTATAGCCCATCAACTTAATCAACAGTACAGCCCATCAACTTAATCAACAGTATAGCCCATCAACAGTATAATACAGTATAGCCATCAACAACAGTATAGCCCAACAACAGTATAGCCCATCAACAGTATAGCAGATCAACAGTATAGCCGTCAAAAGTATAGCCCATCAACTTAATCAACAGTATAGTCCATCAACAGTATAGACATCAACAACAGTATAGCCCATCAACAGTATAGCCCATCAGCTTAATCAACAGTATAGCCCATCAACAGTCCATCAATATAGCCCATCAACAGTATAGCCATGAAGTTGGTCGTTAAACCCCCAAATAAAAAGAAAACCTGACTAATGCACTTGTAGCAGAATAGGTGGCAATTTCCGCAGCAACGAACCAAAATCCAAAAGCCTGCCCAGCAGAGTAGAGGCTGTAATAGAAGGAAAGGCCGGACCAACTAGATATTACAGCCATTTGCAAAAGTTTAAGACAACCCGTTGGTATAAGGAGATTTCTGCCGATTGCGTCAGCTACTGTCTGTATTACTCAACTTCCTGTCGGTGTTGCATCATCCTACAGCTGCAGCCGCTGATATAGTTGGAGGAAGCGTGCGAACGTCAGTTTGCTTCTGGTTTTCATGCTGAGAGGTTTTGTACGTATTTTATATATATAAAAAAAATGGACAAACGAGAAAGTGTCACTCAGAGGACACAAATAGTAACTTTATATCATGAAGGATACTCCGAACGCGACATAAGCAGAAAGGTGAATGTGATAAAGACTGCTATTCATAATAAGATCATGAAATATCGAGATACAAGGGAATTTAGCGACCGAAAGAGAAATGGATATCCAAGGAAAGCAACCCCGCGTGATGACAATATCATAAGCCGAATAGTTATGCGCTCTCCCAGGAGTTCGTGAAAGAAAATCAAGGCCCTTCTACATTCAAAAGGGTCTGATATTAGTATCAGCTCTGTTTCCCGACATCTTAGCAAAGAATTTGGATTAAAGCCTTATAAACCTGAACACATAAAATTATACATGAAAAACAAGAGACTCCAGGTTTCGAAGGGTCATCAATCGTGGACTGCTGAAAATTAGAGCCAAGTTCTTTTTTTTCCGATGAATCAATTGCTCGTCAATTTGAATCACGTGAAGCTCATGTTCAACGACCAAAAGGCAAAAAGTGTTATGAAAAATACACCGTTAGCACGGTGAGACATCCGCCTAGTCAGATGATATGGGGTGCTATGTCAGCATCCGGTACTGCTTCATTATCCAGTTTGCCGGAAGGCATTACTACCATGACTGGTCCTTTTTATGTGGAAATATTACGTGAGAAGCTGTTAATTCATATGCAAGTGCATAGATGCACAACCTTTATG